>CAVLJG010000010.1:38984735-40479457 GCA_963669975.1 Acanthoscelides obtectus | reverse complement strand
ATGCTTTATTTTTTTGGAGATGTTTTATATTCCAGCTAGTCATCTTTTCGACTGCATAACTTTTATGTTGAAGATGAATATGTGATATGCAGAGTCTCCAAACAAAAGCTACTTCGAAAGTTCTGATGTTGCATATGAAAACTATGAATAATTTTGTGCATCCATTTATAATAAAGCGGCAGGTAACAGGTTCTAAAAATCTTATTGGATGAAATTAAAGCACTTAAAAGCTTTATGTTTATCAATGCTACCAGTCAAGGCCAAAGGTAAACTTTGACAGGTGAGAAGGAAGTGCAATTTTGAAAAATCAACTTGACTGAACCCCAAGTCCCACTTTTAACATTGATTATGTCTAAAAGTTGTAAATATGAACCTGAAAATGTAAAAAAAATCTACAACAAGGCGGAACATATCTCGTACTACATTCATTACCTTACTCATCGTTGCTCGAGAAACGTATCAGCTTTGAGAATTAAGCAGAGTGATAGTAAATATTCTAAAGTATTTTCCACTATCCTAGTCACCATCATGTGCATTAGTCATAGCCAAATAATTTGCATTCGATGTCTAAAATGCAATTCCCGGCACGAAATCACCTCTACGTTTGCACGTAACGGAAATGCGGTGCCAAATTCGGCGAAAGATTTTAGTCACTCAGGAAGAAGGCTCATATGAACGGTTTGTTGAATTTGACAAATCTGAATATGAATAGCGTTATGTAAATTTAGTGGCAATCAATGAACTCAACCGAGATGAAAGCCGGGTGTTAAATGTCTGAAAAAATATTTGAAACCTTGGTAGGTGATTACTTTTTACATCAGATATCGAAGTTCTATTAACCGACAGGTGCCCTCATTTGAAAGGCAGCCATTGCGGATATTTCAAATAGTTATAATATTGAGAAAGGATACTTAATCATAAATTATTAGAATTCCGTACATTGAGCCCCGACCATTTTCTACCGTAGTAAAAAATAGTTCAAAAATTTATACAAATGTCTGAAGTTTCAAATCCGTTTGGAAATTGTCGATAGAGAATTAGATGTGTAATCCTGAATTGAAAACATAGATTTTGTTATCTAAATGAGTGTACCTTCAATACGCAAAAAATACAAAAAAACTGTATTTTTAAATTATTTTATTGAAGGTTCGTGTGAAATGGATGAAAGACCAATCATGTATCTGGAAATACTTTCAATACCTTTGTTTCAATTGAAAAGTAACCCTTATGTAGTAGTTATACATTATGCATTGTATTTAAGATTCGATAAATGTTTAAATTAGTTTGAAACGTGTTACTCTACTACATAACCAACAAAAAAGTCCACAATAGTGAATAAATAAATAGAATAAATGCAAGTAACTTGTAGGTGTCGACATTAAAATCACTTGCGATATAATAATAATAATAATATAATAATAAGTACAAATATAACTAAAACTAACATAGGTATACGTAAATAAACTGAATTTACCCACAATAGATTAAATTCTTGTGCGTGGGTATTAATTTAAATTTTTACATAAATATACATATACACACGTATATATACACACACACACACACCTATACACCTATACACATATACAGATATACACATATATACGAGTACATATATACATATATACATATATATATATATATATATATATACAGGGTGACTTTGAAGTTGAGTCATTAATTTTCAGATAATGATTGTAGAAGGAAGATAAACCAAAATATGTATGTAAGAATAAAAAAAAAATAAAAAAAAATGTTACCTTGTTTAATAAAGTATCCTCCCGACAAGTATTTCAGTGTGGACCTGTATTGGATCGTGCGGTCTTGGAGCAGCATGCCCTCACCTGTGAGGTCTTAAGTCACCTGATTCACGAGCCCTTTGCACTACATTAACAAAGGCACGAGGGGTTGGTTGCACTCGATTGGGAAACCGATTCGCATAAATCCGTGATGCATCCGGGAGCATTTTGTAAAGACTGCCCCCCCGTAAATAAGAATCATGTCCACAAGTTCAGCATTTTCGTAAACATGTGCCATTTTTGACTTCGTTTGAGCCACGCAACACACTACTATTCACTTACGCGTTATCGACTGACGAAAAACATCGTGATAAACGTTTCAAATTCTTTCGCTTTTTTGTTTCCGATGCGATGAACCGGTCAAGCGGATTATATCCGTTGTCGCCAAACACGAGCATATAATAGGCAGGGCGGTACTCAAACTTCCAAAGGGCTATAACTTTGTTACTTTAATTTTACCAGAAAAATGGTAAAGGAAAAAAACATTTCTTTTGATCAGATCTACTCACTGTTAAAATAAATGACTCAACTTCGAAGTCACCCTGTATATATATTCATACAAATAAACACATAAATAGATGCACACATACACACATATACGAGTACATGAACGTTGGAGGGTTTTTACTATTACATTAATTTTAAATTTCTTTCATACGTATCATGTTTGCAATTTGATGCCGATTTTTTTAAATTATAAATTTTTTGGTTTCAATTTTGAATTTTGTTTTATTTGAAATATTTCTTATATAATTTGGTAATATGTTATATTATCTACTGGAAAGGTAACTATGGCCTATACTTTTTGAGGTGAAAGGTGTTCGCTTAATGTTGTTGATTTTGTTTCTAGTTTGATATAAGTAATCTAACGGAATAAGGTTATTTCTATCGTGAAATTGATAATTTATAATTTTATAAAAAAATTGTTGCCTAGAGTCTAATACTTTTGCTTCAGAATACATCAGATCAGATGGGCATAAGAGTGGTTTGTTGAAGATTATTTTTAAAAATTGTATTTGGATAATTTCTAATTAATTAATTTGGTTATCAAGTGCTCCACCCCAACCTAATATTGCGTAACTTATACGACTTTCGATCGTAGCATGATATAAAATTTTCATCGTTCTTTTATCCAAATATTTGTTTAGATACTTGAATTTAAACAATAATGGTCTCAAATTGGTTATTATATGATCAATATGTATATTCCATTTTAAATGTGAGTCTAAATATACACCTAAATATTCTATTTTGTTTGTTAAATTTATTTGAGTATTTATATTATCACAGTTAATCTGTATAGATACAAAGGATGGTAATTTGTTTCTGTGATTTGTGAATGGCATGACCATAGCCTTTTGAAAGTTAATAGTTAGGCTTTTAACCAGTCTGCAATTATCGTTAAGTCTCTTTCAACTTTCACTTTTAGATCATCCCACGAGTTGTTATCCGAATAAATGATAGTAGTATCGTCTGCAAAACATATGATTGTCCCTTCAGATTTTAAGCTCAGTAGGCTATTAATGCAAAGTGTAAATAATAAGGGGCCTAACACTGTCCCTTGTGGGACACCATACGTTATGAATTTGTTTGTGCTTAAGAAATTATTCATTTATACGCACTGTGTTCTGTTGGAAAGGTAACTTTTCATGAGGTTATAAGCCTTGCCTCTAATTCCTAAGTCGTGTAAGATTTCTAATAGTAGCAAGTGGTCTACTGTGTCGAATGCTTTGGCTAGATCTAAAAACACACACTTTTCACATTGGTCCAGTAATTTGTATAATTTTGATGTCAAAAAAGAAATTGCGTCTTGGGTAGACTTGTTTTTCTGGAATCCAAATTGGTTTTCATTAATCAGATTATGTTTATCAAAAAAATTTAGAAGTCGTGTTTTTATAATTTTCTCAATAATTTTTGCAAAGTTGGATATTAGAGTTATAGGCCTGTAATTGTTAGTATCTGTTTTTTCACCGGATTTGTGGATGGGTTTTACTACTCCTACTTTATAATCATCTGGAAATTCTCCCGATTCAGTTATCAAGTTTGCTATGTACGTCAAGGGCTTACTTACTTTCGGATGAAATTCTCTTTAATATTTCTGATCGTATACCATCAAGACCTGGACTTTTTTATTTTTCAAACTGTGTATGGCATTTTTTATTTCATTCTCAGACACAGGTTCTAAGAAAATCGATTGTTGTATATATTTTCTAGGCGGAATATTTGTATTAGGTTTATTTATTTTCATTGCTAATTTTTTCCCTATTTCTATAAAGTAATTATTGAATGCATCAGCAATATCTTTACTTGTGTTAAGTGTTGTATCATGGACGTTTATTTCTTCAATTTTTGTTTCAGGTTTGGATGAATTACAGATCTGATTTATGGTATTCCATAGCATTTTAGAGTCGGATTTGTTGTTCTGTAGTTTTTCGGTGTAATCTTTTTGTTTTGAAATGTTGATCAATTGACAGAGTTTAGTTTTATAGTACAAATAGTTTTGTTTTGTTTCATGTGTTGGATTTGTCTTATATAATTTATATTTCTCGTTTTTTCATTGATATATTTAATTAGTCCAGCAGTTACCCAGTTTTTTCTTGGACGGTCTTTACGATTTATTTTAATTTTCTTGGTATTTTTTTATATACTTTCAGTGATTGTTGTAGTCAGATATTTAGTTGCTGCGTGGACATTTCTTATATTATAGAAGTTGTTCCAGGTTTCAGATTTTAAGTCTATTATTAATTTTTCATAGTCTATATATTCTTTATACTTCGCTTTATTAGGGTTAGTATGTACAAAATCTTCAAGGTTGCGGGGTAGAGTTGATACTGTACTATAGTGATCAGTAATATCTGATTTTATTACGAAAGCTTTATAATTATCATGTTCTTGTTTATTTTTAAAAAAAATGTGGTCAATACAAGTACTTGAGGCGCCGTGCCCTCTAGTTGGAATATTCACAAATGAGGTGAAGTTTAGCATAGACAACATGTTAAGATATTCATGAACAAGCAAATTGTTACTGTCTAAGATGTTTAATGTTGAAGTCTCCATTTACAACGCAGTAGTCGGTATTTATAACATGACCTTTTATATAAGGGGTGATTCTTATTCTAAATTATTATAAAATAAAGTTCTAATGATATATTATTTAATATTATTGGGTCGCAGACCAGAACATATGTTTTGCCCTTGCCTCTACCTACGTCATTTTTCTGGCTCGTTTCTGTTTCACCGTTGCACCACAATCATTTGTCAAGAGAGGAAAGGGGTCATCTGGATACTATTTTGAATACCGTCCCTTTGCGCATACTTTTCGAGCCAGCTGTCCATTCGCCGATTTAGATGCTATCAACACCCATTTACCACAAGTGTATATCGCGTGTCGACTTCATTAAATTAGTGAATGATCTGATAATAAAATCTGTCAGCGGAGGGCGTCTGATATGTCTTCTACCTTTTTAAGACGGATCTCTGTTCAACATCTAATCGCATTCAGCTCTTCATAAAAGTTTTTATATGAACCGTAAACCGTCTTATTCAACATGTGCGCGAGTAACTGTATATCTTATGGTACAAAGCGTAGGTTATTTCATCATATAACAGCCGAAAAAGTATCTTATTTCGTTATTATAATAGATGTAATTATGTTTTAAGTAGGCAGGAGATGATACAAAAGATGCGCACAGATATATGTTAGGGTCATGTGTGAAACATGGAAAGTTCGTTTCATTTGCTTGAACGTAGGGGAAATTGCAGATGTCTCACAGCGATTTTGGCACAGCTCTCATATACTCGTAGAACGGGCGAATATTATGGAGTTCATGGAACAATCATAGAAGTTGTAGCAGTCACCGTAAGAACGAGATTTATTCTTTATTACCCTATCGAAAAAATGTATAATCTCTTTTATATAGGCTCAAAACCATAGTATATTTTGCTATGCGCTATAACTTATAACTATCAGCATTTTTTTTAAATGGAACAAGTGTCTATGGTCTCAAAATACTTACACGGAAAGTTTCAAAGTAGACAGACAAGTTAATCCTGCGGAGATACTCGTAACATGGTGTTTTGCGAAAATGTACATTTAGGGCCGATTTCACCAACATAAATATTATGGACCAATAGGAAAATACCTTATCGAAATGCAATTTGACGGAAGCTGTCAAAGGTCTCAGAATATCAGTGATTTCTATTAAATTGTTGAATAAAATCGTGAAAATTGGACTGTATTATAAACAAGACCACTTTTTGATTCCAACATGATGCTTTTATACAGAGAAAACATGACAACTTTCATGTATTTTGATTTACGTTATAGGTGTACATTTGACCATCCGTTATCCCCTCAGCGAATGGGAATGGGAGAAATAATAGGTCGATTTTCTAGCTGTTAAAATTGGCAGCAGGTTTGGTGGTTTGTTAATTCATGGCAATCTCGAAATTTGTTAAGTTCAATATACTGTGTGTATATGTGATCATTATAGCTACACATACCTGTTGAATTGTGCGGATTTGCAAGAAAATAGAATATAAAATGTATTCCAACCAATTCCTCATCTCTCTTTACATCATAATAGTAATCATTTGTTATAAATTCACGGGTTAATGAATTTCTTCAAAGCAATCAAAACAGTATGGTCGTCCCCATCCTAAAATAGAATATAGGGATGGCGACGATAGACGATACATTGATGTATCGAAAACATCGATACATCGGACGTAGAACATCGATCTTTACGCATCGATTTCATGACGATATATCGATATCGAGAGGAATCATAAACATCCGTAACCGAATACCCCGAGTCTAGCCTTAACTGTGCTACCATCTCTAAGCGAGGACTGGTAGCTTCGGCATTGAAAGGTCAGAAAGCTATTTAGGTGTATAGTAGTATTTGAATATTATCATTACAGGCGAGCACTGAGCCACTGAGTGGCCACTGAGCACTGTAGTCTTTTCTTTATTCTGTACTAGAATAAAATAGACTGAAAACAGCGCGTTTAATGATTTTCAGTTCTCAGAGAAAGATTTTCCCCTGCCGGCCTTTGACATCGTTAAAATATGAAATTCTGGAAACGCTATAAAAATACAAATGAATACACAAAGCCTACTTACCTATTTCAGACAAAAACAAAAACAACTGCCACATAACGATTGTCACCTTGACATCATTCTGCAATCTGTCAAAGTAGTGATGGGCGTGCCTGCTGCACGGTATACGGTATCGATATTCGATAAAATATTTTTCTTTCTACCATAAAATAAAGGAGTTATTGAAGGCCGAAAATAGCCAGGCACTAATAATTCCTGGCCGTATTTGAATATCTAAGCAGGCACAGTAAAACAAAAATAAGACTTGGAATTAATAAAGTTTATTTCGACAGTTGGCAGAGTTTGCTCCACTGGGACGAAGTGTTGACGGATCCCACAGAATTATGTGTCACTTGTCGATATGATTAGTTTTAAAATATCAGGAGATAATCAGCTGTTATTCAAATCAGTGTATATGTTTTGTGATTCAAATAACGTCTAATATAAATATAACCCAGAATATGTACTCAGTGAAAAAAGAAAAATATTGCAAAGTTCTAGTTTTTCTACAGGTTTTAGGTTTGCTGATAGCTCTACGACATATATTTGGGTATTTCTTAATCGCTGTGAGTATAGTGTAGATGTTTGTTAAGTTCCTGAACAACGAAAAATATTCAACTTTAGGGATGTATGGATATTAAAAAACTAGAATGGTTTATGGATCAATCTAAGGCGTCATAATGGTTCTGATGAACGGCAAGTAAATGAATGAATGTTTGGAAACGAGCAATATCTATGAACTTTTTGGTAGAGCCAGTCATCAAGTAGGTGCTTAATGGCTATCTGCAAGAGGTTTATAGGAAAAAACACCCAGTAGATGATCTTGAATCAGTAAAATCGCATATCAATTGAAGAAAATAATATAAACATGAATAAAAAATCAAATCATCAATTTTATTCAAAAATCAAACATTTGTTTAAATTTTGACTGAATTATACGTAATTTCTTAATATTCAATAAGTTGATGATGTTTCAATGACAAGATGACATCTCATACTTTGACAGTATTTTGTTTTCAACATTTCATAGCTATTGGTTGCTAAAATTTGTTGATTGGAACTTGAAACTCATTCGCTGTATTTGACGGGCTGTTACCCTATAGGTGGAGTTAATGGTACATAGTTTAAATGTTACTCCTCTGGTTACACATTCCCTCTCGTACCTATAGAAGCTATCAAAATCAAAATATTAAACTGCCAACTATGTTTCACATATCATATATAGTCTTGTGACCTAATGCATATGAAAACAAAATGAACTATTTTTCTTAGTTGATACTGAAAACTCAAATACCGTATATTCACCTATGCATACCAGATACATCGTGGTGTTTAGCAACAAGTTTGATTTTTATTCATTCTCCATAACTTTCATGGTCTAGGCTCAATTTTAAAGATGCTTTTAGACAGGATCTCGTATATCAAAGCTATCTTAAAGCATTCACATATTTTAGAATACAAAGGACACATTCTCATTCTTTTACGTCTTATCTGACCAACGTTGATATCATCTTAAAGATTTTTGAAACCGGTGTTTTCGGATATGTGGTCATTCTACAATTCCCGCGTAGAAACAACGTATTTGAGTCGAGTCTCCACGAGTGGCTAGCATGGGCTGTATCTTTATTTTTTCATTTCTTGACAGCTGGATTACTTTAATCTTTCAATTAGATTCTTATTTATTGAATGCATCCTTATATTTATTACGGCTTACATTGAGACCACCCTCTACACACATTATAGTCAAACATTCCTCAATAAACATAAATCTAAACAGGTCTTATCCTTGGTGGTGGTAATAAAAACGCCAACCCTGCCGAAAGCAGTCTTTCCAGTGTCGTGCGTGAACTTTTATAAAAGGACGCACAGTTTTGCATAATGCAATTGAAGTCCCTACGTTTTATGCCTTTTGTTTGGAGATTATAATTTTTCATGGCCCTGTAAAATGGCTGATGGAGTGCAAATATCCTACGAGGAGGTAAAAAATAATAATAATCTTTATAGATACATTCGCCAAAAAAAAAAAAAAAAAGAAAAGCTACCAGTGCCCAAAAAAGTACACAGCATTAATACTAAATAAAAGAAGCCAGACATATTCGAAAGATAAAAATACAGTCAAGTTCAAATCACACGTAATTACACTAAAACATTTATAAAAATAAAAAGAATATAATCATTATATTTCACTGAAGTCATTGACAAGAAAGCTATAAGTACTATAAGAAGCTTTCAGCTTTACGTATGATGACAGTGTGGTCTAAGATCTAACTGACTCAGGGAGAGTATTAAAGAACTTGATGCCCCTCCCTCGGTCTGTTGACCCTACTGTAGGGTGTGGACATACAGGCGGTCAAAACACGTCAAAAAGTTCATATGACCCATGGTCCAAAAGTCAATAGTCAATAGTCAGTTGTTACCGGGATCAGAAGCTTCTTACGATAGAACGTCTTTGACTAATACTAAAGGCGTAACAACCCCCTTCCTCCTACAACCCCCAAAACCCAAAGTTTCAACTCCTACAAAGACTTTTTAAAAAACGATCAAGAGCCACTGAAACGTCAAAAAACGAAGATTAAGTAATTTTTTTGTGTGTTTGTGACCTTAGTTCCGCCATCACTGGACCGATTTTCAAATACTACCAAGCTTTTTCATCCTTGGTTGTAACGTTGCGTGAGAAGTTGATCATAATCCGAGCGGTACTTCTCAAGTTATAGGCGATTATAAGATAAGCGGACAGACTGACGGACAGACAGACCGAGTGACATGGTTTTTCGTAATGTACATGCCATATAATCTCTAAAAAACATAACACAGTGTCTCAAAGGTCATGTAAAATGTCAAAATACATAAATATTGCCAGATTTACACTACTGTTTCCTTTACCGTGACGAAAATTGTCATATGAAGACATTTATAGGTTACTATATCAGTTACATTTTCCCTGCATTTCGCTAAATTACCAGTTATATTTTTTCCCGTACAGAAGCGCTCCAGCGGTCAATGTATATGGCCAATAATGTAACGCAAAATGAAAAGCATTGATTTCTGATATTTGGATGCAATAAAATACAATTTCGTATATTCATGGTTTTAGGCTTTTCACAGTAAAACTTCATTTTATGACTCTGGATTCAGACGGCGTTGTTATCACCGCCGTGACAATTTTGTTTTGAAGTCAGGTTAGAAATCAGTAGCTCCCATATGGTTAAGTTTTCATGACATTTCGTTTTAGCGAAATATCTAAAAAATAACGATTACGTTCGTTGATTCTCATTCCCAAACTATAAAATAATAGTGCTATACCAGAATAGTGATAACAATAATTATCTTCATTAATCTGTCCGAAATGAAGTGGAGCAAATGAATATAAATTATGCAATAATAAGTAAAACATTTTCGGAATAAGCATATTTTATGAGCTTATTCAAAAGATAAGTAAGTGAACCTGTTTTAACCGTTGTACATATGAAATGCTTTTTTGACTAATTTTTGGATCAACGGTAACTTTCGATTATCATGTTAGGGTTTTTCCGATCAGTTAGGACAGAAAGGTGAAGGATACACCACTGTCTTCCAGCAAGTCACCTTACAGTGTCTTCGAATGGAGCTCATACAGAAACGGGTTCGGGAGAGACATCCGAAAAACAAAACACTACAGAATCTATGGTGTACCTGTCGCAGTAGGTCATAAACAACCAGCCTACCTGTGAAATATGAAAATCGGCCGTGCTCGAGGGCATTTCATGGCCCATCGGATTTGTCAAAGAAAATGTGCGCACCTGCGTTACGGGCGTGGTGAGGTTTTGTTAGCAGTGGCGCTCTTAAAAAAAGACGTGATTTGAAGGCTTGAAGGTTTATGAATGGAATTCTGCAAAGTCGAATCACTGATATTCCGATTTACATACATACAAGGTGATTCTGAAAAAGATGGAAATATTTTAAGGGCAACATTGAAGTATCAATTTTCAAATCGTAGATAAATTATATCTTCAGTGGAGTGGATCAAAATAATGACTTAAAATTTTGTACAGATAGTTCTAACATCATAGCCAATGCATGAAAGACAATTATTATTGCATTTGTGAATATATACGCTTAACTTTGAAAATTGTATCTATGAGAGTAATTATAACTTACCACATCGTTATTTGGATAAAGATAACGTTTTGTCTACTACTACTCGCAATAATGGAAATTCTCTCTCATCGAGCATGTCTAATCAACCCACTTGCTGTTTTTTGTTTTAGTGTTCCCTATATTAATTTAATAAAGTGACATGTCGAGGCGTGCATACAAGAGTTTAATTATTAAGTAATGATAATCATCAACGATTGTTGAACAGAATAAAACTAAGTTTTTACGGCGGGAAATTGCAAATACTGAAGTTATTTATAGGAGCTCCCAGAATGAGAGTTTGAAGTGCTTCCCAGAACTTGTTCTTCACAAAATAAATATATTATTAGGTGATTTATCATAATATTTCATCGAATTTTGACGTCAGCTAATCAGCAAGTAACATCTATATATACTAAGTGACATATAAATGCGAACACCCAGTTTAAATGGTTTTATTTTAATAAAATTTTGTATAAGTACTTAATGAAGCATAATAAGTAAATGATAAAAATTTCAAAATGATTGCACTGCTTTAAAGCCCTTTGAC
This sequence comes from Acanthoscelides obtectus, assembly GCA_963669975.1. Lineage (NCBI taxonomy): Eukaryota > Metazoa > Arthropoda > Insecta > Coleoptera > Chrysomelidae > Acanthoscelides > Acanthoscelides obtectus. The sequence goes on along the minus strand of CAVLJG010000010.1, from coordinate 40,467,894 downwards.
CTTTAATAATGTGTGGATGCACCCTGATGTGCTACGCATTCTCCAACGCACCTAGGCATGCTTCTGATCAGGTGGTCGATGTTATCCTGTGGTATCTCATTCCAGGCAACCACCAACTCCTCTCGAAGTGCTTCTAGAGTCTGAGGAGGACGTTGCAAATTGAGCAATCTCCTACCCATCATATCCCACACGTGCTCAATTGGGGATAAGTCGGGAGATCTTGGTGGCCATGTGACATCATTATGTTGAAAGAAGTCTATTGTGACTCTTGCAACGTGTGGTCGGGCATTATCTTGTTGGAAAGTTGGATCTGCCAGGGTGTCAAGATAGGGTAAAAGATGGGGTTCTAGAACTTCGTGGATATAACGCTGCGCGTTCATGTTACCTCTGATGAAGATTAAAGGTGACCTGGAACCATAAGCTGTAGCACCCCAAACCATAACTCCAACAGTGTGATGAACATGTCTTTCAACAAAAAACTGTGGATTCCTCCTTTCGTCGCCTTCTAACCCTTACACCGACGTAATCGCCTTGAGTGGTGCAGACAACGGTCACTCTGGGATCAGGAATGGAACAGTATTGTCTTTAGCGACGAGTCTCGATTTTGTTTAGGCATGCACGATGGTCGTGCCAGGGTTAGAAGGCGACGTAGTGAAAGGAGGAATCCACAGTTTTTTGTTGAAAGACATGTTCATCACACTGTTGGAGTTATGGTTTGGGGTGCTATAGCTTATGGTTCCAGGTCACCTTTCATCTTCATCAGAGGTAACATGAACGCGCAGCGTTATATCCACGAAGTTCTAGAACCCCATCTTTTACCCTATCTTGACACCCTGGCAGATCGAACTTTCCAACAAGATAATGCCCGACCACATGTTGCAAGAGTCACAATAGACTTCTTTCAACATAATGATGTCACATTGTTACCATGGCCACCAAGATCTCCCGACTTATTCCCAATTGAGCACGTGTGGGATATGATGGGTAGGAGATTTGCAATTTGCAACGTCCTCCTCAGACTCTAGAAGCACTTCGAGAGGGGTTGGTGGTTGCCTGGAATGAGATACCACAGGAGGACATTGACCACCTGATCAGAAGCATGCCTAGGCGCGTTGGAGAATGCGTAGCACATCAGGGTGCATCCACACATTATTAAAGGTCAAAGGGCTTTAAAGCAGTGCAATCATTTTGAAATTTTTATCATTTACTTATTATGCTTCATTAAGTACTTATACAAAATTTTATTAAAATAAAACCATTTAAACTTTGTGTTCGGATTTATATGTCACTTAGTATATAGAATTCTACCAAACTTTGAACGAAATCATGATCATTAGCATCTATATTGCTTATATCGATTTATTTTTGTTTGCCAAAACGTCCTCTAGCTGAAAGCGTTGTTAAAAGGCATAAATCCATAGCTTATAAAAAATAACAACAAAATATGAGGTACTTTCATTGTCACTTGACAGTCAGCTGTTATTTGTTGTTATTTAAAAAAAGATTAGATTTAATCCTTTATCGTCGAACGTCGATCTGACATTTAAGGCTCCCCCAACAAGAATTATTCGTGACGGAGAATCCGCAGCGGATTTATTGGCGGATTCCGGATGAAGCCTAACACCAAAGGGAATATAATCGCATCATTTACTTTATTTTCAGTATCAAAAAGGTTGAATGCTAGTGCTAAGAATGAATGAAAATGGTTTTATCGAGCTTTTAGACCCAGCGGAACCTGAATTTCGACCTTTTCAAAATGTAGAAAATATTCCAAGGAAAGCAACAAGATTGGAATTTTTTGTACCAGAGCAATGTATGTTTTTAATTCAGGATTATGATACAGATTTTTGTGATAATTAAAACTATATAAATGTACTACATATAATATTGTTAGAATTTTTACTAAAGTATTTTTAACCACTATTTTCTCAAATAAATAATGTAATGAGTTTCATCTCATCATATATTTTTATAGCATTTATGGGTAAAGGTCATATAATATAGGGTACTTTCCAACTAATTCAAAAATTTGCTCCATTTCGATCATTTTTCACTCTATGACGTTGCGAAATTATTGCGACAAAAATGAACAAAGTTTCTGTGGGGAGAAATATACAGATAAATCTGCTGTAAATCGTATGCGGTGCAAATATTCGTATGTATCGCAAATTTTCAACATTGATTTGGTGGAGCCATTAAGCATAGCGTACAAGAATATTTATTTTACTTAAAAAGTACAAACGGTAACTTTGCTATCTATGGTATGGAGAACAAAAGCTTCTCGGACGAGTCTGTTGGATAGAAAAAATAATTTTATGTGAACAGACGTCTTAATACTTTACTCAAATGTACTGCTTTTTTAATATTGTATTTACTGTACATGTGTAGCAATTATTATAGATCAGGAAGGGAAAAAGCATTTTGATAAGTGAATGAATGTCGCAACGAGAAAAGTCTGTCAAGATTCGTGATCTGCAATAGTTGTATCCAATAGAATTTGTATCTCTTCAAGAAACGACTGTAGCTGATATCTGGCGTCAAGCAGCTGGTCGCTTTCATTCAGTAAGGCTCAATTTGAATGGAAACAATCTTTTACGTAAAAATTGGCTGTACCTCATTTCCTCCAGCCTACACTATCAGAACACCGCTGTTACAAAGATTAGATGGTAGATAGTTGGAAATTTTTCGTCAACTTCTCTTTGTCGTGTACTTCTCCAGCCGCGCCGCTGTGCGTGGTACGAACAGTACTACCTACGGCCCTTTGTAAGTAGATATTCTTTTGTTCTCCACGCTGGCTGGTAATGATGGATGCTGGGCGGAACCGCTGGGTACTACCACGCTATGAATGCGCGGCGCGGCCTACTTCGCTGCTGCGGTGAGAGATGGAGTCTTTACAGACATTGAGTTGCGGGGGAGGAGGGTTTATTCTTTTGTTTTGACAGAGGCGTAGACACAAAAAAGAACGTATACAAATTGCAATATACATCTGTCCAAACGCATGGCTAACACGATGTTGTAACTATTAGACAAAAACGGTTGTCAAGTAGGTATATTGATTTTTTAAAAAACCTTATTGAAAGACGACACGTTGGAGGTATTTTCAATTTATTCTAAAAAAAAATACATAAACAGTTAGTTTTTTAGGATGTACATTAGGAATAAGGGTAGCTATAAGAAGAATAATAAAAAAATATTGAAAATAGTACAAATATTTTGAAACAGATCAATATTGTAAATTTTAAAGAGTATGATATTGAACAAAACATTTCACGTGAAGGCCGACATCACATTTTCTATATCTAGTAGTCGTGCGCTCATGACAGTGTGCACACCTTGTTTGTTTGCCTTGTGGAATGACTAAATGATCTAAGCGATCATACCTTATGTCACCAAAATTTCTTGATTTACCTTGCTGGTACGTATAAGTCTTCTTATTTTATGTCAAGATAGTTGTAGCTACACTTCTTCTAAATCGTAATTGATCCACGTTATTTCCTCTTTTTATAAATATGCCAGGCGTTTGTCAGGGCCATATCTAGACATTTAGAGATCAACGAGAAATACCATTTTTTGCCTCGGATTTGTACTCTGTATTGAGCTATATTCTGGACTGACCTATCCACCCTGCCCACACATTTATTATACAGCTTGACAACTTGGGGTTGATCTACATACACAAACTTTTTTTCTTTTTGAGAATACCGCTTTACTGAATTTACTGGTTCAATTCCAATCGCTGTAGACCCAAAAGTTACAATATTGTTGTCATTCCATTTTACAAAAATTAAGTTTTTATCTTTTGCTTTGGTATAATCAAACACTCCACGTTGTTTCTTTTTCATAAGTTTTGAATTTTTCAAAGAAGACATGGGTATACGATTTTCACGAATTGTTCCTGTACCAGATATGCCTTTTTCAGTCAAGCTTTCAAACAAAGCTGGCGAAGAAAAAAAATTATCAAATACAAAGTGAAACCTAAGATTTGCCCATTTGCTTTTTAGCCTATCAGCATAGCTCAATACAACTGATGCGCCAACACCTAAAGATTTGTAAGCCGCGTTCACATACGTCGAAAGACCCTGATAAGGTTCAAACCATAAGATGTAACCCAAAATTTGAACCCATAACGTATTGGTTTCCCGTGCATATACTGTTTATAACCATGTCGCCCGTTGTATGGAACCATTGCCTCATCAATACTATGATGCTCTTCTGGTACTGCGTATTCCAAAAATTTTAGGTGATTGAAAAGACGCCTTAGTTTAGCAAATTTATCATTTGCATCCATTGTTTAGGAAGTGAATGTGAGACATAATAAATTCAAATTTATCCCGAGAAATAGCTTCAGAAATAAGTGAGTTGTGTGAATCACTGGATTTTTCCCAATACATCCTTCTGCGAGATACACTACTGTAACCACTCAAGAAAACATTTGATTTCAGATTTGGTAACCTAATATTCCTGTTTTTCTGTTGAGCATACCGATTTGTCTCCTCAGCTATTATGTTCAAAATTTCGTCATCAAAAAAACTAAAAAATATCTCGGTTGGGGACTGCTCTTGTTCATTTTGATTTTCGTGGTTTATTGGAAACGCATACTCATTTCTTGGCAAATCTTCTTTTACGTAATTATACGTGTTCTTCTTTTTCACTTCCTTCCGATTATTACCCCTGATTTCACTGAGTGGTATTTTATCTTCTAAACTCCACATATCCTCGTCTTGAATCTTATTTACTTCGACCTCAGCTTGCACTAAGCTTTCTGGCAAGTTGTTGATATCCAGTCTTTCTTCGTCTCCAGAATCCTCGTCGGTTATGTTACCGCATGCATTAGTGGGAGTACTGTACTAAATATAGTACACCTAACTTTATCATAACCTCACAAACAAAGCATAAATGAAACACATCATAAAATCATAAAATCTAGAAGCCGCAACTAAGGAAATAATATTTTCATAAAAATAAACTATTTTTTTAAATTTTATGTCATAAAAAACCTACTTACTTTGCAAAGCGCACGCCATATTCATTCATCTTCTATTTTCCAATATAGAAAAACTGATTTCACATACAAAATATTGCACAATACGCAAAATTACTCCGTACTGTACGAGATCCACCCGCAAACTGCTATTCAATTTAACCAAATCGTACAGATATCTACAGGAACAAACAAGTTTAGGCTGTACTATTCATAGTACATTAGGCATAAATGCAGTTCTGGACAAATGAACTTTGTTTGTACTTCATGTATACTAAGTGACATATAAATCCGAACACCCAGTTTAAATGGTTTTATTTTAATAATAATAATTGCACTGCTTTAAAGCCGTTTGACCTTTAATAATGTGTGGATGCACCCTGATGTGCTATGCATTCTCCAACGCGCCTAGGCATGCTTCTGATCAGGTTGTCAATGTCCTCCTGTGGTATCTCATTCCAGGCAACCACCAACCCCTCTCGAAGTGCTTCTAGAGTCTGAGGAGGACGTTGCAAATTGAGCAATCTCCTACCCATCATATCCCACACGTGCTCAATTGGGGATAAGTCGGGAGATCTTGGTGGCTATGGTAACAATGTGACATCATTATGTTGAAAGAAGTCTATTGTGACTCTTGCAACATGTGGTCGGGCATTATCTTGTTGGAAAGTTGGATCTGCCAGGGTGTTAAGATAGGGTAAAAGATGGGGTTCTAGAACTTCGTGGATATAACGCTGCGCGTTCATGTTACCTCTGATGAAGATTAAAGGTGACCTGGAACCATAAGCTATAGCACCCCAAACCATAACTCCAACAGTGTGATGAACATGTCTTTCAACAAAAAACTGTGGATTCCTCCTTTCACCACGTCGCCTTCTAACCCTGGCACGACCATCGTGCATGCCTAAACAAAATCGAGACTCGTCACTAAAGACTATACTGTTCCATTCCTGATCCCAGAGTGACCGTTGTCTGCACCACTCAAGGCGATTACGTCGGTGTTCTCGAGTTAAAGGGAGGACCCAGTGTGGCCGGTATGAAAACAAGCCAAAACTTCTCATTCGTCGGTAAACACTTCGCATGCCAATAGGTCTTCTGTGTTCTGCAAACCATTCATTTGCAATGGACCTGGTAGTGGAGAAACGGTCCCTTAAGGCCAATAATCTTAGGCGGCGATCTTCACGGTCTGTTGTTCTACGGCGGCGTCCAGTGCCCCTTGCTCTTTGCGTACGGCCTTCTCGAAGCCATGCCTGACAACACCTAACCACAGTGTCTACACTTCTTTGCACTCTAACTGCAATTGCTCGAAAAGAAAGTCCAGCTTCCCAAAGTCCCACTATACGGCCCCTATCAAACTCACTAAGTTGACGAAATCGTACAGGTCTGCGTACTCTAGGCATCGTAACCGATCGTAAAGGATGTCAAGAACCAAAATCCGCCAACGTTGATTCTTTACTGCGGCTGAAATATTCATTTTTAGAGCGTTAGTGAATTAAAAAAAAAGCAGTATAAAAAGCGGAATGTCCAACTGATAAGCCAGAAAATTTTTTCACTTGTTACTTACAGTAAGATAAATACATTCACCACCTTTTATTAAAATAAAACCATTTAAACTGGGTGTTCGGATTTATATATCACTTAGTATATTTGAGTCAAATGTTGTACACCTATTTGCCGGATATGAAAATTATTGTACCCTGACATAAGGCCGTAGAGTAGAATGAATATCAGTGAAAAAATCATTGTTTGGCAAAAATGAAATCAAGGGCTTTGAATACGCATACGTACAACTGCTTAATATTCTGGTAGGTTTACTGTTGGTCGGCTATGGAGTTCCTTACAACTGGTCATACAGGGAATATCATTCGAGAAAAAGTATTGTGAAATTAATTTTTTTTTTTTGAAAGAATAGAGGGCAACTTTCGTAGGTCCTGGATTTATTGGCTTGAGGCAAAAGTACTAAAGATCTGTAGATAAGTTCATTCCACAAAATTTCTTCATATTCGCCGAAGACTGGTGAACGTATATTCGTTATTTCGCACCTGAACTGCAGTCCCAATCTGATTATTTATATTCAACGCATTATATTGCTCTGACAGTCGCAACTATTATTACATCGCCCATGTTTCCTCAGCTGTTCAGGTAAATTCGTCGCGTGGGTCGCGACAGCGAGCAGCGGCTAGTGTACTTTACATACAAAATATTTCTATCAATTCTGTCTTAAAGGCAAATATATGGGGCAATATAAAAGTCGCACCCCTATTTGTAACTCTTCTGGTATATTTTGGGAAAAATGCCGGGACACGTCAATTTTGATTTCTATGGGGACATATTTTCATCTATAGCCATACAATGCAGGGTGATCCACTTCAGATTTTTAAGTGGAAACCCCATTAATCAACAATGCAAATATGTTATTTAATATTTGTATCTCGGATGAGTGTACGTTCTATTTACACGGTGCTGTAAATAGACATAAATGACTCGAATCCAAATTTGTTTCGGGAGGTACACTCGCAATATCCTGAAAAAAAAAATGTTTGGCAGGCATTTTCGGAAATTATATTGTAGGACTTTTCTTTATTCCTGGAAATGACGGGCGATTCGTTCTTGGACATGTTATGAAATACAATAGAGCCACGAATTACCGAAATAATAGAAAATGACGTTAATTATAACGAAAATTACATTCATTTCCAACAAGATGGTGCACCGCCGCTCTATGTGGCTCCAGTACGATAGATTTTGGCCACCCATTTCTACAAATCAGTGGACCGACAGACGAGGCCCCATTGAGTGGCCACCGATATCTCCGGACCTAAGTCCTCTAGATTACTTTTTCGGGGGCATTTGAATAGTAAAGTTTTTAGTGCGAAACCAGATTCCATTCAAGATCTTCGTCAGCGGATTACGGCTGAATGTAGACAAATAACTCAAGACATGCTTGAAAATGTGAGGAATAGATTCGAACAAAATCTTTATTATTGCATGGAGGTAAATGGACACCACTTTCAGGACTTATTACCACATTGACCTACCTCTTTATAGCAAATTCATTTTTACTTTAACTTTATTGTAAGTTGCTTTTTTGTTTTTTAATACTCGGAGACTTGTTTTCAATTTTAAAGTAAAGTCTTGTTACTATGGAAACTATATTGATTATTATTTTTTCGATATCATCCTTATCACAATTTGCTTAACAACGATTGAAGATATATAGGTATAAGCTTTATTATAGAAAAGCTACTAAAAACTTCATGGAAAACCTGAAAATTAAAAAAATGGGGGTTTCCATTTAAAAATCAAGTGCAATATCTTATTTTTGGATCACCCTGTGCACTATAGATGAAAAGAGGACGTCCCCCTAGAAATCAAAGTTGACGTGTCCGTGGGTTTTCTCAAAATATACCAGGAGAGTCACAAATGGGGGTACCACCTTTTCGTTGGGCAACCCTGTATGAGAAATATGCCTAATAGTCGCGTAGAATTACTGGGATAAATATGCTACCGTCAAAAAATTGCTATATACCCTCACCCACCGCCAATTTTCACCCCTAAACAATTTTTCGAAAATGATCTAGATCCTCTAAAATGTAAAAAATGAAGTTTGAGCGATCTATTTTTTTCGTTTTTGACCTTTAACTCCACCGCCTCTGGACCAATTTCCAAAAACTACAAACCTTTTCGTCCTTTGCATAGCAATAACTGTGTGTAAAAATTTTATCAAAATTCGAGACGAATAGACCAACAGTCAGATAGACTGACGTAAATGAGTGACTTGGTTTTAAATGATGTACATGTCATATAACATAAACTAAAAACATCATTATCGAAATTTTTTGCGATTACAGTTTATAGAAGGGTTTTAAAAACATTCACATGATCTTACGAAAAACTTGGTATTTTCCCGCATCATTTCAATGTTCACCAGAAACAAATTTATAGAAATCATCGAAAAACTGACCATAGAAAATGAAAGAGAATCCGCCATCTCATTTTTGAATTATTCGGCTTGAAAGTTAATAAGGCTCATGGTTTTCATCGAATTGACGTCCTCTCATATTCTCATATTTCCGTACCCCCACGCCAAATGTAGAGGAAGCATAGTAACCGCATGTATTTATTTCCGAAAATGAGATAAGTTTCTAATGTTTCGCTATATTAGTATCTTCAGCGGAACACTATTTAATTTTAGCATTTTAGTATTAATTTTCCCCTGAGAATGCTAACATAGAGAAACAAGTGTCGGATATAAAGAAACTGGCCAGAGGGAAAACTTTACAGAACTCATACCCATTACGCCAAAAGATCCAACATCACATATATTTTTATACACTTCTGTCCCCGAATGTAAGGGATGAATTGCTGTCGTGCTGGGACTTCAACTTTGCAAACGCAAAAATGATAATGAAAACTTTTGTGAGCACTGATTTGCGAGCAATGATCGTGGATCGTGGATCGTGGTTCGATGTAAGAATGTAAGAATTACGGTGCCGTAGCGATATTATAGAATCGCAGGTTAACTTTTTCCTAAGAGCTTCACAGTGTCATGTGGGATGTTAAATTAATAAGAATACTTAAAAGACTGTTAGTATAGAATCTAAGCAGCATTGCATAATTTAAGATAATCCTCCATTTAGTATTTTAAATACTTAGCAAGAAATCTGCTAAAATTCATTGTTTCTCATATTCAAGCGCTTCCTTTTGAAATTGAATATCCACTGTTGTGGCACATTTCTGTCGGTACTATACTACCCTTCTGTAGGGGAGATCATCCATGGGGACAAAAGCAATATTGGTAACCTTGAAATCGGCGTGTACGGAACACCCGCGTTGTGGAAGGAAGAAGAATGATCAAATGCAACAGATACTTTACGACCAGATAGGGAGTCCGTCTCTTATTATCTGCACAGTCTATCTATGAGGTCACACTCGGCAAAATGATGGGAGTTTGATTAGCAGAGCAGCATTTCAATCATATTGTCTTGGAAGATGAAACTTTGACTGTCTTTTATACTTGTTTCTTGTCTTTTTCTGCGCCACTGCACTCATTTTTTCGTTTATCTTCAACGCCGCCAGCTTTCCGAATGATGAAGAGCGAGCGATGCTGTTAATTCCTCCACAAACCCACGCGTGGTCTCGCGACCAAGGAGAAAAGAGATTGCCCGACCACTCGTTTAACGGACTCTCTTCTTGCTTCGTCTTCTTGTGTTATAATTCGTTTCGAACACGCACAAGTACAAGATTAATTTGGAGGATTCTAAAGTGTAACGAATTTCGTATGGAACTAGTTCATCGTGAATTGGTCCATGACTTTTATCAATTGGGCGAACAAGATTGATTATTTTAATTCCAATACAGGTGACGATTGATATACATGTATAATTATGATGTGAAGATGGTTCAAGAGTTTTGATGTGGCTCGATTAGTAGGAGTAGTTTTTCCAGCAACTCTGCTGTAACTTAAGGGCCACTGGGGTTTGATGCTTTGAATCGTTTCGCAAATAAATCTCCTGAGTTGTTCTTCAAATATCTTATAATTAACAAAGCTAAATCAATGGAACTTCCAGATATCTAAATGATGATAATCGGGGTTTTCATCATACAAATAAAACAGAAATACGTCCTTAGAGATTGCCTCACAAATTCCACAATTTGTTCAGGTATAATAATAATATATGAATAAGCTAGGAGGGAGGGGGGGGGGGGTCAATTCAAGAAAGGAGGGAATATCTGAAAAACTGTTAGAAAATGGTCGTGGTTCTATTACCTTCTGTGAAAAGAATCGCTCCCCGAGCAAGGACGGAATTACAGGGGGCACCTCTCCTAGACGCCCAAGTCGCCATTTTTCTCAAGAAAATGATATATAATTGTATCTTGGTGTAAAAATTACCTTGCTAAACATGCATTCACTTGTTACAATGGGATTTGCTCTCAGAGGCGCTGAACCCGAGTCGTTCTCGGGAACAAATTTCGGAAGTTTCGCCATGGACCTCTAAAGGTCAAGTTCGCTTAGTGATGAAAAATTTAATAACACGGAAACCTAGCAACATATTATTTTGCCAAAAATTGATTCATTCACAAACTTGATGGAAAAAAATCATGAACAAGAATTTGAGCTTATTTTTCTGGGAGCACTCGAGAATTGCCCCCTGGCTAGGATAAATAGAATTGAAAACATTTGGTAGAATAGGAGGAGTCGCTGCGCCAGCTAGTTGTTGCTCCATAAATCGTAAATGAGTTGGAGGTGACGTGTTAAGCTAGTTCGTTTAGTAGTCGCAAAACCCTGCGGCATCATGAAACAGAACTCAGATGGTCAAAGTTTGTTGGTATATCGGTGAAACTGTCAACGATCAGTCTTGTTGACCTTCTTAAAACCAAATCGAGTGCCTGATTATGCTTACTTCGTAGTCTTGGTAGCAATTTTTCCAGCAGCTGCTGCCAATGATTGGAAGTCACTCATTCAAAACTTCCAACGAATGTTCAAAATCAGATGTTCCTTGCCAAGATACAGAAAGCACCGAGTCCTACAAGCATTGTACTGCAGCATATTCTTGCGTGCACATGCAGTAATAAAATCTAGGTCATTCATTGGAGAAGAAGTCGTTCCCAGTTCTTCTCGTCAATTTATAGAAGGCCGCAAGCAATAATGTAAAACAGAGATAATGTTGGACACGAAGCCGATCCCTGCGGGGGATCTGCGATGATATTCTGGAATTTATCGATAACGATGTATATTATGAGATCTGAAAAGGGGGGTGCCATCCACTTGTGAAAGCTCTCTGCGAGACGTTGGAAAGAAAGACTAGCATACGAAATCTTTTGGAATATCAAGAGCAACGACGATTGGGGGAGCTTACTCCATAAATATGTGACATGTATTGATATAGTCTGAATCTGTTTGCATTCCGCCTCTGCGACCATAACCAACAGCATACCAAGTTATTTCATGCTTTTAGTAATCATTAGTACGATACAGATATAGTCATTTGAAGACATATGACATAAAGCAAACGAAAGAAATGTGTCTATTAAAAACACCAATATTGGGATGAGCGAAAATAGAGCAAAGGTGTCCGCATCGTGGTTAGTTTCTCCAATCGCGGTACTGTCAACCCTTACGTTGGCAGCAGAAAACTACAGAATTCCAGCATTTCTGAATGACAGCGTTTATTTAAATGAAACCATACAAAAAACACCCTGCGCATAGACATAGGATTGCCAGACACAAGGATATTTGTGTCGTACCAGAGATGGCAAATTTCTCGTATATCCAGCACATAATCTCATACACCGTGGCGTATGTAAAACTTGAGTTCTGGTGAAGCATATGGACCGGGGGGCGCGGTAATAAATCAAAGGGATTAGGTCGGTATGTTTGCTATCGATATTTTCTTGTAAAACAGAAATAAGTTAAACTGCTGTCTTGATTCGGGTCTAAAGGCAGTCGTCGTTTGGCATTTCTTCCTTTACGTTTCGCTAGCACGAGTGGCAAGCTTCTTCAGAGGTCCTTCCATTTCCGTTGCTGGATGTAGACTGACGATTTCTCTTGCGCAGGTTGTATTTATACCGTACCGAGAAGTCTGCGGTAGCTGAACATCCACTAAGCAATGAGGACCACAGGATACACTTTGGGAGCTGCAGATTGCTGTCATCAGTCAACGGCTATCACAATAGACTGGTCAGGGAAGCTATCGAGATTCACAAAGATCCAGATCACTTCATCAGGAAGGAAGAGACCCTCAGACTCAAGCCGATCTGGCACCCGATCCTCAGAAACGCCCGAGCAGTGCCGATCGACATCCTGAAGTCAACCGAAGCGGAACAAGCCACGTCACCTACCCTCCGGTATAAATACAACCTGCGCAAGAGAAATCGTCATTCTACATCCAGCATCGGAAATGGAAGGACCTAGGAAGAAGCTGGCCACTCGTGCTAGCGAAACGTTAGGAAGAAATTCCAACCGACGACGGCATTTAGACCCGAATCACGACAGCAGTTTATCAACTGGCCGCGCAAGCCTCAACCAATTTATCAGAAATGTCTGCTATTCTGTAGCATAATGAATTATGAAGCATAACACGGGAGTATATAGAGTCATTATATGATTCAGTAAGATCAAAATTCACTCAAATGATGATATACATTATGTTGTAGCTAGTGGAAAGCAATAAATACTCCGTTTTGTTATCGTTTTAACAAAATTAGGATTACAGAATTGCAGCACTGGCATCGCATTGAGGGTCTTTGACGTGGTTATATTTGACAGACCAACTACTGACCAACCGGCACGGGTATTACATATCTTGAAAAGTGAGTTATGTCGATTTTTTTTTGACATTATATTGTTTTTTTTTGTGACATTATGTAGGTCTTTCTACAAGATGTTAACTTAGCTTTAGCTGATGGACGCGTTGTGAACTCGTTTTGTAGTTATACGTGTTGCCTAAACGTCATGAGGCTTCGGTTGCCAATGTTTGGCTCTGATGTGATGTAAAATCTGCGTCAGAGATGGCATTACTGGAGGTCTAAGCTGTAAGTTGTATACTATAGTTAGAAGGAAACGGCAATGCATATGTGCATAGTGAGGATTTGTGTGCTAATAATACGTGTTGATAATTCCATTGGATTCTTGTCTCAAATACACTTACTTGAGATTCAAAGCTAGACATTTGTTGCGCATCCACTTTTTCTTATCCATTCTGGAAGTTATATTTGCAAATTTGTTGAAATTCAAAACTTCTGAAAGGACAACATATAAATAACTCATCGGACACAGCTAATAGATATACTTCATTGCACAACATATTCAGTAATGATTTTCTCACACAACAAATATCGCTGATTTTATACACATGCAGGTCAATATACATAATCATCCAGATGCGATCTTGCTACTCAACCAACTTTCTTCTCACAGATGAAAACAACTACTCGGCTCCACAAAACATATGCAACCAACAATGCGTGAGTTGAGTCATTCCTCCATAGATGGACGCTCACAACGATCCTAGTGAGCAAACGTGGAACGACTGTTTGCTCCCTAAAAACTACCTAGTCTGCAAGATGATATCTTATAGGTTTTTTTGACATTTTATAGGTTTTTTTATAAAATACCCGTGCCGTCCCGTGGTAGCAATGCATGTGACTGAAACATCGCTTTACGATCTATGTAGCATTATCATACTTTTCCACAATGTTGATTGCGGAGTCATCAGTTTTAAAATCTCTTACATGTACGATAAAATTTCTTGTACGTCTGGCAACCCTCTTTCCTGCTTCTAACGTAAGGGTTGGCAGTACCGCGATTGGCGAAACTACAACTGGAGTCACCTTTGGATTGAGATTTCTAAATGATTTTTCTTGGAACCTTACTTTCTCCGCTAATCAGGCAGTGGAGCTCAATACACTCCAGTAGTTCTCTGTTGATGCACTGTTCCATTTTTTGCTTGTCATGTCTTTGGTCATGGGAAAATAGCGAAATTATGAGAAATTCAAAAGATCATTGAGCAAGCTTTCCAGTACAACATAACGACAGGAATAAGTTGTACATACGTCCTACTGCAGTTGAGAATATGTTGTTTCGTATTTCATACAGGGCCTTCTTAATCACTATACCCCCCAACATGATAACCATTAAGGATTCTGCGAACAATAATGGAATGAAATACTAATCTTTATAAATAGGATGCAAGCAAGATGGACATTCGGGAAACGGACACAGTCACAGATCGTTGCCTCTATTATAATTCGCAGGATCACATTTCGACCTTTTGTCGTATTGTTACACTTGTCTCTCGTCATCGAAACGCTTTGTGTTAAATTCAAAGTCGATGGAGTGGAAATGATAGAGATAAATTGAGATGTAGAAACGAGTTCAGGGGCTTGATAGGACCATTTGGTTATGTCAATTTGCCAATGCGGTCAAATGTTTTCTGATTGAATTGATACGTTGGCTATGATGACAGGATCGCTAATAGACTATTATATTGAACATGTCGCCAATTTAGATTAGATTATTTTGCACTTGAATAGGCGAGCCTTTTACGGGTGTTAACGTTATGATAGTCATTAGTTAAATGGGTGATAGAGGGGTTAAACGGAACAAAAAGTTTCATATAACATGGGGGTCAAAAAGGCATTTGTTTAGAGACAAGCGACTTTAAAGTAAAATAAAATCTGACAACGCCGCAATGCCAGACGCAAATTACGACGGAACGCAGTGTGAATAAAGATGGAGTTTGTTATTTTTGTCTCTTAGGTATTATTTCATTATTTGATAATGTACTCGTAAAATGCAAACAATTTAAAAAACGGTCTTAAAACTAACTGTCTCAGCGCTTCACCTGGTATGTGAAAGTTTATTGAACGTATTAAAAAAATCCAATTATAAATAGGGAACACAATTTTGATACATACATTGTTTTTCTTTTTAAAACCCACACTGCACTTTTTTTGTATTTAAAGAAGGTGTTCAAAATGTCGTCCTCCACTTTCCACACAAGCTTCATTACGACGAACCCAGTTTCTTCTTACTCTAGGTCCTCGAAGTTGTCCATTTATTAGTTCAGCCGCATTAATAATTTTTTCGCGAAGTTGTGCTTCAGTTATTATTGGACCAGCCCCATAAAACATCCCTTTAAGTTCTCTCCAATACCAGAAATCCATCGGATTGAGGTCAGGAGATCTTGCTGGCCATTTTCGAGGATCAGGAGCATTTCGGCCGATCCAGCGATTTGGATAATGTTCATTCAAATACTGAATGACCCCTCTAAAAATGTGTGGTGGTGCCCCGTCATGAAGAAACCACAAATTCTGTCTCCGTTGTAATGGCATGTTGTCCAAGGTCTGTTCCAAAAGTTCTGGTAGGTTATTGGCTAGAAAGCTAAGGTATCCTTCTCCTGACAACTTTGGAGGTAACTTGCAAGGGCCAATTACCTGATCGTCAAGAATACCCGCCCAAATATTTATTTTAAAACGTTGTTGGAAATGACCTTCACGAACGGTGTGATGATTTTCTTGGGCCTACGTGTGAGTATTATGGAAATTTAATATCCCGTCTCGCGTGAAAGTACATTCGTCCGTCGCTAGAATGTTTTTAAAAAAATCCGGATTTTAAATGTTTTTGTGCAAAAACCACTGACAGAATGTTAGTCTGCGAGGATAGTCTTCTGGTAACAAGGCCTGCACTCATTGTACATGGTAGGGATAAAGCAAATTTTCCCGTAGGATTCTATGGACCATGGTGTGCGACAGTAACCTGTCTTTCACGAGTGCGAATATTAGTGGGCAGAACACTTCCTGTATCTCGAAGTCTTTGATACACTTGCACAAATGTCCTTCTGTCTGGGTGTACCCGTTGGCGAAATCTGTCGCAATAAATTTGAGCTGAAAGGTTTGAATTCTGACGAGCTTCACCGTAAACTAACAATATGTCGGCGAACTCTTGATTCGAGAACATTGTAAATAAACACGACGACGTACGCGAACAATAACTAACCACCGTTACCGTTTGCGATCGATTGCCGGTTCGATAAGAGTGATGAATGACCGACGCGCTGTTGTCATGTGTGTTTTAAATATTTAATTTAATGAAACTTACTTACTGACTATAAATTATGGCTAAACTTAGAAAAACTTAACGCCATTTATTTGTTAATTACCCAATTTAAAAACGTTTTAGATTAGATTATAAAAATTAGTAAGATTGTGGTGATTGTGGTCGATATAAAGCACTTAAAGTTGTAAACTATAAAACCATTTAGACAAAAATCTATTGACTTTTGGACCGTGGGTCATATGAACCTTTTGACTTGTTTTGATCCCCGCTATTACCTATTTCAATAATGATTACCATAACGTTTACACCCTGTATATTACATGAGTTCGCTATCAGATAGTATTTGTTTGTTGTGTAAACAATTTTTTTATAAGAATTCCAAAAATTGTTTTTTTCGCTCCAGTCCATGTTTTCAGGGCATTCTGTAAAAAAAGGTACTTAAGAAGGCTTCTCTAGTTTCTCTAGAGTTGATAGATTACGAGGTATAAGCAAATTATGAAAATTTCGACCCCCAAAAACAAAGATTCATAATAATAATAGCTCCAAGATTGATTTGGGATTTTCATAATGGGTGTCCGGAGAATATTTAGAAACATTGGCACCTTTCAGTTTTTTCCTTTTTTTGCGGTCGAAAATGGCACTTCTTAAAAAATATTTATATCTCGAAAACCAATGTTCGGGCCTGGGAACATGCAGTTTCGTTAAATGAGGTCTTTTTGAATAAGATTGGGTAAAAAATCCGAATCAGAATATTTTTCCGATCAGATGCGAAGATACTACCTGGACTATAAAGTACCATCTGATAAGGGACACAACTATTGTCTGGTACCGAAACGGAAGAGAATAAATAGCAAAACTCACCGAACGCCACACTATTAACGTGTCTGGATGCGGAGGGATCCGGGACTGTGCCGATACGAACGCACGGAGCGCTAGCATTAGGGTTTGTGCTATTATATTTCGTTTTGGTGCTCGAGTATACAGGATGATCAAATCATATCAAAGACATGAAAAGACCTAAATTATATGAAAACTGTGAACTGTGTCGCAAACACGATCAAATATATACCTCAACATCATACGTTACTTCAGGTGGCAAGTAACTGCTAACAGCTATTTTCTACTTAGCAGCTTTGTTCCCAACTTACCTGTACTTGACTTGACTTTGGCTTTGCAAGTGTAAGACGAAACTTACCTGCAAGAAAAAATACAATAAGAATACTGTGAATGAAAATGTCAATGCATGCATCTAATAACATTGTAACTGACATTTTGAGGATTTTCACTTTTTAAGCAATCAAGATATTAAATTGTATTCGATACTTTCAGACTATATTGGCATTATGGTAGTATAAATATAAAAAAATGCGGTGTAAATGTCATTGTAACTGCCTACATTGGAAAAGTGATGGTAAAGGTTGTCCCCATATTGCTCGTCGTACTACGGACTTTCTTCAAGAGGCAGGTATTAACTTTTTGCCGTGGCCATCCCATTAACCGGATTTAAATCCCATCGAACATGTGTGGGATATGATGGGGAGGAGAATATCCACTTTGCGCCATCCGCCAGACTCTGCCATAACTAATCCACGAAGTTCGAGTAGTTTAGAATGAGATACCACAATCAGACATCGATTATCTCATTTTGTCGATGCCTAGACGTATACAGGAATGTATTCAGCTGCGGGGTCGCCCTACACATTATTAATTTTTTTTCTTATTACTTATCAATAAAATGTCGTGAGAATGTTATCGTTTCATTCTTGATGTAAGACTACCTCATTGCCAAAAAATCAAGTTGAAGAAATTGTTTTTTCTGGGTGTAACACTTCTGAGTCACCGAGTATATCTTGTGGTAAAATATACTCCATGATAACCATGCAGATAATTTTGAAAGTTTAGCCTAGATTCCTTTTATTGCGGGCATTTCAACATTTCAACGACGCACATTGGTCTAGAATACCGAAAAGCTGAAAAGAAATACCCTGTCTACGGCTTTTATACGATTTTTTGTGCGAATGGGTTTTTTGGGTCACTGATTCCACATCTGGGGTTAGTTTGCCTCTATGAGAGAATTTGAAGGCCACTTGAAGGCCATTTCAAGGTGATATCAAGATCATTTTCCAAAAAAAGGCGAACAGTTGTGCCAAATGTATGCCATTTAGGTTTTTCTGGTTAATAATTCCGAGGCAGAGGTCAATTAGCCACTAAGAAGGCATCTAAAGGTCACTTCAGTTATAATAAGTCTAGCGTTCGAGTTCAGACGTATCATCTAAGCTTTTGCGGTCGTTGAATCAAAATCAGAGATTAGTTTGTCACTACGAAAGCATTTAAAGGTTCACAAACGTAATTTATCCAATTGGGGAAAATGACGAAACCTTACTAAAACCTCTTTGAATAATACTAATAAAAGAAGTAAAGCTGAAAATAATAAGCAGTTCAACTCACGGTGTACATGACAACTATAACAGTCTCCTATTAAATCAAATGAAAGTTCTTTTTCTCTTTATTATGATCCATGCCAAGATATTCAAATATTTTCAACACATAACACAACGGATGATACAGAAACTTTCCAATTTTACCGTTAAAAGTAGTAAAAGTAGTGTCAAATGATACACCAAATACTTTACTGGTCTGTCATGTTAAAGGTAGTGTACGTAAAGTGCGGATTATTCATTGTTTAAGGTATTAACTTTAAAATTGGGAATACTTTTCATTCATTTCCGATACTTTCTTATTGCACTTTTTGCATGAGAACCATTATATTCCAATGCAGGGAAGCTCGGTAACTTCACAATGTTCTTTCAGATAGAATGTATCCATAACATGACTGTATTTGCTTTTACAATTAGGAGAAGCTGGTGACGTTGCAAGAAAAAAACAATGAACCGTATTTTATCACCCCCGCTTAGGGGGCTGCACGTGCTAACGTGATTTTTTGCCAAACTTGTGTCCCCCTGGAAAAGAAAATCGACGGGTTTGAGCGTTTTAAAAAAAAAACTGAGCTGCCAGTAAATGCGTCTGTTTCGTTTTCGATGCGCCACCCTGTATATTATTAGATGCATATATTGATATACGATACAAAAGTTTGAGAAAGGCTCTGTTGTACGCCATTGCCAAGTGACAGCATTTTTCCGCTGTAGTCGTCACCGTATCAGGCAAATATTAACAGTAAGAAAACGGTTTGGTCCATAAACAACTGGTTAGGCAATCTCTTTTCCTCGCTTTTTATACTACAGCTCTTTGCCTCTAGCTAAGCGTGGGTTTTACGGAATCTCGATCTTCGTTTTATTCCGAGAAAGCCGTAGTGCGATTTCTTGTACTGTCAGTCGTACCTTTTCTGATTTGTTTTTGTTTCATTTGCCCGGTTTTTCTTCTTTATTACTTCTTGATAGGCGACTTACTCCGGAAACACGGCTTTTTGCTTTTAAGTTCATTGAATTCTGAGTTCTTCACGAGTTTATTCACTTTAAAGCAAGTTAAAGTAGATGAATTCGCTACTAATCACGCATGAGTTTCGGGACCACCCTAAACATTCTGTTACATGATTTTGAAAATAAATATCCCGAATCAATTTATAATTGAACGAAAATGTATTTAGAATCTTAAAGCTTGAGACTCAGTAAAATATAATTTAAAAGTTCAAACATAGTGCAAAAAGACACCAATACAATCGACGGTCAGTTTGAGATTTTGTCAGATGGCAGGTGACATTAAACGCAAATGGTCATAGCGCATGGGCTAGAAGGCTGATCCCAGATATTATTTCTCGGATTGCCAAAGGAGCGGTGTGAATAGATTACCTCACTGCATAGTTCCTCGCAAGACATGTTCGTTTTGACAGCTACCTCAAGATTGTAGGAAAGAGACAGTACGCGAATTCCGTATATTGTAACCAATAGTGAGGCGACTGATGCTGAACAAGGTACAGGATGATAAAAACAGTCCAAGGAACCAGTCATTGATTTTTACTTGCTGGCTGGATCACTGATACGTTTGGTATGGATATTTAACGCAACGTTACCCTTCATAATGAAGTGCTGCAAACATTACTATGGTGGTATGTGCAGCTAATAACTAAAAGGTTTTAGTGAATATGGCGCGTTGTAGAGAATCTCACACTTCGGGCAGAAAGGGTCGACATCAGGACATCGCTGTGGAGTTTTTCCGCCTGAAAAGGACTATGAAAGTCTTATCAATACAAGTTTGCGGCTTTGCAGACCGATATTTTAAACGAACATTCTGAGCTTATACAATATATAGGATATCTTCGAAACCGCTTTGTCGATCTTTGAACCTTGGAATCCCAACGTTGAAGATGTATCGCAAAAGAACTTTGAACCAGATCAGTGGAATCACGCAATAATTGTTCTGCTACCTAATTGAACACGTAAACCATCTAATTTCCCAGAGCCACGCTATTCTCAGAGTTTTATTTGCAAATAAAGCTATATTACACAAATCTGCGAGAAAGCAATTGTGTGAATCTTTCTTGTTTTCAAAAATACCGTATTGCTTAGTGTTTTACTATCCCTACTGAGATATTATAACAAAAAATCGAATTTAAAGTATTATGGATACAAGTTGCAGACTTGTAAATGATCTCAGAAAATATGATAACATATCGAAGGTCATTAATGACCTCAACTGGATGAAAATTGATAAAATGTATAAATACCAGCTCCTAAGTCTGACTCATAAGGTTCTTTAGTCAAAAACACCGTCATATAGTTTTAATCCAAATGAGGTAGCAAGTACAACAAAAAATTTACAAAGCGATGTTAACAATTTGATACAATATTCTTCTAATCACAATCTCAAAGTAAATCCAGAAAAATCCTAAATATTGTTTGGTAATGAAAAAAAGAAAAATGCTGCTTCTTCTCACTTAAAGATTACGATAAATAATAAAGTTTTAGAGTTTGCTGAGACTGCAAAAATATTTGGAGTAGTTTTTGACACTAAAATGAGGTTTGTTGAACATGTGAAGAGGCTGTCCCAGAAAACGTATCTCTGGCTACGTACTCTTATAACAAATCGGTATTTTAATTACTGTGATATTGTCTATTTTCCGTCATTAGATTACTTTCCAAAAACATTATCCATATCATTCAAAATAAATGTGTACGGTTCATTTTTAGATTACGAAAATTTGACCATGTTTCAGCCAATAACCAAATATTGAAGTGGATGAAATTTGTGAACTTAGTAAACTATCACTATTTAATTTTCATACATAAATTGTTGCATACGTTAAAGCCCTTATACCTTGAAGAAAAAATTGTATTCAGTAAGGATGTGTACCCTAGACCGTTAAGACACAAAATTATAAGAGTTCCACCGCACAAAACAACATTATTTAACCGAAGTTTTTCATATAATTTAGCTATCAGGTATAATCCAATACCTGAAGTGTATAAGTCATATTCTTTGTCTACATTCAGCAACAAAATTAAACTGTTTATAAATTCACTATCCACTTAATCTCATCATTTCTATATGTTATGATGTATTGTAATTCTTGATTCACACATTTTCTGATCTTGTTCTTGTTTGTTTTTTCTCCTTAAGATAGCACATAAATTTCTGTATTGTCTTACCAATCGCTAACTGACTAGTTAAGTGTAAGAGTAGCGAATGCTAAACTTCGCCAATCAGTTAGTGTATTTCCAAATAAAGACGACTATTATTATTATCATTATTGTTATTATTATATTTAGTAACCAAATTCATACGTAGAGGAAATAAGCATGGCATTGAAATTATTTCAGAATATGTACATATATTTACAATGCGATCAAATTATATAATTCCTTATACAGTAGTTTAAAAGAAACTAATTCATTGCCCAAATTCAAGAAAAAGTGAAAGAAATTCTACTTGATCAGCAGCGAAATATATTGTATCCAATAAGTATTACCTGGTCTTAATTTTCCTTTCCCGTTACATTAATTATGCTTTATTATTGTCGTTATTGTATACAGGTATTAATTTTCAATAAATTTTCAGTTTTTATACATCACGTATTGATAAGGGGATTAGGTGGTAGAATAGACATACATGTAGTATCTAAATCTCGCCTCCTGTAATATTATTACAATTTAAAAATATGTACGTTAATTATTATTATTATACTATTTACGATAAAAATTGTATCATTCAACAAATATCAAAATAAAGTTTGTAATGCTCTGTGTCCAAACGAAGGGATTCATGCCAGTTCTTAGTGGCCATGTATTGTCTATGGTGATAAGTGTTAGTATGTAAGAAGACATAGGAAATTCGATGGTTGAACAAATTGATCAATTTTAATATTCGGACGTCAAAGTCACCCTAAAAACAAAAAATCAACAACTGATAAAGAGTTCGTGGTGTATGGAATCTGGCACTCAAACCGCCAAGTTTTTAATCAGGCACTTTAGAAGCTGTCACAAGAAAAGCAATTATAAAATGAACCACGCCCACCAACTAGGAAGACATTCATCGAAGTATGAGAAGTATCAGGGACAAGTGAATGTTTTTCTCGGGTGTTTTATTGATCAGACAGCTAAAAATACATAATGCAGTTCTATTACACAATATCGCATGAATATATTGGAAGCATAACCGTATTGCCTTGATAAAAGTGGAAATGCGACAATCATCATAATCTTACGTCACTATCAAGTCGTCCGAGTAAATAAAGAATAAAAGATAAGAAACATCGGCCTCGGTTAAAAATAAACGTTACATTATTGCTGTTCGATTGTCATTCGTTCCTATACAAATAGAAACCGTGTTGTTTGATTTGTTTTCTCGTTGATTCATCTCTTTATTGTATTACTTGTGTTTTCCGAGAAAGATGAAGCATCACTGAAGACTCGGGGATGACATGAACAGGTAGTCTTAGGTATGGTTTATCTGAAGTCACTTGAAATAGCATAAAAACCTTTGGTCGGCGCGTCCTTTGTAATTTCATGACGTATCATAGGCGTGCGGTTATTTATTTAGAACGATAATAATAATGTTTTTATATCACAATAAATGGATTTTACTATCTTCTTATTGTTTTGATTTGGGATAAAAAATACTTATATTGGGAGTTTAATTTATGTTGACTGAAAGTTAAGAAATTGAAAAATTACAGAATTCCAACGTTTGACATAGGCAAATATTTACATAGCAGGTAGGTATATAAAAAGGTATATAAATACTTACATTATAGGTATTTATATATCATCCTCGCCTTCGGAGCTGTCGCTAGAGTCATCTTGTAGAGGAATTACAACGGGATTTACAGGAGGCAAAACACAATATTCATTTTCTTTTTCAATAATATGCCTAGAACACTGCTTCCATAGGTCTGTGGCAGCAATATGAGATACTGCATCTCTTATTGTGGCCAATAGCGATTCACTTAATTGAGGGGTCTGATTATGTTTTCTTACTTTTTTTTTTAAAGCAGCCCAGACCAACTCAATCGGGTTAAAAATGCAGTAATAGGGAGGTAGACGTAATACTGACGTAATACTTCATGGCCATTTTGCTGAAGCAGATTGTCAACAACATACTCTTTTTCAAAGTTTTGTCTTTTAATAAGATCCAATAATATGGCTTTGGTTGATTTTTGTGGTATCTCCATTCCTTTATCCTTCATAAAATCAATAATGTCTTGTTTTTTTGTGCCTGTATTCGGAATTTTGTTTTTCGGTCGGGAATGGTATGGCGCATTGTCCATAATAATCACTGGATTTGGGGAAATGTTTAGTATTAACTGCTGCTCTATCCACTTTTCAAATAAGTCGGAGGTCATGTCCTCATGATAGTCGGCACATGATTCTTTGATATTTTTGGCAGATAACAGCAAGGCATTAGGTATAAATCCATTTTCACTGCCAGCATGGAGAATAATGATTCGTTTTCCACGGTTGCATGGTGCATTTAAAATGCACTTGTTGCTGTCGTCAACCCAGCCGTAATGCACAACATCATGGGTATCACACCACGTTTCATCCAGGTAAATCAGATTTCTTTTCTGCTCTCTATAGATTTTAACTTTGTGCAAAAATTCTTGACGCAATTCAACGATTCGAGACGACTCCATAATCACCATTCTTTTATCTAATTTTTTGTATTGAAAACCACACAGTTTTACAATACAGTGCAGTGAGTCTAAGCATTTGTAATTATAAAAATCTTCAGGATAATCTTTAATTTATCCCGTATCATTTCCAACGTAGGCACCAAATTTTCTTTATAAAATCCGTATATTATACGACGACTATCTTCCTGAAAACCCACGTCTATTCTTTTTAATTTTTGCCCTATGCGTTTTCTGCGGAAGGAATGGTTGACTACATCTCCCCTTTTTATAACCCGATAAATGGTAGACCGATTTTTGTCAGGATACAAATTCTGTTTAAAATTTGATTTTGCGAGGAATCTGGATTTTCGTTTTTCAGACAATCATACATATTTAGGATTACTCTTTGGGTCTGTTCCTCTAAATCTTTATGAAAGAATTCTGCCTGCACAGGTTCATCAACCATCTCCTCGTGGCTTGGAGCATTTTCCCAAGGTCTCCAAAGAGCCATATTTAGGACACACAAGAACAATCAACACAACAATTAAATCAACAAGTAAACTGAGTATTCAAAAGTCAAAAACACACAAACTAATAAAATCTATGAAAAAACATGGACAGACTAAAGAAAACACGTTTATTCACCGCTACCCGGCACTGGCTAAACTGTTTCAATTTTCAGTAGCCACCTGCACTTGTTCAGAGCTCTGAAATACACGCTTTCTCATTGGCTATGTCCACGCATAGGCGTACTTTACTCCACGTGGACCGGTGAAACTGCCTTTGATCTTATACGGGGGATATTTGCTGCGAAATTTGGCGATTTTTGCAGCAACAGAGCGTGTTAAATATAGATATATAAAACGCACCCGGTATTTCACAGTGTTTCAAGTGACTTCAGATAAAGTATACTTTCTGATCGGTGAGAAAGATTCCTGGCGTTTTAGGTAGCAGGGTAAACTCTTCCTAAAATATTTTCTTTGGCGTAGGAAATGCTCCGTAGATGAACGAGTGGACGTAAGATAGAGTAGCATCAACTGTTGACATAAATATCGTTTTTATCCTCCAATTAGTTGAAAGTTAGTATTCCCCAAAAACTAACCGTTCCTCCGTTCTTTCTAATCTCCATGGTATATCTGCAAGATGCCATCGTCCAAACGCGTGTTGCATCTTCCTACGCCACTTATGAGGCTGAATAAGGACAAAACATGAACAACATTCAATTTTTGATATAAAACTTTTTTTAATGTCAGTGTATTTCAAAAGTTGAAGTTTTTTATAGCGATTTTTTTTTTCTGTATTGGCTATGATGCCAGTACTGCATGTACAGAATTTTAAGTGAAAATAGTAATTCACTCCAGAGATATTATTTTTTTCGATGTCGAATTTAATAATTAATTTCGTGTTATTTTTGATCTACCTCACGCTTTAGAAATACTGCCATGTTTTTCTGAATAACTATATAGCAGACTATTTCCAGTCTTCAGCTCATGGGGAAAAATAGTAGCTTTTAGCAGTGCCATGCCAATGCCTAAAAGCAAAACGGATTTCTGCAACTGCTTTCCAAGTATTTAATGTTTCTTATTTCCTCTTCATGATTTATGTGCTTAATTATAGACGTACATGCTTGTGGAATACCACAGATTGCTACCTTCTAGCCATAAGGATCTTCATCCATTGTGGTGTCATCACTAAATTCATTACTTCGGTATATTGTGTAAGTATGATACCTAAGTGTTTAAATCCAGCGAAATCTACTACTTACATCTGGGCTAGAATTATGCGACAAATTTTCAGCAGAAAAATATGTACACGGCATTAATAACTAAAATCCGTCCACTTAACATTGTAAATACAAATAGCGATTTGTTAGGAAAATAATTTGCCATCAAAATTGTCGATACCTGCTCGAAGGTGTCATCCAAATCAATCTTATCAAAAACTCCTAAAGCTGCAAAAAATTGTATCAGCTACATTTTCAGTTTTCGGTCAAACGAGGGAAACTTGATCAGTAAAAATATTGTATTGTAAAATAGTGTATTCTGTATTGTGTACCAATTCTTATGGATATAGAACATATGCAAGTGAGATGAAGCTTCTGTAGAAATCAAATTCTTGCTTTGATCTCACGGAATCACATTTTTCGAAGATATTTGCATCACTTAGTTCAACCGAGATGGACTAGATGTTCAAGTTTCAACGTATAATATATTTTCGTTTTCTGTAGACTGGTATCTTCAATATAAACGGAAGAACAATCCTCCCTGGTAGGGTTCAAAAATTTTGATTATCAGATTGCTCGCCCACTTAAATCATCTGAATGTTGTTAACCTCATATTCTGTAATGAAACAAGTGACATTTATTGGGGTTTCAATGTTTAATATGTATATAACTATTAGCATCGCTACTTAATTGGTAGTTTCTGCTATCCAAAGTTTGTTAAAAGCGTTCCACCTAACTTTCATTTTATTTATTTAGCATTTTTTTATCCATCTCCAAATATATTGGACTGATTTTTAATTTAATTAGTTTTGACTGGAATAGAAACTCATACAACACTAACCTTGATTTATGTAACAGTGTTTGCTGTTTAGAATACTGGTGTTTACTAACACGTGGTTGCGAACGTTAACGTTAAAGGACGAAGGCAGAATCTTAACTTGCTTATGAATATTCAAATGATATTCGTATTTTTATCACCCACTTTAGAAATAGGAGAGAAATATGTGGCAGCACTTGAAATGCCGAGAGGACAACACCTTTTAGCCTTTTCATGCCTGTCGGTTGTGCATCCTGGTGACAGCCAAGTATACAAGAAAATAGATACGAAATAATAATTAATTTGTAGATATTTTTAGCATGATGAATAAGAGTAAGAAAAGTGTAGTTTATTATATTCAACTATGACGCATGGCGCACTCATAGAATTTCCACCAAGAAATATGAAATTGATTTGTTCTATTTCCTCACAATGTATGTAACTATTTAAACGGGACTTGAATGTAGCTTGCTAAATTTCAAATATTTTGGGCTCCAACTTTTCCTACCCACGCTTTCATGTCAGCAAAAGCTTGTGAAAGAAAACTGAGTACAATAGTTTATGTAAGAAATAACAGTATGTAAATGCAAATGCTATAAACATGGTTTGTCTTCAGATACCACTACATATCGACGAGCCGCTCTCTTTCAAGTACCAAAAGTATAAGAAATAAGTGTCGTGTGTTTCAAGTTTCTTTTCCAAACAGATGCAACAAGCACCACTGGTGGCGCATGGGTGTGTGTACAACAAAAAAAGTTTGTGCTTCTTGAAGATAGTTTCGCGAGGTTTGTTTCAGCAGTGTGTCTATATATTTATTTTTGAGAAAATACGGATCAGTCGGAAACTTGAGTTGGTACTAAAAAGGCAATATAGATTGTATATTGAAAGCAAAAATAATCGAAGCGTGATCTCATCCATTACCTAGCTTATCGCGAACTACGGAGAACAAAAGGAAATATCATGTTGAGTATTGTAGATTAGATTGCATACTGAGACAATTATTACGATTGAAATGTGCGAATTCCTCCTTCAGTTTCACATACGTGTAAGGTACGAGATATAAAAAAGCTAATGATACGATTTAGAAACTTTTTGCAATTACGCCGATTGTTCGTTGGAAGAAATAAAAATTGTAAACAAACTAACGGAAGCCGTTTGCGGTAACACAGACAAGATAAGGCATAAATTTATATTAAAACTAGCCCAAGCCCGCGGCTCCGCTTGCGTAGGTGTAGTGTAAAGTTTAGGTTATAGATTTTTTTTATACTAAAACTACCACGAAAGCCTAAGGCCTAAACACCCATTGGGTATCGTGGGGCTATAGGGGGATACAGGGGAAAGAGGGAACGCCACACGGACTCTGGCGAAGGAACACGTGTGCATGCAACATGCACACATACTGGCTCTGCTTACGAGATCCGCCGGGTGGTACCTCCGCGTTCGACAGTCAGAAACCGTCTACCACCTACGGACAATCACAACATCCATAGCCAAGAGAAAAATTTTTCCTGGGACGGGATTCGAACCCGCACAACGTACGGCGACTGATCAGGAGACTAAAGAGTCTACTACTGCGGCCACCGCTGCTGCCTACCTAGATATCGCCTTAGTTTGAAGGAGATTATAATGTAATAGTTACTTTAGTAGTACATATTTTTTTAAACATTTTTAATGTCTCAATATACAAATGTGGATGTCTCTACAGTCTGTCAGCATCACATAAGAACCATAATATGAAGGGTCGTAGAAATTTGTATACTTACTAATTTATATGTACAGGAGGTTATAGGCATGATTTTATCCACGAACTCGATCGTCAAATTTGCCTATATTTATAGGGTGAAAACCCCCGAAAAACCGGAAAACTCTACCACTAACTATGATCAAAGTAAGTATTTCTATAACTTTCTTCCTTTCTGGCATAATAAGCTTTTGTTGGGAAACAGTATACCACTCTAAACAGTGGAAGCTGACCTTAATTAAACCTGTCCCTAAAATTTCAAATCCTACCCCAACATCTTATACCTATAAGTGTGATACCGATGCTTCCAGAAAAAATCACACACAAGTAAAACAAGCTATCAAACAAATGTAAATCAAGACGGTCACACTAAGAAAACGAATGTCAAAATGCAGAAAATGCACGCTATTTATATATCCTTACTCATTTCAGTCGGATCAGCGACTGAACGCTTCCGCGTCAAGCACCCTATGTCAATTCCAGTAAGCGATTTGAGCTGTAGCCTCAGAAATAGGCATTTCAAAGTTAATTTCCGGGATAAAGAGTAGCCTGTGTGCTATTCCAGACTACAATATACCTAAGTACCAAATTTCTTCAAGATCCGTTCAGCAAATTTTGGCGTGATTGTGTAACAAACATCCACATTGTCTCATTTATAATATTATAGTTTAAGACGTCATACTCAAAGTGTTTGCGAAATTTGAATGTAACCAACTGCCTACTTTTTGAAATAATACATAGGCTTTTATGGGCAACACGATGTTTTTTCTGTATTTTAACTTGTATAAGGAACAAAATTGAAGAGTTTGAAAAAGCATATGAAACTTCAGCATTAAAACGTTAGCCGATTTGCGAGAAATTTTACCGCCGACCTACCTTCTACTTTGACTTCTTTTTGTCTTTATTGTTAGATAAATATATGCTTTGTGACTATTTTCTAACCGTCTTTTGCTCTTGAATACCATTTCTCGTTTACATGAAAATTGTTTGGATAAACATCAACCATTTACATATCTGCCATTTAACAACCACAATTTGCATAATAAAGAACATCATCCTTGGCCGCTTTAGTAATTTCAGTTCATCAACTCACGATTTATACTCGTAGTATTTAATATTCAAATTTAATTTGGTCAGTGCTATTATTAGGAAAACGACTCTGTAAAACAAACTGCAATTAAGTTTCTAAAATTGAAACCATCTGAAATTGCCTGCGAATAGAAGATGGATAATGTTACGACTGGGGCTGTGCAAATTTAGTGATGG
Organism: Acanthoscelides obtectus; assembly: GCA_963669975.1. Classification (NCBI taxonomy): domain Eukaryota; kingdom Metazoa; phylum Arthropoda; class Insecta; order Coleoptera; family Chrysomelidae; genus Acanthoscelides; species Acanthoscelides obtectus. The sequence goes on along the minus strand of CAVLJG010000010.1, from coordinate 40,437,741 downwards.
AAGATTTTCACTAACAGGGCATTATCGTGTCACGAAAGTACGTAATACAGGGTTTTCAAACTACATGCATTTCGAAATACACCTCGAAGATAATGAGAATTACACTGAATGCATTGACAAAGATATTCAGGAAACAAAATAGAAAAGAGGACTTAGTCTCTTCCATTTTGGTACCCAGCTATATAGGATAATTCCTCCCCTTCCCTAAAACGGACCCTTAGTCTCACCGGGTCTGAATTTTCTCCGTAGTCAGGCGCACATCGGCACCCAGCGTCTCATGTTATTTGGTTTTTACGATGATGTCTTTTAATAGGGGAAACGCAGATTCCTTATTATTTCTATAGATAGATATTAACAAATAAACCTGTAGACCTATATGTTTCCTTAAATGACATAAGCCTAGGTTCGTCTATCTCGAGAGATTGGTTCGTTTAAATATTTATACGGAATTCTGTAGAGGCAAGTTTAGATATTTGCAAATGAACATTTATTCCTATATATTTCCTTGAGTGGCATGATCTTAGGTTAGTCCTTCTCATGAGATGGATTCATTTAGATATTTGATTCAAATTCAACTGGATAAACAAGTTTGTGGTTTCAGTTGCGCAAATTTTTTAAATTAAAGTTCAAAAAGGATAGCGAAAAAACGGTACGTATTTTTCAAATCAGAATACGATAGGTTACGATATTATTTTTTTTAATAATGATTTTCAACTATAAATTTATAAAAGTGTAAAGTAAATGATGCTTAGCATTAGAAAGTGTATTTAACAGTCTTAACTAATTATCATAGTTTTCAAATAAATAGCAAAATGAAGGTTCAACTTTGGGCATTTTTCTGCGATAAAGATACTGACGAATCTGCTACGAAATGAGCTGATCCTCCCCTACCATAGAACTGCCTCCAAACTAGGTCTGTAAATTACGTGATGGTACTGGCAACGTATCGTTCTATCTAGCAACACTGGAAGCACCGGACTTGGAGGGGAGACAGGGGAACATGTGATCCACCTTCGGTACGAATTTGAACTCGTTCGAGTCATTTGGTTGTCGCATCGATTTTTTTGTGTGCTCTCAGGTTTTGCTTCAGACTCGGGCTCAGTGCAACGGAATCTCTTGCTAAACTTCAGCAGACCTACGGAGGTAGTGTTTTGTCAACAGCCCAAGTTTTTCGGTGGTTTAAGGCGTTTTCAGATGGGAGAGAGTCGATTGAAGATGAGCCACTAAGCGGAACGCCTTCATCTTCAAGAACCAATGAAAATATCGACAGAATCCGGGATATTGCGCGTTCAGATCGTCGGTTGACAATCAGAATGACCGGGAAAAGTTAAATTTGACTCACACCGCCGTTCATCAGATCAAGAGAAACTGGATGTCGTTTCACGATAATCCTCCTTGTCACACAGCAATGTTATAAACGAGCTTTTAGCCAGTAAAGACATCCCTGGGGTTATTTTCAGGCTAACAATATAAAGAATTTAAAAAAAATCACTCATCACTTAATTTCGGTCCTCGTAAGTCCATATGAACTTTGAAGAGCGGGTCTGTCGAGCAGGCACATCGCGCGACGGCATCATGGAAGAGAGCTCCGAGAAGCAAAGCTCGTTAGTGTAGCGGCAGAAAAGAGCTAGATCGACGATGGTCCGCCGGTGCGAAAGAGTTCCGAGACTGTCTGTTAGAGAAGAGTCATCGATCAGTCGGACCGCCCTCCTTTGGACAGCATCGATCATGGATAATGTAGTCGGGGCGGCAGCACCCCAAACGTGTGAACAATACTCGAGGCTAGGCCTTATCTAGGCCTTGTATAGATTGAGAAGGTCATGCGGAGAAAAGTACTTCTTAGCCCTAAACAAATAGTCTAGCTTTTTCCCAGCAGCTGCAGCGATTGACGAAGTGTGCGTGCTAGATCAGGTCCTCGATGAGCTGGACTCCGACCAGCTGAAATGAATGGTTCTTTGGCAGGACTCGGCCATCCATCGAAGCCGGATGAGCGCTAGGACGCTTTTTGTTGGTCAAAGTACAGTACTTTGTTTTGGAAGCATTGAACTGTACAAGATTGTTGCGTCCCCAAGCAGTGATAGCCTCCAGGTCTCTTGTCAGAGAGGATGTCGTCGCTAGCCTTCTTTTTTCCAGCTCAGCGGCAGAGATCGGCTTGTCACTCTGAATTCCTGCATGTAGAGTGCTGTCATCAGCGAAGCTGTGGATTGGGTTGTTCGTGCAGGAAAGGAGGTCGTTAATATGTAAGAGAAACAGTGTTGGAGCCAAGACTGAACCCTGGGGAACACCCGCTTTGACGTTGTGGGATGAAGAGGAGAACCCGTGAATGTTACCTCTCGCTTAGTGAAGAGAACCCTTTGAATTGACCGCACTTGGGCATTGGGGGGGGGGGGGGGGGGGACCATGGCGGAGTTGGCAGCAAAGATCTTAGCTTAGCCTTGGTTTATGAGTCGAATACAATCGTTCCATCCTGACACGTAAGTGGTGGGAGGCTACTGTGTGAGAAGTTTTTTCAATAATCTGCTTGGCCAGCATCCAGAAAGACCGACTGCCATTGCACTGCGACATAACCCTGTGCCTAACTTTTGTATCGTGCGCTGGCTTTTGGCATTGCGAACCGCTTCGTTATATTTGTATCTGGACTCGACGTCGGCTTGTCTGTTCTCTACAGTGGGGTTTTGTAAGAAGGTTCTGTGTGCCTTGATCTTATGCTGGCGAGCAGTGACACACGATTTGTTAAACCAGCCGTTGGACCCTGGTTTAGGCACTTTCACTGTGTGAGGGATGTATTCCTCCATTCCGACATGCATAATTTCGGTTATCGAAGAACAGACAGCCGATGCATCCGCGTTAGTGAAACAGACACCTCTCCAAGGAAAGGTAGAGGAGAAGTCTCTGAGCCCCTCCCAGTCGGCATGTCCATAATGCCAAGTTTTGCTGCCTGTACGAGTGTCTGCTGTCACAGCGGGTTCTGACCGAAACCTAACCTCCACAACACCGTAGTCTGAGTTACCCAGGGGGGACAGGACAGCAGTGCTGTAAGGGACAGGATGCGTGGTCAGAAAGAGATCCAGCAGACTACTGGCATGTGACGAGACGCGGGGGAAAAAAATAGGGCTCGTCACCAGCTGGGTCAGCCCTTGAGTAAGAGCGAACGCTTCGACTGCACGACCTGCTGCATCGGTCTTGTTTGAGCCCAACCAAGGCTCTCATTATGGACATTGAAATCACCGAGAAAAACTACCTCTGAAGCGGGGTGATTGATGTTCAGGAAGTCGTTCTTGCCGGCGAGGTATTCCAGTAGGTCATCCCAGTTATGGTCCGAGGGAGAGAAATAAAGGCAGCAAATAAATTTGGGCGATGTTTTGGAGTTGAGACGAAGCTAAAGAATGTCCTTCCAGTTGGATTCCAAAGAAACATCTCTGGAGCCGGAAAGACTGCTGCGGGCAAAAGCCACAACTTCCCCGTTCTTTCTCAGATTGGAGTGCACCTCGTAGTTTGGGAAGTTAAGATGGTTAATCGGTGCAGACTCTGAGATTTTTGTCTCCGCCAAGAAAAGCACGGCGGGACGATTGGATTGCAGGTAGTGATGAACAGCATCAATGTTGCTGTTAATCCCGCAGATGTTCGAAAAACAAATTTTATCGTCGATGTTGTTCCCACGAACCCACCCTCCACCCGGACATTCCGAGAGTGGAGTGAGTTTACGTCCGGAGTTCTTAGTGCTCGAGGAATCCATCATCATTAATTTCTTTGTTTTGTAAGATAACCGACTGCATAGCTTAGGTGTGGAAACATGCGGACATTTATAAGACACCCTGGGAAAACCTAGCGGGTGGTACAGCCTCGGTCGACTGGTCCTTGTCTACCACCTTCTTTTTACGTGTTAGTGATATTAAATAGACCTAAAGTGGCCCGTTGGCGGACTTGTACCGCCACCCGTCAATCGGTACTGAGGTATTCCTCAACGCGTGTACAATCACCTGAACGGGAAGAAGTTGTATACTAGATACAATAACTTCCGGAACAAACATTTGCCACGGCCCCGCTCAGTAGGGGCCGGATAAACCTGAATATACATGAGAAACGAATTTTGAATAAAAAGATGAAGATAATAATCAAAATAAGTCAAAATTAATATGCGTGAACTTAACTCAGAATCGCAAAAATCCATCCAGTGAACCGGGATCCGAGGTTTAAATCTGATGTCACTCCACTAATACTGGGATGTAGCATTTTACAACCAGGTGTGCAGAAGGCAAAACATCTTAATCTTTGTTAGAAAAGTCGGCCTTGGGACCTTCGTCTTACATTCATATACTAAAGTACAGTAGAATGACAGATGTGCAGCCGCAGCATGTATTAAAATTCGGTGAAAAGCGTATCGTTGATAACTTTGCTAAATTAATTAACGGGCACTCTCCCAATTACATTTTACTCGGAAGCGGGCCGGTCTCTGTGTACTGTGTGAACTTAATTTGGTCGAAAAAATTAGAGGGGTATGCCGAAAAGGCTATTGTTTCCTTTGTGTCTCCTTTCTTGACCGCGGTCGGATCATTACAAAGCAGAAGCAAACTACATGCTAATTAACAACCAGTTTCGAAGACGTACTTCCAAAGGCGCGTATTAATGGCGACGTCAATAATACAAAAATATATGGTGTTAAGTTTTGGTTGTACGATGTACGTGTCAGTATAGACTCGTTTCACGGGATAGTAAATCATGATGACTTTTATTGTCATGGCAAATGTGCACGTCGTTAAAACTGGGCAAGGGCAACCATTCCAGACTTTACTATCATACCAAGATCCCGGCAAAACAAGGACGTCCGAGATTCTTCGATATAATTTCGCACGAACGCCTTTGGACTTTTTTGCACACTGCTACGAAACTAAATAGAAAATGTGCAAAAATTTTATTTAACGCAACTATATAAGATACTAACAAATTTTGAAAGAAAGGACACAATTTTTTTATTTCAATAACATAATTTTAATGAATAAAAAAGAGAGATTACTCTAAAGTCTAAAGGGAACGTGCGAATCAGCGTCAGCCGCATCCAAGGTGACTTGACTTCCGTAAAGGCGGATTTACACGCTACGTCTTATTGTATGTTTTGTCGGGCATACAAAACGTACGACAAAACGTATGTTTTGTCCAGTGTATACACACGGCGTGTTTTCCCTTCCGCTTTTTACTACAGTACCAATCTAGACTCTTGAGTTGTGTGAAGTTTGTATAGTGAATTTTTTTGAGAGAAACTTTTTTATTATCGAGAAAACACGGCTGCTTTCTTCTATTTTTTTCAACTATAAGGATTCAACGACTGAGAGGAAAAGGGATGAAGAAGGAAAAGACAATTATTTGCGAATGGACACCTCAGCCTATTGTCAATTGCTATAGTTAGTAACAGAGATTTCTGATGCTCTCACTTTTTTCAACTCTTTTTTGTTAACCGATCTCAATGAGCTTTTTTTTGTAACAGTCTCTTTATTTGCCATCGGGTCTATTTCTTTGTATTTATATAGTCTTTATTTTTCACTTGCCACAAACACGGAACACTTTTATACATTTCAATGAATCCCCCGAGAAAATCGTGGGTGCATTGCCGCAAGTCTGATATTATCAGGTTTTTTGGAGAAAAAGGAAGCGAAATGGAGTGGAGCTACTCGTGAACTGAGCCAAGATCGGATGTCTTGTCTGAACATGAGTCTACACGTTTCGTTTTGTCCTATCAATTCTCGCAAAATCATGCTTCTCCCATCGGTTTTTCAATATGACCTTGGATTTCATTTCGATTCGAGAAGACGTACCTTTCGCTGTTTACACGCCACGTCTTATTGGATAGGATTTGTCCTGTCCCACAAAACGTACAATAAGACGTAGCGTGTAAGCCCGCCTTAATGACTACTGGACAACTATGAACCAAGCAACACCCACTAACAGCTGTTCGATGCCAGTGATGACCTTGGAGATGACAGATAACAGAAGTGAGGTCATCGCAACTGCAGGTCCGTTTCTGTGGGTGTCAAGTAGGCTGACTTTGGCGCTTCCTAAGCAACGCCGTCATCAGTTCATAAAGGGTTAAATTCAGAAAAGAATTAGTTACAAATATGTACAACAGGGAAATTAAATGGATCAAGTCATTCAAACAGGCTCATACAATTAATCCATATACACTCTTTTCCCTGCACTAGCGACAGTCACCTTCCGTTTGGCGACGTTGCCCCTTTCCGTATCGTCAGATGTGACAGCGCCCGCCGCGGCATCTCTGGAGTACAAGCAGGACAGTCAATCAGACCGGTACGTCGGGCAGTGAGTCCAGATAACAGAAGGAGACGCGAATCGACAACATTTCTCTATCAAAGTTTTGAACACAAATGGGGAAATGGGAAAACCTGTGATGTGTGGAATATTTCTAAGAGTTGCATAGAATTACTGGCGTTGGGAGCGTATATACATATATACCAACATCAAAAAAATGCGATATACCCAGCTCAGCCCTCACAACCGCACATTTTTTTCCCCTACAGAGTTATTTTGTGAAAATGATGATTAGGTCCTTTGAAACGACGTAAAGCAAAGCTTGAGCGATTTTTTGTGTGTTTTTATCTCTAGCCCAGCCGCCTACCCGGAACCGATTTTCAAACACTGCAAAGCTTTTTAGTTCTTATCATGCTAGTGACCTTGTGTGAAAATTTGATACACATCCGAGCGTTACTTCTCAGGTTATAGACGGGGCAAGGATTGGCGGACAGACAGACCGACAGAAAGACTGACGGAAATGTGCAGCATAGTTTTTTGTGATGTACATGTCATATAACATCCAAAAAACATAATATATCATTTTCGAAATTTTTTGCGGTTAGCGTGGGAAATAACAGCGGTGAATATGTCATTTTGCGCTATCAGCAATTGGACAATAATTATGTTTTCGTTGGTTCTACTAATGGCGCGATCACATAATAGTGCTTCCACTTTTCACACCATCTGACGAGGAAGTGGTGTAATCGCGAAAAATTTTGATGAAATTTTCACACGCGGTTACTATACTAAGTGACATATAAATCCGAACACCCAGTTTAAATAGTTTTATTTTAATAAAAGTTGGTGAATGTATTTATCTTACTGTAAATAACAAGTGAAAAAATTTTCAGCGTTATCAGTTGGACATTCCGGTTTTTATACTGCTTTTTTTTAATTCACTAACGCTCTAAAAATGAATATTTCAGCCGCAGTAAAGAATCAACGTTGGCGGATTTTGGTTCTTGACATCCTTTACGATCGGTTACGATGCCTAGAGTACGGAGACCTGTACGATTTCGTCAACTTAGTGAGTTTGATAGGGGCCGTATAGTGGGACTTCGGGAAGCTGGACTTTCTTTTCGGGCAATTGCAGTTAGAGTGCAAAGAAGTGTAGACACTGTGGTTAGGTGTTGTCAGGCATGGCTTCGAGAAGGCCGTACGCAAAGAGCAAGGGGCACTGGACGCCGCCGTAGAACAACAGACCGTGAAGATCGCCGCCTAAGATTATTGGCCTTAAGGGACCGTTTCTCCACTACCTGGTCCATTTCAAATGAATGGTTTGCAGAACACGGAAGACCTATTAGCATGCGAAGTGTTTAGTGACGAATGAGAAGTTTTGGCTTGTTTTCATACCGGCCACACTGGGTCCTCCCTTTAACTCGAGAACACCGACGTAATCGCCTTGAGTGGTGCAGACAACGGTCACTCTGGGATCAGGAATGTCTTTAGTGACGAGTCTCGATTTTGTTTAGGCATGCACGATGGTCGTGCCAGGGTTAGAAGGCGACGTGGTGAAAGGAGGAATCCACAGTTTTTTGTTGAAAGACATGTTCATCACACTGTTGGAGTTATGGTTTGGGGTGCTATAGCTTATGGTTCCAGGCCACCTTTAATCTTCATCAGAGGTAACATGAGCGCGCAGCGTTATATCCACGAAGTTCTAGAACCCCATCTTTTACCCTATCTTGACACCCTGACAGATCCAACTTTCCAACAAGATAATGCCCGACCACATGTTGCAAGAGTCACAGTAGACTTCTTTCAACATAATGATGTCACATTGTTACCATGGCCACCAAGATCTCCCGACTTATCTCCAATTGAGCACGAGTGGGATATGATGGGTAGGAGATTGCTCAATTTGCAACGTCCTCCTCAGACTCTAGAAGCACTTCGAGAGGAGTTGGTGGTTGCCTGGAATGAGATACCACAGGAGGACATTGACCACCTGATCAGAAGCATGCCTAGGCGCGTTGGAGAATGCGTAGCACATCAGGGTGCATCCACACATTATTAAAGGTCAAAGGGCTTTAAAGCAGTGCAATCATTTTGAAATTTTTATCATTTACTTATTATGCTTCATTAAGTACTTATACAAAATTTTATTAAAATAAAACCATTTAAACTGGGTGTTCGGATTTATATGTCAGTTAGTATACAATGCCGATGATGGAAAAGCTTTGTAGTTTTTGAAAATCGGTCTAGTGGTGGCCGAGGAAACGACCAAAAGCAAAAGAAAAAGAAAAATCGATCAAACTTTGTTTTTTGATGTTTTAGAGGGTATTGATCATTTTCAGAAAAAAAATCGTAGGGGTTGAAATTTGGGAATTGTGGGAGTTGGGGGAGGGTATAGGAATTGTTTTGATCGTATATTTATACGCTCCCAACCTGGAAGAAAAAGCTTTGCAGTTTTTGAAAGTAGGTCATGTGGTGGCGGCGTGAAGGGCAAAAAACGAAAAAAATAAAATCGCTCTAACTTCTTTTTTTGACGTTTCGGAGGCTCCTGATCATTTTCAGAAAAAAATTGTATGATTTGAAGAATTGTGGGCATGGGGGAGGGTATATCTCACATTTTGTTTTTAACATAGCTTAGATTACAGCACAAAAAGCCTGCCGCTGTAAAATTTTAAAAAACACTTAAAAGCTCTTTTGCTCAATGGTGCTTCTTAAAAGTGTTTTTCTCCAGCATTATATTTTTAAGCTAATTTTTGTTTAGGTTGTGATCAGTTACATGGGTATTTTCCTCCTTTTATTTTCTTTACAGCTGTACTTTTTTACCATCTATTATCCTTATGCAGTAAATGGTTAAGTGTAAGAAAAGCTGTCATAGCTAAACTTCGCCATTAAGCTGCTCACTAATCTAATTATAGATAATAATATATGCATTATCTGTAATTTGTTTTTTCTAATAAAAGACGGTTTATTATTATTATTATTATTATTTTGACGGCAGTATATTTATACGCTTCCAGGCGTTCTCCATCTGGAGTTATAATATCGTGACTGGCGCTTATGGCATGGTTAATTGGTGTGGTTCAGCATCGTTGCCAGATGGTCGACACTCAGGGCAGGGAAAAAACTAGCGTTAACGTCGTCAAATGGGTGGGGACTATGGAGTGTGGAATAATTGTATGGGCCTGATTGGCTGACTTGATCCATTTAATTTTGTTGCTGTACATATTTGTAGCTAGCTCAAAAGGACTAACTTGTAATCCTCTAGGAACTACTAGCACTGTTGCGTTGGAAGTGCATAGTCAGCCTACTTGACGACATTTTTTGGAATGGTCTACATCCTCGCTACTTGCTGATTGCAAGTACCTTCATGGCCAAAGGCATTTAAATGTTAAAATTCGATTCGGCTGTTCGTCGCAAAAGTACCGCTTACGTTTCACCTGTCAGAAAATAAACAGAACCGTGTATCGGACCCAGGTAAACATAGTGGTACCGTTCTCCAGGTAAAAACTTCAAGGTAGCACCACAAGGCGAGAGTGTATGGTACCGGCGTGCTGGCGCTGGCGCTGCAGCACTCGGAATCGGAACTATTTCGAGTGGGTGGCGATATGAGACGGCGTGGAGGGAAAAAGACAGGAAAAAGGTCTCTGACCGCGAAACGAATTTTTTGGGAGTGGCAATAGTTGCGCCGTATGTTGATTTAGATACATATTGCACCTGCATTTTGCAAAGAATTCCCTGCAGATTTATGTTCAGAATTAGTAGTAACATCGATCGACGTGTCTGCTGCCAAAACAAAATAATAACGTTCTGCCAGGTCAGGATTCAGTCATGGGAGATATACAAATTGTGTGAAAGATCATTCTGAGATAGGTCTTGATCCATTCCTCATCGAAGATGAAGAACTTGCGAAATGTCAGAATCTGTGCAACTCGGATGAGCCATTATCTCTTGAAAGGTGTCAAGAGAGCGCCAAAAGAGGTGGGCACAGGGGTTAGATACATTAGCTGGTCGGCTACAGCCATTTGCATGTTTTAGACTGTCCCAAAATGAGTTCAATTGAGGTGATTTTCCAACTTCGAGAAGAAAAAAGTCACAGACTCAAGCCAGGCAAATAAGGAGGCTGAGGTGCCACAGTAATATTTTTACTGGCCAAAGACTCCTTTATTGACATTGCTGTGTGACAACAATTGTTCTGGTGTGAGTGAAATTTAGTTCTTTCCTGACTGTCGATATATTCAATCTACTCTCTCTCTTTCTGCCTTCTGAAAATGCCTTAAACCACCGAAAAACCTGGGCACTTGACCAAACACTATCTCTGTAGGACTGATGAAGTTGAGTGAGAATTTCCGTTGCACTGTGCCCAAGTCTAAAGCAAAGCCTTGCTTGAAACTGATTTTTAGAACACAATAGAAAAAACTGTTTCAGAAAAAAAATCGCTTACGACAACCAAATGACTCGAGCGACTTCAAACTTGTATGAAGGCGGATCACATGTCCCCCTGTCGCGCCTCTAGTGTTGCCAGATCGAAAGCTATGTTGCCAGTCTCATCAACTAATTCACAGTCCTCGTATGTATCCTAGGACTTTATAGATGAGATACAGAGTGTTCTTATAAAATTTTTAAACAAACGAAGTCGCGGGTTACAGCTAGTACTAGGATTGTAAGATATGACATCTATGAGTAGTTGTCACTTGTGGCTGACAACTATAAATACTTAAGAAAAATAATTACTTTGAGTGGTCGTAACTTTTAAGGTCCTTACTTTGAGCGAATCATTTTCCTTTACCTCATTTATGAAGCAAATTAGTCATAAGATTTAAGGGAAAATCACATTTGCCACATTTTATTCATCCGCACCAGGCACAAATGGCCTTTTCGGCAATCCCCTTTATTTTCTTTCACACAACACAATCGGCTTCCGAGTAAAAGATAATTGCCCCGTGTGCCAGAGACCAGCGAGTGGAACAAAAGTGTACGAAATACTAATAGTAACGCCACTCGACCATCAAACCAGCTTCTTCGTACGTTTGTCTCCTTACCTGGAAGGCAGCTACAGGGACAGCTACTGCAAACGAGGGCTTGAAGGCCAGGTGTACCTGCGGCTACCGTGAAGCCTTTTTTGATTACAAAAAAGTGCCTACGATTTCGAACGAACTAGTCAAAGCTTACGAGCATGACTGTTCATTGGAAGCTTGTGGTGTATCTTGAATGTCGTGGCTTAATTAGCGGCAGGTGTATGGTTTCCGGCACCAGCGATCCACGGGGTAACATCTTAGCTTACGTCACGTTATTCTGGTGTACGCTCATCCAGTCTTATGATGAGGCTCAAGTCGTTGCTCCGGATATCACGAAGGCGTTCGATCAGCTGTGGCGAGCTGCCCTCTTAGGCAAAATTCCATCCTATGGCCTCCCAGAGAAGCTTTGAGGATGGGTGGCTGACTTCCTCAGTAAGGTATCCGTCGTAAATGACGGGTTCTCCTCTTCATCCCATAAAGTCAATGCAGCTTTATTATGTCAGTACTCAACATGCAGGCATTCAGAGTGACAAGCCGATCTCTGCCGGTTAGCTGGAGAAAAGAAGACTAGGAGCGAGTTCCTCTCTGGCAAGAGTCATGAAGGTTATCACTACTGAAAGTTCTTATTGTACTCTGTCATATCACGGGTTGTCTGTTTTTCACTGGCACTGTTACAGTTGTTCTGTTTTGAAAGCTAGGATTTTCTACCCAACAGAGATAGCGTTTTATGATGTTTGTGTCCATTCCCGAACATAAAATGTTTTTCCGAAAGTGCCTTTACTTCTCATGGTCGGTAATCTGTGCCGCGGCCAGGAATGGCGTGGCGTCTGCATGCGCATTCCTATCAGTTAATGAGGAGCTACCAGCATCAGCGTTTTGCATGCTGAATCATCAATTACACATACACTGTCTACACCTGACGACAGGAAAAATTATACCTATTCAATTTTGCAATATCTTCCACTAGCTATTCATGCGCTATGAAGATTACTGCATAAAGACTGTTATTAGTCTACGTGTAGATTGGACAGGACTTCGCTATTTAATGTGTCGATTCATAAACGACCAAGATCTTCTATTTTCATATATATATATATATATATATATATATATATATATATATGTATATATAAATAATAAAAAATGTATATATAAATAACTTGAGACGTGGTCATTGTCGTCTAGACCAGTTAGGTGAAAAATAAAGCCGCCTTTAGTTGGGTACTTCGACAAAATTCAAGCAATGGGGACTCTTTATACTTTATTAGTCTCTAGCTTTCAATGGACTTTGCTATCTTATTAGAAGAATAGTATGTGAGATTGTTGCTAAATGTTATTAACGTTTAAGTTCAGTGATGAAGCCAACCAGCAGAAATACGTATCGCTCGGGTTACCTATATCCTATTTTCTGCTTGAATCCACTCTCCTCCTTTTTGCGGATTTTGCCCATTATTTTCCTACTTATATATATATATATATATATATAAGTACCTTGTCTGGGAAAGTTTTGATGAGTTGATTGTACCGATAGCGGAATTTGCATTGTAGTATTAGTATGAGTTACGTACGCTAAAGCTTGGTCATGATGGTTTAAAATCATTTCGAAGGAAGCCAAAATAATTCTGCTGAAAAAAAATGGCAACTATTTTACGTAAAAATGGAATATTATTCTTCGTACGATTTAGGATGGTTTGAAATCATTTCAAAGGAAGCCCAAATAGTTCTGCTGAAAAAACAAAATTGCGACTACTTCATGAAAAAAATTGGATGTTATTCTTAATTGAACAAGTATGTATAGAACAAATGGTATTTAGTGACGTCAATGGTTTAGAAAATAACCGCTTCACGATATGAAGGTATGTCGTACGCCATCCACCTCGCTGCTACTAACTATTCCATCAACTAATAATGTGATTGTGAGTTCCCTGAAGGGCTCACAACATTGTTTTCTTTTAAATATAATTAAGGCATTTTATTATTGCCAACGAAACTACCATTTGGGATGTGAAAATGCTAATTTCTAGTGCAGGATCGTGACAGTGGTGCCACAAATAATGTTATCAACATAATTAGCTGGAGACAACAATGTCAAGCAACATATTCTGACACACTCTTAACTAGAACTTTGAGTTACAATGAGACACCCTCGTCGCATCGACGCTTAGGCAAGCAGAATTACGCGAACACACATCGAGAACATTCGCCACGCAACGAGAAGTGTCTACCGCCGTCTACCAGCTTCGGTGAAGACTCGAGTTCTGTCTGGAAAGTGCGGGAACGCTCCTGGATGGGTCGATTCAATAATAAATACACACACAGAAGGCAGAGAGAGGTTGAGTCGACCGACAGTGGGCGATTAGTCAACAGCGACGCGGAACACCATAGTCCAGTCGACATAGGCATACATTTGTAATAAATCAATTCCAGGTGTTATAATAAATTAAAGTCAGAATATTAAATTAGACTTTAAATGGTAAAAACGGTGTTTTCGTTACAATATGAACTGCAGACGCGAGACTTTGGCAGACAAACTATAACGTACTTACGCGATTACATAGTGCAGTTCCTTTGACAAGAGTGACCTAACTTTTAGAAACTCCCGAATCTTTAAACGAAAATATGGGAAAGGCACTTGGAATGAGTTGAGCAAATATAAATGAAAGATAATTCAAAGATAGTTAATATAGAAAGGAAAATATCAGTTAAATTGAGACTATTTATGGATGGCTTCCCTGTCTAGCTTATCAAAAAAAAAAAAATAGGTAAACGAATTTTGAGTCGCAGTTTTCAAGTGAGTCCGTATAAATCTGGATATTCCCATTAGTTTAGAGGCAGCAAAGAGAAGAGACCGGTCGCCGATTGCGACCCAGCAACAAATGGGAGTAACAAGAATGGAGTCGAGGAACGACTTGAGTTGGGAGATTATAACGAGATACTCGACTTAAAACAAACTAGCCAATTAAGCCGGACGTACGACTTGGCCAACGGCGCTGATCTGCCTTATATAGAGGCACATCGAATGCAGCCGTTTGCTGCTGCAGGATATGCCGAGGAGTGGTGCAGAGGCAGACCGACCGAAAAAATTTTCGACTGCAATCGCTGAGATACGATACGACGTTGCCACTATCAATAATGCAACAAATAGAAACAAAAAATATTAACTTAAAACTTGAAATAGGAAAAAGCTTTGGGTTAATGATGGTGCTCAGAATCCAATCGTCGACTGGAATCATCATAGGTAAACCTTGACTGAAAAGTCTTACCACCAGTTGGCAATAACACGCCATGAAGGTTTGTAGGTATAAATAATATTAATCTCGTCAAACGGAGCATAGGCCAAGTCATAATAATACGCTTTAAAAAAATTGGAAAATCATTGTACCTTTTGAGCTGCCAGAGTTCTTGAATGGTGGCATATTTAGACTTTTTACCAAATTATTTACCAAACTTATTGGAAAGTGCCACTAAGCATTTACAGAGATATACATGTGGTACCAGCGGCTATGCCCGTTCAGTTAAAGAATATCTTGATGCGGAATACCGGAGCAGATGGATGATAATAATAATAATAATAATTTATTAGTCCTGTATGATCACAGATGTGATATAGGATAAGTCAGTCAGAGCACTACAAAAGCTAATAACAAATCATGTTAGTGTGGACGCATACATATTCGTACCACATATGGTATATTCCAAATATGGATACAGATAAATAAAATTAGCTTATTGATAAAATTTATAAATATAAAACATATATGTATATACAAACAAGCAAAATAAAGGACAAACCATTAAATGACATTCAAACAACAATGATCAAAATCATACAAGATATTCACACATTAAAAATTCCTCAATAGAGTAAAAAGCTTTCTCCAGTAAAAACTGTTTGACTGTACTTTTAAAAGTGTTCAGGGTTGTGATTTCAAATTGTTGGGGAGTCTGTTGAAGAACTTAATAGCCATGTATCTAGGGCTCTCTTCCGTTCTCGCCAATCTATGCGACGGCACCTCCAATACTTGACTGTTCCTTGTAAAGTAAGCACCAGTGCTTACAGAATTGAACTTGCTCAATTGTGTTTTAGCAAGGTTAAGTATAATGAGTATATATACAGATGGTAAGGTTAAAACCTTTAATGTTCTAAATGAATCCTTGCAGCTAGTGAGCCTTCCAATTTTAGCTATTACTCGAACAGCCTTTTTTGCAACACAAAAAGTCTTTGCAGCTGGGACGATGCTCCCCATGCTTCTATTCCATAAATTAGGACTGAATGGATATGTGCATGGTAAAATATCAGTAATATCCACTTCGCCACACCAAAACTTAACTGGTACAGACAGTAACAGAGTGGGGCGATCTTTTGGCTACTTTTCTCAATATGAGTACCCCATCTACAATTTTGAGATATATATATCCCTAAAAATTTAGTCGCATCCACTTGTATTATTGATTTGCCCAACGATTTTATTAATAAAGGGCGGTCTGGTACAATTTGGTGGCCAACCCGTTCACCTGACTTAAATCCACTCGAATATTTTTTACTGGGGAGAGGTGAAAGAAAAAGTTTACTCAAAGCCAATCGAACATTTAGCTGAGCGATAACAGAATAACGGAAGCAGCTGAATTTGTTTATGACGGAAAATTCGCCCACTCATTTTCAAGAAGAAGGAAGGCAGTTTGAACAGTTATTGATAATTTAATAAATAGTAGTAGTATACGTTTATTTTCCTCCAAAATTCAATGTGCTGATAAATACAAATGCTAACTTCAGTACAATAATAAACGTAAAAAAAAACATAATACCTGACTTTCACAAAACATGTTTTATAAGTCGCCTTGTAAAGCCCATTGAAACCAAAATGGTTGTGCACGGGCAGTTTTTTTTTTATATAATTTTGATAATAAATTTTGCTTAGAGCAGGATTTAATACAACAAGCACGTTGTAAGTATGGAAGGTAAGGAGGAGTAGCACTTATATAATAAAGTTTATTTCACTAACTACAGAAATATGGAGGGTAAGGAGGAGTAATACTAGCATAGTACGATTTCTAGTAAATAATTTCTACTAGATTTCGTGTCTCTTGTCTACCAATTAAAAAAATATATTTTTTAAATAAAGATTTTATCAAAGACAATGAGTTTATTTTATCAACATACATACGGTACATTTATGGCAAACAATTATAAATTTTACATGACAGGTAGGTGTGGCATCGCAAGCTTACCTTTCTTTGAAAAGTTTGTATTTTTAAGTTTTCATTTTCTTTATATCTATTACAATAAGCATGGCTAGTTTTATTGAAGTTATTTTTGTGTTTGTATATGATTTGAATTAATTCATGCAGAACCAGTTGCCTTAGGTCAAACACTCCAGTCTCTGAAGATAATTTATTAGAAGAAGTATAAGTTATTTTTTTGCCAGATATTACTTTCAACATTCTTTTTTGCAGTATATCCAGAGGCTGCAAATGACAATATGCGGCACTTCCCCAACTCAAAATAGCGTATCGTAGAAGTCATTCAACTAATGAGTAATACAACATTTTCAGGGCATCTAATCTATGAGATATTTTAAGTATTTAAAGCGATATAAGAGTTGTCGTAAGGTATTTGTAATGTTAGCTATATGAAAATCCCATCTCAAGTGACGATCAATGGTGTCACCTAAGTATTTATAGGTTTTCACAGATGTTGAAGATATACTTTGATTTATTAAAAGTTGTTCATACCGAGGTAGACAACTTACTGTATTAGAAAAAGGCAAAAGAATGTTTTCTCATATCTCACGGTTAAACGTTTATGAGCAAAATAATCAAAAATAGTTCCTAGATTCCGCTCTGCTTTAATTTAATCAACTGTCTTTTCATTACTGAATGTGTCACTAATATTAATTACTTGTTTTTGATTTGAGAGATAGCTTCTAAACAACTGTAAAGGTCCGGTCGTACTCCTGCATCCTCCAAGGTCTCCAACATCTGCTGGTGATTCACAGTGTCGAAGGCCTTGGCAAGAACCAAGAATACGCACAGTACCAGTTACTCAATTCTAATCTTTTTCTAATCTCTTCTGTTAACTTAGCAATTGTTTCTTTGGTTGATATTCCCTCTCGAAAACCGAATTGCTTATCTGAATGATATTTGCATTTGTCCAAAAATTTACATTCACGGATTTACTATCAGACTTGCTGTCACTACGTAGAATGACACTGCCCGTCACTCCGTCTAAGAAAATTTGTAGTAATGGGAACTGAAAGATCTTCACACGGTGTAGATTTTTCTGATTTTTTTAAGCCGATGATTTCCGGCTTGACGTCCACCTCTGGGCACCCTGTACAGTGTATCTGTACGATGTTTACCAATCACTCGAGCTATTGAAATTACTTAATCGCTTCTGAAGGTACTCAAACGCAAGAATAAACAACATGCTTTCTGGATTTGTTATTCCTTTTTGAAGTAAGCTCATAAAATAGAAGAAGCTCACATCGCTGCTCTTGGAGCTAGGCTGTCTAGGTAACTGGCAACCATGTCAAACACACCGCCGATTGGTCAAATATGCAATTTGAGGTTAGAAACAATTTGAATGACAAGCATATGTTTCTCTTTTGTTACTAAACTGAATCCTGTGATATTCCGCGTAGGATCTTAGCACTTAAATAGCTATAAGACAACTTACAAACGCTTCGCGGCTGCCACCATCAGTTGATGTCAACCGGATCAAAGAAGCAAGGAGAATCAATTTTGATGGAGCATTTCCTTCCATAGCTAATGTATTCAGGTAGGTCGTATTAACACTTTCGTATACTATAATTGAGCCACATTTCGACTATTGTCCAACACTTAATTACTTATTAAATATAACTCAATTAGATGTGCTCCAAAAACTACAAAATTGTGCAACGAGAGTTATTTTGAGATGTAATCGATGGACATCTGTAAACGCAATGCTAAATGCATTCCATTTTTTATCAGTATCGCAAAGAGTGTTCTCTCCCACGATGGTTTTTATCTTTAAGATAGTTCGAGGAATGGCTCCTAGGTACCTGCTTGTAATGTTCACCTTTATCCGATCATATACATTTCTGACTAAATAAGTTTTCTCTTGCTATTTTTTCCAGTGGTTGGGGATATTTGACGATCTAGATCTGAGAAATCCTGGACAAGACGTATAAAGCGCTGCTATATTGGCAGATCACTCTTCGTGCAATACAAAATACAAAAATCTTCCAATAGTCGCATCAAAAGTGACAACGTTGGATGCATCAGCCAATTACTGAGAGTCGATCGCAGAAGGCCGTTACAGAAAAAAAAGACTGCTGCCGTTAATTGGATCGCGTCTGCATCGCCGAGTCGCTGCAGTCCGCGGTCGCAGGGTTACTTTATGCGAATTTCTGCGACGGGGCAGAAAAATCGACACCGGGAATTTTGATTGGATGCCGCATTATCATTTTAGGGGCAATTAGGCAGCACCATACACGGAAAATGTGGTTAGAATTGAATTCTACCGGCACGATAGTACAAAAAGACAAAGGCCAAGTCTTGATGACCGAAAAAAGATTCTTTATTTGGGAAAAGGTGCTCGCGTTTTTCGCTGCTAATGAGATGATAAGTATGTGTTTGCCTAAAGTACTTATGTTACAGTATCAAATGTCAATCCATCTCAATGATTTAGTAATAAAGTCTATTCAAACCTCATACACTTCACGTCGTAGCAAAAATGAGCTCTCGAGCCCTGCTCCTATTTGCTTGTCGCTGTCTGCCCAGAGCATTTATAAGTGATAAAAACTGTTTATTAACAGAACATGTTAAATTTTGAAAAATGAATGTTTAAAATATATGTATATGGAGACAACATTATGCTATCTTGATTAAATGGTTCCATTTTTGAAAAAGTCCAAAAGCTTGACTGCTTGTATGCATAGAAAAATAAACCAGTTCATCATATTCACAAAGATATGTAGCTTTCAATAAGCTCCCCAAAATTTACGGGCTTTACATACATGCCATAATGCGTACTCTATATAACTGTATGCCTTTCTTGAATATTTTCAAAAGAACGAATTGTTCCTAACTAAGTAGCTCTTCAAACCGTGTTTCCTACAATCCTGTCGGAAATAATGCGACAGATCTACAGTATGCTTTTGTACTGTAATATGCCCCACGATTTGACCCTTTATAGTCATTATTATTTTGATTCTATTGGTACAATTGTCATAAATACATAACAACGAGCCCTTATTTAGGATCATTCGATCAATAAAACTTGATTAACCAGCAGAATCCCTCAAGTAATATTGATGGACGGTGCGATGCAGGAATTACTACCAATAAACCAGTCATAATAACGATGTTATTGTGCCTTTAATGCGAGGTTCAATAATTAGATTTAGCCAATATGTTGTTGGGTAATTAAGGAGCTAAAGCAGAAGAAGTGAGTAATAATAATTCTCGAGAACTGAAAAGCACTGTATGATTGATCATGACGTAGAAAAGATTTTCAGCCAAGGAATTATTCTTTCCATGAACAGAAACCTGGCAAGAGGCCTGGAAATGGAATGCAATCGTAAAATCGCAATAAAAGTAAGAAATCTCTGAGATACTATAGCATTGCATCTGTAAAATGATTGCAACTACAGAATAAGAAAATCAGCAACAATGCGCAAGAGTCATAACACGTGAATGCAATAAGGCAGCAACTTTTTGGAAATCCTACTTTCGAACCAATGAGGTTTCGTCATCTGAGAGATCGAGCACACGTAAATGACGAAGTCATTCTTGATTAGTCATAATTGCAAGATGTCGGCTACACGCGTGTAGTCGTACCCATAGTATAACTTGAACGAGGCAAAATTATCTGGTCGGCAAATTTCTCACAAACTCGTATTCTGAGTTAACCAAGAATTGATCAAGAGTCTGCAGCTAACCGAAACCCTTAATTTTGAGTAAGGTACAATACTTGAAAGCTGTAGTGAACTTTGATCTTGTGGTCCTGGCAGTTAGAACTATCTTCGGGGTAGACCCCGATCAGAAAAGTAATTAAGAAAAATCTCATCTGTGAGAAGGCGATGTCTCTTGAAATCTTGGTTCCGTGCCTGATTATAGTATCAATGCTCTCAGAAACGCTCAACGGAAACGCAAATCGCACAAGCTTCGGTAAACAGTCGGTGAGGCTGACACCTAAAGACGGTGGTCGACACGTATATAGCTCTACTATTGACGGGCCAAGATACAAATATGAGAAATTGAAACTCCGCGCAACTTCCAGGCGATTAATGCATTGTCACACTGTACATATGCAGAATTTCGCGCGGGCAAGCCTTTCAAGTGAATTGGGCAACTTCTGATAGAATATGGAAAGAACATATTGATAGTGGTACAGTATTTCACTTTTGCACTAGTCAGGGACTTTTGTTTATTAACATGCACGCACATTGATTCATTTCATTTGAATATCTATAACGGAACCCAGCGGAAGATTTGCCTTGTCTTCGTTTTCCATCCTCTCAATGAGCGTGAAACTTTGGAGAGTTCTTCTTGGTACCCATCCTGTGTTCCACTGAGTCATTTTACCGTGTAAGACGGAGTATTAAGTCATAATGTCCCAACAGTTACTATTTCTCTAACTCCTACATCCTACTTTTACACTATCCTTTTTTTACACCGCGCAGGCAGATGCCTAAATGCCAGTGCACCGCGGTTGCTATGACGAGTTCAAAGAAGTTTTGTTAATCCGATTTTTGAGCTGCAGACTGTTCCATACTCTCAATACCCTAGATACAAAGGAGCGGTCTTAGAGGCCAGTTCTGGATTTACGAAGTTAGACACGATTGGGATGGGAGGCTGAAGTCAGGCGGGTCTGTCTGGCGCGGCGGCATCATGGAGGAGAGCTGTGAGGAGCCAAGCCTGCTAGCGTAGCGCTAGAATCGAGCTAGATCGACGACCCGCCGATACAAAAGCGTCCCGAGACTGTCGGTTAGAGAAGAGTCATCGATCAGTCGGACAGTCCTCTTCTGAACAGCATCGAGCATGGCTAATGTAGTCGGGGCGGCAGCACCCTAAACATGTAATGAGTACTCGAGGCTAGCTCTTATCTCAAAATTAGTGAGCTAGAATGGGGAGTGGAAGCAAAAAATTATAAGTAGGTCAAGTATACCTTTCAAATAAGTTACCGAATAAATGATAATCATCTTGCACTAGTTTTATTCCCGCATGGTTTCACTTATCTTGATATTGTCCTACATTGACAACGGCATCGTTGAGTGCAAAATGGCACCAGCGCATCTCAGTGGAAAACGCCACCAGTAACATCTTCAAAAAGACCGATCATGGAAAATATATAAAAACGCAGTATCTAAAATCAACAATACATGCACCTGCTGCATGCAAGAATCAGCATTGTTACTCGAAACAAAGAATATCCTTTTATTGTCCGCTGATTTATTCATGAATTTGTTAGGGATACACCGGAATCATTATGTTCTACACTTACGCTGATAAATATGCAAATACTGCGACATTATAGGGGGCACACTTTCTGACATTTCAATGCGCCCGTTGGAGGGTTGGTGTTATGCTATTATATTTTAAGAGATTTTTGTTATTTGCGAGGTGATAAAATGGATAATCACATTGTAATAGGAGAAATTGGTTCATAGTTGGGGGATGACGAATGGTGAATAAATTATTTTTCGACATTTTATGTTGCTGTAGTGCGCATAAAACAGAGTTCAATTACTAAAGTAACAATGGTAATGTTCACGCCGTTAGTAGTTAACTACAGAACTGTCGTATGCTGTGCGTTAACAGCACTATGTGCTAAGAGATGGCGCAACACTAGTTCATCTACTTTGTACTCTGTGCGCTATACAATCGCTTAGAGCAGCACTAATAGTCACGGAATAAACATATTTTTTTTATGGTCTACTAAAAATTAACTATATCTTGATAAAGTAAATTATGACAACGTTTCTCCTATTTAGAATAATAATTTTATAGCAGTTCTTACAAATATTGAATTTTATTTTTACAACATAACACTTCTCCTGGTCTAATAATTTTACGGTAGAAAATCGGACTCTACTCTCCATCTCGTTAAAGGTCATTTTTTATAATTTCTGTCGACCGTTGACTTGGGGCTATTTCCGGTACTCTCGTGTAGTTGTGATAACGACTAAATCCCCAAGAGGGTGAGAAAAGGGCTCCAACAATAAAATTCATTACGGAGGACCATTTCTATCAAACTCTCCACAACCCGATAAATTCCCAGCACTGGGTGTGAAATTCTTCACTAACGAAGGTTGTGGGCCGCTGAATTTCTACTCGAGTAGTCACCTGTTGAAAAATGAGGACATGCGACGTTAACTACCTAACCTTCTGACTGATCTTATGACTTCGACTTTCATGTACAAAAAGTCTAGAGAAATCCTGGTTTTACGAGCATTTTTACAGGGCTCAAGTGACAGGAATTCGTTCTTCGAACGGGGGATGGAAAAAATTTCAAAAATGAGTTTCAAGAACAACTGTTAAGGGAAAAAGAGAAGTGAATAATATTTACAATAAATGATGAGTATGGTTTAAGTGTTGGAAATGCAAGAAACGATAATCCCTCCATTATTTCCGGTCATACAATATTATCTTTAGATCTTATATCATCTGTCCATACTAAAATCGTAGCATTTTATCCGATTTTCTTAAACATAGGCCTTGGAAGTTGAGTAAATCCAGTTATTCCAGTTTATTGTTAAATATTTATCTGTTTCATAATGGTTGAATGCTTGGAATGTTGATGATTGCCCTCAACTTTGTCCTACACAATTCTGTGAATATTGTTTGATTTTGGCAAAAGAAGCTAAGACTACTGTAGAAAATGTTCAATTTGTATAGGTCATCAACGCCTTGCACATTCTAATGTCTACTATTAAATTAGCAAGCATATTACTTTAGCGCCAAACTATAAGCTAATAAAAGTTAATGATACCTTACGAAATATGACTGTACTAAACAGGAAAGTGAGTTGAGTACAATCCTCAAAACTTGCAGGCGGTGATGACATCATATAGACCAAACATTACAAGTCGGAGCTTAGATCCCTTGCTTAGTTAATGTGTTAATGTATATAAGTACCTCATTTTTAAGTTGACCGATGTATGTATGTTGTGGTTTGAACTGAAAAGCCCATTGTTATGCTTATATGACTAGTGTGTCACTTCATTTTTCTGCAATTGTATATTTACGGAATACCATTCATCTGACTATATTTTCTCGCTTCAAGAAACTCTCGAAAAGGTACACTGTGTCGAAAGCTCAATAGCATATATCCCTCATGTTAAACAACTGAACCGGTGATTATTAAAATTTGAATAGAGAAAGCCACATATCATTAACATTAACGTTATTCGATTGTCAAACGACTTTTCCCCCTAACGATGCTGGTAGCACAAAGTGAATTCATCAATTTTCATCCCAGACTCCCGTAAAATTAGTCATAGTAGATTAAATAATAGTTTCGAGTACTTCAGAGGCGAGCGTAAACGCGAAGACGAGCTTTATTTTTAGAAACATAAGTCGCGACCTTTCAGTCCCGATGTTCGCATATGTTGGCCCCATTCTTGGTTTTTCAACAATGTAAGTTTTTTTAATGTCCGAATATCCATTACATGAGAAAAACGAGTTCTTCGCGTTTTCTCTAGCCACAAAATAAGAATAATGATAAGAGGTTTAGCATACTGCTACTCTTACACTTAACCGTATAGTCGCGAGCAGATGATGACAGCAATACACTATTCACAAACAGATTTGGCTATACCCTATTCCTAGTCCATTTACGCCCCGGTACAACAAAGAATCAGCGCGCCAAAGAGGCAGCCGCCTAAGCGTTGCAATAGTTATTGTTGATTCGGCCATAAAACCACGAGCAGGATTCGACAGGATAGAACTCAGGCTCGGGGTATCGCCGGCACGCCGACGCCGGCAGTTGCTGTTCATATTCGGTGCATACATAGCGTGTTTTTATGCGTTATCATGTCGTTTACGGATACAGCAGATGAAACTGAGAATATTTCTTTCAATGCTTTGTTCAGCCATGCTTCCTCTTCAGCCTTCAGTGATGTCTCCTCCCCGAAAACGTGACAAGAAGGGACATTTGAATATTCAGGCAAAAAAGTTGTCCAAACGTTTATAAGAGCGAAATTTTAGAGCATCCTGAAGTGAAATTCATGATATTGAAAGAAGTGTGGCGAACAAAACAGGCTTATGTCAATATTCAACATTGTTAAAGAATATAAAAAATTACACACAAAGATGTTGGATACAACAGTTGATAACTTTGATCGGAATAATAAATCGGAATAAAAATTACACACAAAGATGTTGGATACAACAGTTGATAACTTTGATCGGAATACCATCAGACGCAGAGTCCATCAATTTTTCTTCTTCTTCCTACCATAGACAAAGTATTACAGGAGGTTAATAGTGATGAAGACTTACTTTCAAAACGACTACATTCTAAAGTTTACTCAAAGAAATTCATTTTGAATATAGGAAACCGGGCAGAAATAGTATTTTGATGGACAGCCAAGAGATTATTGTATGGTGAAGAAATATTTAAAATCAATAATGAAATACCGCGACCAGGGCAGGAATATTTTTTACTTGGATGAAACCTGGATAAATGCAGGAGATACAAAACCTAAAGTATGGGCTGACTCTACAATTAAATCAGCAAGACAAGCCTTCTTAGATGGAGTAACCACTGGCCTAAAGAACCCGTCAGGTACCGATATCTAAACAATTCGTCATTTGTGTTGTAAAAATGGTGTACACGTAGACTAAATCTATGAGCCCACGCTGAAAACTTAGCTGCACTAAACTTAGCTATATCTGGTAAATTTGGAACCAACACCTGTTAGATACTCTGCTTGTATTATTATTAGTTTTCTTGAATACTATTCCGGGAAAAGGAAAACAATTTGTTATCTGTCACATTGGCAGTGAAGATTGCTTTGTGCCCACTGCCCAATGACTACCATGAAGAAATGGACGGGGTTCATTTGAACGACGGTTTGAAGAAACGCTCCCAAAGCTTGACGACAATGCCCTCATTGTACTTGATAATGCTTCATACCACACTAGAAAACTAGAATTCAACAATGGCTCCTATCAAAAGACATTAGTTTCAATGGAAATATGGTCAAATTAGTACTTATTCATTTAGTCATAAATATAATCTTGATGTTATTGACGAAATAGCTAAAAACCAAAATAAGAACGTTTTAAGGCGACCCCCGTATCACTGCGAATTAAATCCCATTGAAATGATTTCGGCAAATATAAAAAACTATGCGGCTTCAAACAATAGAACATTCAAATTTTCTGACGTAAAAATTTGTTTTATGAAGCTGTCAGCAGAGTGGCGGCAAACTATTGAAAAGATTGCATCCGTCACGTTCAAGAGATAATCGAAAAAAAGACGTGGGATCTGGACAATATGATCTACGAGTATATTCAAATTAAACCTGTAATAATTAATATTAACCATTCGGAAGATGATTCATATTACTTCCAGCGAATGAAGAATTGTGAAAAATGTGTGCACTTCTTTCTATATTTCTAAATAATCATTTATTTTGTTAGATTATTCCAAGACCATTGAGGAAAATACGGACCTGTACAATCTCGTTTTTGGGCATGTTGTGTTTTGTCTGGGCGAACATGGACTATGAATGGGGTATAGTTACATCGAAAGAAAGAAATAACAAAGATAAAAGCATACTTTCCAAACCAAAAATTAATAACCTGACTAAAACAATAGATGAAAATGAAATGGTTGATTACGTGAATTATATGTTTGAGGGGGTTAAGTAATATTGTTTTCTATTCATCATTGTCCGTCAGACCTGACGACCTTTGCTCTTAGTTACAAGTCTCGTCGGTCTGTTAGTCCGACAGGTCTGCATACTCAGATACCAAACATGCTCAAGGGGAAAAGGGGAAGAAGGATAGAAAGGAAGGTAAAAATAGAACAAAGAAAAGAAGCACATCTTTTGAAGTAGCTCAAGCATTATAATTTCAACTACTCGAATAATTTTATAACTCGAAAAAATAATTTTTATCGGTTTTGTATACTGAAATAATTTCAGTTGGTCTGAAATGTACAATTTAATTTTGATCACAGTGGTGCAGCCTGAAATGTTTGCGAACTTGCTCGACTGTGTCGTCTACTGAATCACGCAACAGAGGGTTTGACACGTACCAAGGGGCGTTGGTGATTGTGTGTAGCGTTCTGTTTTACCGGACTTGCAGTCTCTGCATGTGCGTCTTGACAAGAAAGCACCAAGCCGCGCATAAGTAGGTGAATGCGGGTCTTATGACCATTTTATACAACCGAATCATGTTAATCAAACTTAATTTTGGATTTTTGCACAACAATGGATAAAGCTGCCGATGCGTAATTTGGAGTTTAGTTTCCAAAATATCAATATGTTTCTGCCAGGCCAACCCCTTGATATTAAAATAATTTAGTATATATGACCAATGCTTCACATAGCTTTTTACGCAACTTAAAATTTAGTAAATAAATGTTTGCTATAAGGATACGTAGCCTTAGATAGGTTTTCTGTAAAATACTTTTAACATGCTCTATAAACCTTAATTTTCTATTAAAAACAGCACTACAAATGTTTGCAGATTCAGAAAATTTCAGAATTTATCTGAATATACAAGAGCTGTGTTACATTATCTTTTTTCCTCTGGGCGCAAAATAATATTTTATTTGTTTGTGGATTAATAAGTAGACTGTTCTGTTCTGAAGAGTACTTAATTAATTTAATAACATCGTTATGTGAAATTTTTGTAGTATTATTGACATTATCTGGATTAAAATAATAGAGCAACTGGGTACTATCTGCAAAATACTTTATATGAGAATTATCAATATTATTGCTTAAGTCGAAAGTATATATGAGGAATACCAGCGGCCCCTATACAGAGCCCTGAGGCACCTTGAGGGAATTATTCTCACTGGGGATATTTCTTGGTTCACAAAAACAAACTTCTTTTTGTTTGATGAAGGTAACTGTCGAAAAATGAAAGGCATAAATTGTCAAGTCCTACGTAATTTAAGTTAGCAAGCACTAACGTATTACTGATCCTGTCAAAAGCTGTCGAACAGTCTATTGAGATTAACGCTAGGTCATTTTCTTATCTAAGGCGCTTAAAATATTGTCTTGCAGATTGGGTAAGGTAGATTTTGTACTATGATTTTTTCTAAAACCGGATTGAGCATCGGGAAGTATAAAGTATTTTTCTAGGTAAGCGGTCGACTGGAATTTTAATAATTTGACCAAAATTTTGGATAAAATTGGTAACAAACTGATAGGACTGAGATAACTATACTCAGTGTGTTTCATTTTTTAGGAATTGGAATAATTCGAGCTGGTTTCCATGTGTTTGGAAAGTAGCCTTTTTCCAAACAGTCGTTAATGCTTCGAACATATCCTTGCGGTTTGTACATTAAATTTGTGTTGCTCTTCAGAACCCATTGTTCGCAAACTTGTTTGTTCTTTGGAAAACTGAAGAAACGCCAATTTGAAACGTCTTTGCTTGTTGTGGTTGTAATAAACCACAGTCCAGTACACTATAGTTGAATGTGTAATTCACTGTTTTTTAGTTATATTTCACCAGAGACTCATTTAAAACACACCAGATAACAAATTAACCAAAATAATCACAAATTACGCCATATAGAACTGTACGTTTTTCAATCGTTTCAGGGGATTTTGTCACTGGGTGACGTCGCGTGGGTTTTTCTTTTCGAGTAATAGCACCATGGGTTGCACCTCTGTGGTTGATCGTTGTAACCCGTGTTGTGGTCTAACACCAAATTGGTAAGATGGTATGAAGTATCAATTATATAATGCCAGACACCCGTAAAATTAGTCATACCAGATAGAATAGCCGTTTTGAATATCCTAGAGGCAGGCAAGCATATGAGCGTGAAGATGCGCTTATTTTTAGAAACAGAAGTCGCGGCCTTTCGTTCTCGCGTTCGCATATGGCGGACTCCTCTTTTTTTAACAATAAGAGATGATCGAGGGGATTGTTAGCATACTATGTTCGACTGTACGTTGTACTGTGAACACTTTCCCAGAATATATGGGTAGAGGATGCCATATATTATCATGCATCTATTTTCTGAATTGTTTATGGTTTGGAACAAAGACTTTGTTGGTGGTGGGTTTCTATACATACACGCAAATACGTGTTTGAACCAAGATTCTAGCTTTGTTGTCGGATCTGCTACCAGTGTCGTACATTCATTAAAAAGTGTCAGGAGGATTGACTTAAAGTTTGACTATGTATGAATATCTGAGGCCGAACGAGATATCGAAAAATAATGTTCTCCTGAACTTGAAAGACGTTTTTCAATATTATGCATGTAAACTTTTTCGTTGTTGCTAGTTACACGTGAAAAGAACTCGATACACATTTTGAATATAGTGCTAGTTGAAGTAAGAAAACGGATCACTTGGTGTCTCCTGCTGATCCCAGCGAGATACTGAGATTAGATTCGTAAGCTACGAACCCAATTCACCCAGGAACTACATAGGAAATACCTAAAAAAAATTAAAATTCTTCAACAGTATGCCTTTAATGCAGAATTTCTCTATAATTTCCATTCTCGTCCACTTTAGATACAAACAAACGAGACTTGGTCCAATGGGATAATTTGACATGATTTCAGATATGGCTGTCAAATAATTCTAAAGTGTCGCATACACCTGGTTGAGTCAGGTACCATGCAATGATCTCAGTGAAAAACTGACATCAACTTAGTGATCTACTCAACCGATTTTCTCAAAAACTGGAGTTTCGTCTGGATCTTATACAGGGTGACTTTGAAGTTGAGTCATTAATTTTCAGATAATGATTGTAGAAGGAAGATAAACCAAAATATGTGTGTAAAAATAAAAAAAAAATAAAAAAAAAATGTTACCTTGTTTAATAAAGTATCCTCCCGACAAGTACTTCAGTGCGGACCTGTATTTGATCGTGCGGTCTTGGAGCAGCATGCCCTCACCTGTGAGGTCTTAAGTCACCTGATTCACGAGCCCTTTGTACTACATTAACAAAGGCACGAGGGGTTGGTTGCACTCGATTGGGAAACCGATTCGCGTAAATCCGTGATGCATCCGGGAGCATTTTGTAAAGACTGCCCCCCCGTAAATAAGAATCATGTCCACAAGTTCAGCATTTTCGTAAACATGTGCCATTTTTGATTTCGTTTGAACCACGCAACACACTACTATTCACTTACGCGTTATCGACTGACGAAAAACATCGTGTTATAAACGTTTCAAATTCTTTCGCTTTTTTGTTTCCGATGCGATGAACCGGTCAGGCGGATTATATCCGTTGTCGCCAAACACGAGCATATAATAGGCAGGGCGGTACTCAAACTTCCAAAGGGCTATAACTTTGTTACTTTAATTTTACCAGAAAAATGGTAAAGGAAAAAAACATTTCTTTTGATCAGATCTACTCACTGTTAAAATAAATGACTCAACTTCCAAAAAGTTTTGAAAACTCATAGTTTTGGCCTCCATAGCTACAAGCGAGCAAAAATCGGTACGCTCGTTAACTTGGAGCGCTGATTCCAAATTATGCTGTCAAAAAATAATAATGTATTTCGAAGACCTATTTGGACCTTTTGGGTACTCGCAATGATCTTCACAAAAATCTTATATCAGGCTGGTGATCTATGCACACAATTTACTCAGGAACATCGATTGTAGATACACAAGAATTTTTGAAAATCTATTTTGACAATTTTTAGGCGGACTATTATTTCTTCGTAACTATGGGTCCCTCCCAAAACTTCATTCTATATGAATACGAAACTGTCATTGATTTGACAGTAACATCGGTACAACAGTCACTGATAATACGCAAAATGTGGATTGTCGGACAAAAAGTAAAATCAGTCTAGAAGATTTTGTAATATAGGCATCATAAAGCGCCCTGGAAACAGTATTTGAAATGAGGGGTTTTATCTTTTGGAATGTGTACTGAAAGACGCCAACTAGCAAAGTAGTGCTATAAGCATTTGGTAAAAGAACCGTTCAGCCATAAAAGCTCTCTATTGTTGTTGCCTGAACACCAAAATGCTGGCATAATGTTGTGTGGAATGCAACTTTTGCTTTCTGCAACATATTTGCTCTAAAATAAGGTGTTTGAAATATTCTTATAGCATAGTTATACAACACCTTATAGGACAAATTTTTAACTGTTGCATAAACGTTTATACAACTATTTTATACGGCATATTTGCACGTTAGTCAAAATGGTTGTGTTGTGGCATCCATGGTAACGTTTATAAAACAAACCCGAGCCTTGTTTTGCTGTGCAAATTTACTACTTTAACCAACAAATTGCTCCCAACGGAAGCACTTATACAACTGTTGTTTAGTAACTGTTAAAGGCTGTGCATATGCAACAATATTACAACTTTTGTAGTAGAAAATTGCTGTGCTCGGCATAAATTTGTTGCTAAATATGTTGGTATACAACTTCACCATAACCTAACTTTCTGCTGTCATATTTTTGTTAAAATGTCATAACCAATTTTTAAGACAAACAACGCATGCATATTGGTTCAAAAGGTTTTATCAACTGTTCAAACAGAAGATATTGATCTGGTACAAATTCTGGGTAAATCATTCGACTCTGTCGGTATTTCATTTTAGACATTTGTCAAATTGTTGTAAAACACCTGCAGGCAACACCAAAATATTCTAATAAACTAAAGACAACATGGACGATACCATGATTATACACAACCACCCGCCATATTGGGCAAACATTTATTCATCTATTTAATATTAAATAATTATGTTTCAGTTCGAAATTACAGATATAAAGTGATAAACATTAGTGTAATTGTGTCTAAATATAGGATTTGTGGAAGATTTAACGCAGATAAGTTCAGTTTTCCATCTTAAAAATCTAGACATACTTTTGATCATCATTAAAATATTATTCAAATACGAAGCCCGTAGAAATTACGTAACTACTTTGCACGATAATCACAATAAAATTTGCTGCACAAGTAATTCAATAGCCCTATATCACAGTGTAGAAGTTTATCATATACCTGTGTATGAAATACACAATGGCCGATATGTAAGTAAACAAGATGACTGTAATGTGTTAGTTAGATATTCTTCACTCTGTCTATACAATACATAAGAAATAGTTTGGTTGCAATAAAGTAGAATCATGTAACAGAATAGTTGAATAGTTGACAAAAACTGAATCTTACACTGACGCAAACGTTCTACAGCGGCTGCAAGAGGTTAACACTTTTGTTGTATAACTGTTACCTGCAGCCCTTATACAACCTCTTAAATGACTGAAGTGTCCTATTAGGTGTGCCCATTCCGATTGTATAGCTGTTCTAAGAGCGTTTTGCCAATGTTCTTACAGCATAGAATGCTGTGTAAGGAATTCTGTATAATCATTCTTGCAACTCTAATAGGAGTGATAAGTGTTAGTTGGGACGCATACTCATCAACACCACTATGCAATCTTCCATAATAGAGCATTTGCAAGATGTTTTCACTTCCATATTTCAAATTTCCTCGGCCACTTCCCAACTACATTTTCATATCCTGATGAAATATTCAAGAGAGCCGAAAGGGAAAACCACTCTAGCGGAATTTTCCCAGAAATTATTGTTTTCCCGAAGAGAAGAAAACAACACGCCTCCTCCTCCTGAATGGAGAATATAAATTACAGCCAACTAGAAAATCGATTTGAAAGTTCCCGGATAGGTTGACGTCCGTTCGGAAAAAAACAGTTTATGAATAAGATGTGGATGCCTGTTCCTTGTCGTTGGTCGTTGGAAAATTAGTTCTGTGAAGTTAAGGTTTTCGTGTGATGACTCTATGCGTCTTTCCATGGATTTTGGTGAGTCACAGTGAAACTACAGGAATCAGATTCGGACGTTTGTTTGTGTAAGCTCACAGACACGTGTTTTTTTAGTTTTGTCTCACCGCTTTGAAAATGTTCCCATCAACGTATGAATCTTCCACATTTATGCTTGTCACTATCAGTATGACAACTTGCTTATCATTATCACGGGGTATGATTTGAATTTATCTTGTGTTGATTTTCAATATAAAACAGCAATGCCTGAAGATACAACTACAATGTAGACAGTCTCTTAAAACAACGAATGTCTACCATCTATTCATGTGTGTGCTAGAGCGAGTAGTAGTTGTCTTAAGGAACGGCTTGCACAGTTTACAAGACAAGCTCAGCACATCGTACCCGGTTAGTTAATCTTTTTACTTATTTCGCATAAAAAATCGCCAAAAGAACTGTCTATGCTCGTTCATCTTGAGAGGCCATATGAGTAGGGCCAATCCCAAGGTCAATCTTTTTCCCGAAACCGATGTTCTGTTTCTGATGAGTTGTAACTCAGGTTTAAATACAATATTGAATCTAAAATTGCTAAGATTAGACAAAACAAAACTACAGTCGAATCTGTTGCATTCAAATCAGAATAATGTAAAACTCTTGGTGATATCTCGGAAATGGGAAGGGATGCCAGTTGAATTGGAGCAATGTTTTACATTATTAACATATACAGGGTGTCCAAGATAAGAATCCTATGCATGGGGATCTCAATACGTATGGGAAAAACAGCTTACAAATACAAATAAGGAATATGCGTTCTTTGGGGAATATTTACATGCCATTGAGAAACTTGTGAAAAATTCATGGCTTACTGAGGTAGTTGGGAAAAACTAAATTTTGGCCAAATCGTTTTTATGTTTTCTTACTTTATTTTAATAAATATTAAAAACCTAATGGAACTTTTCACTGGCACCTTTTAGACACTACATGACGGTGTTTTTAAATTATGTGCCACACGTCCGAAAAAAGTACACCCTGTATCTGATAGCATCTTTTTCCATGAATTCAACGATGTATCATAATATATGTTGCATTTGTTTTGTTAGTTATAAAGAAATTATACAGTTTTTTTTTTATTTTAAGTATGCGTTGCAATCAAATGCTTGATGTAAGATTATGTGATTACTGACAGATGCAGATAATCATTCGATGGAGTAAAATTTTATAAAATGATGCTTAATCTAGTGATATTCAGAATAAAGAATACATTTTTTACATTTTTTTAATTTTATTCACAATACGTGTTCAAGCAGGTTGGCATTATTTGCTAAATATAAATATGATCTAACAGTAGACTTCAAAACATCACGTAACATTTCTGGCGAAATCATACTAATGCTTCCATTACACATTCCCGTAACTGCTGCGTAGTTTCAAAAGTATGCTGATAAACTTGGCTTTTAATAAAACCCCAAACCAAAAAGTCCAGAGGAGTTAAATCCGGGAAACTTGCTGACCAGAACACTTCACTGGAGGTTCCTTTCCACCTTCCGGAAAATCGCCGGATACTATCGAACTTGCCTAGAGTTTTATTTTTATGTGCAGGAGCACCGTCTTATTGAAACCTGCGCCAAATGTAAATTATCCAGGAAGCCTTCTAGATCATGTTGCAACAATTGAAGGTATGTACCGTCCTGCAGTTCCTCTGTACTTTCTTTGTTAATGTTTTAGGATGTTTAACGTATTTTTTGAAATTTATACTTATGTAATATTTATTGTTATTTATATTTTACACTGTATTCATCATTTGTAATTATTTATTTTTATTTTTGACGTGCCAATGTACACATTTGTATCTAACTGGTTAAAATAAACAAACAAACAATGAGTTCCACGCCATGTACCTATTATACCCAAAACGTTCTTGATGTCTGGATAATTTTTTAGCCTGCAGATTTTCTTGAGCTCAGTAATGAGTGCTGCGGCGATTAAAGATACCATTATTGGTGACCATACTCTCGTCGGACCATATTATTTTTGAAGGGAAATTAAAATCTACACACGTTTGTGTGTACCACTCACAAAAATGCTGGCGCTGTTCGCTATCCCCTGGTCCGCTATCCTTGGCAAATTCTGAATTTATAGGAGCTATAGTTTTAGCTACTCCTAAATTTTTCTCAGATTCCTTTTTGAATTAACCATATTCATTTAAATTTCGAGATATATCAAGAAAATGGACTTACTTGGCTGCCTTCTTTCGGGAAATTTATCAAGACCACAAAATGATGCACATCATGTCCAACTTTTCTTCATTGCTAAAATGACTGCCTGACACATTTGACGATAATAAAGCAATATTAATAATACACAACAATAACAATACTCGGTGACAGGTATTTACGTCAAGTCAAGCATTTGTTTGCAACGCCTACTTTAAAGAAAATAAATGTTATTAGATAAAGGGTGTACTTTTTTCAGACTATATATATTAAATTAAAGTAGATGGTTTCTCAAAAACGAACCGTCAGGCATAAAATTTAAGAACCATCATGTAGTGCCTAAAAAGCGCCAAGGCGAAAGTTTTGTTAGTTTTTTGATATAAATAAAGGCAGAAAAAATAAACATGCTTTGCCCAAATTTTAGTTTACCAAATATCTCAGTAAGCCATGAAATTTTTATGATCGTTATCTTGGACATCCTATATAAGAGTATGTTAAATAGGGGCAACTAGGAAAGAAGAAATATTTTTGGAAATTAGCCGAAAATTCTTGAAATTGTCAATCTTATCTGACGTCCGTACAATCCTGGTAATATAAAAATGGCGTAGAGTAGGAGGACTCTGCATTTTTCAAACATCGCCGTTATATATTCCTAAAGGATTATGTTCGGCACAACATGTTTGACTTTGAGCTAGACCCTATCGAAATAAACGATCATCATAGACCTTATATCCTGGTTAGAGGATAGTTGCTAAAAAGATCGTTATCTTCAAACACGATTAGCATCGCAAGGGAGTTGCATAATGCAATTTACCTTACACTACACAATTTTTACTTGTTTATGTCAAAGTTATAACCTTCTAGAGACCCCCCACTGATGCCACACTTCACACATGCATATAGTTAGATCCTTGCCTGTCATTCCCAGATCAATTAGCTTCATTAAAGACATCACAGGCACAATAACAGTAAATCAGTAACTGTTTTTCTATCTACTATATAAAGTGAGATAAGCATGTGGGCAGTGGCCTCAAAGAAAAAAATGCCGATGTGCTGCATAGGTTGTAAATCCGCCATTACAAGCTATTAAGCGCCAGTTTCCAATAGAAACCAGTAATTGGTCAATTAGAAAACAAATGAAAGGCACAGTTTGAAGTGATTGACGTTGCCATGGATGGTCGTGCTCTTCTGCAACATTTAACCCATTTGCTTAGTATGTGGGCATGTGGAAAATTGACACGATCTGTTGCTAAACGGCACTTTAAACCAGTGAAGAGGAACATCGCTGACATGTAGTGATGTGTGTCAACATTGTCCATCAAACAAATGACTATATGTGTGGTATCAGAATGATTTCTGAGGCAACATGTCTTCCAAAGTTCTGGGGATATTATTTTGACTATCAATATCCTTTGGTGAACTCTATAAGATCTCAAACTGATTGACTTTATTTGCTGTCTAAGCAACCGTTTAATAAATCTATTGCGCAACGCCCAAGCAGATTACTGTCACACACAAGAAAGGTAGTTTTTAAATTTAGTGTTATCAGAATTAAGTCTTAGTTCTAGCAAATTGCGCATTTGTTTCACTCTCAAAACCTCAATCGATTAACAGCTCTAAGCCTACCAAAATTGAAAAATGATCAATTAAATAATGCTACAAAAGTAAGCAAAATCAAAACTCGGATTATTTCAACAATATCCTACAACAGTTGAATAACAATGTAAAGTATTGGTGACTACAACCTACGTATTTTGCTCCGCATGTTGATAAATACTTAAACCGTTGTAGTTCTTCAGCGTGCATACATCAACATTGCATTTGAAAAAATGCATGATTAAATCCAAGGACTGCAGTGCTTCGTAGACAAAAAACAATGAAGAAATTTATTAAAGTATTCTAATGAAAGGTATAAGCAAATTGTGATGAGTGGTATAGCGATTCAGAATCATTCTGGGCAGCTTTAAGCTCGGGTTTAGAAGAAGTCAAAACCCAGGGGAGTTCAAATCGCGCACGCAGCGAAGGAAAGCGGCACCGGGTGAGGAAATCAGAAGTACTGCTAGCCCTTACCTCAGGTCATAGTGT
The DNA here is from genome assembly GCA_963669975.1 of Acanthoscelides obtectus. Taxonomy (NCBI): domain Eukaryota; kingdom Metazoa; phylum Arthropoda; class Insecta; order Coleoptera; family Chrysomelidae; genus Acanthoscelides; species Acanthoscelides obtectus. The sequence goes on along the minus strand of CAVLJG010000010.1, from coordinate 40,401,245 downwards.
GCAAACTAATTGAAACAGACAACTTCCGGATCGGGTTGAATAATATTGAAATTGGGATTTCTCAGTCAATGAAAGTCTCGGGGCCACTCATGTGGCAACCACTTTCAGTTTTACCGTATTTTACGCCCAAATATCTGTGCACTCAAAGTATTTATTTGTCTCTGTAAAGTAACTTTACCATGGTGCCTCTCTAGATCTGTCACAATTGACAGCCCACAGTACATCTCTTATGCCCAACAATAGCTTTGCTCAAGCGGCATTTGATGTGAACATGTGAACCAGGTCTCCCCACCTTAAACATAACAATGTTATTGCGTTATTTGCTTGTTAGCACGTAACGGCTGGTAATTGTTGAACCTATGTACATGGTATTACCTGGTGTTGCTGTAACTTGATTTTGTTACAATGGAAATGTACATTTTAGTTGACACATACATTGCGTACAATTTGTGTAGTTGTGTACAACCTATCTTTGTAGCTTTAGCAAAATGTTTTTGCAACTCGCTTTGAACATCTACAATACTTCGACGAGACCGGAACATAATTAGATGATCAAACGATCTTACCTGTAAAGTTCATGTTCGATCTTAATTATGTAAGTAAAAGCTCCCTCGCTCCCTAAGTGTCACCCAATTGTTGCAACAACTTTGGTTTGATGACCTACGAGGGTACTACAAGTAGTATTTACTTCGACAAAATCTTCACATAATTAGGATCGAACATGACTTAAAGGTAAATTCGTTTGATCATGCAATTATAAACGATTCAAGGTACAAAAGAGGCTAACCTCGCAGCCCGATAGTCAGCCATTTTGAAAGATGATAAATGTATACTCTAGGTTTACAAGGTACCGCTAAGGAGTTTGAAAATCAAATATATGAACCTCCAGTTTATTTAAAATATATATAATATATATATATATTCCGAGAGGGCGCCTAGGGAGGGGGGTAGTAAATTTTCCCTGGGGGCCGAATCCTAAAAATCCTCAAAATTGTACACAAAATCATGCTAAATATGAAAATGTTAAGGTCCAACAGAATCCCCAGGGGGGGTACACAGCTTCTCCATGGCCTACCGCTGCAGTTGCCCGTGGACACCGTTACATTAAAACTTTAAAATTCCTTATTCATGCAGCTTTTTCCGAGATTTCAGATGGCTTTTTCTGAATTAGATAACATACTAATAATAATAAATTTATTATAAACAGTATAGGAATAATCAATTCTGTTAAGAGTTGATACAAGTACCAACATTAAACATTCAAAATAATTTTAAATTCTAGTCATAATTTCTGTAGTAGGGATCATAGATGTAGGCACTATAGCCTTTTTGTAGTGCATTAATGTATAACTTTTAAACTGTCATTGCCACGGCAAAATGATGGCAAATTTGTTATTATAAAGTTTGTGCAAAATAGTTCTATTTTGAATTAGGAAAAAATTTAGGCTATGACGAAAAAATATTGACGTCTGGTTAAAAGTTATTTTCTATTTTATTATTCAATATAATACCTATTCAGTATTAAAACACCATGTATTTTTTATTAGCATACCCTTTCTTAGAACATTTTCATAAACTCGGAGCTTTCTATAACAGGGTTCCAGCGAAGACCTACTGATACAATAATCCAAAATTCTGTATCCCATCTGAAATCTATAATAATTGAAAGTTTGAAGCTCACTTAGGTTTTGGTTAAGTTGAAAATTCTGAGATGATTAGATAGCACTATCATTAGTACTATTAGATTAGTTCATAATGTCAATACAATAAAGTAATTTGCTCGAAATTTGTCAGTATGCCCTTATAAAAATGGCAATTTAAAATTGCCTAGAAAATATATAGCTACACCAGTAGTCCATCAAACGTTTTACAATAATTAAAATGCAAAACTATTAATGAAACATTATAGATATATACTAACCAGTTATCTCTAATATCATCTCCATCCTCCCTAACTTTATGTAAAGCCACACTGAACCCAAAGTACGACCCTTTCTGTCCATCAGGAGCTTTCTTAACTAGTGGATCCCTATTCTCGAAATTAAATCCATTCACTACTACCACCAAGGCGAAACAGACGAATCCACGTATCACCACCATCATTCAATTGTTATCACACCCTTATCATCGCTATCTGTACGTTACCGGCACGTGCGGCATATTACGCGGGCGATCTCGAGGAGATGCGATTTGTCGCGTCCAACGCGTAGCCGACAAATCAAACGGATGAAATGACGAAGGCCGCCGCGGTGTCGCGGAAAACGCGGCGTCGCGGCGACGTTGTCAGATTGTCAAGGAATGATGGAAATATAGAAAATTTTCTCTGAAATCAATTAAAAAATAAAAGTCTGTTATGAGCGTGATTTCCGTTTCACTCTGTGAAACTGTAGAAAATTAGGTTTATCAGAAGAAGGTGTTCCAAATAAGTCGTCAATAAATCCACGCTTAATAATTACCTCTACTGCTTTTCAGTAAGGTAGGATCATCGATAATCGTATTCTGCCTGAAGATATCCAATCAATGCTATATTCGCGCGCCCAAAAAATTATCCTAGACAAAATGAGATTCCTTAGCGTCATCTATGAGATTTAATCACAGCTGTTTCTATATTTACTCTATATACTTTGAAATGGTCAGTGTCTCATAACAACAAGGAAACACTTAAGTTTATATTGGCGGTTGTTCTTAGAAATCCAGAAGGTAATGTATGAGTTAAAAAGTTTCCTAAATGTACAACTCTGATAACAATTAGTTCACGTCTATACCTAGTGAAGATTTGGATCAACAGATCTCCGAATTTTTCAGTTCTTCCTATGCTCTTGCTTTATACAGGCGATTCTGATTGACTATTGTTGATCGATTCTTCTTTAGTTATAATTAAGGACTTGAGATATTATTTTACGCTTCCTTTTGGGTGTTTGACATTGTTTGGAATATCATAAATATTCAAAAGTGGTACATCTGATTTTCGACATCAAACTGTTGAATATTTTTTGAGTACGTATTTCTAAAGTTAAATTTGAATTTTGCATGGAAGGTTATCAGCACTGTGGCTACTTCTTGTAATCAAATCTTTAAAATAACTTTAACCCAATATATTTTACATAAGACATGACCCCCAACACACGAGACATCATTAATAATTTACAGACTACATTCTACAATGAACGTTAAGAAAAGAATATAGGTATGTAGGTAAAAGCATTTTCTTGAACAATGCTGCAATTCAAATTATTTCATGACCCAAAGAAATCCATAAAGAAATTCGCTTCTTGAAATGCGGCAACACTGCACTGAAGGATGTCTTCTGTGTTGCATTTGATTCTTCACTTGGAGTACAAGGTTTTTGTGTGAGGTCAAACACAAAACATGATGTAATGAGTGAGTAAACAAAGAAAAATGTTTCAAAATATCATTCTAAAGATAAACATGTAGGCTAATCGATGTCATGATTTTTCAATCGAGAATCAAGGGCCTGCTTACTACTTGAGCAGCTGAACTAAGAACTATTACACCCATTCACAATTTTCTGGGAATCTTTTAAGTATTTGGAGATACCTCAAGGTATTTTCGATTTTCAATCAGTACTAAACTTCGATTTTGGGTCCTTTCCATCTCCTGGAATATTCAAAATTTCGAAACTTTCCAAGTGCCATCTCCTTATAGTTACGAAAATGTACAATTTTGCTTCTATTTAATCGACCTCCTATCTCTCAATCATTTTAGAAATCCCAATGGTCAAATGTGAAATACCCGATAGAGGTAATTTATAGGTATTTAGAATACCCGTACTTCAAACACTTTCGAGAGCTTCTTTGGCTGTTTGGAGTGCTTTGGTGTATGGTTCGATTAAGTAAACATTGAGTAATTGGATCGAAGTGCTTTGATGTAGTGTGTTCACTAGGTCGAGTATTGAACAAATCACTATTTTCAAAAAGTGCTCAGGTAACACTAACAACAACTAAATCGTCATTGAAAACACATGATTTTCGAACTATTTGTATAATAAACAAACGCAAACGATAACGACTGCCTACCACTAGGCAATCACAGAAAAAACTGTCCTATTTTTGGCTTTCTGCTAACAAACCATCATGTTCCGGATCATAGTTGATAAAAGATAAATTATAATTTTATGTTTTTATTAGAAAGTTATCATTCTGTTTTGCAAACATTTATGTGTTGATAGCGAGATAAATGTACGTATACGTACAAGCAGGAGCAGATGTTGTTGTATTATGATAAATTTGGATTTTTTCCTGCATGGTTTGTGTTAGTAGCTAGCAAAAAAACGGAAGCAATACGAGCAAGGTGTCACGGTTGGAATCTACAGACATGCATTACTTGTGATCAGTTGCAAGAAATCAGACGAAGGAGATCATCTCCTGAAAAGGTAAGTTTTTTAACTATACAACGAATTATTTGATTTTTGACCAGCCAGATTAGCCAAATTACTTATAAATCAATCAATGAAAATCATCTAGCTTAAATGACATTAGCGGACTAGAGAGGGCGCTCCCATAGACGTAGCGCACCCCCCGCTTATTAGTCACAAGGGCATTTGTTCCTAGAAGCGCTGCTCAAGCATGCAACTGCCACCTGCCCCAGCTCTCCAGTTTTCAGTTTTCAACGTAGCGAATATATTCCTAAACATGAATCCTGCAACCACCACTATGCTGTTCCCCCTAGTCAGATTCCTAAATCCGCCCTTGGAAGTAGGATGATGATAAAAAGTGGGCGTGGTTCTGTTACTGTGCGGAGAACTGTATTCTTCAGTCTCATCTTTACAAATGAAGTTAATTTTGTGATGAAGATGAAAACTGTAATGATATGAAAATCCTGAAAAAAATTATTATTTAGCCGAAAATAATTCTGTGATAAACATCCCGCAGCTGTCAGAATTTGGGTTCATAACAGGCCTGTAAATTAAGTGCTGAGACTGTTTTTTTTCAATTTTGATTTAGATTAAAAAATTTTATATTGTCATCCTCAAAATAACTTCCTTTTGAAGTCACACAGCGCTGGAGACGGTTCATCTACTCCGATACTGAAATAGTTTTCAGCTGGACTGTTACCTTTAGGTAATTTTTCAACTTTGGGAAGCAAAAAAGTCACAATGACTCAAGTCAGGCGAATAAGGAAGCTGATGAGCCACAAGAATGTTTTTAATGGCCAAACACTCGTTTATTGACATTGCTGTGTGACAAGGAGCATTATCGAGATACAACACCTAGTTGTTCTTCATGAAAAATGTTGTGAGTCAAACTGTCAACCGACGATATGAATGACAAGATTCCGGATTCTGTCGGTATTTTCATCGGTTCATCGTAATTAATCTTTAATCGACTTTCTCCCTTCTGAAAATGCCTTAAACCACCAAAAAACCTGTGCTCTTGACAAAACGCTATCTCTGTAGAGCTGCTGAAGTTTAGCAAGAGTTTCCGTTGCACTGTGCCCAAGTCTGAAGCTCGAAAGTGATGTCATTCATTTTTAGAACACCATGGAAAAACTCTTTAACAAAAAAAAATCGCTACGGGCAACCAAATGACTGGAGCGAGTTCATACTTGTACTGAAGGCGGATCACTTGTTCCCCTCTCTCTCCTCCCAGCGCGGTGCCTTCAGTGTTGCCAGTTCGAACGCTATGTTGTCAGTCTCATCACTTAATCATGTGTCCTACTTACATAGCTTCTGAGATCTCTTATTTTACTGAAGGCAGAAGACTGACTGCCAGCACACCGCGGCTGCTTTGAGGAGCTTAAAAAACTTCAATCCGATTTTTGAACTGCCTAAGGGAAAAAGCCTGCTCGTGTAGATTGTTCCACAATCTCGTTACCCTAGGGTCAAAGGAGCGGTCGTATGGGTCAGTTCTGGATGCACGAATTTCGACACGGTTAGGATGGCAGGCTGAAGTCAGGCGGGTCTGCCTAGCAGGCACATCGCGCGGCAGCATTATGGAGAAGAGCCCTGAGAAGCACAGCCCGTAGACGTAGCGGTAGAAGAGAGCTAGATCGCCAACGGCCCACTGTTGACGGTGCGAAATGGTCCCGAGACTGTCCGCTAGAGAAGAGACATCGATCAGTCAACAAAATTCATCAAATAAGAATCCGCAAGGGGTTCAGGGCAGTGCATTGTGATGAACCCACGTGCATCTAAAATTCCAGATACGTAAAACTGTTAAGCTTATTTTCAATCAACGAATGCCATCATTTACTTTCTTTATCGAATGGAGAATTCAAGATTAGAAATGAGAACATAATTCGTTAGATTATCAAATACTATAAATCGCTGATATGCCAGCGTCGCTGCATTCAAACACTAGAGACGCCATTTCTTATCGCTGATAGCGTTACAACATTGAAAATTACTATGAGTCCTAGTTTTTCCGCCGCCCCGAGTGTGCCTTATCATCTTTCAGGCAAAAGCGGTTACTGCGTGCATAACATAGAACAAAATCGCCGTTCTCGGTTAGTCACAATACGATAACTCTACATTGAATTGAATAATTTCCTTGAATTTGAATAGTGAATAATAAGGAATATAAATAGAAGTGTGAAACTCCATAAAATTCGTTGCAATACTTTTCTAACAGCAGAGCAATTCTTGAAAACGTGTATCAAATAACCTTTTTAATCTAAATCCGACCAAATGGTATATTATTGGGTTTTGCGTATCATTTAATGTTTCATCGCAAAGAAAACCTCTTTAGAGTTGATACTAAAGGACGAAGGCGGGTATTCCGCACTTTTTATCCAGAGAATGACCCGGGGAGTGACGCTAAAGAATATAGTTCCCCCAAAAGGTAATAGAACTACGACCACTTTCTATCAGCTATTCTACTCCCCCCGTTTCCAAGAATTATCCCCCATGGAGAGTGTTTTTCTCAGGGGGGAGGGGGGGATCCACAGCTGCCCTTCCTAAAACGCCTATGCTTCTGGGGTCATTCCGTAGCGTAAAACTTATATCAAAAGTATTTCAAACAGGTTGGACCCAGCAACTGTATTTAACATATGTTTCTATGTAGTCGACGCGCAAAAGATGCTACAGTCAAAAGGTACGTCGAAAATTGGATGATTGAAAATAGTTTAAATTTATTTCTTCCTTCTCCAACGGGATTCATATTTTGCTAATTAACCTGATCAAATAAGTTTTGTGACGTTTCTAGATAAAATATTGCAATAGCAGTTTCCCAATTTTTCAATACAAATTCCACTCTACATATTTGCGAATTGCACACCTCGTGTTGCTCGTGTTGTGTTTCTAGTGACTGGATGATTAGAATTTGAAAAACCGGTCTTTCCGGATTTCACAATCTTTGAATCCATCAAATAAACTTAAGACGACGTCTTAAAATATATAAATAAATAAAATTTGACTTCGTTATAAATTTTGTCTCCTATGAGGCGAAATTTTGGATTGCATTCAAAAGTCAAGTTTGGGGGTGTTATTAATTTTATGGTGCCATTAAACAAGCCTTTCAAAATTTCTACAAAATGCAGTGATACTTTCCAGGTCACATAAGGGCCAATGATTACATTTTTTTGACGGTTACTCTAATGCAACAGGACCGATTAACAAAAGCTATACTTTTTTATGTCTGTAATAGAGAGCAAAGGATTACCTGACGAAAGCCACAAAAGATGTACCTACTATGTTATATACGAGGTTTGTTCAAAAAGTATCGCAAATTTTGAATTTTCGCGGAGCTGAACAAGATCACAAGAAATGATTCTTCAAAATGCCTCACGGGGATTACTTTGAAGGGTAATAGATATTCATGAATAAATAAATAATTCTTGAAAAAACAAGAAATTCACGATACTTTTTGAACAAACCTCGTATGAGGATTATTTTTCCATTTGAAGTTTTTTCGCGATACAGTACTATTGACTTGACTGGAGAAAATAAGCACCTTGATGGAATTTTGCGGGATATGCACGCTCAAAAAACAAGTATATTAAATTTGTAGTATAGCAAACATTTGTCATATTATATAGTGTTGCTTTCAAGTATTGCAAACGAATACATTAAAAAGCATCTCGCGCAATATTTGCTTGAATGTTTCAAAAAGTAATCCTAATAGTTTTCCATATCTGTGTGAATTGTCAAATTGTCGCGTGAGACTCTATATACAGGGTGTCCCAGAAGTCGACGTCAAGCGGAAACCGGGTGATAGGCAAAGTCATAACAGCTATCAGAAAAATATTTAAAAAAATTTTATGTATGTGTTTTGAAAATTATAGGTCTTTGAAAAAAATATAGAAATTTCAAATCGTAAGGCAGTCTGTCAACTCCGGTTACTACAAATATCAACTTTTTTTGGATTTTATTTTTACAATGTAATGATGAATAATGCATCTTCAAACTGGTGTCTCAACCTTACTGCCAACTTTTCTCGTTCAGGAAAAATTGCCACTTATTTCCCAACCAAGTATTCCAAAGTAAAACTTTGCTTAACTTTAACTGGCTGTACTGGAAAAACATGTACTACGAGAGTTTGGCAAGTAACCTTAAAAGTTGGCGCATTTAATAAGGATTTTGTGGGCTGTACTTTTGGGCACACCTGTTTTTAGTTCTATTGCACGCACTGAAGTACTCGGGTCTTCTTCGACAGCTCCTAGCACCACGTCTTCGTAAGGAAGGAAAGATTTTCCCTCACCGTGTGATTGGTTTGGTAGTTGGCCCTCTGAGAACAGTAAGCGGTGCACATTTGTGAACACTCGATGATCTGGATGACGAGCTACATTCGGGTACCTCTCATAGTAAAGTCTCGCTGCAGCACTAGCGTTGCATCTGCATTCCCCATAAATGAGGTGCATGTTAGCATATTCTTGTACGGTGTACACGGACATAGCGGCACTGCACAATCACACTATCAAAGATAGTCTAAGGAAAGCAAATGTTGTTTTGAAGAGCAATTAAACAGTCTAAATCCAAATCACAAGCGATCAACAGTCCAGTTCAGGAATCCAAAATTAGTAACAGTACGAAATCAACAAGCACGAACATGTAAAGATGCGCAGTAAACGAAGGAGTACTGATCGGTATCAAAGTGTGCAATCGCAAGTAAGTGATGTGCTTCATCCATAACACATACAGCGTGTTCAACCTCTCCTGCCCCGGGATTATGAGCCCCGAGTTGCTTTTTGTCGCACAATGTTAGAAAGACACAGGAAAGATCCACAGTTCTTTGAAAAAATTTTATGGTCGGATGAGACCACATTTAAGAAAGATGGGTACATGAACCTGCATAACTTACACCAGTGGCACGTAGCAAACCCACATTTGATGAGAGAAGATAAATCTCAATATCGCTTCAAAATAAACCATTGGACAGGAATTTTAAATGCTAAAATAATCGGTCCGTTTGAGTTCCCAGAGACTTTGACTGCTGAAGTTTATTTGGATTTTTTGAAAAATCATGTACAAAATTTATTGGTGGACGTGCCACTGAGTATTTACAGGGACATGTGGTTTCAGCATGATGGCTGCCCAGCGCACTATGCACTCTCAGTGAGAGAGTATCTCGATCAAAACTTTCCAGGCAGATGGATAAGGCGGTCTGGTAAATACCGTGGCCAGCCCGATCACCTGATTTGAATCCTTTAGATTTTTTTACTGGGGAACTGTAAAAGAAAAAGTGTATTTCAAGCCGATTCAAAATGTAGCTGAGCTACAGCAAAGACTATTGGAAGCAGCTGAATTTGTTAATAACCGTGGATTCGTTCGTTTAATAACCCGATCTTTATTAAGAAGATGTCGAGCGTGATTGCGGCTGAAGGAAAACAGTTTGAGCATTTGCTGTAAAGGTAAATCATCATCAGCAGCATTTTGATGCCCACTGTTGTGCAAACAGTTATCCTTAAGGGTCCTTGTGCGTTTTCATAATCGCTGTTTAATTAGGAAATTTTGAAAAAATTTCATCAGTTTTTTTTTCAAATAAAAATTGTGCATAAGTTAACGAGTAATCTTCCAAGTGTTATACCATTTTGGAATCGTTATTAAATGCGCCAACTTTTAAGGCTACTTGCCAAACTCTCGTAGTACATTTTTTTCCAGTACAGCCAGTTAAAGTTGAGCAAAGTTTTACTTTGGAATACTTGGTTGGGAAATAAGTGGCAATTTTTACTGAACGAGAAAAGTTGGCAGTAAGGTTGAGACACCAGTTTGAAGATGCATTATTCATCATTACATTGTAAAAATAAAATCCAAAAAAAGTTAATGTTTGTAGTAACAGGAGTTGACAGACTGCCGTAGGGTGTGAAATTTCTATATTTTTTTCAAAGATCTATAATTTTCAAAACACATACATAACATTTTTTTAAATATTTTTCTGATAGCTGTTATGACTTTGCCTATCACCCGGTTTCGGCTTGACGTCGACTTCTGGGACACCCTGTATGTATATGGTTAAAACAATGAAATGCAAATAGGCAGAAAAATATCAAGCATAGTCAAGTAGATATGATTCCACCAATATTTTGTTTTTTGAAGTTGCTCCCTTCCGCTTTGAGCTGTTTGCCCCTGCCGGTTTTCAAAAATTACTAAGCTTTTTCGTCCTTGGCAAGGAATTGACCATATGTGAGAATTTTATCAAAATCTGATCGGTACTTTTCTCTCATTCTCGTGATTACAATGCTTCCTCACCAGTGCAGTGGACTAGAAAGTAAAAATGGGTTAAACAAGAGAATCAAAATCTGATCGGTACTTTTCTCTCATTCTCGTGATTACAATGCTTCCTCGCCAGTGCAGTGGGCTAGAAAGTAAAAATGGGTCAAACAACAGAATTACGACATTCAGAGAGATCAACAATGTTAGACATTTTCTCAACTCAAAATAATTACGAAGGTACTAGATTTGTTGTACTCCACTGGTACAGATATCAGTTAAGTGGTATGAAGAGTTTCAACAAGCTGCTTTCATATAAGACAAAACATCTGAAGAATGACATTATTTACCATTTATTCTATTATTGGACACTTCGCAAATCATCCACTACTCTTATTTCATTTTATCTGTTGTTGTGCTCTGACCCTTTGAACTACCTGTCAAAAGTCCAACTATCCTGTTCAAAATGGGTACTGCTGCGGTGAACAGTATCCTCTTGGATTATAGAATAGGTTCCCACTACTCTGTCTATTACCCTTGATCGTTCGTTTAATACCATCTGGATATAGTAATTCGTGCAATATTATGCACTCTGGTTGCGATATTATTTGGGATAGTTTAGTCTAGTTTATGGCCACTCATAATTTCCATCATTACCCATTACTGTTAGTCGTTGACAAAATATATTTTGCGTACCTACAAAGTTTCTTATCATGATCCCTACTGGCTAGATCGTAGTTCAAGTTCACTTGAAAGCCTATGTAATTCAATTTAGTCATTAGGCCTTATAGGGAGTACAGCACAAGACGTGTGCGATTGTTTATAAAAGCCTTACACATGAATGTATATGTTGTATGCCGTCCGCGATACATTACGTATTCTGAGCACTTGTAAGTACGTACATTCGTTTTGCTTTCCTTACATAATCATGTGTACAGCATGTATACGGCGTCGCAGATACAAATCTGACGTTTACATGGGCCATGTGTGATGTCTGAATTCTCGATTGTCATGTCTAGATCACTTTCCGAAGTGTCGAACGTAGCCGTTTGTTCACGTACTTTTATAGCTGCTCTCATTTAGAAGTTTTGATGACATATGCTTATTGTATTAGGGGCTGGAAACACCAAACACAGAAAGATCTTTATTGCCCTTGAGTTAGTTATGAAAGAAACTAAATTGCAATGAACTTAACATTTACCTGTTTTTTTTCTCTCTTTTCTATGTCTCGATCATATTAGAAAATTACTATCACTTCCTTCATATCCATATTTAAAATGGTCAGGGGCGTGCCCTTGGGCGGCCGTAGACATCTTTCTAAAAGGGCCAATCATCGGTAAGAGATCACTATTTGTGAAAGTGCATCTGCACCCAAAACTTTAGAAAATTCCAAAAATTCACAACAATTGTAGACAAAACCATGCTAAATGATAAATATGAGTAATTTTATAGTTCTGTCAGATTCTTATGAGGGCACGGGGTGCACCCCTTTGCAGGCGCCCTTGGGCATGTCCTCAGTTCGCGTCCTTCTGCTACTTTCAGTAAACAAAAGAGAGAAAACGTGAAGGTCCAAACACCGATGACACGTATGCCCAAATCAAGTATTTGTGACTCAAAAAACAAAGGAGTTATGCGAGAACTACGGATGCATGTTCTAGGTAGGAATTTGTATTAAGTGACATGCAAAATTCAATAACCAGAATTATTTATTGAATTTTGATAAAAACGCCACCCCGCCCGCGTTGTGTGCAATTAAGCCACATCACAAAACAATTAGGAATGACGCATCAAACATTTTCGCAATGCCTCACATTTAGGCGCTGATTCTTATTTTCTATTGACATCACAAAATAAATTTCTATAAAATTTTAATGACTGGAAAAAGGAAATAATGTAATAAACTCTTCACTTTCATAAATATTCTGGTCTGTAGCATATTTTCTCACCTGTTCCTTCACCAACCAGGAATTTTCTTTTATTATCTCTCTCATTTTTGAAATTTATCAAATTTGCATATGTAATTTCCAGAAGGAATAAGAAAAAGTGGATGTGCAACTAATTTCTAGCTGTGAATCTCAAGTAATACTCATATTATTAGCAGAAAAATCCTTACTATGCACCTATGCACTGCATTATAGCTACAGAATACAACTTACAGTGTCATCTCTGAAGCAGATTTTACATCAAATCAGAAGCATCATGACGTTTGGGCAACGAGTACAACTACAAACTAGTTCACAACGTGTCCATCAGCTAGTGCTAAGTTAACACCTTTTAGAAAAACCTACATAATGTCACGAGAAAAAAACAATACAATGTCGAAAAAATCGACAGAATGTCACTTATCAAGATATGTCCTTGGAAGGAAAGAAAATTCTTCCTATATGCTTGATTTGGGAATCGTCCTCTGAGAGTAAACGATGTACATTCAGAAAAACTTGGTGATCGCGATGACCTAGCTACGACACATCTACATTCCCCATAAATGAGGCGCATCTTGGCGTATTCCTGTACCGTGTACACAGACATGGCGACACTACACAACCACTACGTACAATAGTAGACTGTTCGTTTATTCGTTTAAGAAAATATTAAAAGTTGTAGCAATGGGATCTAGAAGATCGTCACAGGGTGTAGATTTTTTCGATTTTTTTTATGTCTATAATTTGAAAAGTACACGACTTTTTATATTTTTCTGATAACTACTATGACTTGGCCTATCTCCCGTTTCCGGCTTTTGGTCGTCTTCTGGGAGATTGAAACTTGACACCACTGTATTCGAGGTAAATTTGTACCCCATTAATTTTCAGGTATGGGCCAGAGGCACTCGTCGTCACCAAAATCGAAAAGACACTCCAACTCATCATACCGCCACAGATGCACTAATCAAGAAATAACTGAAGTAGTAGAGATAAGCGAAAGCGATGCCAGATTTTCGATACCGAACGACTTACCTAAAACGCCATCCAGAGATTACTCTAGATATCCTAGACAAATAGCAATTGTGAACACAAAACTAGACGAGCTAGAAGATAAAATTATCAACATGACTGAATCTCAAATCAATCTTTACTTCCCTACATTTAAAGATGAGCTTCACAGCTGCTGGCAGAAAGTATATGGTGTAAAAAGCTCTGACGGGTTCCTGAAACAAGTGAAAATTGAAGTGATTGAAAGGATTAAAATGCTGTTAGGAAGGCTGAATGCTAGACATTTCAGGAAGAAGACATTTTTCGAGATTTTGGCCGCAGAAAGTGACAGATCGTTGAGAAGATTTGATAGATTATAATGAAGTATATAAGCAGAATGTATTTTTGTGGAGCCGACATCAGACACATTTATGATATCTGTTTTGAGATTGATTGATGTTACAAGTGCTATTGTTGTCTCAAGTCATGTGATTTATAAACTATCAATAAATTTACATATTACCATTGAGCTAAGCACGACTCTGTCCAAGATACGAGAATCAACTTTGTTGCTTTCTCCTTGTCAACGATGATACAATTTTATCATTAATTTGATGTATGCTTCATTTAGGTAGTATTGATAAAAACAGTCATCCTCGTGGGAATTACATTAGTGTTTTGAACAATCGAATATAGTGCCACTAGTGTATAAGTACCAGATAAGTACTAATAACTTGTTCAACTCAACATGGCTTTGAAATACTTTTTCGATCCCCTCTCACAACCATCCAGAGCTGTGTACATTCTGTTAAAAGTTGCTAATATTCCATTTGAACCATGCACAGTGAAAATAATTGCAGGTAAGTTAAAAAAATCATAGGTCTTTCCATAGGCGTCGCATGTAAACACATGTGTTGGGGTTCCTACAAAACCGCACAGTTTGAGAAAATAGCGGAGTGACCTTAGGAGCTCGGTTTCACTGGATGGATTTATGATTTTTAGTGGAATGCGGCTAAAATTTACCCATTAATTTAGACCGATTTTGATTCTCATTTTTTATATTTTTTTAAATGTTATGTTTATACGTATAATACAGTATGTACCTGTGACAGAACCTGATACATCATCATCATCAAACTGAACAAAAAATTTCATATGGACTTATGGACTTATCACGGTTTCGTTCATCATAGAGATACAGGGTGTTTAATTTCCCTTCTTCTTATAATGATTTTTTTTATCATAAATTATTTGAGTGATACGAGTGTCACGACTGAGACGTGGGGGCAAGTTTGCCCTAGGTTGAACAGACTCTCTGGTATGGAGGCTCAAATGATAACACAAAAAAATAAAATATAAAAGTGTATTAACAAAACGCTGCGCAAATAAAAGGTCCCTAAAATGAAACAGAAACAGGAAGGTCCAGCCCCTCGAAAAGAGATTCGCCCCGAGTGATCCCAGGGGAGGGAATATTTTCACGTGTCCGCCCATCTAGTTTTTATAAACCGATAGACTCACACCGGCGGCGCATAATACACCTTTACAGATTACGCATTATTTGCCGAAGATGCGCACATTTCTCAGCGGATGCGGTTTAGGGTAACTATCGACCTACATGGCGCCGATGTGGCGCGTGTAAGGCGCTACATTGTGATCACTCGTGGCACAAGGGTATGAGCTAGAGTGGCGATCGTCAGATTACAATCTACCTGCCCACAATGTTTCGAGTATTTCAAATGACCACATCCACTTGTTTGCTTTCCGTTTCGAATGCCTTCACGACTAGACCTAAGACCTATACCGCACTGATGAGTTGCTAATGAGCACGAAAAAGCACTGTCTGTGGTTGGTCATCATGGTTACAAAGGAGACTGAAAGCAAACATGTACTTTTTAAATTAAGACCAAAGTGTTGCATTTTTGAATAGGTAATATAATTTTACATGAATCGTGTTTATGACACATTTTAGTATAAAAAACTTCAACTCATACCCATCCTACTGTGAAAATACTCTGATCAAGTGAAGTTCAATATTGGAAACTGTATGTAGTGCATTTTGAGAGTGTAGTCATTGATCAATCGTGTTTTGTCATTATTCAGTCTTATCTGTAGCGTATATTATGTGTACACATATCCTGGTAATGGGACATTTTAGGACAAATGTTTACAGACACATTTTTGTTATTTTTAGATGTACAATCTGCCTTATAAATATTACCAACGTATTTGAACCACCATGAATAGCTCGCTCGAATAACGGGATGTTATTGATGAACTTTATATGTTGCGACTTGAAAAATGTTTCCATGATTGTGGCAAATATATGTTTTCCAGGTGAGCATATAACAGAAGAATTTAAAGAAAAGTACTCAAAGTTTCAAACATTGCCATTTATACATCACGATGGTTTTAAACTGAATGAAAGGTATTTGAAGATTTTCTGTGTGTGTTTTTAGCTGATGATAAAACTCTGACAGAAACATTGTGCATTTTCTAAAAATATAGAGAAAACAGCAAAAATAATGAGAATATTGAAGAAACTTCGTACAAATTGTACAGGGCAAATAAATGCGGCTGTTTCTCCTTTTCGTTTCGAAAATCGATCCAATTATCTTCACTCGACTTACCTAACATAACCCCTAGCTTTGAAGAAAAAAGATCCTTAAATATTTCTAGAGGTCAAACTACATATCTTTTACTTAGAATAACAATAACCACGAGATACTCACAAAACGAAAATAATACATTCGTGTATATAACTATTAATTTATTTTTAGTGTGGCAATAGTTAGATATTTGACCAGGCAGTTCAAAATACCAGATCACTGGTACCCAGAGGACAGGAAAACTCAGGCAAAAATTGACGAGTACCTAGAATGGCACCATTTAGGGTTACGGCGTCACTGCATCATCCACATTTGGACAAGTGTGAGACTAATAATTAATTTCATTTATTTTTATTTCATTAGAAGAATCCACAAAAAAAAATTTATCCCTACAATTTAATATTTTTATTCTGTTCCACAGAATATACGTATATATATATATATATATATCAACAAGTAGGAAAATAATGGGCAAAATCTGCAAAAAGGAGGAAAGTGGATTCGAGCAGAAAATAGGATAGATAACCCGAGCGATACGTATTTCTGCTGGTTATCTTCATCAGGCCCGAAATGAATGCGCATATGAAACTACAAAAGTAGATACACATGCCCACACATCCGGATACGGGTGTAACCTGAGGAAACGAAGTTGGAGGGGGAACAAACGACACACGAAGTCCCCCTCCAACTTCGTTTCCTCAGGTTACACTCGGGCCTGATGAAGCCAACCAGCAGAAATACGTATCGCTCGGGTTACCTATCCTATCCTATTTTCTGCTCGAATCCACTTTCCTCCTTTTTGCGGATTTTGCCCATTATTTTCCTACTTGTTGTTATATACTTTTCTCCGCATGATCATATTCTCTTTATATATATATATATATATATATATATGTATATGTATGTATATATATTACATTTTTTTGTAGTTTATTTTACCTATGATGACCGGTAGAACTCCGTCTGAATCAGCTACACAGACAACTAAGAAAAACATGATAAAATCTCTTGGAGATTTCCAAAGACTGTTCATGTCGGAAGATAAAAAGTATATTGTTGGAGACCAGATATCATTTGCTGACCTACAAGCAGCTTGTGAAGTTGATCAACTCAGTAAGTATAACAGAATATCATCATACACCATGTATTTCTTTAATACCAATCAAGGTAAATGAGATTCTGACGAAAAAATATTAAATAATGCTACGAAACCTATTTATTGACGACAAAACTGCATGTTTTAGGAATGGTCAGCTACGAGATACAAGCAGAAAACTTTCCCAAAATCAAAGTATGGTTAGAGAATGTACGAAAAGAGTGCTCGCCACACTACCAAGAGCTTCAAAAGGAAGTGGATGAGCTGACGGATGTTTATCAGCAAACTACTAAGTCAAAATTGTGATTTTTTTCTTGTAGCTATAATTTCTCTTACCAATGATAAAATAATTTCTAACCCTCTATGGCCAACTGGTTTTGTGGGATGTCCACCAATTAATTAGCGAACTATAGTTATCACGATGATTATATGCTGGTTGCCTGTGATTCAGACTTTTTATCAGCAATGCAATATGATGGCCAACAAAATAGCTCAGCTGGTGGGAACTGCACATATAGTCACACGCATCTTATAGAGACATTCAACTTGTAATAGGGGATTTTGATATCAAGCATAATAAAGGTTGTGTCACAAAAAATGATTTTTCAAAATGCTTCGAGTACTGGAAAAAAACGTTATCACAAGTATATAATGTCTGATGGGGATTACTTTGAAGGGGACAAAAATAGATATTCATGAATAAATAATTCTTGAAAAAACATGAAATTCGCGATACTTTTTGAACAAACCTTGTAAACGTATTATATGACATTGTAAGACTACTTTTATATTCAGTAGTACTAATTCAATGTATAGATATACTCGTATAATATAAAATGAACGATTCCATAATAAAACCATAAACCTGACCGCAAACGGATTATGTTATTGCATTTGTGATCCCACTCCAATTCCTAAGATGAAGACTAGTACTTTCAGCATATTCCCTATTTTTTAAAGCTACACCAAAATAACCCAATGAAATGGTTGATTCGTAAAACGTGAGAAAACTAGAGGTTTGAGTATATTAGTTACATATCATTTCTAAGCATCATTCATTAATGTAATATTTATTTGGAATTTTGTAGCTACACATCTTTTTACACACATCCTTTTTGATATTCCTCAAAGCGATATTATCAAGAAAGATTCAGCCCGGAGAAGATTCGAATCTTAAAAAAACCGTCCAAACCTGCATTCAGAAAACGTCAAACATCTAGAAACGAAGTTTAAGAACATTCGGAAGTTGTTTGATTTCGTTCAAGGTCGCCGCCACTGAATCAACTTTTAAGTTTCCTCCAATGTCCTTAATACGGAACTGTGCTGTTTTCATCTGTTCTGACTTCTTAAGTGCTGGCATCTGTCATGCAACAAGAAAATTAAAATTTCCAACACACGTTGATAAGTTGCCAACCTGGGGACAGCCGACAGTGACAGTGACACAGAGTGTGACGTGAATGTCAGTGATGTTAACCAAAAAGTCAAAGTTGGTATTGACATTTGGACAATTTTTAAATGAAATTTTTTCGACTATAAAATCCAAATTTCATTCTACAAAATGAAGCTGACAGTGAAAAATCTCAAAGGCGGTAGCTGCTTGGTAGATGTCACGGAGAAAACAACCATCCTAGAGTTAAAGAAAATGATCGAGAAAGACATAAAGATCCCTGCTGCTCAACAAACTCTAGTGCTCATGGGGAAGTCGTTGCAAGATGAAAAACGCATTGAAGATTATCCCAAAGTAAAAGACGGTACCAAGCTGTATGTAGCAGAGAAGAAGCCCGAGACATTGAACTCGGCACTCAACAGATTTTTGCAGAAGTACTACAGTGATGAACAATGCAAGCTTATTGTTGACGAGTTCATGAGGAATTTCCACAACAAAATTGATAGTTTGAGCTTAGATGACTTAGAAAGGCTAGCAAAAGCTGAGATACAAAGTTAGTTAACAATCCTCATGTGCATGTTTTAGCAAATCAGCAAATGCAATAATCATAATTGTGACCAATTGTATCAGAATCGTTATCAAACCCAGATACAAAAATGTTACACACATTAAATTGTGTTCAGTTAAAAAATTAAAAAGCAAGGTAGGACAAAACCATCAGAAAGGTATCTTTTCTCATTTATATTTACTTTTTGTATTCAATTTTAAGTATTTTTGGTATTATTAATTTAACTTACAAATCAATTATATTATTGCTTATTTGTCAATAAATTTTCCAAAACTAGTTGTTGGTAAATTATTCACAAATCAATAAAATCATCCAATTCCTATGTTGAACTAAACAAGTTGACTGCCATGAAAAATCGTAGTAAATGTCTCTGGTACCAACTTCAAAAAAGTGAAGATTCTTGCGTCAGATGCTGTACTAAGTAATTGCTTTCATATTTATTTTTTTAATAGCATACATATTGGCAAAAATAATTCAGCGGTCGTATACGCCCGCCGCCGCAAAACTGACATTATCATTCCCTTAGTGCCAAGCAGCCGTCTTTTGCTTTGCAGTCAGGTTAGTTTGTTTTTGTCGATCGTGGCGTTCAGTGGAATTCGAAAATAACAGAGTTCCCTGAGAAACTGGTATTATCACTTCTGAATTACGATAACACCAATCTACCAGAATCCTGACTACAGCAGACCTCAATAGCCTCTAAAAGACATAATTCTACATAGAAGAAAATAGGCGCCTTCGATAAAGTTTAAGAATACTGCAGAGGCTGCTATGCTAAAAAGTTCTAGGGAAAATTCCAAAAAGCAGAGTGAAAAAAGTCATCTAATGTGCAGCATGCGAAGGGGAACCATCACTTTTGATTAGACTGCTTCAACCTACACTTATTAAAATAATATTGTTGCCTTATGTAAATATAGATATTCAATAGCCTTGTTTTGTACTGAATTCCCGGGGTTCCACCTTGCATATGTTTTTTTTATATATATTTTTCAATGGCCGCTGGCACAGCATAAATGAATTTTGTAGGCAAGTGTGGAGAGTAGCATATGACTGCCATGGCATGGTGAGATTATTGGCATGCGACCACCATGGCATTCAACCTGTTAAAGTTCTATTTCTTTGTTAATAAAACAAAATATTCATAGAGCTTAATACATATATTTTCAGTATTGTACTTACAGAAGTCTAGGAAAATGGACAATATAAAGCTTTATAAACGGATGATTTGACATTCTTTTGTATCTAATATTACATATTTTTTGAAATAGAATCAATATTAGATATCTTGAAGAATGTATACTTTACATGAGCTTGTCAAAATAAAATTTGTGAACAAATATTCACACACAAAACAAAGACAAATAGGCATTTGAAAATACATTTTGTAACAAGTGTTTACATACAGGATACTGTAAATCTTTTACAATTGTTAACAGTGGAGATAAAAATCGCATCAACCCTTGCAAAACTGCTTTATTTGTACTACAAGAAACTTTCATACATACTCTCTCACACCATCTTGAATTGCAACTATTCTGATTTTTTTGTTCCAACATTCACCATATCTATCAATGTATTCTGTATATTTTTTGGAGAATGCACTTTTCCAAGGGTTATAATGATTCACTCTCATATATATATGCTTATAATGTGTAGTTTCTTCCTTGCAATAATTTGACTTCCATAATAATCAGTGCAAAGGTTTAAATAGTAAAAGCTGCATCCTTTTTATTTTGTGTTAGTACAGCAAACAGTAAATTTAATGCAAATGCTCTAAAAGGAAAGAAAATTTTAACTCCTGAATTGATAAACAGGGATATAACTGGTCCAAACTTTGTTTAGTATTCATATCTAAAATATATTAAATACTTACTAAGATTAATAAACTCTCCATAAAACAATGCTACATATTGGATCTGGTTCAGTCTTACCTACTATTTTTGTTTTTTACCAGTAGCATTTACACTTCACTGAATTTGCAATGTGGCATTCTTTAATCAACATTTTGCTATAGACCAGAAAGCAAAGGTGACATGAAGCACTAATGTTTTGCAAAGACAAACAAATATTACTCACCATGATGAAAACTATAGCACTGAGAAAGCCTAAAATATTCGTTTCAACTTTTAACAAGTCTTATTCTAAAAGATTTTATTGACCATTTTGATATACAGTACTATACAAGGCATTTAGTATGAGCAGAATCGCAGTGAATTTAGGTTAGATATTGCACTTTGATGTATAAATTTCCACTGTATACCAATTTATTCGAGTTGAGTCAAGTTCATTCATAAATCAATTAAACTACCAATTAATCTGCATCTGATTCTATTCACTTTACTCGAATTACTGTTTCTACTAAGACCTTTTTTTTGTAATGACTCATAAAAAATGCTCTCATATAGTATCACCACCATATACAACCAAAAAACCACATACACTCACTTACAAATTTACAAATAAAACTTACTAAGCAGTCATGAATAAATCTGCATCGTTCTTGATTTTCAAGTTGCACCATTGAAATTCATTTCATGTTAATAAATTTTGAACTTTCTATGAAATTTGATTGATGGTAAATTTGGGAAATATTTAATTATGGTTTGTCAAATTTGGACTATTTTCTCCTGAAATGAGGAAATCAAGAGCACAGCCTGAAAATACACCAACTCGCCCTGTAGGTTCAGTCTGGAGAGCGAGTGTAAACGAGAAAAAAATACGAGTAGATTTAATCGTATCTACAAACTGTCATCTGTCATTTCGAGGTACTGTGCACACGCTTCCCTGACACATTCTCCTTTCAAGTTGAACAGGAACTTGTAATAACTGCCATCTGCGCAGACCACTGAAAATAAGTTTTATGTTTTATTCATATTGTAGTACCACACTTCTGTGGTGACAAGGCCACCATCAAGTTTAATGGAGAGAATCAATATTCCATCCCACCATATCCATGGCGTGGCAGTCGAGACTATCATACTCATAAAAATTTGTATAGTTTCAGGACACTCGATGATGGATACTTAAAACTGAGTAAAGCAGGCAGCTGTGGTAGACTCTTGGTCTCCTGATCAGTCGCCGTGCGCTGCGACGGTTCCAATCCCGTCCCATGACAATTTTTTCTCTTGGCTATGGATGTTGTGATTGTCCGTAGGTGGTAGACGGTCTCTGACTGTCGAACGCGGAGGTACCACACGGCGGATCTCGTAGGCGGAGCCAGAATGTGTGCATGCTGCATCCACACGTGTTCCCTCACTAGAGTCCGTGTGGCGTCCCCCCTTTTTTCCCCTGTATCACTCTATAGCCCCACGGTACCCCATGGGTGTTTAGACCTTAGGCCTTCGTGGTAACTGGATATATAAAAAAGCAATCAAAGGAGTTGTAATACAAAGGAACAATATTTTAATACAATATGACTATTAGTTATGCCACTCCTCAGGGGCTATGTACGTCAAATAATGACAGGAAACGCTTTTACAGCACAAGATATGTTTACAGTGGCGGATCCAGGGAGAGGGGGTGTCCGGGCAGCCCATGAATAATATCAATTTCAAAAAATGCATATTTTTCAATTTGCGACGATCCCCCCGAACTAGCAAAGTAGTGCTATAAGCTTTTGGTAAAAGAACCGTTCAGCCATAAAAGCTCTCTATTGTTGTTGCCTGAACACCAAAATGCATAGTTACACAAAACCTTATAGGACAAATTTTTTACTGTTGCATAAACGTTTATACAACTATTTTATACGACATATTTGCAGGTTAGTCAAAATGGTTGTGTTGTGGCATCCATGGTAACGTTTATAAATCAAACCCAAGCCTTGTTGTTTTGCTGTGCAAATTTACTACTTTAGCCAACAAATTGCTCCCAACGGAAGCACTTATACAACTGTTGTTTAGTAACTGTTAAAGCCTGTACATATGCTAAATATGTTCGTATACAACTTCACCATAACCTAACTGTCTACTGTCATATTTTTGTTAAAATGCCATAACCAATGTTTTAAGACAAATAACGTATGGATATTGGTTAAAAAGGTTTTATCAACTGTTCAAACAGAAGATATATATCTGGTACCAATTCTAGGTAAATCATTCGACTCTGTCGGTATTTCATTTCTGACATTTGTCAAATTGTTGTATAACACCTGCAGGCAATATCAAAATATTCTAATAAACTAAAGACAACATGGACAATGCCATGATTATACACAACCACTCGCCATATTGGGCAAACATTTATTCCTCTATTTGATATTAAATAATTATGTTTCAGTTCGAAATTACAGATATAAAGTGATAAACATTAGTGTAATTTTCTCTAAATATAGGATTTGTGGAAGATTTAACGCAGACAAGTTCAGTTTTCCATCTCAAAAATCTATACATACTTTTGATCATTATCAAAATATGAGCAAATACAAGGCCCGTAGAAATTGCGTAACTACTTTGCACGATAATCACAATAAAATTTGCTGCGCAAGTAATTCAATAGCCCTATATCATAGTGTAGAAGTTTATCATATACCTGTGTATGAAATTCACAATGGCCGATATATAAGTAAACAAGATGACTGTATTGTGTTAGTTATATATTCTTTACTTCGTCTATACAATACATAAGAAATAGTTTGGTTGCAATAAAGTAGAATCACGTAACAGAATAGTTGTACAGTTGACAAACACTGAATCTTGCACTGACGCAAATGTCCTATAGCGGCTGCAAGAGGCTTACACTTTTGTTGTATAACTGTTACCTGCAGCCCTTAAACAACATCTTAAATGACTTGTATAGCTGTTCTAAGAGGGTTTTGCCAATGTTCTTACAGTATACAATGCTTTGTAAGGAATACTGTACAATCATTCTTGCAACTCTAATAGGAGTGATAATTGTTAGTTGGGCCTTACGCTCTTCGATTTTCAATCTGCAAAATCCCTTACCCCCTCGAGACGGACATCCTCTCGAACATGAATCCTGAGCATCCCCCTTCCCCTGAACATTTTTCATACGCCCCCACTCTGAAAATATTTTCTAGACCCGCCCCTGTATATTTATACATCCATATATATATATATATAGATACATACTCAATTTCATTTTTGTATCTGAAAATAAAAAAGTTATAGGTGTGAGCCACCTACTAGGGACATCCAGTATTAATGAAATGCAAATAGAAAGAAGAAAGTCAAGCATAGTTATGTAAATATGATTTGTGGAACTTCCACCAAAAAATTAGAAGGTGCCTCCCTTCTGTTTTGAGCTGGGTATGCCCTTGCAATTTATATTTGGTACAAGTACTTACCTACAACGGAGTTGTCTGCACCAAACGCGCAAATACAGGGTGGTCCATTTGGAACCGTGAATTTGCAAAAGGACCACGACGACGAAAAATACTTGGGTAGGAAGGTGGCGTTTGCTAACGACGACTGCTTGTTCAATTTTGGATCGTCAAGGGCGAAAATGTGGACTGTTCCGTGGTCTGACGCCACGCAAAGGGACGTTGAGGAATGGTTGAAGTTTATACAGTATATTGTTGCCTGGAAGGAAGGAAAGCAATATAAAATGAATCGTTTACAGATGAATTAAAAAAAACAAACCTGATTTGCACCTCGTCGGAGTTCAGCAATCTTCTGCCCATTGAACGTGTTAAATATCCTAATCAAAGTACCCTTTTCACTAGCTGTTGCTAATCTGGTACCCTGAAAAATATTTTTACAGGACGATAAGAATGGATTTTGTATATAGACAAGAAGCTACATTTCACTCATTTTACGTCTCACGCCACTGGCGAGGTACTGTAATCGCAATATCTCAATATTTTGAGTTTTTATATTTATACCCATTTCTCACATCACAAATTTCCCCCTATATTTGCACTTGGAATGAGGAAAATATTTTCAACAGTGCGTCTATGGATATGGATATGGGTGCCTGTTTCGCAGTCGAGTAATGACTACCATACTGCTGTAAATGATGAGCGAGGCCAGTCATAGCAAGGTTCATGAGTAAATTTTCTGAGGGGACAATTCTAAAAATTCCCAAAATAGTACATCAAATCATGCTAAATATGCAAATTTTAATTGAATGAGCCTATTTGACTGATGACAGCATTGCACGTGACGTGTAGACTCATCCTACTTGGCGCCCGTTTTTGGCGTCAGAATGCATTACTTATTGTTAGTTTTATGCTCCTAAAATGAGTTATCAGTAAAATACTGTGGGGATTGACAGCATGTTGTAGGACATTGAGGTGAGATCATCGCCCACCTTAGGAGCATTTTTTGGGGGGTAGACAACACTCAAAGAGATACCTCTGGTACACGGCAGATCCGCACAATGGTACATGATCTAAGCTTAACTCAATGAGTGTGCCTTACAAGAAGTTACTAATTTTCAGATATTTCTCTTTCATCCAGTAACAGACTAAATGCTTCAGACAGCAGCCTAGTGGATAGAAGTTGCTAAAATCTCATCTGCCAGCTGACTTAATAGTAGTGGTAAAATAAGTGTAATAGTCTCTTGTCATGATCCAATAAATGGAACACTTTTTTAACCTTGACGAAGTTGGTCCGTGTAAACATAAAAATTGCTGTCAATTGCTTCACAGCAATGAATTCATAAACTGACAGATTAAAGATTGCTCCATTTTTCCGTCAATTTTTTGGGAAATTATGATTTGAGATTAAAATTATAATCCTTACAGTTTGGATTGGCGCCTTGATTTTAATTTAGGTTTTGATATTTCAGCAGAAACACTCAATATGTTTTTTTCAAGTATACCGCCACCTTATGTTGGTTGTATGTTATACATAGGCTATGCTTTGGTATTTTTTCCTTGTGGTTGGTACCATAGGCAGTGAATGTATTTGATTCTGTAATTAAGCAGCAATACGGGACATAAAATAGACAAAATCACTCATTGGAGTATATATATGCCACATAAGATGTAACAACGTCACACTTATGCAACAACAAACAAGAGCATGATATTTACTTCCAATAATAATATAAATAATGTATAACCTAAATCAAAAACTGTCATATATGTATTCTTTGGATAACTGATATGTTATTGTGCCAAAACTGTTTTACATGTGATATGAATCAGTACAAAAATAGTGATAGATTGTAACACTGACCTTCCATATCGGTATATGTCATTTACTCATGTATGTTGTGGAATAAAAACAAATGTTGTGATTGATGATACTATGAAATGATTTCATCAACAAATTATAAAATGCAGGAATACTATACAAGATGCTGTGCCCAGCCGTGTCAGGAGACAGCAACATGAGACGATGACATGCGACTGAGACTAGTGCTTTTATATGCTAGACAGCAATAGAAGACAGGTGTCAAAGAGCAGAGACTAGATCTAGATGCATACATAATTCAAAACTCAGACACACTGCTCTTGATAGGATTTCTGGCACTGTCAAATATTTCAATTTAAGCATAAGAATGGGTATTATGCACTTCTGGTGCTGTTCTTGCGGCAATGATGGAAATGCATTATTTTATCTCCATATACATTCTTGTCTTATTCACTTGTCACCGTCTTCTGTCACTCTCATGGTGGGGATTGAAACTTTCAGGGAAATTATTATAAGTTTATATTACCTGTAAATTGAGTGAAATACAGCTAAGATTGGCTTCATGAGCAACAATGTCTAAGGGGCTCTTCTCAGTATTGGCCAGGTCAACAAGCTGAACATGACCTGTTTTCCTTCCAGGAAAGGCTAGGATGGAGTTATTGCTATTTGGACACAGGACGCAAAGTCCTTTTAGGTTTGAGCTGGTTTCAAACACATGAAGCTGCTGAGGACTCTGTGTGAATGTGTAAACTTTTATCACACCTTCTGCAATAATCAATAAATCTTAAATTATATGACTATATGAATTTATGTAAAAAAGACAGACTACAAAACCTGTCTAGCATTTGAAATATAAATTATCACAACCTGGATACTACCTTCAATTTACTAACTGAAACCAAAAAGAGTATACTTGATGATGTAAATAATTCAATATAAAATACATCATTAATAAATAATAACTTGAAACTCATCAATATTGTAAAGCAATGTGCTAGTTTTAATTTTCATTTATCTTATCATTGTGTATGTTTTACTGTAAGTAAAATTATAGCACTAGTGAGAACAAATTTATTAAATAAATTTTCATCCTTATGTTAAACTGACCTAAAACAACAACTATTCTATCTCTCCTTAGCTTGACTGCTAGAACAGGTGCATTGAACTCCAAACAAATTGGTGTAGCCTTCTTGAGGTCATCCCATATCATAACCCTGTTTGTGGGATATAAAGGTTTAGGTCCACCTCCCACTAAGGCTAGATAATTGCATCGGAATAACATTTCAATGTAGCTAAGCCCACCATTGTCAAAATCTTGTCGCTCTTTTTCTTTAAGAGGGTCACAGTTGTATATTCTAAAGCCTGTGGTTGTTGCACATGCAAAACATCCTACAAAAGATGATGGGTAGAGAATAAAGGCAGTGTTATTATTTTTATTGTTTTTTATCTTTTTGTGTTTTTTATACAGATTGTTTTTATATACAATGTGGTCCAGATTATTCATGGTATTTTTCTATCTTTTTCTTGTTCTTTTTGTGTGTATATCTAAGTTGTTTTTGTTTCTTTTCCTCCCGGAGGAGTTAGGTGTAAGAGTAGCTCTTTGACTAAAAGTTGCTTGTATATTATCTGTTTCAATAAAGTTCCTTTTTATTATTATTAACAGAATTATGCAATGCTCATGCCAAAGTGAAGCTTATACGTAGAACTTTGAGTGAATAACTATCAGTCAGATCAAGAAAACCCAAACCATTGATTTTTAGCTAATATACTTGAGACTACAACAATGTTGAAGAATGAAGAGTATTTCCGGCAAAATGCCATGGTGAACTTCAAAGTGCTCTATTTAGTTAGATGGGGCATATCTTACCATGGTCTTGGTTGAAGCCAACGTACTGTAAGCCGTTGCCGTAATGATTTGATTGTCCCAAATTCATTTCAAAGCTGCTTTTTATTCACACACCGACATATTTAACACAAAGCGGAATCCTTAAATAATGTTTTTAAATACATTCCTAACCTTCAAGGCTTTCAAGAGATAACTGACAGAATATATTTGACGTTCACAGTTGACACAGTTCCATTCCATGCATGTTCCATGAAGTTGCCGGTAACATCTTTCGAGAACATCTACGAGGGGTGAACCATATCTACTAATTTGCAATATGTACCTTTTGTGGCCGCATTCATGGTTCTCTTGTTGCTGCCTTTTACGACAGAAGGTATAGATCTGCTAGGTAGAATGTAGTATGTATGTAGTATTGGAAAAGTATCATGAATTTAAAATCGAACTAATAAATGTGCAGCGACCTAGTCCAGTGCGATATATGTCCTTCCCGGGATGGCAGGCAGAGCCGTCCTTAGCTGATGCGAGGCCTGGAACCACCGAAACCATTTTTTAAAATTCTCGCGCAAATAAGAGTTTTTAGCATTTTTGATGAAGTCATTTCATCTCAAAACACACCAATTATTTACGTGATTTTTTTCATTTGCGAGGGTTGAGTCTATTTTTTATTTTGATGTCAGTATACGATATTTCACTCTGTGTAAAGAATTGAGATAAGAAAAAAATATGATTTATGACTATGGTCTAACTCTTCCAATTTAATTTTTTAATCAATGAATCATTAGGGAAATTATAATGAAATTTAGTTCTGCCAGAAAATAAATATATTCGTATAAGACATTTTTTTCTTTAGTGAATAATTAATCATAAATAAGCACATATTATTAAAAAATATTCATATTATTTGCACATACTATGTTTTGGTCACGATTATCTCGTTCGTGGGTTTTGTAATTAATTAATAATTTAACTTATTGCGAAAGTAATCAGACATATTTTAGTCTATTCAGGGTATTTCAGGAATATGGGATCAAACTTGTAGGGGTTATTCAGTGTAACAGAAGAAAACATTTGAGTATAGGGACCCATATCCGGCAAAGTGTCACTACAGCACTACGTCCCTGAGACGCGTTAAAATTTAGAAAGACGATGAATTGCCTAAATAGGACTAATTGCATTTAATTTTTGCCTTTTGTACATGATATCATCACAGCAATTGTTCAAAATGTCTTCCTCGAACCTGAATACAGCGTTCCTGTGGGGAGATGTAAAGTCTTTGGTTTACGAAACTCCAGTAGAAACAGAGCAAGGCTTAATTGGACGAATTACAGCAGCATTTGGAATCATTCAAAACGAGTATCAAATTTTTAGTCAAGTCCGCCGAAATCATGTGCGACATTTAAATCGGTGTATTCAAGCTGGAGGAAGACATTTTGAACAATTGTTGTGACGATATCATGTACAAAAGGCAAAAATTAAATGCATTAAATCCTATTTAGGAAATTCATCGTCTTTCTAAATGTCAATGCGTCTTAGGGCTGTTGTGCCGTAGTGACACTTTTCTGGATATGGGTCCCGATACTCAAATGTTTTCTACTGTTACACTGAATAACCCCTAGAAGTTTGATTCCATAGTTCTGAAACACCCTGTATATATGTACATTATTATATATTATTTTCATTCAACCAAAACGTTTTACTTATTTGTTAACGCGAGTAAGGCCTCGCGGTGCGAGGTCCTCCTCAGCCTGGAGGCTCCGCTTGCTCCACCCTAAAGGCGGCCCTGATGGCAATTAAAGTTGAAACTTATAGCTTATATGATATTTACAATGTCTGTCATTTTCAACCTGTTCTGTGTCACGTACATATAGAACTAGTGATATATTATGTACGCGTATTATTGCACAACTACAATGCAGTTTTCCGAATTTGTTCTGAAACAGTTGAGATCTGTTAATTGCTACTCTTTCTTTTTACAAATATTTAGCCTTTAGTGTTTTTAGCAATTTGTGCCTAAAACACAATTTGGGAACAACTGTCAAAGAGCGGATGTGTCAGCCCGGACCTGTTTTATTGCAGCTCGTTGATACAACGCTTCTGTTTGGTATCCATGCCCCTTGCACAGAACGAGCAACCCTCACAACACATGATATTGACATTTGTGACCTTCGCCTGATCAACCTTTGACACTCACAAAAAACACATAAACAAACTGGAACGCACAAATAAGCAGTTGTGTTTCTTACATCGATAGACGAAGGTGGAGTAATCTATAATCACATGTTCTAAATCTACTCTGGTGCTAGGAATGTGCTAATCATTCGTGTTTTTCCATAATCGATAGCTTTCAAAAATCATCATCTCTATGTTATAGTGGTCTCTGGTGAAGTTGTTTCCTACATATATATTGATAATGCCTTCATTCAGCAAACATCCTCAGGAAATCGTCGCACAACTGCGAAACACCTTTAACAGCGGTAAAACTAAACCGCTGGAATTCAGAATCAGCCAACTTAAAGCACTCAAACGTATGATAGAAGAGAATGTAGATGAAATAGCAAAATGCTTGTATGCAGACCTGCACAAATCCAGATTTGAAGCTGTGATAATGGAGAAAGATTTTACTAAAAATGAAATCAATCACTGCCTGTCACACATACGCGAATGGACTAAGAGGGAAATGCCTGAAAAAACAATGGCAAATATGCTTGACAGTGTTTACATAGTCCATGATCCTTATGGTGTAGTCTTGGTCATGGGGGCATGGAATTATCCCCTGCAACTCACTTTATCCCCACTTATAGGGGCAATTGCAGCTGGAAATTGTGTTGTTATTAAACCATCTGAAATCTCACCAGCTACAAGCAAGTTTATTGCAGAGTATGTGCCAAAATATTTGGATAGTGAAGCATTTACTGTATATGAAGGGGGTATTCCTGAAACTACAGAATTGTTGAAACAGAGATTTGATTATATTTTTTATACTGGTTCTACAGGGGTAGGAAGAATAATACAAGAGGCTGCAAGCAAGCATCTTACACCTGTTACCCTTGAGTTAGGAGGTAAGAAAATGTGGTGGGGTTTGGAAGCCTGGTAACTAGGTCACCTTTAACCATTTTTGCTGACTCTGGTAACTGATCATTCAATAAACTAGCTTAAGTAATGATGAATGAAGCATATGCTATCTCAGTATCTAAAATAAAAAGAACTTGTATTTTAATGTAACAGGAGTGGCAAATTGGAAAAAACATCCCTTGCTTTTCAGATATGTTACCATTATTCTATGAATCATGTTATTTTTGACTGATTGGTTGAAACAAGAGGGACCTAGCAGGGGTTATGAAACCCCCAGCTGCTTGCACCCTTAATTTTTCAACTGACAGCTACCAGACCTTAAACACAGACCTCCTCCCAACCTTTTTAGACTGGTGGCTGAAAGTAGAAAAAAACTTGACAAACATGGTGATAGTTGGCAAGGAGTTGAAAAAAAAAACTGTCGCTCTGTTTTGTTGATCTATTTGTCCTGATCCTTGGCGCAGCTATAACTTTGGAAGTACTGAAATTTTGACACAAGGCTGCTACTATGGCAAGGACAAAAAAGATTATAGGTTTTAGAAATCCATATTCTGCTGGTAGACATATGGTCAAAAAATAAGAAAAACAAGAATCACTCAAATTCCATTTATTGATATTTTAGAGACTCCTGCTCATTCTTTTACTTTCTACAGGATACTGTGGCAGTTCATTAGTTATGGTAAGATAGATCAGAAAAAAGACAGAGTTGACCATATTCAAGATTCAGAAGCTACATATTATGTACTTTTCTATGGTGGAGAAATTTTGTGTCACATGCTTCAAAATGAGCACCCAATTCATTTAAAACTAGTGGTTTAACTTCAACAACACCCCCTTGTGCACTACTTTAGAGAAGTCTCTCATTTCCTGTTATCTTCATCATTTTTTAGATGATTTTGCACTGTAAAATATTTGTGATTATGTGTTAGGGTTTTTGATCATTGATCACAAATATATTGAACATCTATTATGCATAACCTACTTTTTGGGTAATTATTCATTTGATATTTTTTCATAGCATCACATGTTCGAAAAGTTAAAATAAGTTTTATCTGCAATATACATATGAGCAGTTTCTTGGCAGATTGTAATGATTTGATATAATCTCTCTACTCATTTTATCAGACAATCTTATGTTTTCTGAATAGATTTTCATTAGTAACTTAATAATGTATTTCTTTATCTCTCTTATTGTACAATGTACTTGAGCGCTTGCTGACATAGCATTTTATGGGTATATGTTTGAATGATGTCATACTGTAGATCTCTCGACTAGAAACTGAGAAGCCAATGCGCATTTAAAATCGTTTTGTTTTGCTTACATTAAACGGTAACCGTTCTGTTTTGTGTAATATAGTTGATTTTTTAGAAGAGTGGCTGTGAGTTTCTTATAGATTGTGGAGGATGGGGGCGACGTGGAGACTTTGATGGAAAAATATGTGTACTCATTCTGATCACTCCATCAAGATCAAGGTTTTGGTATTGCCTCGAACGACGGAAATTCGTGTAACATACACAAACAAATATGTACATATATCAATTGATCAGAAAATTGTTTTTTTGTGTGTAAATTGAGTGGCTTGCAGGATTCTCAGTGTCATTTAGAAGTCAAATGTCATTAGTTTTTTTTTTGTTAGGAACGGAGGTTGTCTGGTTAGGGTTCGTGCGATAATAGTAGCTGCCTTAACAAACTTCCCACCTGTTTTACTCCTCTCTATCTTTCCCAACCCCCCTAGTTCGGGTTGTAGTGATCTCTTCCTCTTCTCAATGTTGCTCTATCTAAATCGTGATATCTGTCTCTACCGAGTTTCTTGTTTTCCTAGCGTTCGATATTCTGAGAAAAAACGAAAAAGATAATTCTTTCCGGAGGCGCGGCTTTGTCAAAATTGAATATTTTTCCAATTGCCATTTGTTTTTGGCGGTTCTTTACCGAAACAAAATTACTTCTTACTTTTATGGTCCATCTCTCTTGTACGGCTCCCTGGTCTGGTGGCCATGCATTAGAACTGAGACAACTAAGGCCAAACTCAATAAAATTCAGTGTTTGGCCTGTATTAGCATTACAAGCGCATTGAGTGCAATGGAAGCTCTGTTGGATCTCCCACCGCTGGATCTGGTGATCCGCGGTGAAGCGAGAGTAGTCGCTCATCGACTGTGGAGTCAGGGCAGCTGGGCCTTCTCGAATCCTGTCAAGGGGCATACTGCCATCTTAGTCGAATTGCAAAGGGAGGACCCCGTCGTTCTAAGCAGGGGTGATCATATTACCCCTAAATATCGCTTCGACCGCAAGTTCAGGTTCAGCTAGCAAGCTCGTTGGTCCTGAGCCAGCTTTAGGAGTGACCGCGCATAAAGCTAAGAGGAAAATGGAAACTTGGATTGCAAGACAACACTCTCACAAATGGAGAAGTATCTCCAGACATCTCCGCCAGGCACGGGAACTCATTAAAGGGCCCAGTGCTAAGGATGGACGTTTCTGCTTATCTCTGGATAGAGCCAACCTAAGGTTGCTGGTGGGACTGCTGTCTGGCCTATAACACGTTAAGGCGCCACCTGCACGTGATGGGGGTGGCAGAGGATCGCTTGTGTGAACGCTGCCGGGTAGAGGAAGAGACCTCGGCGCACGTTTTTTGTCGCTGTGAAGCTCTGAGCTACTATAGGCAGACTATACTGGGGTCCATTACTTTGGACCCTCAGGATGTTGAGGAGCTTGGACTCGAGGCGATTCTCAACCTCGCTAAAAGGGCGAGGCTTGTGATGTAAGGAATGTAGAGGTACATAAGGGCCCGTTTAAGCGGCCTATGCACTGGCTCCTTATGGTGACCGAAATGCCTCGAATTTCACGATTCATTCATTCATTCTATGGTGTGATACAATGCCTTTTATTATGTGCAGTGAGCAGTGGCGTGAAGTTTAGTCGACGGCTACTCTTCCACAGTATTGAGTTCAATCAAACATGTAACTTTCACTTATTATATTTGTAAACCATCTTCATGTATTCATATGAGTATCTCACACATAAGTTAAAAAAAGCAAAAGTTCAACCTTCACAATCTTGGAACGTGCTCACACTAAAACGAGCTAATTTGAAAAAAAGCAGGTAGCAAAATATTGATAATAATTTAGCAAATTATGGAATAAGTACGTTTTCAAAATGTTTAATACCGACAAATATGCAACGCAGTACATTTGTATGCAGTATTTTTAAAAATAACTTTCGTGTAAAAACGCAGACCTTGATATTTGATAAGTGTTTTCTCTCATGCAACATTTTAATCTTTGATCATTGACTTCAACATGCAAATCGTTTACCGTGACTGTTAGACTGTTTTTAGAAGCAGCTTTATTGGAAATTGATTTAAAGCAAGAAAATGAGCGCGTAAAGCATAGAGAAAATTAAATGTTTCGAATTCGGTTTAGGGGTTACCACATTTTCTTGATGTTCCATACATTGCGATATTCTCGTTACAAAAATTGAAGTGGCGTATTGACTAGTAACTAGTTACCAGAAATTGTTGTGTGCAAGTGGATGGAAATCTGAAAACAGCCACCTACCAACGGTTTTGCCGAGTTTTTCAAAAGACCACATTCACTTGTTTGCTTTCCGTTTCGCCTGTCTCCAGGACTAGACCTAAGACCTATACCGCACTGATGAGTTTATAATGAGCACGAAACTGTGCTGTCTGTGGTTGGTCATGGTTACAGGAGACTGAGAGTAAACATGTTTAAATTTCAACTGGAAATTCTCCCGTTCATTGGTACATGTATCATGACAGAGCTTTGATAAGGTCCATTACATGTTTATAAATGTAATTATTCGTTTCTAGGCAAAAGCCCCGTTTTCATAGACTCAACCGTGGATGTTGAAAAGACAGCTCGTCGAGTGATGTGGGGCAAATGTGCGAATGCGGGTCAGACTTGCGTTGCCCCAGACTACGTTCTTTGCACCAGGGATACTGCGGACAAGTTCGTATCGGCTGCGAATAAGGCGATCAAAGAATTTTTCGGCGAAGACCCGAAACAGTCTGGAGATTTTGGAAGGATCATCAACGACAGGCATTTTGCCAGGATCGTGGCGTTGATGAAGGGGTGCGAAATTGCTGTTGGTGGTCAGATCGACAGCACTGAAAGGTGAGGCTCCAAATTGGCTCGATTTTACATTGTTTTGGCCGGTTTATTACCTGCAGTCTAGAAACATTGTGCATTATACCTACCGTGACCATACATCCCGATCTGAGCAGGACAGTCCATTTTTTAGCTCTCTCTCTCTCTCTCTCTCTGTGTGTGTTCCGCACGCGTATTACGCAACTTAAAAAGTGACATTTTATCGATTTTTAATGGCATTATGTACGATTTTTTCGACAAAATATCACCTTCATGTTCACTTGTGCTAGCTGAGCATGCTGCATCTGCTTCAGAGATGGCACTAGCGGAGGCCATTTTTAACTTCTATGGCTTAAGCCAGGCCTGCCCAAAATAATTTTGTGGAGCGCCATGTTTAGTATTTTCGTAACCATAGCGGGCCAAAAGAAAAGTAAAGTGACACATTCTAATTTGGTTCATTTATTTAAAAAAGCCTCTTTATTTCACTTATAATATTTAGGTAGGTACTCTTAAAATCCAATTAATGAGATGTCTGACATTTTTTCCGTTTGCACAGTGTATTTATGTTAGCTGGTAATTTAGAAGTGGCTATGCGCAAAATACTTGTAAGATGATGACTGTCTAATAAAAATGATCTCATTTTTGATTTGTTATATATCATACGGGAAAACAGCTGCTATATATATATGTACTACCGAATAAAGAAATGTTTTGAAGAGCTAATTTAGTAAGGTTTGGGTTTTGGTTGGGTGTAATATAGTTTTTATAAAATCCGATTAATTTGGAATACAACCATTGTATGCGGTTTTTAGATGAGAACAACCTTGCATTTCAATTAATTCTAGCTGTAGGTTCGGTTCTTAGTTTTCAATTTCAACATCAAATGGATTTTGGAAAACTTTTATGCTGGAAATTTGCGATTAGAAGTCTATGAATCTCTCATCAAAACTCATTCCTCAACCTTTGCAACAACAACACGTACTTTACAACGTCCAATGACTGTTGATTTCTTGCAGATAAGCTCTCCCAATGAACCAACTGCTTTTCCAACAATAAGAGCTTCTTCGCGGAAGCTTGAACATGTTCATATAACTGCGTGAATAGTTGATCTTTCCCTGGCAGTTTTAAGTCAAGATCAGAAAGATAATTATGTCAACTAGGAAAGCCAGATCAGCCAACCACTGCTCATCAGTAAGGAAACTAATGTCTTGGTCTTTGTTTTGAAGATATATCTTTACTTCTTCGAGCAACGAATAGAATCGTTTCAGTGTGGCTGCTCTGCTGAGCCGTCGAACGCGACTGAAGAATACGATGTCTTCAGGATCTGAACCGATATCAGACAGGAAAGCCTGGAACTACCTGTGATTGCACGTATAAAATCAACTGTCCACACTACCTTATCCATCACGTGTTTCAGTTCAAGTACTTTTGCACACAGCTGTTCTTGATGACTAATACAGTGATGCAGTATGATTGTGGGTGTGATGCTATTGCGCATTAAACCCACAAAATCCATTTGTTCTTCATGTCATTGCAGGTGCCCAGGCTGTTGTTAAACCGCAAACATTTTCCATTTGAAGTTCATATTTTTCTATACAACTCTTTACTTCTCTGTAGATATCTTGTCCAGTGATTGTATCTTTCAATGGATGCAAATCAAGTAATTCCTCGATAACGGTATAGTCTTCTGGTACTCCTCTCACGAAAACTGCCAACCGCGATGTATCCTCCATATCAGTACTTTCGTCGAGTGCGAAACTATAAAAAACGCGTTTCTTCAATTTTTTTTAAAGACGATTCAATATCTTTGGCCTTGACATCAATTCTTCTTGCTATGGTTTGATGTGACGAGCTGATATTTTTAACTATTGTTTTCTGTTCCGGACACGCTACCGATGCGAATATCTCCAAGCATTCCTTGACAAATTCTCCATCTGATAGAGGTTTGCTTCGCTTGGCGATGGCTTCTGCTATCATGAAACTAATTTTTGTAACCGTCTGGGAGTTTTCTTTTGGTATTTTGAACATCGCTTGTTGACCGGTCATATTTTTTTTAACGAATTTACACGATCGGCCCTTTGTACTCATCGTATTTAGAAGCATGCTATGTAGAATAATGGATTTTATATTATACTCCTTGCAAACTGAAATTTTTTCATGGCATATGAGGCACAGTATTTTTCCATTTTGTTCCGTGGCAAAAAAGTCTTCAGTCCAACTGTTTTTAAATATTCGGCGTTCTGCGTCAACTTTACGTTTCTTTTCTAATGATGACATGGTGTTCTGAAAAAACATAAAATATTATTATGTAGTGCTGAGTACTTAACTTAAGCTTGAATGTAAAATAGGCAAGTGGAGGCGTGCACGTTGTATGTAATTTCGAACAATGTGCATTCTTATAACCAAAGGAAAAACAATCATACGAATAATTAAACACAAATATTTTAGAGAACTAAATTATCTGCTTATCTTATTTCACGACTTTTCGCTGCTTAAGCTGTTGATTCTATAGTATTGGTCGTTGTATCATTCCTCTATAGGTGCGGCTAGTTTGTACACAAGTTGCCATTACTAGCATTTTTAATCACATCATATTTATTTTTTACATAATACTCCTGCCAGTTTTTCGTTCAAAATAGCAGATGTTTTGTGATGTATCATTCATTTTTCAGATACATTGCTCCAACCATTTTGGTCGATGTCAAACCGACTGATCCAGTAATGCAGGAAGAAATTTTCGGTCCTCTTCTGCCCATAGTATACGTAGAAAATGCCTATGATGCTATGGCCTTCATAAATGAGAGAGAAAAACCGCTTGCCATGTACATCTTTTCCAATGATAGTCATCTGGTTGACACTTTTTTGTCAACTACATCTGCTGGTGGCGTAACTGTAAATGATGTTGTGATGCATTTGACTGTGCCATCACTACCTTTTGGGGGAGTAGGGTAAGAATATATCATAATCATTATATTACAGCAACATGTAGATTCTACACGGTTTTTAGTTGAAATTAGGTATAATTCTAATGAAAAGTTCTTCCGCTGGACCGACATACATTTTGTCCGTTTGACGACTCTTCTGATAAACCATTAAACGTTATTCTGAAGCTCTGAATCCTGTTTTAAGTTTCTAAACGCCAGGGTTAGAGATAGCTTTGTCAATCTAGAGTATATGTTCATTTCCGATTGAGTGCAATTTGAAGAGAACTTCCTTTTAACTGAATACTTTGTTAAACAGGCAAAGTGGAATGGGTTATTATCATGGAAAGAACTCTTACGACACATTTACGCACAAGAAGAGCGTCCTGCACAAGGACTTGTGGATTTTGGGTGAAAAATTGGGATCTGCAAGATATCCACCTTCATCCACGGGAAAAATGAAGTATCTGCAGCTCACGCTGGATCCGAGACTTTCATTTTCTTTTAAATACCTGTCTCATATTATGATGTTTGCTTTGGGTGCTGGTATGGTGTATTGGCTGCATTATTTGAAAGAGCTCACTAAATAACGTATGCAAATGAAAATATGGTGTCACAACATTACTTGTATTGAACGGTTGTGATCATGTGGTATGTAATTACTTTAATTTTCTTGTACATTCATTGACATTACCAACAAGATTAACAAATAAAAAAGATATTTTCATATTTCAATGCAAAATAATCCCCATGCTTACTGTTCAACATGTTATG
The DNA here is from genome assembly GCA_963669975.1 of Acanthoscelides obtectus. Taxonomy (NCBI): domain Eukaryota; kingdom Metazoa; phylum Arthropoda; class Insecta; order Coleoptera; family Chrysomelidae; genus Acanthoscelides; species Acanthoscelides obtectus. Next base: position 40,362,265 of record CAVLJG010000010.1, on the reverse strand, counting down.
TAAAGACTAAAATAGGATAAATGAAATACTTAAAACTTGTTTATAGGCACGACTTATTCCCATGAAGTGTCATACTGTATTTGGTGCTGTGTGTATCGCCAAAGTTTTCTCATATACAACCATTTTTCTTCTTTCTTTGATGGTCTAATTACATCTTTATGCAGGAATGAATTATTTACTGTTGATCCTCATTGATACTAACTTGTGAGTTACATATAGCCTTTATCATGAGTATCCATTATGGAAGGACAGCTAAGTATCTAGTAATATTTCAAAATTCCCCATATCAGAAAAGGACACATAATTCTTTTAATTTTTTGTACACTACAGATTCATTTTGTACTTGCTAACATCTCTTTTATTTAAAAAAGTTCATTTGCATACAAGAAACAAAGTGCTACTAACAAGTTTTACTAGATTTACTCCCGATTCATTATGGCCAACGTTGCACATTAACACAATAATGTCACTTGTTGATCAGCTGTTCACCTCAGTAGACGTCAAAGCGTGATGAATACTCGTGAAATAGGGTATATTTGATTTCCTATTATAACCAAACACTTTTGACAGTCCACTTTTAGCATTTGTTATTGGTGCATTTGATCTTCATATATATTTTTTATTATATATTTCTTGCCTCTCTATTGGTATCTTAAACCTTGAGTACAATTTTATATTGAAAAAGGCTATTGTATAAGGTATATGTTTTGGGTTTTGTAAAAAAAGTATTGCATATGTAAGATAAACACTTATTTTATATTTTATTATCAGGGTGTTAGGCCTTTCACCATCTGTATATCATATTTTAGTATCAAATAAAAACAAAAAGTATATTTGAATTTTATTCTCCACACAAACCATTCTATTTTCATTTTACTTCCCACGCCTTACTAACAGAGGAAGTATCATATATTTCTTGCCTCTCTATCAGTATCTAAAACCTTTCTAATAATCTTATAATGAAAAAGGCTAGTTTATAAGGTAAATATTTTGGGTTTTGTAAAAAGAAATATTGTATATTCAAGAAAAATATTTTATTATCGGAGTATTAGGCCTTTCAGCATGTGTTTATTACATTTTTGTATCAATTAAAAACAAAATATATTTGATTTTATCCTCTACTATATACATAAACCATTCTATTTTCATTTAACTACCCACACCTGGTAGGCTAAGGAACTATTACAATCACAATTTCGAAAGTGAGACATTATATTTTTTTGGATGTTATATGACATACATCACGGTAATTCTGCAAATCTATTAGACATTTTACACCTTAAAATATTTTGAGCAGACAGATCACCTGTTGGTCGCACATGCCGTGCACCACAGTTATTTATAAATATTACAACTTTTGTACATGATCTGCATGATTTATGAAAGCAGGTATAACAGCAAGCAGCATATTGACATACAAGGTAGGCATGGTATCTAAAGGGTTGTTCATTAAGTCTGTCTGAAATTTAAAATTGAATGAAACGAGTTGTGTGCGACATATGATGGAAACCTTAATTGCGTATTAAAGTACATTCAATACCATTACATTGTAAAAATTACATCATTCAAATGGCCTCCGTGACTTCGTTTACAGGACTCGATGCGAGAGGTCCAATTTTGTAAAACTCTGCTGCATAAGTTAGGCTGGATCTCACTGATGGTTTGAATGATGTTCTTCTCCAGTTGGTGAATTGTTGGTGTGTTGCCATAAACCAGCAACTTAACATAACTCCAGAGAAAAAAGTCTAAGGGCGTTAAGTCGCACGATCTTGGCGGCCATTCCACATCGCCTCTTCTGGAAATAACGTGTAATGGAATTTGTTTTTGCAACAACTGCAATGTAATGGCCGATGTGTGACATATTGCGCCGTCTTGTTGGAACCACATGTCGTTCAGGTCCATATTATCCAATTGAGGCCATAAAAAGTCAGTTATCATGGCCCGATACCGGGCTCCGTTGACCGTCACCGTCTCGTCATTCTCGTTTCGGAAGATGTACGGTCCAATGACGAAGCCTGACCAAAACAGTAAGTTTTTCCGGATGCAATGGAGACTCTTGATGCTGTTGTGGATTACTGTCTCCCCAAATTGCGACAATTTTGTTTGTTCACGAAGCCGTTTAACCAAAAATGGATTACTGAAAATGATTGCCAAAATTTGGATCCGCTCCCTACTGTTTCAGAGCCCAATCAGCGAAAGTACGACCTGCCCAGGTTTTTTCGTAAAATTCTTCAAGTCCAGGTCGCACTAAGGTCAATTGCTTGTGCACGACGTGGAATCGAAAGGGTCTTCAGCTACGCTTTCGGCAACAGCAACAATATTCTCGCTTGACTGCACGTTTCAGCGTCTTACAGTCACTGCTCGATCAGCAACCGTACCGTCTTGCTCGAATTTGGCGATAATTCGTTGAATCGTTTGCTTCGCTGGACGATTATTTCGGCCGTATAGATTTCGTAGCTCGCAAAAAGTTTGACGAATAGAACACGAATTTTTATAATAGATTTCAACAATTGCGTTCTTGCACAGTGTAGCGCTCCATAGTGAAATGGTGACTATGACAGAACACAAACATCGAGGACTGATAGCCATGCCAACTGAAACGCCAGAGCAAGATGTTTCCAAATTTTGGATATAGCTATTGATAAACCCCTTGTAAATAAATATACGATCATTATGCTAGGAGATTAATTCAATGAGTTTATTTGATTTCATGATGTATTATATAGTGTAGAATATAAGTATATCAAGAGTTAGTATAGTCAGCTACCAAACATTGTTGAAAGGAAAACCTCATTGCTGCAACATTTTTTCATGATAAGCCTAAATAGTGCATTGCAGGTTCTAACATAATGTCTGTCTTTCTGATGTCATTAATTCACATGGAAAATTGTACTTGAAGTTGTTTCAAAGGTGTAGGAAGTATAACATCAAATTACTTCCCACTGGAGCCACTTCAACTCAAAACAGTTGAAATTGTGTATAATATCAGCTTGTTTCACATTTTATGGCTTGCAATTTAATTTTACATATTGGATTTTAGCCTATTTTCTCTCGAGTCCTTTAAAACCTCTACCTAACAGAAAAATCTCAGTTGAGTCAGCCCTGCTAGACTTTGGTTTAACTAACCTTACATTATCATAAAATCTACTCATATCACTCTCAAGCTGTTTTGTTTCCCCACACTGCCACATTTTCATTAGTAATACCCCTTCTGTCCTTGTGATCTGAACTGCAAACCTAAGTGCACTGTAACAGAGCTTCACCATGTTTTCATTGTCCAAGTCCCTAACTCCAGAAGCTTTTGGTGCCATGTCTGAGATGACTGCATGTACCTGTTCACCTTGTAGATGTTCTAAGAGAGCTTGTTGTGAAGAAGGTGCTGTGAAGTCCATATTTCCAAAAATTTTGGCACCCTAGAAGCAGAAGTAATTTGGGTAATAACCAGATCAGATCATCCAAAGTGACATACATCTTTGTGTTTCTGCTAAAAACTTGGTGGAAGAAGATAGCACAAAGAAGAGTACTTTGAAATAATGGTCAAGTGAAGTCATCTTTGGTTGTCAGAGCGGTCTGTGGGACCTTAGCTCTTGAGTCACAGTGTGAGTTTGTAAGTCCGTCAGGTCTGGTAACCCAGAAACCAGACAGTTTTAAGGAAAAAAGGGAAGGAAAGGAGAGAAGGAAGAATGAGAGCAAAGGGGAAGAAGAGAATCTTTTAGGATAGGCAGCATTTAGGCATTGTTAAAATCACTTCACAGATTTTGATATGGTCTAAAAATATTCGATTTTTTTTCTAAAGATTTTGTCAAAATGCTCCACTTTTGGTTGTTCTAAGTTCATGAATTAATTTTGATTACAGTGCGAGCCGCGGCCTTTTGTGCTTGCGAACATGCTTGACTGTGTAGTGAAATAATGGTACTATGGTGAATTTTCTAAAATGTCATGTCGCATGAAGTTGAAGCACTGAACAAAACAAAAGGAATTGATTTAAACAAAAGCAGCCGTGAAAAGTCTAGTTTTGTAGCATCTATCAATTTTAAATATATAAAAAATATATTATTCATACTTACTTCGATAGGATACACATGTTGCTTATCAATAGCAACAACCTTTCCTTTAGGGTCGCCTTCCATTTTCCCATCAGCATTGACTCTTTTTACAGCCACTTGTGTCCAGGAACCAGGCGCTGCTCCACAGTCCACAACAATATCCCCAGGACTAAGAATTTTGTACCTATCGTCAATTTCTATTAGTTTGAAAGCGCTCCGGCACCTTAGTTGCATAGTTTTCGCTTTCTCCACATATGGATCTGAGAGTTGTCTTGAAAGCCATTGCTGAGAACTGGCGCTCTTTGGCTTTGTCTTCAGTTTTTCAGGGGTAATCTTCTTGAGACTACTGATGGAGGTTGAAAGGAATCGGGAAATGTAGCTCTGTATCATTATGATTTACGTAAAGCCTAAGAATTTTCAGTTCATTCAATATGCAGTAGCTTTTGTGCTCAAAAATTCAAATGTATTTTATACTATTTTATAGGGTGTTTGTGTTTGTTTATTTTCTGAATTTCTGAGGTTAACTTTAGTGTCAGTCTGCGGTGGTCCATAGTACAAAACATACACGGATCCATAGAATATCTACTTTTGACAACAGTCAGAGAGAAAGACATCTCGCGAGAAGTGCAGAGACGTCACTGAAGGATATATAGGGCAACGAGACCGATACAGGGGGCGATTGGTATTTGCATGATATTTTCTCATTTGATAGGTAATGTCGAGCACAAGTGTAATGACAAAAGCGATAAGCAATGGATCAAATTTAAATTATCCAAAAGAACCGTAGCTTTATATCGCTCCCAAACACTCGAATACCACTCTTTATTCCAATATCCGCGATCCGTGGACGTTCTCCAATTTTTAGTAAAGTTGATTTATAATCGTTCCTTTATTGTCCGTTTTGAAAGCTTTGTTTTATAATTTTAATACAAAATAGATTAAAAGTAGCATTATAATCAAAATGAAGGGCCTGTTTCCAAAACTTACTTTCATAGCAAGGCTTAACGAAAGTCATGTTCTTCAAAATATTTTAGAATCGTTTGCTTGAATATTGCGTAGTATTCCTGTGTTTTAAGATAATTGATAGGAAATACTGCAGTCGAAATAAAAAATATGTTGTTTACTCAGTTTTAACTAAAACCAGAAAGTAAACAACGAATAGCTATGAGTCCAAGCAGCATTTTTTCCCAGGAAAAGATTATTAATTAGACATCGGCAAGAGATAATTTCGCGAGGAGGTGACTTATTCCACCTAGTATTAGCCGAGATAGCATCATGCTTAGTTTGTTCAATGGCAAGTAGACCACATCTACCGTACATCCAGAATCGTCAGCCATCTAGCGGAGACATTTATACACGAAATGAGAGAATTTGGTGATTATGGCGCTTGCGTTTCATTTCATAATGTGAAATTGTTGCATAAATATAGGCTGAACTGGATCTGGAATCGATACGGCTGGCTATGGTTACAGAGAGGGATAGTAAACCTATTAAATATTCAAGAGAAACTTTTATATATTGTGAAAGTGTGAAATAGCAAATTCTCAAAGCCCCAAATGAACACAAAGGCCTGCCCAGGGGGTGCACACTGTCTGTAGTAGAGTAGGTCAAGTAGATCTTGAAAATCCTGTATCTCGGAAACTACCCACATTAAGAAGCATTTAGATTGTAATCGTGACAAATTTCGAAAATGAGATATTACGTTTTTTGGATTTTATATGACTTGTATATCACGAAAAACCATGTCACTCATTTCCGTCGGTTTGTCACCTAATCCTATAACCGCCTATAACTTGAGAAGTGCTGCTCGGATTTCGACAACATTTCTCCACAATGTAAACCTTTGCAGTTTTTGAAAATTGGTCCAGTGACGGCAGAGAAAAAGGTCTAAAGCGAAAAAACTAAAAATTGCTCAAACTTCGTTTTTTGACGTTTCAGAGAATCTTGATTATTTGTGAAAAAAAATTAGGGGTCAAAAAATATGGGGGTGGGGGTTGTAAGAGGGTGAGGAGGTTTTATCTATTTTTTTTTGATGCTGCTACATTTATACACTCCCAACATTGATAATTCTACGCACATATTAGATATTTCACACATCATAGATTTTTCTGTACATTAGGCTTGAAAACTTTTCGGAAGACCGATTGCATACCTACGGTTCTGTTATGGAATCACACATATTTCTGCTGAGCAATAGCATAGTGTTTTCTATCCTCAGGCCGCACTATCACGCCCACGGTGCCACGACTATTCGAGTTAAGCGACGTTCCCAGATGCACTACCGGTAGGATATGGACCTGTTTAACTGACTTTTTTCTCAAAGGGTGCAGTTTGTGGCGAACATATTCTTTTATGTACTGATAAGGGCGTTGCGTGGGAACTACAGAGTCAACCCACTTGACGCCATTTTTTCATAGACTTTTATCGTCCATCATCACATGCTGAAATCTACTTCTTGACTAATTGAATAAAATATTGGACTTATCGAATCATTTTGTAGAAGTATAATGATTGTAATGCATAACTTATGGTTAGATTACTTTTTGAATGCTTAATGTAGCCGATTGAATATAGACCTGATTAATTCCTTTCACTGTACTAGATGAGAGTGTAATTATAGGGGGACAGTATTGAGAATGTACAAATATTTCGTATTGCAGTTGTTGGGCAAACGTTCAGGTGAAATTAATATTGAGAAAGGTTTTGCCTAATTAATTGGCTGCGTGTATGTAAAATCTAAACACAATAAGCTTATATGGTAAAACTTATTAAAAAAAAACAATGTCGGGCACCACCAGATCGTCATTTCTTTTATAGCATCTGAAAGAAGTACCTTTCAGTAAGGTCCAGACAGAAAAAAAGTAGAAGTTGTTATTGGAAGTAGATCATAACATATCAGTAAGGGCGTACCTAGGGTACCATTTAGGGGCTGCAGGTGGTAGACAATTCTATGAAAGTTGTTGATGTTGAGTCATCTATATGAGATTTGGTGATCTGTGGATTCTTATGTGACATATAATATGTGAAGGCCATCGACCGTTTAATACAAACATATTATATGCGGCAGCATTGATGTATGGACATACATATATCAAAATATGTATCTCTTACACAGGGTGTGTCAAAACAAAGTGCAAATGATTTTTCTAAATAATTGTTCCATGAGTGACCTGAGAACCTCCTAAGAGTTGCATTTTGCCAGTGGCTTTTAGAACAGTTCGGCAGAAATGAGGATTTTGCGAAATTAATTTTGTGTACAGACGAGGTCACATTCACACGAAATGGAGTGCACAACTTCCACAACAACACAAATTTTTACCTCGACTGACTGGTGAAATTTATTTGGATTTTCTTCGACACAATCTACCACAACTGTTAGATGTTCTTCCAAGAGTGAGACTGAATATGTGGTTCCTACATGACGGGGCTCCACCACATTTTAGACAAGAAGTTCATGAACACCTAAATAATGAGTCTCCGAATAGATGGATAGGGCACAATGGACCCATTTCTTGGCCTGCTCGCTCCCCTGATTAAATGCCTCACAATTTTTTCTATGGGGTTGTTTGAAAGAGTTGGTGTATCGTGATGCAGCAGTGAATACTTTGGAAGAGCTTCAACAGCGCACTGAAAATGCTTGTGATTTAATTCGTCGAAACCAGGATTTTATTTTCAAAGCTTATACAGAGTCGTGGATTCGCTGAGCAAAATTTTGCATTAGTCGAACAAACGGGGACAATTTTGAACGGTTTTTATAAAAACGGTATCCATTTAACTTGATAATGATTTAACTCTCTTATTATGCAACTTTTATATAGGTGATTTTTGGTATATCAACTTCTTTTGACGAGTTCTCCAAGCTGTTAAAATAACTGACCCAACTTCGAAATGATGCTTTTGAAGATGTTGAAATATTGTTTGCTGTACCTTTGTATGGGCAATATAATTCCACGCTGTGGGCGAGAAATGCCGACATTAAGCTCTTAATACATAGATAGCTATGTTACACTCGATGAGTCATCTCAACACTTGTACGAGGGATGTCTTTTAAGTTTTGCATATAGAAACATAGTAGGCCGCGCGGATCGAACGTCAGTACTGAATCTTAACCTCACTCTTTAGTAAACTTAAATTCAACGTTTAACAACAATACGTGCAATGTTCTCACTACAGTGAATTTTTAAGTGTCACCAAGTCATTAGAAAAATGGAACTCAATCGAGAATATTTTCGCACCATAATTTATTACAACTTTCAGAGACAATTATCGCAACAAGAATGCATTGCTGAGTTACTGTCTGTTTTCGGCAACGAAGCGCCACATCAAACGACAATTTCCCGTTGGTATTGAGAATTCAAACGTGGACGGGTGAGTCTTAGCGACGATCCCAGGGTGCGTGCACCACAAACGGCAGTCACCCAGGAAAACGTCGATGCTGTGCGCAAACTCATCATTGAAGATAGACATGTGACATATCGCGAGATTGAGGCGTCCTTGAAGATCTCAAAGACCTCAGTCCAAAAAATTTTACATGAAGAATTTGGAGTAAGAAAATTAGTCGTTGGATACCCCACCTGTTGACTAAAGAGCAGAAAGCAGCCAGGGTTAATTGGTGTTAAAAAACGCTTGACCGTTTCAATTCCGAAAACTCAAAAAATGTGTACAGCATTGTTAGTGGTGATGAATCGTAGATTTACTGTTATGAACCAGAAAATAAACGACAGTCGGCTGTTTGGGTGTTCCAAGGCGAAGAAAAGCCAACAAAAGTCTTGTCTCGAAGTGTTTCGAAAAAGATGGTCGCGACATTTGTGTCAAAAGCGGGTCATATTGCAACAATTCCTCTTAATGAGCAAAGAACTGTTACTGCGGATTGGTATACCACCATTTGTTTGCCAAAAGTCATCACCGAGCTTCGAAAAATCAACCCCGAAAGAAGAATCATCCGCCACAAAGACAATGCAAGCTCACACACAGCCCAAAAAACAAGGCAGTTTTTAACGAAAGAAAACGTGGAATTATTGGACCATCCTCCATATAGTCCCGATCTAAGTCCTAACGATCTCTTTACTTTCCCGAAAATTAAAAACAGACTGCGTGGTCAAAGGTTACAGTCACCAGAAGAAGCAGTTGGCGCATTCAAAAATGCCGTTTTGGATCTGCCAGCAAACCAGTGGAATAAGTGCTTCGCAAATTGATTCGAGCGCATGCAGATGTGTATTAATCTTCGTGGAGAATACTTCGAAAAACAACAAAGTCATTTAAAACTACCTACCTTGTTGTTTTATTTCCATATGCAAAACTTAAAAGACATCCCTCGTCCTACAAAATAGGTGGCTATATTTGGTATTTAACAGAAGTGTCCGTTTCATGGATCCTGATATTTTAAAGGTTGAACGCAAAAATTCTGCTTTGTTGCTGTGAAGCTTCGCTAAACACTCAATTGAAACATCTTCACGACACTGTTTTTGCTCGATTGTGAGCAATGGCGGCACCCATCTTGCACACAGCTTTCTCATGTCCAAATTTTCAGATAATATGCGATGAACCGCACTTTTTGAAATACCTACTATGTCTGCTAGCTCGCGCACTTTCAGTCGAAGATCGTTCACCATTTCTGGAGTCGTCACCTCATTTGGTCGACCACTGCGATGCTCGTCTTGGGCTCGTTTAAACTCTGCTACCAAATATTTTACTGTTGTAAGCGAAGGAGCAGACTCACCCAGAGTAGAATCCAGCTCAGCTTTTATATTGGTTGGGCTGGGCCTTTGAAATAAAAGTATTGTAACACATAACGATGATCAATTCTCTCCATTTTTACAAATTCACTGAAAACGTTCAGTATTGATGGCTGCCAAACAAATACTAAGCAACGTGGCGTCTTTGAACCTGACACATATGCTTTATAGGTTGCATACTTTCTAATACAATGATATTTTTCAAACAACTATGGCCATCTCTAGGTTAGGCCGGGTACTTCTGGGATCTATTTTTGCGATACTTTTTCCAAATATTTAGAAGGTACATATATGAGGAAAGATTTCTAAATGTCAATTTTATATTTTGATGAAATATCTAATATTTTTCGTAAATATGTATGGATTTTCAAGCATTAATCTGATACATATTTTTAATGTATATAGAAAATTCTTTATTGTTTATTTTAGCAAAATCTGTAGGAATGCTTTTATAAAATTGGGTTTATAAAGAAAATTCATTCTAACTTAGATATAATGGTTTCATTTGCTAGAAAAATATCAATAAAAAAACATTCTAAGCCTCTTCTGCATCTTGCAAATCCACTCCTCTGAAAAAACAAACTTACTAATTATAAAGTATTATTGAATACATAAGCTGCTTTCCAGTGGACTTTTGTTTGAGAGAGATATTTTCCCAAACTACTGTAGAAAGTGTATTTATGGGTATATAAAATTCAGTGGAACAACATTGGTGCTGAGCAGTTCTAAGTTACTCCTTGTAGCTCAACTGGGTCACTGAAAAGCAACTCTATAATGCACCTAAAAGGACCTCACATTTTCTTCCTATGAGAGTTCGAGATTTGGTTAATTTTTAAGAAAAGTTATTTTAGATATCTTGATGAAAAATGTCCACACAACTTGACTGTTTGCCTAACTTTCAAAGAAAATGTTTTTAAAATAGACCACTTATTGATTTTGTTGAAATGTGACTTTTTGCAGTTGTAAGGAGACTAATTTAGCCATAACTATTTTTTAATTTTATATTATAATGCAAGGGACAAAAGTATAGTATTTTCGACTGTTAAAATTTTGGAATGTCACTGTTGAACTTGAAAATTTTAAAACAGCTGATTTGCCCCCTACTACGACAGAAATAATAGTAATAATAATTGGGATATTTAAAAAAGCATTTTTGATCAAGTTGCGATTATATGACTTTTCATTGGGATGTTATGAATACAATTTTCGTATCTATTTTCAGATAAATCCACCAATCCCAAATCGCAAATAACTGTATACTAGTTGTTCTTGTAAATATCTTTATACTCAACTCTCAATCTTCAAAGTTATAAGTCTATAGAAGAATTGGGAAAGGGATGAAAACATCTTCAAAATGGGTATGTCCAATTCGTTGTAACAGTTAATTGGTTATTGCAAAAATTCGTTCATTTTCTGCCGAAGAGTGCATAATGGTAAACATGAAATAGTAGTCAAAAGTTAAAGCCTTTGTACTGATTAACATTGAAAAAAATCTTAAAAAGCACTCAAGCTATCCAGTGACGTAACTGCTGCGACAAATTAGACATACAGGGTGAGTTTTTCTCATTATTATAAAACAATCAAAAATGTTTTTTACAAAACTTTTGGACTATACGGTTCCTACTTAGAGCGTACCGCTCCCTCCAGGGTGATTCATATCGACATGACAATAGAAATGCTCTAATAGGCCACTTCAAAGGAAAAAATAAGTTTTGATATTGGCTGGGATACGGCATATTAAACTAATTCCGGAAATAATTCTCCTTTGCCAATATTCCTTCGTTGCCTTTATGCCAATACGTGAAATTTCGTCATGTAGCCAAAAATAGTTGTATAGAATATGTAGAAGGATATGTACATATCTAGTTTGTTCTAGAAGGAATTGAAAAACAAATTACGTATTTATTTTAGAAAATGCATTTGAAAAGTTTTGACGCTTCCAGTAACTGGGATATACGGAAAAGAGATCGAATTTTCCCAGTCGTTTCTAATTTTTTTCTGAGTTTATTGGAGGTATGATTGAACAATAAACTGCACATTGACATTGTGTGTAGAGGAGAAAAAGTGGTAATGTTGTTGTATAATTTGTTTGAAATTTGTCGACAATGTCGATGTTTGAAAAGTTTTGTTTCGGACTAAAGCCAGGAAAAAATAAAAACACATTCGGAAATACTTTTAATTTCCAAACTGTCCAAGTTCCAATGTTTTATTTACCCACGCAACTTGTCCCCATAAGGTACTCCGCGTCGTAAATTCATCATGATATGCGATATTTATTGACCGCGTAGTCTGGACGTCAGTTGGATGTTATGCAGAAATTTACTAATGGTATATATACCACAGTAAATACTGATCGTGTGACATTCGTTTTACCGTTTCTGAGATCCCAAAGGCAAGGTTTGAATTTGGAACACATGTAACAGATATAAAACTTTTGACAAAATTATGTTTATATCTAACAAAGATTTCAACTAATCCTAGTAATTTGTCAGCTAATAGATACAGATATTCATGCAGCTTGTGGAGAACCCTGTAAATAAATAATTTAATTTGTGTAAAAGATGTTCTCTCGAGCTAGGGAAAAGGGGGCACCTGTCCCCCTGGATACGCCCATATCAGGATCATTTCAACCCTGGCTTTTTCTGTCATTGGGCCTCGCCCCTGTGACTGATAGTGAAAGGAATTTCCCTAAGCTCATGCTATTTATGTGGTCGCATTACAATTCTGTCGACGATGTGTTATAATTACAAAAATATGAGCAGCATTGCATGCACTAAATTATTGATTGAAATTGAGGACATTTTTTACAAACGTTTCACAAATATAACAGTGGGTTGAGGATACCGTTTATCAATGACTTTGCTCTTAAATGTCATTCAAGGAGCCAAAACGTTATTAAAATTGATAAGATAATGAACACAAACCTTTAAAAAAACACCTTCGGATGTTCTCGAGGAATTTCCTATGCTTTATCTACGGGACATTTTTTCCCAAGCAGATATTTTGCTTTAATATGCCCAAGAGTAGGACACCACCGGATACTATATAAGAAATTGCATCAAGTAGGTTGACTCTGCACTTAATATAAACATAACATAATGCTGTCAGCAGTCAATAAAAGATTATGTTTGGCATAAGTTAGCTGCCCTTAGAGCAAAGGTGAAGGTGCAGTTCTGTAATGCTACATCGTTGTAAATATTACACTCATTTTCAAAATTTTCCTTGACTGAAATATTTTCTCGCCAATTGGCGTCGGAAGAAAAATGCGAGTAACTAATTAGTAGTAGATGCTCAATTCGTATCAGACCAAATAATGTTTGACAAAAATGTTTGCAAGGATGCTAAATGTTGCTGTTAAAAACCTAGTAAGACATATTCCACTTCAAAGAATGAAAATATATTATTTCAATTTGCGTCGATGAAATGATAATCGCATCTACCGTTTTTCGTCAGATAATACTAATTACTGATATGATCGAATACAAGGTAATGTTACGCACATGTCAACCAACAAGTACCTGTAATTATTGTAATTGCTCAGCCTGTGCGAATGCGGAAAAGTTTTGCTTTTTCCAACCATCAACGCTTGGAACGAATAAAAATAAGCATTACATTGCATATATAATGAGGAAAATAACAGATAAAGAAAGGGAAAAAGTGTTATACGCACCTTACGCCTGCATACCTTTATCAATAAAAAGGTCTTCGCTGTCGCTAAACGCTTTGTTATAGCTAAAGGGGAGTTTACACTAGCATGTGCCGCTTGCGTAAGTAGGACATGCAAGTTGATGCAAACTGTACTTGCATTCAAGTGTTTACACTACACATCTACCTTTGCAAGGCAAACTTGCAGTCCAGTCAGTGCAGTTCTTCATCTGGTGTGGAATGGCGGATTATATAGAAGACGTTCGGACTGTAGTGAGAGTTGCACTCAGTGTTATATGCGATGAGCCTTTTGAAGAAGCAAACGAGTTACCATCAAAAATGAAGAGGAGAAAACGAAGGTCATGCTGGGAAAGAAGTTGGGTGTCAAGAAGGTTGTAATTAGGAGGATTAAGATATGAACGTCCTCCGTAAAAGTAAATTTGACGAATTGTTGGATCATGTGAAACAGTACATACAGAAAAAAATACAAAAATGATGGTAGCCATACCAGCAGAAAATTAAGTTGGAAATTACGATAATGTATTTGGCTGCAGGAGATTCCTTTGCTGCCCTACAGTAATTTTATCGTGTACCAAAACGCACTATTTCAAAATTTCTTCCTAATGTCTGTGCTGCTATACAGAGTGTTCCTTAATGATATGCGAATATTTAAGGGTGTGAATCTACATGAAAAATTAATATTAGTTTGCTTTTTAAACTATGGTCCAAAAATGTTTCCTTACAAAAACTCGGGGTGTGTTGAGGTTTTAGGAAAAAAAATGGAAATTAATTAATATTTTCAGAACCGCTTCAGATATTTCACTGGTATTTAGTACGTAGTGAAAGTTAATAAAGTTAATAAAGTTGCATACTTTTCATTGCATAAATTATTTTTATCTTTAACAGTGGCATGCGTACGGGTATTGAATTCGATATTTTTTAAGAAAAAAATGGTACGCCAATGTTTTTTTGCCAAATAAAAATTATTCTGGAATTCCCCTTTCAGTTTAAAACAAATGATCTCTCTTGAATTGTTTTCCTTCGATGTGCCATTTTTCAGTAAAAAAATAAAAACTGTTCTATTGTCCGATAAAATTAATGTAATAATTGAAGAATGCAATTTAGCAATAAATATCTAGTTGCTCTGGAATATGTCACTGGCTTCTGACATCTGACAAGTCTCGGTTATTCAAATCTGTTCGCTTTTTCATTATTAGTTTTTACAATCTTGTTAATAATGGTGAATTATTCAAATGCAGAAATGGCGGAAATGCATTAGGTATATGGCCTTGCCGACGGTAATGGTGAGTAAGCAGACGGATTTATCACCAGACATATCCCGATCGTGCTTTGCCAGATAGTAGAACCTTTTTTAATATTCATCGTCGTCTTGTTGAAACTGGTTCTGTCCGAAAAGGAACATCTGAAGGTAGACCTCTAAGTGTGACAACACCTGAAATTGAGGAAGCAGTCCTGCACGAAGTCGAAGAACATCCTGAAACGAGTACGAGGAAGATCGCTAGACACTTAAATATTTGCCATCAAATTGTTTGAGGAATTTTAGTGGATTTTTTGTTATATCCTTACCATATTTTAAGAGCATAGGCATTACTTCCGATTGATTTTCCAAGGCGTGTGACCTTTTGTCAGTGGTATCTTCAAAAAATTACGCAAAATCCGTTCACGGACGAAGCTAATTTTTCTCGAAATGCCATTCAGAATTTCAACAATAATCATTTGTGGGCAGAAAATCCCTGTGCCGTAACCAAAACCCATTTCCAACACCAATTTTCGGTTAACTTATGGGCAGGAATTTTTGGCAACCGCTTTATTGGCTCATTCTTCTTGCCGGGACGACTTGACGCACAGACTTACCTCAATTTTGTTCAACAGCAGTTGTCTTTGTTGCTTGATGATGTTCTGTTAGTAATAAGAAACAATATGTGGTACATGCAAGATGTGGCGGGCCCCAAGAATGGCCAGGTCCCTAGACCTCAACAGTTTAGATTTCTTTTTGTGGGGCTATCTTAAGACACTAGTATACACAAGTCCCATTAACACTGTACCTAGAGGAATTAAGAGAAAGAATAGTTGCAGCTTGTGACATAAAAAACACTCCAGGGTTATTTCAACGAGTGCGCAATTCCATGAAAAGGAGGGCGGAAGCATGCATACTAATTGAAGGGGGTCATTTTCAACAATTTTTGTAATCATTTCGTTGGTTGTTGTTGTTCATTACTTCTAATGTGTTTAATTTTTCCAATTAAATTAATAATAATTTTGTAAGTCAGACAATAGAACGGTTTTTATTTTTTTACTCAAAAATGGCGCATCAAAGGAAAACAATTCAAGACAGATCATTTGTTTTCAATTGAACGGAAAATTCAAAAATAATTTTCATTTGGCAAAAAACCATTGGCGTACCATTTTTTTCTTAAAAAATATCGAAGTCAATACCCGTACGCACGCCACTATGAATGCTAAACATTATTTTTGCATTGAAAAATATGTAACTTTATTAACTTTCACTATGTACTGAATATCAGTGAAATATCTGAAGCGGTTCTGAAAATATTAATTAATTACCATTTTTTTCCTAAAACTTCAACACCCCCAGGAAACATTAACTAACATTAATTTTTCATGCAAATTCATACCCTTAAATATTCGCATATCGTCCTTGTTATTTATAAGATGTCTCGTAAATAAACAGCCAAACTTCAGGAGGTTATACCAAAGGACAAATGTAAAAAAAAATTATTTCTGTACAACATTCCTTATTAAAATGACCAAACACTTTCCTCACTTGTTTACAAGTAGTTGTTGTTTGCCAGCAATAGGTTTACTCAGGAAAGAACAGCTAGCGCGCATGTGGAGCTTTAGCGAAAGTTGTTAGTTGCGCAAGTAGTTTCTGTCAAAGCAGAATTTATTTGCGAAAGCAACAAATGCATTCAAGTCCGCGTTCCAAGAAGCTTTCGTGCATTTTAGTGTTTACATTTGCAAGTTTTTCTGCAAGTTGGAAGCAAATAAAACTAACGCAAACGCTACATGCTACTGTAAACTCCCCTTAAATGCAGGCAATCACATTTACATACCTGCGTTAAGCATTTTAATATCAGGGTATATTGACGTGTGGATTAGAAGTAATCGCAAACGCTGTTTTGAGAAAAATCTGTCTCTCTGTATTTTCCTTTATGTATGAAATATGGACCCTCCTATAATTCAGGGCCACTTACCAGTGAAAATTCTTACAATTCTTCTTAACTGATTCGTATTACAATTTAAGGCTTTCGCAGTCTAGGAGCCATTGAGCCACTACGTACTACGTATTTGACATCAGTTGAGAAACGGTGGTCCGTATGAAGGTATATGAAACGTTTCCTTCTGCCTGTCTCTCTGTCAGTCTGTCTGTCAGTCTGTCGGTATGTCCGTAAATCCTTGACCCGTCTATAACTTGGGAAATTCTGCTCGAATTTGGATAAACTTTTTACACAAAAGCTGCCAAGGACGAAATAGTTTTGTAGTTGTTGACAATTGGTACAGTGGCTGTGGATAAAGAAGCCAAAATCGAAAGAAATAAAAATCGCTCAAACATCGTTTTTGGATGTTTCAGAGGATCCTGATTATTATTGAAAAAATTTTAAGGGGTAAACATTTGGGGGCTGTGGTTTGTAGCGGGTGTCACGATTTTCTGATGTTCCAACGCCGGTTATTCTACAAACCTATTAGACATATTCAAACATCATAGGTTTTCGCTACGTTTGCCCTTAAACTCCGAACGATAGAGAAATGTTTTCGACACTCGTGCTTGCGTCTAGCTTCATCGGTCGGCGTACAGGTCTTCATAAATGTCCTCGCCTGACTGGAGCTGTGCCGCGCTGCGCGTCTGCGCGGTCAGGTATTAATAATAATAATAATAATAATAATAATAATTTATTAGTCCTGTATGATCACAGATGTGATATAGGATAAGTCAGTCAGAGCACTACAAAAGCTAATAACAAATCATGTTAGTGTGGACGCACACATATTCGTACCACATATGGTATATTCCAAATATGGATACAGATACATCAAATTAGCTTATTCATAAAATTTATAAATATAAAACATATATTATGTATATATAAAAAAGTGAAATAAAGGACAAACCATTAAGTGACATTCAAACAACAATGATCAAAATCAAACAAGACATTTACACATTAAAAATTCCTCAATAGAGTAAAAAGCTTTCTCCAGTAAAAACTGTTTGACTGTTCTTTTAAAAGTGTTCAGTGGTTGTGATTTCAAATTGTTGGGGAGTCTGTTGAAAAACTTAATAGCCATGTATCTAGGGCTCTCCTCCGTTCTCGCCAATCTATGCGAAGGCATCTCCAATACTTGACTGTTCCTTGTAAAGTAAGCACCAGTGCTTACAGAATTGAACTTGCTCAATTGTGTTTTAGCAAGGATAAGTATATTGAGTATATAGGTATACAGATGGTAAGGTTAAAATCTTTAATGTTCTAAATGAATCCTTGCAGCTAGTGAGCCTTCCAATTTTAGCTATTACTCGAACAGCCTTTTTTTGCAACACAAAAAGTCTTTGCAGCTGGGACGATGCTCCCCATGCTTCTATTCCATGAATTAGGACTGAATGGATATGTGCATGGTAAAATATCAGTAATATCCACTTCTCCACAACAAAACTTAACTGGTACAGACAGTAACAGAGTGGGGCGATCTTTTGGCTACTTTTCTCAATATGCGTATCCCATCTACAATTTTGAGATATATATATATATATATATATATATATATATAGGTGAAAAATTAAAGCTTCCGCTTTTTGTTGGGTACTTCGACAAGATTTAAGCAAAGAGGACTCTTTATACTTTTTTTAATTCTCTCTAGCTTTCAATGGACTTTGCCATCATCATCAGGAGAGTAGTATGTGAGGATGTTGCTAATTGTTGTTTACGTATAGGATGAGGGAAACGTCCAGTAACATGGTGAGAGCTGAATAGATTGTACAATAGTCAAAATTTATACAAAACATGACAAGAACAAGTTAAAAATAGATTAAAAATTATTTTAAAAAATTAGAACATTACATCGTGAAACCACCTGATGATTGCACAAATTAGTGGACTAATTTGTGCAATCATCAGGTGGTTTCACGATGTAATGTTCTAATTTTTTAAAATAATTTTTAATCTATTTTTAACTTGTTCTTGTCATGTTTTGTATAAATTTTGACTATTGTACAATCTATTCAGCTCTCACCATGTTACTGGACGTTTCCCTCATCCTATACGTAAACAACAATTAGCAACATCCTCACATACTACTCTCCTGATGATGATGGCAAAGTCCATTGAAAGCTAGAGAGAATTAAAAAAAGTATAAAGAGTCCTCTTTGCTTAAATCTTGTCGAAGTACCCAACAAAAAGCGGAAGCTTTAATTTTTCACCTAACTGGTCTAGACGACAATGACCACGTCTCAAAGTATATATATATATATATATATATATATATATATATATATATATATATATCCCTATATTGGGGAGAGGCGACGTTGCCAGATGGCTGGGTAGGGCAGGGAAAGAGAGTTAACGGACTAATTGTATAGACCTGTTTGACCGACTTAATCCCTTTAATTTCTCTGATATAAGAGATCTCTAAGTGATGAGACTGATTTTTTTATCAAATCAGTGCTGGAACTACGATACTGGAACAGCTGATCGGTCACAGCCGTTTGAATGTTTTCGCCTGTCCCAAAATGAGTTCCTTTGATGTGATCCTTCAACTTCAAGAGGAAAAAGATCACATGGATTTAAGTAAGGCGAATAAGATCTAAAAATCATTTTACATCATTGCTAGACTCCATATTCAGCATCTCCGATATTTTAATTTCTTATTTAATTTAATAATTACACCACAATTCTTGGCGTCGTGCAGTCGCGTGTGCGTAGCCACACGCTTTTACTGTAATAATTTTATAATTACACCGGGTATCTGTTAATCGGCAACTAGGTATTATGTCCTCATTCTAGACGCAATATTTATTGATTATGCGAGAAAACTTTTTTCGGGGAAGGTCGTATTCTGGTAGTAAGTAGCAGCAAGCTGCGTTGAATAGGTAGTTCTAATCTAGATATGACTTTCCACTGATTTTTGTTCTAAGGAACAACGCGCCACCTCGCCGCCTCTAGTCTTTCGCGAACCGGAGTGAGAATAGCTGCAGGTTCGTCTAGTTAGCTCGGTTTTGGTCACCTCTAACTTTCTTGAAAAATTTTTATCCTTGTATATGGTGTCATTAAGTGTTCGCGAATGTGTTTGGAATACATTGTGTCATCGAAGTGACTACAGCGTTTAGATAACATGAATATTTTCGGCATTCAATAATATTTTTTTTCATCAATGTTGCAGATATACAAAAAATAGCACATATTCATAGTAGATGATTTCTTTGTTTTACATTCTTGAAATTATAATTTATTGGATCATCCTCGAGTCTGCCTAGATTTTTTCATTGAAGATCACAAAAGTTCAATTATTATACCTATTCTTAAGCATTCCGCAAAATGAAACAAAACATACTTCCAAATAATGTTACGCCTATCAAATATATTTTATTTTCTACGACGGATAATTCGGGGTTCCATACACAGTAACCAGCTTTTGTCACCAAATGCAAATCTTTCAGCTTTTAAGTAACAGTTTGCTTATCCGGTTAAGATGACAAGTTTGCCTAATAACTATGCTGTTCCAAATCGATTTTTGCAAACCTAATATACTTTTATAATACAGAATTAAAAACATTTTTTAATAGTATCTACTCATTTAATGATTGGACTTTTTTGCAAACACACGTGATTTAAGTAAGTGTGATATAGCATTTGTTTCACCTGAAGCTACCGCGAGAGTAAAGCTAAGATACCGGTGTACAGCGATTGCTATTAAAGGAGTTGAGAAAAGTTCATAAGGCGGCTTGGCAAAGCTTGGCTATCTAATAAAATTGGAAGTGCGTTCGGGAGCCTACTGTACTTCAATCTTTGTATATATCATAAAATTTGCTGTTCTACCATTTGACGTCAAGTAGTACCACTTTCATCAAAAATTTTATAAATGCCAACCTTCATTTATTATTGTTAGAGCGGTCAGTAGACTCTTTACTCTTTTTTACTTTACTTTAAATTTTGTAGATATATCAGCTCCGGTTGCCCAGATTCCAAACGAAGTTAGATATAAGGAGGGAGGGGAAAATGATTTAGGAGATCAAAGAGAACAATGTGCGTCGATTGGAGGAGTATCCTCGTACTGTTATCGAAGACAAGGGCATTCTAAATTGATCAGAAAAACTAATTTTGATGTTTGTAGTGACAAAAATGAATTTGGTTGGATCGTGACTAAAAAGGTCTTAATTGTAATCGCAGTCAGAGTCTCGGTCTTTTATGCTTGCCAACTAGTTCGACTGTGCGGTCCACTGTCTCACTCAATACAGGATTGTTGTGCGAACCATCGTGGCATCCAATATAATTGCTAGATTATTTTACACGCAGCGTTATTTCGTCTCTATCGTCAATATATATTAAAAATTATTACATATACTAAAACATTTTGCGTGATAAAGTTCCATCGCACTTGAAGACACCATAAAAACCTCTTTAACTCCACAAACCCTTACATTCTCCATATTAACAGCTTCGCGATGAGTTGGGTACCCCTGGACCTCGCGTCGCTTTGCACCCCTCTGGCAAATATCACCGCATGTCAGCCTTCGACTTTCATGTTCCTGCAACTGGTGGTGCGTGTATTCGGGAGACCCAAACCGCTGCCCAACGAGGGTGGATTCCAACAGCCCCCGCTGATCAATTTCTTCGACCATCAGCAGGGTGACTACGACTTTATTATTGTGGGGGCGGGCACTGCGGGGTGTGTGGTGGCTAATCGGTTGAGCGGTGTCAACAATTGGAGGGTGAGTAATTTTACAACTCCTTTATTCTGCAACTTTAACTACTTCCAGGTTAAATTAAGTGGCCACTCAGGCTATTCGCGCATCAAGGACTATCATAGATTCGGCAAAAAGACTTTTACGTACAGCTCATTAGGGGAGGGTATGGCAAACAGCCCCACAAGAAACAAAATAAAGTCGATATCCGTGAGACAGACCATGATATCTCTATGTATTTTCCGACGCTGAACCGACTCCGGGATCAGAAAAGTTTCTAGACGTCTCGAATTCACCTCCCGGCTCTAAAACTTACCTTGGGAGGGGTGACAATTGAGTTTTGGATGTAAGATACTAGAACATGGTATTCCCATATATTTTTCGATGCTGAATCCAAATTTGTGTTCGAAAAGATCCCTAAATCCTTAGAGTTTACCCCCGAGCCAAAAACTATCCTTAACAGGGGTTAAAATTAAGTTTGGGATGTCAGGTGCTGGAGCATGGAAATCCCATGTATTTTTCGACGCTGAATCCAAATTTGTGGTGGAAAAGATCCCTACATCTCTAAAGTTTATCACCTGGCCCAAAACTACCACTAACATTAAGTTTTGGATATCAGATGCTGGAGTGTGGTATTCCCATGTATCTTTCGATGCTGAATGCGAATTTGAGGTCAATGAAATTTTTCACCCCTGGAATTCTTTTCGACCACAAAATCGGATTCAATTTTAAACCCTTTTAGGAGTAGTTTTTGGACCCGGAGGTGAATTCTAGACGTCTAAAAAAAAAACATAGGAATATCTTGGTCTGCCTCGCGCAGATCATGACCTTATTTTTTTGTGGAGCTGTGTAATATGCCCTAAGACTTCCGCTAATGTGTAAAGTCATATTAAAAAAAACTTTGATTGTAAAATACATAATCGATATCAATGATAGATATCCTATACTGGTAAGAACCAAACGCGTTTCTCATCACTATTGTAATAGGCTGGAAAGTAGTTGAGAAAATAACAATAGGGTATGCTATGAAAAACTACCTTCATAAATCTTTATATTTACATAGACAATGATTATTAAAATAAATATGTGTTCCTGGCGCTGGATCTATAGAGAACTAAAGAGTCATAATTCAATCAGCCTATCAACCTGTAGATCGTGGGAAGGATAAGTTTACTGTGAATGGGATGGGTAGACAGTCATATGGAGATGCAAGCCAGGGCGGGGCCTGTTTTAAATTCCATCAAGTAGCCCATGTGGCGGCTGCTGCAGAATTTGGGACGTGGCCTGTTCTTATTAACTAAAAATACGGTCAATGTGACAGATTTAACACTTTTCTAAACCATGTCTGAGAAATAGTACTTCATATCTTTAAATTAAATGAAATATGTTGGAAAGCGCTCAATTTTCCAAACTTTGTATAGAAATTCTACTATGTATACTAAACTTATTTCTACTACGCAGGGTGTTAGTAAAGCAGTAGCAATTGGAAGGGGTCATTCATTTGGTGACTCAACGTCTCAAGGCCTTTTTCTCGAAGATCCTCGTGCCAACTTTGTTGAATGTTGGAAGTGTTGTTGATTGCAATAAGACGCTAAGGTAGCACTAACTAGAAGATAATTAATGAATTCCTATAACGTCATGGGGGATAGTCTTACTAATGATATTAGTAAAAAAATACCTCACAGACTTTTGGAAGAAATATAATTTTTTTTAAGTGGACAGCTAATATTACAAGTTTTTTTACTCTTGGTATTTCTTAGTATTTTACTTAGAGAAAAAACAATGAAAACAACTTCATTACATATGGAGAAATTGTTTAAATTTAATCAATTTAATTTGATCAATGCACACTATTTATTTGTAAGCCGTTTTTTTAAAGAAATGTTGGAAAAGACTACTTCCCGTTTCTATGCAGGCTAGCTGCTCTCATATTTCAACAATTTTTCGACATGTAATGAGGTTTGTTTTTATTTTTTCCCGAATACGGAGCAAGATACGAAGATATATCTAGAGACGAAAGAGTTATGCCACCAGTTGCTTAACCCGAAAAATAACATACTTTTTTTAAAAAGTCAGTGGTCTACATTTTTTGTCAATATTATTCGTGAGACGTCACTCGAATTAATAATTATCTTTTAGTTAGTGCTAACTTAGTGCCCTATTGCCATGAACAACACTGCTAAAAGTCAGCAAATTTGGGACAAGCATCTTTGAGAAGTCAATAAAAAACATAAAGCTTTGACTATGTTGAAAAGCCGACTTGATAGGTTACTATGAATCTTTTTACTTAAATTTGGTCCAGAAATGCGCATTTGTGATTATTATAAGTAAAACTCTGTATACTAATCATTCCACAATCAAAATACAGTCACTAAAGTTAATGCGAAGTTAATTCCTTCAACAACTTTTTTAAGTCCTAAGTTGTTTCCTATTGTGAGACCGATCTGTTAGCGAAAGTAATCCACGTATGTCTATACATTCTTTTAGTGATACCTCTCATGTTATTCAACAATTTGCATACGCTGATGGCAGCTGTTACGTCATTCTGTAATCAGCGATGCAAGAACCAATTTTCTTCCTAACTCTACAAAACTGAGTGCAAATCTAGTACAGTGATAGCTTAATCTCGGCGTGCGTAAAATTGATCGGTAATTGGTTTCAACATAAGGACATTCTGTTTTAAGTTTTAGGATAAATATTCCAAGTCGTTTGCATATTCGTAATACAAGTAACAGTGAACTTGGCATTGTATTTACGAATAATGAATCATTTAATTTCATACTGATGATGAAAAACCAGATAATGTTACATACGTATATCCTTGAGGTCTTTGCCACCATAAGGCTGGTAACTTAGCTGATTTCCACAAATATAAAAGTACTGGCTGACCCGACAGATGCTGTCCTGTCTTAGCTATGAACTGGGATGAATAATGAATAATAAAATGGAAATATATGGAATATAGTTAATTGTATAACGAAGTGTTTGTACCGCCAAATACGTTGACAGCATTGTTATTCCCCCATCAACTTACCTCAAAAGTAGGCATAAAATTATGAGGAATGAATTTTGTTATGCTAAATGACATCATTTGAAAGCAATTACTGTATTGCTGGATATGAGTAAAAAAATGTATAGAATCTGGCCCATTTCTGGAAACCAACGAATGTAGTGGCTCTGGTGGTGGTACCAATGGAGTCAATTTGATCTTTCCACTGACGCAACATGATCCAGGGGCTTCGTTTTTAAACTTGAAAGCCTTGCAATGTGGACTCACAACGTTCATTGGTCCAATAGCAACGATTTGTTGTGAACTGTAATCGATTGCCATGTCATAATTGAATGCAGCTCGTCTGGGATTAAATGGGACACTTCTACGTTGCTGAATGTCAGTCCTTCGATACGTTTCACTTCATTTCTCGCTTGACTTCTTCGTGTATCTTTGACTTGCAGCTTTGCGAGTTCTGCGACCTAGGTCGGTAAGTTTAATTGGTGGCATTTTGAAAAATTACAATTTTAATTTAAGGCGTGATTGCGACGAACTAATTTCCACCGTTGTTAATTATTTTTGAACAAATACGTCTCCAAAAACTCACTGAGCAAACTGAAAACAGGATCAAAGCTCCAATCGAATGGACTGTGCGCTACTAATTAAATAAAACACTATTTTTACATCGATAAACACTGTTAAATGATAATATAAATTTGCGGCGTGCGAGCTGACAAGTTCAAAATGATAGAGTAGTGAAAGTCAATTAAGCAAAAGATACGTATTTTCATCTGCCATTTTCATCCATAGAGTTAACTGACAAAGATAACAATTAGGCAACACTTTAGTTTCTTTTGAAGGGGCCATCACAAAGTGTGGACGGTACGACCAAAAACGAAACCATCGTGTTTTCATAGGCAATTTTCTCTCACATAGCTAACCGTCAATAGCTGTTGGAATAAAGATGGCGGAGAGGAGTGCCTGTCTCTTTTGGTACTTGAGATATTTCTTCTGCTCTGCGTGCTCCATGCTAAAGCAAACTGTCAAACGCGCGTATCTTAAATAATCATTATGTTTTCAATGATTTCCCAATTTTCTGTGCAATTTTCTTGATCTTTCTTCCCGTAAGAACCATCTATACAGCATTAGGTAACTTAAAAAAAAAAGATGAATGAAATCGGTAAAGGCGTTCTCACGCGAAATATGGATTCATTTTTACATTGCACGTATATAGATATAGTAACACCTCTTGCGTACTTAGCATTTTGAATAATGATACGATTTTTCTATATCTGTTTTATAAAAAGGAACAATGACTGATAAACCGCGTTTAAGGCCCGTATCGTCAGTCGTCCCTACAATTGTAGGGCGCGTTTATGGCCTCCTTGATTGTCATAGTTTTCTACTTCTCCGTGTCAGCGCTCTATTTTGAGGTTATGTCACAAACATCTATTTGCATCAAATTGTGCTTGCTTTTGAGTTATATCATGTTTTATCAGCCTGAAATGTCCTACAATTTAAAAAGAAAACATATCTTCACAATAGGAGAGCGATGACGCTGACACGGGACAAGTGTAATCTAGAAATTTTTGAAGGAGAGAAAGCAGTATGGCAATCAAGGAGGCTATAAACGCGCCCTACAATTGTAGGGTCGACTGACGATACGGGCCTTAGTAAATCAAAAAAAAAAAACACTAGCCGTACGCAATACTAAAACTTGACTGAAGCCTTAAGCCATTATAAGAATGTGATCTTTAGAATACAGCTTGAACAAACGCGTGCGGAGGAAATCCTCGAAAAAACTTAAAGATTTTCTTCAGGTTTAAGAGAAACAAACCCTCACATAGACATGTACAGAAAATTCTCAGGGAAAATTGAGTTACCTACTCGTACATGGTATTTTGTACCACTTATTGCTCTGATCTCTGCTGTCTGATGACTTTTAATATGAATAACTTTCTAACCACTCAAATTTGATGAATCAGTAATTTGACCAGCCAGATCCACCAAATATTAGCTTATTAGATAATTTCTTTAAGGATGTAACATTTTTATTGTTGCAATAACAAGTAATGTCATCTAAACTTTTATCCTTTTCTACAGCATCAGGCCCACCCGCCAAATTACGTTTAAATAGGCGTTTTTGTAATCTAACTTCGCAACTTGAACGACTTTGAAGCACTAAACACGTTTAAATCGGTCTTTGAAAGCGTAGGTAGTGCAGCAACATACATGGATGGTGTCCCAGTTAGAAATGCAGCGATGTGTTATTCGAAATGTTGACATTAGACAATTATGAATAGGTTTTATAGCAGAAACGATGGCAGCAATTCGGTTAAATTACTTTCAATTGTACCGATTTGCTTATTTTTAATATACTGTTTAACTTTTGCGTAAAAAGTGACAAATGCAGGAGAATTAATTATAACAATTTTTTCGCAGCTTTTTCCATTGGACTTGCAACAGGTTTCTTATGGTAGAGGACCTACTTTAGCAGATTTTACTTCAGATTTAGATAAGAAATAGTACAGGATGGTGAAAGAAATTTAATGAAAATAGGCTTAAAGGAATAAAAAAAGCAAACTTTTTCATCGTAAAATATTTTTATTCGACGTTTCGGCAACACAAGCAGTTGGCATCCTCGGAAGGTGTTCACAGTTTGGAGTCCTGTGAGCTACAGGTCGGATTTTCTGGTTTCACTCAGCTACTCAGATACTCAGTAGCTCACAGGACTCGGAACTGTGAACACCTGAAGATGCCAACCACTCGTGTTAGCGAAACGTCAAATAAAAATATTTTACGACGGCCCAACTACCCAAAAACCAACCAAATAGCATTGATGATTGCCGCGAAAGCCTTTTGCATTTCATTATAACGCTTCTCTTGCTTACCTAAATGCTCCACACGTCATTTATCATTAGATAATCTCAGTTGGCTATGGCGGAATTCGGGCAAACTACTAAGTATATAACTTTATACAAAATTTAACTTAAACACAAATTGTAAAATGGGTGGCTTCCATTCAGAATAGTTGATTTATTGGAATTTTCATCCTTACTTTCATCCCAATAAAGACATAATTTTGCATTTGTATTTTTTTTCGCTAAATTTGCGATATCTCGAAAATGACTAGAGTGGTATACATGAGATGTTTTTAAAACATCGCATAAAACCTAAAAATTAAATACTATGCAGGATTTTGTATGAAATAAACTAGTTGGTATCTACCTCTGGTACAACCAGTAGTATCGCTATCTTGAAAATACACGGTGGCCGATATGTAACCGACTGGTTTGTATCTTGCATATTTGTGAAATGAAATAAAATACGTCCATTTTTTCATCTCAATCTTTTATTGAAACTTAGAAATTATGTATCAAAAATAATATCAGACAAATGTCCTCCTCTAGAAGCTACACCAACCTGACCCCTCTTGGTTACATTTTCCATCATTTTTTGGTTGGTTTTTGTTGGCATAAACCCCATTTTTCAAAAATAAACGTAAAAAGGTCAGGAGTCGTTAAATCCAGGGAGCTTGGTGGCCAGTTGATATCACCAAATCGAGAAATTAAACGTCCCGGAAATATTGTTCGCAAAAGATTCATTGTTTCCCTAGCTGTGTGATAAGATGCTCCGTCCTGCTGGAGCCACATCTTTTGCAGGTTAAATTGTTGTATTTGAGGGGCCAGAAAGTTTTGCACCATATCAGGGTAACGCTCGCCCGCGACAGTACGAGAATTACCTGCAGCGAATCCAAAGAATTAAGGTCCAATGACACCTTCATACAAAACATGCCCAGATATGACAATTCTGCTTATTAACAAATCCGTTCATATCGAAGTGGGCTCAATCTCTCATTATCAGTTGTCGGTAAAAATCGTTATTTTGGGTATTAAGATGCAATATTGCAATATGACCGTCTTGTCGGAAACTTTCATGGCCACTAGGCTGTAGTTCGTCGGTTAATTGAATTCTGTCTGGCCGCAAATACAGGAATTTTCTTAAAATAGCGCATAATGACGTGCAACGAATACCCAGTTCTTGAGAGCGATGTCTGGTAGACGCCTCAGGGCGCTCCACTACACTTTCACGATTTTTCTCGATATTTTCCGGAGTACTACGCCGCCACCTACTGGAATCCGTGTATCAAAAATGGCGCGCAATTTAAAGCAGTCAGTTATATATTGGTCACACTGTATTTTATTCGAATTGATCCTATAAGTCAATTTATAATCGCAAGTTTTCATAACTGTCATATAAATATTTTGAATAGCAGTTCTACGTGAAATACCCTGTATAAAACTGGGTGTTTCGGACAAAATCTTTTTATCAACTTCTACTTTCTCAAAACTTGCTGTTCTCCATACGTAAATACATGTTAGTGTATGCTGGTAGCAGCTGTTACATATTACGCTATAATCAGTTATAATAGTCACTGACCAATTATATGTGGATTCCATAGAAAATAGCATGAGATTTATACATACCTTGCGCCAAGTGGATTGCATGGAACTCGTGAATTGCACACGTTGACAGGTGTGTCTGTTCTTGGTCCAGAATTGTAATAAAAATGTCCCGCATTTGTCTGGCCGATTTTGAAATCAAGCAATGAACTTGAGAGCTTAATTAAAGGAAATAATTTGTTATGCATGATTGATGAATCTATATAATAATATTGGTCATTAATAAAAGAGAGATGGGTACTGCAAAATAGGTTCGGTACGGTAGTTGGTTCGATAAGAAAGGCTGGAAAGCCTCGTGGAGGTGAAACATTCATGATGCTGAATGAAACCATACGTGACGCATGGATATCTTGTTGTCTTATCTGCTTTAGTAGGTTGAAGTAAACAAAAATTTTTGAACCGTTTATATCTCCTGGAATCCTTGGATCTTATTGGGGATCATGGGGTGTCCTCGGATCTCCCAAGGTATTTTTGGACCGCCTTGAATATTCTTGGATTTCCTCGAGCCCCTTAGAGCGCCTACCATTTCTTCTCACTTGAATAACAAATCTCTTCGAATTCTTCTAACCTCCTTCCTTGGAAAATCCCCTTGGATACCCTCCATTCTTTGGTCACACGTTTCATACAGGGTGTCCCACAATAACAAGTCAATGACCCAGAATAACATGCTAGCCTCTCGTATACATATCATACCAGCACGCAAAAATACTATCTTTTTACTTACCAGTTCCGATAGCAACTGTCCTACGATGGTCATCGACGGAAATACATGCCCCTAAGGTATGATTTTACTATTGACCAAAGGGACTCAAAATTTGTGTCTTTGGCACAAATTGTACC
The DNA here is from genome assembly GCA_963669975.1 of Acanthoscelides obtectus. Taxonomy (NCBI): domain Eukaryota; kingdom Metazoa; phylum Arthropoda; class Insecta; order Coleoptera; family Chrysomelidae; genus Acanthoscelides; species Acanthoscelides obtectus. The sequence continues at coordinate 40,332,608 of CAVLJG010000010.1, read as the reverse complement.
AATAAGAAGGCGTCTTTGAAGTAGTGGATCTATTGACTTTGGTCGATTCCTTGTAAAATGTCTGTCAAACTAGAGGAAAATTATACGATAATTCTCATATTAAATCGAGAATCACTTCATATGTCACGTGATTTAGTTACAAAAACGTATTTTTCATTTGTGTCCGGGAATAAAAATTGAAGCTAATTCTATCAAGCAAAAAGAATTTCTGGCCTACTCGAAACATGGATCAAACCTGATACAATAGATTGACATGACGCCATTACTGAGCATTTTTTTTGATAAATAAGAGTGTCTCGCTGTTGCTGTACAAAATTCTGCCTAATCTTCTTTGAAGACACATATACATAAAATTACAGGATGCGCTCTTTCATCACCACCTCTTCAGTTGGTACTTGCTCTATTTTTTCCCAACGAATGAAGAATTCAGTGGTGTTTATTTTGCCCAATGTGTACATATTTGGCGGATCGTATTCGCCAGCTGAATGAGGTTATTTAACATCAAATTTTGTTATTATTCATGCATCATACCCCATTGAATAATCGTTATATATACAATTTTTGAATGCATCGGAAACTATTAGCAATAAAAACCAAAGAACTAAAATTGAAACCATATTAGGTAGTACACGGATTAAGTTATATAATCGACAAATGCCTGAATTTAACCTACAATGTTCTTAGTTACACAAAACAGTACACAATATTGGATATTGTATGCAGATCGTTTTCATAATATAAGAAAATATCACGAAACCGACTTTGTCCGTAATTTTATGTAAATCATTTATATATTGGTTTCATAACTATACAAAATTATAGGCATTTGACATAATTTTATAAACTAAGTAACATAAAAAAGAGGACATCTAGTGATAATGAATTTATCATATCAATGTTTGGTATATATGACTCTCAGGGTCAGGTGATTGATCGAAATTTCACAAAAATCCAACCGCTAACAGATACGACTGTTGCCCCTGTTAGGAAGAAGCTGGGTTCACTGTTTAAACCTGTCGATACAGATCGTCCGTAATACTCTGCACCAAGCAAGAATGAAACATTGCACTATCCATAATTGACGCCGTTCAGAGGAGGTAACTTGACTGACCATCCGTTCACATTGATATAAGTACGGTCGGTGATTTGACCAGCCAGGCTTTTGGTTCTCATTCTAACTCCATCGGGCTCCATACTGTGGATTGGAAAGTACTATTGCTCCTCTTCTTCTAGGGTACTGACAATGTATTTTTTTTATACCGAGGCTGCCGTGCAGGCAGAAGCCTAAATGTCGGGACTCCGCTATGAAGATCTCAAAGAAATTTTGTTAGTTCTGGATGTACGAAGTTTGACACGGTTAGGATGGCAGGAGCAAAGCCTTGTATAGAGTGAGAAGGTCATGCGGAGAAAAGTTGCTGCGAGATGTGTTCGTGCCAGATCAGGTACTCGGTGATCTGGACTCCGACCAGCCTAAATGATTGGCTCTTTGGCAGAACTCGGCCATCCATCAAAACCGGATGAGCGCTAGGACGCTTCTTGTTCGTCAAGGTGCAGTACTGTGTTTTGGAAGCATTAAACTGTACAAGATTGTTGCGTCCCCAAACAGTGATAACCTCCAGGTCTCTCGTTAGAGAGGAAGTCGTCTCTAGTCTTCTTTTTTTCAGCTCAGCGGCAGAGATCGGCGAGTCACTCAGAATTCCTTCGTGTAGAGTGCTGTCATCAGCGAAGCTGTGGTTTGGGTTGATCGTTCAGGAAAGGAGGTCGTTGCTATGTAAGAGAAACAGTGTCGGAACCAAGATCGATCCCTGGGGAACACGTTGTGGGATGAATAGGAGAAGCCGCCAATTACTACGGATATGTTACAGCCAGAGATAAAGTCAGCCACCCATCTGCAAAGCTTTTCTGGGAGGCCATAGGATGGAAGTTTGCTTAAGAGGGCAGAGTGCCACAGCTGATCGAACGCTTTTGTAATTTCAAGAGCAACGACATGAGCCTCACCATAAGACTGGATGAGTTTACTCCACTATTGCGTGACGTACGCTAGGAGGTCCCCTGTGGATCGCTGGTGCCGGAAACCATACTGCCTGTCGCCAATCAATCTGTGACGTTCGAGGTAGTCAAGAAGCTCGCGATTTATGCACCTCTCCATCACGTTACTTATAACAGAAAGGCCTGTAGTTGTAAGGGTCTGTCTTAGATCCCTTTTTTTTGGGATGGGTCCGGACCAGAAGCTTTGTTGATGTCGAGCGACAAGAGCCTCGTCTTACGGTCTTATGCCTGAATGTTACCTCCCGCATAGTGTAGGGAACCCTTTGAATTGACGGCACTTGGGCGTTGAGAGGGCGTCCATGGTGGAGTTGGCAGCAAAGATCTTACCAAGCACTTCCGCTTTGTAGAACAATTTACTAGAAGTTTTCCTCTGTTCTATAAAAATAAGTTCAACAGTCAAAAACATTTCTGATGAGCGATAATGTCAACATCGGCCTATCTGCTGGTTTGTTTGTCTCTCAGGGTGTTATCTTTTTGATAATGTATTACAATTATTAGATGGTTCAACACTTTGTAGCTCTTCGTATTTTCAAGTTTCTGATTCTTCTAGGGGGTAATATAAACTTTTGATTTGATAAAAACAGTGTAATATTTGATAAGTCTTTTTTCATTTCTTACGTAAATAAATTCTATACTTTCTATTCTATGAAAAGCACACCATTATCATGCTTTTGAACTCATTTTTCAGACGTTTTTAAGCATACACTTTCGTCTGCGACTTTACCATTTCGATGTGGATAATAATGTGCAAATCTTGTAACGCGTGATAGTACGTTGGAAAGGCCTGCTCCTATTTACGTTCGGCAATTTTATGGACATGCTTTATTTTTACAATGGTTGTAATTTCCAACTTTGCTTTCTACATCCTTGAGTGTCTGCGCTGTCGTTCGGCGTTCGAACTACAGGGTATATATTTTATTTCAATGGGTGTATTGCTGCTGACAGAACTGCAAATCAGCTTCATCGAACTCATTAATTTTATTTAATTACCTTTTGTTTGAGGCTTTTTGTAGTAGGTAGTCTAAAATGTGAACGTAAGACGTAATGTATGGCATACTCCATATCACCATAGCACATACAATGAACATAAATAAAATTCAATCACTCAAATCTTCCATTCAATGAGTGAAGTACTAACCAATAATGTTGATGGTTGTTATGTCCTTGCAATGAGGCAGTTCAAGAATACCTGGAGGTGTATATACCTATGGGGAGACTTCCTCTTGAACAGTTGTCATAGTAATAAATTCGGTCATGGCAAAAACCACCTGTTTCGTTTTTGCATTCTTCGCTGGAAATACGTCCTTCTGCATATTTTAGGCATGGCCTACGCAAGTAAATAATAATACTGCACAATACAAGTTCGATCCAAAAACAATGTAAGACCAATTTTAAATTAACTAACTGCAAAAATAAGGTTACGGGCAAATACATTCCCATGAGAAAGTCCTAAATATAAGCGCTAAATACTTTAAAAAGCTATTGGTACAGAATATAGATAGTATCAAAATGGAATTACACGTACAACTACAATGCTAAATTATTTTTTTGCTGTAAACGTACAAATGTGTTGCTGTGAGGGTTATTCCGCATCCCAATCTTCAGTCATCTTCAATTTAAGCCCGAAGAAACTTGTTTTAAACTGGTTAATTTGTCAAAGTTACAGTTCTTCTTATTGTCTCCTGAACAATGCAAATTATATGATTTTTGAAATAACCGGTTCATTATTATGGTATACATATCAATTTTTCAACCTGGGCAAATATTTTTTAACAAAGGAAATCGAAATACTGATTTTGTTTAAATAATAACACGAACGCAGTATATTATTAACTTTTTGTTCCATTAGCTCAGATATGCGTTATTAGGCAATCGTTTCTGCAATTACTTTTTCAATATCCATATTTTTTCGATTAGTTTCGTTAACAAATTTTACATTTACACACGTTTTATATTTGGTATGGTTTCATCAAGCGCAGGGTCAATTTATAATTATTGTTACCACCTTTCATCAGACGCAGTGTTGCTAAAACGCATTTAGTTGGTTTATTAATATAGAATATTATAAAGAAGAACAATAAAACTAAAAGTATTTGACTATGTGCTCGCAAAATAATTATTAGTTTTAAATAAACCTTGAACTTTTTTGTCCTTACGTAATGTAATGTGTTATGATACGTCAAGTTAAAAATAGATTTACCCACAAAGAGGAGGCCTTAAAATATGGCAATCTAAGCTCGATGTTCTTAATTTTTCTAGTATTAGCAAAGAGAAACAGTGAAGTTATTTTTTTTTCCAAAAAAATTCTGAGATGCTTGAGGTGGTTTAGATTTATAAAATCTACCAGTGATGGAAATTTGACAAACTTTTATTTTATAATTTTTTTAAAATAGGGAACACTTGAATTTAGGCGATGGGCTGAATATATGGCACTAACAAACAATTCTGGACGAGAAACGAATATATTACCCCTTTGGCCGAGAAGTAGCTATCTATCTGGCCCAATAATTCAGATTAAGATATTGCATGACTCGATAATATTTCTAGCTAAAATGAAATTTAGCGGTCTATTATTCCTTTTCTAGAAGTGGCTTTCCCATAATAAGCATGATCTGCAATGTTTCGCAACGAAGGAGAAGGTTGATATGTCTGTATTTTCGCAACCCACTTAAAAATGGTCCTGAATTTAAGCAACCGTAGACAAGGTCGCATTCAACTATGAAATTCTATTGTATAATCTTAGTCAGATAAAAATTGGAGAAAAGTATCATTTGATACAATGGTATAAAAACAGTACCGCTTTATTAATATTTAACCTTGAATTTTTTTGAGACGCATAGTCATCCTTGCGGTATATTTAAGAATCAAGTGCAAAAACCTGTATTGCATGCTGACATCATTCGACCCTGCGCTGCTAAAACTTCAAGAAGACTACATAAGACTACATTATAGCAAGGAACTGACACCTCAGTGGACACTACTCTATGGATCTACAATTTGTAACTCCTCATTTTTTTTTCGATCCTTTGTAGAGCTTCTGGTTTGTAACTTTAGATATCTGAGAATTGAGCCTCATCAGGTTTTCACAAAAAATGTCAAAATAAAGCTTTTTCGTGTTTTCTGCAGTAGCGTCACACAGCTTAATCTGGCAGATTCGAGAGTTTGAGTTGACTGACGATTAAAGAAGGGGCCCGTTAGAGAATCGGCATGTCGTGGTACCTACCAGTTTAATACTAGTTTGAATTCCTATTTTGCTTCCACCAGTTGACTTCAGAGCTCCCTCAACGACGTTGCGCCCTTAGGCGGCTGTCTAAAAAATATGCTGATACTGGTAACTGAGCTATAATAGATTGAGCAGTGTCACTATCGTTTGTGGCATCCAGACAGTGCAGTGGAGAAATTTCAATGTCAAGATTACTATGCCGACCGCATCGCCTTATTACTTCATCTAACGATGCTGTCTACAGTGCACCGGCAGTACCGGTTTTTTTCATTCCGTCTGCTGATTCACCGAAGTGTAATCGTGATCGTGATCAACCTGCACACTTCAAGTCGGCCTTTCCTCGGTAGATATAAAAAGAGTAAGATAAAGCTCTTTTGAATGGAGACATTTCTTTGCTCTGATCCATAGACCTTTTTCTCTCTCCATATAACACAATTGTTAATTATCAATAGTCATTAAATCGGTCATTTCAAAAACCCTACAATTTGATTTTTCCACGAGACAATAAAAACTGTATCACTGTTAAACCAGTTTTAAATAAACTTTGCGGGCTTATTGCTGATAATATCAATGGAAAAAGCTCAAAAAACTGTTTTTGACCTATTCTAGCAAAACAAACGTATTATTAATCTATCTTTACTTCCGACCACTACTGACGAGGAAGCATTGTACCTAATCGTAATTTTGAAAATAAGTTATTATGTTTTCTTTGATGTTATACTCGTACGTCTTGCACATAACATCTGTCCGCTAATCCTGAAACCGACTATACTTTGAGAAGTTACCGCTTGGATTTCGATGAAATTTTTGGACAGTGTTACTCCTAGGCCAAGGGCAGTTTTTGAAATTCGGTCTAGCGACGGCGGAGAAACAATGCCAAAGATGAGAGGAAAAAATAAATGGAGTGTCACCTGGAAGACTGATAAGTGAAATATATTGCCAAAAAAGTGTCAATTGTACTTGAAACAGGTCATCGTTGTGAGCAAAACGCTGTACAATAGAAAGGAATTTTAAACATTTGCTCTTTGATTCGGCTTGAGAAACGGGGACTCGTAGTAGAATTTTAGCGATAAGAATGTCTCTGAGGAAAGTGGTTTGATATATTCTTAAACGGCTGTATAAAAAGCTTCATGGCCTGGCTTTGTAGCCAAGGCTTTCGTTCAAAAGAAAAAATACTTTATTCCATGCGGAAGTGCACTTTGTGAAGTTCGTATTCGAATGGGGCTAGGAGTATGCACTAGTGGTGTCAACGATCGATACCGGTAATACCCGTTCCTTCGAATGCATGTACCGGGTACTTTTCCACCCGCTACTTCTGTTTAGTGTCCACAGACGAAAATACAAGCTAAGTGGTGATGTTGTTTTATTACTAAGTGTAAAGTAAGAAGCCTACAAATAGCTACATTTACTTTTTCTGACAAGCCTTTTTTTAGAAATTTTTTAATTATTACCTAATAATAATGTTTCGTACCTTCTACATTAAATATCTTAATTTATTGTTTGCCAGTACAATAACTTAGCACTAGCTGATGGAAATGTATTGTTATATACCCAACTGAGCAGCCACAAAGCGCGTAGACAAACACACGAAGGATTTCCTCTTCATCTTCAGGAGGATAGACTCGGGGTTGACCAGTATCACTATGTTGCCTTTGAACACGTCCGGTTTGGCGGATGCGCCGATACACAGAGTCAAACACAGTATCATGAGGTGTTCGATTCGGGAAACGTTGCCGATATTCACGGCGGGCAGCTGCAGAATCGCCGTTACTAAGTCCATAACAGAACATTATGTCTGCGTATTCTTCATTTGTAAAAGTTGGCGAGATCCTGGCGGATCTTCTGCGTCTGCCATGATGATAAAGAAACCACTCGAAATGAACTGGGAAACTCGAAATAATAATCGTGCGTTTTTTACAGAAAATTGCATTTTTTATCGAATAAGTTAGTAAACAAAAAAGAAAATGATACATTTAAAAAGCGTAATTTGAAAACGTTTGTAGCCTTTCAACATTTTATTACTTATTATGGACTATTGGAATGTCTGCTATGTGACGATAACAAAAAACTCAAGATCAAGCATGCAGTTTTTTTGTATTTCAATTTTAACCGTCTGAAATCGGAATAAAAAATAAAAAACTTAAAATTCAAATAACTCAAAAATGGTTAACTTTTGGATAAGACATGATAGGACAAAATCGGTTGCTTTTGACCTAATGTATCACCCCTTAACAGGAATACGTGACATTACAAGTCACCCTGTATAGCCTTGAACATAACCTGTCAGAAAGGACAACATATAAATAACCCGTCGGGCACAACTAATAGATATACATCATTGGCAGTATATTCAGTAATGATTTTCTCACACTGATCACTAATTTTATTCACATGCAGACCAATACACATAATCATCCAGATACGATCTCGCTATTCAACCAGTTTTCTTCTCCGCGATGAAAACTACAGACTAGTTGGCTTCACAAAACATATGCAACCAGCAATGCGTGTAGTTGTGCCATTCCTTCATAGATGGACGCTCAGAACGATCCTAGTGAGCAAACGTGGAATGACTGTTTGCACCCCAAAAGCTACCTAGTCTGCAAGGTGACATTCTATAGTTTTTTTGACGTTTTATAGCTTTTTTACATAATACCCGTGCCGGTAGTTAATCATACTTCACATACCGTGTAGTTTTGCTACACCGACAGCCAAATAGCGTTCCAGGCACAGAACTCTGGATGTTACTGGAGCAAGTATCTGGTACCACTTAATTGAATACCGGGTTGGCCCCTTAATAGCTGCAATCCGGCCTATCTGGTATTCAACGCTAGTTTGGTAAATACGGAGTCAGATTTCGTATTGAGACGGAGTGAAAAACGTTTGACCGCATACAGCTTGATTTATCTAGTTCCGATATAAAGAAAGGCCACACACAATGCGGATATGACCTGATGCACTTCCTTATAATCAGCATCTGCATACACAAGGCTATAATTTAGTCAAGTAATTAAGTGCTTATTATTGTATGTATAACAGTGAAAATTATAATGATCATGGCATTCTTTGTAAGCTAACCTCTAATTCCACGGTTAATTAGCTGAAAAAAGCTGATGAATGAAAAAATCTATTGCACTGTTATGTAGTCAAGCTATCAAAGACTCACTGGTGAAAGTGGTCATACGAGTGTTTTGCATAGGCGTGTTGTTGGATGTGGAGAGTAAAGAGTAGCAATTAGTATGCCTAGAATAAATATACATTTGAATTATGCATGTGATGTAGATGCAGTAGGCAAAAGTGTCATGAAAATTCGTACAAACGGATTCACTCGCCGCAGCTTATTAGGCAAGAAGCCGATTTTTGGCCCTCCGTGTCGACCCCGAGTGTGCCGAGAATCTACTTCACACGTCATTCCACTGATCGGTCGATCCTTCCTGATCTCATAATGAAGGTCAGCATGTCCGAGCAGTCCGTTGGGTACGTAACGTCGCTATAAAATTCAATGACTTCGAATACCTCAGCCCTTGGAAAGTGGAACGCTGTCTCGTCCTGCTCTCAGCGCATGGGGCAGATAATTTCTTTCCACACTTTTTTTACATAATTTACTTAAACACAATAATACAAAATGCATAACCAGTTTTAATAATAATTCTCCAGTCAGTGCTTGCAAACACTGGCCCCGAGAATAACAAAACAGTACTATCGATATCCATAAAATATACAGGGTGTTCCATAATTATTGCGACAAAATGATAGGGGTTGTAGAGGGCATAAAAATATGCAATTTTGCCTTATAAACCCCTGTTCGTAAATATGCCGTTTGAGCACTACCGCTAATTTTACCTTAAGAGAAACAAAAAATTCAACAGCTGCAAAATGTTCGTCTAGCACATTTCATGGTCTCGCCGATTTGTAAAAAAAAGCCTGCTGTGTTTACATTTTTGTTATCGTAAATTCTCCACACCGATTCATTTAATTTATCTAAGTGGTGCGTCAAACTAGAGGCCAATCCGCGTACAAGCGTGCGTGCTATTGCACATGAAATGGGAGCGTCTCAAACTACTGCTTGGCGGGTTCTCCATGACCAGCAACTACACCCATACCACCTTTTAAAAGTCCAAGCCATGGGTCCAGAAAACTATCTGCCGCGTCGACGTTTTTGTCGTTGGTGGCTGCAGCAGAAGTTGAGGCAACCAAACTTTGGTCGCTACGTTTTGTTCACTGACGAGTCCTGTTTCACAAAGGACGTTTATTTTAATAGCCGTAACAGTCACATTTGGGATGAAGAAAACCCTCATGCCATAGCCATCCATAGAGACCAACATAGTTTTCAATTAACATCTGGTGCGGCATTGTGGACGAGCATATCATCGGGCCATATTTGCTTCCACCACGTTTGGATGGGCATGCTTATGGTCGATTCTTACAGCATGTGCTACCGGAACTATTAGAAATTGTGGCACTGAACATAAGAGCCAACACGTGGTTTCAACACGATGGCGCTCCAGCCCACTTTTCTTTACAAGTGCGGCAGTATTTGGACGACAAATAGGTGGATAGGCCGAGGTGGCCCTGTGCCTTGGCCTGCGCGATCACCCGACCTGACCCCACTGGATTATTTTCTCTGGGGCCATCTGAAAGCTTTAGTGTACGAAACTACTGTTCCCAACCAACAAGAGCTACTGGGAAGAGTGATGGCCGCGTCCGCACATGTTCAGGACATACCGGGGGTATGCCACAGAGTTCGCCGATCATTGAACAATCGTGCACAGCTGTGTATTGAGCAAGGTGGAGGACACTTTGAGCAATTACTGTAGGTAAGCTGTTTCAAGAAACTGATCTTTTTTTTTTTGCTGCATCCCAAACGGCATATTTCCGAACAGGGGTTTATAAGGCAAAATTGTTCATTTTGATGCCCTCTACAACCCCTATCATTTTGTCGCAATAATTATGGAACACCCTGTATACTGCAATGTTGCTCATAATTTCAACAAGTAAGTTTATTAACATTTTTAAAATCTTTCAATTCACTAACAAGACTTCTATAGTTATTTAAATCTTTTATACAATGAGGTTCATTATTAAATTTTTCAATCGCGTCTGTGATTGGATTTTTTGTACCTATATTAGTTGTTGTGGAGACTTGATATATATGCACATTATGGTAAAACCTAATATTTATGTTACTTTTTTGTAGATTATTTATAATTTCATAAACATTGTTCCACCTCCAATATCAATCTTCATTTGTTTAAATTTAAATTTGAATAAATTGTGTTAGAACTTGTGAGTCAATCAAAATTGAACAATATTTTCAAAATTTTATTATGCAAAGCTTGAGCCTTATTAAAATTAACTTCACCGCACATATCCCATACTGGCAAGAGGTACCTAAAATGTGTGAGAAAGAAGACAGTATAAATTTGAAATTTGCTTTTGTTAAGCAAATAATCCCTACTCTTATACAAGGCAAATAGCATTGAAACTATTTTATCAGAAATTCCATTTATGGTAAGTGTAGTGACCAATTTAAATTTTTATCTATCAGTAATCCCAAATATTTAGTACTTGTCACTATTTCTAGCGCTATATTCTTTATGTTAATATACTAAGTGAGATATAAATCCGAACACCCAGTTTAAATGGTTTTATTTTAATAAAATTTTGTATAAGTACTTAATGAAGCATAATAAGTAAATGATAAAAATTTCAAAATGATTGCACTGCTTTAAAGCCCTTTGACCTTTAATAATGTGTGGATGCACCCTGATGTGCTACGCATTCTCCAACGCGCCTAGGCATGCTTCTGATCAGGTGGTAAATGTCCTCCTGTGGTATCTCATTCCAGGCAACCACCAACTCCTCTCGAAGTGCTTCTAGAGTCTGAGGAGGACGTTGCAAATTGAGCAATCTCCTACTCATCATATCCCACACGTGCTCAATTGGAGATAAGTCGGGAGATCTTGGTGGCCATGGTAACAATGTGACATCATTATGTTGAAAGAAGTCTATTGTGACTCTTGCAACATGTGGTCGGGCATTATCTTGTTGGAAAGTTGAATGTGCCAGGGTGTCAAGATAGGGTAAAAGATGGGGTTCTAGAACTTCGTGGATATAACGCTGCGCGTTCATGTTACCTCTGATGAAGATTAAAGGTGACCTGGAACCATAAGCTATAGCACCCCAAACCATAACTCCAACAGTGTGATGAACATGTCTTGCAACAAAAAACTGTGGATTCCTCCTTTCACCACGTCGCCTTCTAACCCTGGCACGACCATCTTGCATGCCCAAAACAAAATCGCGACTCGTCACTAAAGACAATACTGTTCCATTCCTTATCCCAGAGTGACCGTTGTCTGCACCACTCAAGGCGATTACGTCGGTGTTCTCGAGTTAAAGGGAGGACCCAGTGTGGTCGGTATGAAAACAAGCCAAAACTTCTCATTCGTCGGTAAACACTTCGCATGCCAATAGGTCTTCCGTGTTCTGCAAACCATTCATTTGCAATGGACCTGGTAGTGGAGAAACGGTCCCTTAAGGCCAATAATCTTAGGCGGCGATCTTCACGGTCTGTTGTTCTACGGCGGCGTCCAGTGCCCCTTGCTCTTTGCGTACGGCCTTCTCGAAGCCATGCCTGACAACACTTAACCACAGTGTCTACACTTCTTTGCACTCTAACTGCAATTGTCCGAAAAGAAAGTCCAGCTTCCCGAAGTCCCACTATACGGCCCCTATCAAACTCACTAAGTTGATGAAATCGTACAGGTCTCCGTACTCTAGGCATCGTAACCGATCGTAAAGGATGTCAAGAACCAAAATCCGCCAACGTTGATTCTTTACTGCGGCTGAAATATTCATTTTTAGACCGTTAGTGAATTAAAAGAAAGCAGTACATATATAAAAACCGGAATGTCCAACTGATAAGGCTGAAAATTTGTTCACTTGTTATTTACAGTAAGATAAATACATGCACCAACTTTTACCATTTAAACTGGGTGTTCGGATTTATATGTCACTTAGTATATTTAGATTATTGCTAACTGTTTAAATTAAATGTATTTTGTTTTTTCAATGTTATCAAGTGATCATTAGAAGGGACAAGTGACTATTCAGTCTACGGTAGCCGGTGAGGACTCTCACAAAAACGTTGAATTATTCTATACCTGTAGCCAGCGCGTTTGCGGTTCATCGAAACCCGCTATGAACCTCTTGGACTACCTGCTCCCGGTCTCCTCACACTTTTTCCAAATCCCTATAAGCACTGGCGCCTGCTTATATTTAGACTACGCTCGGGACCGATGCGGAAGTTTCTGGCTCCCAGCTGAGCCAGATAATCAGCTCTCTCATTAACACTGTGTCCGGGGACCCAAAGAATAGTAGAGCATTACTGAACTAAAGGTGAACTTGTCGTAAAGGAAGCCGCTGACTTCAGAGTTCCTTGACGGTTGGAGGAGGATCTAATTATACAGGGTGTCCGCAAAGTTGGGGTTTTCCTTTACACGACGTGTAGATCTTGAAAACATAAGCAATTTTTCTTAGTACCATATACACCACTGTCTTAAGGGAACCGAGATAAATGGCTCTGCAGCATCAAAAATATCTGTATACCGTCCTGTAGCCGCGAATCGAGACATCCCCGACTGGTACTAGGACACTAGCTCAACCCGACGACAGAACTGGGTGGGGGTCAGTGTGTCAGGTCAGTATGCAACCTTCAACCGACGGTTACGGTCACGCGTGTAGAGGTAAACGAACCTGTATAATCGATTGCGTTTCAAAAAACAACAAGCACTAGAGACGTGACTAGAGAAGTGCAAGTATCAAAAACTAAAGTATGGAAAACGCGGCGTGAAGAGGGGCTGTATCCGTTTCACGTCCAACGTGTACAAGCCGTTCAACCTGACGATTTTCCAGCAAGAGTGCGGTTTTGTGAGTGGTTGTTGCATCAACATGACAATAATCCGGACTTTTTGAAGTGCATATTGGTGACAGACGAATCTACGTTCACGCGTAATGGGCTGAATAACTTTCGCAACTCTCATGTTTGGTCAGTAGAAAATCCGCACGCTCTCCGTCGGGCACATTTTCAACAAACATTTTCGGTGAATGTTTGGGCTGGCATGGTGAACGGTATGCTCATTGGACCATTTATTATCCCAAATCGATTGGACGGGATGCAATACCTAGACTTTTTACGCAACATTTTGCCTTCCTTGTTAGAAGATGTGCCATTAAGTGTAAGACAATCAATGTGGTTTCTGCACGATGGACATATTTGTTACCTCTGTTCGTGGTCTGTACCATCGCCGGCGTCTGCTAGGTAGCGCATCAGCTGATTTCATTTTCTGTTGGAGCGGTATGATTTAGGGCAGAGACGTACTTAGCCCTTCTCGTCAACTGGAGAGTGAGTACTTTTTCCTTTATTTTTTTTTACTTGATCGCCCTCGTTTCACTACACATTACCTTTGTTATTTCAAGGGTAGTTGTTTCTGAAAAGGAAAACCCCAACTTTGCGGACACCCTGTATACACCAACCAAATAAAAAGAATGTTGCATCTTCCTTTTAGAGTACCATGATTACAATACATTCTTAAAGGTCACTGTCTAAGGTTACGTCTAGCAGTTGCACTGCTGTTTAGGCGGAATTCGCAAGATATTAAGGTTACTAAAAATTTTAGTTGCAAACTGACAATTCTCTTTTGATACTAAGATACATCGTGCAATTTAACCAGCAGGGTCATCAAAGCTTATCAGACTGGTGTCAACTCACAGTTGTTATAATCAACTTTTGATTTTTGTTAAGTTATATATGTAGGCCCTACCCGTGCGATTGCACAATTTAATATAGTTTCAGAGATTTGTCAGTTTGAAATTTTCCAACCTCAATACCCTGCGAACCCCATCTTAAATGATTTTCTTTCGACCTATCTATTTCATTCCTTCGATGAGAGTTATTCGTAAGCACACATTTTGGACTTCTAAGCAACCTAAATGCTTCATGTTAGATTGTCCACGGCATTTTGAGTATTCTTCGATACACCTACTTTTAAACAAGCACAGTGGGGGTATCTGCCATTTTTGGGGTGATATCTTACTAGATTTACCATCGGTATCATTTCCGCTACTCATTTGCAAAGTTATTTGATCGTAAGAGACAATAGTTTTTTTAAAGTCTAAAGGTTCAAACCCTGGACGCCTTTTTCTTAGTTTCATGTTGGCACGCCCGCATAGTATACAGGGTGTAAATGTAATGGTAGTCAAAACAAGTCAAAAAGTTCATATGACCCGTGGTCCAAAGGTCAATAGATTTTTTTTGTTTAAATGGCTTTATAGTTTACAACTTTAGGTGCTTTATATCGACCACAATCTTACTAATTTTTATAATCTAATCTAAAACGTTTTTAAATTGGGTAATTAATAAATAAATGGTATTAAGTTTTTCTAAGTTAAGCCAAAATTTGTAGTCAGTAAGTAAGTCTGATTAAATAAAATATTTAAAACACACATGACAACAGCGCGTCGGTCATTCATCACTCTTATCGAACGGGCAATCGATCTCAAACGATAACAGTGGTTAGTTATTGCTCGCGTACGTCGTCGTGTTTATTTATAATGTTCTCGAATCAAGAGTTCGCCGACATGTTGTTAGTTTACGGTGAAGCTCGTCAGAATTCAAATCTTGCAGCTCAAATTTCGCCAACGGGTACACCCACGCAGAAGGACATTTTTGCAAGTGTACCAAAGACTTCGAGATACAGGAGCAGGAGGAACAAATTTCAAATATCGTGGAAATCAATGCAGATATCAGCACTCGGGAATTAGGCCGCCGCGCAGGACTATCGCATACCATAGTCCATAGAATCCTACGGGAAAATTTGCTTTATCCCTACCATGTATAACGAGTGTTGGCCTTGTTACCAGAAGACTATTCTCGCAGACTAACATTCTGTCAGTGGTTTTTGCACAAAAACATTGAAAATCCGGATTTTCTTAAAAACATTCTAGCGACGGACGAATGTACTTTTACGCAAGACGAGTTATTACTCACACGTGGGCCTAAGAAAATCCTCATACCATTCATGAAGGATATTTCCAACAACGTTTTGAAATAAATATTTCGGCGGGTATTCTTGCCGATCAGGTAATTGGCCCTTTCGAGTTATCCCCAAAGTTGTCAGGAGAAGGATTCTAGCCAATATCTTACCAAAACTTTTGGAACAGACCTTAGATAACATGCCATTACAACGGAGACAGAATTTGTGGTTTCTTCATGACGGGGCACCACCACACATTTTTAGAGTCGTCATTCAGTATTTGAATGAACATTATCCAAATCGCTGGATCGGTCGAAATGCTCCTGATCCTCGAAAATGGCCAGCAATATCTCCTGACCTCAATCCGATAGATTTCTGGTATTGGGGAGAACTTAAAGGGATGGTTTATGGGGCTGGTCCAATAACAACTGAAGAACAACTTCGCGAAAAAAAATTTAATGCGGCCGAAATAATAAATGGACAACTTCGAGGACCTAGAGTAAGAAGAAGCTGGGTTTGTCGTAATGAAGCTTGTGTGGAACGTCGAGGACGATATTTTGAACATCTTCTTTAAACACAAAGAAGTGCAGTGTGGGTTTTAAAAAGAAAAACAATGTATGTATCAAAATTGGGTTCCCTATTTATAAGTGGATTTTTTTAATACATTCAATAAACTTTTAATTGTATGCATTTTACGAGTACATTATCAAATAATGAAAAAATATCAAAGAGCCACGAATAACAAATTCCATCTTTATTTCGTCGTAATTTGCGTCTGGCATTGCGGCGTTGTCAGATTCTAATTTACTTTAAAGTCGCTTTTCTCTAAAAAATGCCGTTTTGACCCCCATGTTATATGAAACTTTCTGCTTCCATTAACCCCCTCTATCATCCATTTAAATAATGCCTATCATAACGTTTACACCCTGTCTATTTGTAATAATAAATCGCCTTTGTTCAGGGCGAAGTTCAACTTATAGCTATTCTCTTACCTGACCTTCAACAACAAGAAGTTAACATCAAAAGTATATAAGTAGAATGAAATATATAAATTATAGTATAGTACTAAGCATTAGTACTTTATAAATCTATGAGGTTACAAATAAAAGGACCTCAACTATATCATGTTCATAATTTAAAGAAAGAGGTGATAATTGTCATCATAGTATCTCGAATAACTCGATGGGTTAATTGATAATTGAGGCCTGAATTCTTCAAATGTGATTCTTGCCTCTTCAATTTAATACACGCAAATTTTCAGTAACTCAGCATCCAAGGGACTTGAAACGATCCACTTCTTTAAACGTCTGCTAGTTCAGTTGTATTGGTGCTCATTTTCTTACTAGTGGTTTTCATTTATTAGATTTTGTTGTATATTGAAGACCCAATTTATCCAAGCTATGTTAGCTCTATCTATTGCGTCCCCATTTCTGTATTTCAGACACTTGCATCTTAAATTAGACATATATCTCATCCATGCGATGAGCTATACCATTAGTCTGGAATGATGGACATTAGGCAAACCTTTATTTATAACTGTATGGTATGCTATTTTGAAAATAAATCATATCATCATGAAATTGCTCACAAATATGACACCCGCCAGAAAATTGCTAGACACAAGACCTAGGCCAGAAAACTAATTACTGCAACACTCCTGGATTTATCTTTGCCTCAAATTGTCCAACGAAATGCCTTCTGATTACAAGTTAATACGAACCATTGGTTTATTCAGGAAAAAATCTCAGTATGGGTGAACGGTATATCCATAAGGTGCATAATACATGATTATACAGAAGGTAAAGCACTTACAAGTCACTTTTCACAGCCCAAGTGAAGTCACCGTTCTGTGAATAATTATAATGTTGCTCCACTTTATTTTATTATACTTTATTTATACGGTATCTCATGTTTGATGGACACTTAATTTTATTCTATTCTACGCTTGATGTATCTTTAGCTTTATTGTTCGCAACACAAACGTAACTACCGGTTTTGTACTGTCATATTAGTTTCATTCTCCTTTACTATGTATGTATGCTTTCAACGTGTTAATAGTGTACACGTATTGAGCCGTATTCATGAAAGAGAAGCATATCATCGGAAGCATAAGGTAAAAGTCTTGCTTCGGAGAAAAAGGTAGAAGTATAAGCATATCCTTGTTTTCATATTCATAATGATTACCTTATACACCCGAGGATATCCTCCAAGGAGAAGTAA
This sequence comes from Acanthoscelides obtectus, assembly GCA_963669975.1. NCBI lineage: Eukaryota > Metazoa > Arthropoda > Insecta > Coleoptera > Chrysomelidae > Acanthoscelides > Acanthoscelides obtectus. The sequence goes on along the minus strand of CAVLJG010000010.1, from coordinate 40,315,079 downwards.
AAGGTTGACTGATGTTTGTATCTTGAGCGACATGTCCTGACTTGTTCTAGCTTGTAGTTGACGTGGGAGTTCGTTCACTCAATATCACTGTCAGTTGTACTCCAGAGCTTACACAGACCGTTCCGTATTTTTACTGGATACAGTTTTTTATCAAATTAATAAGCATGTCATCCTCAAGTGATGATGAAACTATAGAAAATAATGTCAACGACCTGCAGTTCATCGTACATGAAATTGCCAATGCTCCCATTATTTTGCAAAAGTCACAAGTTCCAAAAATAACAATGAAAAAGGACGATGTCTTGAAGAAGATGTTGAAAAAATACGAATCAACATTCGGTAAACCGTTAGATACTAAAGGCTTATTAAAAAAAATCAACAACATGAAATCAAGATTGAATAAAAAAACAGATCTAAAAAAACTGGTAATAAAGCAATTAAATTGTTAGATTGGGGAAGAAAGTTGCTGAAAGCTATGGAAGGTAATCCTACAATTGGAAAAATTAGAGGTGCTATTCAGGTTGGTAGTGTTCAAGAAGTTAGTATTACAGCGCCAGCAATTCAGAAGACATTGCCACCAAAACGAAAATTAGCAACAGAGAAATACGAAACTGAGGCAACCAAAGGGTTAATGACAAAAGAACTGCAACGTCTAGTGCTATTACACTAACACCAAGTTTCTGACCAATACCTTGTTGATATCCAGGCGTAGACATATCTTCATTTTATGAATACATGAAAGTGCTCCTCCTCGAGTTTCCTCATTCTCAACTAAAAATCTGTCCGCAAGACATTGTACATTTGCTTCGTCGAACCGTTATAATTTTTTGAAGTCACGACCAAGTGAAGGTAAACGAGGTTTGTAGGTTTTAACATCTCTAACATCCACAATTTCCGCCATCATCGTTTGACCACCTTTCGTTACGAAGTTGAGTCTGCTACTGACCACACTCAAAATTTTTGAAAGATATGCTTCCTAAGCCAAGTATAAGGTGAAGATTATGAATATCCTTTTACTTATGTCACTGCCTTGAAGGATATGCTTATACTCAAAAAGCAAAAGCATTTACTTCAAATTATTATGAATACCATCTGGAGGATTTCCTTCAAAATTTGCAAGTACAAGGATATCCTTTGCTTTATGAATACGTCTCATTATATGAAAGCTTCTATTACAGTTTAGTACGAGCCGCGTTTAGTCTTTTAAAACATCTTATTTATTATTGAATTAAGTTAAACTGCGACAGTGTCAGTTCAAAGTTTTGTCGATACTGCCAGTGACTCTGCAACACCAAAGTATGTCAGTGCGTGAGTGTAGAAGCACATACACACAGAATTCTTTTCTTTCGTGGCATTACTATTATTTGTCATTGATACCCGTTTGTGGCAACAATCTTTGAAATTTGTATTCATATTATTTAATTGTATTTGGCAAATAAATTATTATTATCACCATCTGGACCCCACCTCGTTCAAAATATTGGCTCCCTGTATATTCTCCTTATGGTATGGTAGGCTTGTAGTTATAAAAAATGTGTACCAAGAACCGCTACCCAATAACAAGCATTAGCTGTGTCCGTGACAGTAACATCTAAATGCTGTGCAATTTTAGGCTACTTCAATCGAGAAGCAGGCACAAGTGCCCTTCATTGGAACCGAAATAAGAAGTGTTGCTTGTTTTGGCGTCGATCTCATTTTCTACTACTTATATACTGGAAAAGGCTGATATCTATATTTTTAACAATAGGCACAGTATGGTTTAGAAGTGAAATGTAATGGATTCCAGCAATCTAAAAGTAATTTTATGGATATCTGCATGTCCATTATTGCGGTGAACGGTAAACTAACACAGATTTGAGAGTGTAAGAAAATTGATTCATAAATACAATGAAATGGTTTAGCAATAACATAAGGATTATTAAAATATAAATCGTTCATTATACTGCAGAAGGACGTAGAATTGTTTAGAACGGATCGCTGGCTTGCCATCCTTGACGCGTGATTCAATTATGATTGACGCTTTAGTGTGATCCGCTGCGTTTCCTACGACTTTTTCTAACTGATTAGAATTATCTCGAATATTAATGGTGATACTAAAACAGATAAGCTGATTACAATACTAATGCTAGCGATATAGCTGTTTTTATATCATGAGCGAAAAGTTTCACTTTGCTTTTGAGAAGGCGGTAAATCAAAGGAGATACATTTTTGCTTACCAGGTTCGTGGAAAAGGTGGAAAACTAACCTCAGGAGGCTCAAAAATCCAATCAACGATCCTTATTCCCTCAGCATTTAGGATTCTGTCTTAGCGGCTTCTTTAGTAAAAAATATATTTCAACTGAACATTGATGCCAAAAATCAATTTACCAAAATCTAATTTACAATTCTTGTAATTAAAAAACCCAGTTCTGTGTTTCATCAACGAGGTCTTAGAAGGATAACCAATGACAAATTGAACACGAAAACGAAGACACGAGAAGACTTTATGTCAATGGGTCAGTGCTCCATGTCTGCATGTTGTTTTGTCAAAATTAGATTTACATTACATTACAACATAATACAAATATCCAGTTTGCTCAACGTAGCCTCCAGACTTGGGTTGTAATGTTATTATGTTTTTTGGATGTTACAAGACATAATGAAACTGCATGTCACTCATTTTTTTCTAAAACGTATTAATTTGTTCCGCTTTTGCTTTATTTTACCTTAACAAAGCAATCCACCTCAAATAAATAATAATAATCATCGTCAACATCATCATCATCATCATAATCATCATCATCATCATCATCATCATCATCATCACCGTCATCACCAATTGACTCTGTTATAAAATAATGTCAAGCTGGTTGATTCAATACCACAAATGCAACTGATATTATAATTTTTTTTAAATCTAACCCCGTCCGACAAAGATTAAAAAAATGTGAACAGAAGCAATATTTGTAGTCCAGGTTCGTCAGTCAGTGATTCCGTACATACTGCAACGCTATATATATAGAATTCACACGACTTTAATCTGTAATAACTTATGCCAGCATTGCGTGTGAAGTGCAGGGTCAACTTACTTTTTTGTATTGTCCGAAACCCGGTTTTCTATTTTCTTTCAATTGTAGGTTCTGCTTCTGGAGGCCGGCGATGACGAGCCCCAGGCTGCAGACGTACCTTCCTTTGCCACCATGATGCAACATTCCAACATTGATTGGGACTTCAGGACTCAACCCACACCCAGAGCATGCAGGGCCAGGGTTCAGGGTCAATGCTCTTGGGCCAGGGGAAGGGTCATGGGTGGATCTTCAACTATCAACTTTCTCATATACTTCAGGTGAGAAGTTACGAATGAATCAAATCAAACCCAAATGTTTCAATAGCCATTTGATACCTCCTGGTAGATAGATAGTAGGTATCCAACCCACGCATCAGAAAATACACAAGCCAGCAGGAGTATATTTATTATGATCACAATTTTTAGCTAAAAAATATATATTTACATATAGTCCAGGTATTAACTTCGTATTTGCTTGTAAAAATACTTCTGATTAAGATTTTTTGCATAATCCTATTCTACTCCTTTTTAACTAATCTGCATGTCGCCAGGTTTAAAATTTCTTCGGAAAGTTATTAAAATTTTTTCAAAAAAATTTTTTTGCCGGAATATAAGCGCTTTAATATTTTAAAAAAGTGCAAAATATAACATTTTCAACCCCGAAAAACAATACGAAGAAACGGAAATTTTAATGCCAATAAATATTCTTAAAACATTCAAAAATTTTTCTAAGCATTTTAAGAGGTTTTATTATTGTAAATATTTATTTTTTGATTGGCGTGAGTGCGAGAGAGAGATGTAGCTGGAGGCCCCCTTATTGTTTTTCGGGATCGCCAAACAATTTTGCACTTTTCCCAATATTAAATCGCCCATCCATAACTATCAACTTTAGAGAAAAGTTCTATAGCACCTTTTCTTGTTGATAATGGACACAGAAAACCCAAAAACACATTGACCGGAGCATATGACCATTTTTTGAAATTCGTTAAAAAATTGTTTAAATAATTTTTGACAGAATTTATGGCCTGACCCTTGTTGAAAGGAGACTTTTTTGAATAAGAATTTGGAAATCAGAATCAGAATATTTTTTCGAGCAGATGCGAAGATGCTGCTTGCTCTTTTGATGATTCCGATAAAATGGGCCATTTTTGAGAACACCAGTGTAGCGTTAGCACAGTTTCCTAAATTTGATATTGTATCTATTATATTATAATACTCTCTCGTTTTGAAAATACAGTAATTTGGATAACATGTTCGTTAATCAGCGATCTCAAATGGGATTCTTATTGAATCCTTTGGGGATCGCCGGCCGTGTGAATCAACAGGAACAGTATTCAAACAAGAGTGTTTTTCTCAAAAACGGCTTATCGTGTTGGCATTAAATAAGAATAAATTTTTCCAGGTAAAGATAAGGCTTTCAAAAAATATAATTTTTGGGACCTTATTATATATAGAAAGTACAAAAAACAGCAATGCTGCATTAGGGCTAGTTTGTCTCAGGTCATCTAAGCGAGTTGATTGTTTACAACATGAACATCATCCTGAGTCCCAAAATGTCCCATCACCAAGATACAGGGTGTTATGAATTCCTACGCCACTGATGAGACTGAATAAGAACAAAACATGTACATTGCTTAAATAATGATATTTTGACTCAAGATTGCACTCTTAATACACTACATATAATTTTCGATCTCAAACCCATCAACTTCAGCGTATTTTCAAGGTAGAACGGATTTTAACTAAATATTTAAATATTTTTTTCCAAAAGGTATATTCAGCTAAAGATCTCAAAATGCTGATTCCTGTAAAATTATGCAATATTCTTTTCAAAATAGACAGTTTCGTATAAAATGATTTTCGTTCCCTCCTGTAGGTCTGGCTAATAATTTACTAATTCTTACGCCACTGGCGTAGTCTCAAAAACGCAAAATTTTATGCTATTATCTCAATCCATTTGGAAAATAACAAAATGACTTCTCGACTTTGATATTATTATTCCAGTTTTAAGACAATGCTCTAGAAATATTGCTACTTTTACTGAATTACTGTGTGTCACTCGATGGTCATTTAATAAAAACCGAGCGCCGTAAGACTTTGTTAAAGGAACTAGTTGCTTATACATTGCATTCTATAAGTACCTGGAAGATCGCTTTCTTATTGTGAGACTCCCTCCCTGTAAGTAAGTATACAGGGTGTCCCAGAAGTCGACGTCAAGCCGAAACCGGGTGATAGGCAAAGTCATAACAGCTATCAGAAAAATATTTAAAAAATTTTTATGTATGTGTTTTGAAAATTATAGGTCTTTGAAAAAAATATAGAAATTTCACACCCTACGGCAGTCTGTCAACTCCTGTTACTACAAATATTAACTTTTTTTGGATTTTATTTTTACAATGTAATGATGAATAATGCATCTTCAAACTGGTGTCTCAACCTTACTGCCAACTTTTCTCGTTCAGGAAAAATTGCCACTTATTTCCCAACCAAGTATTCCAAAGTAAAACTTTGCTCAACTTTAACTGGCTGTACTGGAAAAAAATGTACTACGAGAATTTGGCAAGTAACCTTAATAGTTGGCGCATTTAATAAGGATTCCAAAATGGTATAACACTTAGAAGATTACTCGTTAACTTATGCACAATTTTCATTTGAAGAAAAACTGATGAAAATTTTTCAAAATTTCATAATTAAACAGCGATTATGAAAACGCACAAGGACCCTTAAGGATAACTGTTTGCACAACAGTGGGCGGCAAAATGCTGCTGATGATGATTTACCTTTACAGCAAACGCCCAAACTGTTTTCCTTCAGCCGCAATGCACGCTCGACATCTTAAAAAAGATCGAGTTATTAAACGAGCGAATCCACGGTTATTAACAAACTCAGCTGCTTCCAATAGTCTTTGCCGTAGCTCAGCTACATTTTGAATCGGCTTGAAATACACTTTTTCTTTTACAGTTCCCCAGTAAAAAAATCTAACGGATTCAAATCTGGTGACCGGGCTGGCCACGGTATTGTACCAGACCGCCCTATCCATCTGCCTGGAAAGTTTTGATCGAGATACTCTCTCACTGAGAGTGCATAGTGCGCCATCATGCTGAAACCACATGTCCCTGTAAATACTCAGTGGCACGTCCTCCAATAAATTTTCTAAATGATTTTGCAAAAAAAACCTAAATAAACCTCAGCAGTCAAAGTCTCTGGGAACGGACCGATTATGTTACCATTTAAAATTCCTATCCAATGGTTTATCTTGAAGCGATATTGAGATTTATCTTCTCTCATCAAATGTGGGTTTGCTACGTGCCACTCGTGTAAGCTATGCAGGTTCATGTACCCATCTTTCTTAAATGTGGTCACATCTGACCATAACATTTTTCCAAAGAACCGTGGATCTTCCCTGTGTCTTTCTAACATTGTGCGACAAAAAGCAACTCGGGGCTCATAGTCCCGGGGCATAAGAGCTTGAACACGCTGTACGTGGTATGGATGGAGCACGTTTTTTTGCAAGATTCTATGGGCTGTACTTTTGGGCACACCTGTTTTTAGTTCTATTGCAGGCACTGAAGTACTCGGGTCTTCTTCGACAGCTCCTAGCACCGCGTCTTCGTAAGGAAGGACAGATCTTCCCTCACCGTGTGATTGGTTTGGTAGTTGGCCCTCTGAGAAAAGTAAGCGGTGCACATTTGTGAACACTCGATGATCTGGATGACGAGCTGCATTCGGGTACCTCTCACACTAAAGTCTCGCTGCAGCACTAGCGTTGCATCTGCATTCCCCATAAATGAGGTGCATGTTAGCATATTCTTGTATGGTGTACACGGACATAGCGGCACTGCACAATCACACTATCAAAGATAGTCTAAGGAAAGCAAATGTTGTTGTTGTTTTGAAGAGCAATTAAACAGTCTAAATCCAAATCACAAGCGATCAACAGTCCAGTTCACGAATCCAAAATTAGTAACAGTACGAAATCAACAAGCACGAACATGTAAAGATGCGCAGTAAACGAAGGAGTACTGATCGGTATCAAAGTGTGCAATAGCAAGTAAGTGATGTGCTTCATCCATACCACATACAGCGTGTTCAACCTCTCCTGCCCCGGGATTATGAGCCCCGAGCTGCTCTTTGTCGCACAATGTTAGAAAGACACAGGAAAGATCCACAGTTCTTTGAAAAAATTTTATGGTCGAATGAGACCACATTTAAGGAAGATGGGTACATGAACCTGCATAACTTACACGAGTGGCACGTAGCAAACCCGCATTTGATGAGAGAAGATAAATCTCAATATCGCTTCAAGATAAACCATTGGACAGGAATTTTAAATGGTAAAATAATCGGTCCGTTTGACTTCCCAGAGACTTTGACTGCTGAAGTTTATTTGGATTTTTTGAAAAATCATGTACAAAATTTATTGGTGGACGTGCCACTGAGTATTTACAGGGACATGTGGTTTCAGCATGATGGCTGCCCAGCGCACTATGCACTCTCAGTGAGAGAGTATCTCGATCAAAACTTTCCAGGCAGATGGATAAGGCTGGTACAATACCGTGGCCAGCCCGATCACCTGATTTGAATCCTATAGATTTTTTTACTGGGGAACTGTAAAAGAAAAAGTGTATTTCAAGCCGATTCAAAATGTAGCTGAGCTACGGCAAAGACTATTGGAAGCAGCTGAGTTTGTTAATAACCGTGGATTCGCTCGTTTAATAACCCGATCTTTTTTAAGAAGATGTCGAGCGTGTATTGCGGCTGAAGGAAAACAGTTTGAGCATTTGCCAGTACAGCCAGTTAAAGTTGAGCAAAGTTTTACTTTGGAATACTTGGTTGGGAAATAAGTGGCAATTTTTCCTGAACGAGAAAATTTGGCAGTAAGGTTGAGACACCAGTTTGAAGATGCATTATTCATCATTACATTGTAAAAATAAATTCCAAAAAAGGTTAATATTTGTAGTAACAGGAGTTGACAGACTGCCGTATGGTGTGAAATTTCTATATCTTTTTCAAAGACCTATAATTTTCAAATCACATACATAAAATTTTTTTAAATATTTTTCTGATAGCTGTTATGACTTTGCCTATCACCCGGTTTCGGCTTGACGTCGACTTCTGGGACACCCTGTATACTATAGGAAAGATATGAAATACATGAAACTGCTTGTGCAGTTTCAAGTTTATCTGAGCCAATAATTCGTAAGTCAATTAATATGTTGAATAATTATATTTTCTTACTAATGCTCCTTGCAACAGCAAGGAAGTATCAATGTCTCATGTTGAAATGCGCCTTCCGAAACGTTAACTAAATATAACCAATTAAAATCTGTTGGATTTTTATCGATATTTATTTTTATAAAATCATTAGTATTCCATTCAAAGGCGATGTAACGGTAAAACACCAGATTACTTTTAGCGCAGAATAGTTTCAAAAGAAAGATATTGCTTTATAAGGTTTGTAAGCTCTAGATAGCATTGAATTCACATCACTTTTGAGTTTTCTCACTTGCTGGACATCTTAAGAACCTGAACCAATTTTGAGAAGAACGTCTGGACGTTGCTTTGACCCAAAGTTATTCAGCGTATATCATGAACAGTTGAGAAACTTGAAAATGACTATGAGTTGGATTCATGTTATAAGGTGACTAGGATAGAGTAAACATACAAAATTATGTTCAGCAACACATCCTCAAGCTAATGATACACGATTTGTACCAATTCACCTTGATAATTGTGGATTTTTTTTTCAATCTGGGCATCCCATATACGTGTTCAGTCGAATCACCTAGTGAAAATTATTGTAGAAATGAAATGCGTATTTGGCGTGTTCAAAAATTTTTTGGAGATGAAACGAGATACCATTGCGTCATTAATGAGAATTTGTCACGACTGTTCCTGTTTTACTGTGAATACATTGAATAGGTTAGTGCTCATAGTTGGAGCTGTCTATATCTATGAGACACTAATCTTTTCAAAGCTTATATAGTACGTAGGTACCTGTGACATTATCTTAGACGAGATTGGATATCTTCAGGTAAAATATGTTAATTAGTCGTATTAGTAAGCTATTAGGACTGCTTTCATCTATTCGTCCAGCAGAGGACCAACCGTTTGCTCTGCTTTCATTCGTAGTCCTACTTAGAGACCTACACCATGCTGATGATTGCCAATAAGCATGAAATAGGTTGGCCTTGTGACGGTCGGATGGACAAAAACAGTACGATCACTCTTTTAATGGCAAATAGACCATTATCTACTATATCGCCAGAATCTACGGCATCAAGCGGTCATAGTGAGATTTGACTGTATGTAGTCGCGAACTGGGATACCCTGTCAGTTCCAATAGATAGTTGCTGTTTACTGTCGCAGTGGATAGTTTTCGGACTTTGACTCATACATATTTTTCAGGGGCGGTCCCCGAGACTACGACGAATGGGAAGCCATGGGCAACCCTGGATGGGGATACCGTGACATGCTTCCAACATTCATAGCCATGGAACGAAATGGAAACATCGAAAGCGTGGACCCACGCTACCATGGAACTGATGGAGATATGTCCATCCAATACTTCCCTTATCAAGACCAGAATGTCTTTCATTTCTTCAATGCCTATCAAGAGCTTGGCTTGGAGGTATTTGATCAGAACACCGAAAGGCAAATCGGAACTAGTTTGATTCAGACGTTCAGTCAGAATGGGTTGAGATTTACGTCAAATGATGCATACATAAGGTAAGTGAGACCAGGCGCTTATAACGGGTGATTTTTTAAGAGGTATGGATTTGATTTTCAAAAAAAAACACAAAAAATTTGAAAAAACGATTAAATCCTTATTTGAGTCGATAGAACGGTCCATATAATTTAATGTTTAAAGATTATTTCTTGAAAATGTTGGCCGCGGCTCCGCTTTAGATGGCCCATGCACAAGCTCCAATTTTGGCACACTCTCTCCAACATATCGGCCGGTATCTCACGAATAAATGCTTCAATATTGGCTTCCAGTGCATCAATCATTGCTGGTTTATCCCTGTAGACATTAGCCTTAACATGGCCACACAAGAAATAGTCCAACGGCGTTAAATCACACGATCTAGGCGGCCAATTGCCGGGCCCCAAACGTGTGATAAACTGTTCACCGAACTCGCCTCTCAATAGGGCCATTGTTTCGTGTGCGGTGTGGCATGTGGCACCGTTTTGTTGAAACCACATGTCAGCCAAGTCCAGCTCTTCCATTTTGGGCAAAAAAAAGTTTGTTAGCACGGTAGCGCTCGCCATTCACAGTTACGTTCCGGCCATTGTCGTCTTTGGAGAAGTACGGCCCGATGATGCCACCGGCCCATAATCCACACCAAACAGTGATTTTTTCGGGATGCAATGGTAGCTCTTGCAATGCTTCTGGCTGGTATTCACTCCAGATGCGGCAATTTGGATGTGGCAATGTGGATCATCCTCCAACTTTGCCAGCGCCCATTCACCAAATGGGAAACGTTGTGGGAGGTTGTGTGGCTTCAATTCTTGCGCCAGCTGTATCTTATAAGGTTTTACACCCAAATCCTGTCGCAAAATTTTCCACGTAGTGGAGTAACAAAGGCCCAATTGCTGCGAACGGCGGCGAATCGACATTCCACGGTCATCACTAACACTGGCGGATACAGCCGCAATATTTTCTTCAGTCCTCACTCTACGTCTGCGTGTTGGTGGTTTAATGTCCAATAATGTAAACTGGGTTCGAAATTTAGTCACAAGCTTCCGAATAGCTCCCTCAGTAGGCCGACCAAATTGCCCATAAATTGGAAGCAGTGCTCGATGCACTCTCTTAACCGAGCATGAATTTTGATAGTAAAATTCAATAATTTGCAAGCGTTGTTCGTTCGTAAGTCGATTCATGGTTAAATTATAGACCAAACTGAACAAGTTTGATATTGACACAAGACACGATTCACGCGTCATCTGTCAAAAACAGTGTTGCCAAAAAGATACTAGCAAAAAAATCACCCATTACTACTACTTACGAGTAGCAGGCGATGATCGCTTGTAAATAATAATAATTACAGAATTTTTATAATTACACACAAAAATAAAGTTCAAGCGATTTTAATTTTTTTTTGTATTCACCGTAGTTTCGCTGCATGCAATGCAAAAGGTTTTCGCGGCCATCATCCAATGTTATTTGGTCGGTTTTTGGGTAGTTGGGCCGTCGTACAATATTTTTATTTGACGTTTCGCCATCACAGTTCGGAGTCCTGTGAGCTACTGAGTAACTACCCAAAAACCGACCAAATAACATTCGCTGCATGCTTTGCAAAACCTACATAGCCGTTTAGTCCTTGGTATAGTTGTAACTTTGTTTCGAAATTCCATCATTGACATGGTTTTTCGTGATCCACAGTCTGCGAAAACCAAAAGTTCGCAAATTTTGGCCTAACAAGCAAGGCTAAAAATTGCTTCAAAATAAACTAACCTAAAAATACTCTTGGGGTGGGGGTCTTGTGGGGATAGGCTTTAGCTTAAATTTAGATACCTGGCAACCTCGAGAGTAGGGATTTGTGTTTAATCATTGAAAGTGACCTTTTTAAGGCTTTCAGACGTTAAATGGCCTATAGTTCGAAAACGGTCAACCTTACAGAAAAGGTGGGAAAAACCAGGAAAAATGTAAGCGGAGCGAAAAAAACTTCTTTTTGAAATCAGTTTTAAAAAAATGTTTTTACAAATTTTATCCGCAGGTTTATTCTGGCATGTCAAGGGGCACTGAACAAACGTAATTATGAAAAAAAATCGAGTTAGAAGAGTTATCTCGCGAATGCGACGGTTTAGCCTCCTTAAATATCCCAGCATTTCTTCAAAAATGATCACTGGATATCGTCATTAATTGATCAATTGAATTGAGTCGGTAATTGTAGCTGACCTGATTTGTAGCTTTAGATGCAAATTTAGGGAAAATGCTGAGCACTTGTTTCTTAGCTAACATTACTAATGATTTCGAATTGTACCATTCATGACTTTCGCGGTATTAAATAGTCTTTGAACTGGCTGGATGATATTCATGAGATACTTACGGCCGCGCCGCCTCTGAAAGCGCTATTAATTTATTGCTGTCGCGGTTCCTAGAGACGTCAGTTTGTGACATATGAGCCAATAGAGACTAATAAATGCTTGGTAGCCTAAAAAAGATGGAAGGAAGTATTACAAAACATTATTTGTTAAATGTCCCTTAATAAGAAACAACAGGTAGCCGTTGGGTAGCCTGAAATTTGTTTAATAATAGAATGAATTATGAAAAATAGTTATTTATCATACAAGGGAAAAAAGTACTAGATTTGAGCTTGCGTCGGAAGACAATACAACCTAAAACTAAAATCTAGTATGTTTCCCGTGTATAATACACAATTTTTTTCTGTGAGGGGAAAACGACGAAAAAATATTGAAAAATTATATTATTACTGTATTTAAGTGAAAATTATCGATGTGAAATTTGACTTGTGAAATTAGTAGCTTATGTTGTGTACTTAAAGCGACAATTAGACCTGCGCTGCTTAGGAAACTTTTTAATTAATCAAGTAACTATCAATTTAAGTTTGTGATTTGATTTAAAAGTGGGGACTTCGTGGTTGTTTAGAAGTTATTATTAATACTATAAAGTAAAAAATGTCTGACCCGGAGTTTTCTTTGACTCCACCGGAATTAGTAGAAGTATCCAAAGTAGCGTCACAAAAATTATTGCTAGCTACATATACAATACAGTATCCGGGAAAAAATTAAGTACTCATTTTTTCCAGGGGAAGAAGTAATTTCATAAAAAGTGACATTTTGTTACATGTCAACAGCGATAAAATGTCAAGCTCCTTTCCCGTTACAGAAAAAATGTTTCTTATTTTAAGTTATTTAAGTTTACCGTTTTATAGTTATAAGCGATTTAATGCCTAGAAAACCCTGAAAAATTGGTATATACAATACTTGAAAACTCGGTTGAAAATTATAATTTTTAGGTTGCTAGGTATCTAAATTGAAGTTTAAACCTTGCTTTTCATGACCCCAAAAATTCATATTTTGATATTAGTTTGATGTCGAGCGATTTTTAACCTTGTTTGTTGGCAAATATTGGTGAACTTTTGGTTTCTGCACACTGCACATGCCATGTTACATATAAAAAACGTAACATCTCTTTTGAGAATTACTTGCGGTTACAATACTTCCTCGCCAATTGGTGCTAGAAGCATGAACGAAACTTATCGGTTAAGAATTCATCTCACGTATCTTCTAATGAAGAAATATGACATAGGTCATAACATATTTGTAATATATCACCTTACAATTTTGTACTAAAGGCCGTTAAGGAACCAAAGACCAAACCTAGTAGTCCAAAGAAACGCTTACGTAACAAGGGTACTCATAGACCAGAACAACAGAGCTTATGGAGTAGAATACGTCCAGAATGGCCAGCTGCTACAAGCGACAGCCAGCAAGGAGGTTATCCTGTCTGCTGGATCATTGATGAACCCAAAAATACTCATGCTTAGTGGTGTGGGTCCTTCAAATATATTGCAGCAATTCAATATTCAGGTGAGTAAATACGATAATATTTGATATCCCGCCAACACGGTTATTATTACATATACAGACTTCGAAGTTGAGTCATTTATTTTAACAGTAAGTAGATCTGACCAAAAGAAATGTTCTTTTCCTTTACCATTTTTCTGGTAAAATTAAAGTAACAAAGTTATAGCCCTTTGGAAGTTTGAGTACCGCCCTGTCTCAATAATAATATTATGTGCTCGTGTTTGGCAACAACGGATATAATCCGTCTTATCGGTTCATCGCATCGGAAACAAAAAAGCGAAAGAATTTGGAACGATGTTTTTACAATTATTTTATTCAGTTGTATACAGTCAGTGTCAGTCGGTAACGCGTGAGTGAATAGTGGTGTCTGTTGCGTGGCTCAAACGAAATCAAAAATGGCACATGTTTACGAAGATGCTGAACTTGTGGACATGATTCTTATTTACGCGGCATCACGGATTTATGCGGATCGGTTTCCCAATCAAATGCAACCAACAACTCGTGCCTTTGTTAATGTAGTACAAAGGGCTCGTGAATCAGGTGACTTAAGACCTCACATGCCGGTGCTCCAAGACCGCACGATCAAATACAGGTCCGCACTGAAATACTTGTCGGGAGGATACTTTATAAAACAAGGTAACATTTTTTTTTATTTTTTTTTATTTTTACACACATATTTTGGTTTATCTTCCTTCTACAATCATTATCTGAAAATTAATGACTCAACTTCAAAGTCACCCTGTATAAAATTTCCATGAACATTGGCCTAGGCTGTGCGCTTGCATAATATGCAAAAACGGGCTAGTTAGTTTCAACAATGAAGAAAATAGGCAATTGAATCTATTAAACATAAATAACTATTCTCATGATGTCAACAAACAATAAAGGCAGAGAGAAGTGCTTGAGAATTGCCTTGTATTGATTAGAAGCTTTTCGTGAGATTTTCTTACACGTGAGGAAATCATTTCTCCACAAATGATTGGCACCATATTATATGCAAATCAATTTTTTGTACAGAATCGGCTCATATTCAATACAGGATGATTAAAAATAATGCTTATATTTCTAGAGCAGAAAATTCGAAAAGTTACATTAAAGCCCGAGAAAAGACCAGGTGATTTATGATATACGAGTACCTACTTATTGATTTACTATGAGAATTGGGAGCACCGTATAATTTTTTTCTAGTTCGTCTTTTGAATGGTTAAGTTTATGTCCCACGCTTAGTAAGATCGGGCCTAAGAGTTCTTACACATAGGTCCTGAATATCCGTTACCTAGATACAGAGTGTTGTAAACAGTTTTTAAACGAAATCTCACAGCACATCATCAACGAAAATCCTCTATACTTATATGTAAAGCGGGTGGAGCATCTGATAAAAAATGGCAGCTCACATTTCTTCACAGGAAAGATTTAATATATCGGGGCTACTTTAAGCCAGAATTTTGAATGATCTTATCTGCGCAATCCCTCTTAGCAGGAATCAGCACTGATAAACAGGTATTTGATAATAGCTGCTCCACCTAACTGTTTTGAGCGATCTTTACTATGGAAATTTTAAAAAATCCAATTTCCGGCGTAGTTGAACATAATTCTCCGTAATTCCTATAATTCCTGTTTGTAATTCCTATTGTGTGTACAAGAAATGACGTCAGCGAATGGTCCCTCGGTTTAAGCAGGTTGAGCAGATTAAGGAGTGTCTGCAAAATTCTACGTTTGGGTATATTTTTTTCGTAATGTGCTCGATGACTCGATGCTTAGGTTATCAAAGACTTGCCAGTGGGTCAGAATCTACAGGACCATACTACAACAGACGGAGTCGTAATTGCTCTGAGCAACTTGACAGCTACAACAGCCACTGATCAACAGAGAGTTAGGGATGTATTCACGTTCAGTCAAACCCAAAGAGGACCACTAGCTGGCACTGCTACACTCCAGGTAAGTAATCGAATGAATTGGCCTCAAAGTCAGAGATATCTGTATACATATAAATTAATCGATGAAATAAACAGGCTAGCCTCCCAGGAGTCTACAATTATTCTAGATTAAAAAAACTTAGTTTTAATAAAAAAACGTCACTAAGAAGGAAGCTGTCCAAGTCGCAACAGATGTTATAAGAATTTATAATAAGAGAGTTCTCTGTAGTTCTCACAGTGCTGGCTGGCTCTTCTGAACAGTAACAATGAAGGTTCTTTTAAAGAAAATTCCCACAACGTTCTCGATTCGCTTTGGTTGAGTTTTATCTAAAGGTTTCGTTTCGATTTTAGGTAAATGCGTTTGTGCAGACGAGGTACGAAAATCAGCCAGATAGACCTGATATCCAGTTTTCTTTGGATCCTACGAATGTCCGGGATTTCTTTACTGATCCAGTTTTGACATCAGCAGCCACTGTGAGCCCAAGAGCTTATTATGACGGTATGTAAAATAATGGCTTCAAGAAGGTTGACTCTGCATTTCTCACGCAATTTTATCATCAATTAAATCATGTTGGGTTTGAGAAAATGGCGTCAAGTAGGCTGACTGCACTTCCTACGCAATGCTGTCATATTCTCTTGGCAGTTAATTATGAACTCGTATAACAGAGGAAATAAATGGATCAAGTCCCTCAAATGGGCCCATGCCCCATTTGACAATGTTGCAATCTGTAAATTCAGGTTTACCTTCTACTAGCTGCCCGTCCCCGCATCGTATGGGCAACTGCAGTATCACTTTGTTGAGTCATCTGAATTAGATGAAAATGTAACCGGTGTTCTTCCTACTTGAATGATATTTTATCATTTATTTCCGATGCTGGAAATATTTGACGAACAAAGAATAGATGAATTAACACAGTGGGATGAAAGAACCTTTATTGAAAATTTGACAAAGTATTGAAAAGAGTACTCTTGAAACTTTATTCTCGAACTTTCTATAATTTTATCATCCTAAGGAGAAAATTAATTGAAATGGTGATAAATGTTCTCAAAAAGTACACTGTTGAAAACCGATCTATGATACTATTAGTAAGAAACGTTTAAAAGTACTTATAGCTATGTGTCAAGTACAACACAACGACTTAAAACTGTACATTAATTATTAATTTTTCTGATTCTACATCGTGGTTCGATTTCGCAACGAGATACATGAGACAAATCCTTTTAGTTGAGTGATATCTGGTGGTGAAATGTCATGTTTCAATTAGGAAAATCCGACGGTTGATCTCTTATGCACTTGATCCAGGTATAAAAACATCTGTATCAGCTCTAACAATTATGATATGAGCAGATTGGCTTTTTACTGCATGAAATATATGACAAATAGGCGTTTTTATTTATTATTTATTATTTATAAATACTTGAATCGGCTTCAAAATGGTTAGAATTTAACTCAGGTACTTAAAAAAATAAAGAGTTTTGTAATTTAAAACATTTTGATGGCTCATGAAATCCTCCACAAACATATAAGTAACTCACAATCTCCTTCTACTTGTGTAGATCTAGGGGCAGCATAAAGAGACATCGAACGAGCTGTTACTTATTTTCAGTACTTGCAAAGAAATTATTACAATTAGTTGGAATTTTAGTGTGATCATGTGAAATTATGAAATTTTTAATATCTTAACCTTTACTCCGTAAAGTTGATATCAAATATGTTATGGAAATATTATCATATTTGTCAAATACAATATATACTCGATTTACATTTAACTCCAAGAATAAATTATTGATTTGATTGCAGCATGCCTCAGCACAATCACCAAACATGTTGAAATGTTTTAATAGGATTCGATGAACAAGTATAAATTTTTGGAGTATGTAAACTTATAACGTCCTGCCGCGTGTTATAATTATTTTCAATTTCCAGAGCAAGTTTCGATTTTGGAGATTTTCTGTAAAATCTTTCTGCATCAAAAACGTACTTGCAGTACTCCAAAATTTCATAGGATGCTAAAATTTTTGTGTCAAATCATAGCCAACATAAATGTTTTTTGAAAAATACTTATACGAGGGATGTCTTTTAAGTTTTGCATATGGAAATAAAACAACACGGTAGGTAGTTTTAAATGACTTTATTGTTTTTCGAAGTATTTTCCACAAAGATTAATACACATCTGCATGCGCTCGATCCAATTTTCGAAGCACTTATTCCACTCGTTTGCTGGCAGATCCAAAACGGCATTCTTGAATGCGTCAATTGCTTCTTCTGGCGACTGGAACCTTTGACCACGCAGTCTGTTTTTAATTTTCGGGAAAGTAAAGAAATCGTTAGGACTTAGATCGGGACTATATGGAGGACGTTTTCTTTCGTTAAATACTGCCTTGATTTTTGGGCTGTGTGCGAGCTTACATTGTCTTGGTGGAGGATGATTCTTCTTTCGGGGTTGATTTTTGGAAGCTCGGTGATGACTTTTGGCAAACAAATGGTGGTATACCAATCCTCAGTAACGGTTATTTGCTGATTAAGAGTAATTGTTGCAATATGACCCGCTTTTGACACAATCTTCAAGGACGCCTCAATTTCGCGATATGTCACATGTCTATCTTCAATGATGAGTTTGCGCACAGCATCGCCGTTTTCCTGGGTGACTGCCGTTTTTGGTGCACCCACCCTGGGATGGTCGCTAAGACTCACTCGCCCACGTTTGAATTCTCCATACCAACGGGAAATTGTCGACTGATGTGGCGCTTCGTTACCGAAAACAGACATTAACTCAGCAAGGCATTCTTGTTGCGATAATTGTCTCTGAAAGTTGTAATAAATTATGTCGCGAAAATGTTCTCGGATGAGTTCCATTTTTCTAATTACTTGGTGACACTTAAAAATTCACTGTAGTGAGAACACTGCACGTATTGTTGAGAAACTTAGAATTTAAGTTTACTAAAGAGTGAGGTTAAGATTCAGTACTGACGTTTGATCTGCGCGGCCTACTATGTTTCTATATGCAAAACTTAAAAGACATCCCTCGTATCTGTTTCATCTTATTAATATCTTTTTATTTTTCTGTATAAATCGCTCATTTTCAAAATTTCTCAGCATAGCTTCTCCATTTTCTACAATATTTAATAAACATTGCGAAGAAGACCCATCAGCAAGTTGGCCGGTGTAAATATTTGGAAGCACGTAGTTTTCTTTGACATTGAAGGGATTACAAGCATTGAAATACTTTGTTGTTTTGAGTATCTTTGAATACGGAAACATTAACCGTTATGTACCGAGAAATATTGTCTACTGACTATTACGAGCGACGCGCGGAAAGGGTTGAAGGGCAGGGATAAGGGAAAGATACCACCACGGCTGCTGGCAACATGTTTTTCCTTTTTCTGTGGGGTCCCAGGTAGAAAAATTTGAATACAGTTGTGAGGACTCACATTTTGCATACTCAATGTCCTTAGGCGCCTGCAGTATATGCCCAAAAGTGTCAAAATAAAATGACCCCCGGTGAGGGATCCAACCCCGATTTACAGCATAATAAGCAGTTACTTAGCTTATCTTCTGCACAAAGGCACAGTGGGCCACATAACCGCAAAGTTGGTCATAAATCCATATTTATAACCACAGAATTAGTAGGTACTTAGTGGAATTAACAATGCCTATTTTCATGGAATTTCCAGCTTTTAAAAGGTCAGTACGTATATCTACCTGATGGCAAATACGGGCACGGTACAGACACAAGCCTTCTTAATTATATTACGAACTTGCAATTTGTTTGATTATACAGAAAACGTGCTGAGGAATACATATTTTCATCCGACAAAAATAATTGTGAAGACATATAGATAAAATAAGTACGTAGTTGATTTTACTAAAATCTTTATTTTCTAATTTAAGTTTGTGTAGAGCCACAAAAATATCTACGCTAGATCTAACTTTCAAACAATTTTTATAATACTCGTATAGCCTTAATATTTCCTTAGCAAGCTAGAATGTAAGGGGCATCTTCGTTTGCGTTTTCAAGATGTTTTGATTCCGCTTACTTAGGTGATGATGTCGAAAATAGAATGCAGTCAGCTCTACTGCGCGTTTCGAGCAGTTATAAGGTCCATTCAGGTTTTTACAGAGCCAGTCGTGCTAAATCATTTCTTTCTGGTCTTGGGGAGTGCGACCAAGTCTAGAATTATTGAATTGCGCAGTTACTGACGATTGTGATGCAAGTACAGAGTCATTTTTAGACCTCAGGAATTCTGGTCAAGTTTAGAATAATAATAATAATAATCCGGCTTTATTTATACAAAGTATAAAAAGGCGAAGTGTCGCTAAAAAGCGTTTTTCAACTTAACCCAACAAATATTTATGTAAATTTTCTAATCCCAATGAAAACAAAAAAGTAAAAAAAAAACTGAAACGAGTCCTTATTCATGGCCATGGTCTACTTACTGGGCAATGAAATCAGAGATAAAATTCTTCAATCTTTTTTTGAAATTCTTTTTAGAGTAGTGAGTGAACTCGGTAGGCAACGCGTTGTATAGTTTGATAGCAGTATGTATGCACGACCCAAATATGACCGACATACCTACCTTGTTAAGTTTGGTGCTGAAGCATAGTGTAACAATCAATATACTAATATTTTAATACTAATAATATTAATATTTCTACCCAAATTTAAGATATAAATAATGTTTGGCATATATGTTCAGTGTCCCTTACTAGTCAAATGATTAAATTTCCAGCTTGATTCGTCAACTGACTGCAGAAGCTGGTTCAATGATGTTTTGAGGATCCACGATTTCTTATACACTCATTGACACGCCTGGACATCGTGCTGATAAGGTGGTCGATATCTTGTTGGTTTATCTTATTCCAGGCTACTGCAACTTCGTGAGTAAGAGCTGCTAAGGTCTGTAGAGCCTGAGAGCTATCATGTCCCAGATATGTTTAATTGGAGATCGTGATGGCCAAGCTAAACGGTTGATGCGATGTTGATCCATGAAGGCTAACGATGCTCTGTGTTCCGAAAAATCGGGTTTTGGATGATGTTTAGGTATGGAATAAGATGAGGCTCCACTACTCCCTGAATATAGCATTGGGCTGTCTTACTGCCTCTGAGGAAAATTAGTGGTGATCTGCTACCATAAGCAATAGCATCCCATACCATAACTCCCACTGTGTGGTGAACGTGATGGTCTCTGTCAAATTGTGGTTCACGTTTTTCACCACGTCGCCTTCTCACTACGGGATTCGTCACAAAAGATTCCATTCCCGGTCCCATACAATTCTTTCTCTACACCAGCAAACCGTTACGCCGATGTTCAGCTGTGAGATGTGGGCCATAAGAAAAAAAGCGATAAACCGTACGCATACCAACCATCCTTCCATGCTCTGCAAATCACTGATTAGCGATGGCTGGAGTACTACTGAATCTGTCTCTCAGAGCGAGAAGTCTTAACCGGCGATCTTGTCGCTGTGTGGACCCTCTGGGACATCCAGAACCCCTCCCTCGCTGTCCTGGGCCCTCCTGAGTCCACACTCGTTCACACTGCAGTATACTACGTTGGAGGATCTGTTGGTCCTCCTAGAAACTTCGCCATTTTTTTATTTTTACTCAAATCGAGAGATTTTGTTATAAAAAAACGATAAAAAAAATGAGCAAAAAATATTGATATAGCGCGAGGCTGAAAAACGTACCTGTGCGCGAGACTAGACCGCGTGATGTCAGTAGCCAGACACACGTCGCTAGCTGGCCCGCTGCATTAACCATTCTTACAACAACGCCCCAGTAATCGGTTTGAAGTAGTTAGAGCTGGTACGATAGAGTATTGTTCAATTCTGTGAACTTTGACTGTGTTAAATGTCGGACAGAAAGTGGTGTTTTGTGCCAAAATGTACAAGCTGCCGCACAACGTAAAATGTGGTTTGACGCAGGTCGACGGGATGTAAAATCAGTGTCTTCCACGTCGACCATGTACTGCTGCGAAGATCATTTCGACCTGTAAAAAGATATGGAAAACTATCTGCAATACAAGATGAGTAGCGTTCGAGCCAGGATGAATCCTAATATTGCACCTCATAAATTTGCTACTGGGTAGACAATTAAGCTCTACGAAACGAGTGTTCAGCGAAAAAAGGGCAAGGCAGAAAGACATCGCCAAATATTTGCTGCCGGCACGTCGGGCGGGACTCTCAACCGAAAAGTCCGAGTCTGAAGGGATCGAAGTTATCGAGGAGGAACATGATGAACTGCCTGAACTTTTAACAGTAGAAGTTCAGTCACAGGTATGTGACAAGGCATGCCAAACCAAACAGGTACAAATGTACCTGTTTGGTTTTTAGAAACAAGTCAGTTTAAATCTCACAAACACGGAAAGTAGTGGATGTTGCTGTATCGGCAATAAGAATTCCTGCGCTTGCTAAACAGATTTCAGAGCGGTCAAAAAAACGTGGAAAATGAACGGGAAACTCTTGAAAGTCCTGCAATAACAGAAACATCCGAATCTGATTCTTATGAAGCCAGTGGAAGCAGTACTGAAACTAGTGACAGTGAAGTTGACCAGCTTACTGCCGAGATCGTAGTCATTCTAAGCGCAATTTTCGTCAACGTTTAGAACCTGGCTTAATTGCCCATTCCCCGAATGCAGCCCTAAACTTTGTTATTTAAGTAGCTATGAAATTCTATAATGTGACTGCCCCCCCCTAATTTAAGTATCCCCAATGGGCCCTAAAAAAATAAGATTCTCTCTACATACCTGGAATTTCTCTCATTGAAAACATATTAGGTACCATACTTTACTTCAGAATAGTGTAATAAAGCCTCATTATGTATGCAAAAAGAACCAATTTCGGGGCACTTAATAGGCGTAACAAGGTAAAAAGGTATGTGTAAATAGCCTTCAAAATTATTGTCACGAGCAGGCATTATTATGTCTTAATACTATTAGTTTTCAATAGACTAAAGCAAAGCAGGATCAATTTTTGCGGAGATATACAAAAAATACTACCCATTGGAGCTAAACAAAAAAAAATTAGCTTCATATAGGTACTTATCGAACTACTTTAACACCGCCGCTCTGAGGTTCATTTAAATTTGCATTATTTGCCAAAAACTCGTACACCATTTCCACATTCACATGGGGTAAATTTCGCGAATCAGCTTTCTGATAACCTTGGAGCATTGTGCTAGCACAGATAAATAAAGTAGCACAAACCCCAGTTTATATAAATTCGTATTCGTATACTCTTCTCTCCGTATACAAGACAATACAAGATACAAGTACTCTATGAGGGCGACAGCACGTGTCTGGCTACTGACGTCACGCGGTCTAGTCTCACGTACGTGTAAAAAATGCTTTCCGTCGACGTAACTATTAATATTTTGCACTGAAATTTCTTTTTCCGCTTTTGAATAGCGAAATCCCTCGATTTTAATTAAAATAAGAGGAATACGAGAAATGTCGAACCTTCCTATTCTACGCACTCTAGGCATTTTGAGCAATCACAAAAAGGCTTCTCAATAAGCTACACGAAATTTAACATTTCACTGACACCGTAAATGTGCGAAAACTAAATGCTTTATCACCAAACAATACACGCAGCGACCACAGAAAACTTGACAGAAAAACTTGACCATTTTATCACTTGTTGTTCATGGCAAGATAAACCAATATGTAAGCAATTGTTGAATTCTAATAAACATACGTAGGTGTTTACCTTTTTTCGTCACTCAGTATATTTCTTAATCCATTTTAGGTGTAATGGTGAGGCCAATTCTCCTCAGCCCCGCTAGTAGAGGTTACGTCACTTTGAATGTAACTGATCCACTATTCGGGCTCCCATTGGTCTTTCCCAACACCTTCCAAGAAGACATAGACCTCCGTAGGATGGTCGAAGGCATGAAGCAAGGAACCAGTATAGCAAACACTCCAACAATGAGACGTATAGGCGCTAGGGTGGTGACTATTCCTTTGCCTGCATGTAGACACTTACCATTTGGCACAGATGAGTATTGGGCTTGTGTTGCCATGTCGTATACCACGACCATCTACCACCCTGTAGGTAAGTAGATCTCCAGGACAATTGAAGATAAAAAAGCACTGTCATATGTTTTTAAATATCTGACATATGTACTGGGGGTTTAAGCTGTGTTAACATAAATATCAGTATTCGCCAGTCTAACTAGGGGCAGTGAAATCCAAAAATCGAGAAACGATGTATTTCTTTTTACTGCGAGGAAGGTATGAACCTTGGACCAAGGTTCAAAAGATTTTTTTTATGTTTACATAGACATGTCTAACGTGCGTGATTTTTTGTTTTTCCCAATTTACAGCGTCAATTGTTCGTAAGAAGCAAATAATGAGGACAATTACAGATGGTACAAGTTTATTGTTTTAGAACGAATTTTTGTCATGGATTGCCTACTTATTATTTGATCAGTTCATATTAATAAGCTAAACCTTGGGATGACAAAATGAAAGTGGCAGAACGGGATTTCAAGGTAGAGGCTTGGGAATTTTTTTAAAGGGAATGAGAGTCATGCGTTACTTCATTTTGATGCTATTTCTGCGTACTTTGTAATCCTGAGTATCTCTCAAAATGGTGGATTGTTGAGCGTAATTGAACATCGTTTCGCGTATACCTCTTTTGAAAGTGTTTATCTGAATGTGCAATAGATTATGAATCATTTCGATAAGAAAAATTAACACATTTGGATAATTAGTTTTAAATAAAATATCCCATATTGAATTACAGATTCGTATAGCCTACTAGGACGTTTTGATGCTTGTCGAGATACAAGCGATCTTATATAGAACTCTCAACTGACATACTGCTAGTCCGTCATTCTGAAATACAGCGGTTTTATGTTCTTGTACTTAAGTTATACTTACAAAAGGCTTCAAGACATCGGGATATAATATACTAAGCGACATATAAATCCGAACACCCAGTTTAAATGGTTTTATTTTAATAAAATTTTGTATAAGTACTTAATGAAGCATAATAAGTAAATGATAAAAATTTCAAAATGATTGCACCGCTTTAAAGCCCTTTGACCTTTAATAATGTGTGGATGCACCCTGATGTGCTACGCATTCTCCAACGCGCCTAGGCATGCTTCTGATCAGGTAGTCAATGTCCTCCTGTGGTATCTCATTCCAGGCAACCACCAACTCCTCTCGAAGTGCTTCTAGAGTCTGAGGAGGACGTTGCAAATTGAGCAATCTCCTACCCATCATATCCCACACGTGCTCAATTGGGGATAAGTCGGGAGATCTTGGTGGCCATGGTAACAATGTGACATCATTATGTTGAAAGAAGTCTATTGTGACTCTTGCAACATGTGGTCGGGCATTATCTTGTTGGAAAGTTGGATCTGCCAGGGTGTCAAGATCGGGTAAAAGATGGGGTTCTAGAACTTCGTGGATATAACGCTGCGCGTTTATGTTACCTCTGATGAAGATTAAAGGTGACCTGGAACCATAAGCTATAGCACCCCAAACCATAACTCCAACAGTGTGATGAACATGTCTTTCAACAAAAAATTGTGGATTCCTCCTTTCACCACGTCGCCTTCTAACCCTGGCACGACCATCGTGCATGCCTAAACAAAATCGAGACTCGTCACTAAAGACAATACTGTTCCATTCCTGATCCCAGAGTGACCGTTGTCTGCACCACTCAAGGCGATTACGTCGCTGTTCTCGAGTTAAAGGGAGGACCCAGTGTGGCCGGTATGAAAACAAGCCAAAACTTCTCATTCGTCGGTAAACACTTCTCATGCCAATAGGTCTTCCGTTTTCTGCAAACCATTCATTTGCAATGGACCTGGTAGTGGAGAAACGGTCCCTTAAGGCCAATAATCTTAGGCGGCGATCTTCACGGTCTGTTGTTCTACGGCGGCGTCCAGTGCCCCTTGCTCTTTGCGTACGGCCTTCTCGAAGCCATGCCTGACAACACCTAACCACAGTGTCTACACTTCTTTGCACTCTAACTGCAATTGCCCGAAAAGAAAGTCCAGCTTCCCGAAGTCCCACTATACGGCCCCTATCAAACTCACTAAGTTGATAAAATGGTACAGGTCTCCGTACTCTAGGCATCGTAACCGATCGTAAAGGCTGTCAAGAACCAAAATCCGCCAACGTTGATTCTTTACTGCGGCTGAAATATTCATTTTTAGAGCGTTAGTGAATTAAAAAAAAGCAGTATAAAAACCGGAATGTCCAACTGATAAGGCTGAACATTTTTTCACTTGTTATTTACAGTACATAAATACATACACCAACTTTTAATAAAATAAAACCATTTAAACTGGGTGTTCGGATTTATATGTCACTTAGTATACAAAAGGAGACGCTATTGTCATATAAATTATAAATCATGCTATCGATAAAGGGACCGGGGGTGGAGCTTAGTCGCTTAACAATATGGCGGATTTGCCAGGATCGTATCTGTTTTTAATGTATGTATTTGACTTGATTGAATTTATACTACGAGTATATGTAAATTATATCATTTGCTACACTTATGTATTTAGAAAAAATCTATCTAATATACAGTGTGTCCCATTTACTTCAACATCTGTGTTTTTTGACCGATTTTCATAAACTTGTTTTTGTTGGATGGTCAAAAATGCCAGTTTGTGGATATTCAGAAAATGTAAGACACGACCCAATACTGTATTCAAGTTTTAAGAGCGAAGAATCGAGAATTACTATAAGCGATATTTGAAAAAAATTACACCGGTTTATTATTCAGGACCACCTAAAACATATGTTCACCAAATTTGGTTGTGATAGTCAGTTGGAATCAAATTTTTAGAGGTGCAATAGATTTCCTGATTAAATACGAGTTTTTTTTTGAATATTTTTTCTTATGGCATTTCTTTCTCAAGATACATACATCGCATCTTTTGAAAACCAAACTTGGTAAACATATGTTTTAAGTGGTACTGAACAATAATCCGGTGTCATTGTTTTCAAATATCATTAATCGTACTTCTCGACTTTTGGCACGTAAAAATTGAATACAGTAGACCAGGACGCAATTACATGTTTTGAATATGTTAGGCCTAATAAAATCTATTAGATACATGTTTATTATGCAAATATTTTTAAGTAATTAAGTTTTTTGCTATGATGTCTTATACTAACTGCTTGTTTCTGTAGAAGGGATAAGTCGAAAGCAGGTCTTAATACTGTATTTGATAGTACTAGTATCTTGGCAGGTGGTGATCTTTCCTAAAATAAAACATTAACGCTCATTACTTCTAGACATTTATGAAACCTAGAATTTACATTAAAACATGCATTTAAGATGACATTATATCAAGGAAAACTACAAAAAGGATAATGACTGTTTTGAATTAAGTATACAGAACATTTTAGGAAACAAACATGATTTTATTAACATACCTATCTGGTTTGGATGTATTGTCAGAACAGGATTTGGTTTGAGATTAAGATAACATTTTAATGTTCTACCGAATGACTCCTCAGAAAAATTTTTCGAGCAAATAACACTAGATCTTGTAGGTGTCCATTCACCCCTATTAAAAAATTTCACCCAAAGTTGGCAACGGTCAGCGTTTTTAGGGAATCTACAATTAATAAATATATTCAAAATAAAAATATTAGATGGCTCAACTCATGAAGATAAGTTCTCTTTAAGAAAATCAAGCACCTTGACATGCATTTTATGAAAATAATACAATCTCATGACCTGCAGTTCAAAATTTAATTGATAAATTAGTATTTATATTTTTTCGATAAATTACTCGTAGATATATTACGGGTAGTTTGGTTAGTTAGGCCAGCCTCACTGAGAGGTATTAATAATAAGCCTAATAATTTTGGCAAACACGATTTTCTATAATAAACAATAAAGCCGAAATAAAATATATATACCTAGGTACGTCTCTGTAATATGTTTATACTAAGCTATGGACAGTTTTTCCTGTTGTATTCTTTTTATCCACTTCAGTTCGACTTGCACAACTCTGTAGAGCACAAGACACCGTAATAATATTCTTCAATTTGTGCAAACAGTAGCACAAAAGCCTTTGAATTTCAAAAATAAGTACAATTAACTGCAACGAAATCCAAAACAACTCGCATAATGTACTTTGACATAACTTTGACAGAAGTCAGTCATCAATATGGCGTACCCGGTGTCGCTCAAAATCACGTGATTTCGTCTCCTCTTTCATTATATCTCGATGCTTCAATGATGTATTACGTGACCTTCCATTCCGTTTAAAAAAACGTTGCAAGATGGTCCATCTACCTCTTTTATGCTAGAATATAGTATTTATGCACATATTGTATCACCACAAATTTCAGCTTGCTAACTTTATATTGTCAAAACATAAGCAACCCACGTGTAATGTAGTTCTTTGGATAATTCTGGAACTATTTCATGGATTGGTGATTTTCGAAATGAGGCTTTTCTGTAAAAATACAGACTGACTAGAATTTTCGACCATAATATCTTTTACTAGTGGACTCGCATGTGAAGCTTATTCGTCTACTCTCGATCTTCAAAAGACTGCTAAAAATGACTAAGCGTCTTCAGCCTAGAATACAAGACTTCAACTTTCTTGTCAAATCCATTGCTCTGGAACGGGAAGGTTGAAATCTTACATTATAACTAGAGAAATATGCATTTCTTGTAGATGTAGGAATATCACTTTGTTCTTTTCGTAATTTTTACATGTCGGAACAAAATCGTCAAACGGCAGAGTTGTTTCAGATAAGGCTTAGAACTAGTTCCTGCATATTCCACA
The DNA here is from genome assembly GCA_963669975.1 of Acanthoscelides obtectus. NCBI lineage: Eukaryota > Metazoa > Arthropoda > Insecta > Coleoptera > Chrysomelidae > Acanthoscelides > Acanthoscelides obtectus. Next base: position 40,286,790 of record CAVLJG010000010.1, on the reverse strand, counting down.
ATTTTCATTTTTTCAACAGGTACTTGTAAGATGGGTCCTGCCAACGACCCAACAGCGGTAGTCGATCCAAGGTTAAGAGTGTACGGCATATCCAACCTAAGGGTCATTGATGCCTCCATCATGCCTACGATCATGAGGGCCAATCCAGAGGCTGGTATCCTTGCGATTGGTCAAAAGGGAGCTGAGTTCGTCATTACTGATTGGATACAGAGTGAAAGATCAAAGACTAGTGGATTCAGATCGGATCCTGGAAGAAAGCTAGGGTGGTTTGAGGGAATATTTAGCCGATTTTGGTAGTGTAAGCTATGCTGTGGTTATATTGTGATCCTTTGTCTACAAAGCAGGCGAAAACATTAGCAATTAGCAATAGAGATGTAGAGCGCATCATGTACATGAATACTTGCACCGAGTATGTTTCGAGGTGTTAGCTAGCAGGTTTACGTAGGAAATTCAAAAAAGGATTTAGCAGAAAATGAGTTAACTGAATAAAATATCGGAAACCCCAAGATAGAGTAAAACGTAAAGTAAGATATCTAAGAGTTGGTTGGATTTGCAGTGAAGCGTTCTACAGATGCTGTGTTGCTCCAGATTGGGTGCATTATTGTGGTATAAAATGAAGTTATTGGTCAACATTATACATATTAAAAATGGCTACACAGTTTTAATTTGCTAATTGAGTTTTTGAGAACAGCAACATTATGCTACGGCTTCATCAAAAATTATAAGTTGCCCCATAGGTCATTATTTATTCACCATGAGTGTTCAGTATACTGACAATTGCTCAGAAGGATATAGAATTAGATTTTGATTCAACTTTGTTATGGAATGTGATCAATTTTCTTTCTCAAGGTACACTTTTTTTCGAAGTTACCACGTTTACTTAAAATTACAATTCTGTCTAAGCAGTAAGTTCCAGTAGTTACCACTTTGTACATACAGGGGGTTTCTTAATTGAACGTAAATACTTGAGGGGGCGAATTTGAGTCCATTTTAAGAAGAAAATTTCATCTGAACGTATGTCATCAACTTCTTAGATACAGGGCGGTTAAGTTTTAAGAACTAAATCATTTATTTCTGTAATATCAGTTAATTTTAATTAAATATGGCAGACATGTGACATGTTTGTATCAAGAGGCATGTTTTATGTATTTTTTTAATTTCCACCAGTGGACTTGTACGGAATTCAGCCTGTGTATTTTGACAGACATTGATGGCACGCCACTGATTTCTCTTGAAGTGAAAATTCTGCTTGAAATCCCAATCATTCTTAAACAAATCTTGATTTTTGCAATCCAGTGCACGGATTTGGTATAAAAAAATAAAATTCCGGCAATATGACAATATCAACTCGCAAACAGATTTTATCTTTTAATGAAAACCATGCGTCGGACTAAGAAAATTCATGAGATCAAACCTATTTATAAATGGATATAGATATCATTTTTTTTTCAAAAGTCAGTAGCGTGGGAAATGATTTATGTTTGAAAACCCTACCACTCGGACGCTTAGGACATAAGTTCACATGAAGTTTTTTGTTCAAAATGGCCCCAAACAACTTTAATGTCGATTTAATTATGAAGCACCCTGTATAAGAGTATAGTTGAGTACTAAGGCCCGTATCGTCAGTCGTCCCTACAATTGTAGGGCGCGGTTATGGCCTCCTTGATTGTCATACTCCTTTCTCTCCTTCAAAAATTTCTAGATTACACTTGTCCCGTGTCAGCGTCAGCGCTCTCCTATTGTGAAGATATGTTTAAGCTGATAAAACATGATATAACTCAAAAGCAAGCAGAATTTGATGCAAATAGATGTTTGTGACATAACCTCAAAATAGAGCGCTGACACGGAGAAGTAGAAAACTATGACAATCAAGGAGGCCATAAAGGCGCCCTACAATTGTAGGGACGACTGACGATACGGGCCTAAAAAAAGGAGTGAGTGACGTAACGCAGTGTGCGTCACTGTTAACGCTTGCCTACAAGTTACCAAGTTTGCTATTTTATGTCATATGTAATGTTAAGTATAGCCAAATAAATAATATTTAGTATTAAAATAGTGTGTTTCTCAGACGTACCCTTAAATAACACAATCTATCAAAAGACGCTAAGTAGTTAGTTGCTCAGTGTTTCAAAGGCAAAGATTCCTTGGTTGAAAATGACAGATATCAACCACCATTATCAAAATTGATATAGTTGTAGTCACCGTTCTCGACGGTTACGTCATCAACGCCATATCAAATAAGTAAACAGAACGAGTCTCCGTACCATGGCCTCAGACTAATCTTCAGCGCATCTGTTACTCTCTCCAGTACGCATGAAGTGGGTAACAGAAAACCGCTGTTTTCATTCTCTTTCTGGATATACTTTAATAAATTTAGCACGAGCTGTCGGTCTTCTTCATTGATCGTATTTCCGGACATTGTACAATTTTATATTGAAGATTGATTGAAGGGTACTCAAACGTAACGATAAAGTTTTCGAGACGGAGACAAACAACTAAAAACCGTATGTCTTTGAGCTTACCGAACAAACGTTCACACACAGGAGTAGGTTTCATGTGTATGAATGAGGGAGATGGAGATATATAAAGATATACTGGTAGTCTTACTTTATACAGAAAGTTATTATGGTATAGCAAAATTTAGTCATTGCTACTGTACCACTTTTTTTATATCGAAGCAGCGGCGCAGGCAGAAGCCTAAATGCCGGAACACCGCGGCTGCTACGATGATCCCAAAGAAATTTTGTTGATACGATGTTTGAACTGCCTAAGGTTAGTAGAACTGGGAAAAGCTTCCTCTTGTAGATTGTTCCACAATCTCGATATCTTCGGCACAATGGAGAATTTGTATCGGCCAGTTTTGGATGTACGAAGTTCGACCCGGTAAGGAAAGGAGACCAAAGTCAGGCGGGTCAGGGGGGGTTCATGGTGGAGTTGGCAGCAAAGATCTTGGCAAGCACTTCCGCCTTGTAGAACAATTTACTAGAAGTTCTCCTCTGTTTTACGTATAAAAATATGTTCAACAGTCAAAAACATTTTTGACGAGCGATAATGTCAACATCAGCCTATCTGCTGGTTCGTTTGTCTCTCAAGGTCTTATCTTTTTGATAATGCGTTAAAATTTTTAGATGGATCAACACTTTGTAGATCTTCGCATTTTCATATTTTCAAGTTTCTGATCTTCCTCGGACAAAAGAGCGGAAGTATCGACCTGTTCTGGATGTACGAAGTTTGACACGGTTAGGATGGGGCGCCAAAGTCAGGCGGGTTTGACTGGCGGGCAAATCGCGTGGCTGCATCATGTAAGAGAGCTCTGAGGAGCAAAGCCCGTTGGTGTAGCGGTATAAACGAGCTATGATCGCCGGCGGCTTGCCGGTGCGAAAGAGTCCCGAGACTGTCTGTTAGACAAGAGTCATCGATCAGTCGGACCGCCCTCCTCTGGACAGCATCGAGCATGGATAATGTAGTCGGGGCGGCAGCACCCCAAACGTGTGAGCAATTCTCGAGGTTAGGCCTCACCTGGGCCTTGTATAGAGTGAGAAGGTCATGCGGAGAAAAGTACTTCTTAGCCCTAAACAAATAGCCTAGCTCTTTCCCAGCAGCTATTGACGAGATGTGTTCGTGCCAGATCAGGTCCTCGGTGATCTTGACTCCGACCAGCCGAAATGAATGGCCAACCATCTAAACCGGACGAGCGCTGGGACGCTTTTTGTTCGTCAAAATATAGTACTGTGTTTTGGAAGCATTAAACTGTACAAGATTGTTGCGTCCCCAAGCAGTGATAACCTTAAGGTCTTCGTCAGAGAGGAAGTCGTCGCTAGTCTTCTTTTTTCCAGCTCAGCGGCAGAGATCGGCTTGTCACTCTGAATTCCTGCATGTAGAGTGCTGTCATCAGCGAAGCTGTGGATTGGGTTGATCGTGCAGGAAAGGAGGTCGTTGATATGTAAGAGAAACAGTGTTGGAGCTAAGACAGATCCCTGGGGAACACCCGCGTTGACGTTGTGGGATGAAAAGGAGAACCCGTCAATTACGACGGATATCTTGCGGCCAGAGATAAAGCCAGCTACCCATCTACAAAGATTTTCTGGTAGGCCATAGGATGGAAGTTTGCTTAAGAGGGCAGCTTCCCACAGCTGGTCGAACGCTTTCGTGATGTCAAGAGCAACGACATGAGCCTCACCATAAGACTGGATGAGTTTACTCCACAATTGCTAGACGTAAGCTAGGAGGTTATCTGTGGATCGTTGGTGTCGGAAACCATACTGCCTGTCGCTAATCAAGCTGTGACGTTGGAGGTAGTCCAGAAGCTCACGATTTATGCACCTCTCCATCACCTTACTTATAGCAGAAAGCAGTTATAGGCTTGTAGTTGTAAGGGTCGGTCTTAGATCTCTTTTTTGTTACGGGTTGGACATGAGCAAATTTCCAGTTTTCCGGGAAGGTACAGTACAATGACAGGAATCGAGTCTTGACCAGAAGCTTTGTTGATGTCGAGCGACAAGAGCACTCGTCTCACGATCTTATACCTGAATGTTACCTCTCACATGGTGTAGGGAACCCTTTGAATTGACGGCACTTGGGCGGTGGGGGTTACGTTCATGGTGGAGTTGGCAGCAAAGATCTTGGCTATCACTTCCGCCTTGGCCTTTGAGTTGAATACAATAGTTCCATCCTGACACGTAAGTCGTGGAAGGCTACTGTGTGAGAAGTTCTTTTCAATCTGCTTGGCCAGGGTCCAGAAAGACCGACTGCCATTGCGCTGCGACATTACCATGTGCCCAACTTTTATATCGTGCTGGTGTTTGGCATTGCAAACCATTTCGTTATATTTTGACTCGACGTCGGCTTGTCTGTTCTCTACAGTGGGGTTTTGTGAGAAGGTTCTGTGTGCCTTGATCTTCTGCTGGCGAGCAGTGTCACACGATTTGTTAAAACAGCCGTTGGACCCTGGTTTAGGCACTTTCACTGTGTGAGGGATGTATTCCTCCATTTCGACGTGGATAATTCCGATTAGGCAGCCGACGCATCCGCGTCAGTGAAACAGACATCTCTCCAAGGAAAGCTAGAGAAGAAGTCTTTGAGCCCCTCCCAGTCGGCATGTCCGTAATGCCAAGTTTTGCGGCCTGTACGAGTTTCTGCCGCCACAGCGGGTTCTGACCGAAACCTAACCTCCACAACACCGTGGTCTGAGTTACCCAGGGTTGACATTACAGCAGTGCTGTAAGGGATAGGATGCGTGGTCAGAAAGAGGTCCAGCAGGCTACTGGCGTGTGACGAGACGCGGGGAAAAAAAGTAGATCTCGTCATCAGCTGGGTCAGCCATTGAGTAAGAGCGAACGCTTCGACTGCACGACCTGCTGCATCGGTCTTATTTGAGCCCAATCAAAGCTCGTTATGGGCATGGAAATCACCGAGAAGAACTTCCTCTGAAGCGGGGTGATTGAAGTTCAGGAAGTCGATCTGCACGGCGAGGTATTCAAGTAGGTCATCCCAGTTAGGGTCCGAGGGAGAGCGATAAAGGCAGAAGATAAATTTGGGTGATGTTCTGGAGTTGAGGCGAAGCCACAGAATGACCTTCCGGTCTGATCCCAAAGAAACATCTCTGGAGCAGGAAAGACTGCTACGAACAAAAGCCACAACTCCCCCGTTCTTTATCAAATTGGAGTGCACCTCGTAGTTTTGTATCTGCCAAGAAAAGCACGGCAGGACGATTGGATTGCAGGTAGTGATGAACAGCATCAATCTTTCTGTTAATCCCGCAGATGTTCGTAAAACAAATTTTATCTTCGAGGTTGTTCCCTTGGGCCCACCCTCCACCCGGACATTCCGAGAGTGGAGTGAGTTTACGTCTGGAGTTCTTACTGCTCGAGGCATCCATCATCATTAATTTCTTTGTTTTGGAAGATAACCGACTGCATAGCTTAGGTGTGGAAACATGTGGACATTTATAAGACACCCTGGGAAAAGCTAGCGGGTGGTACCATCTCGGTCGACTGGTCCTTGTCTACCATCTTCTTTTAACCGTAGTACAACCAGACATCACAAAATAGAGGAGCAACATGAATCAGATGAAGTGAATAGGTAATAAACAAGCTATCATTCGGCAAACTGATGCAATCTTAAGATCTTACAGTTATCTGGTAAAGAATAAAATAACTTGTCCGCATTATTAGTAAAGGACCTCTCAAAAACTGAGTACGATTTACAGGGTGTCTGCCAAAGGTTGGGAAATCTCGAAACTGTGAACTGTGTGAATTGACCTAAGTTATTTACAGAAATAGTGCTGTAAGTGGCACCCACTAGAAGTTTGGCCATAAAAATAACGGATTCTTGTTTCTTATACTAGAAGACGTCCCCGAGTTTTACGCCAAAATCTGAAATACTTCTCAAGCAATAAGGAAAAATAGAAAATAAAACTGTAACTTTGACACCCTGTATCTCGCAAAATATCAACTTTTGGACTAAAGTATGTTTAGGTCAATGCACATATTTTGGGCTATAGTATCTCCAGTTTCGAGATTTCTCAACCTTTCATAGACACCCTGTTTAGGAATTGAAAGGAGACCATTGAGCATAGATTTAGAGTAGTTTGGTTTCCACGATTAATCAACTTATCGAGTAAATAAACCGGTTTACCAGTTCTAAACATTCTATGCACCAATGAAACCATGGAATAATTGAATAAACCATTAACTCTGAGCCACTGCAACTCTTTGACCTTTGAAGAAACGCTACTATACTTTCTAAGCCCAAATATGAACCTGCAACAGTCTGAGGACTAGAGAGTAAGCTAAAGATGACAATATGAGGCATTCGCACAACTTTTTACGGCACTTAAAGTTTAGAATATGGCGATTAGAATATTAGAGCTTCATCTTCATATAACTCTATTTCGTGATACTATTCACATGTATGTTCAGTCTATGATTTGAATATAACACCTACATTGTTAGCATTATCAAAAAGTGGAATATTAGTGTGGTTGATAAATAAGAAGATTTGTGATATTGTAATTTGAATATATAGGACAATAAGGTATCTCGTTACATTTTGATGGAGACAGAGCCTATTACAGAACGTTAATACGTTGTAAAGATCTAGGTTAATCTTATACGGTGCTTTATGGAGGCTTATTTCATTAAAACGAACTTTCAATTGTACATCGTTAGCATACATTTGAGTGTAACGTGTATACCAGGAGTAAAAGGAGCTTACTCAAAGCCTTGGAAAAATCGAGCATGACCAACAACGTGCTGGATTTGTCGACAAGGTTGTGAAATATCCGATCTCCAAGGTGTAGTAATTCTATGACCTTCATGAAAACCAGATTGGTGTACTGGAAAGAAGCTGAATCCTTGGTCTCCCAAAATCTTTCGGCCATCGAACATTTACGAAGAAAGAAGAGTGACCTTCTTGTCTCATCCTCCATGGATACTAGGGCTTTTCGGAATCAAGTGCAGCTAGAATAGGATAAAATACATCAAGAAGAGACAAAATACCTACCCAGTAGCATGCCTCGACGATTTGACTTATGTCTGGATGGCGCAACCCATTATTAGGAACTTCAGCTATACAGCAAAATTCTTCATCTCAAAATTTAATTACACTTGCTTGTGCTTAACTGAATATAAGGTTTCATTCGAAAAAACTCACTTTTACTGGGGGTTCTTTTTTGTCACTCAGTATATATTACACTTTCTCACCCGCAGTGTTCTTGTTATATAGTAGTAATGGTAGTAGTATATTTTACCAAATTTCTCCACCTATAGGGTAACAGACCGTCAGATACAGCGAATGAGCTTCAAGTTCCAATCAACAAATTTTAGCAATAGCTATGAAATGTTGAAAACAAAATACTGTCAAAGTATGAGATGACAACTTGTCATTGAAACATCACCAGCTTATTGAATGTTAAGAAATTACATATAATTCAGTCAAAATTTAAGGAAATGTTGGATTTTTGAATAAAATTCATGTTTTAATTACTATTGTTGATTTTTTATTCATGTTTATATTATTTCCTTCAATTGATATGCGATACTGGGTGTTTTTTCCCATAAACCTCTTGCAGATAGCCATTAAGCACCTACTTGATGACAGGCTCTACCAAAAGATATTGCTCGTTTCCAAACATTCATTCACTTGCCGTTCATCAGAACCAGTGTGGCACCTTAGATTCATATTCCCACAAAATCATTTAGGTTTTTTGATATCCATACATCCATAAAGTTGGATATTTTTCGTTGTTCAGGAACTGAACAAACATCCACACTATATTCACAGCGATTAAGAAATTTCCAAATATATGCCTTAAAGCTACCAGCAAACCTAAAACCTGCAAAAAAACTACAAATTTGCCATATTTTTCTTTTTTCCCGAGTACACATCCTAGGTTAAATTTATATTAGACATTATTTGAATACAGCTGATTATTGCATTTCAAGGAGTGACACATGTGTGGGATGTGTCAACTCTTGGTACCAGTCACAAAACATATACTCTGAAGGTTTAATTCCATGCTATTCAATGACAACACGGTGACTTGTGTGGTTGTCAGCGGCCATTTTGTGAGGGTGCGACAGGGTTGCCAGAGTGTGCATTAATATCCCGTCTCACACTCCTGGTCCCAGTGGAGTAAGTTCCGCCAACTGTTGAAATATACTCTACTATGCTTTATAAGTCTATTCGTGACATTTTTCCCAAAATCATTGCTCAACACTTAAAAAAATGCAAATGAAAATTTAAAATTATTTCCACGACGCCGCAAAATAGCTCCATCGGTACCTTGGGTTATACATCTTGACAGGAGGGATGTTCGATACGATCCTATATTTAGAAGTATCAATACATTCCACGAGTATCATCATCTTTCGATCCGGACTGTGTCAGAAAGAGTGACTGCTATTTGGCTGCGACATTACCGTGCCAAATCAGACATATCTTTCATCATTTTCAAAGAAATTGTACAAAATCTTCAAATTTGTGAAGTTAGCGAGTTTCACTTCATACGCTGTTACCAGACATGCCCAAATCCTCAGTTGCTGCCGTGATCCCCACGGCTAGGTGACCTGTATGTTAAATTTGTATTGATAAGGCAGCGGGTTATGCTATAAATCATATGTCACAGTGTTTGTGCACTGATTGCAACGGTTAGATGATACCAATAATATTTTCATAAATAGGAGATCTTTCCCATTCCGGATCGAACAATCTACCAAAGATGCTTATAATCATGATACCTAGTAAATTTTCACGAAAAAAATTCAAAACCAAATGTAAAAGATTCATTTCGCACCCTCCACCACGGGACGTGACTCGTCGTTAGACTTGGCAACCCTGCGAGTGACAGATAGATATCCCCGCCAGTCAAAAAGAAACATATTACTAGTTTTTATGGGTTTTTGGACTTAAAAGGCATTATTTGTGAAACATTTTTCATATTTTTTTGTCTATGTCCATAGTAATTGCATTATGCATCAGGGAGATGTAGGGATTGACACGTCTTACACATATTATCTGTGTTTTAGGATAGATAGGACATAATGTTTTTATTGCTTTGAAGAAATTCATTAACCCATAAATTAATAAATGATTACTATTGCGATGTAAAGGAAGATGAGGAATTGGATGGAATGTATTTTATATTCTATTTTCTTGCAAAATACAGACAAATCCACACTATTCAACAGGTATGTTATGATAACTTTCAGTATATTGAAGTTGGTAAATTCGAGAGTGCCATGCATTAACAAACGTCCAAATCTGCTGCCAAATTTAACAGCTAGAAAATCGACCTATTATTTGCCGCATTCCCATTCGCTGAGGGGGATAACGGATTGTTAAATTTAAACCTATGACATATATCAAAATACATGAAAGTTGTCCTGTTTTTTCTGTACAAAAGCATTATGTTGGAATCAAAAAGTGGTCTTGTTTATAATACAGTCGAATTTTCACGATTTTATTCAAAATTTCAATAGAAATCACTAATATTCAGGGACCTTTGACAGCATCTGTCAAATTGCATTTCGATAAGGTATTTTCCATTGGTCCATAAAATTAACGTTGGTGAAATCGGCCCTTTAGCATGTCAAAAAAGTAGTGTCATAAAAATATCACAATAGATGTGAATATAATACAAAGTGACTTAACAATGTTTGTTGCACCACACTATTAACAAAACAAGTTGAAAAATACAAGTTTATTTTGACTAGATTATACAGGGTGTTTCAGTTTATTGTTGCATAACTTTAAGATTCGATAGAACTTTTAAAATTAATGTATAAAGTCTACATAAACGTGGGTATGTTTGTCCTAACTATTCAATAGCATTTTAGTTGTAAATAATTAATTTAATTTGTTAAAAATAACATTGGAAAATTAAACAAATTAATATTCTGTTTTTTTTTTGTGTTTATTTGGAGTTAGGAATTATTGCTGTGTTTAAAAACACAATCTAAACGATCATCTTAATTACTTGTAATGCCCAAATCGAAAATGTAAAAAAAAATATTATTTTCCCATAAATAATTAAAAATGCATCGAACCTTAAAAATAGAAATATCTCAAAAACGGCTTACTATAACGAAAACTCACAGGAGAGCTTTTTTATGTTGAAAAGTGTGAAAAATCAGTTTTTTTATTCAAAAAGCAAAAAATTGCACTAAGAAAATTTTTTCGGTCATTTTAATACACTACAGGTACAGTAGAGAGCGCCCTCTAGCGGCTACAGTAAAACTATGCCCACGGTTCGTTTTGTCGTATCAAAAAACCCTTGTATACCAATTTTTACTGTTATACATAAATATTGTTCAAAATATTAAAAAAAACTATTTTAGAAAGTAAATTTAAACACCCTGTATTTCGGAGGGCACGCAACTAGTGTTGTTGTTATAGTAGTGTTTAAGGTCCAGAGTAGTTAATATACAATGCGTTTCGGTCAACAACAAATGCAAAAAATAAACGATATTTTAGTGACGTTACTTTAAAAGGTTATGGAATTCAAACTGAGAACCGATACTTTCACAAAAAAAGGGAAAATTTTTGCATTTCGATGCGAACTGAGCCAGTCTGGTTGACTTCACCTTTTACGCCGAGTCATGTGAAAAAGAATTTTTTATCAGCACACTTTTCTTGCATGTTTTTTATTAAGCTTACCATTGATTCAACGGCCGTCCTTGATACACAGATTTTCATCAGTTTCTACTACTTTACAATCAATCGCAGGAATGCAACTTGTCATTCGTTTTATTTAGGGTGCGCCCAAGATATATTAATACTGCATTTTTAAATTTGATGATTGAACATGCAATACAACGACAAATCCTTGAATGTAATTATTGAGAGCATGCTCTAATTGTCTTGGCAGTGCGCTGGTCAAGTATTCATTAATTACATTTGCCAAGTCATTTGAAAGGTAAGTGTATACACATATAAACACGAAGAATTGTAGTGCCAGGATTTTCAGACCAGGCTATTGGTTCCTACGGCCTCAGAAACGTGTGCCTTGATGTCATCAAGCTCGTTAATAAATAGTATTCGTTCATTAGTCTAATCATATTTCCAAATTTCCCCGAAATAATTGTAAAGTCTGGTTTTATTGGTGCACGTTGTTCAATGGGGTATTTAAAACATGGACGCATAAAATTAGTACACCAATTTTTGTTGAAAAACTGTTTATTTGACTACAAAAGCAAAAATGTTATGGCCGAAAAACTGGGCAAAATGCAGGTTTTGGCCCTTGTTCGTAATGCGACGATAATTCCACGCAAGTACTTGAAATTCTTCAAATTCATAGGACTCATAAATAACAACAAAATTGCAGTACGTATATATTCGTCAAGTAGTTTTTTGAGTATTTCTAATTGTTCATCCCTAAACACCTGTTTTCCGGCGATCGCTACTAGTTTATTGAGCAATGTACAGGGGTCGTTCAAAGAGCATTTCATAGCAAAATACACGTGTTTACATTGTCGATATGAATCACAAACCATTCCCAAAGATAAATGTTATTTTTAAGCGAAAAACGAATGTTGCGCTTTTTTCTTCTAAATAAATTCAAACATTCATATTTGTGAGTAATTGAACAATTGCGCTACGATATTCGGAAAACATACGTTACTATAGACATTTTAACACAAAGTGGATGTATCTCATCTTTTGTTGCGAATTACTCACAAATACGAAATATTTGAATTTGTTTAGAAGAAAAAACGCAACCCATCCTTTTTTGCATAAAAATAACATTTACCTTCCGGAATGGTTTGCATTTCATATAGGCGAGGTAAACTAGTGTATTTTGCTATAAAATGCCCTTTGAACTAACCATGAATATTGTTCAATAAACTTGTAGTGATGGATAAGCAATTAGAAAATTCTCAAAAACTAGTTGACCAATCTACTCCAATTTCGTTGTGGTTATTCAGAAGTACGAATCCTAGGAATTTGAAGAACTTCAGATATCTACGAGAAACCATCGTCGCATTACCAACAACTGCCAAAACCAGCAGTTTGCTTCGGTTTTCGGTCATAACTTTTTTGCAATTAGTCGTATCTTTTTACGTGGGGACTCATTTGGTAGGTCTCATAAATACCTAAAAATCTTATATGAAGAGTTTTTTCGGCCCTGCCAACACTTTCGATTGAATCCCAAAAACACGTTTTCTCATTCCGCGGTGCGGAAGTTGGTGGGTCACCCCATCGAAAGTCAAAAGCAATAAATTTTATATGATTTATAAATAATTTATATTTAAAATATTGAACAATAACGAAACACAAAACTAAGACAGAAAACATATTTTTATCTTACAATTAAAATCTCTTCTCAGAAATAACTTCATTAACATTTATATTTTGTATTGCCTCGTATTCGATGGCTAGTATGCCAAGATTGCTAAGCCGCAATTGAGTCACTATTGCCCGCAATACTTTTTTATGAATTTTAGTTTACTGAAACTCCTTTCACATGAAGTTACGGACACGCAAATCGTCATGAACAATTTGAGTGCAATCGTAAGATTTGGAGGAGATAATGTAAAATCCCATTTTACAGTAAACTTTAAAAAATCCAGAGATACCCAATCAGAAAATGTAACATTAACGGCTTTTAGCTATATTCGCAGTCTTGGTATCTCCAAAAGTAATTCTGTTTCTGAGACCTTATCATAAAAATCAGAAAATTTGGATGTAGGTAGCTAATTTCTTCAGTATTCGTCAAAAGCAAAGTACTTCTTTGTACGATTTTGAACAATGAGGCTAGGTCTTGAAGAGACTTTGATCTTGTGTCGAGTTCAACTCTGAGTCGGTTAAGACATTCTAATCTATCTTTATGAAGTTCTTCTGTCAGTGTAAGTCCTGCATCACTGGTTATCTCACCAACCACCCGTTTTTTACGACGAAGTCGTCTTTCTGATTTTTCTTTAGCAACATCTGTTGCCTCTTCCACAATGTGACCCCGTTTTTCTTCTATATAAAGACGAAGTCCCTCTATTTTTGTAGCAGTTCCGTCAACAGTTAAGCTTTTAATTTGCAATGATATCTGTGAATTTTTTTTATGCTTGTACATTTTTCTTAAAGTTGAGTCACTGGGTGGGTGTCACCCCAAAAAAAGGTGACACCCGTTGCGGACCGCCCTTGTATAAGGGCTGCAGGTAACAGTTATACAACAAAAGTGTAAGCCTCTTGCAGCCGCTATAGGACATTTGCGTCAGTGCAAGATTCAGTTTTTGTCAACTATACAACTATTCTGTTACGTGATTCTACTTTATTGCAACCAAAATATTTCTTATGTATTGAATAGACTAAGAAGAATATATAACTAACACATTACAGTCATCTTGTTTACTTACATATCGGCCATTGTGAATTTCATACACAGGTATATGATAAAACTTGTACACTGTGATATAGAGCTATTGAATTACTTGCGCATCAAATTTCATTGTGATTATCGTGCAAATTAGTTACGCAATTTCTACGGGCTTCGTATTTGATTCATATTTTGATAATGATCAAAAGTATGTCTGGATTTTTAAGATGGATAACTGAACTTATCTGCGTTAAATCTTCCACAAATCCTATATTTAGACACAATTACACTAATGGTTATCACTTTATATCTGTAATTTCGAACTGAAACATAATTACGTATATTTAATATTAAATAGAGGAATAAATGTTTGCCCAATATGGTGGGTGGTTGTGTATAATCATGGCATCGTCCATGTTATCTTTAGGTTATTAGAATATTTTGGTATTGCCTGCAGGTGTTATACAACAATTTGACAAATGTCTGAAATGAAATACCGATAGAGTCGAATGATTTACCCAGAATTTGTACCAGATCTATATCTTATGTTTGAACAGTTGATAAATCATTTTGAACCAATATGCATGCGTTGTTTGTCTTAAGACATTGGTTATGGCATTTTAACAAAAATATGACAGCAGAAAGTTAGGTTATGGTGAAGTTGTATACAACATATTTAGCATATGTACAGCCTTTAACAGTTACTAAACAACAGTTGTATAAGTGCTTCCGTTGGGAGCAATTTGTTGGCTGAAGTAGTAAATTGAACAGCAAAACAACAAGACTCGGGTTTGTTGTATAAACGTTACCATGGATGCCACAACACAACCATTTTGACTAACGTGCAAATATGCCGTATAAAATAGTTGTATAAACGTTTATGCAACAGTTAAAAATTTGTCCTATAAGGTGTTGGATAACTATGCTATAAGAATATCTTAAACACCTCGTTTTAGAGCAAATGTGTTGCAGAAAGCAAATTTGCATTCCACACAACATTAAGCCAGCATTTTGGTGTTCAGGCAACAAAAATAGAGAGCTTTTATGGCTGAACGGTTCTTTTACCGAAAGCTTATACCACTACTTTACTAGTTGGGATGTTGGAGAAGTCTTGAGGATCAGGCAACCAACGTCTTCTTTTAAGTATCCTTTACTCTGTGACTATGCTTCACCATCAAGTGTTTCCGTGACAACGAAGCCAAGTTAATGCTGTCAACAACATGCTCTGTTATTGAGAGCATTCAGCTAAACCATCCTAAAGTGGTCCAGTGGTGCAGCGCTTTATGCTGAATAGCAGTAGCCATTTGATTAATTGGTCAGTTTGACAGCAGATATCGCTTGGTTATTAGATTTGATAGTGTCTTGATTAACGTTGCGAACTTGCAAAGCTATCCCACGGTTGGTGATATTCAGCATGAAAATGCTACAACGCTGGCCGAACAGTCCGACTGCCAGTCAAAATTGTGCCAAAAATGTATCCTTGAACTGAAATTAAACTATGGGCAAAGGCTAGGCAGATCTAACACAGCGTCCAACGTCTTTCTCTGTTAACGAACTACATTTAAGCCCTGGTTTAGTTGACGAATTGCAAGAGGTTTTTTTCTGTCATTTAGGGTGTTCATCTTGACGATCATTGTCATCAACTGCCAGTAGCTACACAAGGCCGCTAAACTTTTGTATTGTAACAAAATGCGGCTTATTGAAGTGGCTATTCTCTGTTGATACGGAACCCATTTTAAGTTATGAGGCAGTTTTCCATTTTCATACATGATAATAGCAGTTCCTATGACTGATGCTGTCTCATCCCGGACTTGCGTACAGCGTACAAGCAATAATCTTAAAAACGAGGGTGAAACGCGTCGAAAAAGGATACGATAATAGGTAAGACTATCGTCACACCACGCGGTTCACCTTTTTACCTAAGCATGTACAGTGCGGACAAAAGTTTGGAAACAAATATTGACATGAATCATCTTAATATACCTAAATCAAAATTGTGAAGGAATAGATAATATAAATATTAAAGTCTACCTTTGGCTCCCATACTAATACACGGTTTATCTTATCAATATTAAAATTTTCTGAAAATAAAAACACTCCTTTTTTTAAATACCGCAGATTTTGTAACGACAAAGGTATGGAAACATTTCAGTTTTGCCGTTTTTATTCGTACTGCGATACTCTGATATTGCGTGAGGTAAATATTAACATCAGTGAGAATTGCAAAAGTAAAAGTATTTCCGAAAGATTTGAGAGACAAAGTACTTGAATTATTTAGAAGTGATGTCTGAAATGTTGACATTTCTCAAAATTAACAATGGGACGATCTCAAAAAGTATTAATAAATACCAAAAATACGGATTAACAGGAACGGCCCAGGTGCGGAAGACCGACAAGAAACCGATTATGGATCGCTACATTAAACGTTTGTCCCATGAAGATCTTCGAATGCCAGCCACACAGATTTTCGAAAGAATCCTAGAAGAGGTTGCCGAGAATTCTGTCAGAACTATGCAGAGACGCTTGGTGGATGTTGGGCTTTTTGGTAGGCGTCCATTGCAAAAGCCTCTCATTTAAAAAAATCGAATTGCTCGGCATGAATTTGCTAAAACTCATCTAACTTGGGCAGTACAACAATGGGATACAGTTTTATGGAACGATGAAAGCAAATTTAACTTGTTTGGATCTGACGGTACGGTATATGTGAGACGTCCAATACGAAAAAGATTTGACAAAAAGTATCAGTTGGCAATAATTAAGTACGGTGGAGGCAACATCATGGTTTGGGGCTGTTTTTCTAGTTCTGGAACGGGTCCAATTGTTAAAAATTGTTGGGAAAATGGATCAAAACCTTTACAAAGAAATTCTTAGTAGACACATGATCCCTTTTGCTGAAGAAGAAATGCCTTTACGATGAATATTCCAGCAAAGTAATCACCCCAAGCATACTTCAAAATCCGTAAAAGACTGACTAAGTCTAAAAAATGTTAATGTTCTTACATGGCCTTCGCAATCCTCGGACCTAAGCCTTATAGAACATCTCTGGGAGCATGTTAAAGGAAAACTGTCAAAAAAAAACTTTTTACAACAGGAACGATTTATTTGATTATGTAAAAAATATTTGGCAAAATATCCCGACAGATGTCTGTAAAAAATTGGTGTCTTCTATGAGCAACGTATGTCAGGCAGTGTTGAATACTAAAGGCTATGCTACTAAATATTGGCTAAACAGTACTTATTTAATCTTATTGTAGAGTTATTGTATATAATCTCATAATAAAAAATATGTTTCCATACCTTTGTCGTCTCATTTTCGGTCATAAAATAATATGACGGTATTTTAATGGTAATCTGTAGTACCACAGCAAACAGAAATTGTCATTTGTGTCCTCAGGATTGTAAGCTAAAAATAGTCCTTAATAATGAAGAATAAAAAATCAGCGCACTTTTTAAAAATTACTAAGAATGTTTCCAAACTTTTGTCCGCTACTGTATATGACCTTCACAAAAAAAAATGCGCCTGAAATTGCATTTGTGTGGGAGTTATTGAGCTGACCAACTTGATGCAACACCTTGCACACGTTCACTTCACTCTGTATATCCGTTTATCAAGCCGCTGACCGTAATTACTCCTAATAAGTAGTGCTTAGCAGAATATTAGCATGAATTAGATAGTGAAACGCGAAACCTATCGTATTGCAACGAGAAATAATAAATTAGCAATATTAATTCTAATACAAAAATAACTTTATTCAACTACGATGTATATACAGCAAATAAATAACACCACAAAATAACATTGGCATTCACCATCAGACATGCATAAATAATCTAATGATAATAGTGAACTGGAGCTATGATGTATTTATATACAGGGTCGACAATAAATATACTATTTCTTATAACAGTACCTGTACAAAAGTTGTGTCTGACGAGTTTCAATTATATGAATAAAAAGACAACAGTGAGGACCAATCTCATAATTTCCAGATGATTCTTATTCTGCAGGCAACTTTATGTGATGCATATGTCAGTTAACTGCCAGATAAAGATAAATGAAAATTGTCAGACTAAGTAAGATCAATTTGTATGTTACAAGGTTGAAAGTTCTATACCTTGGTCGATGTCTTGAATGGTCCCATAATTTGCAATGTCGCAATGTAACATCTTTACTGGAGGTAAGGATTTACTTAAGAAATGTGTTGCAGTTTTCTCTACCAATATCCCATTACTTTGGTCAGAAGATACCTCACTCCTTGGTCGCCCGCAGGAATTGTTTTTAGGGAGGGCCAATCATCGGCAAAAGATAAGTTTTTGTGAAAGTTTACCTATCCCCAAAGCTTTCTAAAGAGCGGTCCAACCAGATTCCTAGGGAGACCCACGGCCCCCTACTCCCCCCGCTCTGTGCTCTACCATGCATCTGTCAAGTTTGGAAAACCTTTTATGGGTTATAGGTAGCTATCTAAAGTGTTGATCCAGATGAAAGCTGAATTGTATTCGTTAAGTATTCCGAACATAATCTGCTGAACTACTTTTTCTTTATATAGAACTCTGTCTTGCCTTATTCTTATAACTACTGACTTTATTTTACAAAATTCGATATAAAAACAGTAGATGTCAATGTTCATACAACCATTCTTAGAATCCTTGCAATTTCACAATACTACCATTTTTTTGTATTGCTGGTCATTGCAAGTAATGTGGTGTACCCTGTATATGATGGAATGAGTTATAATGGCATCTTGTTTCAATAAATACTTTTTGAACGAAACATAAACGAAAAACAGCGTTATTTCAAATGTGCGTTATAGAACGTGTTGAAGTCAAACGGACTATAAAAATCCTTGAAGAACTCATCATGCACCGTATGCTGCACACTCGCATCTGAATGACCAACATCTTGATTTCCTGAGAACAATTCTTGACCACCTGAAGCTAGACGAGTTCCCACTCCTTCTCCATGTGTATTTCCATGCCAGTGTTTCTTGATATCATCACTAGCTTTCTCTGCAATCATCAGTACAGGAGCATTCGTGTTTCCTCTTACTATCTTTGGCATGATGGATGCATCTATCACTCTGAGGTTCTTGATCCCATATACCTTCAGTTCATGGTCTACCACAGCTCCTGGGTCGCTAGGAGGTCCCATTTTACACGTTCCCACAGGATGAAAGATAGTTGTGGTGTAAGACATTGCAACACAAGCCCAATATTCGTCAGACCCAAATTGTACGTGGTTACATGCTGGTAGTGGAGTTCTCACAAGTTGTATACCAAGTTTTTGGAACGTAGATGTACGTTCCAAGTTCAGACTTTGCTTAACACCTTCTACCATCCTTAATAAATCTATTTCTTCGGAAAAAGTGTTGGCATTAATCACTGGTTCACCAAAGATGGGATCTGTGTCATTCAGCAAGATCCTACCTGTGGAAGCTGGAGGTAAGAGAATTGGTCTGACAGTCAATCCACTGTAGTATGAAAGAGGTAACACTCCAGTGTTGTAAGTGAGGATAGGGTCAGTAAAGAAGTTGTCGACATCTGTAGCATCCAAGGAGTATTGGATGTCAGGTCTATCAGCACTTTCTTCGTATTTGGTCTGGACCATTGCATTGGCTTGCAAGGCACCTGTTGAAGACAGCGGACCCCGGTGTGTGTCTATCCAATAGTATACGTCATTATTTCTTTGCTCGTTACTGACAACAGTGTTTGACCGATTTGCAATTTGAAAAACTACACCGTCAATTGTTGTGTGATCTTGTAAATTATATCCAACAGCAAGCTCCTTTATCACAGGTATACCATGTGGAAACAGTTGGTCTGAAGGCCCTACACCACTGTTCATCAATATTATTGGCGAATTAATAGCACCAGCAGACAATATCACTTCCTTCCTAGCCAGTACCCTAGTCAACTTGCCCTTTTGGTTGACGTACTCAACTCCATAAGCAGTTTTAGTATTTGGGTCTATAAGAACCCTGGTGACTTGAGCGTTGTTTGCAATCTTGAAATTCTGCCTCCTATTTCTAATTGGTCTTATGAAGGCACCGTTCGCACTTAGTCTAGCACCATCTCTAGTAGTGTGCTGTAAAAGCTGGGTTCCTATTACAGTGTCCGAGTTTTGATCAACGTATTTTAAACCCAGCTCTTCGTAGGCTTGTACTAGTCCCAAAGTAACCTGAAATATATTTATTGGATAAAAGATATAACAGAAGCTTGATAATGAAAACAAGGCAGTCATTAAAATGGATATATCAGATTTGTATCAGGAGCTATACGATTACATATCTTAAATTCTGATAAAAGTAACATAATTTTGAATGTTTTTTATTCCGTAAGCAGAACGTATTCAAAAATGTTTGAAGGATTGTCGATTCCATACCTGATCTTGGTAGGGGAAATACTCGATAGTCTGCCATCCTCCAGACCCATGATAATATGGGTTGACTCTTTCAGGGTTACTGTTGTCTTCAGACTTAATGAAGTATGGAAGGATGTTCTTGTACTCCCAACCAGGATTTCCCAAACTTGCCCATTCATCGTAGTCAGCTGGATGACCTCGGATGTAGATGAGGTAGTTGACTACCGAGGAGCCACCTGAATAAACATAATACATATTATAGACATAAAAAACGTTGCGCGTTTTTTTTAAAGTGCATAAAAATTGGAAAGTTAAAAGCAATGATAATCGTAATAAAGAAACACATTTCGCTCGTTGAGGCTGTGTGGATAATAGTGCAAAATTTTTTTAAGAAAAGATTTTGAGAGTCCTCATCAAGTGTGAGACAATGTAGTCTTGACAGCAGTCCTTTGGGAGCAGTACTAGCTTCTTCAGAGTAAGATGATTGACTGATGACCAGTATTTGGAAGTTCTATCAGAGGTCCTAGGCTTTTTTCAGGGACAATCGATGAGACGCGCTAGCGCCAGATCTCGAGGTGGACATTTTTTAACAAGAGGTCAAATGGCAACCATCGATATGCGTCTACTTGTCCCCAATTGATTTGAGGACATCGGTTTTCCATTGTAAATGTCCGCATGCAAAGTGCTGTCATCTACGAAACTACGGATTACATTTTCAAGAGAACAGGTAAACTGTAAACTCTCATTTCTTAGAGAACTTGGTAACTATAAATCATTTGAAAGACGCAAGAAATGATGGGAATTGGGAATAAGCTTCACACTACATTTCAACATCATAGCACAGTTCTTGTCGGAACGAGAAGCTTGCATCTGAACGTTATTATCTTCCTACTGGGAGAATTTCTTAGTATCTAAAAAATTCTGATGTTGGAAGAGACGTGTACTTATTGTAGAGTTATCTTCAAAAATTGACCCCAGTATTGGAGGCAGTTAGAAATCTTTCCAACATGGCTACCGTACTTTGAACTACTTTCTTCTAGATTTCTATGTGTTGCTTACTTACATGCTGTACTTAAATACTGTTTGAAATTTTCACTGACATTCAAAAACACAAATTTGATAACTTGTTCCCAAATTTGCGACATTCGGGACTGTCTAGGTCTATTGCTTCCACCTCGATGAAAACGGAGTTGGAGACAGGATCTATGGGACAAGGCCAAGAACCGAGATGTCTATAGCAACAATATTACCGGCTGAGGTAACAGCCATATAAGTCTGTGCAAAAGAGATAATAAAGAAGGAGGCTGTTAAGGCATTATTGCAAATATCATCTAAATTAGTGGAGGACCGAGTGAATACTTTCAAAGAGCTGGGAAACTGAAACAAGGTAACCCTGCTCTGGATGCCAGAAGCAGGGTACCAGGGAAATGAGAAAGCAGATGAGCTAGCCTGACAGGGTTCGGTCAATCATATTATGGGCTTAGAGCTTTTCCGTGACGTGGTGAGAGCACTCATTAAATGATCCATCAGAAATTTGACGGAGAAAAGTTCCTAGAGTCATGGCAAAGGCAGACAAAATAGTTAATTAAAGAACAAAAACCTGCATTTACAGAGGACCTACTCAGATTTAGTAGGGAGGCCATAATGCCATGGTAGGTCTCCTAGTAGGACACTGTAGACTAAATCGACATGTGAGGCGCTTGGGTCTGGCAGAAGAGGTCACATGCCATTTCTGCAGCGAGCATGAGAAGACCCCAATGGATCTGTTGTGTCACTGCTAGAGGCTAGAGACTACGGAGACTGCTAAGGAGATCAAAGCTGGACGTAGTGCTTTAGGCTGTGTATATGGAGGCTTTCAGTAGATCCATATGGGTCGCAGCGGCGATAAGGATTGCAAGCTTTTCTGTTGGTTGTAATTTGATGTGAACAAAACTGTAATTGGATGTGGACCAATCCACGCGTCTCGGGATAGAAACATCCAGGAGAACGATCGGAATGCACTCTTGAAGTATCAATAACATCTTGAAGATATTCACCGTAAACTAAAATCATATCCATACCTTCGCTATTGCTTTAGAACTGTGTCAATTTTATTTTTTCGAATCCGATTTGATAATACACAAATAGGTTAAGAAATACACCGCACAACGCGTGCTTTGAATACCAAGGTGCACCTAGTACCTTTTCACGTTAGTTTGCAGGGCCAGGCTAGCCCTTTCAGTTTTTTTAAGACCTAATATCTCTGATATATTGAGGCTTTGGTGTACTTATTACTAGGAAAATTTGCTTATCACTTATAGGCTCTATAGAAAAGTCCCAAATTAAGGACAACCTGTATAACCGACGAGTGTGTCCGTTACATCAATGGATATTCAGGAACTTTACATTTTACCCTTGTAAATAGGTAGGATGAAGCAAAGCGAAAACATTGCTCCCTTTTCTCGCGGCATATAGATACTCAGCAGTAATTAAATTTGATTGAACAACCATAACCATGTGTACGAAATGTTGATAACCAACTCTTTATTTTCATGGACTCTGTTGCCCAACTGTTATGATTGATCGCTTCACTGCATTTTACAACACGATAAACTGTTTCACTTTAACAGTTGAAATGTTTCAATCTTTTCATCGTACCGCGCATTGGAATTTTTATCATGGGCTTTTGCCTTAACGTCCAGCGACTCATTATTGGTTTGTTCGTACAGCCTGTTTGTTGACAATCAGCAAACTGATAGTCGGCGACAAGTCATGACCTGGTTTGCGCAGTTAGCTGTCACTGACATGTCGCTGACTGTATTAATTGCCTACATAAGAACGTTACGAGTACAATTATAATTTCAATATGACGTTTCGTCTCTTGTCCTCCAGCATCTACTTAATTTTTTCTTATAGACGCCATATTGGGTTCTTACACACATGAATAGAATTTTTATTCTGATTTAAGAAATTTATGTCATACATTGACATTGCAAAACCTTAGTTATTCCAGAAGTTCTTATGTAGGCCTTGAAATTATTAGATCTCATTTGTTTGCATGCAACAGAGTTTGGAAGACTGTGCAGACCTCTGCTTATTTATGGTTATTATTGTTATTACCATCAATAAAATTTTCATTTCGTGTTCCGGTTTCACCATATCTTTTTATTTACTTAAATTTTCATCCAACAACAAATTTATGGTCATCTAACAAAACACATCACTGAACTTAGGGCTGAAAAGTCCATTTAAATGTACAAAATTCCAATATAGCGTCTGTATGAAAAAGGGAAGTTGATGGAAGTCGAAATAAAAAATGTCGAATTTAAAATTTAACTACTCCATCTTGTGGATGAGAATAAGTAACAATGACAATATGCAATTTATTTTGAAATCCCATTTTTGGATGAATCTAGTGAGGGAAACAAATATCTAACAATTTCAAGGCCTACTTAAGAAATTCTTTTTTTTTCAGTAATTAAGGTTTGGCAACGTCAATGTATCAAAATTAAAAATTATATTCATTTGTGCAAAAATTCAGTATAGCGTCCTTAAGAAATAATAAAGTTGATGCTGGAGGACAAGAGACGAGCAGTCATATAGAAATTCTGATTATGCCTTCTTGAGAGGAGAAAACGTGCCAATGTAAATGTGTCCATTTTTTTTCAAAATCCCAATATAAATAAAATCAGGCAAAAATCAAAACGATTTTGGGAAAATTCCGCTTTTCTGACACTCTCCGGAAGTACTTTGAATTTTTAAACTTTTTAAGGGTCATTTCGTTGACCCCCATTTAAGCGACTTCGGATCCCTTACAGTTTCCAAGATCCCAATGATGAGTGCCAAATTTGAATCACCTTGTATATGCTGAATCTCACTAGAAGAAAGAAGTAAAAATACTACAAGAATTTAATAACGTCTTTGAGTAACAAAGGATGCTATACACTGAAAAGCTGAAACAGCTGAACATAACTACAATAAAATTATCAAGATCTGCTTATATAGCTCTATGTTTCACAGAGTTCCCAAGATGGACAAAAAGAACTGAGACTACGAAAATACATGGTAGTAAGCCTTAAATCGCGTAATTTCGCATTTTGCCACTGTAACAAAAATTTTCAAAAGATTAGTGATTATAAAAATCGTATTAATTATGGTTCTTGAAAGTTAGGTCCTATCTTTTTTGGATTTTTCATACTATATTCATAATCTTCATTTTGCCATTACCGGGCCAATAAACAAAATGTTTCTTCTTCCACTTGCTCATCCGAAAATGTTACAAAAGCTTGTTGCTGATAAATTGTTTCACTGTTTTCTCCACAAAATTCAGGTTTTTGGGTTTCATTCTCTCCTCCAGTAGATCTTCAAGGTCTTAATCTTCTTGGTATATCGCTCAGTTTTTTACACCGAAGCAGCCGCGCAGGTTAAGCCTACATGCCAGGGCACCGCGGCTGCTTTGAGGAGCTTAAAGAAACTTTGTTATACCTATTTTTTAACTGCCTCCCTCAGAAGCAGAGAAGAGAAAGGAGCGGTCTTATCGACCAGTTTTGGATGTACGAAGTTCGACATGGTTACGATGGAAGGCCGAAGACAGGCAGGCACATGGCGCGGCGACACCATGGAAGAGAGCTGTGAGGAGCAAAACCCGTTGGAGCAGCTAGATCGACAACGACCCGTCGGTGTGGAGGTGTCCCCAGACCGTCCACTAGAGAAGAGCAATCGATCATTAAATGCTTTTTGCGAAGCAATTTTGTCCTCAAGATAGTTTCGACACACACTGATATCTGTCTCTGTCAGTGGTTGACTGGTGTCCTCTGATCTGTCAGAAGGTTCTGTACGAACAGGTAACGTCTCTCTCATTCTGATTTTGACAGTCCCCGACAAGTTATTGACTACTGTACGAACAAACCAAAAATCGATTAAAAAGGAATTGCGGAATGACAAATTAGTCTAAAGGAAAGTAGTAAAGGGCATAGCGAAACCATTCACAAAGATCTATACGTCGTCAAATGAAACCACATTACACTGATATCAGTAAGAAGTTCTAGACTCAGCAGAGCATGAAATATTAACTCTAAGGCTCTGTATCTCAGATGTACAGAGGTCGAAAATCGAAATTGTGCGCGCGACCGAAACTGTCAATGCATTGTCACTTCGATGGGCCCATCTCTGTACGAACAAATACTTGAGATTCATTGTCCCCTTTGATCTACGCATTTAGGCCATCAATATGCTAAGATAACATAAAGAAAGTCAAGAGCATTTACTCGAATATGGCAGATAGGTTCAGTACCAGACACAGCTGGAAATGATGCTCGGCGAGAAGCTCATGGCCGACAATTGTGGCAAACTGTGAGCGAGGGAAAATGGATTGACGTTCAACCAATGGTGAAACGGGTGATATTAAGCAAGAGGTACGTGATGATAAAATAGATTAAGGAACCAACAGGCAGCGGTGGCCGCAGTAGTAGACTCTTTGGTCTCCTGATCAATCGCCGTGCGCTGTGCGGGTTCGAGTCCCGTCCCAGGAGAAATTTTTCTCTTGGCTATGGATGTTGTGATTGTCCGTAGGTGGTAGATGGTCTCTGACTGTCGAACGCGGAGGTACCACCCGGCGGTTCACGTAGGCGGAGCCAGAATGTGTGCATGTTGCATGCACACGTGTTCCCTCGCCAGAGTCCGTGTGGCGTCCCCCCTTTCCCATGTATCCCCCTATAGCCCCACGGTACCCAATGGGTGCTTAGGCCTTCGTGGTAGTTGGAGTATAAAAAAAACAATAGATTTGCAACTTGCTGTATGGCGGGAAGAACAGGATAACTTTGATACAAAAACTCGGCGCAGCACTACCTATTATGATGAAATTCAGCAAGGATTACCATAATGGGATTTGTAGTATATGACTGTGGAGGGTTAGCGAGTATGTGGCACTTCCATAGAGCCTGGCACAGCAACAAAGACCGGCAGCGCAATACTGTCAAGCTTTTTTGCCAGAGAGAGCGTAATTTAAGATTCAGTGCCCCCGGACCTCTTAAGGTTTGCTGACCCATACAGGAACGGAATATATTTTTGATTGAAGCGGCTTGAGCTTTCCCTCGCAGCCTCCGCCCATGGATGGCTTTTTTGGGCTTAGGGTAAATACTCCCCAGCTAGAGAGGCTATAAAAGCCTTACAATGTCCAAGAAACAAGATGCTTAGCAAATGAATCTAGATTTAATGTACATTTTTTTCAAATAAATGAAGCTGAAATTTGTCTTTCCAAATGATGCATCATTGTTAACGGGCTACCCCTGTCGATGGGGCTACTGCGATGACATTTCGTATTATGTTTTAACCCGCACGAGTATGTGATCTTGCAGACTAGGTTAGTTTTTGTGTGCAAACAGTTCATTCCACGTTTGCTCGCTATATTCGCTGTTCGCTGACGTTTAAGTAACACGTACAGCTACAAAACGAATTCACAACAAGATACGTAATACCCCTACTGCACGGTACGTATCTTGACGAGAGGCTTGGAGGTTATCACTTGGGGTCGCAACAATTTTGTACAGTTAAATGCTTTCAAAGCCTTGACAAATAAGAAGCTCCCTAGCGCTCATCCGGTTTCGATGAATTGCGAGGTCTTCTAGAGAGCCCTCCATTTCACCGAGGACTTGATGCGGCACGAATACATCTCGTCCATAGCAACAGCTGCTAGAGAAAGCTGGGCAATTTGCTTAAGGCTGAAGAGAAGTTTTCTCTACATGACCTCCTCTGTTTGTACAAGGCCCCGATAAGATCTTGTTCACATGTTCAGTGTGCTGCCTTCCCTTTCGCACCGATGTGCCGTCAGTTATCTAGCTCTCTTCTACCGCTGATGCCGTCGCGCGATGTGCCTGCAAGACAAACCTTAGGCAGTTCAAACATCGGATTAACAAAGCTTCATTAAGCTGCTCCTCATAGCAGCCGCGATGGTATTTAGGCTTCTGCCTCTTAGTTTGGTGTAAAAAAATTTAGAAGTTGACACTACTGAATCAGTTGCTAATTTGAGTTCTTACCCATAACCTTCCCTCTGGTCCATCGACATCTGCCTTCATCTCTTGCTAGACAGCTCTTCGGCGACGGTTGTGTCCTGTATCCCCAGTCTATGCTAGATCCTTGGAGCATTGGCGCGAAAGCTGGGACGTCTGCAACTTCTGGCTCTTCACCACCTGCTTCAATCAGAAGCACCTGTTTTACGAAGATGTTTGTATTGATATAGGATTTCGACTGCTATAATACAAGAGGAATCTCAGGCATTCAAGAATTTTTTTTTGGTTCGTATAAAATAGTGAAATTTACATAAAACTTTGTAGAAGATAGTGATTGACATAATAATGAAAATGTTTATTGGAATAACGTACACAAAATAGTCATTTTATAATAAACATAAAATACTCCAAGAAGTTTGAATTTGTGTTTGGGTTCTTATGAGAATGAAAAAATATACAGGGTGTTAATGATATGCGAATATTTAAGGGTGTGAATCTACTTGAAACATTAATGTTTGCTTTATAAACTATGGTCCAAAAATGTTTCCTTACAAAAACTCGGGGTGTTGAGGTTTTAGGAAAAAAATGGAAGTTAATTAACATATTTTCAGAACCGCTTCAGATATTTTACTGATATTTAGTATGTAGTGAAAATTAATAAAGTTGCATATTTTTCAATGCAAAAATAATTTTTAGCTTTAACAGTGGCGTGCGTACTGGTATTGACTTAGACATTTTTCTGAGAGAAAAATGGTACGCCAATAGTTTTAATTTTTGAATTCCCCATTCAATTTAAAACAAATGATCTCTCTTGAGTTGTTTTCTCTCGATGCGTCATTTTTGATTAAAAAAATAAATACCGTTCTATTGTCTTACTTGTAAAATTATTATTAACTTAATTGGAAAAATTAAACACATTAGGGGTAATGAACAACAACAACTGACAACATAAACATGACATTAAAACCAACGAAATGATTACAAAAATTGTTGAAAATGGCCCCCTTCACTTAGTATGCCTGCTACCGCCCTCCTTCTCATGGAATTGCGCACTCGTTGAAATATCCCTGGAGTGTTTTTTATTCTATCACCAGCTGCAACTATTCTTTCTCCTAATTCCTCTACAGTGTTAATGGGACTTGTGTACACTAGTGTCTTAAGACAGCCACACAAAAAGAAATCTAAACTGGTGAGCTCTGAGGACCTTGGTGGCCATTCTTGGGGCCCACCGCGGCCAATCCAACGATTTGGATAAACAGTTTGTCAATAATTACGCACCGCTACACTGAAATGTGCTGGTGCACCATCATACATGTACCACATATTGTTTCTGATTACTAAAGGAACATCATCAAGCAGCAAAGGCAACGGTTGTTGAAGAAAATTGAGGTAAGTCTGTCCGTCAAGTCGTCCCGGCAAGAAGAATGGGCCAATAAAGTGGTTGCCAATAATTCTTGCCCATATGTTAACCGAAAATTGGTGTTGGAAATGGGTTTCGGTTACGGCATAGGGATTTTTTTCTGCCCACAAATGATTATTGTGGAAATTCTGAATGCCAATTCGAGAAAAATTAGCTTCGTTCGTGAACAGAATCATTGATTCATATTGCGGATTTTGTGTAATTTTTTGAAGATACCACTGACAAAAGGTCACACGCCTTGGAAAATCAATGGGAGGTAATGCCTGTACTCTTAAAATATAGTAAGGATATAACACAGAATCCACTAAAATTCTCCAAGCAATTTGATGGCAAATATTTAAGTGTCCAGCGATCTTCCTCGTACTTGTTTCAGGATGTTCTTTGACTTCGTACACAATTACTTCCTCAATTTCAGGTGTTCTCACACTCAGAGGTGTACCTTCAGATGTTCCTTTTCGGACAGAACCGGTTTCAACAAGACGACGATGAATATTAGAAAAGGTTCGACTATCTGGCAAAGCACGATCGGGATATCTCTGGTAATAAATCCATCTGGCTTGCTCACCATTACCGTCGGCAAGGCCATATACGTAATGCATTTCCGCCATTTCTCCATTTGAATAATTCACCGTTATTAACAAGATTGTAAAAACTAAATAATTAAAAAGATATCACAGCGAACAGATTTGAATAACAGAGACTTGTCAGATGTCAAAAGCCGTGGCATATTCCAGAGCAACTAGATATTTATTGCTAAATTGCATCTTTGAATTATTACATTAATTTTCTTGGACAATAGAACGGTTTTTATTTTATTACTCCAAAAATGGCGCATCGAAGAGAAACAATTCAGGAGAGATCGTTTGTTTTAAATTGAACGGGGAATTCAAAAACTATTTTTGGCAAAAAACCATTGACGTACCATTTTTTTCTTAAAAAATATCGAAGTCAACACCCGTACGCACTCCACTGTTAAAGCTAAAAATTATTTTTGCATTGAAAAATATGCAACTTTATTAACTTTCACTACGTACTAAATATCAGTGAAATATCTGAAGCGGCTCTGAAAATATTAATTAATTTCCATTTGTTTCCTAGAAGTTCAACACCCCGAGTTTTTCTACGGATACATTTTTGGACCATAGTTTATAAAGCAAACTAACATTAATTTTTGATGTAGATTCACACCCTTAAATATTCACATATCATTAACATATAAATGAGTAAGTACAGCAACCTTAAATAATGCAGTTAATTGTACAAGTTTATATTTTTCTAGGTTTACACTTAATCCTATCTTATTTAGACAATTTTTAATGTTAATCTGATTTTGCTCCGAATCTTTCTCCTTCAATGCAGTTCAAACATTAATACATAAATTCTTTAAGGTCAATAATGATTTTTAATGTCTGTAAGTTTATGGACGAGTTCCTCGGTTGCTAAATAATGCATGACTTGATTTCTTTTTTAAATCTTCTAGATGTTTTAATAACTTTTATTGTTGTCGGAATATGTTTGAAAAATGTTGGGCCGATGGTTTTTGTGAATTTTAGCGCAGATACTGAATTTTGTTTAAGCCTTGTTTGATAGTTGTGATTGATAGGATTTAGACGTATCTTATTTTTTAACGTGGTACATCAATAATTCATTGTAGAAGTATATTTGTCTAACGTCTGCGAATTGAGCTTCTAAGTAAATATTATAGTGTTGTGTTTTTCTGGGTTCTTTTGGGTGTGGATTAAAAAAAGACTCGATCCCAAAAGAAAAAATGCACTAATTTATTTAAGACACAACATAACTAACTTTAACTTAACTAGCTAGAACATTTATGTACACTACTATTTACGTCTGACTATCTACGAATTATTATGTCGCGCCATTCCCTCAACTCTACTTCCCTCTCCCCGCCGTCGGCTTAAATATACCGCATCGCAGGTACTCGTTAGTTCGAGAAGCTTCCGGTATGCCACATAGCGGCAGTACAAAACCTTCGGGGCCAGTCTTCGATCTCGATGCAGAGTGCCTGGCGCCGTCCCCAACAGATGTCTCTAGTAGTCTCGCACCGAAGGATAGTCTCTGGCGCAGTTCCCAACAGATGTCGCTAGTAATATCACTCATTCTTGTTACAATATGTTAGATATCTAATCTCCTTAAGAAGGATCAGTTTCAGTATCCACTTCTGTGCGATCGCAATCTTTTTATAGTAATTGTTCATGAGTCCTCACCATGCTAATATACGATATGATAGAATGAGGTAGACAAGAGCGTGGTACAGAATATATAGAAAATCTCGAAAATACTTTAATAATTTTGGGGTAAGACATCTTAGTTTTTTCACTAAGACCTCTCTGAGTGCCGTCCACTTTAAATTTCTTTCTAGTATTTAATTTTGTCAGCTAACTGGATTTCTTTATGATCATACTGTATTTGAAATTTGAGTTAACTCTAATTTGGAGATTTTTTTTTCATCATAAAGGAATGCTATACAGTGCTTTTCTTTAATGTCCCCTCCCCTTTGATTTTTTGAACAAATCAATTAAAAAAATCAGAACTTGAGGCAATGAAATTGATGCGTGGATACCATATTTTAGAGTAAAATTGACAAATGAAAATGTCAAGATGGCCGCTGTGCGCCATCTTGGAAAGACAAATTATAAGGAAACGAGGGTTTTGAGGTACATCATTTTGAAGCTCCTGACGAGTACTTTATAACCCTAGAATATAAAGTCAATACCTTTACCTTCTACAAAATGGTGGTACATTTAGTAATTACTTGAACACAAACCCACAAATAATATTGTAATTCCCTGCCGTATCCTCAGCCACAGCAATAAAAACTTGTTTTGTTATTTTTTGTTGACAGTGACAAGAATATCAGCACGAAAACAAACATTATTGTACAGTTAAAATATTCTTATTTAGTTTTCGGTTTTAGTCCTAGATACTGTTTGAACTATTTTTAAAATGGTCAATTTTCGTCCATTGGAAGAAAAAATTGAAACGATTTTTATTTATGGTGCGACGCGTAGACACGAGACCGAAAGGATTTTTGATGATCGTTTCCCGAATCGTCGTATCTGTAGAAAATATTTAAGTCAACTTGTATCTAAATTTACAGCTACTGGTAGTGTAAACAACAAAAAGCCCCCAGGTCATCCGACCATCCCGGAAGAAAAGCAAGTTCAAATAATTGGTGAGATCATAGTAAATCCCCAACAGCCTACTTCCTCCATCGCGAATGTATGTGAGGTTTGTCCTTCTACTGTATGGAGACTTTTGAAAAAGAATAAGTATCACCCATACAAAATTCAAATGGTACATCAGCTAACTGAAGATGAGTATTCTGCGAGACTATGACGGAAACCATTGCACGGCATCCTACCTATATCCAAAATATTTGTTTTAGTGATGTACATTTTTTCTCAACGGTAATGTGCATAGACAAAATTGTCGTTACTGGAGTGACACCAATCCTCACGTCTTCCGGGGAACTCATACTCAATATCGACAAGAAATTAACGTTTGGACTGGGATATTGGGAAATCATATTGTGGGGCCTCTATTCATCGAACAAACTTTAACCGGGGAACTGTATTTGGATATGCTGGAAAATACGATTGACCCTCTAATCACCGAAATCGTCGAAGCGAATCCTAATGAATTCGTTACTGATATTGTATTTCAGCAAGATGGTGTTCCACCACACTACTACAGACAAGTTAGGAATGATTTAGATAACAATTTCCCCGGTCGTTGGATTGGCCGTCGAGGTCCTGTGGAATGGCCAGCTCGCTCGCCAGATTTGACACTTTTAGACTTTTTTTATGGGGCTATTTGAAGCAGAAGGTGTACGAAACTGAACTTGCTTCAATATTAGATATATGGCTGAGAATAACTAATATTGGTAGAAATAACGATGTTACTATATTTGAAAAAATGATCGACACGAAATTTCTGACCGGCTGTTATTGTGTCTAGAAGTTCAAGGCAACCATTTCCAGCATCTTCTAAACTGAACTCAACGTTTTCGAATTATCAAGTTAAATGTCAATGTATTCAGGTAACTATTAAATGTACCACCATTTTGTAGTACGTAAAGTTATTGACTTTATATTCTAGGGTTATTAAGTATTCGTCAGGAGCTTCAAAATGATGTTGCCACAAGACCCCGGTTTTCTTATATTTTTTTCCAAGATGGCGCTCAGCGGCCATCTTGTCATTTTCCTCTGTCAGTTTTACGCTAAAATACGGTATCCACGCATAAATTCCATTTCCTCAAGTTTTAATTAGGTATTCGAATTTTATCCGTTCAAAAAATCAAACGGGAGGGGGACATTAAAGAAAAGCACTGTAGAATATGTTTTTTATAATTTATAGTCATAGTTCCTCACACGGACTTGTTTGGTGAAGATATCTTTAAGCAACAGGAAACTTATTTACCGAAGTTCGAGTATTATCGCTAGTGTGATACTTGAGGTAGTCGTGTATTTTGAAAATGGATTCAGAGTCGTCGGAAATAAAATCGCTGGAACGCGTTACAACGTTTCAGATATTTCTGCTCATATTCAAACATTGCTTGGAGGGAATGAAAATTGTAGGTAGGAAGATGTATGCGGTAAATGGTTGTAAATTCTGGCATATTTGGTGTCAGTGAAAAAATTATTATTAAGAAACTGCTGATATCAGTGATGCTACGCACCTGTCAGACATAAGTCACGCATATTTCCCCTACATCTGCCATGAGAACAGAAATATGATAGATTTGCTTTATATAGTTTGATATGCAGAGGTCGATGACTTATCGTACCTTATCACGATTCGATTTCGCCTTTCGAAACGATTTGTCTCATCCCTTTTCGTCGGAACCTCCAATGAAGAAAGTAACAAGTATAGAGAAAATCTACTCGACGGCATTTTTTTGGAATTCCTTTCTCGTATGTGCCTGATAATTTCCAGCTTTCATGATAAATTAATAAATAACGTTTTTTCAATAGAGCAATGCATTTATAATGGCATTCACTCTCGCAATCGAAGTCGAATCACGTCCGAGTTTGCAACTAGACAATTAGAGCAAAAAAGACATTGATCGAATTTTACGAGTTCGTATCTCCGACATCGTCAACACTATTTCCTCCATGGCTGAGCGTGGAACCAGTTTTCCGAATCAGTTTTACGGCCGCGCCGCATGTTCGACATCGACATAAACTTCACTTTTTTTTTCTTTGTATATGCAGTTATGTAACCTTCCTCACTTCCACTTTCTAGCTGTACGTTTTACGCTAACTAGACAGTGACCTTTTGTTTACGCTGATTGTGTACTATCTGTAGAGGAAATTTTTGAATAATTGTAGACTTGTGGATCATTTAGTAATGAATATCTGTACAAAGAAGCTTTACATGTGTATCAGCGATTGAAAATTGAAATTGAGAAGGGGTGGCTGCCTGCTTAACTAGCGCGTCTGGAAGCGAATGTCCTTGTGGTGGTAACGTCTAGGGAGCCCCGCACCCCACCCCTCTAAACCGCAAAATTAGAAACGATGAAATAAAGCAAAGAATTTACGTTCAAATATCCGTGACATAGGAAATTGAGAGTCGCAGATTAAGGTGGTACGGTTATGAAAACAGGATGGCTGATAGTCTGTAGCCTAAAAAGATCTTAATTTGGAAACCCTATTTCATAAGAAAACATGAAATAAAGCAAGTCGGACGAGATATAATACAGAGAAGAGGTCTAGAAGACCATGTTTGGAGTGATACAGAGGCATGGAGAAGAGGATGCGAGAAACGGCCGACGAAGCTGTAACAAACTCGCCGATATAGAAATACACAGGGTGTGCATCAGTAATGATATGCGAATATTTAAGGGTGTAAATCTACATGAAAAATTAATGTTAGTTTGCTTTATAAACTATGGTTCAAAAATGTTTCCTTACAAAAACTCGGGGTGTTTAGGTTTTAAAAAAATGAAAATTAATTAATATTTTTAGAACCGCTTCAGATATTACATTGAAAATCAGTACGTAGTGAAAGTTAATAAAGTTGCATATTCTTCAATGCAAAAATAATTTTTAGCTTTAACAGTGCCGTGCGTACGGGTATTGACTTCGATATTTTTTAAGAAAAAAATGGTACGCCAATGATTTTTTGCCAAATAAAAATTATTTTTGAATTTCCCGTTCAATTTAAAACAAATGATCACTCTTGAATTGTTTCCTTTGATGCGCCATTTTTCAGTAAACAAATAAAAACCGTTCTATTGTCCGAGAAAATTAAGATAATAATTGAAGAATGCAATTTAGCAATAGATATCTAGCTGCTCTGGAATATGTCACTTGCTTTTGACATCTGACAAGTCTCTGTTATTCAAATCTGTTCGCTGTGACATCTTTTTAATTATTTAGTTTTTACAATCTTGTTAATAATGGTGAATTATTCAAATGCAGAAATGGCGGAAATGCATTACATATATGGCCTTGCCGACAGTAATGGTGAGCAAGCCAGACGGATTTATCACCAGAGATATCCCGATCGTGCTTTGCCAGATAGTCGAACCTTTTCTAATATTCATCGTCGCCTTGTTGAAACTGGTTCTGTCCGAAAAGGAACATCTGAAGGTAGACCTTTCAGTGTGAGAACACCTAAAATTGAAGAAGCAGTGCTGCACGAAGTCGAAGAACATCCTGAAACGAGTACGAGGAAGATTGCTAGACACTTAAATATTTGCCATCAAATTGTTTGGAGAATTGTAGTGGATTTTTTGTTATATCCTTACAATACAAGAACACAAGAAAATCCTTATGCAGTAACCGAAACCCATTTCCATCACCAATTTTCGGTTAACGTATGGGGAGGAATTATTGGCAACCACTTTATTGGCCCATTCTTCTTGCCGGGACGACTTGACGGACAGACTTACCTCAATTTCCTTCATCAACAGTTGCCTTTGCTGCTTGATGATGTTCGGTTAATAAGAAACAATATGTGGTACATGCGTGATGGTGCACCAGCGCATTTCAGTGTAGCGGTTCGTAATTATTTACAAACTGTTTATCCAAATCGTTGGATTGGCTGAGGTGGGCCCAAAGAATGGCCACCAAGGTCCCCAGACCGTAACAGTTTAGATTTCTTCTTGTGGGGCTATCTTAAGACACTAGTGTACACAAGTCCCATTAACACTGTAGAGGAATTAAGAGAAAGAATAGGTGCA
This sequence comes from Acanthoscelides obtectus, assembly GCA_963669975.1. Classification (NCBI taxonomy): domain Eukaryota; kingdom Metazoa; phylum Arthropoda; class Insecta; order Coleoptera; family Chrysomelidae; genus Acanthoscelides; species Acanthoscelides obtectus. Next base: position 40,251,012 of record CAVLJG010000010.1, on the reverse strand, counting down.
GCTATGATGGAATAAAAAACACTCCAGGGATATTTCAAAGAGAGCGCGAACGAGGAGGGCGGAATCATGCATACTAAGTCAAGGGGGACATTTTCATCAATTTTTGTAATCATTTCGTTGGTTTTAATGTTATGTTTATGTTGTCAGTTGTGGCTGCTCATTAACCATAAAATGTGTTTAATTTTTCCAATTTATTCAATTAATAATAATTTTGCAAGTCAGACAATAGAACGGTTTTTATTTTTTTACTCAAAAATAGCGCCTCGAATGAAAACAATTCTAGAGAGATCATTTGTTTTAAATTCAACGGCAAATTCAAAAATATGTTTTATATGGCAAAAAACCATTGGCGTACCATTTTGATTCCTAAAAAATATTGAAGTCAATACCACTGTTGAAGCTAAACATTATTTTTGCATTGAAAAATATTCAACTTTACTAACTTTCACTACGTACTGAATATCAGTCAAATATCTAAAGCGGTTCTGAAAATATAAATTAATTTTTTTTCCTAAATTTCAACACCCCGAGTTATTTTAAGTAAAAATTTTTGGAACATAGTTTATTAAGCAAACTGACATTAATTTTTCGTGTAGATTCACACCCTTAAATATTTGCATATCATTGAGGAACACTCTGTATACCTAATCGTTTTTTCTTGACATGTCTACTAGTGATACAGATACGGGTGTTTCCAAAAAAATTTAAACGTATTGACGTATGCAGTTTTGTGTCATTTTCTTATTAGGGTGTTCTGCTGGACACTACTGCATGTTTCTCTGTTAGCCTGTATTCCACTGGGAAGAATATTTAGAAGTGCTTTGCACTGACTGCATTACTTGTGCACCAACAAATTTTATGCTGTTAGACGAGGTATTAAGTCAAAATGTCACAACGATTCACGGTTTTGACTATTTCTCTAACTTCTATATGTTATTTTTACACCTTCCTCATATTTATTCGACTGGACTGGAAAGAGGGGGAAAAGATTATGCTATGTTATATCAATCAAATAAGTTTTTAAAGAAATCGTAAATGATCATCTTGAACTGGTTTCGTTCCAGCACGAAAGAATTTTTCTTGATGTTGCCCTCCACTAGGGCAGAGCCAGAATCAATTGGGCCAAAATTGCACCAGGACATACTATTGGAAAATGCTATAAAGGCTATTTTGTCTGACAATTTTAAAAACACCAATCTGTTTCTGAGTTAGAAACCCTTACGGGATACCAGTGGAAATCATTGTCCTCTAATAGCTTTGTCCATCATATTACCTCAAAAAATTTTGACAGCATGGTAACTAGATGAGGCTTTACATGGTGATGTCTATAAAAAACAACTTCCATTACATGAGGCATGTTTGATTTCCATAGTATGTATATTTTGAGAACAGCTTAGTTTCAATACTGTTTCTATCAATTTACACTGCAGTCAGATTCAAAAGAATTAGAGATAAGCCAAAAACTAAGTAATGTGATCTGAAACTTGGCCTGTCTATATTTTGGGACCGTTGAGTTCTGGGGCCTGTTTCATTTGCTCAGGACGCTGATACACATAAGAAAAAATTCAGCGAAATTAACCGAAACCACTCTTCCACTTAAAATGGACGAAAAAATAACAAAGCTGCGTTAGAACTACGAACCCCTTCCCACTTCAGTTGGCCCAACTATTGAAATATTAGTTTTTTCTTATCAAACAAAAATAATAAAAATGTAGCAGGGTGTTATAGGTTTAAAATATTAACAACGAATATTTTGATAATATATAGTAGAAAACACCAACTTTATCACTCCCTAATCAAATTTGCAGCATAAAAATAACACATGTTGCAATTGCAGCATATCAACCTATTTTCATTTCAATGCAAAATAAGTCTATAACGCAGAGGTGGCTGTGAAAAATAAAAGCCATGACAATTGTTTTTATTAATCACAGCGGTTAGAATACGTTTAAAATAGTTTTGGGTAGTTAAGGCTTTCAAAATGGGTAGAGGAAAGGTTATTAGGGAGAAAATTCGGTTACTGATAATTAAATTTTTTAATTCTGGGAAATCAAACTCAGAAATTGCAACTTTGTTAGATTTATCGCGGTACAGTGTGAGAAATATTGTTGGAAGTTATAACGTAACTGGTTCAGTTAATATTAAGCCACGATATGTGAAAAAAAGTAATATCACAAATGCCGACCGAAGAGCTTAGGAAGAATAATCGTGAAAAACAGGCATGCCCATTATTTATAATTAAGTGCTCTGTGGAGTGACGCTGTTGGAAGGAGAATTTCGAGGACCACAACTCATAGAGAGGCCCACAAACTGGGATTTAGCACTTGCAAGCTAAGTTTTCTTATAAAAAAGAGAGGTAAAAAGCCTAAAGTTGCACAACTTGTTTATAGGCCAAAGAAAAGCCACTATTAACTCCACTGCAAAAGAAAAATCGGCTTAGATGGGCTAAAGAACATAGACAATGGACACCTTAACAATGGTGTGCAATATAATGGAGTGATGAGGCCCGATTCAAAGTTTGTGTTGGTGACAGTCGCAGTAGAGTTATTCGCAAAAATATGAAGCATTCCATGTTGACTGTCTGAAGAGAAAAGTGAAATTTACAGCATCCATTATAGTCTGGGGCAGTATGTCATCAAAAGGAGTAGGAAAACTTTATTTTGTTGATGGAAATGTGGATACAAACAAATATTTGGCAATTTTAGAAGAATCGCTTTTACCAGTGATGGAAGAATGTTTGACATCCGGCCAAGATTTTGTGTTTCAGCAAGATGATGCAGCATGCCATACCTCAAAAAAGGCTATAAAATGGATGGAAGAAGATAATGTACCACTTTTGAAATGGGTTTCTAGCAGTCCAGATCTGTCACCTATTGAAACTTTGTGGCACGAGATGAAAAAGGTTCTACGACAACATCCTGCTCGTACAATCACCGAACTGAGACAAAAGCTTCAAGAAATATGGGATTGTTTTACACCAAATTTTTGCCAGAACTTGGTTAACACTATGCCCCAAAGAATTTCAGTCGGATTAAAAAATAAGGGTGATGTTACCCAATGGTAATCTTTCAATTGTTGCTTTGTTAACTTCGCGCATTTATTCGCACATTGTTTATTTGTTCAGATGTTCGATTAGTTTAGGTCTACGTGATTTCAAATATGTATTTTTTACGACCAGAGTGTATCTAAAATGTTTTTGAGAAAATAAATTGTTTTAGAAGTAAATAGTTTCGTCATGTTTAGCTTATAAAGGCATATTTTGGTACAAATCTTGAAGTGGGCCAACTGAAGTGGGAAGGGGCTAGTAGTCCGTCACTGGCAAAATAAATGTGTTAACTGCTTGGAAGCCCACGACATCCAATAGCTCCCTTCAGGGGCTTGTTCTCCTATACGAAGCGGTATTTCGAAGATCGTCGGAGGAGAAGAAAAGAAGTTTTAGTATAATCCCAACACTCCTCAATTGATTTTTACTCATGTTGTATACAAAATGCAAATGCACTCTGCAAAATTAAAATGGACCAAACTATTTAAGACGGCCGCCTTCGTAGAAATTACAGCGGAATGTCATGAATTCAAATCAAACAGCATCTTAATCGATTTAACAGATTCCTTGTAGTTACGACCTTGACTCTTGGGCAACACTCAACTGTTATCTGAGACTAATGCGTCCGCGACCTTATCCAATCCACACATTTTCGGGTTTCAAAAGGGATCAGTCACGGTGAGTGACGAAAACGTCTGCGTCTTTAGGATGCTTTTGATTTTTTGCACAGAGGAAATTGACTATTGTATCTTTTGAGTGGAGTATGGGTAATCACCTTAGCAATGATACCAAAGGCCTGCAATATTAATTAGTAATTTGAGTAGGCATTAGGTACTACGATACCGAAAAAGGAATACATAATTTCGATCACGCATATTTTCTGAAAGGATTACTTTTTTGGTTTGCCTAGTATTATCGCCTGTTAAATGAAACAATAAAAAACTGTCAAAAGGCATGTATATACAGGGTGTTCCATAATTATTGCGACAAAATGATAGGGGTTGTAGAGGGCATCAAAATGAACAATTTTTCCTCATAAACCCCTGTTCGGAAACATGCCGTTTGGGCTGCAGCAAAAAAAAAAGATCAGTTTCTTGAAACAGCTTACCTACAGTAATTGCTCAAAGTGTCCTCCACCTTGCTCAATACACACCTGTGCACGATTGTTCAATGATCGGCGAACTCTGTGGCATACCCCCGGTATGTCCTGAACATGTGCGGACGCGGCCATCACTCTTCCCAGTAGCTCTTGTTGGTTGGGAACAGGAGTTTCGTACACTAAAGCTTTCAGATAGCTCCAGATAAAATAATCCAGTGGAGTCAGGTCAAGTGACCGCGCAGGCCAAGGCACAGGGCCACCTCGGCCTATCCACCTATTTGGAAATTTGTCGTCCAAAAACTGCCGCACTTGTAAAGAAAAGTGGGCTGGACCGCCATGGTGTTGAAACCACATGTTGGCTCTTATATTCAGTGGCACATTTTCTAATAGTTCCGGTAGCACATGCTGTAAGGATCGACCATAAGCATGCCCATCCAAACGTGGTGGAAGCAGATATGGCCCGATGATATGCTCGTCCACAATGCCGCACCAGATGTTAATTGAAAACTGATGTTGGTCTCTATGGATGGCTATGGCATGAGGGTTTTCTTCATCCCAAATGTGACTGTTACGGCTATTAAAATAACCGTCCTTTGTAAAACAGGACTCGTCAGTGAACAAAACGTAGCGACCAAAGTTTGGTTGCCTCAACTCCTGCTGCAGCCACCAACGACAAAAACGTCGACGCGGCAGATAGTCTGCTGGACCCATGGCTTGGACTTTTAAAAGGTGGTACGGGTGTACGATAACAAAAATGTAAACACAGCAGGCTTTTTCTACAAACCGGCGAGACCATGAAATGTGCTAGACGAACATTTTGCAGCTGGTGAATTTTTTGTTTCTCCTATGAGCTCTTAAGGTAAAATTAATTGTAGTGCTCAAACGGCATATTTACGAACAGGGGTTTATAAGGCAAAATTGCATATTTTTATGCCCTCTACAACCCCTATCATTTTGTCGCAATAATTATGGAACACCCTGTATATGTAAGTGATGTAAATGTATGGAGTCTCCAAGTGAAATCAATATCTCCAAAAACTTGTTAACTCTGATAACCAGGATGTATACTTTGCATATACTCGTACTATTCGCATACAAATGAATGTAAGACAATGGCGGATTCAAGATTTCGTCTAGGGGGGGGGGGCGCAAACGATATTTGGGGCTGGTAACTTTTCTACCTCAGTGAGTGGAACTTCTAGAACTTATCCTATTATTGCTCCTTAAATCCATCGTGTTCTATATTAAGGATTAATACTCTGAACTACCCGTTAAACAAATCAAGTAATTGGTGTAAATACTGACACAATCAAGCATTTTCATTATATCAGCAGGTGATAAAAATATCAATATAGTCAATTATTTTTTGAAATTCAATATAGATGTTACAGTTATTCTTCAGAATTTGGTTGTAGAACTTAGATTTCCGGCATAGCTGTTGTTTTCTCAGTTTTCGAATCAGTGTTGATCGCATGTAAAAATGTTGGAAATCTTTGGAAAAAACTATATACATATGTTAGATAGTAATTATTTTGATAATGTATGTTTGTACGAAACAAGAATAGGAATACAGGGTATATATTCACGTGTAGTGCAGAAGCTCTGTGACAAACGAATTCCAATATAGCTACATAAATAGAAACATACGCGGGAAGAAATTCGATACGTGTGGTAGTGACTTTGAGCATCGATCAACGTATTTTCTGGACAGGCTACAGGCGCACTGCTAAGCAAATCTCATAAATGTATATTTCCAATGTAGGCGTTCATCTAACATATAGTCTGACCATATTAGCAAATTTCCCCGAAATAATTGCAAAGTCCGGTTTTATTGGTGCAAGTTGTTCAAGGGCGCATTTTAAACGTGGACACATAAAATGGTTACGCCAATTTTTGTGGGAAAACTTTTTGTCAACAAAGAATGAGAAAACGTGTTTTTTGGGATTCAATCGAAAGTCTTGACAGCAACGAAAAAACTTTTTATGTATTATTTTTAGGTATTTATGAGACCTACAGAATGAGACCACAGGTGAAAAGATCCGACTAATAGCAAAAATGTTATGACCGAAAAACCAGGCAAAATGCAGGTTTTGGCACTTGTTGGTAATGCGACGATAATTTTACGCAACCACTCGAAATTCTTCAAATCCACAGGATTCATACTTCTGAATAACACCAGCAAAATTGGAGTATGATGGTCAAGTAGTTTTTTGAGAATTTCTAATATTGTTTATCCCAAAACACCTGTTTTCCGGACATCACTACTACTTTATTGAGCTATATACAGGATTAGTTCAAAGAGCATTTTACATCAAGGTACACTAATTTACCTTGCCGATATGAATTACAAACCATGCCTGAAGATAAATGTTATATTTATGCGAAAAACAAAGGTTACGTTTTTTTCTTCAAAGCAAATTCAAACATCTCGTATTTGTGAGTAATTGAGCAAATGCGCTACAATATTCGGAATATACTGAGTGACATATAAATCCGAACACCCAGTTTAAATGGTTTTATTTTAATAAAAGTTGGTGAATGTATTTATCTTACTGTAAATAAGTGAAAAAATTTTCAGCCTTATCAGTTGGACATTCCGGTTTTTATACCGCTTTTTTTTAATTCACTGATGCTCTAAAAATCAACATTTCAGCCGCAGTAAAGAGTCAACGTTGGCGGATCCTTTACGATCGGTTACGATGCCTAGAGTATGGAGACCTGTACGATTTCGTCAACTTAGTGAGTTTGATAGGGGCCGTATAGTGGGATTTCGGGAAGCTGGACTTTCTTTTCGGGCAATTGCAGTTAGAGTGCAAAGAAGTGTAGACACTGTGGTTAGGTGTTATCAGGCATGGCTTCGAGAAGGCCGTACGCAAAGAGCAAGGGGCACTGAACGCCGCCGTAGAACAACAGACCGTGAAGATCGCCGCCTAAGATTATTGGCCTTAAGTGACCGTTTCTCCACTACCAGGTCCATTGCAAATGAATGGTTTGCAGAACACGGAAGACCTATTGGCATGCGAAGTGTTTACCGACGAATGAGAAGTTTTGGCTTGTTTTCATACCGGCCACACTGGGTCCTCCCTTTAACTCGAGAACACCGACGTAATCGCCTTGAGTGGTGCAGACAACGGTCACTCTGGGATCAGGAATGGAACAGTATTGTCTTTAGTGACGAGTCTCGATTTTGTTTAGGCATGCACGATGGTCGTGCTAGGATTAGAAAGCGACGTGGTGAAAGGAGGAATCCACAGTTTTTTGTTGAAGGACATGTTCATCACACTGTTGGAGTTATGGTTTGGGGTGCTATAGCTTATGGTTCCAGGTCACCTTTAATCTTCATCAGAGGTAACATGAACGCGCAGCGTTATATCAACGAAGTTCTACAACCCCATCTTTTACCCTATCTTGACACCCTGGCAGATCCAACTTTCCAACAAGATAATGCCCGACCACATGTTGCAAGAGTCACAATAGACTTCTTTCAACATGATGATCTCACATTGTTACCATGACCACCAAGATCTCCCGACTTATCCGCAATTGAGCACGTGTGGGATATGATGGGTAGGAGATTGCTCAATTTGCAGCGTCCTCCTCAGACTCTAGAAGCACTTCGAGAGGAGTTGGTGGTTGCCTGGAATGAGATACCACAGGAGGACATTGACCACCTGATCAGAAGCATGCCTAGGCGCGTTGGAGAATGCGTAGCACATCAGGGTGCATCCACACATTATTAAAGGTCAAAGGGCTTTAAAGCAGTGCAATCATTTTGAAATTTTTATCATTTACTTATTATGCTTCATTAAGTACTTATACAAAATTTTATTAAAATAAAACCATTTAAACTGGGTGTTCGGATTTATATGTCACTTAGTATACATACGTTACTGTACACATTTTAAAACAATGCGGATGTGTCTATCATCCTTTGTTGTGAGTTACTCACAAATACGAAATGTTTGAATTTGTTTAGAAGAAAAACGGAACCCATCCTCTTTTTGCATAAAAATAACATTTATCTTCTGGAATAGTTTTCGATTCATATCGGCAAGGTAAACTAGTGTATTCTGCTAAAACATGCCCTTTGAACTAAATCATGTATTTTGCTCCTAAAAACTAGTAGTGATGGCCGGAAAGCAGATGTCTTGGGATAAACAAGTAGGAATTCTCACTAGGTACTTAACCAATCTACTCCAATTTCGTTGTGGTTATTTAGAATTACCAATCCTACGAACTTGAAGAATTTCAAATATCTGCGAGAAATCGTCGTCGCATTACCAACACGTGCCAAGACCTGCAGTTTGCCTCGGTTTTCGGCATTAACTTTTTAGCTATTAGTCGGATCTTTTTACGTGTGGTCTCATTTTGTAGGTCTCATAAATACTTACAAATCTTATAAGGAGATTTTTTTCGTCCCTGCCAATTATTTAAATTGAATCCCAAAAAAACACGTTTTCTCATTCTTTGTTGGCGGATAAAAAGTTTTCCCACAAAAATTGGTATACCCATTTCCTGCGTACATGTTTTGAATACCCCCTTGAGCAACTTGCAGCAATAAAACCTGACTTTAGAATTATTTCGCAAACCAGGGGTAGTTTCGAATAATATGAAGACTACTAGTCCTTCGCTGCAACTCCAACCCCACTTTTCACATTACTATTGAGCAACAAACAGAACATAAATCACTGTGCAATCCGTATAGCTAATATATTGCGTAGACTTAGATTTGTCACAAGTCACAATACTCGTATATACGTATAAATCGTAAGAATTGCGCTGTAAACGTAAGTGATGTCGAAGAGGGGCAGCGTTTGGAATACCAAAGGATACCAAAAATCGCAATGCTCAGTTCCTATAGCTATAACTTATAGTTAGTATGCCTCTGTCGCCATGATGTGCCAGAAAGCAACACAATGGTGTTAGATTGCAAAAGCAAGTGTCAGACGTCTAGGGGGGCGCGCGCCCTCCTCTAAATCCGCCACTGATGTAAGACTATACTATCCACCCACAAATGAGAGCTAAAAAGCGAAAACGTGATAAATGATAGTCAATAAGAAATTGGTGTGTTGTTTTTTAGAGTAATTGAAACCGATATATCTCGTCAAGCACATGTTATCAAGGGAAGAAACATATCCATGGTAGAGATGGTGGTGGTTAGATTGGTCTGTTTTTGAGTAAAGGCGATTTATTTCTGTTGGTAGACTTTAAAAAATATTTGTTATATTTTTCTACCAAAAATAATTTGAACTAATAAGCAGCCCAAAGCATCAATCGTGTGTATCGATAAACGTTTATTGGGCCTGACATAAGGAAGTTGATGCAAGACGCTAATAGATTATGCATTTAATGAATAATATGCTCAGCATTGTCATATTGACTTCTTTCCTGAGAATGTTGAAGCCGTAAGTGAAGAATAAGATGATCATCATTTTCGGATATGGAGAGCAGATATCACGGAAGATGGAACACAAACATGATGTCAGACTACTGATGGACGTTGAAGGAAGGTGAACCGGAAAGAAACCATGTGAGAAAAAGATTGACTTTTGAAGGAAGTCGAAAATTCTGATTTAGCAAGTCCCTTTCATCATCATTTTAAATGACTAAGTTGCTTTTTCAGTAAAACTTCAATTCTACTTTCAATAATTTTTATTATTTTACGAACATTTTCAAATCATTGTACGAGTATAACATGCATGTCTTAAATAAAAATATATCCCGTGACTATAGTAATGAGTACCTTAAGGAGATTGTATTTTGTGTCCTTTAAGAGCTTTATCTCCAGGTTTTCATCCAGGACCTCTATTCTTGAGTTTGAGGAAGTAGAAATTGTGAGAGAAAGTGCCAAAAAGTGGGTGTGGCCAAGAAATGCAATATTCTTGAAATCAATTCTACCGGAAAGTGATAGAAATGAATTCACTTTAGGGAGTCGCGATTTCTATTGGTACCGACCAAGAGAAACTGGAATAATTTGTAGAAAATATCGCTATATAATCTAAACATTGACGTGTTTGGCATTGTTATTGTCGTTCTTGCAGGACATATTGCAAAAAATTATTAATTTCAATGAATTGATGTATTGGAACGATATTACTAACGAGGATGTAGAGGAGGCAGTTGAGGAATGGGAGATTGGGAGAGATATTCTTGGACACCGAGATCCTTTCATAATTTCGGATCGAAAATGTGTATAGATGTTTAGGTTGACCAAATATTTGGTGTATGAATTGCTGGAGATATTGACTTCATTCATACAACCACCCCCTCGAGTTTCTGCACTTTCGATCACAACAAAGGCAAGAGTAGATATTAAGTTTTAGTCATTCTAAAACAGTATCCTTTAATATATGATTGAATTTTCCCTGGTGTATTTGGGGGTGCTCTCGGAGAAATTCATTTTGTCCTTTTGTTCATTTGTAACGTCTTTTTTGAAGTTTTCGGCTCCACAGATAAAATTATAAGGAGGAAATCTTGACCAAAATCTTTGGTTAGTTTTTGACTGTCAAAATTATCCCCATTTTCATTAGTTTAAAATGTTTACTCAAACCTGGCAACCCTATGTCTTGATTTCCTTTCTCCTTTCTATCGAGTCCTTTCAAGAATATAGTATTTTAGAGTCGTTAGAAAACCGGGGGAGTAGAAAAAGAGGGGGAGTGTGATTTTCTATATATGTCAAGAATAATGGCGCTGCAGAGTTTCTACTAGGAAAACAAAGATGTGTCATTTATTTAATGAAAGAGGAGAGACATCGCATACTGAAAGACCAATTCCAAATATCAAGATTTGAATGAATAAGAGAGGAAGAGACTAACACTAGTTTAGTATCCCAATAACCACAAAATGTCCATATCATACAACTATCGGCATTCGAACGTCTAGATGTTGGCCTATGATCCTTCTGGAGGTACTTCCTCTATCCAAAAAAAAACAGTGTTTACTAAGAAAGTTGTAACGTGGAGAATTATAAGAAAAAATGGTAATTATCAATTTGTATTTATGAAACTTGCTCTGTGAAATTCAATATGTTGATGGACACTTTTTTTATCCTTCTCCATTCATATTCCATTACCATTTGTGATCATAGATGAAAAGGTAGTTACCAACAATACATTAAAATGATATCTCAGAGGTGTTATTTGAAACTGCGAGTTGTGTACGCCAATAAAAAAATTAAAATAGTTGAAAGTTTAGTGCTATCGATAATTAGTTATGGTTTGATAGTTTCTTTAACCATGCCTGGACTATTAAACTCAAATGCGTTTACAGAAATTACAGAACACCTGCTGCCGTTTTGTTTGTGACTTGTGCAAATTGGTCGACATATCAAATAGTTTCAGACTTTTATAATGGCTTAGTATCAATTTTCAATTTAAATATTTTTACTTAATAACACTGAAACGTGTATTGCTTTCTAAGAACCCTGTATACTTAGTAGGAAAGCTAGTCCCCAGGTCCATTATACATAATGTCAATATATGTTATCAAAACCATTTTACAATGCCTATTTATGTAACATCACTGTTTTATACGTCTTTCACGTATAATGCCCTCTTTAACAGGTGTAGCAGGAATATTGATTTCTCAACTAGTTTCAAACTGCATCTCAACTTAATCTCCTAGAAATGCAGCATAGGATCAATCAGTAAATGCCCTTTGGTTCTAAACCATGTGATCCATTACATTACATAAAAAATTCATAGACATGCAATCTTTTAATGTATCCGTAAAAATATCATATTTTTTATTTAGATTAATATTAAGCTTTAGTTTTAGTATTATTGAGTGTAAGAATATGATTATGATTATTATTATTATTATTACTACTACTATTTGCTTGCAACAATTTCGGTTGGTCAAATTTTAAGATTTTGGTCGCTGAAGATGTCTACCACTGAACAAATTTGAACTACCGTCTCGACATACGTTTTTGTCCGTCTCATAATGATACCAGGACACACAGGTCTAGAGGGAAACGAGGCAGCTGACACTCTGGCAAAGAGTGGGGCTAGCACACCCTTCATAGGGCCTGAGCCAGCGATTGGGATCGCATACAATACGGCTAAACAAATAATACCTGCAGAGATGGACAGAAAGATCCATCAATACTGGGAGGGATTAGCAGGGTTAACCCATGCTAAGGCAACTATACCAATCTTGACAAAGAAGGTAACATATTCTTTGCTACCGCTGAACAGGAATAGCGTTAAATCTCTAGCAGGACTGTACACTGGTCATTGCAAATTGCGTCACCACATGAGCAGGCTTGGCATGGCGAAAGACATTGAATGCAGACTGTGCAGGGAGGGAGATGAAACGGTCAGGCATGTATTGTACAGATGCCCTGCAATTGCCAGAGTCAGGTACAACATACTTGGAGACCTAGTACTCCAAGCAGAAGACCTGAAGGATATTTCTCCAAACAAGTTAATCGACTTCCTCAGGAGGTCGGAGCTACTGGAGAAAATATAAATAGGTGTGAGCCACAATAGACCAAAGAGTCGCAGTGGAGAATCCTTATTGATGTCTCACAAGAAACCTAACCTAGCCTACGTTTTGTCACCTTATTCGACAACCCAAAGATGTACTTTGAGTCCCATGGACTCCTCTACATCTAAGCAACCATGTTCCTGCTGCTTCGGTAGATTTTCTTCTACTTTTGCTTTTATAGACAAGTTTTTCAATAATGAATTATTATTACGCTATTCTTTTTTCATCAGGAGAAACTGCACTAGTATGATAAATGACTTAATAAAATTAATGATATATGAAATAACTAATTAGTGTTCCCTTAAGTATGTTTCCATTTTACATAAGTTCCTGAACTACCTGTTTAATGGTGATTATGCGTATTTATATTTTGTCACTTCCTAATTTTAATTAAATTTGCAAACTCGACTGCGTAAAATGAGCAAAAGGCAAGCTAGACACCTCATTAAAATTTAAGGACCATGGAATGATTTCGTAACTTGCAACAATCGAATCTATCGGTGAAATATGGACAAATTTGTCAATATTAGCCTGGTAACATAAGTGCAGGGGAATAGGAATATGATTGATTTAATGAGGTATGTCACGCAAAGCATGATGAAAGGTGATTGCTAAGATGAAGGAGACTGGGAACTATGAACAGCGAAACGCTTGTCTTGAGTTATATAGCGATCGATAATATTATTGATATGACAAATCATTTTATAATAACTAGAATGGAAAGGGTCTCTTTCAATTTGGTTTGCATTATTGAATTGAATAAATATGTTACCTGGACAAAACATGAAACCAGTTAGAATGAACTCTTTGAATTCACTATATTTTGAAGTTTCCAATGCATTCAACAAATTGCCTACATACTTACATCAAAGAATTTTCAACCCCTCATAGATTCTTTTACATTTATCAATACTTGTTTTTGTATAGGATGCTTTATGTTGATTGATGTTCTCTTCTTTTAAAATGTATTACTAATGTTTTATTGTGGTGTATTTTATTGACTGTGTGGGTTATTTTATTTCTAACTAAATAAATCTTCCTCGTCCCTTGATGAAAAGCTAGTCCCAGAGATGTTTCTTTATGGGTATGAAATCCAGAGAGTACACTAAATATTCTTATATAAAAGAACAAAACCATGCATAAGATGTTGAAGTCTAAGTAATCTTTGGCGTTCTATTTCTTCCGGAAATGATATGAAATGCTCTGAAGATTCAATTTTCAAGTTTTGGCTTTATTAAAGAATGTCTTTATTATTTTTTCAATTTTTTTAGTAACGGCATCAATGATAATCTAACAGATTTTAAGACATACATAAAACCATTACCTCTTGTTAACACGCTTATATTAGCTTGGCCTGTATGTATGCATCTATGTAACGGAATCTTTGAGCATAATTTTCAACAATTTTCAGAAAATAATATTATAATAAAATTTAAGTTATTAACAAAAAAATTCAATTCAGGGTAAAAAGCGTTGATAATATTTGATTTCGGTAATCAATTATAATGCTTTTTGAATTCAGATTTACATATTATTTTGGAGTGATGCTTCATAGAGTTTGCCTGACACCTTTGACTCCAAGAAAGGCATCCCACATATCTACTGTTTAAAAGTCCTAAATTTAAATTTAAAAACCGGAAATTTTAAGCCTAACTGATATTGTCTATCGATTGAAAATTTCATATAAATGTAGACGAGATAGTTAATAAAACTATTTTAAAGTACTTAAGATCACCGTCAGGTGTCGTAATCCAAACCTGTAACCTAATTTCAAAATTGTCAACTGCTTGTAAACCTGATTATCCACTCTCTTTTCAGTATGATGTTTAGGATAGTAAGCTTCTGATGTTTTCTATCGCATATAAATGGTATAGTTTATGAAAATGGATGTCGATGAAAATCGAGTAGGTGCCTATGTCCAATAAAACGTTTCGGAAGGCGAATTTCGACATAATGTATTAATAATTGCTTGTTGTAAGAAACATCAGTAATAAGATTCAATTATTTTATACATATATTAATTGATTTACGGGAAATTGGTCTAGATAAACAGATAAGCACAAGCAACGTTAAGCTTATTAAAACTCAAACCTTTCCTATTACATGTATGTGTGTGCACTTTTTTCCATGAATTCTCTCTACTTATTTAGTTGCTTTATGAATAATAATAATAATGTTTATTGGTGCAATTACAAAGTTTTCGTATAAATAATAACGGTAGTGTCCAATAAACATAATATACCCAAAAAAGTGTACACTTGTGCTTGGGTTTTAACCGAAGTTTAGTTATATTAATACAACTCATTTCCTATAAGTATACTAGTCTACAAGCTTATGGATTTGTAGCATTTTTTTACATTTTATATGTTTAAGGTTTGCAGGAATAATTATAAAATTTTGAGCATAGAAAATAGAATGATCTTTGGCTGATAGTTTTATTTAGTCTAGGAATTAGTGCAGAAGTTTTCTTGAATCGCGTTTGATCGTTGTGACTGATACAATGTAACAATTTTGGATATTTTGTTGAATATATTATTGTACGATAAAAATAAATTTGCCGGCAGTCGGAAAGCTGAGATTCATTGTAAAGATTTTCTGTGAGATAACATTTCTTTTTGTTCATCATAACTTTCAAAATCCACTTCTGCGTAATTTCAATCTTTTTATAATAATTATTCATGACTCCCCCCATGCTTGAGTGATTGAACAAGTGCATGATATATCATAAGTGAATATTTTTTACTTAAAAAACTGCTGAAACCTTTAATTTTCGGAAAAAGGTATCTTAATTTTCTTATTAAACTTTTAACATTTATATCATCATCTTAGATGGTTATCTATGAATACCCGTAGGTATTGTATGTTTTTGCAGCTATTCAACGTTTTAATTTGGAGTTGATTAAAATTTGGGGAAGATCTGTTGTTGCCAGAAAATGTAATAAAGCATGTTTTGTTGAAATTGACTGTTAAAATCCTTTCCGCGAAAAAATTTGTAACCTTTTGAAAATCTAATACAATATTGTTTGTTAAAGAAGTCCAATCTTTGTCTGAGTAAATAATTGCCGTATCGCCTGCGAAACCAATAATTTCTCCATCGTTTTTTAACTTAAAAAGGTCATTAATATATACATTAAAAAGCATTGGTCCTAACACGGTTCCTTGTGGAACTTCGCATCTAACAATCATACTTTCACTTAGGCCCGTATCGTCAGTCGTCCCTACAATTATTGTAGGGCGCGTTTATGGCCTCCTTGATTGTCATACTCCTTTATCTTCAAAAATTTCTAGATTACACTTGTCCCGTATCAGCGTCAGCGCTCTCCTATTGTGAAGATATGTTGTCTTTTTAAATTGTAGGAAATTTCAGGCTGATAATTCATGATATAACTCAAAAGCAAGCGCGATTTGATGCAAATAGATGTTTGTGACATAACCTCAAAATAGAGCGCTGAACGGAGAAGTAGAAAACTATGACAATCAAGGAGGCCATAAAGGCACCCTACAATTGTAGGGACGACTGACGATACAGGCCTTAGTGTACTGTTGATGTTCACACATTGTTTCCTGTCTTCCAAATAACTTTTCATTAGTTGATAAGTGGCTCCACGAAATTCTAAATATTCCAAGGTTCTTAATAATTTTTGATGCGTAATACAAAATACAAAAAGGCATGCTGTTGACTTGTTATTATCAACCTACTTGTAAACTTTGGTTGTACACTGAATAAGTTCATCTTGAGTTGATTTTGTTTCCTAGAATCCATATTGCTCTTCAGATATGGTGTTGTATTTTGCAATAAAATCTGAAAAGCGTTTATCAAGATTTTTTCAAATATTTTTGAAAAGTTTGTCAATACTGAACTAGGGCGATAATTACAAGGTTTCTGTTTATCTCCAGATTGAAATACAGGTTTCGTTATTGCCTTTTTTAATTGGGTCGGGAACATTCCTTTTTCCATGCAAGATACGCTAATACTTCAGGAATTTTATAATTTATTTGTTTCAGAGTGTATGCGGTTATATTTTAAAAACTCGGTTATTTCTTAACTTTCAGCCCCTTTATGATATGTTCATTTTCGTATTGATCGGTCTGTGTCAGATACAGGGAATTTTGCAATATGATTTTCGCATATATATATATATATATATATATAAGTTGTTGTTGTGTATAAGTTGTGTTTCATTTGTAATATATTTTGTCAGATTCTCACAAATTTCAGAAAAATGTTTACAAAATTCATTGCCTGTTTTGATATCGCTTTTTGTAAGTCCGCCAGTTTCTTTTTGTACAGCGGGAATTTCTTGGCATTTTTGAGAATGTTACATTTCTTCCATGAATGCCACATTGTTGTGGGAGAATTTTGAAGTTTGCCAACTTCATTTTCCAAAAAGTTTAATTCAGCCTCTTTTATAATTGTGGTTAATTTATATCCGTATAATTTAAATTCATTTAAGAGTTCTAAATCGTGTGAAAAATTTTTTGTTTCTCTGTACAGTTTAATTTTTCTGTTATAATTCCATTCGATATCCATGTCCGCCTATAATATTATTTCGTGGAATCTCTATCCGATTTGTACATGAATTTATATGTTCTTGAAGCTGTAAGATGAAAAGATCAAATGCCTTTTCCGGATCATCTTGATTATATATCTCTGACTAGTTTTCATCAGATAGTTGACGGTTCAACTTACTATAATCTATCACGTTTTTATGCTAGATTGCGTTCTTTTTATTTTAGGTACTGTGTCTTCATATTGAATCCTTAGCATGGTGGGAAAGTGATCCGGAATTGTATATCTCAAAACCGCTGAGAAGAAGTTTTGCTTGTATGCACTAACGAATTAAAATCAAACAATCCCATATATTTGATATATTTTCCTATATAAATATATGTAGGTAATCTTGCCACTTACAAGGAGGAGTCGTTAAAACCGGAGCAAAGACTTAGTTCCAAAAACATATTCATCATAAAAACATTTAAAATGAAATGAGACATTATGCACCGAGCAACCTATTAGCATGGTTATTTTTATCTCAAAAGAAATAGTGATGGACAAATCTATTATACTCGTAGGCATTGTTGATTTTTCGCATAAGAATCTTGCAAGTTACACGTATTGCGTCAGTTGCGAGAACACACCCACTAGCAAAGTAGTGGTATAAGCTTTCGGTAAAAGAACCGTTCAGCCATAAAAGCTCTATATTGTTGTTGTCTGAACACCAAAATGCTGGCTTAATGTTATGTGGAATGCAAATTTGCTTTCTGCAACATATTTGCTCTAAAATGAGGTGTTTAAAATATTCTTATAGCATAGTTATACAACACCTTATAGGGCAAATTTTTAACTGTTGCATAAACGTTTATACAACTATTTTATACGGCATATTTGCACGTTAGTCAAAATGGTTGTGTTGTGGAATCCATGGTAACGTTCATAAAACAAACCCGACCCTTGTTGTTTTGCTGTGCAATTTACTACTTTAGCCAACAAATTGCTCCCAACGGAATCACTTATACAACTGTTGTTTAGTAACTGTTAAAGGCTGTACATATGCTGAATATGTTGGTATACAACTTCACCATAACCTAACTTTCTGCTGTCATATTTTTGTTAAAATGCCATAACCAATGTTTTAAGACAAACAACGCATGCAAAAGGTTTCATCAACTGTTCAAACAGAAGACATAGGTCTGGTACAATTCTGGGTAAATCATTCGACTCTGTCGGTATTTCATTTCAGACATTTGTAAAATTGTTGTATAACACCAACAGGCAACACCAAAATATTCTAATAACATAAAGACAACATGGACGATGCCATGATTATACACAACCACCCGCCATATTGGGCAAACATTTATTCCTCTATTTAATATTAAATGATTTTTTTCGTTTGAAATTACGGATACACAGTGATAAACATTAGTGTAATTGTGTCTAAATATAGGATTTGTGGAAGATTTAACGCAGATAAGTTCAGTTTTCCATCTTAAAAATCTAGACATACTTTTGATCATTATCAAAATATGAATCAAATACGAAGCCCGTAGAAATTGCGTAACTAATTTGCACAATAAAATTTGTCCTTGAAACTCACAATGGCCGAAGTAAACAAGATGACTGTAATGTGTTAGTTATATATTCTTCACTTCGTCTATACAATACATAAGAAATAGTTTGGTTGCAATAAAGTAGAATCACGTAAGAGAATAGTTGTATAGTTGACAAAAACTGAATCTGGCACTGACGCAAATGTCCTATAGCGGCTGCAAGAGGCTTACACTTTTGTTGTATAACTGTTACCTGCAGCCCTTATACAACCTCTTAAATGACTGAAGTGTCCTATTAGGTGTGCCCATTCCGCTTGTATAGCTGTTCAAAGAGGGTTTCGCCAATGTTCTTACAGTATACAATGCTGTTTAAGGAATACTGTATAATCATTCTTGCAACTCTAATAGGAGCGCTAATTGTTAGTTGGGCAGGAGCATTTAAATGATGGTGGTGATAACAGCATATATGCAAATATATTTTATTCATTCTGAATTTTGCCAAATGAAGGGTACCGGGGAATAACGACAATAGACCATCTGGACTGATTTTGAAAAAATCGCTAATTAACGTTTACTTACTTGTTGGAAGGTAAAACTGATGAAAAAATAAAACGTAAAGAATATCTTTGCTGAACAGTGTGTTTATTGGTAAAATAGATTTTACAAAATGAACTTTTACCCAAAACTAGTAACGTAACAAACAAAAGATGATGTTCAACTCTGGACTCGTGCCACTTTTCTCCTGCTTTAAGCGCCTATTGGCGAGTCATCGAGATATTCACCACTGCTGTCTTCTGGATGATCCAGAGATATTAACTGTTTATAAAATTTGGTCAGATCCTGTAGATCCTTCATTTTTTACTTTTAATTGGGATTGGGCGCTGGTAAAGTTTTCTCAATGTTTCTTCTTCTCGTTTTTGTTGATCTTTTTGCGTCTTTTTTAGATTTTTCCGAATTACCTTATCAAATTTAGAAGCAGCATATAGGCCCGTGTATGTCGATTTGTAAAAACTACGCGAGGATTCTGTTTACAAAGCTTGAGCATCCTGACTGGTCGGGTTGGAAAGGGGCAGTTTGTTGGATAAAACGGCGATGGAAAAGTACCCCAATCTTGAAAATCAAAATTGTTGCCACAATCAATGACTTCAAATGGTGTAGGTTTCTCTCGGCAATTTTTAAATTCATCTCTCCAGTCATCCGGTACCTCAGTGTATGCTCTTTGGTTCACGAGACTCATATCTCTATCACACTCGACGTATGAATGCCCCCTGATCGGGAATATTACTTTCACAATAGGAAAACGATTTTTCTTGGTAACCAAGTAATGCAAAAACCGAATAACTGTAAAGTTTTTATTTTGCCCTGCCCAGCAGTCACAGAAAATGGCAACTTCTTTTACTTCCATAGGCAGGATGTTATAAAAAAAAGGGATACAGCATAGAACAGACATCGTCAGCTCCTTTCTTAGCAATAGATTCATCGTAAGTATAAAAGATAGAATTTGAGTTTTACAGAATGTGGATGTTAAAACAGATGAAATTTAGTTGCCGCTTATAGTAAACATCATTTGTCGGGATATTTGGACAGGGCAAGTTTTCTTTGTAATCCATCGTGATACTTTCGATAGCGGGGAACTTCGAGGCAAGTTTGCGGTAAGTTTTCTTAAGACTGTAAAATCGATCACTCCTTTTTTGATGTACTTCTCAAGTATCTTTTTCTCCAAATTATTACTTGCTGACTGCCTAGTTTTTTCCGTGAGTGAATTTAAGGTAGCGGTAAGTGAAGATATATCAGCTTTTAAGGAATCACACGTACTACAAGTGTCTTTTCGTGGATAACCGAACGATATATTGAAGTTGTTTTCAAAGATTCCTCGGAAGGATTCATAGGAAATCTTGTTTTCAACATTGCCAGTAGAATAAGCTTTGTGTAATTTTGCGATATTTAGATTATCAAGTAGGTAAACTTTTTGCGAATCTGCCAAAGAATAATGAGATTTGCGGCATTTGATGCTCACAACAAACTCGTTCACTTTCTGATTTGTGTTTTCTGAAAGTTTGTGAAGTCGTGAATTGTGTTTTCCACGCATGTCGATGGGCGATTTCCCAGTTGCAACTAATGAGTCTCTTATGTACCGAACTCGACGAACTGTAATTCCGTGTAAAGACAAAAAAGCCTTAAGACAAACTGGAACATCACGTATAATTTTATTTTCATTTTTTCGAGGGCGTCTACGCATGACAGGAAGAACAGCGATAAGACCACTAAGATAAGCGCTTTGTGCATTAGTGTTTCCTAGTCCATTAAATTCACGAATTCTACATTCTACAGCGTTCAGGTTCAGGAACAGTAGTAAAACAGCGAAAACGTTCACACAAACAATCAGATCCAAGTTCGTGGGTAGTGGCGCCCAACGTTTTCACTACGTCTCTTTGTCTTCCTGTTTTTTGAGTTCTTTCGTTTCTCTGTTTGATGGGCCTGGTTCATTTTCACTTGAAACTGAATAGTCACTATCCATTATACACAAAACCCGTATTATAAACTAAATTAGCGAATATAGTCAATATTCAAAATATCAGCGTATACAACACACGTGGACTCTAATAATAAACTTATGGCTGCTGCAATAACGAAGCGCCCAAACGGTATGGCCGATGCAACGCCGCCTTTCCATATGGACTGATGCCGTGTTTCCATACACGCGCAGCGACTCATGTCATTCTTCCCCGGCACAGGGAATCTTATAGCTGTTGTTCTGTGAACCTTTTTACAATTTAAGAAACTGATTACAAGATAGCATCAGGAAAATGTCACCAAAATAAACTGAAAGCACAATTTAGCCAAATAATGGACTAATGCCGTTTTCCCCCGGTACCCTTCAAATATTAAGTGTTACTGTTAAACGATAAAATACGAGCGATTTGCGTCAAAATCATTCGAAAGAAAAACGATGTCTTCAAACGTAAATGAGATTTGTTTCCCATTATTTTAAAACAAAAATGACCATCTAAAAAACTTGCAAGAATATGTTTGGGTGTAATTTTGTTCTTTGATTCAAAGTTTTTTACCATAATTACCCATCGAAAATTTTATAAAGAAGTACAACAAATTACAAATATTTCAGTCCAACATTAATTCTAACGCTATTTGGCACTGACATCGCGCACTCAGCGAATATGCAACGCAATATATTGTGACCTTTCCTGCCTGCTTATTGTTAAATGGAGCTAATATGTTATTGGTAATTGTTACCATTGCTAGTTGTCAATCGGTGGAAAGTAAGAGATTTGCTAATTTCAAGAAAAGTTCGAATTTGTAGATCTCTAATCGGTATAATATATTCTCCATTGACCGATAATCTACCTATACGTATATAATCAGCTAAGCTATAAGAAATCAATCTTGCTCTATCCAGTAATAATCTCGCCATTGAAAAGTATAATAATTCAACAGTTGGTGGCTATTACATGTGCAGTACCTGACATTGCTGTAATAATAAACAACTGTTACTGAGGCCTTTTATCAGTGCGTTTAACAGGTTCGTGCATACATAAATGTGATTGTCAAGGTATTTCGGTGCATAGTGTTGTAATTTCCGAACAAATTATGGTTTGATCTAATTAGGCAGAATTATAGAAACGTCAATTATATATAGATTAGGTGGTGTCGAATAATATACTATAGAAAACGATGCATAGCAAGTTACAGGTAAATATGAGAGATCCCCTACGGATACCACTAAAGGTTGTCCTTTTGCAAATAATTAAATAATAATTAATGTCTAATGAAATTGTGTATCTGTTTAGAAATTAGCAAGAAAAAGCAGATATTAAATTTTGAAGTGAAAACATTTGCTGTGTCTGTGGGTTTCCCTAATAATGTGCAAGGCCATCTCTATGACATATACATCGTATGGTCGCCGGGACATTTTCTGATGAGGTATCACATCCCAAGTTAGCTGTGCCTGGTTCAGTGAAGCTGTTAGCCTTTGTGGAGGATGAGGTATAGAAGCCACTTGTCTCCCATCATATCCCACAAATGTTCAGTGGGTTACAAAATATAGGATACCAAGGAAGAAGACTGTCTTGGGCGTTACTGAGGTGTTTCTAGCAATATGGAAAGGGGCATTATATTGTTAACTATGTAGGGACCTCTGGGTTCACGGAAAGCTTGGGGCTAGCGGCTGAAGGTAGAGTGAAATTCGGGACCCTATTTGACCGTTGGAGAGAATTGAAGACCGTAGGGTGTACTAAGATCCACACCATGCTGGGAGGCGGCAGCTAAAGGGGCCCCAGGACAGAGTGGAATCCAGGGCTCTATTTTAAGAGCGGGGTAGGGGGTACTCATTTTGATTTTTGGGCATTTGGGTGCCCTCATCAATCCAGGGCGCTGGACCCATACGGTTAAGATGGAATAGTTTGTTAGAAAATTGAGTTTTCAAGGGTTTGGAGAAATGGAAAAAATGGGGTTCCAGTATTTCCTGGATATAATGTTGTGCTCTCTGATTGTATCTATTGTTGACCTGATGACGCCTTAAGCCACAACTGCTACTGTATGGTTCAACTGAGAGCCTTTCATCACATGCCACTCCATGGCGGAAGCTTTTTTGAATATGCTCGCCATTGTGAGTCCCTAAACAGAACCGAGATCGACATTAAAAGCAATATTATTCCACTCATCATCTCAATTTTCTTGGTATAAGTTCTGCTTTAAGGTGGCATCATTGATGGGCACGAGTCAGGAGGTGACTTGGAGAGAGGCATCAGTTCAGTTGAAGGTCTTGTGAACCATTCTATAGGAATTATTTCTCAAGGTGCCACCTGCTCTCTATTAGAGGTATAGCGCCGCAACTTTATATCAAAAAATACTAGTACTTCATATTTTGCCATTTCTCCAAAAACTTGAGAAACTATGTTACAACAAGGTAATGGTAGTCCTAATACTGCTAAAGCTACAGTAGACTACTTCAGTATCGGTCAAAGCAATCTCCTTCCTTTATTTGCTAGATACGTAGGATATGATAAGAATAAGAGCAACTTCTTCATCTCATTCTCCACCAACGTTAGCAACTTTTCGGAATCAGTTGCAGCTACTTTCTGATGAGATACCTCAAAAAAACATAAACCTGATCAAAAGCATAGACTGGACGAATGTATATGGCATTAAGATGGTCCAGTACATTATTAGCGTATTCAAGCGTTACCGTAAGTGTTTTTGATTTCCACGATTTAATTGAGACGTCCTCTCCCGTATGTCTAAGTCTCATAAAGGATAAGTCATAAAGGTTAAAAATTGTAACAGGACATCAGGCAAGTTCCATTATTGGCATTTTTTGGTCGTCCTTTTTCACGACAATTTTATATAAATAATATATTGTTTTGTTAGAGTAGCGTGAAATTAGCTGTATGTGTATTTTTAGGCGTAGGTATTTAACATCTAATAACCTCGTAAAAAGATATCCAATGGTATTGAATTACATGATCTAGGAGGAAAATTCCAATCATCAAAACGAGAAAGCACTCAACCAGAAAATATCTCATGTATGTAGTAATTGAATCGATCCACAGGATGTATAGGATATGGCACCGCTTTGGTGAATCAAGTATCCACACAGCGTTATAAAATTTAGGCAGAAAGAAGCTCAAAGACACTGATGCATTGGTGAAGGAAATCCAATGCTGCATTAGTGAGCTTGCAAAAGCGCTATGGAAAAGTTCGCTAAAAGAATGTATGTGTGCCAGTAAAACCGAGGTCGTTTTCCATATAGTGTTTTTCAAAAAGGTCTCACCTCAACTTACTTTTTGAATGGGCCAAGCTAGGAATCTGATATTCGAGGCGATGAAGTGGACGTATGAATACTACGATTTGACGTAAAATAGTAGTTGACTAGGTGCCATCTTGGAATTTTTTTAAACAGAATGCAGGGTGTGGCTATCGACTTACGAGTACTGGGAAATGGGGTTTTGAGAAGATGACAGACGGTTATCACTCGCGGGATTGGGAAAAATCATTATGTAAGTTTCATGGGTTTTTATGCTGTACTACTCCTAAATTTATGATTTACTGTCAGGACGAATAACGTTAGACAGTGAGGATTGTTTTTATTTAGTGGTAACGAACGAACCATCACAAGCATTATGCGATATTTCATTTTAAAGCTCCTTATGCAAGCTGTTTGTTGAGCTTTTTTTCTACATTGTACGCCTTATAACTTAACAGCTAATCTTCAAAGTTTGAGAGTATGTTCTATTAATCCTTTTATTTTTGGAGGGTCTATCTAACATAAGCAACATTGAGTTAGGAAAAATTGAAATTATAACATTTTTCAGATGCCATTCTCCATATCTTTTTACATATTCTGATAGATCCTTCCAGGAAGAGAAGATTGATACAACATACTATAGCGTTTTGATGATTAGGTGTCAAGTTATAGATTCATAAACTACATCTAAGGAGCTTCTAAACGAGATATCAAAACACTCTATGGAGTTCCAATAAAAATATTCCAACATGGCTCGCTACCAATTTGAAATCTTCAACTGTCTTTTTCACGTTAAAATATAGCATTCCTGCATCAATTTCACCACCTCAGATGTCAGCCTGCTAACTTGAGCCGCTCAAAAAATAAGTAGGGAAAGGTTTCTAAGAGGCACTGTATAGCCCTATCATACGTACTTAATTATTCAATAAAAACAATCCAAAAAGACTGTCCTCCGATCTATCCAAATCTAATACGAAGTTTACTAGTAATAAAGTAATAGATACGTGTTATAAGTGTAGGATTTCATTGCTACAATCGAGTGATTAGAGGTTGCTGGAGAAAATTACAATATAGCTTACATAGATTCTATTAATTCGACTCGACTAACATAATAGTGAACCGCCTCAACACGCCTACATTGAGAAGTGAGAGGGACAGCGACAGGCCAGATTTGAGAAAAAATCTCAATACTGCAGTGCACCAGGCTACAGTAAAGTACGGAATGTGCCCTGCCTTTGATACAGATTTTTTCAGAATGCATAATACAAAGGAGAATGGCAGCTTTTGGAGAGAATTGGACATAAATCACAAAATATAGTAAAAGTAAATAGGAAACAGTAAGACAAAAGAAGGCTGAACTTCTTATCCTTTAATTTCCAAGGTCTTTTTAGGATTGTTCTTCTCCATTTAATATGGAAACATCTTTTTCCACTATACAAGCAATCGCCATATATGTTCTTTGTACTGGTTTCTCTCGATAAACCTTTCAATTATCTAGACATTCTGAGAACGAAAGAGCGGTCATATCAATAGGTAAGCCAGGACTGCCAAGCCGAAAACTGAAATAACTTCATTTCTCTCTAAGATTTCTTTCGAGGCTGTTCCTAGATACAAGACTGCTGAAAAGCAACAGGAGAAATTTTTAACTAACACAAAAAGGGAATATCTTCAGAATAAAATATTCAACTCTAGTAATCATACAAAGACTACTTGGAACGTAGTTTACTACTTGACCAAGCATATTGCCACTGTCAACGTGGATGTGCCACAAGGATCCATTTTAGGACCAATTTTTTTAACATCTACGAGCCCCTTCCCACTTCAGTTGGCCCAACTATTGAAATCTTAGTTTTTTTCTTATCAAACACAAATAATAAAAATGTAGCATGGTGTTATAGGTTTAAAATTTTAACAATGAATATTTTGATAATATATAGTAGAAAACACCAACTTTATCATTCCCTAATCAAATTTGCAGCATAAAAATAGCAAATGTTTCAATTACAGCATATCAACCTATTTTCATTTAAAGGCAAAATAAGTCTATAACGCATAGGTGGCTGTGAAAAATAAAAGCCATGACAATTGTTTTTATTAATCACAGCTGTCAGAATACGTTTAAAATCGGTTTGGGTAGTTAAAGTTTTCAAAATGGGTAGAGGAAAGGTTATTAGTGACAAAATTCGGTTACTGATAATTAAATTTTTTAATTCTGGGAAATCAAACTCAGAAATTGGAACTTTGTTAGACTTATCGCGGTACAGTGTGAGAAATATTGTTAGAAGATATAACGTAACTGGATCAGTTAATATTAAGACACGATATGTGAAAAAAAGTAATATCACAAATGCCGAAGAGCATTAAGAAGAGTAATCGTGAAAAACAGGCGTGCCAATTATTTACAATTAAGTGATAGTGACGCTGTTGGAAGGAGAATTTCGAGGTCCAAAACTCATAGAGAGGCCCACAAAACCCTAAAGTTGCACAACTTGTCTATAGGCCAAAGAAAAGCTTCTATTAACTCCACTGCAAAAGAAAAATAGGCTTAGATGGGCTAAGAAACATAAATAATGGACACCTCAACAATGGTGTGCAATACAATGGAATGATGGGTCCCGATCCGAAGTTTGTGTTGGTGACAGTCGCTGTAGAATTATTCGTAAAAAAATGAAGCATTCCAGGTTGACTGTCTGAAGAGAAAAGTGAAATTTCCAGCATCCATTATGGTCGGTGGCAGTATGTCATCAAAAGGAGTAGGAAAACTTCATTTTATTGATGGAAATGTGGATACAAACAAATATTTGGCAATTTTAGAAGAATCGCTTTTACCAGTGATGGAAGAATGTTTGACATCCGGCCAAGATTTTGTGTTTCAGCAAGATAGTGCAGCGTGCCATATCTCAAAAAAGGCTATAAAATAGATATAAGAAAATAATGTACCACTTTTGAAATGGGTTTCTAGCAGTCCAGATCTGTCACCTATTGAAACTTTGTGGCACGAGATGAAAAATGTTCTTCGAAAACATCCTGCTCGTACAATCACCGAACTAAAATAAGAGATTAAAGGAATATGGGATTTTTTTACACCAAATTTTTGCCAAAACTTGGTTAACACTATGCTCCAAAGAATTTCAGCCGTAATAAAAAATAAAGGTGGTGTTACCAATGGTAATCTTTCAATTGTTGCTTTGTTAACTTCGCGCATTTATTCGCACATTGTTTATTTGTTCAAATGTTCTATTAGTTATCGGTCTAAGTGATTTCAAATATGTATTGTTTACGACTAGACTGTATCTAAAATGTTTTTGAGAAAATAAATTGTTTTAGAAGTAAATAGTTTCGTCGTGTTTAGTTTATAAAGGCATATTTTGGTACAAATCTTGAAGTCGGCCAACTGGAGTGGGAAGGGGCTCGTATATCAATAATATAGATAAATGATTTGCTGAAGCAAAGTTCACTTTATATGCAAATAACACGTCTGTATTACGGTCTGATGTCTGTGATGTGAATGTTATATGTAAGTGTAATAGTTTGTTGATTGTTTTAGAGACTTATTTAAGAAATATCTGATGGTAATCCTACCCTCATTATTTATTTTCAAGATGGCAATATACACCTTCTCGAACCAGTACAATTTTCTTTTAAATAACCAAATTCATGGAGTCAACACTAGGCAAAGCACCCATCTGCGTATACCGTTCGCGATGTATAATTCTTCTAGAATGTCACCAAATGTGTTAGGAACTAGAACTTTAATAGGCTTACCGAAGATATTAAGTGCAGTCAGTCCGTTATCAGCTTTAAAAAACGCTTGAAACATTTTTTACTTTACGCAGTCAATGAATTTATTGGCTTATAGGTATTTATTTAATTTTGACCAATCCATTACATTTACTTTCATGTCAAGATGGACTATAAATATTATTATTATTATTATCGGCCTGTTCTAGATATAAGAGCATGCCCGAGAGGCTTGATCAAGAAAACCTAAGAACCTGTAGGAAGGAAAACGTAAAATCACTAACAGCTGGCCGATGAAGAAGCTGCTTGGAAATGTCTCTCTCTCCATACACTAGAGCTAGGGCTAGGCTTCATCTCAGCGTTCTCTATGTAGAATGTTTATAGAATGAGTAGGTCGCATGAGCAGAAGTATTTCCCAATTGTCAACTGATATCAGCTGCTGCGACAAATGGCCAGTGTGCTTGTGGCACATCATGGTCTCGTTAGTTTTTGTCCTAAGTCTAAGAGAATTGACTGTCTACTATAACTTGGTAGTCGTTTGGGTCTTTTTTGATATCAAACAGCATTTGATACGGAACTCTTTATCATCTTACCATAAACTCATTGCTCATAATTATAAAATACTTTGTACTAAATGACTAGGGAAAAATGGCGTCAAGTAGGTTGACTGCAGTTCACACGTAACATTATCATCAGTTCACATTATATTCGGCACAAGTTAGTCCCTCTGACTCTCTACAAACATGAACACTAAGGAAATTAAATGGATTAAGTCAGTCGTATAGGCCGATGCAATAAATCTATACTTAGTCCCCACTCATCTGATAACGCTAACGCTAGTTTCTTCCCTGCTCTAAGTATGGACCATCTGACAGCAGTGCTTAACTACACTAGTATAGCAACTTGAGAGTACGGGCGATTCGTGTCGGGTCTACAAATATTCATTCTAAGGGAAAATGTACGGGGAAACCTGTGATGTGTGAAATATTTACTGATGTAAAATTAATGGGATTCAAAATGTATAAACATACAAATAAATGATGTCTACCATCCCTCTCCTCCTGCAACCCCTAAACTCCAATTTTTAATCTCTACAAAAGAATTCTGAAAATGATCAGCAGCCTCTGAGATATCATAAAGGTTTGTTCCATGTTTTTGCCCATAGCTCCGCCACCACTAGAACGAATTCTAAGAAGTGCCAAGCTTTAGCAGTCTTGGCTTAGTAGTAACATTGAATAAAATATTTGTCGATATCTTAGCAGTATGTTTCCAGTTACAGGTGGTTATAGGATTAGTGGATAGACCCGACAGAACATAGACAAATATTTGGACAGACTGACAGATCCACATACTGTCAGACAGGTCGACGGAAATAAGTGACATGTAAAAACGTAGTATCTCATTTTCGAAAATTTTGGTGATTACAATACTTCCCTATCAGGAGACGTGGCAAGTAATTCCATAAATAGTAATAAAAAGACTATCTGAAGGTAAGGACCTTCAAATGGTTTTATATTTATCAGAATTTGCTTTAGTCGGGCTGTTTTCAGCATGTCGCTAGATAAGACCACAAAAAGGAAGACGTGCGTGAAAAATAATTTGCCAGCATCAAACTTCTTTCAAGGAGTAATGAAAAAATAAAGAGGTGTTGAGGATAAAATGGGAAAAACGCACCGGTATACAATTCAAAGTTTGTTTTTCTAAAACCACCATGCACATATAAAAAAGCCAACAATGACAAAAAAATGCAAGCAAGTAAATATGTTTAATTCGATTAACTGATTACCGCGCTAGAATTCCAATCAGCTAATTTTAAACAGCGGTGGCTTATATATACAAACATAATGAAATAAATTGCTTAAATTCGACACAGCACTTTTTATAAAAAGTAATTTGTTAATTTTTGTTGTACGTTTGTAGACGATTGTTATCAGTTTGCTTTACCCTGTACCGACGTTCATGCAGATAATTGCTTGCCAAATCCTCTCACATTCAAGGAAAATTGTTTAAGAAAAGGGTCTATCCAACATTTTTTCTCACGCTTCTGCGAAAGTCCTGAACTTTTCGTAAACTGCAATGCTGCTTGGATTCGTTTGTTTGCTAAAAACTCCTATACAGGAATAATGGTAATGAAGGACAAATTGTAGCTTTTGTTGTGAGGTTTGAAAATTCACAAACCTGCTGATAAATCTAATGTTAAAAAATCCAGTCATCATTAGGTGCAGCTTATGTTAGACGATTTTTGATGCGCTATGAATAAGCGTACATCTAATGTTCTCATAATCAAACACCCTGTATTTTCATATAGATGTCAGCTATAACATGTCAACACTGATAAGAAATAACCAACGTGTAGTTATTACAAATGCCCATCGTGGACACTTTTGTTCAACGGTTTGAGACATATGTACAACACAGCCGATTTTGAATAAACAGCTGATTGTCATAAATATTAATTCAGAAAAATGTCAGGCAAGTTCTCAGTCCGAACAGTCAATAAAGATATTTAAAGGTAATTCTGGTGAAGGATGAAAGATGACAATAAGCTTGTTCGCGAATATTCTCATTGGTTCCTCTTTAGGGCAAATATGTTTATAAAGCGCTAAATTTCGGCTAACCGTTTTATACAGTACTTATATTGTCTGCGGATTCTATACGTTCTTTTAATAATTATATTTGAGGTCTGCTAGTCTCAATGAATAAAATAACACCTCCCTGGCAAGAGGTACTAGCCACACCTGTATCAATGAACGCTTTTTGACTGTCGCAATTGTAGTATGCTTAATATCACTCCAACCATCAGAGAAAGTGGTCTGGTATGTCAATAAATTATTGTCGCTGTTATTTCTAACAAGGTAAATTGACTTAGGTCTACAAAGAAATCAAATTTCCAATAAATATACGGTAATTGCAATTCCAGCGTATAATGCTTCCTATACACCTGATTTCAATCAACATAGATTTATTACATTGATGTTAATTATGCAAAGTGAGAGACAGGCTTTTCATCTATAGGGCGTCTAGTGTGTAGCGATCAATTTCAATGGAATTTATATGCGTGTAGTTTTTTGTTTTTGTCCAAATATCCCTAGAAGGCAATCCAGTACGTTTGAATGAAGTGAAATTAAAGATTAAGGTGAAACTAGTATAATAATGTAACACTTCTCAACTTGTCAGAGATCCATTCAATAACAGCAACAAAATTGGACTGTCGTGGACCTTACTCAATTTTATATTAAAATACTACACTCATAACGCGGTGACAAACAAGTCATTATATTTAAAATTTAAATCAAATCCGATTCGCGGAGAAATGATATAAATTACTAGATAAACAATCAAGATTTGCAATTAAATCGCACAGTCATCGAAAAGTTTTGTTTCGAGCCACCGCATTGATTGCTTTGTTTAATTACTGTGTAACCATCAAAAGAAAAACCTTTGGTATACTTGAACCTGAGAGTGTAACCTTGAGGGCACTGGTTTTTCTATTACTGTTTTCCATAAGTTGTGGTTAGCATAAATACGAGTATTCACAATGACTGTCAGAATTAAATATACGTCACATGCATATACGGTATGTTACTACGAATATCATGCAATTCAAACATGTCAGTAGCGTCCGACAGAACTTTCGGTTTCGGTGTTTCGGTCCAAAATCAGGGTTTCGGCTTAGCTTTGGTTTCGGCAGACCGAAACCGAAACTACGTTCGTATGTTTTCGCGTGCCTTCCGGCAAATTTCTTCAGACCAATGGTTAAATTTGCTAGGGAAAAATGTTGAAAAATAGTTATTCATGTCATATAAAATACTGTTCAATTATGATTATTAGATTGCGTTCAAAAGGCCTGTTGCAGCAACATTGAATTTGGGTATTTGAGTTGTGGGAGACTACAGAAATCTGGGGACAATTTTATGTAATTCAAAATGGTAGGTAAC
This sequence comes from Acanthoscelides obtectus, assembly GCA_963669975.1. NCBI lineage: Eukaryota > Metazoa > Arthropoda > Insecta > Coleoptera > Chrysomelidae > Acanthoscelides > Acanthoscelides obtectus. Next base: position 40,218,889 of record CAVLJG010000010.1, on the reverse strand, counting down.
ACACGAATGTTTGGAGAATTCCAGTTCCAGCTGGATTTCAGGTAGGATATTCAAAACTGTACAAAATGAATTACCTAAAAATGCCATAGTTATTAATCTCTTGGAAGCAGTTTTTGTTTTTGGTCTTTGAATAATTATTTTAGAAAACCACTATTTATTAGTACAAGGATACCCAAATCATCGTTTAAAATGTGGCCATGATCAATAAAATCCGTTTTTGAAGACTTAAAATCAATTAGATGATTTTTAAAGTTTAAGTTAAACACAATTTCCAAAATTTTAAACGGCGTTTAAGTACTTGTGCAATATAAATTTTCAAATTAAGCTTTCCATCTAAACTAACCTTAAGTAGTCTTGGTCATAGGCCATACGTTGTTATTTTTGTTTTGTCTTTTATTTTATTGTTGGAAATAAAAAGTTATTGTTTACTCGGTTTTTTAAGAGTCAAAAATAGTACTGCTTTAGTTTTCTTTATCGTAATAATATTTGATAAAGACTGATTATTACGGATTATACAGAGTTTTAGTTTTTCCTTTAATAGTAAACTGCTATCATTATTACTAATAATTAAGTGATAAAGACTGAGTTTGTTTTTTGTTGGAGATTCACTATTATCTTACTTCCCACATCATACGCCTCAGCTGGAAGTTTCGGTTTCGTCTGAAACTAAAATTGGAGCGAAATTTTGGTTGCACACTACATGTCCGAAATACTAGTTTAGGTCGAACACTACAAGCCGATTCTTAAAGCAACTATGACTCGCTCTTCTACAGACACATGAATAGGGTGACAGAAGACAGTTGCTTTTATTCACTTTTCTAAAATGCTATAATAAGATTATAGCACGGACTGTCGACATTGTAGTTGTACCTTCAGGCATTGCTATGTTTGATACTGAATATCAACAAAAGATAATGGCGCACGCTCATGTCAAGCAAGTTGTGATACTGACAATAACAAGCATCAATGTGGAAGACTCATGTGTTAAAGAGACCATTATTTTCAAGGCGGTGAAACAAAACAAGAAGAAAAACGTATGTCCATGATCTTAAACCAAGAAATGTTGGCGCAAAAGGACGCACTGCATATTATGTATGAGTATGAGTGATGGATGTACGAAAGTAAGTCCTGTAGTTTTTCTTTGACCTGTCAAAATTCGGAAAAAGACCTATATGTAAATTCCTTGTCTATATGTTATTGAAAGTTTCTAGGGTGATTGTGTACTTTTCAGTCATGCTTATAGAACCACTTATGATCGCTTGATCTCATGTATAAAAATCCGTTTTCAAAAGTGGTCTATCTTTAAGCAATTTAAATTTCTGTAATTTTGAGACAAGCACTCTTGCTCTTAAAATTATAGATTCATTCTGTCGCGCTATAAGAAATGAATCTGAAAACCGTTATCTTACCCCAAGAGATTACGTCACGAGCAAGTTGCAATATTGGAGCATTTTAAAGAGCTTTCTGTATGGTTTCTTTAAATACTTGATGTAAGCTGCCACTTTCCGCCTATGACGCAATTCGCATTAGGTGACTAACAGCCAATTATATGGAGGTTGGTCACTTCATGCAAGACGTTGGTAGTGCGTTTGCTAACACTACACAAAATCTGCTCGTACAACACATATCACGTTTGGCATAAAATACTTTTGCTGTTGAATACCAGGTCTCTATGTTGCCTACATTTATTTTACTTATAAGTATACGTAAAACCTTGCTTCTACAATGCTTGCTTACATCTATTCAAACAAGCAACGAAAACTCACCTTCCAATTATGTATTTCCGATAACCTGTTAGCCACAACACATCCCGCTGTTCCAGCACCAACTACTATAAAATCGTACTTTCCTCCATTCTTAGGTGGCCGTCGAGCACGGTCCCATTGTCCTTCATAGGAGGAAGATCCCGAACTGTCAGTATCGAAGAAAGCATTTTGTCCTTGATCCCATTCATTTTGAGTTGAAGGAACTTCTCCACTTTGACCTCCATGGGCAGAAAGTCCTTCCAGCTGATTTTGGGTCACAGGTACCGCATTGGGCTTTTGGAATCCCCACTGATGTTGCACTCCACTATCGTACGGAGGATCACTTTGATATTGTTGTGTGGTATATCCTTGATTTAACGTGTTAACATAACCCTTGTTTTGGGTTGAGTCCTTGGAGTACCCCAATAGGGTGGTGACTAGTTGTATGAACAAAAATGTGCTTGGCTGGCATGTTGTAATGTTGGTGTAGACCGCACATGCGGATCCCAAGTTTGGAGGAACCCAGGACATAGCTCTGCAAATAAATCAAAAAATATGTCACAGAAGATGGAACCAAGTACTCCAAACAAAATGGAAACAGGGGAAAATGTCCCCGATATTTAGAGTGGTTTGAATGTAAAGAAGAAGGTTGTGCCAAGTAGATTGACTGGTACCCTTACACGCACTAACTTACTTGTGTTCAGGTTACGCTCATATCTTAAACAGGCGGATCTAGATAAAAAAATTGGGGGGGGGGTTGGTTCGTGTGATGAGTTTGAAACTAATAGCTCAAAAAAGTGTTGGGGGAGGGAGAGCTAAGGGTTCATGTTCAGGACGACGTCTATCTCGGGGCAGAAGGTGAGGCAATGGGGATCATTGGAGAAGTATGGTAGGAGGGAGGGGGGGGGGGGGCGATGAGTGCTATCGTCTGCAGATAAAAAAACATGATCGAAATTATTTTAAATTCAGATATTTCAGTGGGATCCCTTGCATCTATCACTGATCTTAAAAGCTCTTTTCAACTTTACAAAAAATATTCGGATGATAAGCTGTTCATTTGACTTAGAAAAGCAAGATCAAAATATTAAAGGATTCAAAGTGTTTGATCTCAAACTATTTTTGGCTACGTTCTATATTGATGACAAGTTTTAAAAAATAGTAATTTTTCAAAAATGCTCACCCCTTTAAGAGGTTGTTAGCTCCATTTAAAAACAATCTAAACGTCTAATATCATACAGAAAAATGGTGACAAGTATCAGTACTTCGCCTGCAATTTCGAAAGCTTTCATATGCGCATATGTTTATCATAATAAGTATACGTCACACACACAATAATCTAATAAAAAGTCTGATATCAACAATTTGAGGAGCATCCACACGTAAATTTTCATATTGAAAGGTGAGGGATTTGTGAACTTTGCTGGTCTCCAGGATTAGTTTTTCTCTTGCTTATCCTTGTTTTTAATAATAATTTTAGCGTAAGTTGATACTAACCTTTGTGGCTTGCATCTTTAAATCGGATTGATTCCTTAGCTGGATTTTAGTGTCTTCATGTTTTGAGCATTGTCTCTGTTCACTATAGAAATCCATCTAATTTTGTACCATTACATTAAATTATACATAATTAACTTCCCATTTTCACAAAATTAATAATTATAAAAATATTTTGTGTTCTTTCAAGCTCAAATAACGTTGAATGCCTCAATTCACTAGCAATTGTATACGCTACAGAATAACATTTTCAAATTTGCAAGGCACTGAAATCAGTCATATGTAATTTTGCATCTCCCTTTTTCTCAATTTTTGGCATCGTATCTGGATATACTTATTTGCCGTTTAAGCAGGTTGTAACCGCGATTTTAGCTTTGGAAATTTCTGTTACCAGATATTTTAGAATTAACATGATTTCAAAAATTTTCCATTCATGGAGTTTTTCATATTGAGCAATTGAGCTTCCAAAACACAGTACTTTGACGAACAAAAAGCTTCCTAGCGCTCATCCGGTTTCGATGGATGGCCGAGTTCTGCCAAAGAGCCGTTCATTTCGGCTGGTCGGATCCCCTTGGCTGTTTGTTTAGTGGTGAGAAGTACTTTTCTCCGCATGACCTTACTCTGTGCGAGGCCCAAATAAGGGCTAGCATCGAGTATTGTTCACACGTTTGGGGTGCTGCCGCCCCGACTATGTTACATTATCCATGCTCGATGCTGTCCAGAGGAGGGCGGTCCGACTGATTGATGACTCTTGTCTAACAGACAGTCTCGGGACTCTTTCGCACCGGCGGGCCGTTGGCGATCTAGCTCTTTTATACCGCTACAGCAACAAGCTTTGCTCCTCAGATCTCTCTTCCCTGATGCCGCCTCGCGATTAGCCTGTCAGACAGACCCGGCTGACTTCGGCGTCCCATCCTAACCGTGTCGAACTTCGTACATCCAGAACTGGCCGATACGACCGCTCCTTTGTCCCGAGGATGTCTAGATTGTGGAACAATCTACAAGAGGAAGCTTTTCCCAGTTCTACTAACCTTAGGCAGTTCAAAAATCGTATTAACAAAATTTATTTTTGATCATCATAGCAGTCGCGGTGTTCCGGCATTTAGGCTTCTGCCTGCGCGGCTGCTTCGATATATATAAAAAAAAATATTTTAATTTGTGACCGTATTTGACGCTTTTCAATTATCATTGGCTTATCCCTTTTTGCGTGCGTCTTGTTGAAGAAAATAAACATTAATTTATGGATTTCTTTGCATTGTAGCTACAACTCAAGATCCCTTGTGCTTGTATCACAACTAGTCAGCCGAGACTACACTGCTCATCTCCTCCTCTAACATAAAAAATGAACCTTACCAAATTTGAGAATTTGGTCAGAGAAGCTCGGAAGTTCGAAATATTGACTTTGCAGAAAAAAGTTTCGACTACGACCAAAAGTGAAGTTTGCGTACGATCTGAAGCCGTTTTGTTTTTTGCTCATAAATTCACCGCCATTATGTTTAGCTTTGTCGAACTGTCAGTGACTGGCAAGGCATCCAGTGACTGGCCAACAGATACAGACAGACCGAATGACTCAAAGTCCCTAAATAAATACCAGGTAATTGGTGTGGATACTCCAAAATTTGGAAAACACTTCCACTAAACAAAAATACAATAAAGCTCTTCAGAAGTTTCTCAATACTGCTTGAAGTCGATCGCATACCTCTGTGGACTCTCACGATAACTGTCAGTTCAACACCATGTCACCACAAATCACTATCACACATGCAGCACACTTGACTACCCGACAATGGTCCTAAAGGCAAACTGAAACATGTACTTAAGACCGTTGACGAAGAACGGACGAAGCCTTCCCCCTCCGTGCCGGTTGACTTGGAAATTTTTGGACTGCCAAGTGTGCAGCTAATGCTAATGCACAGCTAATTGACTTTCAAGGCGGCTCTTGTGCGAAAATCGTCGCAACACGCTCAATTGGCTACGGCCGCAGCGATACCGACATTCGTTTTCCGTTTGCACTGAATATTCGAGCAGTAAATATAGAATATATTTTGTATCAAAACACATAGGCCCCTAGGCTCCCCACTATTGAAGGCTGCTTCAGCGATTCTAAAAAAAAAAAAATGATCATGTTGAGCAAATTCTAATTAACAAAAATATAAACAGACTGTTTGAAAATGGGTTTGCAAGAAGCTAGCTTCCGGATAATGACAGCAAGCACACAGTATCAAAGGTAATCTTGTGATAGACGTAATACTGTATTCAATAAAATCGATAGATTTTCTAACTACAGAGTGGGTCATTAAAAATTTGGAAATTGAATTTGCTATACTAGGACAATTGTCCGTACTTGCTAAATCCAAGGTTGTTCAATAGGAAATTGACAAAATAGAACAAACAAAAATGCTCGTATGGCATTTTATACACATGGTGTTCATTTGAAAACTTCCCACCACGGATTTATCTAAAACCACTGATAAAAAGAAAAAACGCCGAGCCACATTAACAGATTTGTCAAAGGGGACAGCTTTTTAGCCAAAAACTACTTCACCCCCTTTCACCCTCGACCCCCCAGGAACATTCCCTTAAAAATTTTAAGTGATACGGGGTATCGAGTAATAGCTTGTTCGGAAGGTCTTTTAAAGTCCTTAATTTTGACGTTTGATTTTTCAAAATCAGTCGACTCGTTTTCGAGAAAATTAGAAAAATCTTTATCTAACTTAATTCCGCATTCTTTACATCAACACAGATATCCTGAGCGAACTGTATTTATTGTTATACCTGTATGGTTATTTGTTTCCAAGGGTAAGAAAGAATTTAATTTGCTGTCAGTTACCTTTGTGACAATCTTGGGGATAGTGAAAATTAATTTATTGATTCAGATTTTACTTCAAAAATGGTTTACATACTAGCCGAAAGAGTGGAAATGATTCTTATTTATGATGACCAAAATCAATGTGCTCGGCAAATTGCCGTCACGTTTAACGACAGACGTCCGGGAAGTATAACTTAGCATAGGTATGTTTTGGACCTTGTTACTAAATTTTTTCAAACTGGATCTGTTGCGGACAAAAAACGTGATGATCGAAGATGAAACCGCTCAAGTTGAAGTTTTGGGTGATTTTGAACTGGTATTTCAGTAGGCTCTGTACGCACAGTTACTAAGCTCCATAAATTTCATCCATTCAAAATGAAAATATTGCAAGAGTTAACTGAAGACGGTTTCGATAGGCGAGTTGAGTTTCGTGAACAAATGACTGCAGCGATTAATGATAATAGCATTCATGTAAAGAATATCTGCTACAGTGATGAATGAACATTTTATCTGAATGAATTTGTTAATAAGCATAACTAAAGGTATGCAGAAATGAAAATCCTTTTGTAGAAGTGCATACTCAGTACCCCCAAAAAATTAATGTATGAGCAAGCATTTCAGGAAACAAAGTGATTGGGCCATTGTTTATTGATGGAAATTTGAATGAAGACATTTATTTGGATATGTTGGAAAATACCATCAATCGGCTTTATCACTGAAACCATTGGAAACCAAATCGAAGAGGATGGAAACCCTATACTCGATGAGGCTGAAATGTTTTTGCAGCAAGACGGCACTCCTCCTCACTAAGTTCTTCCGGTTCGACAATGGCTAGACGACGAGTTTCCAGACAAATGGATAGGGCGAAGAGAGAATGGCCTGCTAGATCTCCTGATTTGACGCCATTAGACTTTTTTCTATGGGGTCATTTGAAATCTATTGTGTTTACTTCCTAACCTGAAAGTCTGGATGAAATTCGTCAAAGCATCATCGAAAGCTGCCTTGGTATCCAACAACATGTTTTTGAAAATGCCCGTCAGGAATTTGAACATTGCCTATATCATTATATGGCCAATAACGGGCAACATTTTGAACATTTATTGGAATAAAAAGTGATATTTTCGAGTGTTTTTGTGTTCTTTATGAACAAATAAAAATAAATAAGGATTTTCCTAATTTTCTTGAAATCGATCAATTCGTTTTCGATTACTCGATATCCTTTGTCATTTAAAATTTTTAAGGGGATGACCCTGGGGGGCAGAGGGTGAAAGGGGGTGAGGTAGTTTTCAGCTAAAAAGTTGTCCCCCTTGACAAACCTTTTGAAGTGTCTCGGCGTTTTTTATTTTAATCATTAGTTTTCGATAATGTAAAAACAACGAAAAAGGTTGTCTAGGTATACATTATAATTTATTACTCAATATTGCATCTCAATTCCAGTCGGACTTTCTAGACCCTGGCCAAGCAGATTGACGGAAACTTCTTAAAGAGTAGCCTTCCGCCACTTAAGTTCTAGGACAGACCGATTGTAACCGAGTCAAAGGCTAATGCGGAATTGTTTTTCAATATCCTTGCTGCCAACTCCACCATGCATGTTCCCCAATGCCTAAGTGCCGTCGATCCATACCGTTCCCTACACTACGCGGAATGTAACCTTCAGGCATAAGAACGTAATACTGGCACTCTTGTTTCTCGACATCAAGAAAGCTTCTGGTGCTGACTGGATTTCTGCCGTTGTGCTGAAGAGATATGCAGCGCAGCTTGCTTCAGTCCTTTCGCGTCTCTTCCAGATATCTAACGTAGCCGCCGCTGTCCCAGAAAACTGGAAATTTGTTCATATCCAGCCCATTCAAAAAAAAAAAAATGTATCTAAGACCGACAACCACTGCAGGTCTATAGCTCTACTTTCTGTTATAAGTAAGGTGATGGAGAGATGCATAAATCGGGAACTTCTGGAGTACCTTGACCATCAAGGCTTGGTTAGCGACAGTATGCTTACCGGCACCAGCGATCCACAGGTTTGAGTTTACTTCACGCAACTCTGGAGTAAACTCATCCAGTCTCATGGTGAGGCTCATGTCATTGCTCCTGATACCACGAAAGCGTTCGGTCAGCTGCCTTTTTATGCAAATTCCCATCCCATGGTTTTCCAGAGAAGCTTTGAAGGTGGGTGGCTGACATATCAACGACCTCCTTTTCTGTACTATCAGTACAAACCACAGTTTTGACAGCACTCCACATGCAAAAATTCAGAGTGACAAGTCGCGACTTTATCTCTGACGAGAGACCTGAAAGACTGGATCTGGCATAAATACATCCCGTCAATAGCGGTAGTTGCTGGGAAAAAGCTTGGCTATTTGATTAGGGCTAAGAAGAGCCTTTCTCCGTATAACCTCGACACTCTGTACAATGCCCTGATAAGACCCAGCCTCGAGTACTGCTCACCTGTTGGGGTGCTGCCAGCCTGACTACGTCATTCATGCTCGATGCTGTCCAGAGGAGGTGAGGGTGTCCGACCAATCGGTGATTCTTCTCTGTCTGTCGGTCTTGGGACCTTTTCGCACCGATAGGCCGTCGGCGATCTAGGCGTCTTCTACCGCTACGTCAACGGGCTTTACTCCTTAGAGCTCTCCTGTATAATGCCGCGCGTTTTGTGCCTTCCAGACCGACCCGTCTGACTTCGACCTCCCAACCTAGCCGTGTCGAACTGCGTACATCCAGAATTGGTAGACATGACCATCGCCTTGTCTCTAGGGTAGCAAGTTGTGGAACAATCTTAATGCGCCGGCTTTTCCTGGTTCTACTAACCTTAGGCGGTCGAAAATTTGAATTACCAAAGTTTCTTTAAGCTGCTTTGCAGCCGCGATGCTTGGGTACTTAGAATTCTTCTGCTACGTGGCTGCTTTGGTATAAAGCAATTAAATAAGTGGGTGGTTTCATTGTGTAACTTCATTTCTTTTTTATAACATTTCTATGCTGATCTGCACATTGTATTTTTTTAGTATTCATTATTGGTTTACATATTTCCTGTAGTATTTGTATTTATGTATAATATTTTTTGCACTTGCTTATACTATATCTGTACCCCAGAGCCAGACTAGGTTAAGTCCATCTTAGTCAAAAATGAGTTCCATATGTTAAGCTTATGATAAAATTGTGAATTTTCATTTGCTACTTGCAGAGTCCATCTATCAGTAGTACTATATTTTATTCCATATGCGGGTAGTATTTTGCAAGAGGAAAAACATTGATATATCTATATATAAAATTAAAGCTTCCGCCTTTTGTTGGGTACTTCGACAAAATTTAAGCAAAGAGGACTCTTTATACTTTTTTTATTCTCTCTAGCTTTCAATGGACTTTGCCATCATCATCAGGAGCTGCAATTACATTGATAACAGTAGCAACAATAGTGTAAAATGAATTTAAATTGACTTAACTTACAGTAGTATGTGAGGATGTTGCTAATTGTTGTTTACGTTCAGGATGAAGGAAAACACCCAGTAACATGGTGAAAGCTGGATAGATGGTACAATGGTCAAAATTATATAAAATACACACAACTGTGTGACAAGAACAAGTTAAAAACAGATTAAAAATTTTTTAGAACATGATAGCATTACATCGTGAAGCCACTTGATGATTGCACAAAATGGTGGTCATGGAATAATGAGTGAGATGAACCCTTTGACAGAAGGCCGAAGGTTGTCAATGTCTGTGTAGAAAGATGGAACGAATTGTGGGCGTGTGCCACGTTGCCAAATCACTTCAGATGATGTGATTGGTGTTTCCCTCATCCTGAACGTAAACAACAATTAGCAACATCCTCACATACTACTGTAAGTTAAGTCAATTTAAATTCATTTTACACTATTGTTGCTACTGTCCTCTTTGCTTAAATTTTGTCGAAGTACCCAACAAAAGGCGGAAGCTTTAATTTTTCACCTAACTGGTCTAGACGACAATGACCACGTCTCAAGATATATATATATATATATATATATATATCCCTCATCCTATACGAAAACAACAATTAGCAACATCCTCACATACTACTGTAAGTTGATTCAATTTAAATTCATTTTACACTTTTGTTGCTACTGTTATCATTGTAATTGCAGCTCCTGATGATGATGGCAAAGTCCATTGAAAGCTAGAGAGAATTAAAAAAAGTATAAAGAGTCCTCTTTGTTTAAATTTTGTCGAAGTACCCAACAAAAGGCAGAAGCTTTAATTTTTCACCTAACTGGTTTAGACGACAATGACCACGTCTCAAGATATATATATGTAGTCCTCTATTTTATATATATTTATACTCGTGTTCAATCGTCAGAGTCTGTGTGGCGTGCCCCCTTTCCCATGTATCCCCCTATAGCCACACGGTACCCAATGGATGCTTAGGCCTTAGGCCTTCGTGGTAGTTGAAGTATAAAAAAATATATAATATTTTGATGTTTGTTTGTTGATTTGTCAGCGATTTAATGTATGTACAAAAACGCTCAACTTTGCTTAGTGTTGTGCCAGTCCAGCATTTTTAAATATAGTAAAGATATAAATTATTATAAGGAGCTTCAAAATGGAGCACTAATTAACCCTTCGTCCCATTTCAAAAAGTGTTCCAAAATCGCGCCCAATCGACACTACTATGCTTGAATATTGTATTCATTGATCAAGTTCATCATCCCGAACTTTAGATTGTTATTTTTACCCGTAAACAAACGAGGGGAGGTGCAGACCATTTTGTGAGGCGCCATATGGTCATCCCTCGGCGTGCTTTTTTCGATTGCTCTTACGTCCTTGTCTACATTGTAAACAATGAATTCGTTTCTCTACCTGTTTATTAAAGTGAACAGTATTTATTGTCTATATCTCAACGTATTACATGCAACTTGAAATATTTTATCCTAGAACCAATGCTCTAATCAGTACATCATAAATATGGCCTACTTTATATTAACATGTCATTCTCCAGTGTGTGTAACAGACTGAGGCCACGTGCTTTTGATCCGGTTTTGGAAAAAAATTGGTCATGCAAATCACTTCGATATGCCTATGACTGTTGTTTAGCTGTTAATTTCACACGTCTTGCCCAATGCAACAAACACACAGTTTAATTCCGACAAAGAATAAAAAGCAGTGAACGGGTGTACCAGAAACTTTTTCAGTAAGATCGATTTTACTTTTTCTCCATGGATGTTGTCTACTAAAGTAGTTCTGGTTTATTAAGTATGCATTTCAACTGGAAGCAGAAAGTGTAACATACAACATATGGAATAATCGAATCTGTTTATATGAATCATTACGTATTGAAAACCATTCAAAATTTGATCAATGTTCCGGATACTACACACGTGCTTTTTTGTGAAAAGTCAGTAAGCGACCAAATTCTATCCAAAGAATGTACAAGTACAATTAAGGTGCGTTTACAAAAGAATCGGGGCCTACAACGGTGTTTTTTGACTATGAAAATAGATATATTTGAGTCAAATTGTAGTTGATTCCACGGATAAAATTTTTGCATTCAATTACTTTTAATGAATATTGAACATTCATCAACATTTGATTGTTTTTGAATGCCCAAAACTCGCATTTTTGGCATTTTTGCCCAAAATGCACCCAAATCAATAATGAAACAGACACATAAAACATACTTATAAATAAAAGTGCTGCGCCATTGCGCTCACAAAAAAATTCAAGTTGTTTTCTCTTGAAAACGTCCGTTTTTATATATGTTTTGTGTCTCAGTGTGTTTTATTATAGTTTTGGAGTAGTGCCAGGCGCGTACATGCGATTTTCGGTCGCACGACTGAAAAATCGTCATCGAAGAAAAATATATTTACAATTTTTTGGGCGCGCACTAGCGATGAATTAGTAGTAACTACATTTAGTACCATCATGGATTTGGATCGTAAAGTTATTAGAGTATTTCCAGGACGAGAATGAAAACAGCGCTCCCCTGTGCGTACTGGAGAGAGTGGCAGATGCGCTGAAGATTGAGATCCGCCCATGGTACGGAGACTAGATCTGCTTACCTATTTCATATGGTGTTGATGACGTAACCGCCAAGAACGGAGACTACAACTATACTAAAATAATAAGAAAATTGTTGATTAAAGCTTAAAATACATACCATATATTATATAATATTTTATTGCAAAATTGCATAGATATGATCAACTTGGCATTTGAGTTATTTTCTGAGCGGAAACAGATTGTTGTGGACCCTGATCCATTGATGAAGAGGCGATGATGTTTCTGTTTACGATTCTTTAAGGAGCAGAGCAAACTTTTTGTGATCAGGTTATCTGTTGTTGCGATCTCCAACGTGTAGATTCTACTCAGGTTCAAAATAAATGCAACAAGCTAAATTATATATTTTACCTCGATTTCATTGATATTTTTCGGCAGGTGGTAGGTACACTCATTGTGTAAATATGAGTTCTTGATTGTCGTCACGGTTTGACATGTAAATCAAAATGATGACCGCAATACTTTTTATTGTCAAGAACCACATTTTCTCTATAATCTGGTTTTTTACTCACGTCAACATGTATAAATGTGGAAGTTTTAGAGGCCTCTTTTCATATCTTTTATTAATCCCAGTACTAATCCTAAATGTTTTTCATCAAATTGTATAGAAATACGCCTTTGTGCGTTAGGTTCCCATTTTCTTATATCTTCATTGAGTCACAGCACATAGCGACTCAAAGTTGGGGTAATGAAACGTCATTTTGATTTATCCTGTACAAGTCAAACCGTGACTACAATCAAGAATTCATATTTACATAGTACAGCCAATGAGTGTACCTACCGCCTGCCAAAGTATTCAACGGAATCGGGTACAAAATTAAAAGCTTGAAGTTACGAATTTGACCAAATTTGGCTTGTTGCGTTTATTTTGATCATGAGTGTATTCACATCCTTGAAGGCTATTCCATCCTGTTGGAATCCCATTGTACATATGGTGCTGGTCTCTATCATGTGGTCCAACTTCCGATCCCGATGTGAAAAAGGCTTTTCCCAAACGTTTGCTGGAAAAGCTGGCCTTGGAACCCAGGACAGATAAAGGTACTAAAGTACTAAAACCTGTTATCGTCGATACTACTATTTAAAGGCTGTATAGTCAGTATCCCGACACACGTTTTTAGTTTAGATGAAGTTTATGAAAATTGTTGTATCTATGTAAGATGCATCCATTTCCATAATATGTATTCTTAACAATGACGCCCCTTTTTGGCAACAATTGAACGGAATTCAAAATCTGTAATAGTTGATATTAAAATTAATTGGAAAATATAACATATGCAAATAATATCTTTTAATTTAGGTACACAAAAATTAGAATATTCAAATATTAGATACATTCAACTAAAAACAGTAATCTATGCTGCACTATATCTCACGTTTACGATAACCAAAGAACACTAATATTCAAATGAAAGTGTAATATATGTAAAAAAAAATAGTATAACTGTTGAAAATATTTCCAGGTTTACAGAATTGTCATGTCTGACTATCATGATTAACAATTCATCCATATTGCACCTAGCCGCATATTCAAAAATTCTTAAAAAATATTTATATTATTGTTTTCAGTTTCCTTGGAGATTTTGCGTTACAATCCCCAATTTTGTTTGTAAAAATGACATTAACCTGTGTGTTATAAAAATTAATATTACGTACAAACCCATTTTGCAAGGGGTTAATTATCCTAGTGATTTTAATCATATTCTAACATTATAATGTTATAATTCTTTATTAACTACACTTGGATACACAGTAGTATATAAGTTTTAAAAATATGTAGATAAAATGCATAACAACATAAATAAAAATCAATGTAATTATAACAATACCATCTTTACGTACTCAGGGTTGCACATTCCATATACTACTATGTTATAAAATGCGCTTAAATCGAAAATAATTACAGACCTGCTGTATTTTAACTGGTAATTTATTATATAACTTGATACAGTTATTGTACGGTGATTCTTTGATCTGTGTTGTTGTATGTGTATGGATCATTTTTAAATTTTGATTTCTAATATTGAAATTTTGTTGAGCAGTATTTGGGAATAGGCTATTATATTTCTTGATATATATCTTAACGTAAGTTACACATTTCAAAATGTAAATACACTGTAAAGTATGACTTTTTGGTTATACAAAAATTTCTCTTTATGGGTCAAGTGGCTTCAATCCAAAAATTAAACTGACGATTTTTGTTTGCCAATAATCACTCAATCAATTTCGGAAAGTTTCTCCCATAACTTGCTGTTATAAGACATATGGTTATGAGCCAACGCATAATATACATTCGTAAAGGTCTTTTTATTTAGGACATCTTTCAATTGTAAAATCGCAAAAGATGTTTTACTTAAATCTTGACATATGTGATCTATACATGGTGGCCCATTCATGTGTGGACGGAATATTACTCATAAACAAATACATTTTGGGAAAATCTATTTATGGGATGTTATACACGACATTTGAGGGCACATTTATAAAATATTGGACATCATACAGGGTGTCCCAATTTCGACCTACATATCAAAGTTGTGATTTTTAAAATTGAATGCCTCAAATTTTATTGCATATTTGGATAAACCAATTCAAAACAAGAAAATTGATATACATATTATGGGGTTCTGGTAATTAGCTACTGAGATATAAGGTGTTTTGTCTAGAAAAACCCCTCAGTCCGCAATTTTGAAATTTGGAGTGCTGAATTTTGTATCGAAAAAGACGTACACACCTCAGCTTTTATCTTATTTGTTAATTTTTCAAATTTCAATTTTTGCTCATACAGGGTGGTCAAAAACGCAGATTGTAGTTTTTCTCAAAAATTTCAAACGCATCACCATGTATATTTGTGCAAGTTTGGATTCAATTTTTTATAAGCTCTTTTTTATACTAGACACATAATGGCTTCTACGGCTATTTTTTCGGTTATTAGCAGGTCTTTTATGGAACGGCTTAATTCCCTAAAGTATCGCATCATTCTTGGAAACAAATAAATTGTTGATTAGTTACAAACTGTCAACATTAGCTTTGTGAGCATTATAATAAATACGTGCTTGAAAGTGAATTTTTCTAAACAAGAAATGATGAATATGGTGTTCGTTTTGGGCGAAGCCCAAAGAAATAGTTTCCCAAGCATCTCGTATTTATAAGCAACGCGACATCCAAGGCCGGAAAAATTTTCTATACTACGAGAACGTTTTGAATCAAGTGGAGCAGTGGACTATAGTAAAAAATGTATAAATAATCCAAGTGTCACCAATGAGACGAATCAGTTGGGGGTTCTATTAAAGTTGCAGGAAAATCCTCATTGAAGTGCACGGCAAATTGGAGCAGAAACTGATATATGCAGAACTTCTGTCCAAAGATTTATTGACAAGCATAGGTACCATCCATATTACCTATGCTTGCATCAAGGCCTTCTTCCTCAGGATTTTGCAGCTCGAATGGAGTTTAATAGAATAATGCTAAATACAGTGAGTGAAGACACTACTTTCCAGGATATGGTTCTTCTTAGCAATGAGGAAACTTTTAACAGCATAGGTGTTGTCAACAGGCATAACATGCACTATTATGCGACGGAAAACCATTACTGGGTTAGGCAAATAGATTTCCAAAATAAATGGAGCTTGAATGTTTGGGGAGGAGTTATCGGTAGACAAGTTATCTTTTTCGACAAAAGATTCACAGGTACAGAATACTTGAATTTTTTGATCGAGCACTTGTCTTTGCTTTTGGAGAAAACTATTTGGACACCTGGAGTAAAAATCGTTGGATCGGTCATGATGGGCCTATATCTTGGCCTCCTAGTTCACCAGAGATGACACCGATGGACTTCTTTCTATGAGGCTACGCTAAGCAAGAGGTTTATAGGTATCTACTATCTACCTCGGAAAATATGAAGGAAAGGATCAAGTATGCTTTTCTGAACATAAGGGAACACATGCTGAGGGACGTGCAACGGTCATTTATCCAAAGACTACGGCTGTGTATTTAACATGGTGGAGATATTTTCGAGCAGTTTTTGTAGATTAGGTCTTGAGTAGTGATAGTTTTGTGTTTATGTTGTTGTTATAGTTGCTTTTCTATATTACGCTTGAAGCTGATTTATACTGTTCTGATTGTTATTAGTTTTGACGTCAAATGTGTACTCTTAGTTTCAATATGGAACTAGCCCACCGTTTGTCTTTTGTTTCCATGGATGAATTATTATTTTATATTATTATTATTTTTACGAGAACAATGCACTCTATGAAAAAAACATAAGAGTATTTATTTGTAGAAAATTGGAGCTATAATTCGAAACATTGCGCGTTTCCGGAAAAAACAGTGGCGTACTATTTTTATTTGAAAAGAATAATACCACTAATCCTCTGTATCTCCGCTACTGGTGTACGTTAATTTTAAGTAAAGACTTCTGAATGTGGAAAATACTTAGTTAAATCCACACACAAATTTTTTGTTTATTCCAGTTGATGGTTTTGAAGATATTGAACAAAATGTTTTTTATTTTTATACTTCAACACCCCGTATCTTTTTGTTAAATAAATGTTAAATAGCAGACCCCCGTTGAAACGCGGTCCTGTGTATGATGTTTCATTGTTGGTCACGACTTGTGAATCACCCTGTACGTTCATGAATATTTAGCTTATAATAAAAACATTATCAGGCTGACATGTATTATGTATTAGTAAGGTTTTATGGTGAATATAACTCTAAAAAAAATGTGGATATTCCAGCCACCGCTTTAATTTTATTTAACGGCAAGCAGAACATAAACATTTCGTAATGAGTAATGCAAAGGAAGTATTTTTTGGCCAGTAAGCAGTAAGTGCATGGTTTACAGTGAAGAATTTACTATATCCTCAAATGAATATCCACCGTATGTTAGCAAGATCATACTACTTTTGTAGCAAGACAAAAAAGTTTTACATTTTTTCAGTTATTTTTGGAAACATGTTTTGGAAAGCACATATTCAGTAACGACCTTTCAAAGTGATTGCTGTGAAATTTCTTATAAAAAATAATATGAGCTACGTCCTTTTCAGCCACTGAATATGAAAATCACCCTAAAAAATCATTCCAAATCAAATCCAAACAATTCAATTATGAATGGTCCATTACAAAAAATATGAATAATATAGCGTAATTCACCCGGAATGATATTTCCATGCTAATTTGAAATTTTGTTCCCATTGTTGTTACGAATGAGGACAAACTAATGAGAAATTTATCATGGTTAACCAATTTACGTGCGATTATAGACGCTCCCCTTTTTCATTAGGATGTAAATTTAATTTTAGTATTTAGTGAACATGCGGTGAAGATGTTGGGAAACACTAGCTGGCACAAGTCACCTTTTGGGAATCTCTGTTACCTTACAGATGCCTAATATTAAGACTAAAAACTAAAAAAAGTTTCATGCCCATTAGTATAAGAGAAGTCGATAAAATATTCAAGTCTCCAAATTATACCGTGTGTTTCAAATTTGACACTCACCATTGGGATCTTGGAACCGGTAAGTACGAATACGAAGTTGGGCTGACGCTGCGCATTTAACTAAGAAAATGACACAGAATATTTGGCACTGATACTATTTCTGGAAACTGATGAAAAAAAAAAACAAACAAAAATAGTTTTTATTTAAGATGGGACTTCAAAATACCATTACCACTTTTCTCGTCTACAATGTAGGTATGACTTATTAAGATGATGTTTGGTCTGCTGTTCAATCATCCACATTCTTAGGACTCCATTGCCTGTCAAACCGTTTAAATATGTTTTAATTTCTGTTTGTTGAACGTTTCGACCACTACGGTAAACTTTTTCAAGCACAATGTCAATTAATGACAGGCTACCTTGGTGGCTGAGCCGTCGTCCAATAAACAAAAATTGAAGCATATATGTAACTTGATTTGAAAAGACAATGGAGCCATATGAATATGAAAACCTCAGGATAAGTTTCAGGACTTACCTTAACCAATTTTCTTTTTCCTTACGGACGTCATATGAGATTTTTGCTCAGGTTAATACAAGACTTTAATTCTAAATGTATATTGTCATACATCTTTGTTGTGAGACCATAATTGCTAACAAAAGCTGAATGAACTAAGTAGGATTTGAAATTGTTAGACGGTTATTTATATAATACCATCAGCCAAGCATTACTTCAGTTTTTATGAAATGTGTAAAGGTAAACAGCCCGCATTTGTGATTTTAATGATATGATATTGTACATACATATCATGACATGGACTGATATTATAAGACTCCAAATGCCAAACAGATAAAATTTCAGCAGTTGGTCATGACTAACGCTGCATCTTTCATATTATTTAAAGGTTGTAATGTAGTTGTAGTAATGAAACATTAAATATGCTTTAATTTTAAGAAACATTCCACAATAAGCAAAAACCTCGACGCTGTTGGAGCTTGATAAGCATATTTCATATCTGTCATATCTAAACCGATGCATGTAGTGAGGTTTCCTCACGTTAAAATAACGCTTGCTATCATTAGAGCAAGCTGTTCTCAAAGATCTTTAACTGATGTTATAATCGTACATACATGTACTGTCATGTCCAAAGCCGACTCTTAAAATTTTAGATTTTTCTTATATAATCAATGTTTGGCAATGCCAATGCATGACACGTCTTCGGAATAAGAATTAAAAACCCTATTTACTTCAAAATATGGCGAGCATAAGGAAAAATAAAATTGTGCAGATTATGCCACCTTGTAGCGGAGAAACATTGGCAATCTTATTGGGTACTTTATTTTGAAATCTTACTTTAAATAAAGTCAGGAGAAAACAAAAACGATTTTAGGAAAATTAGATCTTTCCGCCCTCGGAAATACTCTTCGCCACTATTTAACCGTCCACGTATCTCTCGTTTCCAAGATTCCAATGATGAGCGTCGAATTTGAAACAGCCGGTATACCATATTCAATTTACAATCATTGAAGCAGCTGTGATTTGTAGGAAACAGATGACACTGACTTATTATGAACGTTTTTACTAGATGTGGGAAGCACTCGGATGTTATTGCCCTCTTAGTTTTATAGATGTTTTATTACTTTTAAGAAAGTTTCAAAGTAATAAAATATAATAATGAGCCTCTTCCCCAATGCTTTCTAAAAATTAGGTAGCTTATGCAACACCGCATGAGCAAGACATGACAAGTAGTTTCCTTGGACACAACAAATACACAATTCACAAGAAACGTGAAGAAATAAGCATCGTTCTACTCAAAAAATACTCCTCATTTTAATGTGCCTTCAGAAGATGTACAAGTTCAGCCCTGACATACATCAATTTCTTTATGTAAGCTCTTTTTAGCAAGATGTTTTTCTATCACATTTATTTCGATAGACGCTGCTTCCGGTATAGAGGACCAAGCCTAGACCATGCTGATGAGTGGCCAAGAAGCATGAAACAGCTGTTCATGGTTGGCTGTCCTTTTGGTCGGAAGCATCATGTTTGGTATGTTTAAATGGTTTGCCTGCTAATTTGAGTTTCCTTATCTTTTATGAATTCGGAGGAGGTTTCAAAATAATAAAATAAATGATTCATATTGCTCGTTGACATCTACCAATTTCTTGTCAGCCCTGTTGAACAAGGTTTATTTAGTTTATTTCTATTAAAATAGGCTGCCAGACATTTAAATTTCTTAAAAATGAATTTTCGGTTGTTGAACTTCATTGTATTCCACTTTACACAAATTTTCTGTGACCAATCCTTCTTGTCTGTTTCTGCTTGGCTAATATGTCAGACGGATTGATTGATGATTTTTTGTAGAATATGTTCACTTTCTTATTCATTATTTTTCATTAGAACAACCATTAGTCCAAGAGAATGTCATACATTGAAGACGCCAAATATTTTTGGCTACATAACTTTTTGAGAGGGACATTTGAACGCATCATCCGTCTGTTCATATCAAATAACAAATTTTATAAAAATCTTTCAAATAAACAAGTTACACCAAACAGTGAAATTTGAATAGAAACATACGGGAACCATTGGGTGTGTCTTCGAAACGAACTGGATTTTCGAACACCATCAAGGAAGACAATAGTCTTAGAATATTTCAAAGAATTACACGTCGCTTTTTTGTCTCATGTAATATGTGTATAACTTGAAAAATTAGTAAAAATGATAATTTCGTTAGGCTAGTTTTCATTTGAAAGTGGTAAACTTTCTGTTTGTTTGTGGTAAAATAACCAGACTAACTCTTATAAAGTCTTTGATGCTGTTTAAATGACGTAAGCAAAAATAATTATTTATATGTACGCATATTTTAAGATTAAATACTTATATCTATCAAGTATCCTTGTCCAATTGATTGCACCTACATTTTAGCGAACTACTTAATGTTAAAAATGAAACTTGATTAAGTTATTATATTATATACGAGTATTTATGGATTATAGCTAGCTAATTCAATCATCAGAGCGTAAGACTAGGGTACTTGTCATTACGAATCAAGCGAGGTTCTATTCGATGTGCTCCCAAGGCCACTTCCTGGCTTCATCATCAGATCATCTCCATGTCATAATAATATTGCATTGTCAATTGTCATATTAAACGTCCGCCACAATATATTAGAATTACGTCACTTTGCTTATTATGTTTCCTTCATCAATCCCCCAAAATCGATGTTTTCCGGCGGTCGCCATATTGGGTCTAGAATGACTTCACCTTGCTTACTGTATGTCTTTCATCAAGCCCTTTATAACCATACCATAGGGGTAGATATAGAAATCATAAATGCCATTTTTCGGCAGTCGACATATTTGATTTGAAATGACGACACTTTGCTTCTTGTGTTTCTCTCAATCCTTTTTGTCTCATACCCATATTATAGGGGTGACTATGTAAATTGTAAATCGTCAAATGGCGACCTCCGTCATATTGGATTTAGAATAACGTCATTTTGCTTTTTGTCATCAGGCTCCTTCATTTGATGTATGATGATTTATGTAGCTTACCCCATATTAGATTCAACATGGAGGTAGTTAATTCACATGTACTAACGAACTGACATACTAACAGTTACTTGTACAAGCCTTGTAAAAACTGCCACTGTTAATGATTTATATTGAAATCCCAGCTCAAATTAAGCCAGAAGAAAATGAAAAAAGTTCAGGGTAAATTCGTATTTTCTGTCTCTCTAAAAATAATCTGAATTGTCAAAGAATCTAAGTAACATTTTATTAGTCACCTAAGTGCGAAGCTTTCCCGAATTTGAAATCCCTAATATATGAATCTACATGAAAAATTAATGTTAGTTTGCTGTATACTACGAGTATATGGTCCAAAAATGTTTCCTTACAAAAATGGAAATTAATTAATATTTTCAGAACCGCTTCAAATATTTCACTGATATTTAGTACGTTGGATATTTTTCAATGCAAAAATAATTTTTCGGTTTAACAGTCGCGTGTGTACGGGTATTGACTTCGATATTTTTTAAGAAAAAAATGGTACGCCAATAGTTTTTTGAATTCCCCGTTCAATTTAAAGTAAATGATCTCTCTTGAATTGTTTTCCTTCGATGCGGCATTTTTGAGTAAAAAAAATAAAAGCCGTTCTATTGTCCGAGAAAATTAATGTAATAATTGAAGAATGCAATTTAGCAATACATATCTAGTTGCTCTGGAATATGTCACTGGCTTTTGACATCTGTTCGCTGTGACATATTTTTCATTATTTAGTTCTTACAATCTTGTTAATAATAGTGAACTGTTCAAATGCAGAAATGGCGGAAATGCATTACGTATATGGCCTTGTCGACGGTAATAGTGAGCAAGCCAGACGGATTTATCACCAGACATATCCCGATCGTGCTTTGCCAGATAGTCGAACCTTTTCTAATATTCATCGTCGTCTTGTTGAAACTGGTTCTGTCCGAAAATGAACATCTGAAGGTAGACTTCTATGTGTGAGAACACCTGAAATTGAGGAAGCAGTGCTGCACGAAGTCGAAGAACATCCTGAAACGAGTACGAGGAAGATCGCTAGACATTTAAACATTTGCCATCAAATTGTTTGGAGAATTTAAGTGGATTTTTTGTTATATCCTTACCATATTCTAAGAGTACAGGCATTACTTCCCATTGATTTTACAAGGCGTGTGACCTTTTGTCAGTGGTTTCTTCAAAAAATTACACAAAATCCGCAATTTGAATCAATGATTCTGTTCACGGACGGAGCTAGTTTTTCTCGAAATGCCATTCAGAATTTCCACAATAACGGTTGCCTTTGCTGCTTGAGGATGTTCCGTTAGTAATAAGAAACAATATGTGGTACATGCACGATAGTGCACCAGCACATTTCAGTGTAGCGGATCGTAATTATTCACAAACTGTTTATCCAAATCGTTGGATTGGCCGCGGTGGGCCCCAAGAATGGCCACCAAGGTCCCTAGACCTCAACAGTTTAGATTTCTTTTTATGGGGCTATCTTAAGAGACTAGGGTACACAAGTCCCATGCACACTGTAGACGAAGCAAGAGAAAGAATAAAAAACACTCCAGGGATATTTCAACGAGTGCGCAATTCCATGAGAAGGACGGCGGACGCGTGCATAGTAAGTGAAAGGTGCCATTTTCAACAATTTTTGTAATGATTTCTTTGGTTTTAATGTTATGTTTATGTTGTCAGTTGTTGTTGTTCATTACCCCTAACGTGGACAATAGAACGGTTTTTATTTTTTTACTCTAAAATGGGGCATCGAAGAAAAACAATTCAATAGAGATCATTTGTTTTAACTTGAACGGGGAAGTGAAAAATAGTTTTTATTTGGCAAAAAACCATTGGCGCACCATTTTTTTTCCTAAAAAATATCGAAGTCAGTACCCATACGCACGCTACTGTTAAAGCTCAAAATTATTTTTGCATTGAAAAAACTTTCACTACTTACTAAATATCACTGAAATATCTGAAGCGGTTCTGAAAATATTAATTAATTCCCATTCTGTTCCTAAAACCTCAACACCCCGAGCTTTTGTAAGGAAACATTTTTGGATCACACTTTATAAAGGAAACTAACATTAATTTTTCATGTAGATTCACACCCTTAAATATTTGCACATCATTAAGGAACACCCTATATATATATATATATATATATGTTATATAGAGTGCTTTTAGTAAAGCTGAATTGAAATTCAACGTAGATTTCAACTTATCCGAGTAGTTTATCATGTAATACATATTGGCTCAGCTTGGGGAGAACCCTGTACATGAACAACTTTGATATACTTAAGCTTTATAAAAAAAATCATTAAATTTAATTTCATGGAGTAGAGAGGAGATAGACAGCTCTCTCAAAAACGTTCCCAAACTACAATATGTACAGCGAGAGCGAAAATAATGAGAAAAGTGAATATTTTCAATAAAAGGTGAGTAGAAGATCGAAAAAAGTGAGTCGCCAGTATCCCTGAGCTGGTCATGTTCGCAGAGATGGAAAGCAAGCAGATCTCACCCAGCTCCAACTTCTGTAATATTTTGTTAGTTTTGTCTCTCTGGTTGTCGTTTTGGGCAAGACGTGGTTTATTGAAAGTATGTGCTTAGCTTCTTCACGTACATGAACCGTCGTGAGTTTTTCAATATCCCCAAACATTTAATGTTATAATTTAATTAAGTCAATAATTAAACTAATGTGCCGATATAAGGTCAAGATATGACTGCGGATTTTTTCCAAGTCCCACGCCGTGTTATTATGCATGGCCTACTATTTACACAGCGCGCGATTTCGTATATAATCTCTTACATAAATTCACGTAATTGAGCGTAAAACTCAGTTTTTGTTCTATGCGGTGTACTTATACATATTTATTAGGGGTTATCTGTCGATGAATATATGAAAATAATTATTATAATGTTCAGTCGAAAACACAAAAGAATTGTTATTTCATTTATGCTGAATTGTATGAAAGCTCTAAAGAGATGATGAAATTAATATTTTTCAAGGCAACCTCATTGAAAAAGAATAATGTTTTTATAACAAGGCGATGTAAAGGGCAATCCTAAAAGCTTTGTGAATTTTATGACGGATGATGCCTATTTGTCAAATTACATGGGTATTGACGTGTCTGGGTATAGGCAGCACAAGAAGACCCTCTTTTTCATTTATGAAATTAGTTTTGCTAAAATAAAAATTAAACATGTGACAGAAACTTTATCTCACTGACGAATTATACGCAGATGTGCAAATGTAAGGTGCAAGATATTTCTTACATATTATCAGTCACTACCATACATTTTTCAACACCAACCAGTAGTCTCTCACTCACATCAATCTATAATGCAGCGATGATATCTCTATTTAGCAGCAAAATTTCATGAAACTATACCTAAAGATTTAAATTTCGGAAATTATTTTAAGAGAAATTTGAGAAAGTGGCTGCAGTCTTTATCTATGACAGATTCATAAGCTCATAAATACAAATATCAAGTAATTTTATAATAAACTGTGACTAATGCTTGCCGTTTTTTATAATTTAAATTCTACAGTTACAGCACGAAATTCCATGCACAGGCAATGTCTGCTATTGGGCCTGTTTTTGTTTGCTCATGTTGTTTTTCTTTGTACATTGAATGAATAAGTATTATTATTATTATTAAGGCAAATGTATGCATATAACATTAAGACCGGACAGATATATGAAATAAACAGCTAGAAAAAGTCGGCAAAGATTCACTGAGATTGCTCATTACTTGAATATCTCGGTGTTATCTAAAATCTCCAATAATTTCTGGAAAGCAGTTCAAGCAAAATTACAGTACTGAACTGTACTTTCAAGTAGTTGTTGCATCTCAATTTTCTAGGGTGAACACAGCTTCTACTATTAAACAAACTCAAGCTTGGTTTTACATATTCCATTCTAGTTTTGAATTATCCTTCATTTTTTTAATGTCTGCGCCTACGGAAATTCATTCACATTGTCTGAATATGATGGAAGAGTTTGACAATGATATCAAGACACAAAACAGTCTATCTTGAAAGTTGATTGACAGTTGATTGTCGACTAACTGGTAGGTCGCTTGTCACGGGATGGCGGAGATCCGGGTTCAAATCCCGCCGGCGCCCAGTTTTCCCTCCATGCAAGTTGTTGTTTTCGATCAAAAGTTGCCTGTAGGTATATGTAATACATAATATGCGGACTTATTTTGACAACTCTCCTGTCACTTGATACCCAGAGACCTGTTCTCTAAGTTAAAAGAACGTTTGATACGGCGATTCGGTCTTGACGACGTGGTGAAAAGTTTCCCAAAAGTTAAAAAAAACAAACTATCAGAAGTGAATGGAAATTATTACATATTTTAAAGTTAGTATATTAAACACTAAGTGAGATATTGACTCAGAAATTTGCTTACACTATATTCCATGGCAGCATATTAAACTTTTTGAACTGTACTGTAAATATTTGTAAATCTGGATATGGATCATAATGAAGAGAACACGAACTTTCATTTGATGTAATAGAAAACTGTCATTGTATTTTTATTTGGAGCATTTGGTTAACATGTGCAAACTTTGATAAAAATAACCTTATATAATGCCACATTATTGCAAGTGATCAGATACGGTTATTTGTCGTTTTGAATGTATCCTTTGAGTAAATACCCTTCAAATGCCTTCCTACAGACAAACTAATATCTGATTTTCACTCAACAACCACATAAACTTATGTAGCACACATCTGTATTCGAATGCTAGACTTATTTTGAGTTAGACCCAAGTGATCTTGAGATGACCTCCATATGCCCGCATAGTGACTAATTGTCATAAAATGATCCTCTGAAAAGTCAACAAGCAACGTTTGAGCGATTTTTATATTTTAGATTTTTGGCTTTTTCAGCCGTTATTGACCAATTTTCAAAAAGATTTTTCGTCCTTGACGTAGTAATAACCTTGGGTAGTAAGTTTATCTTAATCCGAGCAGTACTTTTCATGTTATTGAATGGCCAAGGATTACCGGAAATGAGAAATGGTTTTTCGTGTTGTATATGTCATATAACATCCACAAGACATAGTATCCCTCTTTCGAAATTTTTCGCGATTACAATACTTCCTCGCTTAGTGGCGTAGGAAGTAAAAATAAAAAGTTAAATAAACCGGCTATACAATGTTTTGCCAAATAATGTACATTTCCGTATAGTTTCCTGGATCTTCTAGTAGAAACATTGACAAATAAGTTATTGCAGAGGCTGGATCTTGAAACACTTGACTTTGCTACCTCTTAAAATTTCGTTTTGCATATCCTGCTACAGAAGGAAATATTTTAGTGCTACTACGAGCAAATGTCAAACCGTCCATTCATGAATTTGGTTTTCCCATTCATCCCAGGCGTCCATCCCAAATACTACGAATATTAGGTACCTACGTTTCATTCACAAAAACCAATACCATCATTCTAAAATCCATATAATGACTTTGACCACAAAAGTTAATCTGCCACAGGTAATCAACAAAGGCAACCGGAAATCAGGCTTAGGCTCAAACATGGTTTTCCCAATGTGTCTAATGAACATTTTGAATCTATATTTTTAATTCAGAATTATAATTCTGCAAAGAGATTTCTGAGAGTAAACATCAAATGCAGAATGATACCTCAAGTTAATCCGGTGACAAATAGTCACTTAATCATTTAATAATTGTGGTAGGAAGGTCGAGTAGAAAAATGTATTTTTTATGGAAGTTTCAGAGAAGATGCTTTGTTTTGGAAAAAAGTGATAATAACATTCCTCTAACATAATAGTGCATTTCGACCGCCACAGACCTGGATCAATTAGTTATTGGTAAAATCTGTTTTTATTAGAATTTTCTTATATTTTTTAATCAAGGGTGTTCCGGCAATTTAGCAAACGCGCCAACTGAGTATAGGAAGAATAAATAATAGATCTAGATTCACCTATAAGTATCTGGATATTAATCTGCTGTAATTTTTGTTAACCTCGTACTAATTAATGTGCTAAAAAAGGCATAACATGAACAGACGAATGTGGAAATCAGAGGTTCGTATCTAATATGTTAATAAGGGAGTCAATCAAAATAATAGGTACCATTCCAGTTTCCAATAACAATAACATTTATTCACCAAAACACAATTGGTAATAAATCATATCAGGATGGTCAAGGACAGAAAATTGAATTCATAATACCTGTAGGAAGGTAAAGATGGAATATACACATTGAAAGCAATAGTATAAAAAAAGTAAGAATGAAACATACACAAACTCATTATAGGTACTACATTACGTGGATTTGATGAGAATAGGATCAACACTATAAAATCATTGATCAACTGAAAAGGGCAAAGAGATAAGAGATAGCAAAGTGGTTTTTAGAAAACTTTCCTGGAAACTCTCGTTACTTGTGAAACTTATGCTGTAGTTAGTTGCCACCTTGTCTTATTGCGTACACTCCCTATCTTTGGTGGTCAATAATTGAATCAAAAATGCCAACACCACATTTTTGATCAATGAACTCACGAATTAGATTGTTCCTTTTCATCCGTATACGGTATAGATTTCTTTTTACATTGTATTATATGAACAAAACTGCAGGTTTTTGTATTGTGAGAATGTGCTCTTCACCTTTACTCCGACTCAGTCCAAGTAATAAAGAAAATAACCAACAGACTGCAGATAGGAAATGTGGTTCTTCGAACTCTTAAAAGAACAATAATAATTTGTTGCAAATGTAAATGCGAAGGATGAAAGTAGTTATATATCTGAAGCTTCTCTTTGGGTGGAGAGCAATAAGAGGTAAGAAAAGAGACGAAAATACGAATAAAATAACTTGAAGGTTCATTAGGCTCCTCATACAAAATAATCCCACACCACAACTGGTTCTTTAGACTGAAAAAAGGTAATGTGCGTTGCGAAGGTAACGAATTTTCAATAAAAATCAAAGAGGTTTGTGTGATACCTTTCATTCCATTCGCAATCAGTTACCTGTTACAAATTGCACTACATGTTTGAACATTTTTGCCTGTCATTCACATGTCTCCTTGGGCTGTGAAGAACCTGCCGAGGAGGATCATTTCTTATAACTAATAAAAAGAAATAATTTTTTCTTCTACCGGGTTACACGAAATTAAAACGTGTCGGTTGGTATTCCATTAAGGATTATGGTACATTAAAGACAAACTTGGGTTTTGTGAAATTAAACATGTAGCACATTCTCATTGAGCAATGTTTGAGCTCAGTTTGTCGCAAAGGTGAGGCCTAGATAAGCTCGTTCCGCGACCAGTAAAAGGGTTGAGATGTCAGGACAGCTGGTTGTTTGTCGTATTTTCCCGATAACCTGGAAGCAAGGGGATGATATATGAAGCAGCGTTAAACTCGTATCCATTGTTATGGTATTTTGGAGATAGGCTTACTTAATTCTACAAACATGTATAACGCATAGGGTGACAAGCTAACTTGAAGATGTCGATTTTGCTTCCAGTTTAGTCGATTGCCACATAAAGACTGCTGTTCTGTCGATCAAGATGACAAACAAGAACAAGAAGGCCATGATGCGTACTATCGAATTTGAAGTTACTCATATAGTTATGCAATAATTGCGTATACTACTAGAAACAGGAAAATTATAATTATAATCAGAAACACAATTCTTTGTTATATTTTTAGTCCTATAAATAATTATAAAGGAATTGATGTATGGATATCCATTAAGATCACTGTTGCGCTTACACGGCTTCTTGTGGTGCATTATCTGTAGCAAACAATTACTTGATTTATTGGATACACACACAATAACCTTTCAAAATGCATTTACTATATTGATATACAGACAGCATGCGTTACTTTTCTATTAGAGTCAACAGTCAATAGTGACATTCTTCTTGCTTTCACCACCGTCTTACCTTTTATGAGCTAATGGTTTTACAGAAGAAGTAAAAAACAGATAGAATGAATTATTACTTCGAGGTTCTTGCCTATATCGAACGAAAAAATGAAATAAAAGTGGTGGCAGTTGTTTATTGTCACAATCTTTAACATTGGGCTTTATTCTTGCACTGTCAAGCGAATGAACGGATTTTAATAGAGATGTCGTTGGACTTTTGTAGCTCCCAATATCTCGAATCTCTTTTTTAGACTAAGATTAATTGTATTTAACTTTCACCGTCTTCTGCCCATCCACCAACTTTTCTCACTTCCATCATAATCTTATCTTATAAATTTCTTTTTCTCACCCATTGTCAACCTATATTCATATAATATTTTATAAATTTTTGTACTTTTACATCGATGAAAAATGAACCAGGAAACATAATAACCTTACAGCCTCTCAAAATTGCAGACCTTCTAATTCAGCTTTTGTTATTCCTGTTAGGGGAATAACATGTAGATCTTATTGTCGATATTTTTTGTATTGATAGGAAACGTATCTAACAGTGCTCATATTTATATATCTCATTAATTGATCTGGTTTCAATAATTCCGGGTCTTTTTCATATCTAGAGTAAAAGTTAACCTTCTATTATTCCTACATAGGACTATTGAAAAATAGAACGTAAAAATAAGAATGCTTCACATGCAAAAAATAGCGCGGAATATTTTGTAGGCGGAGAATAGTTTGTTGATTTCGTTTTTCATTAGTAGAGGAAATGCAGCATATTTCGAATACTGCAGGTAACTTGGAATTCCTAGTTATCTAAATAAATGTCGTAAATCACACGAAACCACAAGTTCTAAAAACAGGACGGTATATTGACATTTCCTGCTACCAGCCACTCGGGAACGAGACGTCTACTTTGAAAACTTGTTATGCAAGAATGCAAGCATTCATAATCGTTTACTATGTCACGTAAAATCTTCATTGCAATTATTTGAACTGTTATGAGTCATTGTTAGCTTATAATTTTATTTTGATTTTGTGAATATATGTAGGATTAAAAATGTGACATGGAATTTTATGTTAGAATGTCATGTTGTTAATTTGAAATACCGAGAGTGAATATGATTTGGAATATTCCAAATTTAATGTAAATATTTACGGTATAGGTACTAATTCCTCTGTGTTTTTTGGAAATATCAACATCCCACAAATACAAGAAAAGAAAGTATTGTGGGTTCACGCTGCCTGTAGTGGTTATGAATCCGGTGTGTATATCTGTGATTATTGTAAAAACAGTAACTAAGGACACTAAACTATACTACTACTAACCTAAGTTCAGGCTAAATGCTGATTTATGATTATCGTGATTGGTAACTTAATAATTAATAATTATAAGCTATTTTGTTAAAAAGATTAATTACCAAAGTCTGTAAAATGGTTACAAAGTTGTGAAATTTATTAGTTTCTAGGAAAGAGTGTAATCTATTGTCAAAAAAAGGTGATAATAATTTGGAATACTATATTCCAAATTACCTGCATCCTAAGTAAATTTACGATTTTGAAGTTTTTTATTTTGATAAATATTTTGATGGGGTGACTGGTTTTTGTTTTGTTTGATTGAGTAAAATTGGATGATTTCCCAATAATTTAATGCATTTTTCATTTTTATCCCGTTTGTCATACAATTCATTTCCAAAAAACAAACCAGTATTCCATATATGCTGCAGTTCCTTTAAATCCATTCTGTAACCTAGCAATTTTCAGAAAA
Organism: Acanthoscelides obtectus; assembly: GCA_963669975.1. Classification (NCBI taxonomy): domain Eukaryota; kingdom Metazoa; phylum Arthropoda; class Insecta; order Coleoptera; family Chrysomelidae; genus Acanthoscelides; species Acanthoscelides obtectus. The sequence continues at coordinate 40,188,194 of CAVLJG010000010.1, read as the reverse complement.
ATAATCGCATTGATTTTGATGTAAAGCTCATGATGTTTTAGCTGATATTCCTTTAAAATTTAGGATATATGGTGTAATCCTTAGAGTCAGTATAAAATGCATGTTCCTTTACATTATCGGAAACTTGAATGGAAATTTTGACGAATCGGATGTAGGATAGTTTTTGCCTAAAAACCGTATTCCCTTAAACCAGTCCTACCAATAAAAACAGTTTTGACCGACATTGGTGTCAGCGGAATGAATTATATGACCAAAAAATAATCATCTGGTATCCATAATTCGGGAAGGTATTTAAAATACAAATAGAAATATGTAATTTATTTTGCAGTATAGCCCAAATCCAGCATTGTAATGCCTTCCTTTCCGCAAAAAGTCCAGAAAAGATGGAATGCAATGAAGATTCCAACTTTTCTGCACAATCACAGAAAGGGGGTTACCATTAGCTTCCGGTAGCTCAGTCGGTGGCATGAAGACATCTACAGGCGTGTAGCTGTTTGTCAACCATGGCATGGCTAGAGGATAGAAGAACAAACAGAACACAAAAATTTAACAGGTTTTATTTAACTAGAAAAGCACTTTCATTACATTTGAAATTGAAATTTTAAAGAACAAAATAAAAGATTTAAATCTTTGGCGCTGTTACAAACTCATCCACTTATCTTTCGCTAAGCTGGTCCATTTTGACTGGACTGAAGCGAGGATGGCTAGGTGCTTCAAGTGGAGGTCCCAGTTATGAGGGGTGACCTCACATTTAGTGGCTTCAAAACTAGATGTAGGCGAACGATGCAGTGAAGTTGAACTTAAACGTGATCTTCATCAAGGATGAAGCTGTAAGTGATGGCGCAGCCAAGGAACATGCACGGCAAAGTGATAGGCTAAGCAATAGGTAAGCCAAAGTCAAAGACAAAGGAAGGCAAAGTCAAAGACAGAGGCTGGCAAAGTCAAAGACAAAGGCAAAGGCAAAGTCAAAGGCAAAGGCAAAGGCAAAGGCAAAGGCAAAGGCAAAGGCAAAAGCAAAGGCAAAGGCAAGGGCAAAGGCAAAGGCAAAGGCAAAGGCAAAGGCAAAGGCAAAGGCAATGGCAGAGGGGGTGGCCCCAATCATTTTATCCTATTTGGACACACATTTTACAAAATACTAGCACATGGTGCTATATGACCTCATGCTACAGAGAACAAAATTCTCAGCTCTTGTTAGATCGGTGGCTCAAGTGAAAAGGAAGCGCGAGGAAGATCACAGATCAGGAACTCCGCATCAAGCGCGCTAAAAGCGGAAATGTTTCCAAGTAAAAAAGCTAGAGATGGGATAAGCTAGAGATGGGATTAATGAGTTGCGATCCTGAAATGAAAATCGAGAAGTGATTTAATAAATACAATCGGACGGTGAAACCGTTACAGCATCCCGTTAACATCGTAATTGTATGCATTGTGTTTGAAGAAAAAATGGCCGTGGATATCCAGTTGCTAAACGGAACCATTTCTTATTGCGAATAATTAAATAATGACGAAAACCCGAACGATTTCGAGAAAGTGATACGCTATGAATTCATTCTTTTTGGATTTTCGAATCATTCTGATCTCCGATAGTGGAATTTCTACATAGGCATTCATATATTACATTCACTTAACATAGAAATTGGTTGTGGTAATCATTCGGCTTTGTTACATACAAAATATACGAAATCAGTAGCTGAACTTACTATGATAACGTGAACTAAAAATTAATAACCACTGTCACTGACATACTCGCTGATATGGTGATGAATTATGCAGGTGTTTCAGAAATACGGTAGAAGGTAGCCTGTGAAAACCAAAAATTTGCCAATTTTGAGCAAGGTTGCAACTCTAATTCAGATTCCTAACGACCTCAAAAATCGCAATTTTTAAGCATTGAATATACCCGCACGGCAGCTCAGATCAAATCTGTTTAAACAGTTTTTTAAAATAAATTGTAATTTTTTTGCCTAGACAATTGTATTCAAGCTTTTTGAGTCATTCCAGAAAAAAAGCTGCCATTAAGTTTTCTCTAAAGCTGACCATTTTCAAGTTTTATTTTTATTTCAAAAAAGCCCTAACAACGGGTATATTCAACGCTTAAAAACTTCGCTAAGACACATAATTTTGTGTATCTAGTTAAAGAGATAGAATCTTGCTCTACAAGACTACGAAGTACACTTACAAAGATAACGAAAAAATAAACGTAGGTCCTAAATTGTCCTATTACCAAGAAGTACGGGGTGTAGTAGATTTCTACGCCACTGACGAGACTGAATAAGGGCAAAACAAAATAATTTTCATATTTAAACTTGATTAACAGGTTAAATTATTTTATACAGGGCGATTCACAAGTCGCGACCAAAAACGAAACATCATACACAGGATCGCATTTCAAGTGGGGTCTTCTATGTAACATTTTTTCCTCGAAGGCTTCATTAAGATTCGGGGTGCTGAAGTTTAAAAATGAAAAACAATTTTTTTTAATATCTTCAAAACTGTCAACTACAATGAACTAAAATTTGATATATGGGTTTACCTAAATACTGTCCACATTCTAAAGTATGTACTTTAAATTAACGTGCACCAGTGGCGGAGATACAGGGGATTAGTTGCATTATTTTTCCAAATAAAAATTCTACGCCAGTAGTATTTTCGAAACCCGCAATTATTTGAATTGTACCTTCAATTTGCTACAAATATTTACTTTTGTGTTTTTTTTCTAGAGTGCATGATTTTCATAAAAATACAAAGAAACAAATTAGTAAAAACGTTTGGGGTAGGTTGGCGTCTACGTTGATACTCCCGAGAAGCCGCTGAAGCATTTTCATTACAGATTTAGATTAAAATGCGATCCTGTGTATGATGTTTCATTTTTGGTCACGACTTGTGAATCACACTGTATAGATTTTCCACGATTCAAATCAATTTCTCTCGTTTCCAGAACCAGTATGACAAACATTTAACATGGGATGAGTAGCGTAGAAAATAATTTACCTTTTTTTCTTCTGTAACCTTCAAAATTTACAATTTTTACGCCACTGGGGTAATCTCGGATAGATAGACTTTCATCTCCAACAGGCACATACACACCCTTTTCTTAAAACTAATCAAACACAGGAACAAAAAACAACTACTGTTGTATGAAAATATAGTTGAATAAAAAAGAAAAGTAGGTTACATATTAAATGTGATCTGAAAAATTGATTTCTAAATAAGCGAGAGCGGAGAGAAATTAATGTCACAGATGTTACCTATCAAGCTAAAATTGCTACAAATGATTGAAACTGGTGATTTAGTCAAAATATTGGCACTAGCACATTCACAATAAAACAAATTTCTATTGTTATGAGTGTAGGGTGGAGTGGGGTAAATGTAACCATAGGGCAAGTGCAATCAGGCCCTATGCATTTTTTTATAACGTTTTTTAACATATTTTCTCCGAAATTCAAAACTATGACCCTTTATACCCATATTACTTTTTATTTGCCTCTTAGTTCCAGTTTCAAAGATTTCACTTTTTTTTTACTTTGACATTTATAATAATTTTGTGAGTGCCTTTTAGGAATTGTAATTCCCTATTACTACTTCAAATATTAGTATTTAGTTGTAATATTTTGCTCCCCTAGGTAATTTTCGACAAGGATTTTGATTCTGCTATCAGATTCGACTTTCGATACTTAAGGAAAAATTTATGCCGGCGATTACATTTACCCCACCGAAATGCGCATATGGGGTAAGTGTAATCACTGAGACTGGGGTAAATGTAATCACTGGTTATATTTGCCCCAGCCTCCTACTTCTTGAGTTTTTAGCCTATAACCTATCACCTTCCACTATTGTTACAGGCTAAGAAGACCATGATGTAGAAGAAATAGTGTAAATACTTACCAAAGACTTTAATTAATTATAAAAACAGTGTGGAAATCTTTAAAATAGGACCTATCTAATACTAAAGTTGATACAGTTCCTAGTCAGTTCCTTCAAAATGGTGAGAGTGTATAAGAAAAAGAAACAAGACCCTTCTTACAGTGCTGAACTTTTAAAAGATGCGATCAGAAACATCCAAGAAAGTGGTATCAGAATTCGTGGTGCTGCGTAGAGGTATCAAATCCCATTTTCCACTCTTCAAAAACACCTACGAGGAACCCGAGGATCAAAAAGATAAATTAGTGAATGCCATAAAAACCATGGAAAAGTGGGGTTGGGGGCTCAGCAGAAAAGAAGTCTTAGAATTGGTGGGAAAGTATGTTACGAAAAATAATATAAAAACGCCATCTAAAGATGGAATACCTGGCGAGGATTGGTTCTTATCATTTAAAAAAAGGCACAGGCTGTCTTTAAAAAAGCCACAAGGACTGGAGTATGCCAGAAAACAAGCCAATGATTCATTTGTGATTGAACAATATTTTGACATGTTAAAAGCAACCTTAGAAAATAATAACCTGCAAAATAAGCCTTTTCAGATTTATAACATCGACGAAACTAGTTTTACGCTCGACCCAAGTAAAACTAAAATTGTGGGTCACAAAAATGCAACTGCCTCAAGAATAACCACCGATCATGGGAGAGACAGTTCTCATGGGTGGCAACGCAAATGGGGATAAACTGCCTCCATTAATTGTTTTTAAAGGAAGAAATATATGGGATACCTGGATGGCTCCCAATGAATCCACCTTTCCAGGCACTTCTTATGCTGCGTCGCCAAATTGTTGGATGGAAACCGAAATCTCTGTAAACTATTTTACAATAACTGTTATTCGCAACGTTGTACCTGAAAGACCAATCCCGCTTTTGTATGATGGACATTCAACGCACTTAGACCCAAAACTTATCGAGGCGGCTGTCGAAAATGATATAATTGTACTTAAATTACCTCCACACTCCAGCCACCTAATGTCACCCAGGGACCTAGCAGACTTTAAGAGTCTTAAGTCACGGTGGGATTTAAAATTAGCGGAGTACCAAAGAAAACATGTGGGTGTTAAAATGCCAAAGAAAGATTTTTCGGCACTTGTGAGCACAATTTGGAAAGAGACAGATCCAGCTTTACTGACATGGGGCTTGCGTAGAGGAGGAATATGCCCTTTTAATAGATCTGTTATCGAATGCTCTAAATATGATCCAGAAGCTCTACGAAGATATGAAGAACGTTTGAGACATCCCCAACCTGCCCCAGAACAACCTCTTAACCAGAACCAATAGCAGGGCCAAGTAGACCAATACCATAGCAGAACCAACTAGACCAGAACTAATAGCTACGCCAAGTAGCAGATCATTTGAAGAATTGTTGCTGGAAACAGTGAGACAATCGCCCCGCCCTAACGAAAAAGAAAGAAGAAAAAGCGTAGCTCAGGGAGCTGAAATTATAACAGCAAAAGAAAACATAGGAAAAAAAAAAGTCTGAGCAAGACAAAGAAGATGAAAGATAAAGCAAAGTAAGCGAAAGAATTAGCAAAGAAAACAAAGAAGGAATCAAAAAAAAAATAACACCAAAAAATATTAATGAGAGCTCTTCAGATGAAGACGAACCGCAAATTTTAAGTGAGAGTGAATCCGACGACGCCACCTTTGAGGCTTATGCAAAAAGGTTAGAGGAAGATGAAGAAGCATTAAAACAAGACGAATTGTTTCTCGAAGGGGTAGAAAACCTTAAAATTGGAAACTGGGTTATGGTCTCATTTAAAGCAAAGAAAAGTATACTTTTCTATGCTGGTCAAATAACAACGCTTGATGAAGAATCGCAACCTACCATTAAGTTTTTAAAAAAATCAAACCGAAACGCGAATAGTTCAGTTTTTCACTGGCCTGAACAAGAGGACCATCACTTGGTGGCTGCATCAGATATAGAGCGAGTTTTACCAGAATCCACTTTAGGGCGAAGAGGAGAACTAACTTTTCCAGTATTCTTTGCCCCGTATAACGTTAAATAAATAAACAAAAACATTTCACAGTCTCTTTTGCTCAACTTACCTACGTAATATACTTTTCAGAAAATCTTTGAGTTTTATTCCCTATCATTGCTCCACGAAAAAAGTTCATAACTTCCTTATAAATTAAGATATCAACCTATTTTTTTCAAAAAAACCCAGAATTTTTCATACTATAGTACACTTGCTCCAGATCCACCGGCACTGTAAGCATATGGCAGTTAGGAGCCGTGATTACACTTACCCCATTCTCTGGGGCAAGTATAATCAGCCGACACGTTTTTTTATTTTCTTTTATAAAAAAAACAAAAGCAGGCAAAAAATAAATTAATATGACATTGATTTAACAATGAAATAAGCTTTGTTCCTACTAAAAAATAAACCCGATATCTCTTTTGGTTTTTTGTTATGAAATTTTAAAGTGCCACTATCATTTTATAAAAACTTGCGTCGTTTTAAGTAGAAAAACCATTGAAGCCAAACAGAATAAAACAATTCTTTATTATTATTTCGCTGATCTCAAAACTCCTCAATTCTGGATCTTCAAATTAAACACCTCTTGGGTGGAATGCAAACACCTGAATTTTTAAACAGAATTTGGTGACTTCTGAAAATAATTTATTTAAAAAAATCTGTTTAACAGAATTATATATTGAAACCATACTGCAAAACTGAAATTCGTCGGATCAAAGTCGACAGTGAGGATAATGTAGTATCTAAAACTTATTCTGAGGATGTAATGGTGATATAATTTCGTGTTTTTCTGGCCAAATGAAACCACATAAATATGTGGAACTTATTTTTTATTCACATTTCGGATACCGTGGTCGTCTGAATTATTCGAAAGGCCACAGTAGTGGCTGAAACGTCATTAAAGAGTAATTTCAGTATATGTGGTTACATTTGTCAAAAAAGCATGAACTTTTATTCGATTTGGCTGTTTCACACTGTAAAATCTACTTGGTCAATTTCAGCAGGTACAGTATCAGCGATTCACAAACTATTTCATAGCTTAAAAGAAATCTCACAGTCAGAAGTAGATCAATGGTATTAGATAATGATATAACGTAAACTTTTTCGACACAATATAAACTTGGATACACTCGATTTGATTTGTATATCTAAATATTAAGTAATAGCTTTTATATGGTAATTTTTACAATGACATGGCTGAAAACGACAATACAAGTACAAAATATGTTTTAAAATGTCGGCTGGACCAAACTTTGGTTAGGTCAAATCGACATCAAATCAAGTTTTATAGAAATCTGCCTGCGCTATATGAGTAGAATCTTATTCGTAATCATCCGTCTCGAAATTTGGGTCCAGCTCCTCATTTTTGGTCTAACAATCCTCTCAGTACGGGGATATTTAGTTTCTGAGAAAGGCTAAATGATATTATGATATTTATATCTTCTTACCGCTTAACAACATATTTTTATATACTATTCAAAAATACAAGAAAATTTTGGACTTACCCTCCGTTCATAAAGGTGCCACATTGTTCAGTAATTTATTGACTGAAAAATCATAACTCAGCAGTAATTTTATTTCTACTACTACATATTTGCTTTTCTTTTTAACTTTGTTTCAATCGAAAGCGAATCAGCTTTTGCTCAGTATATGTAAATTACACGCACTTTTGCTAACACGCATTGCAAAACATGTTTTCTTTGCAATGCATAACGGTTACTTATATCAACTGGTATGGAGCCTCAAGGTGGAAGCATTTTTTGAAAAGTGCTGTCCACACATTGAATGACTAATACTCCACGAATAGCTTGAAATAATCTATGGGAAAATGTACCACTGAATAACTTGTTTACCATTAAAATCAAAACTGATATTGAGTTGACACTTAAAAATATTTAAACAGTGCACAGTTCGAAAAGCAAGAGAAGAACGTGGGGTTGAACCCATCTGGGTAATCTGAATCTTGACAGCATATTCTTGGCCTTTCCCTTTAACATAGTAAGCTATACGACATAAACCTAATCATTTTGGCATAAAGTTTCGTGTAAAAAAAGAATATGATGACCCAATAATTTCCAATTTTATGACAAAGGAGTAAAAATGCCACTCTTTCGCAAACGGTTTGGTCTTACCATAGATCCTTTAATATAGTTATATGACGTCAACATCGATAATCGTTTTGTCATGAAGTTTCGTGTGGAAAAGTATGAATAAATAATGTTTAATTTCATGGCAAATAAGCAAAAATGCCACTCTTTCGCAAATGCTTTCTCACAGTTGGTGTGTGTTACAAAATGCACTGTCATTCGATTAATAACCTTTAAATTTAAACAGGATTTTGCATTTTTCAAAAACTTAAATCAATAATTCGCAATAGCAAAGGCAGGCGTTTCTTTATACCCATTCCCTTGTATTATAAGGCTAACGATTGCCATTTTTTTTCACGACACGCTTTAATTCATGCTGAATGTAGAGAGGTAATAATTATGTGGTTGAATGTAATATATTTAGAATCAGTAGTTTTTTGACACGTTATACTTTACCCGGCTCTGTAACTGAATGCAGAAACACGTCTTTAAGAGGCGGTGTTAGATTAGTGCCACAAACTTGTCAAAGAAAACTTTTTCATTTAACGAGATAGACCAATACAAATAAACGATAAAATGAAAAAATCCAAAATGTTTATTCAACTATGTATCTAGAGCGTAATGAGGCGTACATCGATAATAAAGGGACATACATCTATTACGCCGGAGACACGTGCATCATTTTCTCTACCACTAGTATAAGTGGACTTTACGTAAATAAAAAAATAGATAAGTTGACCGTACTATTGTATCATCGGTGGTTGCGCAGTTGCCCAGTAACAAATTAATAATGATAGTTCCCACCAGGGTGCTATTGTGTCCAACTTAGGTTAATTTAAACATCTAGTAGGAGTAGGGCGAATTCTGGCAACTTTGACTCCTTGGTTCTTTTTGCCGATCCCTTAGTATCGCCTTAAGCCACCTACTGGCAGCTGATTATCGAATCAACTAACTCCAGCGATGTGGTGTACCTATGTGGATCGTCTAGCGATATAGCACACTTCCGAGGTGGAGATTCGAACTCGCGAGCCTTCAAATCGTGCAATTAGCAGCTCTAATTCAAACATAGCGCTAAAGTTATCTTACCGTTCTATGGCGTTCTAAAATCGGTAAGTTGTAGATCAAAAAATTTAGAGTAAATATGTTCAGGAGCGTAGGTTTTGATTTGAGTGGTTTCCAACATGCAGGGGATTGTATAATATTGTCTACTAAGTGTTTATATACACTATCATTATCACCTATATATGGTAGTTGATGGATCTGGTACTCCAAAACTCTACACGGTGCCACCTACTGAAATATTTGCCGAGCTGTAGGAACTTTAGCAATTACAATACGAAAACACGAATACATGCCGATCGGCGTTGTTTTTGCCTTCGCATGATTTTTTATGAATAATTTCAATGGCCTGATAAAAGAAATGTTCTGTGCATGTTCTATCACCTGAATAGTATTTTATATAGAAAGTGTGAAAATTGGTGTTTCGAATTCCTGGTGGAAATCTCTATGAATTGACCATCCGAGTTGTGAAAAATGATATGTACGACGTAAGTAATTATGTACTAAATTGGTCCAGTAATGATTGAATCTTATTCAGCAGTTCACCCTGGTCAAACATGGAAACCACAATGAAAGATGGCATTTCCCACGCAAAGTTGTTACCAGTTCATAAACGATTTTGTTCAGCACAAGTTAGTCCCTCTGAACTAGCTACTAATATGTATAAAAAAATGGATTAAGCCAGCCAAACAGGCTCATGTCCATACTCAATAGTCTTAATCAATTTGATAAAGCTAACGCAAGTTTCTTCCCTGCTCTAAGTATCGACCATCTGGCAGCGGTGCTTAACCACACTAGTATAATAACTCGAGAGAACCGGCGATGCAGTCAGAGTCAATGAAACGCAGACACGCAGACATTGCTCAGAGTACGAAGGTTGAGTCGCGGCCGACCGCGACCGCGTGTCGCGTCTACAAATATCTAAATAAATCTAAAATATATAAAGTTTTAAGGGCAAGTGTACGGGAAAATTTTTGATGTGTGAAATATGTACTACTGTAAAATTAATAGGGTTCAACGTATATAAATAAACTGCTGCCAAAAAATGATATAAGCCCCTCCACCTACTATAACCCCCAACCGCCGATTTTCAACTCCTACAAAAAATTTTCTGAAAATGATCAAGAGCCTCTGGAATATCAAAAAAAACGAATGCTCGGTTTTTGTTTTTTTCGTCTTTTTGCTCCTAGCTCCGCTACCGCTGTACTTAATTCCAAATGCTGCAAAGCCTTTGCGTCTCTGGCATAGTAGCAACAATGTGCAAAAATTTCTTTGAAATCCAAGACGACCTTCTCAAGTTATAGGCGGTTATAAGATTAGCGAACAGATCGGCAAACCGACTGACAGCCTATCGTAAATCAGTGGCATAGTTTTTCGTGATGCATATCTCATATTATAACATTCAAAAAACATAATATCTCGTTTTCGAAAATTTTCGCTATTATAATACTTAGTAGAAGTAAAATGAGCTTCAGTGGCCTTTCGGCTATACAAAAAGTCTTATCACACTAAAAAAATGTGGCACGATGCTTGGATCAAAAAATAGGATTACCGAATATTGATATCTAAAGGATGTTGTTTTGTTATTATATTTACATATAATTTGGTACAATATACATTCACATTATACAGGGTGTAAACGTTATGGCAGTCATGATTGAAATGGGTAATAGGGGGTCAAAGCAAGTCAAAAAGTTCATATGACCCATGGTCCAAAAGATTTTTGCCTAAATGGCTTTATAGTTCACAACTTTAAGTGCTTTATATCGAACACAATCATCACAATCTTACTAATATTTATAGTCTAATCTAAAATGTTTTTAAATTGGGTAATTAACAAATAAATGGCATTAAGTTTTTCTAGGTTAAGCCAAAATTTGTAGTCAGTAAGTAAGTTTCATTAAATTATATATTTAAAAGACACATGACAACAGCGCGTCGGTCATTCATCACTCTTATCGAACCGGCAATCGATCGCAAACGGTAACAGTGGTCAGTTATTGTTCGCATACGTCGTCGTGTTAATTTACAATGTTTTCGAATCAAGAGTTCGCCGACATGTTGTTAGTTTATGGTGAAGCTCCTCAGAATTCAAATCTTGCAGCTCAAATTTATCGCGACAGATTTTGCTAACGGGTACACCCAGACAGAAGGACATTTGTGCAAGTGTACCAAAGACTTCGAGATACAGGAAGTGTTCTGCCCACTAATATTCGCACTCGTGAAAGACAGGTTACTGTAGATCAGGAGGAACAAATTTTAAATATCGTGGAAATCAATGCAGATATCAGCAATCGGGAATTACGCGTAGGGGACAATCGCATACCATAGTCCATAGAATCCTAAGGGAAAATTTGCTTTATCCCTATCATGTACAACTAGTGCAAGCCTTGTTACCAGACTATCCTCGCAGACTAACATTCTGTCGACGGACGAATGTACTTTTACGCGAGACGGGATATTAAATTTCCATAATACTCACACGTGGGCCCAAGAAAATCCTCATACCATCCGTGAAGGTCATTTCCAACAACGTTTTAAACTAAATATTTGGGTGGGTAATCTCGACGATCAGGTAATTGGCACTTTCGAGTTACCTTCAAAGTTGTCAGGAAAAGGATACCTTAGCTTTCTAGCCAATAACCTACCAGAACTTTTGGAACAGTTCTTAGACAACATGCCATTACAACTGAGACAGAATTCATGACGGGGCACTACCACACATTTTTAGAGGCGTCATTCAGTATTTGAATGAACATTATCCAAATCGCTGGATCGGTCATAATGCTCCTGATCCTCGAATGGCCAGCAAGATCTCCTGACTTCAATCCAATAGATTTCTGGAATTGGGGAGAACTTAAAGGGATGGTTTATGGGGCTGGTCCAATAACAACTGAAGCACAACCTCACGAAAAAAACTTTAATGCGGCTGAAATAATAAATGGACAACTTCGAGGACCTAGAGTAACAAGAAGATGGGTTTGTCGTAATGAAGCTTGTGTGGAAAGTGGAGGACGACATTTTGAACACATTCTTTAAATACAAAAAAAGTGCAGTGTGGGTTTTAAGAAGAAAAACAATGTATGTGTCAAAATTGTGTTCCCTATTTATAAGTGGGTTTTTTAAATACGTTCAATAAACTTTCACGCACCAGATGAAGCGCAGAGACAGTTAGTGGTAAGTACTTTTTTTAATTTTTTGCATTTCACGAGTACATTATCAAATAATGAAATAATACATAAGATCCAAAAATAAAAAACCTCATCTTTATTTACACTGCGTTCTGTTTCTTAATTTGCCGTAACAATGCCTTTTTTACCCCCATGTTATATGAATCCTTTTGCTCCTTTTAACCCCCTCTAACACCCATTTAAATAATGACTATCATAAAGCTTACACCCTGTATTTCTTGAAATGCAAGTTTTGTAGATACGGCACTCTCGATGGCAGCATCCTGGCTCGCGATCGACAAGCAAGGAAGCACATCAATATAATGGAGAATGTTGTGTACCTATAGGCATACAGAGCTTCAGGGGCGGTTGTATGAGAATATATCATATGTATTTCTACTGTTTCTAGGTGGAACTCATGCCTAGGCAACCAGTATTGCAAGAGAGAATGTCCAGTGCTACTGCCAGAATAACATTCAAACAAAACTTTTGCTGGTAGTGCTCATAACTTATACGCAAGAATAATGATGCACATTCACCATTTTTAACAGATGAAATCAAAATAATGGTAGATGTACTACCTCATTTTTGCACAATAATGCTTCGTAAGACACTAAAGAGGTCTTACATGGTAAACAGATAGCTTTGCTTTCTCTTGTCCTTCATATGGAATCTATCCCAAAACCGTCATTGCAAGCATGCAGTCTTGATGACAATTCTAACAATCATAATTCATAAGCAAGGTCAAACGAAACGCAGTTTCTGCAGCAACTTCCTATACTACTCTCATTATTAAAACCATTTCGGGGTACCCTAAGCAGTTAAATAATGAGATCTTCCAGCAAGATCTCCCGATAATTGGGTATACGATCTTTAAAGCGACATCTTCTTGCGTAAACGAGTCATTGTGGAAAATTGGCGGCGAAGCCTGCGCAATACTCTCTATCATCGCGGGACGATGTAGCAGCCCGGCAGGGTGCTAAATTAGCACTGTCAAAAACATTCTCCTCTTGTGGCTAATTAACCCTCTCATTACTCGGTTACTGCCAGTGCCGTACGGGAATGGATCCTTTGATTATTTAGATTTAGAAGATGCAAATATATTAGTTATTGGAAATATATAAGTAAACTATTAAAAATATAATGCAATGGTCGATGCAGTGTATTTATTTTAGTTGACAGTAGGTGCGAAAAGTTACTCAAAAGGGTAGGTACGTAGGATATCTGAAATACCACTCAGCATCAAAAACGCAATTTCTGTTTATTTCAAAATACTGGATGTGATGGCTGGTTACTATGGAATTAGCAAATCGTCGCAGAAAATAACATCGGTTCGATGTCGCTGATGAGTTCGGTGATGGTGCCTAATATGCGTGACGTCATCGTATCTGGAGGTCCGTTTTTACGGAAACATTCAAATCGTACACTTAACAATCATCTTTAATTGAATCCCCTCTTTCAATTTTTTCGTATACTGTTGAACCTATTGAACTTGGAAACTTCTAAAATAAACACTCAAACAGAAACATCACATACTTTCTATTAAAGACGACGCGCGACGATAAGAAAATATTTAATACGCAAGCGCCATTGATTTTAAAGTTACATCTTCACGAGGAAAAGAGACGACAACGTCGCAGCATATTTTGTGACACTTATCTTGCGAGAGAACGTGAAACAGTGAGGGTCGTAGATAGTTCACAAGATCACGATGTAATTTAATCCATGAAGCTTCTGAATGATAGCTGTGCTATTTTGAGATAAGATTTTAGCGGTTCGTTAGTCAAATGGGTCTTGTGGATAGATGAAAAAAAGCCTTGTTCGGGAAGATGCATGGAGAAAGCTGAACTAAGAAATGAACATGCTGAAGATTTTGTTATAAAGGTCTGAAGTTTAGTTTGATTCAATTCCTTCTCTTCCCACTTATTTGCTTTTCATTTTGCCTGTTGTCAATACTAGACCTGAGATCCATAGCTCAGTGATAAATTGCCAATGAGCTCGAAGCAGCGCTGTATGCGGTTGGTCATGGTTACAGAGACAAAATACAAACGTGTTTATTTTAACCCTTTTTAATCCGCAGAGGAATATTTTGAGCTTGATTTTTAATGTTTTCAACTCGTAGCTATGTACTATGTATATTGTATTTGTTTTTCTTATATTGTGATTGTTGCGACTATATTCTTATACCAATTTTTAGTCAAATGGAAATAAGAATTATTCTATTTTATTCTTCAAATGGATAATCAACAGGGCTTAGGTCCCAAGGTAGAAAACGAACGAAAGCAGAGCAGAAATATCCTCCATCAGAGGTAATAAAGTCTATCAATTATGTATATAGTATAGCTGTACTCTTCCGGCAACAATTAATTTTTTATTTGTAATATATATATATATATATATATATAACTTGAGACGTGGTCGTTGTCGTCTAGACCAGTTAGGTGAAAAACTAAAGTTTCGGCCTTTTGTTGGGTACTTCGACAAAATTTAAGCAAGGAGGGCTCTTTATACTTTTTTAATCTCTCTAGCTTTCAATGGTCTTTGCCATCATCATCAGGAGCTGTAATAACATTGAGAAAAATAGCAACAATTGTGCAAAATGAATTTACTCGTAGATTAACTTACAGTAAGTAGTATGTGAGGGAGTTGCTAAATGTTATTTACGTTGAAGATGAGGGAAACACCCAGTAACCTGGTGAAAGCCGGATACATGGTACATTAGTCAAAATTATACAAACTATACACAGCTGTATGCCAAGAACAAATTATAATAGATTTAAGAATATTTAAAACGCAAGGTAAAACATTACATCATGAACCACTTGATGATTGCACAAAATGGTGGGCATAGAATCATGAGTAAGAAGAACCTTTGACAGATGGCAGAAGGTTAGTAGTGTCCGTGTAGATCGATGGAACGAAAGTTCTTTTTTAAGGTGTGTGCTATGTTGCCAAATCACTTCAGATGGTGTGATTTTCAGGATATATTGGGTAAGAACTTGTCAAAACGACCAGAGGCAGTTAAACTAACTATATTATTGATGAAATGGGCAACTGAATTAACAGTTATTACGAGTATTTCATTTTAATGAGAAAATAATTATTCAAATTTGAATGGAATGGAATTTTTTGGTGGAATAGACCAAACAACAGATTCCATTTATGGTTGTGAAAGGTCAAAATTTGGAGAGACGTGTAAGTGCTCCAACTTTTCGCAGTTCAGCAAATATGAGTAAATGACGCTCAGTTGCTTAACATCTGTCTTCTTATTGATAGATGAGAAGAATTTGACTATTGAACTTGTAAATGTATCTAGCAACAATAATAATATAATAATAATAATCATAATAATAAAAATAATAATAATGCGAACTGAGGTACATTTACAGTTCCAAAAGATAACCACTGTTCACTTTCTCAGTGGTCGATTCTAGCGCTACATGACATACGTGCTGTCGTATCTAAACCTTTTTAAATCACTTACGGACTCACTACGCAAAAACAAAGGGCCTGTCCGCAGGAAAAGCTTCTATGCCGCCACTGGTCCGTTCTGCAACTGGATTGACATCTATATTCAGCTTTATGTGTATCCTTTAGCTAACCAAAAACTCCTGATTAGCAATTTACCTGTGTTCGGTATGCCACGAGGCCCTGTGTAAACCGTTAACTAGATGTCCTACAGCTAACTAACAGAGACCCTCAAAGCCTCTTATAGTCGAAAATTAATTTCGTCACAGCAGCACAACTATGAGCTTGATGGGTAAATTCTGAATCTATTTCGAGCCAAAGGCAATATCCAATAGGAACTAGTTAAGGATGGATATAGATGCAATTTAACATTCAAAGCACTGACATTGGGAAGCAGACTTCAGTAATTAACGTATATATCATTATGCACTACGCAGCTCTCTGGTATTCGGCAACTTTAATTAATATGTAGCTATTGAAGCGTATTTTTCAAGAAACGCCGACAAGTTTGATCAGGGTTTTGACAGATGATCTCAAGCCTCTGTCACACCTACGGACAAAAAGATGATCTGACTTTTCTCTACCGATTTGTCGGCCAACTTAACTATCCTGAGCTTTCTTTCATGACGATGGCGTAGGTTAGGCCTGTCAGACGAATTCGTTAAGCTTCTGCTTTTTATTCAAATTTTGTCGAACTCAGTTTATCAAGAACTAAACGCTACCAAAAACTTGTCGTGGATCAAGATTATGAAACAATCCATCTGAAGAAGTTTTTCCTAGTTAGTTTAGTCATTCAGTTAGCTCCCTCAAAAGTTCAATCAACAGGATATTCTTAGATTCATTGTGAGTGTCGCATCAAAATACCTAATATTTGAAACTTCAGATGTGAACGTTAAGATACAGATTGTTTGATGGTATCTTTGACTAATCAACATATTTTCTCTGACAACTGATTCAGAATATGTAGTTTGTACCACTCAAAAATATAAAACGCCTGAGATAAATTGTTTAGTAAAAGTGTAATAAACCTTCTTCGTTTGGATTTTCACTATATAGAGGTACGTTGTTCACTCCACGATCTGACCTACTAGACGAACTCAAAGTTACATGACAATATTCCAGACTTTGACTAAAACCATTGGTCACTCGACGATATGACCAGCCTTATCCAGGTTTGATCGCATTCCGAACTTTGACTACGATGTGGTTAGGTAGAAGGAATCTAGCTAATTTCACCTTAGAAACATGTATGAATGACATTCAAACGCATTATGCATGAACAGGCACTAGTTTTTTTTTAATATTCGCGGAAATTTATCGAATTAGTAACTACTAAACACAAATAAATATAAATTTAATACTGATAAACACCGGATTTGTGACATGACAATTTTACGGTGTATCTTATGTATTTTGAGACCCTTAAATCAAATCTAAAAACAGAATTTTTCTATCATACACAGATATTCGGTAACATCTACTTTTATGAATTACAATACGTAACATCTCATATTGCTGCATTTCTCGGCGTTTATGCGATGACGCACATATATAATGTTAAGATCTGTCTATTTCTGTTTATTATATGTGAGCTCTATTCTCTGACGAATAATGACGAATAGTAGTGAGCTCTATAGCGTTTATTGGTAGACTAATAGCAGCCGAGTTTTCTGTGTTGAAGAGTACTGAAATGTTATGAGTACTTTTAATTTTTGTTAAAACGGTGTGTTGTTTTTAGTTTACTGTGATCGAGACTTGCTTTATGGACAATGCCTATAAATTCTGTAAATAGTGCGAACAGTTTTTGTTATGTGTGCGGAGAGCTAACTTTTAAATCCCAAAAACGAACTTTTACTCCCCTTGTGTTGAAAGCATACGAACTTTATTTTGGAATTAAAGTTGGCGACCAGATAAACTATGGGGCCCTCATATATGTTGTAAGACTTGTGTAACGTTGTTAACAGGTTGGTTAAGAGGCGAAAATCGAGAGACCATACTACTGATTGCTATTTTTGCCTCAAAAATATTAGGGTCAAGATTAAAAGAATGGAATCTTCTCCAAGAAAGGGAGTTGATATATTGCTCCGATGTCAACAATTTGATTGACGCGTTAGGACAGAAACATGATTCAAATGATTGGCGCCTGTTCATTGATTTCTCTAGTTTAGAAGCGGTATTAGTACACAAGGGTAATAAATATCCGTCTGTACCTGTAGCGCACGCAGTTCATTATGAAGGAGTCATATGAAAATAAGCGAGCTCAGTTAGAGCATATCCGTTATGTTAATACGGATAGGCCATATGTGCGGATTTAAAAGTAACAGCCCTTCTTCTTGGAATGCAACTGAGATATACCAAATATTGCTGTTTTCTTTGTGAATGAGACAGTCGTACGCAAGATCGTCATTATGAACAGAAGGTGTGGCCACTACGTCAGCTATTAACTCCGGACTTCAAAAATATTGCTCATGAACCACTAGTTGATCCTGCATTTAAAACAAACATTTCCGAGACTTACTGAGGCAAAAGAGGGTATATTTGTGGGATCTCAAATATGGAAAATCATGAAGGATGATGTATTTGACAGTGCTCTAAATGAAACTGAATTACGAGCTTGGAATGCTTTTAAATCAGTTACTGCAAATTTTTTAGGCAATGTGAAGGCGGACAATTATAAAGATATTGTGAGTGAACTAATTAAGGCTTATAAAGGGAAGGGATGTAACATGTCTCTAAAAATTCAATTTTTGGATTCTCATCTCGATTTTTTTCCGGAAAATTTAGGTGCGGTAAGTGATGAACATGGTGAACGGTACCACCAAGACATTTCTGCTACGGAAAGACGGTATTAAGGCAAATGGAGTGTCAATTTGCTTGCTGATTATTGCTGAGCATTGTTAACAGATACTTCAGGAGCAACATATCTCCTTAAAACATCGACAATAACATTCTGAGATTAATGTTTATTCGAGTGTTTATTAGTACTCTTACGAGTATGAGCAGTCAATAAAATGCCTTATTGCAAGAAAACCGTGTGTGATAGAAAAATCTAATGCTATTTCCGGCTTTTTGGATACGTTTTACATAATAGCAACCTTTTTTTGTCCATGTCACAAAAATTATTTTAAATTTGTTCACCAGTGTAATTAGAGATCAAGCTAAAGGGTTACAGTAGGAATCGACAAACTTTTGTTTGTTTGAAATAAACATACCTTATCCATTAGCTAACACCTTTACCGATACTTACGAATTCGATTCTCCTTTAAAAAAGTTCAAAAAATATCTGATCTTTGGATGTAATTATAAGACAACAAATACATCAGATATACCATTTCCTCAATTCACAGATATCTCATCAGTAAATACTCTTATCATGAAATCCATAATATCCAATGGCGGCAACAGCGATGTTTCCATCTATACAGATCGGTCGAAAAACAAGGATGGCACGTTTTTCGCTTTTTATATACCGTCACTACAATATACCGAACAGAACCAAATTCCCAATCTATGCTCTATTTCTCTAGCAATTTCCAAGGCACTTGATTGGTGCATAAAAAATCCAGTCAGTAAAGCAGTCATACTTTCCGGTTGCAGGTCGGTTCTTCAGTCCCTTGCGAGCCATCCATTTAGACATTCAAAAAGCATCATCTTGAACATAAGGACAAAATTAGTGCACGTGGAAAGACATGATACAAGGGTAAATTTTGTTTGGATAAAAGGACATGCCAGTAATGACCACGCTGACTTAGCGGCTAAAAAGGCCTGCTTAATTGGCCTAAAGCTGGATTCCCCATGTAATCTGGAGGTGATTCCAATTTTAAAGCGCAATACGATAAACAAATAATAATAATAATAATAATAATAATAATAATAATAATAATGTTTATTGTCACAAAATACAAGTAAATATCAAATATTGTGCACAATAAACATAAAGCACCCAAAAAAAGTTTGCACTTGTGTTTGGGTTTGTACAAAATAAAAACTAATAGTACAGTCAGTGTATGAAAAAAAAAAGAAAAAACCCGTTAATACCGTATAATTTGGTGAATTATTATGGTAATGTCAGGAAAAATATCCAGACAATTAGAACTGAAGTAAAAGTATGGATGTTAGTGTAAGTAAAATATTATTGATTTTGATAATGATTTTTCAGATCTACAATTTCGTGGATGGAGTACCTTGGTTGTTGTAAAATCCATTTTTTTAGTTGTTTTTTAAATGATTTATTTGATTTAATTACTTTTAATGACTCTGGTATGAAGTTATAGAATTTTGGTCCCAAGAAAAACAGAGATCGTTGTGTAATGGTTTTTGATGTTTGTGGAATACACATTGAATTTTGATTGAATCTTGTTGGGTAGTTATGAATGGTACGATTAAAGTATTTTGAATATTTGAAATAATGTATTAGACCACAATAAAAATAAATTTGTCTGCAATCTAATAGCTGAGCCTCCACATATAGAAAATCACTTGAATAAGTAATCTCCCTATGGAGGATCAATTTTAGAATTAATTTTTGGATGACCTCAACCTTTTTGTAATTATTATTCATAACTCCCCCCAAGCCAAAATTCCGTAAAGTAATAGAGGATAAACAAGGGCATAATATAGATTATATAGATATCTCTTATCTAGAATATCTCTGAAGTACCTGAATTTTGGAATAATACATCTCAGTCTCTTCACAAGGTACTCTGTATGGGTATCCCATTTTAAGTGTTTGTCCAAAATCACGCCTAAGTATTTTATTTTATCGGCTGACTGAATCTCTTTGAGACCACTGCTTGTATGAATTTCAAGTTTTTTAAATTGCGGTGAGAGCCTGTCGTTACAAGAAAATGCTATATAGTGTGTTTTGTTGTAATTAATTGTCAAAGTTCTTTCCGAAAAGAAATTTATAAATGTTTTGAAATCATGTTCGATTGTGGTTTTTAGTGTATGCCACTGGTTGCTTTCATAGAGAATAGCTGTATCATCCGCAAAACCGATAACTTTACCTGTACTATTTATTTTGAACAAATCGTTGATAAATAGATTAAATAAAATGGGTCCTAATACTGAGCCTTGAGGTACACCGTGTGATATAATATGGGGTTCACTGAATGTGTTATTAATTTTGACGCACTGTGTTCGATTTGACAAATAATTTTCTATAAGTTTGTATGTTATTCCCCGGAAACCTAAGTTTTCTAAAGTTTTTAAAAGCGATTCATGAGTATAGAGTCGAATGCCTTTGCCAAGTCAACAAAAACACAAGCAGTTGGTTTGCCAATATCGAGATTCGTGTATATTTTATTTGTTAATTTTACAATAGCATCTTGAGCAGATTTGCCTTCTTGAAAACCATATTGCTCTTCCGCTATTAAGTTATATTTTTTTGCAAATTCGGTGAATCGTTTTTTTAACACTTTTTCAAATATTTTAGAAAAATTTGTTAAGATGGAAATTGGTCGATAGTTGATGGGTTTTTCTATTTCTCCAGATTTAAATAATGGTTTTACCATAGCGTGTTTTAAACATGAAGGGAATATTCCTTTATTCATACAAGAATTTATCAAATATGATAGTATGCCGCAGATGTTGCAATTTATTCTTTTGAGAGTATACGCTGTTATATTATCTAGACCTGGAGATTTTCTTAATTTCAATTCATTGATTATTGTCTTTATTTCATGCGTATCGGTCGGTTCCAGATATAATGAGTTATATAATCTGGTGTTACTATAATTTAATTTCTCCGCGTTTTTTATGCTTTCTGACAACCTTTTCCCGATTTTTGAAAAATATTCACAAAATTCATTTGCTATATCTACATCATTACTCACTAGTTCACCATTTTCTTTTTTAATTGTACTAATTTTGTTGTTTTGTTTTTTGCCTTGTATTTTATTGATCAATTGCCACATTTTGGACGAACAATTTTGTAGATTATCAAACTCGTCTTGGAGATATTTAATTTTAGCCTCTTTAATTATTTTTGTCAGTCTGTTTCGATATGATTTAAATTCATTCAAAAGTTTAACATCATAAGGGTATTTTTTGGTTTCCTTATATAATTCTATTTTTTTGTTGATGGAGGTAATAAATGGAAGGCAACTTTTAAAAGGGCTGCAAGTTGCAACCTCATTTTCGGTTTTCTCGTTCTAAAGCACACGTTTCTATGATTACGGTATGAAAATCAATCATACTAACTTTTCGGCCCCCACAATTTACGAAAATACATCTCCATACAAATACAGTCTACAAAAATATAAAATATATTTGATTTATAGTTATTAGGAGCTGGTCAGTTTCATTATCATTTCCTAAGCCATAATGTGGTACCTCAAAATATAATGGCAATATTTCTGGAGCAAATGCTAAAAAAGTTGTTGGAAGAGTGAAATATCTTGACCCCGATATGTGTTACTGAGGGAGGGGAGTATAGAAAACTTATGGGAGATAGATCTCTATACTCTTACAACCGAGACATATCTTTTGTCAATTTCGGCCATTTTTTATGACCTCAAATCTTTCTGACCAGCCTGTGTGTATTTTAGATATGTGATATGCGTACTTAACTAATCCAATCGATTCGATTGTGATATCGACAGAGAATGATATACAGGCCCAGACTCATTGAAAATTCACAAATCCGTTAGGTACATGCTAAAATAACAATCTGTATATTGCAAATTCTGTGTTTTTTCAATATTTGAAAAGAGTAGAAAAAGTTTCTACCAACGATTCATCTTTGTTCTTTGTCAAAGCGATTTTATATAGCTCGATGATACTAATTTTGTTCATTTTCAAGTTGAAGGTGGGAGCCTCAAGGGTCTATTAACTTTATCATTTACTTTATTCAATGCGCTACATTAGCATTAGATTTAGAAGATCATCTCGCCGATCACTTGCTTCATCTAGACTCTAGACCAATAAAGCATATCTCCAGCTCTGTTCGTAAAGGTGGGCGGCTTTAACTATCCAAGCTATGACATATTTGCTGTTTTGGTGTAGCGCAGATTTGTTAATATAGATAGTGGGTACAACTGTGGTGCCACAACGTAGTTTGCACTAAGGCACTCGACTCAAATAACGCCATGTCCCTAATAACGCCAGAAGCCATCATTCAAAAATATAGTTTGGTAGTTTCTATCCAGGAACGCAATGGAACATAAAAAACTGAATGCAACAGGTGTCGCCACATGCATTGCCATCATTTACCGACAACAACGTTATTGGTGGTAAAGTTTTTGTTGCAAGATCTTTGTTGTTTAATCATTGTGTAAATTATTTTTGTTGATAGCCACGTCATTTTTGGTAAATTTATTTTAGATCTAGTTTATAGTTTGAATCAAAACGTGAGCAGTTTTTACAAAATCGGCACTATACGTTTTAGTTTAAGTGTACCTAATAACGCCAGCCGAGGACCTTTCTATGGCGATAAATTAAAAAAAAGACCCAAGCTGTTATGGAAGCCAATGAAATTCACCAAAAGAATGGAAGGAAGATAGAAGATTTTTAAAATTTGCCCAGTTCTTCAAAATAAGCTGATTGATTTGAAAATAATCTTGATAGAAAGGAAAATGAGGCACAAAACTTTAAGAATTTGATACAGAAAATAAAAATACCGAAGTAAAAGTTAAAAGAAAACAGCAAGGAAAACCAAAAGTCAAGCAATAATAACAGAAACAGTAAAGACCAAAAAGAGACACAAAATTATAATGTGAATGATAAAAATAACCGAAGTTTGGCAGAGTTTTTCCAAATGCTGATATTAAGATAACGGCAAGTGTGAAAAAGCGCAAAGCAATTAACTCGACGGCACAAGTTGATGTCAAATATTTTTTCTCTACATCTTCTGAAAGAATCAATTCAAAGAAAAATAAAAGTTTAACTCCAAGAGAGTTGTATTGCTTTATTTGACAAGAAGATCGGATTTGTGATATGCGTCTATGTGTCATTTATAATCGTTATGTTCACGAAGAGTGTGTAGGTTTATCCTGAAATGATAACATTTCATTTGTTTGTATTGATTGTGAGTCTCAATAAACCTTAAATAAAAACTTACGTTGATCCTCACCATTTTCTATTTTTATATACCTACTTACCTGGTCAGTTTTATATATTTTTCAAATAAAATCATAGTTGGCGTTATTTGGGACAAGGTGTTCCTAAAGGCGCCAACTGCAGTTTGTATCAAAAAACGAAAATTTGTTAGTTTGAATTGTTATAAAGAAATATGACGTTATATTTTTTATTCTAATATATGTATAGGTAATAATTACCGAGATTCATAAAATTTTTAAGGTTATTTAGGAAGCTTTGCAAAATCAAACGTTAATATGGCGTTATTTGGGTCAAGTACCTCACACCTCGTATTTCAGATCCATAAACAATGCACATGCATTTGTAGGGTGTCTGGTACGGCAGATAACATTCTCACTTATCGCCGTGGAGGATTGAACGTCCTTTTGGAAAAGGGAATGCCTACCTAAGGTGGACTTTGCGGGTTTTGCGTGGTGACATCGTGAAATTGCAAAGGTGGCTTCGCACAATCTTTGCAAGTTACATGACCGCCAGATAAACATTTATTATTTTATTATTTATTATCAGCATAATAACCACAGGATACGTTTCAAGATAAAGCTGTTTTCTCCTGCTAAATAATGACCGCAGTGACATACTGTATATATTTAAACGCCCCCATTAACAGTCCATCAGCCAGAAAAGTTCATGTGAGCTATTTCATGCATCCAAAGGCACAATAAAAAGACTCAAGAGGCGTAAAACTCCGCCTGTATAGGAAGTTCTTTCTCCGCAAATTGGTAGAAAACTCTCAAATGCTGTAAGGCGGTGATTCGTCCTGATTCACTTGTTTCTCGATGAAAGAGTATAATAGGGGGAAGGAGGTGAGAAAGGGTGCAGAGGGGGGAGGTAATCGGCTGAACACGGCAGGCCAAAGTGTCTGAAAGACGCGCTACAGTGGTAAAGAAGTGATTGAGGGGAAATGGCTCGAAACTGGGAACATGCTAGGAAGGAAACGGGACGGGCACAAAGAGAGTAACGGAGAGCGCGGATGGGACGTATTATTTAGAACAGTCAAAAGAAGCTACCTTTTCTGAAATAGGTACAGTATACATGTTACTAATTGAAAACCGGATGTTCCAAAAAAAGGTGTTGAAATTCTATATCGATAGCTCGTACAGCGGGGCACAAGAACTGGTGGTGAAGCGATGACACATTTTTGCGGCTACGGGTTTTTACGTTGTTTCAGTTGGTACTAATATACTTGTTCTCAGGTATGGATTGCGATCCCGGAACGCATTCAAACTCGCGAGATTGATGGGCAGGATTCGGAGGGACGCCGGGCTCTTATAACAATTCCTAATATTAGAAATGAGGAAATGTTTGTTACTCAACGCCAAAACGTCTGAATGGATCAATCACCAGAATCGACCACTGTGGAGAGCGTATAGCTGCTACTTTTTGGAGCTGTAAAGACCTAAGTGAATAGCCCAGTCACCTTATAACCGCCAGATGGCTGACGATTTTGGCTTTATAGTAGATATGGTCTACTTGCCATTACTGTCTTGCTTCGATAGACCGTACCTCCGGGATAGAGAGACGAGAGATCAAGCCTAGTCCATGACGATGAGCAGCCAAGAAGCACGAGACAGCCGTTCATGGTTGGCTGTCATTTGGTCGGAAGGACAAAAGCATCATGTTTAAGATCTGGATGATGTTTTGTACAGAGATCGGTTATTGTCTGGAATAATACAAAGGGTTGAATGGAATTTGACATATGCGAAGATAGGGCATAAATAGAAATTTATCTTGGAAACTATTTGATCTATGAACACACACAATTTAGCAGGCAAGTACTTTATGAACATGACCTCTCAGCTGAGAATAGATTTTGAGACGGAGCCAGATTAAAGGGGGATAGGAGCATGTACAAGTTTGCACGAAGATCCTTTGTTTTTTTACCAGAGATAATTAGGTTTATCGACAGTAGATGTCAGTTAAGAACGGATTTTGCGACAGGGGTTGAAGGTGTGAAAATTCTGCCAGATACCTAAAATTGGCACACAATGAAGCATTTCTCATACTCTGTACCGGAATAAAGTTTATAAAAGGGATAATCCAAAATCGTAAGTATATCCAGAGTGTTCTATCTGATTTTTTGAAAAATAGTATCAGTATCTTTTGTATGGACGATGCATAAAATTTAAAAAAAAACGGCCAAATGATTTTTGACGAACAGGTTGCTACCATATCTGCAAAAGTGTCTTACAACCCGTCAAACTTTAGTGTTCTTTTCCGGACAAGATATACCCTAGCTCCAGAAGTAGCGATTCAAATCCTATAGTATGCTTATATAATACTTCTTGCTTCTAGAATAGGTGTCCTAAAATATACAGTTTCTCTCAAAAATGTATATTTGTGTGATTATGAATTATCCTGTAGATATCGGGACAGTTTTAAAGTAAGGAGCGTATATTTCCTAAAATGAATTGTACCCAACTTATATATATATATATATATAAGCGGCGCTATAGACCAATTATTTATACATTAAAAACTTACAACGATTATATGGTACAGTTAATGCCACCAAATTATCAATTTGTTGACAATGAAGGTTATTTCTTTACTTCTACACATAGACCTAGAGCAACCGTTAAATATTCTATTGGTGTTATGAGTTCTGTGAGGTTCAGTAAATCTCGATTTATACAGATGGAAAAGTCTTATGACAAATCATTGTATCAAAAGATACACATTTCCCGGGCTATAAATTTGGCAAAGGATTGGATCAAGAAAAGTAGGCTGAAGATTATAAGGCTTCACGCTTCACATCGTTCATACATGTACGAGGTGTGCCCTACAATTTTCGAGCCAAAGAAGTATAGAAGAAGTATAAGTTGACTGATTTTTTTAACCAACTGCTACATCACAGCATTTATCTTTTGCTCAGATGTTTTCCAAACCACACAAGTCAGTTTATGAATAACCGGTACTCTTTCAGAGTAACGAAAAATTCTGGAACAAGATGTCAAGGGAACCGTAGGCCCGGAATTTTCGAAATATTCGGGACTAACAGTCAAATTTAATTTTGATGTTGAATTCAAGTAAAAATAACAGCTGTGAGAGAAATGCCAATTATATATCAAATGTTTGTCTACTTCAGCTTGTAGTATGTATAAGAAATCGTTGTTTCTCAACACATTATTGAAACCGCTTCTGCAGTCAGTTCATGAATCAAGCTGAAAATTTAATCATTTTACTAGTAAGGGACACTGAATATATATGCCAAAAATTATTAAAATCGGATAAACATACATAGGCGTTTACCCTTTTTTGTCACTTTGATATAGCGCACTATACAGGGTGTTCCTTAATGATATGCGAATATTTAACGGTGTGAATCTACATGAAAAATTAATGTTAGTTTGCTTTATAAACTATGGTCCAAAAGTGTTTCCTTACAAAAACTCGGGGTGTTGAAATTTTAGGAAAAAAAAATGGAAATTACTTAATATTTTCAGAACCGCTTCAGATATTTCACTGATATTTAGTACTTAGTGAAAGTTATTAAATTTGCATATTTTTCAATGCAAAAATAATTTTTAGCTTTAACAGTGGCGTGCATACGGGTATTGACTTCGATATCTTTTAACAAAAAAATGGTACGTCAATCGTTTTTTGCCAAGTAAAAATGATTTTTGAATACCCCGTTCAATTCAGAACAAATGATCTCTGTTGAATTGTTATCCTTAGAAGCGCCATTTTTTTAGTAAAAAAATAAAAACCGTTCTATTGTCTAACTTGCAAAATTATTATTAATTTAGTTGGAAAAATTAAACACATTAGGTGTAATGAACAACAACAACTGACAACATAAACATAACATTAAAACCAACGAAATGATTACAAAAATTGTTGAAAATGAACCCCTTCACTTAGTATGCATGCTTCCGCTCTCCTTCTCATGGAATTGCGCACTCGTTGAAATATCCCTGGAGTGTTTTTTATTCTATCACAAGCTGCAACTACTCCTTCTCTTAATTCCTCTACAGTGTTAATGGGACTTGTGCACACTAGTGTCTCAAGATAGCCCCACAAAAAGAAATCTAAACTGTTGAGGTCTGAAGACCTTGGTGGCCAGTCTTGGGGCCCACCGCGACCAATCCAACGATTTGGATAAACAGTTTGTAAATAATTACGAACCGATACACTGAAATGCGCTGCTGCACCATCATGCATGTACCACATATTGTTTCTTATTACTAACAGAACATCAAGCAGCAAAGGCAACTATTGTTGAAGAAAATTGAGGTAAGTCCATCCGTCAAGTCGTCCCGGCAAGAAGAATGGGCCAATAAAGAGGTTGCCAATAATTCCTGCCCATAAGTTAACCGAAAATTGGTGTTGGAAATGGGTTTCGGTTACGGCATAGGGACTTTATTCCGCTCACAAATGATTATTGTGGAAATTCTGAATGGCATTTCGAGAAAAATTAGCTTCGTCCGTAAACAGAATCCTTGATTCAAATTGCGGATTTTGTGTAATTTTTTGAAGATACCCCTGACAAAAGGTCACACGCCTTGGAAAATCAATGGAAAGTAATGCCTGTGCTCTTAAAGTATGGTGAGCATATAACAAAAAAACCACTAAAGTTATCCAAACAATTTCATGGCAAATATTTAAGTGTCTAGCGATCTTCCTATTACTCGTTTCACGATTTTCTTCGACTTCGTGCAGCACCGCCTCCTCAATTTCAGGTGTTCTTACACTTAGAGGTCTATCTTCAGATGTCCATTTTCGGACAGAACCAGTTTCAACAAGACGACGATGAATCTTAGAAAAGGTTCGACTATCTAGCAAAGCACGATCGGGATGTTTCTGGTGATAAATCCGTCTGGCTTGTTCACCATTACGATCGGCAAGGCCATATACGTAATGCATTTCCGCCATTTCTGCATTTGAATAACTCACCATTATTAACAAGATTGTAAAAACTAAATAATGAAAAAGATGTCACAGCGAACAGATTTGAATAACAGAGACTTGTCAGATGTCAAAAGCCAGTGACATATTCCAGAGCAACTAGATATTTATTGCTAAATTGCATTATTCAATTATTACATTAATTTTCTCAGACAATAGAACGGTTTTTATTTTTTTCCTCAAAAAATGGCGCATCGAAGAAAAACAATTCTGCGGAGATCATTTGTTTTGAATTGAACTGGTAATTCAAAAATAACTTTTATTTGGCAAAAAACCATTGGCGTACCATTTTTTTCTTCAAAAATGTCGTAGTCAATACACGTACGCACGCCTCTGTTAAAGCTAAAAATTATTTTTGCATTGTAAAATATGCAACTTTATTAACTTACACTAATTTACTAAATATCAGTGAAATATCTGAAGCGGTTCTGAAAATATTAATTAATTTCCATTATTTTCCTAAAACTTCAACACCCCGAGTTTTTGTAAGGAAACATTTTTGAACCATAGTTTATAAAGCAAACAAACATTAACTTTTCATGTAGATTCACACCCTTAAATATTCGCATATCATTAAGGGACCCGGTATAATAATAGGTAAAAAACCCTTCGTTGAAACCAGTTTTTATGCCATAAATTGTCCCACTCAAAATCAATTAACACACATAATGTCAATTATATAGAAAGGGGTGCAAGGTGACAAACAACTTAATCGGCCCCTCCCAAACAGAATGGGAAATATCCCTTTAATATAGCTCAAGAAGTCTGTGCAACCGCGTTAATCGTGAAGAAGAGATGTGGCCCTCTAGAGTGGAGTTAAAAATTGAATGACTGGCTGATTGAGAGTGGGAAAGCGTAGAGTATGGAGGAGAAGTGGAGAAGGGGAGTCCATTACGGCATTACGCGCCCGCTATTAGGCTGCAAACGGCCTCAAAGAAGCGCTAATGTGGCCGTGTAATGGCGCCCATTGTCCTTCAATACCTTCAATCGGTGCTGCGAGCAGCTCACGCTACTGCCTGCCACCCAATCTCACTCAAATAAGCTCTTCACTTTTCCTCTACACAGAGGCGGCGCACCCTAGCAGTAATAACGCGAAACCTGCAGATTGGGCCATCTTTGGCTCTTTTTGCCGACCATAAAGATTAAGATTAAGACATAGTTAAAAATGTTGATGCTTCATAGATCTATTTTCTACCTCTGCTATACAAAGTTTCAAGACCTTAATACGCAACACAATCGTCCAACAAATGGTATGAATGTTTAACAAGCATGTGCTCCTTAGATGCTTGGTGGTATAGTGGTCTATGATAATGAATGCATGAATCTTGAAATTAGAGGCATTCCGGCCACCATAAGGAGCCAGTGCATAGGTCACTTAAGCGGGTCCTTATGTACCTCTACAATCCTTAGATCCTTTTAGCGAAGTTGAGAATCGCCTTCAGCCCAAGCTACTTGACGTCCTGAGGGTCCAAAGTAATGGACCCCAGTATAGTCTGCCTATAGTAGCTCAGAGCTTCACAGCGACACAAAACGTGCGCCGAGGTCTGCTCCTCTACTCCGCAGCGTTCACACAAGGGATCCTCAATCACCCCCAGCACGTGCAGGTGACGCCTCATCGTGTTATGGCCAGACAACAGTCCCACCAGCAACCTTAGGTTGGCTCTATCCAGAGATAGCACTGGACCCTTCAATGAGTTCCCGTGCCTGGCGGAGATGTCTGGAGATACTTCTCCATTTCTGAGAGTGTTGTCTTGCAACCCACGTCTCCAGTTTCCTCCTAGCTTTATGCGCGGTCACTCCTAGAGCTGGCTCAGGACCAACGAGCTTGCTGGCTGATCCTGTCTTCGCCAGAATGTTCGCCGTCTCATTGCCACTTATCCCAGCGTGCCCCGGTACCCATATTAACGATACCGGATGCCTCGCTGTGAGGCAATCCAGAGCCTCCCTGCATTGCAATACAAGACTCGAAGTAATCTTACAGGCATTTAGTGCTTTCATTGCAGCCTGGCTGTCAGATAAGATTGTTATTCTTCTCCTAGGCCCACCCTCCTCCAGAATGCGAGATACACAAGCCAGAATCGCAAAGATTTCCGCCTTGAAAATAGTGGTGCATCCACCGAGAGGCAGAGATAGCCTAGTTCTAGGCCCAGAGACCCCAGCACCTCAGCCCTCTTCGGTGACCGAGCCGCCCGTGTACCAGACCTTCCCGCTCACTCCGGAGAGTCCCCGGCTACCAGCGTCCCACTCCTCCCTCGTTGGATACTCCACAATAAACTTGCGGTTGAAGCGATATTTAGGGGTAATACGATCACCCCTGCTTAGAAGGACGGGGTCCTCCCTTTGTAATTCGGCTAAGATGGCAGTATGCCCCTTGACAGGATTCAAGAAAGCCCAGCTGCCCTGACTCCACAGTCGATGAGCGACTACTCTCGCTTCACCGCGGATCACCAGATCCAACGGTGGGAGATCCAACAG
Organism: Acanthoscelides obtectus; assembly: GCA_963669975.1. Lineage (NCBI taxonomy): Eukaryota > Metazoa > Arthropoda > Insecta > Coleoptera > Chrysomelidae > Acanthoscelides > Acanthoscelides obtectus. Next base: position 40,157,039 of record CAVLJG010000010.1, on the reverse strand, counting down.
AGCTTCCATTGCAGTCAATGGCGTTGTTCGCACTGCGCTTGTAATACTAATACAGGCCAAACGCTGAATTTTATTGAGTTTGGCCTTAGTTGTCTCAGTTCTAATGCAAGGCCACCAGACCAGGGAACCGTACAAGAGAGATGGACGTACTATCGTCGTGTAGAGCAGTATGCCACTTTGGGTTTAAGCCCCTACGATACCCCGACAACACGTCTACAAGCCCACATCGAATTGCGAGCCTTGCTAACCTTGTATTCAACATGCTCTCTCCAGTTCAGTTTGCAATCCAGGATAATTCCCAGATATTTCACTGACTGGGACAAAACTAAGGTCGGCATGACCAGCCCGTCAAGCCTTCTTCTCCTAGTGAATAGGATCAGCTCGGTCTTTTCAGCATTAACAGAAAGATAATACTAAACAGAACACTGAGCGACTCTTAACCCTCACTTAACAATCATGCTGCGCCTGCCTTATGTCACCTCTGGTTAACCATCCTTCCGTTATGAGTTTATGACGTCCGATGAATCCAATCCACAGCTTTGCTGATGACAGCACTTTAGATGCAGGAATTCAAAGTGAGCGGCGACTTTCTCTCTGACGAGAGGCCTGGATGTAATCACTGCTTGTGGGCGCAACAATCTGGTACAGTTTAATGCTCTCAAAACACAGTACTGTACCTTGACTAACAAGAAGCGCCCTAGTGCTCGCCTGTTTCGATAGATGGCATAAGTTTTACGAAAGAGCCGTTCATTTTGGCTGGTCGGAGTATGGATCACCGAGGACTTGATCTGTCATGAACCCATCTCGTCGATAGCGGCAGCTGCTGGGAAAGAGCTAGACTATTTTTTAGGGCTACAAAGTACCGCATTATCTCCTCACTCTGTATAAAAATTCATGCTCGATTATGCTCAGAGGTTAGCTATCCGACTCTTCTGCGACGGACAGTCATGGACCCATTTCGCATCGATAGGCAGTCGACGATCTAGCTCTCTTCTCTCTTCTCAGAGGCCTCCTGTATGATATAGACCCGCCTGGGTTAGACCTTCCAGGCTAACCGTATCAAGTTTTGTACATTCAGAACTGGCCAATACGATCGCTCCTTTGTGCCTAGGGTACCTAGATTGTGTAACAATCTATATGAGGAGTGTTTTCATAGCTCTACTCATATTGGGCGGGTCTAAATCGGATTAACAAAGTATTTTTAAGCTTCTTCGGTATAAAAAAATCATGTAACGTCCACTAACATATTTTTCCATCTTCCTCTTACTCTGCCTCCATGTCGAATGTTGGTGCTTCAACTTGATAAATTGCTACTTGGAAAACTGACGTTCTCCGCACCATATTTTAGATCTTCCGTCGATGAGTTGTTTGGTCCTCCCACTGATCTCTTACCAGGGATCTCGCCTTGTATTCATATGACAGAGAGTTTCGTAGCAGTAACATACCATATCATTGCATGACAAATGTACTGGAGCGTTACTGGAGTTTTCGTTACTTGATTGCTGTCAAGAGTTCCTTGTTTTAACATTTTACGCGTTATGAAAATTTTGGTGACACTAAGAAATGTGTTTTTTGGATCCACAGATATTAGGAAGAAAAAAAGATGTGACGCCACTGTATCCTTATGATCTTTCCATCGGCTTTTGCGTGTCAGATTTAAATATCCATGGAGCGATGTGAAATACGAGTCAAAAATTAAAGTTAAGAGATTTAAACCTCGACGTTTCAGTGTCCATAATGACGGGTGCTTTCCACTGGAAAATATGTGGTAAGTACAAGTACATACTAAGTCAGTGCCAGTTGGGCTTCCACCTTACGATCTATTGCATTGTAACGTTAAGCTGCTTTCACAGTAATGTAATTCTCGTTTTGTACTTTATTTTAATCTTTTATTTCATTCTCATAAAAGTGAGGCACAGATATTTTTACCATTTTTACTACGTATTCGTAACTATTTACCAAACCACCAGTCAGCAAACTTCATTGTGACTTTTTGGAAAATCGTCGATTTAAAATGTGCTAATGTTCAGGACATTGGTAAACATTTCTAGGTGACTATCTTACTATTTGATTTTTCGTAGAAACAACTCTCTGAAGAATATTAACGAACGAAATTTTCACAGCGCAAATAGTTGGGACGACATATCATGGTGTCCATGGAATACAATCAACTCAGACACGGATCTAGCCCCAATGCAATATTGCTAATTTTTCCTATCCCAACGCTTTATAATCAGCCGAACCCCGACAGGGTCGCCAAAAGCTCACATTTCAATAAAGCGATCTGAAATTTTATATCAAGGAGTTTCTTGATTCGCTGATTGTGAAACTGTTAACAAAGCTACAACGAGTGTTATTTTTAAAGTACTTTAACTTTATTTATGAATGTAAATTATATCACAAACTATACTAAGTGACATATAAATCCGAACACCCAGTTTAAATGGTTTTATTTTAATAAAATTTTGTATAAGTACTTAATGAAGCATAATAAGTAAATGATAAAAATTTCAAAATGATTGCACTGCTTTAAAGCCCTTTGGCCTTTAATATTGTGTGGATGCACGCTGATGTGCTTCGCATTCTCCAACGCACCTAGGCATGCTTCTGATCAGGTGGTAAATGTCCTCCTGTGGTATCTCATTCCAGGCAACCACCAACTCCTCTCGAAGTGCTTCTAGAGTCTGAGGAGGACGTTGCAAATTGAGAAATCTGCTACCCATCATATCCCACACGTGCTCAATTGGGGATAAGTCGGGAGATCTTGGTGGCCATGGTAACAATGTGACATCATTATGTTGAAAGAAGTCTATTGTGACTCTTGCAACATGTGGTCGGGCATTATCTTGTTGGAAAGTTGGATCTGCCAGGGTGTCAAGATAGGGTAAAAGATGGGGCTCTAGAACTTCGTGGATATAACGCTGCGCATTCATGTTACCTCTGATGAAGATTAAAGGTGACCTGGAACCAGAAGCTATAGCACCCCAAACCATAACAGTGTGATGAACATGTCTTTCAACAAAAAACTGTGGATTCCTCCTTTCACCACGTCGCCTTCTAACCCTGGCACGACCATCGTGCATGCCTAAACAAAATCGAGACTCGTCACTAAAGACAATACTGTTCCATTCCTGATCCCAGAGTGACCGTTGTCTGCACCACTCAAGGCGATTACGTCGGTGTTCTCGAGTTAAAGGGAGGACCCAGTGTGGCCGGTATGAAAACAAGCCAAAACTTATCATTCGTCGGTAAACACTTCGCATGCCAATAGGTCTTCCGTGTTCTGCAAACCATTCATTTGCAATGGACCTGGTGGTGGAGAAACGGTCCCTTAAGGCCAATAATCTTAGGCGGCGATCTTCACGGTCTGTTGTTCTACGGCGGCGTCCAGTGCCCCTTGCTCTTTGCGTACGGCCTTCTCGAAGCCATGCCTGACAACACCTAACCACAGTGTCTACACTTCTTTGCACTCTAACTGCAATTGCCCGAAAAGGAAGTCCAACTTCCCGAAGTCCCACTATACGGCCCCTATCAAACTCACTAAGTTGACGAAATCCTACAGGTCTCCGTACTCTAGGCATCGTAACCGATCGTAAAGGATGTCAAGAACCAAAATCCGCCAACGTTGATTCTTTACTGCGGCTGAAATATTCATTTTTAGAGCGTTAGTGAATTAAAAAAAAGCAGTATAAAAACCGGAATGTCCAACTGATAAGGCTGAACATTTTTTCACTTGTTATTTACAATAAGATAAATACATTCACCAACTTTTATTAATATAAAACCATTTAAACTGGGTTCGGATTTATATGTCACTTAGTATATATGTACATTTTTCTGGTTTGTATGGTGGATAACCTAGTAATTCCCAACGAAACATGACCAGTTTCGGCTGTGTTCTTGTCGCAACGTGGGGCCGAACGACGTCGCTAGATAGCAGGCCCCGCCGGAAGTTGTGAATAGCTCGCGTAATTCCACAAGCTGCTGATGAATTTCATCTGGAGGAACATTTTTTGCGTTTGAAAACCTAATTACCTGAGCGCACCTCACAATATGCGGGCTTACAGATTGACACGGTGACAGACAAATGGGTATAACCACACAACCAGCACAGACAGAGAGAGACATGAAAGGCAGTGTAGTGAGAGATTCGAAAAGAGTGTCTGAGGTTGAACAGATGTCACGTGGCAGGATGCATGGGCACGATCGGTTCTTCAAGAATAGTCCATATGATACTTGAGACTGTACCAATACTGTTCCAGGCTTATTCAGGTAGGGAAAACTCGGGCAAGAAGAACCATAAGGGCAAAAGGAATCAGTTAAAAAAAATTAATTTCAAAATTCCCGCCACTATCTTCTATTTACTTCTATCAGATACTGTAGTTCTCCAGTGTTTGTTTTGATACCCATCTCGGTAAGCTTATTTTTCATGTTTTTACCGCCAATTTAGAAAATGTACCCGTCTTGGATTCTTGATCATGGTTTAAATATATAGATGGAAATTATTTTAGTATTGTTATAAGTTGAAGCATTGAATTTTGTGCCGATGAATAACGTTTTGTGTAGATTCTAACCTCACATTAATTGTGGCGCTGTTCTAGGGTTTGACATTTATAAATAATATTTTCTGTGCAAGAAGAACCAGGCAAAATGAACCGGTTCTATTTGCCCGGCTCCATTTGCCCACAATTCCGTTAGATATATTTTTTTTTTCAAAATTGAATATTGCTTCAGAATACTAGTTTTCAAGTATAAACGAAAAACAGAAAGAGCCCAAGGATGGGACGAAAATATAATGCGGTGCCGCTCTGCAGTTTAGAATTCCATATCCCACTTTACGAAAACATTTTTTTAAAGCAGTCCTCCAGCAAACAACTCTAACGGTTTAGACCAGTTTTTTCTGGCGATATGGAACAGCAACTTGTACCACATATTCAAGAAATGGACGCCCGTTTTTATGGGTTCACAAAACAAGACTTATGCATTTTAGCATTCAAGTTCGCAAATCGAAATAATTTGCCACATACTTTTCGTAATCGAACAGCTGGCGAGCAATGGTACTCAAATTTTATGAGGCGACATCCCGAATTAAGCCTTAGAACTCCAGAACCTACAAGATTTGCCCGGGCTTGTGGATTTAACAGGACATAAGTGCAATTATTTTTTGGTAATTTAAATAACCTTTCTCAAAAATATTTATTTATTTGATGTGGACAATATATACTACGTGGACGAGACCGGCATTCAAACGTCTGCAAAGAGGCCACCAAAAGTTATTTCTTTTAAGGGAAAAAACAAGTGGGCTCAATTTCATCGACCAAGAGGGGGCAGCTGGTAACCGCAGTATGTTGCTGTTCTGCTTCTGGAAAATTTATCCCTCCAGCCCTCATATTTCCTCGGAAGAAGAGAAATCCAAGATTGTTGAATGGCACACCACCTGGAACTGTAGATTTTGTAAGCGACAATGTTTGGATAAATAATGAGATCTTCTTATAATGGATGAAATTTTTTATAAAATCTGCTAGACCATCTTCAGCACATAAATGTTGACTCATATTAGATAATCATATTTCACACCGATCTTTGGATGTGTTGGGATATGCTTCTGAAAACAACGTAGTAATCCTTTCTCTTACTCCACATACCACGCATAAATTACAGCCGCTTGATGTTGCGGTATATGGACCCATCGGGAAATATTTTGAAAGAGAGGTTCATAAATGGCAAAAGCAACATCCTGCACAACATATTACTTTATACGAATTAGGTGCATTATTTGGATCTGCTACTCCTCAAAATGCAATCAATGGATTAAAAAAAAACAGGAATATTAGATGGCAATATTGATGTTTTTAGTGACCTGGATTTTGCTCCTTCTCAAGTAACAAACAAGGAATATGATGCCAACGAAAATCAAAACCTTGCCGCTAGTAATGGTCAATCTACATCTCCAAGTTCACCTATTGCGTCGTGTTCGAACCATCAAGAAACACAGCGTTTTTCTCCTGCTCCATCATGTTCCTACCAATCCGCTTACGAAAATTCAAATTACACCATTAACTGCAATTAAGCCTTTCCCAAAAGTTAAACAGAATGATTCCAAAAGAAACACACAAGAACACCGAAGTCAGAAATTTTAACATCTACACCCATTAAAGAAGAATTAAGAAACCAGAAAAATAAAAAATTACCCAAGACCAAATTGCCAGATGAAATGAAACGTGCAAAGAAACCTAGAAGTTCAAAGTTGGAGCAAACTGAATTGCAGTACCCAAAGCCACCGGTACATAGAACGGATCTCAATGAAGAAAATGTACCATGCCTCGTCTGGGGAGATATTTTTGGCAACTCTAAGTCTGGCGAAACATGGATTGAATGCTATATGTGTCAAAACTGGGCTCATCAATTATGTGCTGAGTACAACAGAGGTATCTATATTTGCGACAAATGCAAGTTATCAGTTTTGAGTTCCTTGAAATAAATAACTGTTAATAGACTTCCACTTTTAGTTATGTTTGAAATAAAGTTCTTCTTGCTCATATGTATTTCATACGCTGATTACTTTTGCCTGAGGCGTTGGTTCTTATTGCCCTCATATGTGGGCAAAAGGGATCAAAAGCAAGTTTTCGTTTAATGCTTTTTTTAAGATATATTACTATAATTATATCTTTGTATAATATATATTTTGTTTCTAAATGTAATAGAGTCTTATTTCCCGTTAAAAAAACAACAATTAGGATTCAATAGGAGATTTTAAAAGCTGGCGACTTAAGGTGGTTCCTTTTGCCCGAGTCTCACCTAAATCAATTTTTCTGTAGCGTTTTTTAGGTCCTGTATGACCTAATCACACAGTGTTGCGAAAATCTTCAATAGACAAGACATTATTAGAACAGTCGAAAGAATTACTCACTGATTTTTTGCCCCATGTTTTGGAAATACCCTATATATCTACGACTTCTCACGAAGACGCTTTGGAGTATTGAGCAAGGCTCAATATGCACTATTTATATTGAGACGAAGTACTCGTAGTATCCGTTTTAACAGAGAAGCGAATTCATTAAGTGACATTTACCCGGTGCTGGCCTGAAAAAGAAAACAATCTAGCACTCGCTAACTGTTTTGTCTCGCTATTTCATGGTGGATCTTCTTAGGAAATCTCCGCAACCACTTTGTAAAGTTCGCAGATTAAGATTTCACTTAATCTCCAACTACGAGCGTATTCTGCACTATATTGTGTTTGTTCGTATGCTAATTTTATTTAAATTGGCATACCCCTCTGCAGTTACTAAAGTATAGAGTTTTCCACTGGTGTCACTCCATCAGGGACGGACTTGCGTACCTGAAGCAGTTGTGCTATACGTTGTTTCAATCTCAGCTATATTAGATTGTATTGTTATCGAGGACCGAAAGCTACTGAGGGAACTGCACCATGCATTTCAGTAGAAGGAACATGTTTAAAATGTCTCTGATGACATTTTAGATCGCAGTGTACGTTAAAAATAATACTGCTTCTAAGAATTGCGACCATTGAAAACGATTATATAAAGCAATACCCAATGCATTGGGCATACATTCAAGGGACGATCCTTTGGGATTCTAACGGGTGATTTTTTAAGAGGTATAGGATTTGATTTTCAAAAAAAACACAAAAAATTTGAAAATACGATTAAATCTTTATTTGAGTCGATAGAACGGTCGATATAGTTTAATTTTTAAAGATTATTTCATGTAAATGTTGGCAGCGGCTCCGCTTTAGATGGCCCATGCGCAAGGTCCAATTTTGGCAAACTCTCTCCAACCTATCGGCCGGTATCTCACGAATAAATGCTTCAATATTGGCTTCCAGTGCGTCAATCGTTGCTGATTTATCCCTGTAGACATTAGCCTTAACATGGCCCCACAAGAAATAGTCCAACGGCGTTAAATCACACGATCTAGGCGGCCAATTGACGGGCCCCAAGCGTGAGATAAACTGTTCACCGAACTCGCCTCTCAATAGGGCCATTGTTTCGTGTGCGGTGTGGCATGTGGCACCGTCTTGTTGAAACCACATGTCAGCCAAGTCCAGCTCTTCCATTTTGGGCAAAAAACAGTTTGTTATCATCGCACGGTAGCGCTCGCCAATTACAGTTACGTTCCGGCCATTGTCGTCTTTGAAGAAGTACGGCCCGATGATGCCACCGGCCCATAATCCACATCAAACAGTGATTTTTTCGGGATGCATTGGTAGCTCTTGCAATGCTTCTGGTTGGTCTTCAATCCAGATGCGACAATTTTGCTTGTTAACGTATCCATTCAAGCAGAAATGAGCTTCGTCGCTGAACACAATTTTTCGATAAAAATGTGGATCTTCCTCCAACTTTGCCAGGGCCCATTCACCAAATTGGAAACGTTGTGGGAGTTGTGTGGCTTCAATTCTTGCACCAGCTGTATCTTATAAGGTTTTACACCCAAATCCTGTCGCAAAATTTTCCACGTAGTGGAGTAACAGAGGCCCAATTGCTGCGAACGGCGGCGAATCGACATTTCACGGTCATCACTAACACTGGCGGATACAGCCGCAATATTTGCTTCAGTCCTCACTCTACGTCTGCGTGTTGGTGGTTTAATGTCCAATAATGTAAACTGGGTGCGAAATTTAGTCTCAAGATTCCGAATTGCTCCCTCAGTAGGCCGACCAAATTGCCCATAAATTGGAAGCAGTGCTCGATGCACTCTCTTAACCTAATAAATTTTGATAATAAAATTCAATAATTTGCAAGCGTTGTTCATTCGTAAGTCGATTCATGGTTAAATTATAGACCAAACTGAACAAGTTTGACAATGGCACAAGACGCGTCATCTGTCAAAAACACTGTGGCCAAAAAGATACTAGCAAAAAAATCACCCATTATCTGCTATTTTGCTCTGTGACAATTCTAGGAATACGGCCACTCAATGCTGTCATTAGAAATCGGATTTTCTTGGATATATTTGGAAAAGCATTGAAATTAGTATCTCTAGTTGAAGGCTACATGGCGATGCCATTGAAAATATTTAAGTCATTCAGGTCACCAGGCATACAGACTATCCCTAGCGGCTGCGAGCTCCTCTGTGACACAAGATCTGGAGATTATTTCTAGTAATGGGCCGCAGTACTGACAGTACTTTGGCAAATAAGAGGTATCGATCAATTTAATTTGAAACATTTATTTTATATAAACTATGTTACATAGGTGTACAGGTATGATGCCTCTGGCTTATATATAAACAATAAAAAGCAAAAAAGTATTGCTTCTGCCTATAAATTCAAAATATGTACTTCTTGGGAAAGGGGTGAGATACGAGGAAGAAGATAGGGGACGCAGGATAAAACCCTTTCACAAAGTATTGTTAAGAGATATAGTGCATATGACGTTTGAATTTTGGAGGCTTAATTTGACATCGCTGAGTGGGCTGGCTGACTGGATTATCTATCTACTTTAGTCAACATCGGCCTCTCTGATTTGTCTTCCTCGATGTTATAAAGAAATTTCTTGTGCGCCTCATCCAGGCGTGTTGTCATTTTTTTTTTATATATCGAAGCAGTCGCGCAGGCAGAAGCCTAAATGCCGGAACACCGCGGTTGCTATGACGATCCCAAAGAAATTTTATTAATACGATTCTTGAACTGCCTAAGGTTAATAGAACTGGGAAACGCCTCCTCTTGTAGATTGTTCCATAATCTCGACACCCTCGGGACAAAGGAGCGGTCGTATCGGCCGGTTCTGGATGTACGAAGTTCGACACGGTTGGGATGGGACGCCAAAGTCGGGCGGGTCTGTCTGGCAGGCATATCGCGCGGCGGCATCATGGAAGAGAGCTCTGAGGAGCAAAGCCCGTTGGTGTAACGGTAGAAAAGAGCCAGATCGCCGACAGCCCGTCGGTGCGAAAGAGTCCCGGGACTTTCCGTTATAGAAGAGTCATCGATCAGTCGGACCGCCCTCCTCTGGACAGCATCGAGCATGGACAATGTAGTCGGGGCGGCAGCACCCCAAACGTGTGAGCAATACTCGAGGCTAAGCCTTATCTGGGCCTTGTATAGAGTGAGAAGGTCATGCGGAGAACAGTACTTCTTAGCCCTAAACAAATAGCCTAGCTTTTTCCCAGCGGCTACAGCTATTGATGAGATGTGTTCGTGCCAGATCAGGTCCTCGGTGATCTGGACTCCGACCAGCCGAAATGAATGGTTCTTTGGCAGAACTCGACCATCCGTCGAAACCAGGTGAGCGCAGTGACGCTTTTTGTTCGTCAAAGTACAGTACTGCGTTTTGGAAGCATTGAACAAGATTGTTGCGTCCACAAGCAGTGATAGCCTCCAGATCTCTTGTCAGAGAGGAAGTCATCGCTAGCCTTCTTTTTTCCAGCTCAGCGGCAGAGATCGGCTTGTCACTCTGAATTCCTGCATGTAGAGTGTTGTCATCAGCGAAGCTGTGGATTGGATTGATGCAGGAAATGGGGTCATTGATATGTAAGAGAAACAGTGTCGGAGTCAAGACCGATCTCTGGGGAACACCCGCGTTGACGTTGTGGGATGAAGAGGAAAGCCCGTCAATTACGACGGATATCTTGCGGCCAGAGATAAAGTTAGCCACCCATCTGCAAATCTTTTCTGGGAGGCCATAGGATGGAAGTTTGCTTGAGAGGGCAGCGTGCCACAGCTGATCGAACGCTTTCGTGAAGTCAAGAGCAACGACATGAGTCATACTGTCCTTTTGTAGCACATCTCGAATTATGACATCTGACCAAATGATCTACGTATTGTGACAACGTGTGTCCTGCAATGTTTTCTACCGGTAGGTCTGCAGCGTGTAAGTTCTACAGGTAGGGACTGAGGATAGATCCATTTGGTGCTCAGTAGCGTTGGTGATATATCTTTGTTTTGGCATGCTTGTTTTTGCCGCGTATTTGTTGGATGAGCAAAAAATTTTCTATAATTTTGATAACATTTGTTAAGGATATCGGTTTGCGCGACTTATAAATATGAGCACTATGATTAACAGAGTCAAAGGCTGAGGTCGGTAGTAACCGCTGATATGCGATGTCGTTGTCCAAGTGCATTTGTAATGAATTTAGCTATTCGAAAAAGTTGCGTTTGTGATCCGTTGACTTTAGAGAAACAATGCTGATATTCTGGAATTATTTTACTGATTCCTTGGAGTTTAACTTTTACGGCAATTTTTTACATTGTATTGAGTAAAGCGCTTGGCCTGTATGGTTCTGGTAGTCTACGATCTTTACCACCTTTATGGAGAAATAATATTTTTCCCAATTTCCAACGCTGAAGAACGTATCCAGTAGTAAGGATCCACTTTCTAACATGCACCATTTGAGCTTCAGCTGTGCCCCCTGCATGTTTTATAGCATTGTTTTGATTACCATCTGGTCTTGGTGCTTTTGATGATTTGAGCGTGTTTATTACATTTATACAATTCAAGAAAAAGTGAGAATGGGATATGTTTTCTGATCACTTGAGATTATCTTGAATATTTGGTTCTTGAACTAAAGTGGCATTTACAAGTTTATTCAGTGCTTCAACCTGGTTTACACTCCCAGGGATTGTTATTGGAATGGTTTCTTCTATAATGCTCTCTAGATTGTCCAGGATTTTGTATTGTATTTACTTTCATTCTGCAATAATTTCAAAAAATATGTTTCTCCCTCTCTTTGTATTTGATCTTTGATTTTGTGTTTTGAATCACACAGTTCGTGTAAAATAGCTGATTGCAGCTGATTCCTTCGTCGCAACTTTTTAGATAAAAAATGCGTGTGCAATGAGAAGCCTGACACGCAGACTCACTGACAATTTTTTTAATACTTGGAGTATAATTTGATACGGCCATTTGAACACAATTATCAAATGTTCATCTGTAAGTCGAATACGGTATTTGTCTTTAATAAACTTCATATTTGAAAAAGAAGATTTACACAAATAGTTGAATTAAATAACCTTCAAGGCAACACGCCATAAAACGGAACATTTATCTTTACTTACTGAAGGCCAGATACATTTTGTAATTGAGATTAATGATTTTAAGGTTAAACCATTTTGAAACGCAATCACTTTCATTTCTGTCGCAGCGATGTTTTCGCTAAAATTCTGAGTAACAGAAGTTTAAAGCTGTTGTTTATTAATTTCCGTGGAGGGCGAAACAACAAATTGTGCCAGTACAGCAAATTGTTGAAATCCTTGAAACGACTTTTAAGGTTATCCTCCAATTTAGAGACTATTTATACATGAGATATACTGTCATATGGTTCTAACGGGCTTTGAGATATTTTTTCTGAAAGAACAGGAAAATGCCTAGGATCGAAATCGATTGAGTTTTGTTCCCAAAACTCAAGCTAGTTCTCTGTCTCTCCCCTGAAGCTGCAAATTAAGTTCGTTTAATTTTTCTGTAATATCCTCAAGAAAACCAAATTCTCTAAGCCAGATTAAATTTTTCAGTTCCAGAATCGATTCATCACGTTGTTTGAAAAATTAAACTGTGGCAGATATGATTTCACTAAAACGTTTCAACACTCGTCCCCTACATAACCATCAGACTTCAGAGTGAAGAAGTAGTAGTATTGACAGTCAATTTTATCGGCCAAGGTTTTGAATAATCTTCGTTCTATCGCTTGAGATCTAATTTTGTTCACAATTTTTACCACCAATTTCATAACGTTGTTTAATTTTAGAAAATGTCCACATAATGCTTGCTGACGGATAATGGAGTGGTAACAGAGAAATTGCGGAAAACTTTCATCTTTACGACATAATCCCACGAGACCCTTATCACGAGAATTAATATTTTCAAAAGAAGAAAAGAAGTCCTGCCTAGTAGTATGTCCTTTTAGTGGAATAAACTTCAGAGATCTTCTTTAATCGTAAAATCACTAAAAACCATCCTGACGAACACGGCCATATGAGAGATGTCATCGACATCTATCGATTCATCCAGCGGCAGTGAAAAATAAGCACATCTATCGAAGTCATTTCTTGACTGTAAAACTATATCATTGTTCATTATTTCTGCTCGTCTCATCACTGTAGTAGCAGAAACTTGCATAGATTTTATAGCAGATACTATCTCGTCTTTATTTCTAAAGTTGACAAATAATGAATCTGCAGCTTTTAAAAACGCCTCTTTTATCATTTCCCCGTCTTCATAAGGTTTCTTCTTTTGTGTAATTATTTGGGACACCCGGTATGATGCTTCAGTTGCAGTCTTACTTTTGTCGATTGTTTTTAAAAACATTGTCTGTTTGCCACGCTCTTTTTTTTAAAATTAAGATCACTTTTTAATTTTAAGCTAAAGTTATTTCTCTCAATTGAGGCAATGGATGATTGAAAAAACCTGGGGGTTACTGAGGCTAAAGCCGTGGTTTAGCGTTGGAAAATTAGGCCCTATGCTCAGGTACACCGGAGAGTAGGGGGGGTATTTTTTTTAGGGGCGCCACCAGCTTTTATCCGCCAAAACTGCAAGACGCCTTGGTGTTGAAAGGCACTCTTTAGCCCAAAACCCCAAGAAACAAAAACAAAAATACATACAAACAATAGATTTTCTGTGTGGGTAAATAATTGCTAAAATTAACATCAATACATTTTATTACATCTACTAACGGCTAACAACAAAAATTTAAGCCAGCCAAACTAGGAGATCTCCCTTAATGCGAAAGCTTATTGACTAACTAATTTAAAATGGGCGAGGAAGGCTTCAAAACCGATGCCGTAAGAACCCCTATGGTGGAAAAAGGTTCGGAAAGAGGTCCCCGGTAGAAAACATGTCAATGGATCTCCAGTAGCGAAGTTTCCCCCAAAATAAAAGCCCTAGATGATGTCGGGTAGGGTTTTTCACGTGGTTCCGTCTGGCGAAAAGTGTGGCTGAAGACAATAAGATCCTACAAATTGTAGAATATCTCGGGTACCAAAGGTAGACGAAAAAAAAAAGATGCTACGCACTCACAACAGGAATGACCTAGGAAATTATCTAAGAAATTTTCTTCCACAATCCAACGAAGATGCCCCAGGCAAAAAAGAGGAAAATTTCAGGTCTTCTGGTACTAGCGGGACAGAACAAGATGGCCATCCGATAGTGGAAGGAAGTCCCATCCCAAAATTTAATTTTTTCGACTTGACATTTCCAAATATAGTTGTACGCCTGACCATTAAGAGCCAAACGTTGTCGGCTAATCCCACAATGAGAAGGTTCCTAATATAAATTCAAGGAAATATCGTGAATAAATGTAGCAACACTGTCATATCTGCATATAAATTTGTTTGATTAATAAACATAAGGAAATTCTGAAATAAAATTGGCAACTATGCGGAACAAGCGGGGTGTGCAAGTAGTTCGGTACGCAGAATACTACCTCGACATCAGCGAATAATAAATTCATCTGACTATAAATACATAAAGAAATACATAGTACAACAGGTGAGTAATAATATTTTTGCAACACAAATAGTTTTTAATTCAGAAGGTGATATCAATTTATAGATATACATTTAGTTATTTATTTATATTTAGCTCCGGAGTGACAAACCGGATTGTTGTTGGGATTTAAACAAATCCCCGAGGCGAAAATTTCGATATTGAATTGATTTCTTGACGGTGGAAGATCTAGCATGGGATGGAAGCAACCGAGTTATTTATGAAAATATGTGGAGATGAATACTAAAATTATTACTCATGGTGAACCAGGGAAATTACTAGGCAACACAAGAAGAAATTGTCCATATCAGGGTGAGTAAATTCTTCAATTAATTACCTGAATGCATGGTAAATTGACTACACATTTATAACCTTAGTGGTAGAAACTGTAAAGATGATCAAAATGGAGTGCAATTGCTGTACGTTAAATTTAATAATTGAAATTTTTGGATTATAAAATAGATCAGGATGGATTATGTTTAATTGATTGAGAAATATTTGGTTTCAGTTCCCAAATTGTTCAGTGACATGGAAGATGCTGACTACTATATACAGGCAGCCAAACGACTACAGATGAAAAACAACGGATACAAATTAAAAATTATAGTTATTCCGTGGTATTCATGTGTTATGTTTGTTATTTCAAATAAACATGATAATAGGTAAATGTCTGCGTGTTATTTATTTTGGTTATGAATTACGTGAGAAAAATATAGCTAAATACACCGTTAAAACAAGCCCTATCTTGGGAA
Organism: Acanthoscelides obtectus; assembly: GCA_963669975.1. NCBI lineage: Eukaryota > Metazoa > Arthropoda > Insecta > Coleoptera > Chrysomelidae > Acanthoscelides > Acanthoscelides obtectus. Next base: position 40,141,852 of record CAVLJG010000010.1, on the reverse strand, counting down.
TTGGCCAATGAGCCGGTCTAGTCATTTTTGTCAATAAAATTGATTTAATAATATGCTATGAATATAAATAATATGCTACGGAGATTATTAGATTAGATTATCGGCTTTTGTTTCTTCCTTCTCAAGTTCTTGCTGCATTACTTCAAATTAAACTTGTGCGACAACAATAACAAAAAAAAGAAATATATGATTCATTGGCAATAAAAGGCAACTGTTACATGTTGTCCAATTAACTGATTTTTTAATGGTTTAATTTTTTCCGTTTTGGTTACAGAACGTAATGGGAATGATTTTTCAAAATTCGAATGTACAGTTTTATAGTGCCTCTCGATATTTTCCTTTTTAGCAACGGAAACAGATGTATTACATAACAAACATACATTTTTACCTCTAACTTCTGTAAAGAAATATTGTTCTTCCCATTCCTAATGGAAATGGTATGTCTTTATCTTCTGACTACTACTCATAATGTTTTTAATTGTAGGCCAACTCCAACCCAACCGCTGGATTTTGTGCGAATTTATTCCGTTCAAAGTAATCGAGATCGTTCTCGAACAGATCCCTCACCGCAGTGTTGCCTCTGCTTGTCTTTTTTCTGAGAAACAACAACAAAATTTACGGAAGCTTCTAGGATTTTTACACCTTTTCAAAATATGTTGTGAGCCACCAGAATTGTCTTTGTGAGCTACCGGTAGCTCGCGATCCACTGGTTGGCGACCACTGATCCAGAGCATTTATTTGATTTCTATATTGTTCTGGTGTTTATGATGATTTGAATATGTTCATTACATTATTCATATCGCGAACGGTTGTTTCAAGAGAAGGTAAGCATAAGGTATGGTTTTGTGATCCCTATAGCAGCATTAATAGGGTTGTCCAGTTCTTCCACCTTGTTTCAGCTCCCACCGATTGTTCTTGGAATGGTTTCTTTCCTTAATGCCTTCTGAATTCTTCAGAGCCTTTTGTTGTGCTTACTTTCATCCTGCAAGATTTTCAAATATATGTTTTCTCCTGTTGTTGTATTCGATCCTTGTTTTTTTGTTCAAAGCTTGTCCCTGAACGATTGTTTCAGTTTTTGCAGCTGATTCGTTAGTCGCAAGTATGTCGAGACTGATTCTTGACTTTTTATGTATTTCTGTAATATGAGCTTGTATACTAAGTGACATATAAATCCGAACACCCAATTTAAATGGTTTTATTTTAATAAAAGTTGGTGAATGTATTTATCTTACTGTAAATAACAAGTGAAAAAATTTTCAGCCTTATCAGTTGGACATTCCGGTTTTTATACTGCTTTTTTTTTAATTCACTAACGCTCTAAAAATGAATATTTCAGCCGCAGTAAAGAATCAACGTTGGCGGATTTCGGTTCTTGACATCCTTTACGATAGGTTACGATGCCTAGAGTACGGAGACCTGTACGATTTCATCGACTTAGTGAGTTTGATAGGGGCGGTATAGTGGGACTTCGGGAAGCTGGACTTTCTTTTCGGGCAATTGCAGTTAGAGTGCAAAGAAGTGTAGACACTGTGGTTAGGTGTTGTCAGGCAAGGCTTCGAGAAGGCCGTACGCAAAGAGCAAGGGGCACTGGACGCCGCCGTAGAACAACAGACCGTGAAGATCGCCGCCTAAGATTATTGGCCTTAAGGGACCGTTTCTCCACTACCAGGTCCATTGCAAATGAATGGTTTGCAGAACACGGAAGACCTATTGGCATGCGAAGTGTTTACCGACGAATGAGAAGTGTTGGCTTGTTTTCATACCGGCCACACTAGGTCCTCCCTTTAACTCGAGAACACCGACGTAATCGCCTTGAGTGGTGCAGGCAACGGTCACTCTGGGATCAGGAATGGAACAGTATTGTCTTTATTGACGAGTCTCGATTTTGTTTAGGCATGCACGATGGTCGTGCCAGGGTTAGAAGGCGACGTGGTGAAAGGAGGAATCCACAGTTTTTTGTTGAAAGAGATGTTCATCACACTGTTGGAGTTATGGTTTGGTGTGCTATAGCTTATGGTTCCAGGTCACCTTTAATCTTCATCAGAGGTAACATGAACGCGCAGCGTTATATCCACGAAGTTCTAAAACCCCATCTTTTACCCTATCTTGACACCCTGGCAGATCCAACTTTCCAACAAGATAATGCCCGACCACATGTTGCAAGAGTCACAATAGACTTCTTTCAACATAATGATGTCACATTGTTACCATGGCCACCAAGATCTCCCGACTTATCCCCAATTGAGCACGTGTGGGATATGATGGGTAGGAGATTGCTCAATTTGCAACGTCCTCCTCAAACTCTAGAAGCACTTCGAGAGGAGTTGGTGGTTGCCTGGAATGAGATACCACAGGAGGACATTGACCACCTGATCAGAAGCATGCCGAGGCGCGTTGGAGAATGCGTAGCACATCAGGGTGCATCCACACATTATTAAAGGTCAAAGGGCTTTAAAGCAGTGCAATCATTTTGAAATTTTTATCATTTACTTATTATGCTTCATTAATTACTTATACAAATATTCATTAAAATAAAACCATTTAAACTGGGTGTTCGGATTTATATGTCACTTAGTATATATCAAGAGCTCTAGTCATGTCTATCTCAAGCACCGTTATAATCTTTTCGCAATGCTCCTTACTTGTTATAGATGTAGCTCTAGAGAAAACTTCCTCGGTTGACTTGCAGTACGCCAGCGGATCAAAACTGTTTTAATTACGGTGTTTTTGGGTAAGCTTTCAAATACTTATTTGCAACCAATATGTTCACGGCAAAATAATAGGAACTGTTTTCCTTGATGCTCCAACTGTCAAGATTTTCTACACCGACCAACCGCTTTACAATTCAACTGAGGCGCATAAATAATAAGTTAATAAATACATCTTTATTTTGTGGTTCATAAATCCAGAATCAGTCGGTAGACATCCGTCAAGGTCTCGCGAAGCAAAGCTCATGCGACAATGAATGAGACTTGCTTGAAAATCCTCACTTTTTTCTTCGTCGATGACCACCGTTTACCAACACCCATCCTTACATCATATAGGTTTACAAAAGTGATAGTACAGTAATAAAGGACGAAAAGAATCACAAAAATAAAGTTCCAGTGTCGTGAGAATTTTCCGCATGCGACACTGAAGCGAAACGAGAATACCAATTTGCTGAAGAGTTCGACAATTTCGTGTGACAACTCTTGCTTCCGAGGCTCGAGAACACCCTTCAACTCTTTTTTTCCTGGAGCGTTTACTTGACAACAAACAGATGACCAATCGATTTTTAGGAAGGTGTGACTTATATTTGAGAAAACTTTGATATTGAATATTTTTCCTTCTATTTTTTGGTTGCACCCCGTACGGTGTCCAAAACAGCCTAAACAATTCCACAACGCGATTGCTGCGCTCACAATAGCAAGTTTGTACTTAAAGCAATCATTAGGAGGATTTACCTGTTACTAGGCTTATACCGTTTCTCTCCCGTTCTGCACACTGTAGAGAATCTACTTAAATTATTCTGAGCCTTTACTATGCATACTGCCGTCTCCGGTCAAGCGCAATAATGGCAGGTCTTAGTTTTGTTTCCTTGCTTGCTTGAATTAACACTTTGTTGTGTGATCCTGTCACCATTATAGGCCTAATGGGTCTTTCTCTTTGTTATGTTCTTGTCTTTTTCGGGCGAACAAAAATACTTATGGTTAAGTAGCAGAAAAAGATGATTGAGTCTAGGTAGATTATTCGGAAACTTGCAGAAACACAGGTCGGTACAATTGTACAGTACCATTTTTTTGTATATTATTTATTAATGAAGAACGTATGTTGTGTATAATAATATAGTAGGGGGGTGATAATTGATCTCGGTGGTATCCCGAATATAACTTTAGCACCAAGAGAGTATGCTTTCAGCCACGACATATTTGACTGAAACTGTTGTGATCTGTAATCGATAAATATGAGAAGAATACAACTATATTTACATTTTACTGGGGCATAATGAATGTTTTATAACTTGCATAGAAACAAAAATAATAAAAAAACGTAATGCGTGTTGCGTATCTTACAGTAGCCCTACAAAAATTAAAGAATTATTACACTCTCAACTACGCTGGGACAACCATATACAGTAAATAAATTGAGATATATTTTATACAAAATTGGGAACTATAAGCAAATTTTGACTATAGAACAGTTAAGGATAATTATGTCTCAATAGAAAGCTATATAAATTATTGAATAATAGTGTAACCACACCGACCGTTTAGCAAGAATCAAGAAAATAATAATGAAGACAATCTATAATAAAAAATGTCATTTTCAACTAAGCTTATGTACTTAAAAACCGAACTTTTTGATATAAGGCAAATCTGCTTCTATAGTACACAGTGTGTCCTAGATTTGCTTCTCTATACAGGAGTCTCGGCTCGATCTTTTATGCACTTGTGAGTCATCACTAGGTGTAAATTTCATGCTCTTTTCAAAAATCAAAAAATTCAATATGGCGGCCATAAGAAAAATGAAAGTTGAGGAAGGTTGCAGGAAAACACTAAACGCTTTCTTATTGGCCTTAAAAAAATGTCCGAATAATGTCACATTTTGACTTCTGTCAAATTAATCGTTTCGGATTTACTGGCAAAAATAAGATCCGAGATTTTCGCCGATATTTCCAAAACCAATTGACTGATCGTAAATCGGAAGTCGGGTATCGAATGCACTAAGTTTTCTTAAAAAATGTTCTCATTTAACCTTTGCTGTCGGTGTAACAGGACCCGAGATCCCTGTATAGAGAAGCGAATCTGGGACACACTGTATATAGTTTCACAAACTTCATCTTATGCGGGTACTGTACCGACCAAAAATATATTACTCCGATCTTATGCTTTCCTTGCTCTTAGGTCGTATAACCTATTACCGTCTGAGAAAAACAGAAATAACAGTTTAAAAGAGACTTGAAAAAGTATATTATGTCTAAGTCCCGAGCATATATTCACTAGCCAATTGACTTAAAAAACTGCTACCTGAAATGACGTTTACATCTACTAAATTCTACAAAAAATTATCGTATTCAACATGTATCACGATTATCTCTTTAAATATGTTTTATTGTGTGCGGAATGTAGTGTTGAATGTAATGAGTGTTTGAGTGAGTTTGATTATAAACAAAATAAAAACTCTGTCCCTTCCCGTCCCTCATGTTATAATTATTTGCTTTTGACGTTTGTTTTTATCTGCTCTTGAATTAATCGAATTTTAAATATTAAACAGGTGACGTGACTAACGTTAAGGATGTTTCTGTAGCATTTTTACAGGGTGTAAACGTTATGGTAGTCATTATTGAAATGGATAATAGGAGGGGTCAAAACAAGTCAAAAAGTTGACCCATGGTCCAAAAGTCAATAGATTTTTGTCTAAACGGCTTTACAGTCTACAACTTTAAGTGCCTTATATCGACCACAACCACCACAATCTTACTAATTTTTATAATCTAATCTAAAACATTTTTAAATTGGGTAATTAACAAATAAATGGCATTAAGTTTTTCTAAGTTAAGTCAAAATTTGTAGTCAGTAAGTAAGTTTCATTAAATTAAATATTTAAAATACACATGACAACAGCGCGTCGGTCATTCATCACTCTTTTGGAATCGGCAATCGATCGCAAACGGTAACAGTGGTTAGTTATTGTCCGCGTACGTCGTGTTTATTTACAATGTTCTCGAATCAAGAGTTCGCCGACATGTTGTTAGCTTACGGTGAAGCTCGTCAGAAATCAAATCTTGCAGCTCAAATTTATTGCGACAGATTTCGCCAACGGGTACACCCAGACAGAAGAAAATTTGTGCAAGTGTACCAAAGACTTCGAGATACAGGAAGTGTTCAGCCCACTAATATTCGCACTCGTGAAAGACAGGATACTGTAGAGCAGCAGGAACAAATTTTAAATATCGTGGAAATCAATGCAGATATCAGCACTCGGGAATTAGGCCGCCGCGTAGGACTATCGCATACCATAGTCCATAGAATCCTACGGGAAAATCTGCTTTATCGCTACCATGTACAACGAGTACAGGCCTTGTTACCAGAAGACTATCCTCGCAGACTAACATTCTGTCAGTGGTTTTTGCACAAAAACATTGAAATGCCGGATTTTTTTAAAAACAATCTAGCGACGGACGAATGTACTTTTACGCAAGACGGGATATTAAATTTCCATAATACTCACACGTGGGCACAAGAAAATCCTCATACCATTCGTGAAGGTCATTTCCAACACTTTTTAAAATAAATATTTGGGCGGGTATTCTTGACGATCAGGTAATTGGCCCTTTCGAGTTACCCCCAAACTTGTCAGGAGAAGGATACCTTATCTTTCTAGCCAATAACCTACCAGAACTTTTGGAACAAACCTTAGACAACATGTCATTTCAACGGAGACAGAATTTGTGGTATCGTCATGACGGGGCACCACCACACATTTTTAGGGGCGTCATTCAGTATTTGAATGAACATTATCCTAATCGCTCGATCGGTCGAAATGCTCCTGATCCTCGAAAATGGCCAGCAAGATCTCCTGACCTGAATCCGATGGATTTTTGGTATTAGGGAGAACTTAAGGGATGGTTTATGGGGTTGGTCCAATAACAACTGAATTACAACTTCACGAAAAAAAATTTAATGCAGCTGAAATAATAAATGGACAACTTCGAGAACCTAGAGTAAGAAGAAACTGGGTTCGTCGTAATGAAGCTTGTGTGGAAAGTGGAGGACGACATTTTGAATACCTTTAAATACAAAAAAAGTGCAGTGTGGGTTTTAAATAGCAAAACAATGTATGTATCTAAATTGTGTTCCCTATTTATAAGTGGATTTTTTTAATAATGTTCAATAAACTTTCACACACCAGGTGAAGCGCTGAGACAGTTAGTGGTAAGTCCGTTTTTTTTAATTGTTTACATTTTACGAGTGCATTATCAAATAATGAAATAATACCTAAGAGCCAGCAATAACAAACTCAATCTTTATTTACACTGCGTTCCGTCGTAATTTGCTCTGGCATTGCGGCGTTGTCAGATTTTATTATACTTTAAACACGATTTTCTCTAAAAAATGCCGTTTCGACCCCCATGTTATATGAAACTTTTTGCTTCTTTTAACCCCTTCTATCACCCATTTAAATAATGACTATCTTAACGTTTACACCCTGTATATTTTCTATTAAAATACTGTCTTAAGCGCACAAGGCTCTGTCTTCTGCGGACTTGCTATTTTTATTGTTTTAACTTCTAATTATTATGTGTAAAGAACTGAACAAATATTTTTTTATACCGAAGCAGGTGCGCAGGCACAAGCCTAAATGCCGAGACACCGCGGCTGCCATGGTGCTATGATGATCCCAACGAAATTATGTTAATCCGATTTTTGAACTGCCTAAGGTTGGTAGAACTGGGGAAAGCTTCCTCTTGTAGATTGTTCAACAATATCACCCTCGGGACAAAGGAGTGGTCGTATCGACCAGTTCTGGATGTACGAAGTTCGACACGGTTAGGATGGGAGGCCAAAGTCAGGCGGGTCTGTCTGTCAGGCACAGCGTGCGGCGGCATCATGGGAGAGAGCTCTGATGAGCGAAGCCCGTTGGTGTAGCGGTAGAAGAATGCTAGATCGCCGGCGGCACGCAGGTACGAACGGGTTCCGAGACTGTCTGTTAGAAAAGAGTCGTCGATCAGTCGGACAGCCCTCCTCTGGACAGCATCGAGCATAACTAATGTAGTCGGGGCTGCAGCACCCCAAACGTGTGAGCAATACTATATATATATATATATATATATATATATATATATATATATATAGGCAAGGCCTTATCTGGGTCTTGTATAGAGTGAGAAGGTCATGCCCTAAACAAATTTTGTAGCTTTTTCCAGCAGCTGCCGCTATTGACGAGATGTGTTGCCAGATCAGGTCCTCGGTGATCTGGACTCCGAATATCTCTTTGGTAGAACTCGGCCGTCCATCGAAACTGTATGAGCGCTAGGACGCTTTTCGTCCGTCAAAGTACAGTACTGTATTTTGGAAGCATTAAACTGTACAAGATTGTTGCGAACCCAAGCATTGATAACCTATAGATCTCTCGTCAGGGAGGAAGTCGTCGCTACTCTTCTTTTTTCCAGCTCAGCGGCTTGTCACTCTGAACATGTGGTCTTGCATCAATACGGTTGATCTTTATTTCTGCAAACTCGAGTCTCCGATCCGAATCATCCTTATTTAACTCTAGTACCAATTTGACTTTGTCGGGATGGAGACTTATGACGCTTCATTATTCTATTATGTAACATCGATCAAGTCTAATTGGTACAAGAGTTAAATGATTTCGATTGGAGGCTGGATTTTGTCGAAAGAATGATGAACCATATTGATGAAAGGCCAAATTATCCACGTCAAATCCATTTTTCAGATGAAGCATTAAAAGTCAATTTTTGATATTCTTCTTTTTCTAGCTATCCGCTGCTTCACAACATTTCTTGAAAGAGCAACTGTTGAAAAGGAAATTTTCTTGGCTTTCTATTTCTGCAATAAACAATGTCGATCTGATAAAATAAATCGGAGACTTTAGACAATATTGGAAGTAGTGTTAAATAAGTCAATGGTCAAATCTTATTATTTGTACATGTTCTTAGATGACTGTTTCCTTTTTGCAAGTCGAGAAAACAGTGAAAACATAGGGTCTACTGGTAGCATCGCTGACATAGAGACATTGCAATATGTAAATAATACAGGTACTAGGTTAAAGAACTTAACTGCTTACCCTACAATAAAAAAATTTGTTTCAAATATCACACCTGCTTGCCAAATTGTGCTCATGTGGAGCGACTATTTTGTGGGTATGACCACAAGACCTGATTGAAGAAAAATGATGTTCAATTAAAACCTTCAAGGTACGATTTTATGTCTCATTTGCGCGGTCAACGTGTAAGTAATTCATGTAATAATATAAACTCCACAAAACGTCGTTTTCTTACAAAGGTATTTTACTTTTGAAAAGTATTTAAAAGATACGTGTTTCATATCTTCTATCTAGCACTCCAGATACCATTCCAGATACTTTGTATAGGGAATTGTCTACACCACTGTACCAAGAACATCTTTCATTCTCTGTTGTTTCACCTGTATGTAGTTCCACTGCACTGTCAATTCTGGATAGCATCGATTGCACCCTAATTATTATGACACAAACGTAATGAAATCCGACCAGCAGACATAATATATAGATACTGACCATTGTGCAAAACGCACTTCGGTTTGCTGTTTTATCTGTATGTAGTTTCACTGCACTATCAATTCTGGACAGCATTGATTGAAACTAATTCTCATGATGGAAATATAATGAAATCCTACCAGCAGACATAATATACAGGGTTATCCAAATTAAGTGTCCACCATTAGTAACTTTGTTATTAGTGAAAATACAAAGTTGTTTGAATTAGCAAACTAGTAGCATTTTTAACGCTGGTAAAAATGAGAAATAAAAAAAAACAATTGAGAGTCGTAATTTTGATTTTTTTCAGTAAAATAACATTTTTTTAAATGGAAACCCCTGTATATTATATTTTTTTCTGTTAAAGCATCAAATTTTAAACAAAAAAGCTTACAATAACTTTTCTCCTAGGTTACAAATTGTTGAAGTTATGGCCTCCAATCTGAAACAATTAAATTGTATCGACAAACTTTATTTTCAACATCAACTTATAATCTTACAAAATACAATAACAATTTTTTTTAAAGAAGATGCTCGAAAACACCACCTTGTTCTTCAATACATTTTTGGGCACGTTTTTCAACTGCTCGAACTGTCTTAAGTATGGTCCTACCATCTATCTGGGTTATCTTTTCCCTAACTGCAGTCTTTAACGCGTCAAGGTTATCGTACCTTCGCTTGTAAATTTGGTTCTTTAAGTAACCCCACAAGAAGTAATCAAGTGGGTTTAGATCTGGTGATCTGCGAGGCCACTGTATTGGGCCATTTGTTCCTATCCACTGATCATTAAAAGTAGTACTTAGAAAATGATAAGTACCTCTGGAGTTGTGGGCAGGTGCGCCATCTTGCTGAAAATGCAGATGATGTCTACTTATAAGATCCAATTCGTCTAAGAAATTAGTCAGAATTTCTGACATAAATTCCACATATCTTTCACCAGTTAGGGTTCCCTCATAAAAGAACGGGCCAACAATTTTTGAACCAATTATACCGCACCAAACGTTGAAACTGAAACGGACTTGTGGGCCTCTTGGATGTACTAACAAAAGATTTTCTCTTGACCAATAATGGTGGTTTTTTCTATTAAACATTCCAGAATTTGAAAAATTTGATTCATCTGTCCATAAAAGGTAACGAAAGTTATTTACATTTTGGCGACAGAAGCTAAGATACCAATGGCAAAAAACAAGTCTTCTCTCTGGATCCCCTGCCAAAAGCGTTTGAACTGGTCGGTACTTATACGGAATAAATTTGTATTTTTTTAAAATCCTTTGAACAGTACCATAACTGAAATTAGAGTCCTTGAGAATATCTGCTATTGAATTCTCACGATAAGCTTCAAAATATCCAATAACTGCAATTTCCGTGGCCTCGCTTATTATGAATTCTTTTTTTGCCCTTGTTTTAGCAAAAACATTTTCGTTGCCCCTAAATTTTCGATAAAGTCTCAGAAAATATCGTTCATACGGTTGAATGCGAGCGGGATATAATTCACTGTAGTATTCTCTTGCTCTCAAGGAGGATTTTCTGCACACTAAATAGCATTCTAACATATCACACTTTTCTTCATGGGAGAACATTTTTCTTTAAATTAATGACACAATAAAGCTTATAAACAAGTATTTACACTAATGTTTGACATTATTTGATTTTATCATTGTTTTCCAAAGCCTTCTAGTTGCGAGTATGTCCAGTTTAACAATTTGTCGCTTATCTTAATGCTGTCAAATCGCGAACGCCATGTTGTTTTCATAGCCGTCTTAATATTATAATACTGCAAATAATTAAAAATATTTATCGTTATTTTGACTTTATTTTTGACTTTAGCGGAATAGTCATTATGAACTTTTTTGTTTAAAATTTGATGCTTTAACAGAAAAAAATATAATATACAGGGGTTTCCATTTAAAAAAATGTTATTTTACTGAAAAAAATCAAAATAACGACTCTCAATTGTTTTTTTTATTTCTCATTTTTACCAGCGTTAAAAATGCTACTAGTTTGCTAATTTAAACAACTTTGTATTTTTACTAATAACAAAGTTACCAATGGTGGACACTTAATTTGGATAACCCTGTATAGATACTGACCGTTCTGTAAGAGGTACTTCGGCTTTGAGTTCCGCCATTTGCAACGCTGAAGCAGGATTGATACAGATCCTACTTGTGAAGAATTAATTAGAGGGACATAATAATCCCTTCGTTAGTGAGCATATTGTACATACAGTAAATCATTTAGAGAGGGTCTTGTATTAACGTGGGTCACAAGAGCCACAAGCTGAAATATTTTGAGTGAAAAATGGAATAAGGGATATAGACGTTAGCTAACTTGAAGTGAAGTGAATCATTGACTAAAGGAATAATTTCTATTCCAAAGCAAGAAAGCTTAAGAAAATAAAGGTAAGACTACCAGTATCCCTTTATATATCTCCATCTTCCTCATACATATACATGCAACCTACCCTTGTGTGTGAACGTTTGTACGGTAAACTCAATGACATACGTTTTTTAGTTGTGTGTCTCCGTCTCGAAAACTTTGGGGTTGCGTATGAGTACTCTTCAATCATATTTGTCAGAGTGACAACTTACTTGACAGCGGCGTGCAATTTTTGTTGCCGTGTTATCAATCTTCAATATAAAATTGCACAATGCCCGGAAATACGATCAAGGGAGAAGGCCGACAGCTCGTGCTAAATTTATTAGAGTATTTCCAGGAAGAGAATGAAAACAGCGGACCCATGTTACACACTTCATATGGACTGGAGGGAGTAGCAGATGCGCTGAAGATTAGTCCGCGCAGTGTTCCGCCATGGTACGGAAACTCGATCTGTTTACTTATTTCAAATGGCGTTGTTGACGTAACCACTAAGAACGGTGACAACAACTATACCTGATTAAAAACTGTGACAGATATGTTTATGTTATGTCTATAGGAAATGTTGATGTTACTTGTGAGCGTGTTATCTACCTACTACTTACAATGCGTAGCGAATATTGCCACCCTTTTCAAGCCACTTTGCAAAGGTTTACCGACAAACAAGTTGAATATTTATTTGCCTATAGAGGAAAAAATGGTTATTACAACGCAGATATTACGCTGTTAATATTTTTTTTTGTTAATGCAGGATCATTTTTCCATTTCCCGAGTGTTGTTGTTTGCAGAATTTCATAGCTTCTCATACATTTCGAAATAACCAAGCTAACTCTATAACCAGGATTATTAATGTGTTCCAATGATTGCGTTTTCAAAAGAGCAACAACATTGCAGTTGTAAAGTTAAGTGTCTCTCCAAAATATATACAGGTACGCATATTCAGTGTGAATGCTTGTAGGTGCAGTACGGCGAGTGGTGGTAGAAGACAAATCATTTGTGTACAGGTGGTAGCAGAAAAATATTGATTTTCTAGAAAGTAATTGTATTCACTTCTTACTCAAGTTAAGTTTACTTTTCCCGAGAACCAATAGAAAATAACAAGTGGCTGGTAAAAAATCTGCAGTGTCTGTTTATTCATTTTTACTTCCACGCGTACTGGCTCAACTAGGTGTGGATCGTCGACTGTCATCGACGTCAGATGTACATATAGTTTCGATGATGTGCGCCTGCAGGAATTTATATTTGACTTTGTGTGAAAGCGTACCTGCCTCCAAAACTTTTTGAAGAACCCCAAAATTGTACAGAAAAGCATGCTGAATATGAACATTCTAACTGTATGGGAGTGTTTGACTTACTTCATCCATTCAATTTTTTGTTAGTACATGTACGTAGATAACTTTTTTCTCACAGTGGCCAACTTTTGACGACATAATTATTTATGAACATACGACAGCTTTGCTTAGAAAGTGCAGAGTCAAACTACTCGACGCTCTATTTCTAACAATCCTGTGCGTAACGTGTTTGTGCTGCTGCTAACAAGAGCAATAATACCCATCTCCTATATCGCGTTGACTACTTGCGAAATTATAGAGAGTGAGCTGTCACGGCAAACAATAGCTGAACTTCCAACAATGGCCTCGGAGGGCAAAAGGCAGGCAGGCAGGCAGTCAAATGAGCTTCGAGCCACGTCTCTGTTCTGCGAACATCAAAGTGCCATACTTGTGCCGCCGATTCAGTATAATACAATTATTATTAATTTCTGGAGAATTATTAAATCAGACAATATATAGGAGCTTTTCATGGCGTGATTTAGCGACAAAATTCGCGCAATTATTACATTCCGGCCATTTTCCAGCCGGCGGAGTCTCAATGCAAATCAAGTCATCGTCTGATAAATGGCGATTATACGTGCGATCTCGGATGAACGATGCATGGGCGCAACGCAAGTAGAAGTTTATGTTTAAGTTTACTTAAAAGTTAGAGATGAATATAAGTCTTTCAATGTGGTTGCGCTGCAAGATGCATGATGAAATGATTTCTGGGAACTTTTGCATAAAAATACGAGTCTATTAAATTAAAAGTTACAAGTAAATATTGTCAAATAATCTTCTGTTCGACATATTACCGACTGTAATGTCACCTTTAAATTACAAGTGCAGCACTATTAAAATGAAGGCATGGACTTCAAAATGGACCATAGGGTCGAGGTTTTCGCTGCTGCCATGGAAAAGCTCTCTCCCAACTGTGATCTTGATAATGACGTCTACGTAAGATCCGTCAGAGATATTTTAGAGCCAACGGCGTTAGCACTGAATCCTCTTCAGATAACTCCAGCGCAGTTCCAAGGTTAAAACCTTAAGGTGCGTAAAGCACCCGGGGAGGATCAAATCACCAACAAGGCGTTGAAGCTGCTCTAACTGAAAGCTCCGACATATTTGGCGACAATAATCAATGCTATGCTCAGAGTCCACCTATTCCATGCGGAGTAGAAGACTGTTGAGAGCATCATGATTCCAAAGAAGGTGTACATGTAACCAGAGGATTCACCGTCAGCTTGAGTACTGGCATCTTGCTTTCGGATGACTCAAAAGCCTTTGACAAGGCGTGGCGCGCAAGCCTCATCTATAAACTAATCCAAGAGGGTTTTCCTTTTTTACTGAAATCCTTCCCTGAAGGAACGTAGTTACGGATGAAGATTAACAATGTTTTGCGAAAAACACGGCTAGTACGGGCCGGTGTGTTCCTCATGGCTCGGTTCTAGGGCCAATCCTTTACTCAATTCTTATTCAGCAACTGTGAAGTCTACACTGACGACACTGCACTTGTCGCCCAGCCGCGTACTGGTGATCTGGTTCACGATGGGTTGCAGGGTGCTGTCGATTAAGTACTACAGTGGGCGGAACGGTGGCTGATCAAAGTTAGGCATTCGAAAACGCAGACTATTTATTGTACCAAAAAACGGCACCTCCGCCAGCCGAGGTTTCGGTAGACGGAGAGCGTATACCATGGAAAAATTTTGCCAAGTATCTGGGTGTCACCATTGATAAAGGATTGACCTAGCAGAAACATCTGCTGTCAGCGTTGAAAAGAAAATTCCAAATTGCGTTCCGACAACTATATCTCTTGTTATGTAGATCATCCAAATTGAGCTTGATGAACAAAAATCTGACTATATAAAATGATGATTGAACCAGCCATTACTTATGCAAGTGCGGCTTGGTGTTTTCTTGCCAAAACACACATGCAAAGTCTTCAAGTACTTCAAAGCCGGACTTTACGAACAATTTGCAACGCTCCATGGTTTGTCTCTCAAGGTTCAGGCGCAGCCACGTTATAGCCAAACAGAATCGCACAGCAACATTCTGTTGCGTAACTCAGTGGACTACACAGTGGAACGAGTTCGCAAGCATTCAAGGCCACGGGTCGCGCTGTGATCTAAAATTTGCGCACTCCTAGCACCCGAAATTACACTCTAACAAAACCTGAACCAAAATTTGTTTTTAGTCCACCTCAAAATTCATTCATGTAGAATCCAAAAGTGCATCTAGGCATAAGTTGACATGGAAAATGTCGATTTAAAAAAGGCTGAGTTAGGCGTCTGTGTAGGGCTACCTTTCTCAAAATCGAAATCAGGCCTCACTTAGTGATAGAATGTCTGGAAGGAGCTGTCGTAGAGGTAATTGAGCCATGACAGTTTTCATCAGATGCGCAAATCAACTGTATGTCTAATTCAAATATTCAAAATCCAGGCATCTTTGAAAGCATTAGATGTTAAATTATAGGTCAGTCAGATTAGATCGTAGATTTGTGTCATTACATTACCAAATTATGTTTGATAACGTAACGGCCTCGGTTCATGAGCTAAATACTTATTGCAGTATGGTACGGACACACGGCATAAATATTGTCATTAGACTGTTAGCAAATGTTAGGTATTGCAATACCTAGCAACAAAGATAACACAGAATAAAGTTAATCATAAAAGAATTACGGTGTTTCACTTCTATTCGTCATTGTCTGTCAAAGCGGTCCGTAGGACCTTTGCTCATGGTTGAAGTCTTGTAAGTCAGTAGGTCTGTCAGGTCTGGTTGCCCAGATACCAAACAAAGTCAGGGAGAAAGAAGGGAAGGAGAAAGGAAGGAAGGAGGGAGAGCAAAGAAAAAAGAAGTGCATCAATTTGAGGGGTGCCTTGGCATTGCTAGTTAGTATTCGGCAATTTCAAATTGATACTAAAATTAATTTTATGATTGGTTGTTGAAGAAAAATTATAATTTTGAGTTATTCACAAATATTGAAGAAAAAGTAGAGCGTCCAAATAAAATATTTAGAACGGAGGATCAAGACTAATTAAATAATAAAATATTATAATAAAAAAAAATACATTATATAATATTATGAAATAAAACGTGAATCAATACTTTTTACAATTTATTAGTGTATTTTGTTAAGGGTATACCAATTAACTGAATTCATAAATTGTTTAAACAATTTTATTGTAAAACATAAATTATTGTTAATTTATTATTATTTCTAAGTAATTTAGTTTTGAAGAATACAACGTTGCAAGTTTTCCGGAATTTCCCGATGTTCCAGGAGAATGGAAATATTCGATACGTCATTATACCGGCGAGTGATCCAAATTGAAGAAAAGAAGGTTCTATATTTTTTAGAAGCCGAGATAATGCAAAATTTTACAGCTCCGAAGACTCAATTCTCTCACGATCTCAACCAGAAATACTTACGCGAGTACCTTCACTTGAGGTGGCTACTTCTTAAAGACCTTTGAACTAATAGTAAACTTATAAATTAGATCATAAAATTGAGATTACTTGCTTAAAAATTTGTGTTAATTTCGAGTCTTAATGTTTATAAAGAACGCCTTTTGGGCGTAGAAGGTGTTTTGAAAACATGCATTTTTTAACCACCTATCCAGATCAACTCGTTAAAAGTCATATTGAAAAATAACTTGTTTATTGTAAATGTTTGTAACTATGAAAATGACTATTGTTATTACAATAGTTATACACATTTATTCAATATTGCTAAAAAGCCCCGTATTTAGCTTAATTTTAATTCTTAAATAATAGAGTTGAAGGTCGTTTTATGCTCTAAAATCTCCAGTTTACCAATTATTGATAAAATTTCATTCGGGAATTATACAAGCAAATTTCTGAATTTTGAGCTTCTTCCATTGTTTATAAAAAACAACGCGTATCTGGCTGTATCTTTATATGCATTTGTCATTAGAAAGACCCCTTCCTTTCAATAAAAACGTTAAGATATCTGCTAAACTTTTTTACACAAAATACCTATTTTTCTTCATCTGTAACCTGTAACAAAGTCCATAGCTCAGAGAAAAATTCTCTTGCGACGGGGTTCGAACCCGCGCAGCTTTTTGTGATTAGTAGACACGTATTTCGACAATAAGAAAATTATAGAAAACCGGCTTTTAATGCTTATCTGAAAAGCCAAAGTTTTTCAGTTTCAGTGACCAGTGCACCTGATACTGTAAGGCTTGAACTCCTTTATCCGCTCTTCTCTGTACGTTCATGGAGGAAAGTAATTCAGTACGCCCGATATATAAGGCATAAAGGTTATATGAAGACCCGATGGATGGTGTTTGTATCAAAAGCACGGTGTGCTAGGGCTAAATTAATATAGCACAGCTCGTCCTGTTAATATAGTGCAGCGATGTATGAAATGTTTCACTTTATTGAATTTCGTCTCCTGGAAATCCAGGTTTCAACGCACATTACCAATTGCCTTATACGTATGTGAATGTATGACTTATAATAAGCATGATAGATTGTATTTTGCTTCTTAAAATACCTTTTATATTTTCGCACTCAATTATTTCAAGTAGGCTAACATAACATCCTGGGTGTGCCATCGTGTTTAGAGATTTACGAAAACTTGAAAACAAGGAATGGCGACGCATGACTAGAAATGAAAAGAAGAATCTAAAAATGAATTGAGCTTAGTTTATATACATCTTTGAGGGAAGTATAATACTGCTTGCTGTGGAATTTGAATCTTTAACGATTTAGTATATTAAACTCAGAGTCTTTTTACAATATAAGCCTGTAGGGGTTATTATTTATCAGCTAAAGCATGATCTCACAAATACTTGTGTTTCTTAGATGTGATGCAATACTCATACTTGATTATTTATCTGCACTTATACTTTTCGTGTCGCTTATTAATGTCAGCTCAACATAGAATATATTTGGTATCATAATTCGCAACAATTCAAAAATAATGTTTTCAAATTCCAGAACATTCAAGGTAAATCGTGTACATATCTCATAAAACTGGTTCCAGTTTTTTACTGAGCATAGCAAGAAGCCCAAAATTCCAATTTTCTTACATCAAATAGGAATTCGCGACTATATCGGACTATAACAAACTTGACTTGGTTACCTTTTGAACCTGAGCTGCTCATAATTGTTTTGCATGTCGGAAATACCACTACAGGCATAGATAAACCACCTCTCTCTGTTGCTTGATGGTTTGGGTTTTCCCATTCATCCATAAGAAAATACAAATTAGGTTCCTACTTACTTCCCTTTCCTTCATAAATACTAATACTGTCAGTCGTGGATATGTCTAGTGACTTTGGCCACAAAAGCTTGTCTAGCCTCTAGATAGGTTTAATGAGACGGCAATTGGAATTAATAATGATAACAATAAATTGGCTTTATTTTGTGTATGTCTTTGAAACAAAAAAATGTGATATAATACTGAATTAACAGAAATGTATGCATATTATTCAATAATAGCTAATGAATAATGGACACAGAAAAATATAAACAGTTACAAGCATAGACCATATTTCCAGCATTTGGCGTTCATCAGACGTCGGCGTGCAGTTTCAGTTTGAATCTCTTTTTAAAATTAAATTGTGTGTAATTTTGGAATGTTACAGATATATATTATATAATTTAATTGCGTTGGAGCTGAATGATTTTTTGTAGACAGCTTTAGAATGCAAGAGTATCACTAACATATTTCTATTTTCATTTGATTTATGTCGCAACATCGTGCTAAATTCTTATGCAAATATCGTGGCATCTTATGTGTCAGTGGCAATTAGTGGAGTTTCTGCATGTCTTTAATCTGCAGAATACCAAGCTTCTTAAATTTATGAGAAATATGATCAAAGTTTCGTATTCCGCAAGAAAATCTGGTAGACATTATTTGCCTATGCAGATAAAACTGCTTCAAAATGCAGTATGAATTCACGTTTTGTATTTTAGTTCGGTGTCAATCCAGAGTCCTTAGTTTTTTTACTCACTTATTATAGGAAGCTGGTTATCATGGATTTTCAGGTTAATTTCCATTTCGATCGATGTTCTTTTGTTTTTCGAGTCGAAAACCACAACTTTTATGTTATGCGAGCCCGAGGTGTCTACTAGTCTTGTTAAACCTTCGCTGAATAATGCCTCTGCCTTTTCAAAACCTTTATGTTGAAAACTAAAATAAACTTGAGTATCATCGGCATAGTGAATTATGGACATATTGATTGAAAGCTGACAAAAGCAAAGGACCCACTACGGAACCTTGAGGAACATCGTAGTTCATAGCAATTGATTTAGACATTTTTGAAGTTAATAGGGCTTTTTGATTCCTATTAGAAAAATAATAGTGTATCAAATTGACAGCAGCGTCATTAAACCACAGAAAGGCAGCTTAGTAGCAAAATTTCAGGGTCTATCGTATCGAATGCTTTTGTGTAATCCAGCAGAACCAAACATGCGAAACTTGATCAAGGCCTCAGTGATATTGGCCAGAGCCATTGCTGTGTTATGGTTTGCCTTAAATCATATATTGATGGAATTATTTTATTACTGAAAATATGGTCGAATATTTATTTCCCGTTCCAAAAGCTTTGAAAGTGCGGGAAGTGAGCTGACTGGCCTAAGTTGTGTTAAAGATGTGGGAATCGATACTTTAGGAATAGATATGACGATAGTCTGTTCTCACACATCTGGGAAACAGACTACATGTTGCTTTGGCGTGATTGATAATATACTAAGTGACATATAAATCCGAACACCCAGTTTAAATGGTTTTATTTTAATAAAAGTTGGTGAATGTATTTATCTTACCGTAAATAACAAGTGAAAAAATTTTCAGCCTTATCAGTTGGACATTCCGGTTTTTATACTGCTTTTTTTTAATTCACTAACGCTCTAAAAATGAATATTTCAGCCGCAGTAAAGAATCAACGTTGGCGGATTTTGGTTCTTGACATCCTTTGCGATCGGTTACGATGCCTAGAGTACGGAGACCTGTACGATTTCGTCAACTTAGTGAGTTTGATAGGGGCCGTATAGTGGGACTTCGGGAAGCTGGACTTTCTTTTCGGGCAATTGCAGTTAGAGTGCAAAGAAGTGTTAGAAACTGTGGTTAGGTGTTGTCAGGCATGGCTTCGAGAAGACCGTACGCAAAGAGCAAGGGGCACTGGACGCCGCCGCAGAACAACAGACCGTGAACATCGCCGCCTAAGGTTATTGGCCTTAAGGGACCGTTTCTCCACTACCAGGTCCATCGCAAATGAATGGTTTACAGAACACGGAAGACCTATTGGCATGCGAAGTGTTTATCGACGAATGAGAAGTTTTGGCTTGTTTTCATACCGGCCACACTGGGTCCTCCCTTTAACTCGAGAACACCGACGTAATCGCCTTGAGTGGTGCAAACAACGGTCACTCTGGGATCAGGAATGGTACAGTATTGTCTTTAGTGACGAGTCTCGATTTTGTTTAGGCATGCACGATGGTCGTGCCAGGGTTAGAAGGCGACGTGGTGAAAGGAGGAATCCACAGTTTTTTGTTGAAAGACATGTTCATCACACTGTTGGAGTTATGGTTTGGGGTGCTATAGCTTATGGTTCCAGGTCACCTTTAATCTTCATCAGAGGTAACATGAACGCGCAGCGTTATATCCACGAAGTTCTAGAACCCCATCTTTTACCCTATCTTGACACCCTGGCAGATCCAACTTTCCAACAAGATAATGCCCGACCACATGTTGCAAGAGTCACAATAGACTTCTTTCATCATAATGGCGTCACATTGTTACCATGGCCACCAAGATCTCCCGACTTATCCCCAATTGAGCACGTGTGGGATATGATGGGTAGGAGATTGCTCACTTTGCAACGTCCTCCTCAGACTCTAGAAGCACTTCGGGAGGAGTTGGTGGTTGCCTGGAATGAGATACCACAGGAGGATATTGACCACCTGATCAGAGGCATGCCTAGGCGCGTTAGAGAATGCGTAGCACATCAGGGTGCATCCACACATTATTAAAGGTCAAAGGGCTTTAAAGCAGTGCAATCATTTTGAAATTTTTATCATTTACTTATTATGCTTCATTAAGTACTTATATAAAATTTTATTAAAATAAAACCATTTAAACTGGGTGTTCGGATTTATATGTCACTTAGTATATATGTAATGTGGTCTGAAATAACCTGAAATTTTATTTATGTTGGGAGTGGTAAGTTTCTTAAGGGAACTCCATATTGCTTTAGTGTTCCTCCCAGAGAGAATGCATTCCATATATGCCCTTTTCTCTCTCCGAATAGTAGCAGCATAATCACGCAGTTCTTTATAATAGTTCCACTAAGCAGTTATTTTAAACCTTAGATAAGCCTTATCTCTAGCTTTATTGATCATCTTAATGTTTATTATATGAGCGGGTGGCTTGGTAATCCTTAATGTCTTCATAGGTGCACAATTATCAAATGAATTTAGTATGTTCTTATTTAAAAATTCTACCATGTCATTAAGGTTATTTAATTGAAAAGTATCATCTCAATAAATCGAATAGGCCAGAAAAGATACCTTCATTAACGTTACGAAAGTCCCAAACGTGTAAAACTTCTGTGTCTGGTTGCACAAACAACAGCTGAATGATCAGATAACTCATGAACTTCCCTACGTTTTCTTCATCCGAGCAGATGACAACATCTATTTTGTTAGTGGCCAAATCTCGCTATTGTACAAACCTTATTTCTCTACATACCTGCATATCTACCAATCGTAATCTTGCATTTCTGATTATAGACCTACAATTTCTCAAAGGGATTTCCAAGCGGAAACATCAAAGACAACGTCCTAACAGGCAGGTCTGAATGACACTGGAGAGAAAAATAACGACTTTGTAGATAAATGAAATTAGTTATTTTATGTTTGCATAATTGTAATACAACTCTCGGCTAGTAATTTTTATCCAACATTGAGAGGACCTGGTTTGTTGCGAAATAAAATGGAATTGTGTATGTCGTGGCCATATCGTAAAATTGACAAGTTCATTAAATAATAACAATAATGTTTATTTGGTAAAATTCAAAATGTAATATAAATAATACATGAAAATATACCAATAAACCTGAAATACCCAAAAAAGTATGAACATGTGTTTGAACTTGAGATGTAATGAATCAACCTTGAAATACAAAAGATTTTATGTTTTAGTCGGATTTATTAATTTAGCAACAGGTCGTACTGAGTTTTGATGTCCATGAGCTTATGTATAAATAATTTTGACTGACTAAGAATCCCTGACTTTAATTCAATTTTGGTACGATTTTTACACTGGATATGTTTTAAATTTGGTGGAATAATGTTATAAACTTGTTGGGCCTAGAAAAAAAAAATGATCGTTGACTAAGTTTTATTCAATCTGGATATAGTATCTGATGTGTTTTTAAATCTGGTTTGATGATTATGATTTATATGTTTAGTTAAACATATGATTGATTGTATTGTGGAAATAAAATTGCCTGGAGTCCGAAATTTGTGATCCACTATAAAGATCTCTTGGATATAATTTATTTTTGTTAAACATAATCTTTAATATCGACTTCTGACACTTTCAAACTTTTTACAATAATTATTATCAATCATCACTCCACTCCATGCCAAGATTACATAAGAAATAATTGGGTAGATAAGTGTGTGATAAATCATGTATGGATATATAAACATTGAGGGCTCTTCTGAAATATTTCATTTTTGGAATAAGCAAGTTTTCAACATGTACCATATTCCATTTAACTGTTATCTACAATAATCTCTAAGTATCTGATATTATTTACTTTACCGATTATATGTATTTGTAGTCATCTGTTGTTTTAATTTGGAATTTATCAAAGGGTGAAGAAGAAGATTTCTTAAAATTCATTGTCAAAACTCTGTCTGTGAAAAAGTTCATTGACTTTTGGATATACAATTCGATTTTGATTTTTTAAAGAATATCAATCACTATCTAAATACATAATAGCCGGGTCAATAATTATTCCATCATTATTTTATTTAAAAAGGTCTTCTTTTTCTATTTTTAAATAACGGTCAATAAAATTAAAAGTTCTTCCGCGAAATCCTTAAATTTAAAAGATAGGAGTTTTTGATGAGTGATGCTATCAAAAGCGTTGGCTAAATCTATTAAAATGAAGGCGGATGGTATTTTTATCAGTCTACTTATACAATTTAGTAGTTAGTTGTACGAGTGCATCTTGAGTAGATTTTTTCTTTGAAATCAGTATTGTTGCTTACAGACGAGAATAAATTTCGCAACAAAATCTGAGAATCGCTTTTTACCAGAATGTTTTCGAAAATTTTGAAAAAAATTGCTAATACGTAGATCTGTAATTAAAAGTGTTATGTTTATCTCCAGGTTTTTTTTTTTTTTTTTTTTTTTTTATTTACATAAGCTGCATCAGCTAATTAGCTATTAGCAGCGGATTTAATGTGTACATGAATCAAATTTTATGTATTAAATTACAATGGCTCAAGAACAACATTAGATTTCGGACATTGCAGGTGGCTCCAATTATGTCTTTTAGAGTTTTACCACAGAGATTAAACTGATGTCTTTGTTGTTCGAACATTGGACACTCCACTAGAATGTGTTTTACCGATAAAACGCTTTCACACATAAAACACATTGGTTCAGGGTCACGGGTGATGAGGTAGCTGTGGGTGATTCTTGTGTGGCCCAGTCGGAGGCGGGTTATTATCACTTGCAGTCTCCTTTTTTCTGTTACTGTTTGCAATTCGTTGAGCTTGGGTTTCACTTCTTGTAGCTTGGAAGGCTTGTTCCTCCACACACTATTCCACTGGTCTATTGTTTTGCCTTTTACATATACCTTCATATCTGATGCTGGAACTGGGAGGTTGCAGATGCTGTTGTTCGTTGCCGCTCTTTTAGCGTTTGTATCCGCTGTTTCATTCCCTGCTATTCCTTTGTGAGATGGAGCCCACATAAGTACTATAATCTGGTTATTGTTGGTGAGTTGAGTAATTGTTTCTTGTATTATCTTGGCTATCGGGTTTTTTGTATATAACTTATTGATGGAGTATATTGAGCTAAGTGAGTCTGTAATGATTATCCATTTTTGGTCAACGGTGCTTTCTATATATTTTAATGCTTCCAGAATCGCGTAAAGCTCTCCTGTCAGAGTAGTGGCTGAGTCAGGAATCTTCAAGGTCTTGATGGTTGTTGGTGTAACTATTGCTGCTCCGCAGTTTGATCCTTGTTTCGATGCGTCGGTAAATATTAGCTTGTGGTCAAGATATTTACCAACGATTTCGTAGAAATTCCTCTGTATTATTTCGTTAGGGGTGCTATGCTTGTCTAGTTCTGTTAGCTGGGTATTTACACGAGGAAGCTGAACAGCCCAAGGTGGTGCGTTTGAGACTTTGACTGGATATAATTGAGGCATTTGGCTTATATTCAACTGTATTAGGTGAGATCTAACTCTTCTGTGTAGTGGTGGAATGTGCAATGGATTTCTGTCGTATTCTATGAGGGTGCGTAGGTTTTTAGAAGTGGGAGCATCTGGGTTTGATGCTGTGTTAATGATATATGATGAACTGAGAATGTCTCGTCGCAGTTGCAGTGGGGGTTCTCCTGCTTCGCAGTATAAGCTTTCCAGCGGTGTTGTTCGATAGGCTCCTAGTATGATACGTAAAGCTGTATTATGTACCACATCTAGATGCTTTAATATGGTTTTTTTGGCAGATGCATACACGATACACCCGTAGTCTATTTTTGATCGTATTAGCAGTCTGTAAATGGTTAAAAGTGTTTTGCTTTCTGCTCCCCAGTGCTTATGTGCTAGACATTTTAACACATTAATTCTCCTTTGGCAAGACTGAATAAGCTGAGTGATATGTTTTCTCCATGTTAGACGTCTGTCAAATGTTATTCCTAGAAACCTGATTTCATCCGTGTACTCTAGCGATGTGTCATGTATTTGTAGTGATGGATTATTCTGTTCACATTTTTTGCTGAAGATGATGCATTTTGTTTTGCTGGGAGAAAACGAAAAGCCTGTCTGATTGGACCAATGTTCTAATTTCGATAACTGCGCTTTTAAGAGTTGGGCACTGGTTTCAATATTTTTGCCTCTTACGTAAATTATCATGTCGTCTGCGTAGAGTCTGGCTTGGACAGGTTTCTCCATATTATCCAAGATGTCATTGATTGTAATTAGAAAAAGTGTCGGACTGATAATTGATCCCTGTGGTACACCGTTCTCTTGTGTTTTCAATTTGGACAGTGATCCATTCACTCGAACCTGGAAGTTTCTTTCACCCAAAAAGTTGGCAATGAAAGCTAATATATGTCCATTGTAGCCGCAGTCTTTAAGCTTCTCGATTATTTTATATCTCCACGCCGTATCGAAGGCTTTATTAATGTCAAAGTAAATGGCAAAACAGTGTTGCTGGTTTTCAAATGCCTCCTGAATATAATTGTTCAAATCGACTATATTATCCATAGTCGATCTGTTCGGCCTGAAACCTGCTTGTTCCTGTATCAGTACGTGTTTTTGTTCTAGGCTCCAGACCAGGCGCTTGTTTATAATTTTCTCAAGCAATTTACATGGTACACATGTTAAGGAAATTAGTCTGTATGACTCTGGATCTAGCTGTTGTTTACCTGGCTTAACTATGGGAATGGCAATTGCTTGATTCCAGCTATTCGGAAACTCATGTTTTGACCATATTATATTGTAAATGTCCAATAAACATTTCCTACCGGATAGAGGCAGGTTCTTGAGGAAGACGGTTGGAATATCGTCTGGCCCTGGTGATGTGTTTTTCATATCTTGAATGGCATCGAGCAGTTCGTTAATGGTTAGGGGAGTGTTGATGGTGTCTTCATTATTCTCAACTGTTATTGGAATTGTTTCGTGTTGTGTTTTGTGAGCTATGAACTCTTGAGAGTAGTTATCATTGCTGGAGTGCTTATAGTATGTTTTCGATAGTATTTCAGCAATTTCATCGCTGTTAGTGTGAATTATCGATTCATCTTTTATTGCTTTAATTTTTTGAAAACTATTTGCGCCTGAGATACTTTTTATCTTTTTCCAAATTGTTGATATTGGTGTTCTTGTATTCATTCCTTCAACAAAATTTTGCCACGACTTTTTCTGATTTCTGTTTGTTGTAAGTCTTGCTCTGGCCTGCTTCTGTCTTAAGTCACGTAGGTTTTCAGTCGTTTTGTGTCTTTTGTACTTATTTAGAGCTGATTTACTTTCTTTGAGTGCTGTCTCGCATTCTTGGTTCCACCAAGGAACTGGATTTTTCTTTTTGACGGTTTTTGTTTTCCCAATGTGTTGTTGTGCTGCTTTGGTGATTAAGGTATTAAACTTTTCTATAATTATGTTTATATTTTCGGTTAAATCGATGTTGTTAATATTGTTGTCTATATATTGCGAGTAATCAGTCCAGTTGGCCTCTTTTAATCTCCATTTATTTGGTGGTATCGTATCACTTCTATCATTTCTTGAATCTGAGATGACAATAGGAAAATGATCGCTATTATATAAGTCATCAGCAGTGGTCCAATTCAGATGCGTCAGAAGGCTCGGCGAGCATGCGCTTAAGTCGATGGTAGAAAATCTCCCTGAAGCAGCATCAAACCTTGTGCTGCTTCCATCGTTAAGTAAGGCTAGGTTCTTCGTCTCAAGTGCTTCCTTGAATAATTCTCCCCTAGGATCATTTTTAAAAGAGCCCCACGAGATGCTGTGGGCGTTGAAGTCTCCTAATATTATTCTAGGGCTGGGTATTTGTTCTAACAGAGCTTGGAATTCGGCAGGTTCCAAATGGTAGTCTGGTGGGATGTAAATGTTACATATGTTGAGTACATCTTTGAGGTCTATAGATATAGCTATAGCTTCTAGGTTTGTATTCAATGGAATTGGTCGGACAGGTATCTCCCTTTTGACGTATATTGAGACTCCACCGCTTGCTGTGGGTCTTTGCCTGTTTTTGAAAAATCCTGCATAGTTTTTGGGTGAGTGTGATTTTGTGTCGTGGAAATGCGTTTCCTGGAGGCAAACGACATCTGGTGTATAATCAGCTATCAGTTTTTTTAACATGTTTAAATGGACATAGTATCCATTTAAGTTCCATTGCAATATTGACATGATTCTTATTTTAGTAAAAAGATGTGTCTATTGAGGAAGTATCGCTAAGAGAGTCATTGAGACTTTTGTCGATGATGCGTTCCAGTTTCTTCCGAAGTCTGGTGCAGCGGTTTTTTAGCGTTCTGTCATCTATATGAGAATATATTAGTAGTAACATTTCTGTAAGTCCCTTGATATCATCTGTAAAGTCGTTTATGATATGTGTTATGTCTTGTACCCCATGTGTGTTTTCCAGTAAACTCTTGAGCTGGTCACAATTTAACGCGAGTGGTGGGGTATGGCTTTCTATAAATGCTTTAACTGGAGATAAAGCATCGTCTTGGATGATCGACGGTCCAGTTTCCGACTTATGCTTTTTGGTGTTAATGTTTCTTGGAATAGTGAACGTAGGACTGTTGGGTGTATTTGCTGCTGGAGGTGTTAAAATATTTGAAATGGGTCTTTTGTTGGGTGCTTTATCTATTATATTTGTCTGGCTGCTACTGAATGTTACGCTTCGTGGTTCATGTGAGGTGTTGGATGTCTGTACTGGTATTTCCTTGTTGCTTGGTTGAGATGAAGGGAGAAAAACTGTTGTTTTGCTATGATTCTGTTCTATCCTTTGAGTGGTTTCGGTGGCTGAAATTTCTGGCTGACTATATTGTGTGTTGCTGTTATTTGTCAGTGGTGTGTTGTTTACAGAAGGACAGTGTGAAGCAATATGACCAGAAAGTTTACATTTAAAACATTTCTGACTGTCTAGCGATAAGAAGATGCGATATGATAGACTATCGTGAGTGATTTCGATGGACTCAGGTATTTGGTTAGATTCTAGAGGTGTAATATATACCTGCCTCCTGAAGCTTAATATGTGATTGTATTCTGGTACTGTTGCTCCGATTCTCAAAAATGTTATGGAAGATATTAATTTCAAGCCTAGATCTTGTAGTTTTTCCTTTAAAACTGCGTGTGGTATTGTTGGGCAAACGTTCGATAGCACTAACCTGTCCGATGGTGAAATTAATTTACGGGCCTTAATTTTTTCTCCTTGTATTACAATTTCCCCTGGGTTCTCTACGAATTTATTTACTAATTCCTTGCTGGAGAGGTATATGCAAATTCTGTTATTGGAAATTCTAGAGCAAAACAAAATGTTCTTCGGGTCAATCATTGGTCCTAATTGGAGCAAGTAATCTTGTATTCTTGCTCCGTCTATGGAATTGAAAACTATAGCTTGTTCTTGAGTTGGATGTTTATATGTAGTTAGAATTGTGGAATAGTGTGTGGGTTGGTTAATCGGTGTTGATGTCATTGTTGCTAAGGTTTTATATCAGTATGGAAAAATATCATTTCTGAATACGGACCTGTTCTTTCGAGGTCCAAATTGTGGACGCGTTTTTCCCGAACGCTTGAGATTGGAATGTTGAGTATTTGATCCACTGATTTACTATGTTCTCGGTATATAGCACAATATTTCCTACTCACAATGCGTCCTGGTTCGTGATTTGCACTATATGGTAGCAAGTCGAAAATTGTTTGTGTTATGGTTCACTTTTAATACGGTAAATTCACGAGCTCACTATCAGATAGACTAACTGACTCGGTTGCAGGACCGAACTCTATCTCCAGGTTTGAAAATTGGTTTGATTGATTTTTAAGTTGGGATGCAAATATTTCGTTTTCCGTACAAGAGTTTATGAGATACGCTGAAATGTTTGAAATGTTACTTCAGAGTATATGCAGTTATGTTATCAAAACCAGATGATTTTTTAACTTTCAGACCTTTGGTGATATCTTTAATTTCATTCTGATCAGTTGATGTTACATACATAGAATTTTGTGAAATAGTTTTCGTATACAACATTTTTTTTTTCTCATTTGAAATCTTTTTTACCAATTTATCACCTATTTCAGAAAAATATTTGCAGATTCCTCAGTTGTTTAACCCTTTATCTGCCTTTACGCGACACCTTATTGAAAAAATCTAATATTGACATAGGTTATCAGTCATGACTTATAGATGACATGAGATTTATAAAAGCTGAAAAATAACCTGGGAAAATCATTTATTTATAAAACGAATATCAAGAAATAAACAAAATATATATTTCTAGTTTCACAAAATACAATATGATGAAACAGCCAAATCTAATTGGAATGGAAAAGGTAGAAAACAAATCTTATTTGGGGTGAAACAAAGCCTAAGATTGCATTTGGTACAAAAGATTGTTGTAAATCCATTGCCATCTTTTCGATCTGCTTGGACTGCGATACAGACCAAGTAATGAATTGACCTTATCGACACCGCCCATGTGCTTATTGTATTGCGTTATAACGGATGGACAAGGGATGACAATTTTTTCTTTTCCACTTTCGAATACCTTCTTATCGACTTTACGAGATTTAGGCCACAGAATGTACTTGCTAATAGAACACATTTATTGGCAGCCTATTTTACTTCTATTATACCTTTGTCTGTATCTGCTTTATAAATGTAGGAACCTCTTCCCCTTTTTTGAAGTACTTTATCGGTTTCAAGTTCAGTTCAGTTTTTCGTCTTTGTGGTGGTGGTGGCTCAGTTTCATCGTCACTTTCTTCGAATTCAGAATTACTTTCTGGAAACAGCATGTCAAGTCCTGAAGGCACTTCTTCTTCATCGTTAAGCTCATTTGTTTGGGAAATATTTTCTCCGTCACTGAAATCGTCGTCTGAGTCATCGCAAATATGCGGATCTGTGGGAATTACGGTCGGTGCCTTCTTTTTGCCGAAAAAACATGTAGTGCTTATGGTTGGAAAATTATCCAGATCGGAAGACTGAAAAAGAAAACGTAATTATTCTGGCAATGTTGCTTGAGAGATACATACTAAACAAAGTCATTTTCCTGCTTATTTTCTGATCTATCGCTTAAAAATTATCATAAACATAAAGACTCAACCTTCTTTTATATCAACCAAGGCTAATAGAACATAAAAACAAATGATTACTTACCATTTGCAACTAAAATCCCAACTACAGATTCATACGTGCACCAAACACCTGTTACGCGGCAACTATATTGGAAATTTTGACTCAACTTACGCGCAACACTGCCCAATTAGACCGTTAGAGCAGGGATGACGAGAAATTGAGGTTTAAAGATGATGTTGCCTACAGGCTACAGCACCAGATATAGGGTTAAGCATCGTTTTGTATAAGTTTATGTTTTCCTGCTCTACAGGGTGGGCCATAAGAGTGCTGGCGATTTAAATCTTAAATTTTCTCGGAAACGCGGGGCGCGGATTGGGGGGGATAATCTGTTAGCCGCGTCGTTGCCTGGAAATTTAGTAGCCATGGAGCCATACACGAGAGCGAAGCGTGCATTTTGTGTCCGAGCACATTATGAAAACAATAAATCGGTTATTACTGCACAACGTTTGTATCGACGTGAATGCAGTTTACGCGATTTAAGAGAAGTTCCAAGCGCCAATGTGATACGAAAATGGATCAGAATGTTCGAAACAACCGGCTCGACAGTAGCAATAACAGCTCGTGGTCGTCCAGTTTCTGCAAGATCAGCCGACAATGTAGAGCGTGTTCGTGTTTCAGTTCAGCGAAATCCGCAATAGTCAACACGTAAGAGATGTCAGGCTTTGGACATCAAAAGAACGAGCTTGCGGCGAATTTTTAAGCCTGATTTGCATGGAAGGCTTATAAGATTCAACTAGTCCAAGCATTAAAACCAGTTGACGCCAATAACCGACTTAACTTTGTCAATTTGATGCTCGACTGATTCAACAGTTTTAACAACGTAATGTTTAGTGATGAGGTCAATTTTCACCTCAATGGCCATGTTAACAAACAAAATTGTCGGTTCTGGTCCGAAACTCATCCCCGATGCTTGCATGAAGTCCACTTCACAGCCCTAAACTAGTCGTGTGGCTGGAATTACGTCAACCGGTATTATTGTACCGTACTTTTTTGATGACGAAAGAGGGCAAGGGATGACAGTTAAAGCTAACAATTATTGCAATATGATAATAGACTTTTTGGTGCCAGCTTTACAAGAACTCCAAGGCAATACCTCTAAAATGTGGTTTCAACAAGATGGGGCCACATGTCATACAGCAGGGTATCTAGAGCTGCCGAAAAATATCTTTCCCGGAAAGCTCATTTCGAAAGGGGGATATTGAATGGCCACCACATAGCCCCGATCTTTCTCCATGCGATTATTTCCTATGGGGCTACCTAAAATCGGTGGTCTACAAGAATAATCCAACTAATTTAGAGCAGCTGAAGAGGAATATTGTGCAGGAAAGTAACAAAATACCGAGAACAACTTTTCAACGAGTTTTCTAAAATCTGCAGCTTCGGTTTCGAGAGTGTCAAGCAGCCGAAGCCATTTGAACAACATTATTTTTAAGTCTTAAGAAATCCTATCTTCCTACTTTTCAAAAATACATTTATTTTTCTTTTATATTGGGTAGTTATTTTTTAATTGAATATTGAAATTGCCCACACCTTTATGGCCCACCCTGTGTATAGGGAATTTGATTATTTTTTTCTGTATGCTGAATTTTATTTATAAAATTCTACATTTTAGCAGAGGTATTTAGAAATGTATCGATCTCTTCTTTAAAGAATTTTAACTTAGCTTCTTTTATAATAATGTTATATACTTTATATTCATTTAAAAGTTATAAGTCCTGTGGAATATTTTATAGTTTATTTTTTGTTAATGGATTTTATGATTTCGTTTGATACCCACGTATATCTTTTTAATTGATTCCGTGGGATTTTCACCGTAATTTATGTGATTTTGAAGCCCTGAGACAAAATGCTTTTCCCGGGTCATCTTCTCTGTATACATTTAGCCAATTATTATCGTCGAATATTTTATTGTCTGACTTGTTATAGTCAATATAAGTTTTAGTGTTATGTTGTACATGTTTCTTCAAAGTAAATATTAAACTTTAGTGGGGAAGTAATTCGAAATTGCATATTCTACAACTGCTGCATAGATGTTTTCATTTGCGATTTTTGATTTTATAAAAATAAAATCGATGCAACTGATGCTTTCTCCAGCCAACCTGGTAATTTCATTAATTGCGGATTGGTAGCCGTATTCAGCCATTCCATCAGACATTCTTGAGAGCTTTTGTCGTTTGATCTAACATGTAGATGTTTATATTCTCTATCATTAAATTAACGTCAAGGCATTTTATTATTTTTAAGATATTTATATAATTCTTCATTGAATGATGATACACGTATGGAGGGTGATTTGTGCATTCCATTAATTTGCATCTGCTTGCTTTCCTTTTAAACAACAACTTTCAATAGTACATTTTATTTAGATAAACAATTTTGAATTCACTAACTAAATTTTCCCCGTTCTGTAACGTCAGTTTGGTAATAACCTTTACAGTACTGACTTTTTCCTCCACGTTATTGAGGAACAATATACTTTGTAGAATTTCGGAATCGTTCCCGGATTCATTTTCTGAATCGACTTTTTTATTAACATTCAAGGATTGTACCTCTCAGGTCTTCTAATTTCGTAGCTCGTACCAAGTTTTGTATTTGAAGACGTCTTACATTTATTTAGATCATTAGGAAACAATTGCGCCGTTTTAGCTCTATGGTATATTTTTCTATTTTCTCTGTCTTCTCGTATATCTTGCCTATATCTCATTTTATTATCTATTGGCAAAGTCATGATGTGCATTGATCAGATCAATGATAAGTCGTTTGACGCGCGCGGCTACTTCATGAAATGGTCAAGCATGCTTGATAAAATCGTAAAATCAACTGCATTAATTACAAACAGAGGCGCTGGGAGCGCTTTGTTTACATTTGAATATGGCGATCGTTAATAACAAAGTTGTTTTTCTAGGTGAAAATTCTAATAAATCGTTACCCAAAGAAGAAGAAATCCCGGTTAAAACGACAAAAAGGTACTAGAGTTCTCGAGTGCTATGCGGGTAATGCAAATACCGATTGAAACGTCAGAGCGCCGGCGTCGTAAAGATCGGAACATGTTTCACATGTAGTACTTCACCCTTAAATTACATTATCATTTACTTATTTGAAGTCAAAGTCCTGTGGCTGCTAGAATATTGTGTATATAGGTATATTGAACTAGTGCTTGACTTATTTACCCTTTGCACCTGGGTACCTGACTGTTTTGCATGTCGGAAATGCTACTGCACTAATCCCTCAGAAAATGCAAATTAGGTTCCTGCTTACTTCCCTTTCATTCATAAATACTAATACTGTCATTCATGGATACTTCTAATTACTTTGGCCACAAAAGCTAATCTAGCCCCTGGATAAGGTTAATGAGACAGCAATTGGAAACCACACAATGGCGCAAACGCAATTTGTCTACCTACCTGGATTTCTGCCAAGAATTGTAAACTTGCATTTGTGACTATAGACTTACAATTCCCAAAAGAATTTCTAAGCGGAAGGATCTGAACAGGCAGGTCTCAATGACTTACTAGAGACATTGTGCCATTATATGATAGGATAAATAATTATTGTAATACGAATGTAGGCTAGTAAAATACAGTTTTTATCCAACACTGATAGGATCTGGTTTGTTTGGAATTAATAATAATAATAATAATAATAATAATAATAATATAAGTTTATTCACGAATAAAGTATTACAGTTTATTGAAAATAAATATGCATATATACGCAAATAACCTGAAATAACCCCACAGAAGAATTTGATTCTTGTGCGTGGGAAAACATTTTTCATAACAATCTTTGCTTTGAACATCGTTAAATATAGTTAATACATAAATTTAAACACAACATAACCATAAAGGTAAGTGTAATAACATTATATTCAAACACTAATTTATTTTCATTTGAGTGAGTTTTGCTATTTCATGTCGATTATTATTTAACAAAAATTTTTATATTTCAATTTATTTATCGAGAGGTAACTGAAGCATTTTTGACCTACATTTTTTGTTTTAAATGGTATTCTTTTAATATGCGCGACTTTACTTCTTATTTCATATTTGTGGTCCAATGAAATGAGGTTTGTTTTATTTTTGAATAAATTGATTACAACATTGTAAAAAAAGTGTTGCCTAAGATAATAATCCAAAAATAACTTTCAAAAATTGTTTTTGGATTATTTCTAGCTTCTTAATTTGGTTGGTAAGAGCACACCACCCCAAGCTATAGATCGACCAGCCAAAGATTGCTAGGGACGAAAGGGGGAAATGCGATGAAAAAACCTTACCATTAGACGATTTTATATGGAGTCATAGGCGGAGATCGGAGAGACTTGAATTATTAATTGAATTTATATTTTATTACAACTGGTAGTATTAATATTTTTTTGCGATTCATAATGACGTGATACCAAACATACATTATAAGAAATAAATATACACAAACACTGAATATTGAGAACAAAATAAATATATTTTTTAGGCAACAAGTAATATTCCTATGTACGCATTATGATTGAACAGCAAAACAAATTATGCATTCTTCTAAAATAGAATACAACAAGTCAAAAATATCTGACTGAATAGAAAAATATAGGAAAACAAAAAGTAATTTCTTGATGAAATAACCCATAAACAACACATAGAATTAGACTTTCTACTGAGATACTAAAAGCCACAAACCAATAGTATAATAAATGAATATCTAAAAATTCTAAAAGGTAGCCAATCTAGTATAGTTTCAATCCTGATTAGAGTCATGATCACTGTCTGAGGAACTGTCATTGCTATCACTTTCACCTCCTATGTTGATTATTATTTCTTCCTGTATTTCTTGAATGAGACTGTCTTTTTCCCAATATTCATCTTCAATTTTTATAACATGTCCAATAACCTTTTGCCAGTCACTGGCACTTACTGAAGCGATGGCCTTATTAGAAATTTCATCTAGTTTTTTTATAGTAAATTCGCCGCTTGTATTATGGCTTCTAATGAAAAATTTTACTTGTGCCCAAATCATCTCTATGGGATTAAACTGACACATATAGGGTGGCGTTCGAAGTGGGGTGTGTCCGAAACTTCTTATTAAATTATCTATCTTATAATTTTTCTCATCAGATGGTGGCCTATGTAGACAAGCTATTTCATAAAGCTCCATTTTTTTAGCATTAGGATCATGCTCTATACCTTTTTTGCTCAACCACGTGATGATGTCTCTTTTTAGAGAAGATCTAGTTGGAGGCTTGTCTTCCAAAGCTGAATGGTAAGGTGCATTATCCATTATTATAATACTATTAGGAGGAATGTTAGGAAATAGTTTTTCAGTAAGCCACTTCGTGAAATTTTCTTGGTTCATTTGACCGTGATAATCACCAGTGGCACAGCCAGCCTTGAAAATGAGACAGGCTCCAGGAACAAAACCATCTTGCGAACCCGCATGAACAATTATAAGTCGTCCTGGAAATGAATAAATAGCCTCATTTTAGTGTTATTTTAAGTTTGCCAACACCTTTTTGAATCACTATGTATAAAAAACATATTTTTGAGAAAAAAATACTTGCAAGGGATTATGTATTCAATTAGACAAATTAAATGAGCACTTATTAAGAATATTCCAAAATTGAGAAAAATGTATAATAAGCAAAATCGAGGTGAAAGAAACTTTATTACCTGTAGAACTTATATTGCTCAGGACACCCATAATTTCTTCGCTTTGCCAGCATTTCTTGAAAGTGAGGTCATTATCAACCCAAGTTTCGTCCAAATAAATAATATGCCTTCCTTCTTCCCGGAACTTTTTAATAGACCTAAGATACTTGTATCGCCAATGTAAAATACTGGGTCTTTCCATTAGTAATTTCCTTTTGTTGTGGCATTTACGCCAGTAAAATCCTTTTGCTTTTAAAAGCAGCCTCAACGATTCTTTACCAAATGGAAATTCCATTTCTTCCTTCAGTTTGATTAGAAGTTTACTACAAGTAGGTACCACTTTAAAATCACAGTAAAATTTTTCTATCATTCTCCGAATAATGGAAAAATCGACTCCATCAATTTTTTGGATCACAGAAGGGCGTGATCTCTTTTTTCCGGGAGAAGCTAAAGGCTGTGTGGAGGTTGCATTTTGCCTGTCTTTATCTTCTTTTCTAATTTTACTTATAGTTCGTTCACTAACACCCGTATAATATGCCGCCCTTGCATTTCTAGCTACCAGTGGATAAACGAAAGTATTGTTAGCCGCTTCTGCATCGCAAGCACGTATCACGTTTGCTATTATTTCCCTTGCCTGGCTGTGAATAACTTTCCCATGCTTGAATTCCATTATCACCACTAAACAGTAAATTATATTTTCAAAGTATTTGCCAACTGCCTACGCCTATGGGAGTAGGTTTATAAATGACCGTGCCATCGGCACGTTATTCTAGTTTCAGATAAGATAAGAGTTTTGGACCAATCAGCGACCGGATGTTTACCTGCGGCCTGGGTTTTCCAGCTACATTGCCAAATTCAGCGGAACAATTCTATATCTTAAATATGTTAATATGTATGGACCGCATTTTATGTAGAACATCTGACAACTTCGCAATTTTTTGTCCGCATTCTTTCGGCTTGCAATCTTTCGCTGGTCCAACATTAGTGTGGCATAATTTAGGCGACATTCAATAAGAGCATGATACAACATCTTCATTGTTTCATCGTCTAGATACTCTAGATATTTAGCGAGGTACTTGAATTTAAATAATAATCGTCTTAAATTAGTTGCTATATGATCAACATGGAAATTCCACTTTAAATGAGGATCCAAATGAACACCTAAATATTTTGTTTTATCAGCTGAATGTATTAATGTACTTGTATTGTCACATTTAATTTGTACAGAGGTAAATGGCGGTAATTTATTTTCAAGGTTTGTGAACGGCATATACATGGTTTTCTGACAATTTTTGTATCTAAACCATCTGAAATTAAAATGATATCATTTTCAACAGTCTCTTTAAGGTTATCCCAGGAACTGTTATTAGAATCAAGTATCGTTGTGTCATCTGCAAAACATATTATTGTGCCTTGCGACTTCAAGCTAAGTAGGCTATTGATATACGCAGTAAAAAATAACGGACCTAAGACTGTCCCTTGTGGTCCACCATAAGTCACAGTTTTTTCTGAACTTATGGAATCATTAATTTGAATATATTGCTGTCTGAAAAACAGGTAACTTCTCATAAGGTTTTGAGCGCTTTCTCCAGTTCCTGCATCGTATAAATTTTCTAATAGTTGCGAGTGACCTACCGAATCGAACGCTTTTGCTAGGTCTAAGAATATGCATAATGTATATTTATTTTGCTCTAATAATTGATGAATTTTTGAAGTCAAGAAAGAAAACGCGGCTTGAGTGGATTTATTTTTTTTTGAAATCCAAATTGATTTTCATGTATAAGCTTATTTTTGTTTAAAAAACTAATGAGCCTAGCCTTTATGATTTTTTCAACTATCTTTGCCAAATTAGATTCTTAATGTTATTGGTCTACAGTTGCTGGTATTAGATATGTCGCTAGATTTATGAATCAGTGTAATTATTCCTATTTTCTAAGGGTGTGGCAAAACCCCAGACTCAATTATCAAATTTGTTAAAAATGTGAGTGGTTTTCTAATTTCAGGTGCAATTTTTTTGAGTGCCTCTGACTGTATGCCATCTAAACCCTCTTTTTATTTTTTAGGCTGTAAATGGTATATTCTATTTCATTTTTTGTAACTGGTTCAAGAAAGATTGAATTTTGTATGATTACTCTAGGTGGAATATTGGTGTTAGATTTATTTATTTTCGTTGCCAGTTTCTCTCCCGATTGAACAAAATAGTTATTGAAAACGTTAGCAGTATCTGTATCTGCAGTTGTTACAGTATTATTAGTTTTGATTAGTGCAATACCTGTTATTGGCTTGTTTGAGTTACAGACTTGGTTGATGGTATTCCATACCGTTTTAGAATCGGATTTATTTTTGTGTAGTACCTCCGTATATTTTTGTTTTGTAGCAGTTATTATATTATTATAATTGGAAAGTTTATTTTTGCAGTACAAATGATCTTGTTTTGCTTCTTCCGTAGGATTTGCCTGATATAATCTGTACTTCACATTTTTTTTATTTATTGATGTGATTAGCCCAGTAGTTACCCAGTTGGCGTATGTCGTGGTCATAAAGTAAAATTGGTCATTTCTTGAAATGATCGAGAATTTTATAAAATGTAATTAATCATTATCCGTTGGCCTGACCACGATGTGCTCTGACCCGATCAATGACAATAAGACGTGTACTCCTTGAAATGGTCAAAATACTTACATTAATTACCGATAGAGGCGCTGGGAGCTTTTTATTTACATTTTAATATAGCGATCGTTAATAACAAAGTTGTTTTTCTGAATAAAAACCCCAATAATTCCTTCCTAAAAGAGGAAAAAAGCCCGCTTAAAAGGCAAATACCGATTAAAAGTTTGGAACATGTTTCACAGATTAGTGCTTCATTCTTCAATTACATTAAAAAGCTGCTATGGAAAATCTAACAAACATAACATATATCGATTGAAATCAAGGATGTGGAAGTTATTAATAAATACTTTGTCAACTCTGTACCGACTATCCAGACCGACGATTTGTTTTTCAAGAGATTTTCAGAACAGAAACAAGCCACTGTATCTAACTCTTCATTCTGTCGTGTAACAACAGACACAATTGAACAAACATTGGTACAAGTGAAGTCAAACGGAGCTGGATACGGTGGTATTACCAGGGGGATGCTGAAAGATGCATTTTTTTGTATACAACAAATTACCGAAGTCATCAACCAATCATTGGATACGGGAGAGGTGCCGACGTAATGGAAAAAGTCAGCAATAAAAAGCCGCCGCTGCTGTAAGCTTAAATGACTTGAGGCCAATAAGTGCTTTACCTGCTATGTCAAAATTATTAGAATCATTTTTGGATGACGAGCTACGAGAAAATTACAAGCGATATAGTCAAATCTATGGATGATGAAATGGCTACACTTTTGGTCATGTTAGACTATAGCAAGGTATTCGACATGGTCAATCACCGTGTTCTATGTAAAAAACTGTAACACTGTGGTTTAACTGGTAATGCCTTGCAATAGTTCATCAACTATTTGACTAACAGGTCCCAATGTGTAAAAATTTGCAGTGAAATATCTACTTTACGAGATGTAAAATCAGGTGTTCTACAAGGAAGTGTTTTAGGTCCAACACTGTTTAGCTTCTGCACTGCAGATTTGATAGATTGTATAACATTTGATTGGAGTGTACGTTTCTATACGGATGACGTCCAAATTTATAAAGCATGTAAATCGAATATCATAAGTTCCCTTATAATGGACCTCAATATGAATTTAAGAATTATGGAAAATTATCCAAGAAATTGTTGCTCCTCCAAAACTAAAGTTTGTTGCATTGGTTCTAGGTTGATAGTTTCGAAGTGTGAGCAAGCAATCGATACCGATATAGTTTTAGTTGGAACCGTTATAGAAACTGTGGATGAAATCAAAAATTTAAGAATAACGTTAGACACTGTTTTGAGAGTCATGTTCTAAGTAAACTTAGAGTATATATTTTACATCTAAATTTCTCTGGACGTACAAGAATTTATTGACAAGTATTATTACAGCAGGTCTTGTTAATTCACTAATTCTATCTCTTCTAGATTATGGAATTACAGCTTATGATATTTTTCGAACAGAGGAAATGAAGCAGAAAATCAAATTCTTCAAAATTGTTGTATGAGGTTTCACAGCGATATATACAGACAAGTCCACATTACTATATATTATATCAGAGAAAACGTTTCAAAATCCCAATATTGCTCATTGCTTTTTTATGCTACCTTGCTTTATAAAATATCAAAATATAAATTTGCCAGGTATTTGTTTATTGAATAAGGGAAACTGCCATCACTTCGACAAGTATCACTGCGTAATACTAATTGATACAACATAGAGACTCATACAGCATCTAAATTTAATAAATGGCACCATCGATTCTTAATAATTACTCTAAATTCTTCGAAGTATTTTCTATCTATAATTTTAAAAGCGAATTTAAAAAATGCTACTGAGGTGAAAAATTACATTGCCAACCCCCAACCTTTTTGGGTATTATATGCTTTGTATTTGAGATGTATATCATCCAATGAACATTATCATCATTATTATTATTATTTACTTATTTGAAATCAAAATCGCGTGCTTGCTAAGATATTGTGTTTGTATATTAAACTAGTATATTATTCTACGTATGTAAGATCCATCTTAATTTTCATTTTTATACTTATGTAGTATAAGACGCTGGACTTATTTACCTTTTGAACTTGAGTACAGACTGTTTGCTTGTCGGAAATGCCATTGTAGTCATGGGTTCCTTTGGGTGACTTCGGAATTCCCGTTAATCTCTTAGAAAATGCAAATTAAGTTCCTTCTCACTTCCCTTTCATTCATAAATACTAATACTGTCATTCATGGATACACCTAATGGCTTTGGCCACAAAAGCTAATCTATCCCCTAGATGAAGTTAATGAGACAGGAATCGGAAACTACACAATGGCGCAAACGTAATTTTTCTACGTACCTGCATATCTACCAAGAATCGGAAACTTACATTTTGTGATTTAGTTCTACAATTCCCAAAAGGATTTCTAAGCGGAAGGATCTGAACATACAGGTCTAAATGACTCACTGGTAACATTAGCCATTATTACGATTGGATACGATTGGATAATTGTAATACGAATCTAGGCTGGTAAGATATAATTTTTATCCAACACTGAGAGGATCTGGTTTGTTGTGGAATAAAACGAAATTGTGATTGTCGTAAAATTGACCATTTCAAATGCGATAACCAGATCCATGATAAATCGTTTAACGATAGAGGCGCTGTTAGAATAGCGAATGGTAAAAAACCTTTCAACACGCCGGTCGTTACTACAAAAGTCCATAGATCGTTACTGGAAGAGGAAGAAAGCGAGATTAAAAGACTTATTACTCGAGTACATGTAGTTATTATGCTTTTAACTTTTTGCTACCATGAATAACGACAGCAGCAGTAAATTTTATGTTATAAAGAGACCTAAGCACTTTTGCTACTATAACCATCTATAAACAATAATAAAAACAAATAAAACAAATTAATCGAAGAAGTAGTAGCATTTATTCTGCTGAATATCAGACAAATAACGTTTTAACTTGAATTTGAACTTGCTCATGTTTAGAAGCTTGATTTCATGTGAAAGCTGGTTATACATCCCTGCGAGGTATGAAATGTTTAATCACATCTGGATGATTTGAATTGTTGTCCAATTCATGCATGAGTTACACAAGTGAAGGAGATTCCTATTTTTCATGTTAAGCCATTCGCTTTCTTTTATTTTGTGTGATATGGGGTCATACTTAGTGATTCGATATACCTTCCTACAGAAGCTATTTTGAATCAGTTGTATTTTTGTAATATATGCAGTAGTCAAACATGGTCTATAAATAAATCTACAATAGTTGAAATAGCTAGGCACAAGGTCTCACATTATGTTTTTCTTAGCTTTTTACTTGTGTTGACTGCTATAAATATTTAGAGAATTGGATGCTTCAATTCTACGACATCTACAGTTGCCTCATAAGCTTTACGTTAATCAAACTACAAGGCCAGAATGAATAGACAGCTTTACGTCATTCACTGAGACAAATGAAAAAAAATGTATATAACATCAATCATCATTTTTTCTACCATCTTCTAACCATAAAATGTATTTAATACTTGTATCAGAATAGTAAAACTTGCAAACCTCATTCTATAGTATCTACTACCTTTTGTTACATTTTATATTGTAGATGATCTTTAACTCTGGTTTTATGATTCAATCAAATCCCAAGAGCTTCTTCTATATCTCCTGAATAAGGTCTCATGGAAACAGGATAATAAATGAACGTTATAACGATCTCAAAGCGAAAAATAGAGCTGGTGTGAATAGAATGTTGACATTAGGAGCCCTCAGGGAATTCTCAGATTTATACAGTGACGAACTCAGATTTGAACCTTGTAGAGAAGACGCAGAAGTTATATTATAAAGGTTCTTTGAGTACATTCGATGATAATCTATGTATGTAGTCAAAACGCTTTTCGTGAGAATTTAACTAGAAGAAAGGCGTATACAAATGAAAAGTACAGGCAAATAACAAGGAATGTCCTTATGAACTTACTGATTTTGAGAAAAATGCAATTAAAAGTTTAAAAGTATATTGTCTCTGTTTAGAACAAAGTATGCAGTAATTTTTACTTAGAATCAAATAATAATAATAATAATAATTTATTTGTCAAATACAATTATGCAAATATAAATTTCAAAGACTGTTGCCACATAGGAGTATCAATGACAAATAAAAGTAATGCCACGAAAGCAAAATCTTGTGTGTGGCCATCCTATTATTGTCAGTTGTCTATCCGCAGATTAAAATAAAGTCTATCAAGTATTTGCTAATACACTATGCATTTCTAACGCACCCACTGACATAATTTGGAGTTACACGATCACTGGTAGAAACGCCAAAACTTTAAACTGACACTGTGGCACTTTAACTAAATTCAATAATAAATAACATAAATCAAAAGGCTAAACAATAAAAAAAGAGTACATCTATGGTAAAGGACAATAAAAACTAAAATGACATTACAAAACTGGTAGTTGCATTTATGTTGTGAGCAATAAAGGCAAGGATATATCAAGCATAGAATAGAATAAAATTAAATTAAATTAAATCAATATTAAATTAAATTAAAATTGCAGTGACCAGCGTACCTGAGATACGGTATAAACATATAAGTGACTATAATAAAATATAATAAAACATAATGAAACATAATAAAATATAATAAAGTACAATAAAATATGGTAAAATAATAAATTAATAGAATGGAGCAATTATTCAAAGAACGGTGACTTCATATGGACTGTGAAAGTGACATATATAGTGTTTTGCCTTCTATATAATCATGTATTATACCTTTCACCCATACTGTGATTTTTTTCTTGAATAAAGCAATGTCTGGTATTAACTTATAATCATCAGGCATTTCGTTGTACAATTTGGGGCAAAGATAAATCCAGGAGCGTTGCAATAATGATTTTTCCGGCCTAGGTACCATCATGTGCCTAGCAACTTTCTGGCGGATGTCATATTTGTGAGCGATTTCCTCATGAAATGATTTATTTTTAAAGTAGTATGCCATGCAATTATAAATAAAGGTTTGCCTAATGTCCATCATTCCAGACTCATGGTATAGCTCATCAGATGGATGAGTTTTGCTCTTGCTATAAAGAATTTTTAATACGTATAGATATTTTTGGGCAATCTCCATAATCTCCAAATGTTTTATATCTAATATAATTTTGTCGTTGACATTGGACCATTTAGTTATTAAACATATTCAAATTGAGCAAAAACCAAATGAAACATTTTTAAACAATTGAAAAAGAAGGAATGTCCAATTTACATGTCAGAATCTTTGGTTTTTGATTCGTATTTTAGTTACCTACTGTCTCTTTAAACTGTAATGACTCAATCTTCCTTTAAATGATTTAATGTGATTAAACACTTTTCCTTTAGCTCTAATGCACTTTTTATGATTTTCATACTTTTCTCTTTGATCTACTGGAGCTTTCCCTGTTATTTTTTTTGGGTATATATTCAACCTTTCCTTTGGTAACCGCATGGAGTGCAATTAATGCTTTATAACGTACAGGCACATCTCTCGTAACATTATTATTGATACCTTCATATTTTACCCTCACTTTATAGATATATGCAGCTGAATGAAAATTAGTCTCATCTTCAAACTTGCTGTATCTTCTTTGTTTCACATCATAAACATTCATACGCCTGACAAATATAAGTTCTGCTCACTGATACTACCCAATGAATAGAAATATTTAATAATATTACTTTGAATCTGTCCATTTATATTTTCAAAACGCTTGAACCTCGACAATTACAAACTAT
Source organism: Acanthoscelides obtectus (assembly GCA_963669975.1). NCBI lineage: Eukaryota > Metazoa > Arthropoda > Insecta > Coleoptera > Chrysomelidae > Acanthoscelides > Acanthoscelides obtectus. The sequence continues at coordinate 40,097,824 of CAVLJG010000010.1, read as the reverse complement.
GAGAAGAATATCGCAACTTCGGTTCTACCAGTCTTCTTTCTTTTTTTGTCGATTTCTTAATAAAAGTATGATTATTTTCAACATTATCTTAATCAGAAACCATACTCAACTTTAAATTATTCTACCGCAAACTTTATATAAGTTCAGCGTGTTCCAGCTCTTCTGCCCCGGGATTATGAGCCCCGAGTTGCTTTTTGTCGCACAATGTTAGAAAGACACAGGGAAGATCCACGGTTCTTTGAAAAAATTTTATGGTCAGATGAGACCACATTTAAGAAAGATGGGTACATGAACCTGCATAACTTACACGAGTGGCACGTAGCAAACCCACATTTGATGAGAGAAGATAAATCTCAATATCGCTTCAAGATAAGCCATTGGACAGGAATTTTAAATGGTAAAATAATCGGTCCGTTTGAGTTCCCAGAGACTTTGACTGCTGAGGTTTATTTAGGTTTTTTGCAAAATCATTTAGAAAATTTATTGGAGGACATGCCAATGAGTATTTACAGGGACATGTGGTTTCAGCATGATGGCTGCCCAGCGCACTATGCACTCTCAGTGAGAGAGTATCTCGATCAAAACTTTCCAGGCAGATGGATAGGGCGGTCTGGTACAATACCGTGGCCAGCCCGGTCACCAGATTTGAATCCGTTAGATTTTTTTTACTGGGGAACTGTAAAAGAAAAAGTGTATTTCAAGCCGATTCAAAATGTAGCTGAGCTACGGCAAAGACTATTGGAAGCAGCTGAGTTTGTTAATAACCGTGGATTCGCTCGTTTAATAACCCGATCTTTTTTAAGAAGATGTCGAGCGTGTATTGCGGCTGAAGGAAAACAGTTTGAGCATTTGCTGTAAAGTTAAATCATCATCAGCAGCATTTTGACGCTCACTGTTGTTCAAACAGTTATCCTTAAGGAACCTTGTGCGTTTTCATAATCGCTGTTTAATTATAAAATTTTGAAAAATTTTCATCAGTTTTTCTTCAAATAAAAATTGTGCATAAGTTAACGAGTAATCTTCTAAGTGTTATACCATTTTGGAATCCTTATTAAATGCCCCAACTTTTAAGGTTACTTGCCAAACTCTCGTAGTACATTTTTTTCCAGTACAGCCAGTTAAAGTTGAGCAAAGTTTTACTTTGGAATACTTGGTTGGGAAATAAGTGGCAATTTTTCCTGAACGAGAAAAGTTGGCAGTAAGGTTGAGACACCAGTTTGAAGATGCATTATTCATCATTACATTGTAAAAATAAAATCCAAAAAAAGTTAATATTTGTAGTAACAGGAGTTGACAGACTGCCGTAGGGTGTGAAATTTCTATTTTTTTTTCAAAGACCTATAATTTTCAAAACACATACTTAAAATTTTTTTAAATATTTTTCTGATAGCTGTTATGACTTTGCCTATCACCTAGTTTCGGCTTGACGTCGACTTCTGGGACACCCTGTATAGAGTTGGATATCTGCTAACGTTACGGCCACTTCGACACTGACACTATGGAGATTTTGCAATTATCAAAAAGATGAGCAATTATTGATCTAAAGATGTAGTTCCTATATTGAACAGATACATAATAAATATAAGGATGTATAACCCTTAAAACATTTATTATAGAAAATGCTTCCATCTGTGGCCGAATTTAATGAGGGCCATTTTCCTACTTTTATGTAATTGATTTTACCTTACAAACTTTTATTCATGAATTTGACATGTTTTAAAAAGTCAATGGCACAGCAAATATTTTTCTTTTCTGTCTTCTTCTGTGGCGGTCAAAGTATGGCAGTTTCTATGTTAATGCTATGCTGAAGGCCACATCATTTTATATACTGTTGATGTCCTTCAAACATCATGCTCAAACTTTGAAATGGCTAACTTATTATATTCATTGTCGATTTCAAATTTATAATTTCAATTCCGTGTACCTCGATCAAGGACCTCAGGACCCACATAAGAACTCTCTCTATTATTTTTTGTCCTACTTTATATTCTAGAATTAATGGCGATATTTTTTTGATTCAATTGGCGTAGAGTTTCTATTCAAGGTAGGATATCTAGAATTTGAAACTATAAATGGCGCTTTTGATAACGTAGAAAGCTAAAATCTCGCATAGGAGGTATCGGAAAATCAAGTTTATGTTTGACAGTGAGCTCACAAAACCTTGGTCTAGGATGAGCATTTCTACTGAAAAATTATATTTTAAGATGAAGCTCATTTTTAACTCAAAGACCATGTGAATAGGCAAAATTCCCGAATTTGTGGATCAGAGAATTTGCACATCGAGGTGAAGGCGACCGTTTCGACATCGTTAGGCGGTTTTTCTGCGAAAATGAGCAATGAGCTGCCGTGAAATACTTAGAGCTGTATGCAAAGAAAATGATATCAAAACTGACTTTGTAACAATAAAAACTCTAAGCTTCCTGAGATGGATCACAAAACCCGCTAATAAGAATGTAGAAACAAAAAATTCAATATACGAAATAGACCGTGACTGCGGTAAATGCTACTTTGGTGAAAAATTTAGTTAAATGTCGAATTGAAGAACATAAAGGCTATGTAACAAAGAGAGGAACTTCAGGACTGATCCAATATGTCCAGGAAACAGGGCCTAGGGTAGAATGGTGGGAAGTCCCAATATTAAACAAAGAGGATAACAACTACAAAAGGAAGGTAACAATTACAAGAAGAAGCTGAAGGAATCAACCTATACATATAAATTTAAACAACAATTGTCCTTACAGTTCCTTTGTGGATTGTGACCCAGGTTGCTTGGGTATCCTTGAAAGAAATATGACTGACTGATATACTCCAAGCCGACCGAAGGCCCGTACGTTTTTTGCTTACAGGTCTGTCCTTATGGTCTATTATTGGATCTCAAGCATGCAGATGTTTTGCTTGGCTACCTCAAGGCCAAAACTGTGTCTTGAATTATTTTCTCATAAGACATAAGACAAACAACAAGGGACATTACCTAGTACTGCAATCCAATGCCTTTACAGCAAGCTCATTCAATGGATTGAGGCAGGCCCTGTTGAGATATTTCTTGATCTGAGCAATGCATTAGACTGCACTGATCATAAGATGTGGTGATGGAGCTGCCTATTGTTGGTGAGAATCGTTTTTATTAGCTAGGTCTCAGTACGTGTCTGTCACTTATAAACATCAAGGGTGTGTGGCACATGCTGAATCTATTATACCCGAGATGGATATGTGTGCCACATGGCACTGCTTTGGGACCTATTTTCGTCACATTCTATGAGAATGATCTTGAAAAATGCTTTCCGGGTGCTAAATTCACATTGTATGCTGATAACACATTCGTTACTACGTCTAGTGCCTGTGAAATAACGTTGTTAAAGATCTGTTAGACAAAATTCGTGATGGGTTTTCTGTGAATCAGTTTCATGTAAATTCAGAAAAAACATCAATTGTCCGATTTCGTAACAGTTAAAAAAGTGTGGCGTCTAAAACTAAAATACACTCCCATGCAGATTAGCAATAATACAAAACTTCTGGACTTGTATATTGATGAACACCTGGAATTCAAAAACGATTTTGACTATTTATCAACAAGCTAAATAGTCAGAGCTTTATATGTGAAAACTTGAAGATTTGCGATCTCAACTGCTACATTATACATACGTATAATGCCCAGCAGTCGCGTTTGAGGTATGGAGTGTGCTTCTGGGGATACATTACAAATGCACAGGGTACTTTTGAGCCAGAAAAGAATAATATGGTGCTTAGCCGCAGTAACCCTCCGCACTAGCTGTACGGCAATTTTTGGGAAATGTCAGATTTCAATATTTTCATCACTTTTTATTTCTGTGTGCGTGTGTATGCATTTTTAAATAGACAGCATTTTCAGCTTACCATTAATACCCGGCAAAAAAAAAACGAGATTCATGTTCCATATTGTACATTTGATATTAGTAGTAGATCGCCGAATGTTGTAGGCCCAAAAATTTTAATCATGTTACCTGAAAGTGTCAAGCGTTGTGTTATAATTTAGTAATACAAAGCAGAATTGAAGCGACTTTTTTTGAATTAGTGTTTTTATACAGTGTTGAATTTGTTTGTAAACTTGTTTATCTGTTTATCTATTTATTCATTTCATGTGTATGTGTTTGCGTTTTCTTTATATCTTATATTAAATTTCAAGTATGTTTTTTATGACGGTTCCTATACGCAATTATGCATCAAAAGAAAAATAAAAAGTTCGAAATTTTTTGAAATTTGGAGACCGTGCAAAGTGGTCCAAGATAGTCAACCGGTGTGTTGCGACAAAAGTTTTAGGTGGGTTTTCACGTTCCCGAAGTCACTTTTGCGCTTTCGGGTGAAGAACTTTGTGACGTGATCGGTAAATCTAAAACAACAGATGCTCGCTCTCTGCGGACAATGGACGTCTTTGGGTAGTGGGACTTCCTAGCACTGGAAGTACTGACCTTTGCTGGTTTTTCCGGTTGCAAGCAATGCAATGTAAACATATTGTCTTAGCTTTTTCTAATGTTTCTAATCAATTTGGATTCGTGGCCTGGATCACAGATACACATGAAATATGTCACTTTCAATGATCTGTACTTTAAAAGAGGCCAATCTGGTGGCTCAAACGTCAGTAGAGTAACTTTAACATACAGGGGTTCATTTGAAAACTTCACGGATTTATCAGAAACCACTAATTAAAAGAGAAAACGCCGCGACAGTTCAAACGATTTGTCAAGGGGGATAACTTTTTAACCAAAAACTACTTCACCCTCGCCCCTCAGGGCCATTCCCTTAGAAATTTTGAATGACAAGGGGTATTGACTAACAGCTTGTTTGAAAGGTCTTTTGACGTCCTTTACTTTGGCGTTTGATTTTATAAAATCAGTGGATTCGTTTTTGAGAAAATTACAAAAATCTTTATTTATCTTAATTTGTTTACAAAAACACACGAAAATATCTCGTTTTATTTTAATAAGTGTTCTAAATGATGCCAAATCTACATTTCGTTTATAATTTAAAACGGAAACTACCAACATAAACAGCAATTCGGAAGATTAGCCGTGGCAACCACCAAATAACAACCCGATTTTTTTGACGCATTCTTTTCATCAACACAGATATCCTGGGCGAACTGTATTTATTGTTATACCTGTTTAGTTATTTGTTGCTAAGGGAAAGATAATTTGCTGTCAGTTACCTTTGTGACAATCTTAGGATAGTGAAAATTAACTTATTGATCGAGATTTTACTTCCAAAATCGTTTGCACACTAGCCGAAAGAGTGGAAATGATTCTAATTTATAGTGCCCAGAATCAATGTGCTCGGCAAACTGCCGTCACGCTTAATGCCAGACATCCGGGTACGATAACTTCGCATAGGTGTGTTTTGGACCTTGCTACTAAATTCACTCAAACTGGATCTCTTGGAAATAAAAAACGTGATCATCGAAAACGATGGAAACTCTATACTTGGTGAAGCTGAAATATATTTCCAGCAAGACGGCGTTCCTCCTCACGACGTTCTTCCGGTTCGGCAATGGCTAGGCGACGAGTTTCCAGATAAATGGATAAGGCGAAGGAAGCTTGTAGAATGGCCTACTAGATCTCATGTTTTGACGCCATTAGACTTTTTTCTCTGGGGTCATTTGAAATCTATCATGTTTACTCTCTAACCTGAAAGTTTAGATGAACTTCATCAACGCATCATCGAGAGCTGCCATTATATTCCACAACATGTTTGAAATTGAAAAATCAAACGTCAAAATAGAGGACTTTGAAAGACCTTTCAAACAAGCTATTACTCGATGCCCCTTGTCATTTGAAATTTTTAAGAGGATAACCCTGCGGGCAGAGGGTCAAAGGGGGTGAAGTAATTTTTGGTTAAAAAGTGGTCCCCTTTGACAAATCTTTTGACGTGTCTCTGCGTTTTTTCTTTTAATAAGTGGTTTTCGATAAACCCGTGATGGGAAGTTTTTTAATGAACACCCTGTATATGTACTTTCATTCCGCCAGAGAAACATGGGACCAGTTTCATGTTACAGTAGCGTTGGAGATATCCTTTACCTTGACTAATCTTAAGAAAATGCGGTCCTGGATAACCCCCGGATCGCCGCCGCGTCGACAGTGTCTGTGTGAACCGTCACCGCTTAGCTCGGCATCAGTTATTGGTTTTTACCAGATAAACATGGTCGAAATTAAATCCCCAGGGCGAACACACTCCACAGAAAAACATTTCGATATTTAATTCTCGGTTAATTTCGGTCCCGGATTTGGCCCGACAACAATGCAGGCTCGTCGGAGCCGAGCACGGCACAGCCGAGAGGCCCTCACAAAGCACATTTGTTTAACTGGACAACAAAAAATAGGAAAAAGGGAAACGCTCGCTCTGACCGAAAAAGTCGATTATTACGTTTTTTTATTAGCGCCTAGGGCCGCCGACACAGCACCATACGGATGAGCCGACCGTCACAGCCGGGAAATTCTCAGTCGAGGTTAGTGGTGAAAATTCCGGTGAAGAGAGTCTATAAAGGCCCAAGTGCATGCAAGCTAGGACATCTTATAGGAGCAAGGCCAAATACCTCAACTGTGTGGCCCTACAGAAACATTCAGAATTTGGGATCATTTCGTAGGGAAGACGTCTGCTTAACGGTGCTAATGATATCCCTGGTATACAGCAATGCTTCTAGTAGTTTATAAAACAATAGTAAACCTTGTGTTACACGGAGAATGCCTAATATCATCACAACACCGCCAGGATGCTTCATTAATAACATACAGGCTGACCAAGAATAACGTCAACCTTCCGTATATACCATTTGTTTCAAATTGGACCCTCACCATTGGTCTCTCAGAAACTGTAAGTGATATGAAATCGCTTAAATGTAGGCAAAGTTGAGTATTTAGGTAATTGATAAAATACGTTTAGAAAGTTTTGACATCCAAATCACTTCCGGAGAGAGATTGAAAAACCGAATTTTCCCAAAATCGATTAATTTTTTTCTGACTTTATTTGTAATGAGATTTCGAGATAAATTGCACATTAACATTGTTACTTTTTCTCCTCTACAAACTGACACAATTGACATTTTAATAGAACGTCTGTTATCCGCAAATATTAACTTTAATTTTTCTTATGGACGCAATATTGGATTTTTGCGCAGATGGCTAAAGTTTTTAATTCTGAAAACAAGAATGAATAATACGTCATACATTGACATTGCCAAACCTTACTTATTTTAAAACATGGAGTATTTTCTAGATAGGCCTTGGAATGATGAAATACTCACTTGTTTCACAGACCAGATTTATACCAAAATCATTTTTATTTTTTCCTGACTTCATTTGAGATGCGATTTCAAAATAAATTATCATTCTTACTGATTCTCCTCTACAAGATGGCGTGGTCATATTTTCAATTCGAGATTTCTTCTTTCGATTTTCTTCACCAACTTTGTTTTTTCATATGGACCATCACTGGAATTTTTTGGAATTTTCTGTTCTAATTTTAGTGATGTATTTTCTTGGTTGGCCATGACGTTGGGTGTAAATTATAAGGAAATCAAAAGATATGGTGAAACCTGAACACAAAATGAAAATTTCATTGACGGTAATAATAATAATCATAAATAATCAGAGGTAAATCATAGCAGATGTTCAAAATGTCTGCTACTTTGTAGGCAAAGCCTGACTTCCTATGTACATGGTTCACTGCTCGACTTATTTCTCTTCTTAGTCTCAAACTCTGTGATTATGTTCAATTTAAGGTCTGGTCTGGTATACAATTCAAAAGACTATCTGATAATTCCAAACCCAAGGAACTTCTGTTTTTCTGGTATAATTAAAGTTTGGGAATCTCAATGTAACATATATAAAAAAATAAAGTTGATGCTGGAGGACAACAGACAATATGTCACATTGGTATTCTAATTATGCCATGTTGTAGAGAAAACAAAGTGGCTTCTTACGGTTTTCGAGACCCTAATGGTGAGGGTCGAATTGAAAACATCCTGTATGTAGAATATATCACAATAATACCACAAGTTTTTATAAGAAATGTCCTCGAGTAACTTTTGAACGATCCTGCATAGTGCAACGAAATTTTGACAGCTCATTAACCAACTTCGTTTATATTTTACAGAATTTCTAAGTGTTACACTAAACCATTTTTTAGTGCAAGAATGAAATGAAACGCAAGAACTGTTTTTGATAAATTAATGAATGGTCAAGCACATTTGAAGTACATCACGAAATAAGATAGCAATCACTCAGATGCCACAAAGTCTTATCTTAATAACTTTTAAGCGGCACTGTATTTGTCAACACAAATTTAACAGCTTAGTATCTAGTTCGCACCTCATATGATGGTCCATAGAAAAGAATTAGCTCATTTAGATATTCAGGGACGAACTTTCCCCTACGCAGTATTGCATATTTTTATGCACACGATGTTCTTGGAAAGCTTACCTAGCTTAAAAAAATCTACACTTGTTTGATTCCAAAAAAATTACCTGTTTTTGAGAGAGTCGTCATGGTTAGACATTGTTTCTGTCGTTTTACACTGCTGTCTCCTCCAAAAAGTCTCACCCAGATCTTGAATGCTGGAAAACCATGTCCTGGGTCCTCAGTTTAAGCAGTATACAGTACGTAAACAAAACTTAATTAAGATTTCAGACAATGGCACATTATTTTCAGCGTAAAGATCAAGCTTCCAAAAATGTTATGATGGAGCATGCATTTTTTTTTTCAGTAATAAGGCATTGAGTTTAGTTCATCCCTGACGATCTAAATAAGTTGTTTTCCATGGTCACTTTCACATCATATCAACTATTTACTACGTTGTCAATATTTAGTTGAATTCCATAGAGCCTTTTGAAAGTTATATACTTGGTGAAAACTGGACATAGGACACTTTGTCATAGGAGCATGTGACCTTATTCTATGTACATACAAGATATGGACATGCTATTCTGGAGCACCCCAAACATTTTTTCAGGACGAATGAAATTGACGTAACGTTTTGTCAGACATTCTTGCGAGTTACCGTAATTCCATGGCATCTGAATGCTTGTTGAATGATATCCAAATACTTTGATTCTTTCATAAAAGTTATAATTACAAAGCACTTGAAACTAACGCGTTTCCGATTTTACTATCAATAATTTCGAAATAATTCATAACAGTGGAAATATTTCCATTAGACGTGTTTCTAATCACATCACATTTAGTGCCTGATATATGAAAAATGCAACATAAATTTTTGATCACGTATACAGTCTTTCACGGCTAGAAATGAACTTGAGAAAAATCACGTACGAAGGTTCTCAAATTACATCTAAATGTAGAACATTTCACAGTATTTAATGAATTTTTTAGCTCACATGACCACCTGCGAAGTGATGGATTGTAAGAATGAAACTACTACCATTACTGACTACGTTTATACGTTCCTTTCAATATGTTGAACTTTTGTTTTGACCCAATTCCAATTTATGCAAATTGAGTTACTAAAACCGCGTTCCCAAAGCAGTTAAACCCAGCAACATGCAGTTTACTCCTTTATAACTTCATTGGTGACTGAACCAAAGCTTATCGCGATACTTATTCCGAAAAATTGATATTTCTGTTTAATTTCTTCCCGTATGTCCAATGATTGGGAGTGTATCGGATTTGAGACAACATGCCTTTGGATACTTCTTGGAGCTAGTAACAAAAAAAATGTCAAGCAGGTTAATTTTGCATTTCCCACGCCACACTATTGTCAGTTCATAAAAGATCATATTGAGCATAAGGTCTCAACCCTTCTTAGAAAGAAGTTAACTACAAAATTGTCAAACGTAACAAGTAAGGATGAACGGAAAGCTGCCGGAAGTTAAAAATGTCAGCTAAATTTCAAAACACCTTGAATTCTGTTAATCGCACATGTATGTTGATGACACTCAGTTACACATAACATTTCCTGGCACAAACTGGACTGAAGCTCAAGATAGAATAAATAAAGACTTGGAAGCCTTAGCACATTTATCCGCAAAATTCTTTCAGATCCTAGTAAGTCTTCTGTTGTGGAATTCGGGAGAAAGTATAAGGGATAATTTGTATAGAAAAATCAATAGTTCTAAATAAAAAATTGAAAACTCCACTAACAATCTAGGTCGTTAAAACTTTTATATCCCCATGTAAACCTAAAGTATTGCTTTGTAACGGGTGATTTTTTAAGAGGTATAGGATTTGATTTAAAAAAAAAACACAAAAAATTTGAAAAAACGATTAAATCTTTATTTGAGTCGATAGAACGGTCGATATAATTTAATGTTTAAAGATTATTTCATGTAAATGTTGGCCGCGGCACCGCTTTAGATGGCCCATGCGCAAGATCCAATTTTGGCACACTCTCTCCAACATATCGGTCGGTATCTCACGAATAACTGCTTCAATATTGGCTTCCAGTGCGTCAATCGTTGCTGGTTTATCCCTGTAGACATTAGCCTTAACATGACCCCACAAAAAATAGTCCAACGGCGTTAAATCACACGATCTAGGCGGCCAATTGACGGGCCCCAAACGTGAGATAAACTGTTCACCGAACTCGCCTCTCAATAGGGCCATTGTTTCGTATGCGGTGTGGCATGTGGCACCGTCTTGTTGTAACCATATGTCAGCCAAGTCCAGCTCTTTCATTTTGGGCAAAAAAAAGTTTGTTATCATCGTACGGTAGCGCTCGCCATTCACAGTTACGCTCCGGCCATTGTCGTCTTTGAAGAAGTACGGCCCGATGATGCCACCGGCCCATAATCCACACCAAATAGTGATTTTTTTGGGATGCATTGGTAGCTATTGCAATGCTTCTGGCTGGTCTTCACTCTAGATGCGGCAATTTTGCTTGTTAACGTACCCATTCAACCAGAAATGAGCTTCGTCGCTGAACACAATTTTTCGATAAAAATGTGGATCTTCCTCTAACTTTGCCAGCGCCCATTCACTAAATTGGAAACGTTGTGGGAGGTCGTGTGGCTTCAATTCTTGCACCAGCTGTATCTTATAAGGTTTTACACCCAAATCCTGTCGCAAAATTTTCCACGTAGTGGAGTAACAGAGGCCCAATTGCTGGGAACGGCGGCGAATCGACATTTCACGGTCATCACTAACACTGGCGGATACAGCCGCAATATTTTCTTCAGTCCTCACTCTACGTCCGCGTGTTGATGGTTTAATGTCCAATAATGTAAACTGGATTTGAAATTTAGTCACAAGCTTCCGAATAGCTCCCCCAGTAGGCCGACCAAATTGCCCATAAATTGGAAGCAGTGCTCGATGCACTCTCTTAACCGAGCATGAATTTTGATAGTAAAATTCAATAATTTGCAAGCGTTGTTCGTTCGTAAGTCGATTCATGGTTAAATTATAAACCAAACTGAACAAGTTTGACAATGACACAAGACACGATTCACGCGTCATCTGTCAAAAACAGTGTTGCCAAAAAGATACTAGCAAAAAAATCACCCATTACATCCCTGATCTTATAACAATTTTCATTTGCTATTCCTGTTTACTCCTCGTTCAGAACACTTGTATACGTTTTATCTTTGGTATAACCAAATATGAGGGAGATAGCCATAAATTAAAACCCTTGGATTGGCTGGATATGAAACACCATTTTGAGATATTTACATTATGTTTTTACCATAAAATTATGTCCACCAAGGACCCGCCTTATACAATAAAGTGAAATTCAGAAGACAACATTCGTTATAAATAATATTTCGGTTCCGCCACATAAGACGTTCTGTATACAAATGAAGCTTCAAATATAATACATAGAAAACCCACGACTCCATCCTTTGACACCTAAAGCTTTTAAATCTATTTGATTAGTCGTGAGATGTCGGGTGCCATGATGTATACATGTATTTTCAGGTTAGGTAATGTTAGTATTACGTCGATTTTTTTACTACGAAAATCAAAAAAATTAAAAAAATGTAACCTATTATAAATATTTATATCAAAGTTTTGAATGTAGATTGTTCGATTTTATCTTATAGGGCAAGTGGAAGAGTGCCCTGTGGTGAACTTTCCCTTTTTAGAGCATCTCTTTTTTTATCGCATTTTTTCGGTTGTAACCCCGAATGTCCAAAATAAAGGCAGCAAAAAATGTATAACAAGGGAACTCAGCGGATCAAGTCAGTCAAATAAGCTCGTACCAAGGTATCTCCCTAATAATCCGACTGCCTTCTAAAGTTTGCATATCCTGCAGGATTTTTCACCATTTTGTACCTTATTCAAGAATTGTTAGATCTCGCAACCCTGACAAAAGTTGCTGCGTGCCCGTATGTTTGAGGTTCAAGCATTCCAGCCGATGCGCTAGATGTCGACGCGAAACCGCAATACACGTTTGTTCTGTCTCATGGCACGAACACATCTCAATAGCGACAGCTGCTGGGAAAAAGCTAGGCTATTTGTTTAGGGTTAAGAAGTACTTTTCTCCACATGACCTTCTCTATACAAGGCCCAGATGAGGCCTAGCCTCGAGTATTGCTCACACGTTTGGGGTGCTGCCGCCCTGACTACATTATTTATGTTCAATGCTGTCCAGAGGAGATCTGTCCGACGGATCGATGACCCTTTCGCACCGACGGGCCGTCGGCGATATAGATCTCTTCTAACGCTACGCCAACGAGCTTTGCTCCTCAGAGTTCTCTTTCATGATGCCGCTGCGCGGTGTGCATGCCAGACAGACCCGCCTGACTTTGACCCCCATCCTAACCGTGTCAAACTTCGAGCATCCAGAACTGGCCGATACGACGGCTGCTTTGCACTAAGGCTGTCGAGATTGTGGAACAATCTACAAGAGGAAGCTTTTCCCAGTTCTACTAACCGTAGGCAGTTCAAAAATCGGATTAACAAGATTTCTTTGGGATAATCATTGCAGCCGCGGTGTGCCGGCATTTAGGTCTTCTGCCTGCGCGGCTGCTTCGGTATAAAAAAGGGCAAATACAGGAAAGATCTATGCATAAAATAAGACTAATAGTTGCGAAGAGTTATAGCGAAATGTAGTACCACCAAATAAATCGAGATATACGGCTCGGTTACTGAAGAAGGCTCTGGCGCTGAAGGCTTTGCGCCTAGAACTAGGCTATCTCTGCCTCTCGGCGGATATGGGTACTACTATCTTTCAGGAAACTTATGCGATTCTGCCTTACGTATCTCGCATTTTGGAGGGGGAAAAGCCTAGAAAAAGAATAACTATCTTAGTATCCCGTTAGTGTGGGTACCAGGGTACACTGGGATAAAGGGTATTGATATGGCGGATGCTCTTGCGGAAGCAGGATCAGCAAGCAAGCTTGTTGGCCCTGAGCCCGCCCTAGGGGTGCCCACGCAAAGAGTCGCAGTCAAATGGGAAAGTGGATTGCTAGATAACACTCTCAGAAATGAAGAAGCATCGCTAGACTTCTCCGACAGGCACGGGCACAGTGTTAAAAATGGATAGAGGCAACCTCAGGTTGTTGGTGGGACTGTTCTCCGGACATTACATGATAAGGCGCCACCAGCATGTGATGGCTGAGGATCCCAAGTGTGAGCGCTGCGTGGTAGAGGAAGAGTCCTCGCGCATGTTCTGTGTCTCTGTGAGGCTCTGAGCTACTACAAGCAGACTATTCTGGGGTCCAACACTTTGGATTCCGAGAATGTTAAGGAGCTGGGCCTCAGGACTAAACTCAACTTTGCTAGAAGGGCGGCGCTTGGGGCGTAGGGAATGTAGGACCCGTTTAGGCGGCCTATGCACCGGCTCCTCATGGTGGCCGGTATTCCTCTAATTTTATTATACATTCATTCGTAAAATCTATTGCCTGATTTTATACTGCTTGATTGAGTTTTTAATTCCACGCTACAGGCCATGCAAGCTGACTTGACCCATATATACAGAAATAAAGATTATTGCTTTATGTTTGTTGTATCCAAGTAAGTACTTAGGGCGTAGGGACTTTGAATTTTGTATAAAATAGTACGCAGCTCATAACCATGTTCGAAGCTACTGCTAATTTAAAGATTAAAACTTTATCATAGCTTTACTGTTTTGGGAATATTATAAAATTGTCCTCCTACAATATTCAACAACAGATATAGTAATTAGAGCACAGACGTGATATAAATAACAGGTTTTCACTGTCATGTATGAGGAACTTGGTTAAACTCACGTACGAACACCATATAAATTACATATAAAATCTAAAAACGATTACCGCTCGGGATGCAGACAGTTTTTAACGAAGAAAATGATTAAGTTGACCACCTGCTGAGTGACCTTATCCAAATGACCCTAATTAATTCTAATTAAAATAACATTTAATTTAGCCATTTGTGCCACTATGCGTGGCTGTTAAGAAGCTGGTCTGAAATACTATGTGTGAAAAAATTACTTATCCTTCTGAAAAAAATATTTTCAATGTCTGAGGTGTCAGACCTAAGGCAACTGGTTTTGCATCAACTCATTCAATACATGGACAAACACAAAACAACTTCAATAAAGATAGTCATGCTCATAGTACTAGACATAAAGAAAATGACAACTTAAAAATACAAACTTTGCAAAGAAATGCCACACCTACCAATCATGTAAGATTTATAATTGTTTGCCATACATGTACCGTATGTATGCTGATAACATAAACTAATCGTCTATGATTGATTGAATGATGAATTTTACTCAAAAAAATATTTTTTTAATTGGTAGACAAGAGACACACACAAGAAATTGTTTATAGTTGTAGTCACCGTTTTTGGCGGTTACGTCATCAACGCCATACGAAATAAGTAAACAGATGGAGTCTTCGTACCATGGGCGCAGACTAATCTTCAGCGCATCTGCTACTCCCTCCAGTGCACATGAAGTGGGTAGCAGGGGCCCGCTGTTTTCATTCTCTTCCTGGAAATATTCTAATAAATTTAACACGAGCTGTCGCACATCTCCATTGATTGTATTTACCGGTATTGTACAATTTTATATCACACGTAAGTTGTAACTCTGAGAAATATGATTGAAGGGCACTCATACGACAACTAAAAAACGTATGTCTTTGAGCTTACCGAACAAACGTTCACACACAGGATTACGTTGCATGTGTATGTATGAGGGAGATAAAGATATACAATGTGTTTGGTCACGACTTACCGATATTTAAGAGTGGTATTTTTCAGCTATTTCTATCGACAAATCCACCCCCTACAATGTCCTACTTCATCCCCTTTGAAATGGCAGCCATTTTTATTTTTACGTTACGAATACGGTAGTGCATGTATGGAAATTGTAATAACTCAGTACGGAATTGACATAGAATGATAAATTTGGTGTCATTTGAACGACGATCTGTTGTCTTAGCGATTACTGAACAACTTGTTTTGATACTAACCGTCAAACATACTTAAAAATAGACAAAAACAGAAAAAAATATGGAAGAAAATTGATTATTTTGTGCATTTCTGCACACCATTCAAAAACTGGACTGTGAAGTTGTACTTTTTTTGTGCTACAGCTTTTTTTTATCCTAAGTATTCTACGTTAAGCAATAAATGCTATCTAACATGGGCCAAAATGGGTGTAATAAAATGCAATTTCTTTTCAAACTTGTTATACATAAAAAAGACAAATCAGTGTTTCTTATAGAATGTTTGGACATGTTTAATGTTACATAGGCTGTTCAAAATGTCCTCCATTATTGGTTATGCACAATGTTGTTCTTAAAATAATGTGTTGGCAGACCATATCCGTATCAGCCGTAATTTCGTTCGCAGCGGTACGGATCCATTTCAACGGGGGTGAGGTATGACATTGTAGGGGGTGGATTTGTTGATAAAAATCGCTGAAAAATATCCCCCTCAAATATCAGTATGTCGTGACCAAACACATTGTATAAAGTAATACTGGTAGTCTTACTTTACCCGTAATCGTACAACAGGAGAACTACTCCTCCTGACCCTCCACACTTATAGTGCTTGTCACAATTTTTAGCTAAGCTGATATGTGCTAATATCTTGGTCTAAGCAAAACTTAACATTAAAATTATAAAAAAAATCTGCCCGAGTACAACTAACTATTTTGGTTTCAACGGGCTTTAAATTTCAGTTTAAAAATGTTTATTGGCTTATGAAGCATGTCATCTAGAACAACCGAAAGAGATGATGTGAAAGTCATGTGTTATGTTTTTTTTTACGTTTATTGTACATTTATATCTTTGTTTGCCTTTCCAGCAAACTGTACTTAGTAAAATAAATGTTATTATTATTCTAAATTTATTACGAAGACGGTGAATCCGGCTACGCTGCAGAAATCTCTGCCTGAGATCAAAGCGACTTAACTAAACACTTTGCGGAGAATGCGCGCAGGGACTGTTCTGGACTAACTTCATTGATGTATTCCCTGGGATTGATTGTAGATGCTGGTCGAGTCCTTGTTTGATTGTTCCCAGAGCGCCTACTATGAACGGTGTTGTGCTCGTCTTAACGTTCCACATTCTGGTAACTTCTACATCTGTGTATTTGAGAGTTTTTCCAGCTTCTTCCATTTGAATGTTGCGGGCACCGAGATCTCGATGAATTGACACGTCCTACTACTGTTTAAGACAGATGTGACCTAAAATTAAAACATGCACCATACATTTATTTTGTATGCTGGAAAAGGCTAACGTGGCAACCGGAGCGCCAATAATGTAATCATTCATTTACTGCGATCTACGCAAGTTGATCTACCTTGCGTATTAATGTTTCTGTATATATTTATTATTGAATGCACGCCGATGGATTGTAGACAGGTTTGTCTGCATTCATACAAGTCACGAGTGTCATAATATAATATACGTGACGAAATGTACTTAACTAATGAGCAAAGTATTAACTATCTTCTCAGGTTTCGAAACGTTATGAATAAAATAACGACTTACGCGTTGAATGACTCACATTTCGGTAATCAGTCAATGCTGATCACTAATTACAGAATGCCCAAAAGCAATTAGATTGTAAATCTAAAAACAAGTGCATGGATTTCCACAATTCTTCAACAATTGAGGACTCCAGTGTAAACAACGGATGCATTCATTTTTTTTTAGGAAACTCAGTTTCCACCTGTTTATGTAGTGTTTAGAATTCTTAATCGTAATGTGGGAGGAAGAGTGTTCAATCTACAAGATATACAGGATGTTCATTTGAAAACTTCCAACGACGGATTTATAGAAAACCACTGATTAAAAGAAAAAACGTCGAGACACGTCAAAAGATTTGTCAAGGGGGATAACTTTTTAACCAGAAACTACTTCACTCCATTTGACCCTCTAACCCCCCAGGGTCATCCCATAAAAATTTTAAATGATGAGGGGTACCGAGTAATAGTTTGTTTAAAAGGGCTCTCGAAGTCCTTTATTTTTACTTTGATTTTTTTAGAATCGGTCATTTTGTTTTCAAGAATATTAGAAAAATCTTTATTAATTTCAATTTGTTCAGATAGAAAATAAAAACACTCGAAAAATTACGTTTTATTTCAATAAGTGTTCAAAACGTTGTCCGTTATTGACCAAGCAATGTTATATGCAATGTTTAAATTCCTGACGTACATTTTCAAAAACATGTTGTGCAATATCATGGCAGCTTGATGCGTTGACGAAGTTCCTCCAAACTTTCAGGTTGGGGAGTAAACACAGTAGATTTCAAATGGTACCATAGAAAAAAGTCTAATAGCGTCAAATCAGGAGATCCAGCATGCCATTCTCTAGGCCCTCTTCGCCCTATCCATCATAAAGTTTAGGGTTTCAATTCTCGTCGATTTGGTTTTCAATGGTTTCAGTGATAAGAGGCTTGGTATTTTCCAACATATCCAAATAAACGTCTCCATTCAAATTTCCATTAATAAACAATGGCCCAATCATTTTGTTTCCTAAAAAGCCAGACCATACATTATTTTTTGGGGGTACTGGGTATGCCCTTCTACAAAAGCAGGATACCGGCGGTTATGCTTATTAACAAATCCATTTAGATAAAATGTGCATTCATCATTGAAGCAGATATTCTTTACATGAATGGTATTATCATTAATCGCTGCCTTCATTTGTTCACAAAACTCGCACAGAGCCTAATGAAATTTAGGATTTATTCTAAAGCTAGTCTTTCAAAATTTTTAAGGGAATGACCCTGGGGGGTCGAGGGTGAAAGGGGGTGAAAGTTTTTGTTTAAAAAGTTGTCCCCCTTGACAAATCTTTTGATGTGTCTCAGCGTTATTTCTTTTAATCGATGGTTTTTGATAAATCCGTGGTAGGTATTTTCCAAATGAACACCCTGTATAATACCGATTTGTACTGTTGATTACTTAGTTATTGGCTATAGACACGAATTTGCGCCTACATAGTAGCATTCAGTCATTCAATACTGCTTATTATCAAAACAAATACGATACACTGCTGCTTAAAGTATAATGAAAGTGTGAACCATATTGTACAGGAATCCAAAACGCGATAATAAACATTTTCCTTTTGCTATTATCACAGATATTTTAATCAATATAGAATTGAGAACATAGAACAAAAAATATTATTCACATTGACCACTGCCATCATGGGCCATATCGCAAAAAGACTAAAGACTTAGGTTTAGACAAAATTATCATATCGATTAAGCTCAAAACAATCTTCATGACAGCACTGATAGCATAAATAACATCGGTTGACTTTAACGATTCCCTGTTTTTGGACTAATTAATTTTAATTAAATATTGATTTGCTTTCTTCTCATATCCGTATAATTTATCTACTGCAGAATACCAGTTTTGTATTCTACCAATACCATCGATTCAGTCCTGATGATTAGTAAAGTTTGTTGAAGATGCGTTAGATACCTTAAAAACAGTTCACGCAGTAAAATACACTATAAGCACCATTGACTTTGCAGAATCAAATATCAATATGCGAAAGTCCGGTGCATGACATAAAATAGTAAAAAGGGGAATTTAAAAAATTGCGATTTTTGCCTATTTTTCTTACATTTTGAAACGTTCGTTGAAAACTATCTATCTCCTCCAGAGCAAAAGCCAAGAGGACTTTCGTCTCATTTTAAACAGACTTATTTCATCTATGCATTTGATTATGATGGTTGTAATTCCAGATTGCATTTTTTATTGCGTTGTTATAACAAATTGAATATTTTTAGGTCCAAGAATTTTGAAAAAAGAACTGTAGGTAAACGCTTTGTCGATATTTTGCAAAGTTTGCTGCTTCGAAACAAATGCACTGTTTTTGTATCATACTCCTATAGGGCCCTGTTATTGATTTCGACTATCAAAAATCATACATTCATTACAGTATATTTATAGGCTGGTCTTCATGTGAATAGAGAGAATATTATATTCCAGACTAAGACGTTTGGAAGAACACCATGCACTCTTGGGCATGATAGTACTGTATACCCAAAATTATCCAAGGTGCCGAATTGTTAAGCTACATATCAAAGTTGCATTTTTTAAAGATTGCGATAGGCCCTTTTAAAAGAAGATAATTGATGTAATATGTTCTGAACATTAGTTAGGGATTTATTAGAAGTTTTGTCTGTAGAACACTAAAGTTTGATATGCCACATTTTCCCAACCACAATAGATGGAGTAATAGATTTGACGTAAAACAATTTCATTCAATGCAACATCTGAAGCTATTAGATGCAAAACAATGCAGTTGTAACATTTTAGTGGAATATTGCATAATAATTAAGCGGTTGTTGCGACAGTTCTGGATGAGGTCTACTTCCGGTTTAAATTCTAAGACATCTCCTAAATATTATTAAGATATCACTGAAGAAACTAGCACGCATAGGCAAGCACATGGTAAATTGAAAGAACCGAGAACCAGTCATTAGAAGAATTTTAACTTAAGACACTTCTACTTACAAGTTCGTAAAAACATAAATTTTTTCTTCAAAGCTAGTGTTAATGTAGAAATCTAGACCAACATTGACTAAAGGGATCCTTGTAACCTCGCGGTGTACAATATTGTTATTTAGTAGACATATTGACTTGTTTTATACCAATCTATGTTGCAAGTTTACGAGGAATTTTTCTCTGTCATTAATAAGACAATTTTTACTTACCATCCCCGAAAAAGAACCTAACATTAAGTAAGCTGTAATCTGAATCTGCCTTCGAGGTAACAAGAATTATTCCAGTCCTTGTTAGAGGTGGGTTTTTTTGTAGTTTTGAACCAACCTCTTTCACTTCTTGGTCAAACGTCTATAGGGTCCTAATTTGGTAGGTTCTTACCATTTTTTGACAAAGCATTGAACTTTCAAGGAAATTCAACTTTTAAGTACAGCATACAAGGGTATAATTACTCAAATTTGACAAATATAGTTAAATTTTTCTTGGGTGGTAGCCCATTTCAACAAAACGTAAGTTTAGATGCCTGAATATCATCTGATAATGGGAAAGGGCTTAATTTGTATTTGACTAAATCGGAAAAGTCATTAAAAAGTAGCTGCTACTATTTTGTCTACATCGCGGTAGGTATTTTATGTTGTTTTCACTGTTTTGCTGACAAACATTGTAAATACGAGGTTCATTTTAAGGTTGGGGGTTTTTTAATTTGCCTAGCAAATAACTTCGCCATAGATTAGGCATTAAATGAGAATTTCTCTATGCCCGGGTTACCCCCATTATAATTTATTCAGAAAGCGATAGCCCGGATGCAGTCGAGGACCTCTTTGACTATTTCCCCAAAGTCAAAAGCCAAGGCAGGTAAACAGGAAAGATAAGAGGCGCTAATGTTCCTTGGTTGGCATAATCCTCCACATTGTGGGTTAGCTTCACACAGAAGCCGGATAATAATCAGGATTATTTTTAAAATTTTCAAGATTGTCCACCTTACCCTAGATAATCGGCTTATACTAATTAAAACTCTAGAAAAACACCATTACCCAGTCTAGTGTGTCTGTGAAACTGGGAATCCCTACGATATTTGCTCCGATCTGGGGACAGAAGACCTTGATGTGAATTTTATTTGCAATTTCTAAGACTGAGTTATTCTTTACTGAGTATTGCGTTTTAACTAGTACAAGCATAATACACTTTATCTTTGTTTTTTTCGCTCGTATGTTTTAAAAATATATTTGTAGTTCGTAAGTTGAGAACTTGACGTCTAGGCCTATTTGTTTATGGGTAAGAAGAACTTTTCTCCACACGACCTCCTCACCCTGTACAAAGCCCAGGTACCTCGAGTACTGCTCAGATGACTGTTCACATGTTTGGAGTTCTGCCGCCCACTACATTGTCTATACTCGATGTTTTTCGTCTGATCAATGAGACTTTCCTGATGGACCCTTTTGCGCCAACGAGCTGTCGGTGATCTTGCTCTCTTCTACCGTTATGTGAGCAAGCCTTTTTTCCCAGAGCTCTCCTCCATGATGGTGCCACGCGTTGAGTGCCGGGCGTCCCTTCCCAACGCGCTAGAACTTATCACAGTAAAATATCTCGTGTGAAGTTTGAGAGCAAATAAAGGGAGTCCGAATATAGTATTAGAGGTCAAAATACTAATATTACATCTTCATTAAGATTCTGAAGCTTATATCACTTTTTAACTATAATCCGTAATTATTTCTATTGATTTATATTATGCTTTAAAGGTTCTGACATTCAATCTACTCGTCTTTATCACCAGTATCCACAAAGGGCAGCAACGGTGGCGTAGTGGTAGACGTTACTGGCCTCCTAATCAGTCGCCGCGCGCTGTGAGGGTTCGAATCCCGTCCCAAGCGAATTTTTCTCTTGGCTATGGATGTTGTAGTTGTCCGTAGCCGGTAGACGGTCTTTGACTGTCGAACGCGGAGGTACGACCCGGCGGATCACACGTGTTCGCTCACTAGGGTCCGAGGGGCGTTCCCCCTTTCCCCTGTATACCCCTATAACCCCACGGTACCCTTTAGTGTTTGGGCCTTGGTGGTAGTTCGATTATAAAAAGGGCGAGATTCTAGACTTACGTATATGTAGGCGCTGTATGATTTTAAAATGAAAGATCTTAAATAGACAAATGAAATGAATACTACAAACTTACTTATCCTTCTTGTAAGCCTGTTATGATACGCATGATTTACATGTGTCTATCGTACAAATATTTCTTAAACTATCCTAAATTTTCGTGTCGGTAGTTGTTCCGATGATTCTTCGGAAAGTGAATTGGAAATTAGAGATGGATTGATGGAGCTTCTATAAAAACAGCTTGTTGAGTGAGAAGGGATAGTTGATCTCTCACGTTTAAATTACGCAGGTTGGATTTAAAATGTCCTTGAGGTATACTGGATATGTAGAATCATAAATCAAATTATGTACAAAACTCATGATAATATGTTAGAATGCAACTGGAATTTTTAACCAATTCAAGTCCTTCCAGATATATGGACAAATAATAAGTCCTTTAATAAAGCGACATTACATACTTTATATCACTTGTGATCTAAACGAAGGAAATCAACTAGGAATCTGTATTTAACGATAGAGAGAACTTAAGTTTCACTTAGCCGTTTTTCAATGTATTATTTAAAATCAACATATAATGCATGAATTCGTATGTATGCTCTTTGGTCTGAAGTTATTCTTTGAGCCGACGGATTAGCAGCTGGTCGTGCTAATAGCTCGGCTACACTGCCTACCCTTGTTTTGACAAAATGGGAGCAAAACGGCATTCCGCTATTCGTCCATAAGTTGGCATAAAAAGTAGAAGGGACTTCGTTCGTAATTTATTTGTAGTCTTTTTCAGTTTTCTATCAAGAATGCTCTAGAATAATATAACGACCCCTTAGATGCATACGAGGGATGTCTTTTAAGTTTTGCATATGGAAATAAAACAACACGGTAGGTAGTCTTAAATGGCTTTATTGTTTTTCGAAGTATTCTCCACGAAGATTAATACACATCTGCATGCGCTCGAACCAATTTTCGAAGCACTTATTCCACTCGTTTGCTGGCAGATCCAAAACGGCATTTTTGAATGCGTCACTGCTTCTTCCGGTGACTGGAACCTTTGACCACGCAGTCTGTTTTAAATTTTCGAGAAAGTAGAGAAATCGTTAGGACTTAGATCGGGACTATATGAAGGATGGTCCAATAATTCCACGTTTTCTACCGTTAAATACTGCCTTGTTTTTTGGGCTGTGTGTGGGCTTGCATTGTCTTGGTGGAGTATGATTCTTCTTCTTTCGAGGTTGATTTTTCGAAGCTCGGTGATGACTTTTGGCAAACAACTGGTCGTATACCAAGCCGCAGTAACAGTTATTTGCTCATTAAGAGGAATTGTTGCAGTATGACTCGCTTTTGACACAAATGTCGCGACCATCTTTTTCGAAACAAATCGAGAACGGATGACCTTTGTTGGCTTTTCTTCACCTTGGAACACCCAAATAGCCAACCGTCGTTTATTTTCTGGTTCAGAACAGTAAATCCACGATTCACCACCATTAAAAATGCTGTACACATTTTTTTAGTTTCTGGAATTGAAACGGTCAAGCATTTTTTTACACCAATTAACCCTGGCTGCTTTCTGCTCTTCAGTCAACAGGTGGGGTTTCCAACGAGAAACTAATCTTCTTACTCCTAATCCTTCATGTAAATTTTTTTGAATTGAGGTCTTTGAGATCTTCAAGGACCCCTCAATTTCGCGATATGTCGCATGTCTATCTTCAACGATGAGTTTGCGCGCAGCATCGACGTTTTCCTGCGTGACTGCCGTTTTTGGTGCACCCACCCTGGGATCGTCGCTAAGACTCACCCGTCCACGTCTGAATTCTCCATACCAACGGGAAATTGTCGACTGATGTGGTGCTTCGTTGCCGAAAACAGACAGTAACTCAGCAAGGCATTCTTGTTGCGATACTTGTCTCTGAAAGTTGTAATAAATTATGGGTCGAAAACGTTCTCGGTTGAGTTCCATTTTTCTTATGACTTGGTGACACTTAAAAATTCACTGTAGTGAGGACACTGCACGTATTGTTGTGAAACTTTGAATTTAAGTTTACTAAAGAGTGAGGTTAAGATTCAGTACTGACGTTCGATCCGCGCGGCCTATCATGATTCTACATGCAGAACTTAAAATACATCCCTCGTACAGAATAAAATGTACATACTCCTAAGAGATGGCGCTGGATATAGGGTCTTAAATAAATCTTGCGCGCCACTATACAATTCATCAAAATTTTAACCGCAAAGCAACAAACTGATGTCTCACAAACTCATCTGGACTAGCTCCAATGCAATATTTCTAGTTTTGTTACACCCTTTACATTAACGGCTAAGCCATGACGTTTTTTGGGTAACCTGATGTTTGAACCTGAAAAAATATGTTGTTGCTCCACATCGATGAGTAGTTATTGAGAAAAACACTATTGTCTCAAGTACAGTTCCATCAGTTTTGGAACAGAAACAAAAAATCAGAAATCAGATGAGGTATTAGTTTATTGAAACCTTGATGTGAGGCCCCAACTGCTTACTATGATGTCAACATTTAGTTGAATTATAAAATGTCGTTTTACAAGTAAATTTTCGCACTATTTTTCGTGCTGATAGATATTATCATCTAATTCTGGATTACCCAATATAGAACCTCCCGAATACAAAAGGCTAAATACCTAATGAGTGAGAATAGTTGCAGGCGGTTTCAGAAATAACATTGTGATAAAGGACTGTTGATAAATAATCCAGAAGTAATTATCATACATAGGTTGTCATGTAATACAATATTTTGATTATGACGTCAATAAAGTGTGTTAATAAAACACTTGTGCGAATCAGGTGTTGAAGCATTATCAGTGATAATTGCATTTTGATATTTCGTATTCGCGGATTATTCTATATTAAGTTTGCATAGTTTTCGACATGATAAGGATATTATGTGTAACCAATAAAAAACTGTAGTACATACAGGAATCTTCAATGCTCTAAGCATTGTGAAACTGTTCAGGCTGAAAGCATTGCCTTTGAGAAATAATCGATGGTTTTAGTAGCAACAAGATATAAAAAACAGAACATATGTACATTCACATAGAACTGGAAAAAACAGCTTGTCACTAAAAAGTAGAGTTTAGAATAGAATGTGAAAATATGAAAAAAACAGACAGCAAGTTTAAAATTTCTAACAGATATTTACTTTGCGACGGTGTGGAGTTTGGACGACAATATGGTGATGGGGTAAATAAGAAATATTGCTCATAACACATTTGTGATCTTAAGCATAAGGATTTCGAGTACGAGGGTACGTTTTGCCTGATACCTTTTCTTATTGGTTTTAGAAGATATCTATGTGCAACTATGTTGCATTGTATCCAATATGTAAAATGCGTTCGAGCTACAAAATCATAAAAGATTCTTTTTGGTTATTTCTTTATTGACAAAGCAGGTGGTTCAATCCAAAGTTTTTGATGAGAGTCTCTCTCTAATCTGACATGATAGGTATTGATGATTTGTTACTTTGACGCAAAAGTAATTAACTTACATGCTTCATCACAGTATATTAATGGTATCTACTAAAGACAATGTTTGCAACATGATTAGGCAGGATCAGAAGAGAATATCAGATGTGCGTGCACATAAAAATTGTTGATCCATTATACCTCGTCAATTTAGTAGACTATTTTAATTGATAAACGCTGTTAGCATGCATCTCAGCTTTAGCTTTTATGAGAACAACTAGCGTGGATATACCATCAGTGAATTCACAAAAACCACAACCCCATCATCAGCCGGTAGATGATCAGGCTACCCTCTGTTGATGTGCCAACGGTCTTTGCTCCTCTACGCGTCTCCTTCACGATGCCGCGTGCTTTAGACCTGCCAGATGAACTTGCCTGGATTCTACTTCCCATTTTGACTTAGGATACTATTCTGTACAACGAGAGCTTATCTTTACAATCGCTCCTTTATTTCTGGGGTATCTAGATTGTCGAACGATCTGCCAGAATTATTTTTCCCAATTCTACTAACTTTAGGCAGTTCAAGAGATGGATCAACTTTAGCTTCTCTAAACAGTCGCAATATTTTGGCGTTTAGGCAGTAATGCAGAAAAGCTTTCAACAGATGACCCATTTTGCACTGGTTTTAACGCTTGGCCAATGAATGCGGAAAGTTCAGTGGAGCCTTTATAGCTTTTAAAGGCAAATGCAAGACAAAATTTAATTAAATCAGCTGTAGAAATCAGCGACGTTTGATTTGAAAAGGTCATATTAAGGTTAGCTCCTTTCCTGAAATACTATGATATATGATCATCTTGCAAAGCCTGCTGAATGCTGAGTTTGACTATCCAGTAGGCTCATTTCCAGCTTCTTCTTTATATTCCATTTAAGGCTTACAAATCTGTACAGCTTTAGCAATAGCAAAATTCCTGTCCTCAGTTTTCTGTTATAATATGGCCACGCTTGCAAAGCCTGATCAATATTTAGTTTGACTGCCTAGTATGTTTATTTCAAATATCTCCTTCATATTTCATGTGAATATAGAAAACCTTTATATATCTTGAAGTTTTGTTATACGAGTAATTCGATCAAGCTTGCAAGGTCGGCTTAATGCTCAGTTTGACTATCTAGTATGTTCATATCAAGTTCTCTTTAAATATTTCACGGATAATTTGAACAGCTTTATAGTTTTTTCAACTGTACAGTTATCTTGGAGTGCGTTTTACCAATTGCAGCTTCTTAAAAATCCCTATCATTATCTTAAAGCTTTGTTATGTATGATCAAGCTTGGAAAGTCGGCTTAGTGTCCAATTTTACCAAGTAATAGGTTCACTTCTAGCGTCTCCTTTACATTTCGTGTAAAGCTTAAAGGTCCTTGTGACATTTAACTATAACTTCCTACCCCACTATAGTAAAATTCTGTTTATACTTATATGCAAAAATCTGTAGTCTTGTCAACATCTTTAGAAAACTCTATACTTTGAACAAAGCAGATGTCGTAATTTGGAACAAATGTTTCTGTGAAGGAGCTGCTACTCCATTGATCATACATACAACGACGTCAAAATAGCAGCTATTTTGAGAGCTTATTATGAGAAGTTGTAGCACCCTAAATCACTATCTGCATTGATGGATCTCGAAATTAAAAACTGAACAGTATTTGCAAAATATAAAAAAGTGTCGTACTTATTTCTCTTCTTTATATCCGTAACTCGTTTTTACAAGTATTAATCGCGCTAAAGCGCCACAAAAGCAATAAATCAAATCCCCCACCTAACTGTAAGGTGACAATGTTATAATAAAACACCTGATTCCATTTCATTAACTTATAGCCAACGTAATAAAAACCAGCATCGGATCCTTAAACAGAGCTTGGCGCGCTTAAACCTATCCCGAGTCGGACTCGTGCCTTTGCGTTCTCGGATTGGTCGACTCGGCGCTAGGAGGTGGGGCTATCACCCCTCAAAAACAGGTCGCTGGCAACCTGCTCTGACAGTTGAGCCGAGAGTGCAGTCAGTGGTAGCTTCCTGAGGGCTAAGTTCAGTGTGTTAAAAACTCTCAGTTCCTGTTCTTATTTTGGATTTTTTTCTACTGTTGTGAGGAGATGTCAGAATCCGGAGATGACGTTAGACCCAGGGGTATTTACAGCATTGACCGGATACTAGGAAGGCCAAGATCTCCTACCAGGGCAGTGGAGGGTAAGATGAAACTTACTATTATCCTCAGATTTTTTAGATGATGTTACAGATATTTTGGCCAATTGAGCACCTAAGTTTATCCCTACTATCCACCGTGGAAGGAACTGCTACATACATATATAGCCCTAACTAATCTGTCTCTAAGTGTGTAATAATAATTTTTGTCATACGGTTTACAGTAGTAAACATAGACAACGTCATACGTGCACACAAAAACATTACATCAAAAAAAAACTACGGATAGTAAAAATATTCATTCATCGAATAAAATGCATTTTCTTTTCAATAAGCTTTCAATGTTCTTTTGAATCCATATGTATTTGTGCAGTCTTTCATATGTACTGGCAAATCATTAAAATTTTTACACCTTTATAATATGGGCTTTTCTCATATAACCTGGTTTCATGATTGGGCACACTGAGATTGTTTTTAGTGATAATATTACTGTACGAATAATTGTTTCTGCTTTATTTATCGAGGCATAGTTTATATACTCAATATTTATATACATGGTACTGTTTGAAGAACTCTCTGCAAGATGTTATCTGGAATAGTTTTAACGCTGCTCTAAAAATTCGTTTCTGGTATAAAAGATACTCGGCAAATTTCGAAGAGTGAAACCAAAATATTATATTGTATTGTATTACAGATTGCACATAAGCAAAGTAAACCATTCCAAAGACTTCAGTGATGACTTGATATCTAATAGTGTATATTAAATAGCAGGCATACTTCATTTTCGTGAAAACTGCTGTTATTTGTTCTGTCCACTTCAATGAATGAACTATTTTCGCACTTCTTTCACTGTGCAGCGTTCGTCCGAACTATGGTTTTTCTGTTTAATTTCACATAAAATGATTTGGTGGTATCGTATTTGAAGTTCGCGAAATTCGTTTTATGTTCAAATGTGATAAGTTGTCAGTACTACATGCTTGGTTGATTTTTGAGACAACTGTTCTATGTTTTTGTCAGCTACTGTACCCGATACCTCACTAGCGTACACGAATAAAAAATGTAAGTTAATAGATTTAGTTAGATCATTTTTGTATCCTAAAAATAAAATTGGCCCAAGGATTGACCCCTGTGGAACCCCCATACTAATTACTACAAATCACCATTTTCAGCTGTAATACTGACTACTTGAGAACGATTGTTTAAATATGATTTCATTAGTTCATTGGCGATGCCTCTGATTCCTTACTGTTCCAGTTCTAAGAGAAGTATGCCATGATTTAAAGCATCAAAGGCTTGTGTATCAAATAAAAGTAATCAGAGAATTTCCTTTGACTTCGCCAAAAACTTTTCTTTCCATGTAATTTTTCGCGCTGAATGTGAAACTGAAATCAAAATTGGTAGAAAATGAACTAATACTAAAATAGTTTAGACATCAGAATTAAACGTTTTGTTAGTTTTGCCCTATGAAGAGATGCACGTTCTCCATGCTTCTTATTTGAAATTCGAATATTTCCGCAGTTGCAATGGATAACAATGGTTCATGTATTTTCTATAAGTTTTGGCAATATTAAAAACTGACCAACTGTAGTTGTTTAATGTTCAGAAGAAAATCTCTTTGATTACAAATTGTTTTAAGTAGTTATTGTATTAAGGCGTAGTTTATTAACTCTGAAGGATCGTAGCTGAAAGCTACTCTACTTGGTTCAATGTTTTGCATCTTCTAGCATTTTACCATTTTCTAATTATATACTTTTATGAACATGGTATGAAAGGAATATGAGAACTCAAATTGCGACAAAATTTCAAAGTATCTGATTGAGATAGTGACAATTTTGTTGACAAAAAAATTTCTTAGCTCCTGCTAATCTTGAGGACTCACAGATCTAGTTTTTCGCCTTCCACATTTTTTAATCTTTATATTGTTCTTTAAGATTGAGATTTAAACAACTCCGGTTGTACGAGGATTAATCGTGTAAGAGATTACTGTTAATTGCAATTGAAGATACGCATTCACCATCCTTGAAATTGTTTAAGTGAAGTTTCAAATATTGGTCCCCCAAAAAAGCAACCGTCAAACTGTATTGCCATTTTCATAACTTCCGTGCAACAGATTGAGTTGAAGATAAATCAGTGTGTCCATTCTGCGATATTGTCAGTCTCGCTTCGCATAACGAAAAATCGTGAACTAACTAGAGACGGCAACGTCTGAGAAATTGTTCTTTTTTAGTAGAATGCCCTTTGGGCTAACTTTGGAGGTTCATATCTGAAGTTGAACAGTCTTAGCACTTCTTCATTGGTCATGTGTTCAGTCAATGGAATTCTTAGAAACCACATTTCGAATGCTTCGAGTCTTTTCTTGGTGACAACCTTTTGTGTCTGCGCTTCTGATCCATAAAGGACGACTACACGTGTGCCTTAGCATATCTTATTTTGAGATTTAAGACTAAGTGTCATTAGTTCCGATGTTGCCCACTTCCAAGATATCCAAATTTTAAACTTTTCCTGTTTTAGAGCCGTTCATTCCACATCGAC
The DNA here is from genome assembly GCA_963669975.1 of Acanthoscelides obtectus. Taxonomy (NCBI): domain Eukaryota; kingdom Metazoa; phylum Arthropoda; class Insecta; order Coleoptera; family Chrysomelidae; genus Acanthoscelides; species Acanthoscelides obtectus. Next base: position 40,067,709 of record CAVLJG010000010.1, on the reverse strand, counting down.
TTTCTTTCAATCCGACTTTCACCCCTCGTACGCACTATGGAACATACGAATCATCCAAATTCGCCCCGCAACTTTGGCGACCATCCGTCCGTCGCTTTGACAATGTAACTCTGACTAATTGCGCGCATATTATTGACAGAATGATAATGGGCCTATAAAGTAATTGGGACCGTAATTAACTGTACAATAGATCGCGGATGTAGAAGGGGTGCTTTTCACCCTATCTGTACTCTATCTGCATGTCACACCCCCGCCAAATGTAGCGGTCTTTGGTGGTGATGTTAAGTTCTTTGTACGCGCTGTAGTATTCAGAAGGGGATCGATAAATATGGTTGTTATGAGTCGATTAAGGAAGCAGTTTTGAAAATCCTAACACCATATTTCTTTCATGCTTTTGTTTTTTTCTAAATAACTATGAATCTTAAGGAATAGTGGCCTTCTTTCAAAAACGAAATACGGGTTTTGATCATTTTTGTGCCGCACAGTCTCGCGTAAAGTAGTTGCACTAGCTGATTTCACATTCTTTCAGTTTTCATTTTGGAATAATAAAAAAAAATCGAAATAAAGATTACCATCGGCTCATCTGTCATCCAGTATCTGTTGCCTCTCAAAAACCTCTAGATTCTGATACTTTCAAGAGTAGCCAAGAAAAAAAAATATTTGCAGGATCAAAAAATCAAAATTCCGACATTTCTCGTTACACCTACATATATTGGGGGTAGTCAATCTACTCGATCGAACTGTTGGACATACATTTTAAGGAGTAAAACTACGTTCACGTTTTTGCAGCAATACAGATATAATGTCTACCAAAATGCTGATCGATAGAGAAACCTCAGCATCTAACAAAATTGTAAAATCTCATGTTACTGTCAATAATGTCATTTTTATACTTGTACCACCATTAATAAGTTGGACGTTTGTGATCTGTGACTCATTCCACCTTGTTTTGTGGGATTATCATTTTTTAATGAACATTATTAATTTATCAAGAGAGAACATGAGAGCTAATTTATTTTTTATCTGTAATCCGGTAACAATACACAAAAATCCCCGTAGTTTAATCCTAGCTAAAAATGGCTTAACAGCTTTTTACCTCTATTCTATTGCTTTCGATGAGGGACGGTACATCGGGACTAACAGGGGATTGAATTTTATACAGGGCGATATACTGCAAGCAGGAAAGGGCTATTTTTCTATAAGAACTGTGCAGTCATAAAATTTGACTCGTTAATTTCAGGAATACCTTCGATTTTCAAAATACTTTGCATGCAAACACCTTCAAATTCTTTTTTAACGTAGCGTATATCATGCCTAACGCCTTCCTCTTAAAGGCTTTGAAAGAAACGGGTTTTGAATATAATAATATATTTGGTATCTTTCCATGGAACCACAAAAAGATCCCCTTGTGCAGCTATTACAATTGGAAGCTTGGACGAAAAAAGTAAATGCATCTCCGATTTCCTTTTTCAACGTCACTTACATAATTATAGCAATATATTGTAATGTAATCTAAATATAAGGAGCGCACAGCGATAGCGGCGCCATCTTCTCATCTGCCTCTTCGCTACTACTTCATAGGAAGCTTCATCCTTTGCTAGACCCACGAACTTTGTGAAACGTGAAGATTGTTAGCTACATGTTTAGGACGCGCTATATTGGATCATGGATTGAAACAGCGAAAAAACCGAAGCCGTCAAAACAGTTTGAATTCCTACCATACGAGTAGCGCCATCTGTGAGACAGTAGCAGAGCTAGACACTCTAACACTTTTAAAGTAGATTTCTAAATTAATTTTTGTGTTTTGGTACTGGCTCACAGATGGCGCTAGGATCCTTCAGATCCCAGTTTGGGAACCAGAATACAGTAAACACGGTACCCCATTTCAAGCTACCTACATAAATATTCCGAAAGCTGGCGTATTCTAGAAAAAAAGTTCGAAACTAAAGTCGGTGGAGGATGGTGTCGAGGTCAAGCGAATATTTTCAAATAAAACTCTTCCTTTTTCACATCGAAATTGAAAAGAGGAGCAAATTTTATAACCTAGCGACCTTGGCAATGAACTTGACTATTGCCGTCTAGGCCATTTCAAGGTCAAGTCAAGACATAGACCACAATCTGCTTTAGCAAACATCTTCGACTGCACACTTGTAAGGTTTCTCGGGATCACTTAAAGGTGCATTTAACCGTGACCTTGGCCGTGACCTTCAAGCTTAAGTAAGAGAGAACCGGTCACTTTTATACTGTAAATTTGAAGAAGCATGGATTTTTACGTCCGATTGTGAGCTCGACCTTAAATCCAAGGTGGTGTCAAGCTTAAATATTAGTAGTGGTCAGGATCACAATCGAACGTAAAATTCCCTGCTTTTTCCATACCCAGTATAACAATGAGAGGTTTCCTTTCGAAACTTGAACTTGAAGGGCATGGCCGGAGTCATGGTCAAAGTCACCTTTGGGTGATCTCCAAAAATCTCATAACTGTGCTATCCAAGATTGTTTCTAGAGTGAATTGTTTTCAACGTCTGGATTTGACCTTGAAATGGGTTTGAATGCAACAGTAAAGGTCATGGGTGAGGTGACGTTTAGATTTGAAATTTTCTCTAATTTTCAATTCCGATTTGAAAATATCCACTTGACTTGGAAGGACTTTCAGTATCGTAGATAAGGTCATTGTCAAGGTCGAAACATACAATCTTTGTTTGGAACTTCTTTCCTAGAATGCACAGTTTTTCAAATATTTAGGTTGGGGACTAAAATTGGAACCGTCTATATGATTTGCTACCTTCGGGTAGAATACGTCAGTCAGTGGTTTCAGTTCGTATGTAAAATGTCTAGAAATACATTATACACCACCCTGTATACATTTTAACAGGCCTGAGCGTAGTCTGCACAGGGGTGGATTTATATATTGACGAAACAAAGTTATACACCAAGGGGGATATTCTCGAGGGCTTTTCACTTACCTGATTTAAATACCCTTTGTTTGCTCGACGCTAAACGTTTCGATCATTATATCTTTTTTCAAAAGTTAAAGAGATGGGCAAACAACCAGTCGATAAAAGTTTTTGGTTGGGGAGACGTCTATCGCTGCAGCAACAAAATTCAATTTAGACGTAATTAAATTCGCGAGGTCTAATGATCATACTATAGAAAAATGGGGGTAATTCATAAGATGTTTTCAGCCCATTTCATAGATGGAGAACATTTGTGGTCACTTTATCCAAAAAGGATCGAAACTACATACAGCAACAGGGATATCAAATTCCTCGTAAGTTTTGACTAGTTCTTTAAGAATTTGGACTTAAACATTGCCAGTGCCGTATGGCCAAGGGCTCGTAATAGCTACCCGGTTTTTATCATTATTATCGAGACAATTCTTCTATGGGGTTTTAAGTTCTTCTTACTTGTTCCCTACATCTAGTACTAGTGATTATGAATAAAAATTAAAATACTGAGTTGCTTTGTCTCTAATGAGTCTGATTCAGAGTCGATGACAAATCGTAATTTTCCGGTAATTTGTACTTTTTGTTAAGGGGACATTTCCTTCAAAACAATTCCACTTAGTGAAGTCATTAAAGTTAATTTAGACAAATTAGTTGTATCATTTGCTTAAACAAACGTATCTGTTTTATGAAATAATTCAATTAACAGTTTCATGATTACGCCAGACATACCAAATCATCGAGAATTTGTGCAAGGGGGCTGTTCAAACTGTGGAACTAAGTGTTTGTCACCAGGATGATCACCTAGTCAGAGCCTCCTAGGGAGAACGAACTGCTGTTTTGAACTATGGTCATTTTATTTGTATTCTCAGGCTTATACTATCAAGAAGTTTAAAAAATCTAATGTCCCAAGATGGCGCCCAGCTGTCAACTTGCTATTTTCAACTGTTATTTTGACATTTCAATATAGTGTACACCCATCAATTTCCTTACCCGGAATGTTTGGGAAAGCTTTTGAGATAAGTTACTTGATAATGTGATTATGAGAAGACATTATATTGAAAAAAATCAAATGTTAGTTGCAATGACCTCCATTCAGGAAAATATTCGGCCATGTAGTATAAATTACGATTAACAAAACTAAGCATAAGCTTGAATTGTAATATGGGAATAAAGGCTTACTTCTCAGCTAACGAATAATATACCAGCGTAAGGGTCCACAGAACACACCGGTATTAACATTCAATTTGTGCAACATAAAATCATCCAGAGCCGTTAAAGCTATTAAAACATACACATACGACGTGGAGGGTCGCTCTATGAATACCAAATGTCGCATGCGAGCACAGGGTAGAGTTGAAAGTACACGGGCTAAAGGGAATTGTCGACGCTAAATACGCCAAATGACCGACTTAGCTACGGGATGAGCCAGTGTTAAAATATGCTGATGTACTCCTAATGATTTTAACGCTAGTAATGTTGAACGATACCCATGCCTTTTGATACAAAGGCATTCGGATTGCATCAAGTTCAGTTCTGAAGGCTATGGTATGATTTATATGAGATATCTTGAATATCGCATGTATATTTCTTCTACAAGCACCACTAGTAAAGTCAAAATATAGATAAAATAGACAGTTTGGTAATTCTTGGTTTCAGTGACAGTATAAAAAGGTAAATTATTATGATTTTGCTTTCATTCCCACCATTTGAAATATATGTAAAAATGTTCATTATCTTTGCCGAGCTCAAACTGTGATAATAGATCACTACTATCTTATTCCCTACTGAGCGAGGGCCGTGGCAAATGCTTGTTCCGGAAGTTTTTGTATCCAGCATACAACTTCTTCCCGTCCAAGTGATTGTACACGCGTTAAGGAATACCTCAATACCGATTGCCGGGTGGCGGTACAAGTCCGCCATCGGGCCACTTTAGGTCTATTTAATATCACTAACACGTAAAAAGAAGGTGGTAGACAAGAACCAGTCGACCGAGGCGGTACCACCCGCTAGCTTTTCCCAGGGTGTCTTATAAATGTCCGCATGTTTCCACACCTAAGCTATGCAGTCGGATATCTTCCAAAACAAAGAAATTAATGGTGATGGATCCCTCGAGCACTGAGAACTCCAGACGTAAAGTCACTCCACTCTCGGAATATCCGGGTGGAGGGTGGGCTCGAGGGAACAACATCGAAGATAAAATTTGTTTTTCGAACATCTGCGGGATTAACAGCAACATTGATGCTGTTCATCACTACCTGCAATCCAATAGTCCCGTTATGATTTTCTTGGCGGAGACAAAAATCTCAGAGTGCACCGATTAACCATCTCAACTTCCAAAACTACGAGGTCCACTCCAATCTGAGAAAGAACGTGGGAGTTGTGGCTTTTGTGCGCAGCAGTCTTTCCTGCTCCTGAGATGTTTCTTTGGAATCAGGCCGGAAGGACATTCTGTGGCTTCGCCTCAACTCCAAAACATCACCCAAATTTATCTGCTGCCTTTATCGCTCTCCCTCGGACCATAACTGGGATGACCTTCTCGAATACCTTGCCGTCCAGATAATGAGCTTTGGTGTGGTTCAAATAAGACCGATGCAGCAGGTCGTGCAGTCGAAGCGTTCGCTCTTGCTGAAGGGCTGACCCAGCTGGTGACGAGCCCTACTTTTTTCCCCCGCGTCTCGTCACACGCCAGTAGCCTGCTGGATTTCTTTCTGACCACGCATCCTGTCCCTTACAGACCTGCTGTCCTGTCCCCCTTGGGTAACTCAGACCACGGTGTTGTGGAGGTTAGATTTCGGTCAGAACCCGCTGTGGCAGCAGAAACTCGTACAGGCCGCAAAACTGGGCATTACGGACATGCCGACTGGGAGGGGCTCAGAGACTTCTTTAACAAATCGTGTGACACTGCTCGCCAGCAGAAGATCAAGGCTCACAGAACCTACTTACAAAACCCCACTGTAGAGAACAGACAAGCCGACCTCGAGTCCAGACACAAATATAACAAAACGGTTCGCAATGCCAAAAACCAGCACGATATAAAAGTTAGGCACAGGGTAATGTCGCAGCGCAATGGCAGTAGGTCTTTCTGGACGCTGGCCAAGCAGATTGAAAAGAACTTCTCACACAGTAGCCTTCCACCACTTACGTGTCAGGATGGAACTATTGTGTTCGACTCAAAGGCCAAGGCGGAAGTGCTAGCCAAGATCTTTGCTGCCAACTCCACCATGGACGTCCCCACCAACGCCCAAGTGCCGTCAATTCAAAGGGTTCCCCACACTATGCGGGAGGTAACATTCAGGCATAAGACCGTAAGACGAGTGCTCTCTCGCTCGACATCAACAAAGCTTCTGGTCCGGACCTGATTCCTGCCATTGTACTGAAGAGATGTGCAGCGGAGCTTGCTCCCGTTCTTTCGCGGCTCTTCCAGATATCTTATGAATCCGGCACCTTCCCAGAAAACTGGAAATTTGCTCATGTCCAGCCCATCCCAAAAAAAGGATCTAAGACCGACACTTACAACTACAGGCCTATAGCTCTGCTTTCTGTTATAAGTGATGGAGAGGTGCATAAATCGCGAGCTTCTGGACTACCTCGAACGTCACAGCTTGATTAGCGACAGGCAGTATGGTTTCCGGCACCACCGATTCACAGGGGACCTCCTAGCTTACGTCACGCAATTGTGGAGTAAACCCTTACTGTGCTTTGACGAACAAAAAGCGTCCTAGCGCTCATCCAGTTTCAATGGACGGCCGAGTTCTACCAAAGAGCCATTCATTTCGGCTGGTCGGAGTCCAGATCACCGAGGACCTGATCTGGCATGAACACATCTTGTCAATAGCTGCAGCTGCTGGGAAAAAGCTAGGCTATTTGTTTAGGGCTAAGAAGTACTTTTCTCCGCATGACCTGCTCACTCTATACAAGGTCCAGGGAAGGCCTAGCCTCGAGTATTGCTCACACATTTGGGGTGCTGCCGCCCCGACTACATTGTCCATGCTCGATGCTGTCCAGAGGAGGATGGTCCGACTGATCGATGACTCTTCTCTAACATACAGTCTCGGGACTCTTTCGCACCGGCGGGTCGTCGGCGATCTAGCTCTTTTCTATCGCTACACCAACGGGCTTTGCTCGTCAGAGCTCTTCTCCATGATGCCGCCGCGCGATGTGCCTGCAAGACAGACCCGGCTGACTACGGCGTCCCATCCTAACCGTCTCAAACTTCGCACATCCAGAACTGGCCGATACGACCGCTCCTTTGTGCCGAGGGTGTCTAGATTGTGGAACAATCTACGAGAGGAAGCTTTTCCCTGTTCTACTATCCTTAGGCAGTTCAAAAATCGTATTAACAAAATTTCTTTGGGATCATCATAGCAGCCGCGGTGTTCCGGCATTTAGGCTTCTGCCTGCACGGCTGCGTCTATAAAAAAAAACAAAAAATAAAAAACTATGATTAAAAGTCATAACCATGGCATCACTGACTCTATGGTTGTGAATCCTATCAGTATTGTCACGGTGAATATAAACAATTTTCAAGTATTATAGTCATGGTTGTGACACATGGTATGCTTGACCAAGTCAAAAAAATACAAAACCTGGTTCTCAAAAAAGCACTATGCCATCATCTTGGTAAGAAGTTGGCATAGTCAAATAATAAATTCTACTGATTTTATAAGCAACTAGAAAATGATCAAATGATCCGTCGTGACACATAAAAACAGTGACAACTTTCAAGGCATGTATTGATAAGGAAGTCATTATTAGCATCCGAAAAATCAATAAAACGTGGAACCATATCTATGAATGAGCTACTTTTAGCATAGAAAATAAGCTAGTACACATATTTGATTGAACTTATGGATTAACATTTATGTGGTGATTATATAAAATTGGAAAAAAGAACTTGCCATTCATTTGATCAGGACTAGTGTTGAAGTTGTTTTCGAGTAGCCCTCGGGTGACAGTTTTTTTGTATTTAAGCGAATTTCAGGTTCAAATTCTATACATACTGCCTACCTCAATAACAATCAAACTCTTATTGTTTCTCATACATTATTCTAATGAAAGAATTTTTTACAGATCCTGAGGAGATGCAAGCCGATGGCGCCGGCGCCGTCAGTGAAAGTGAAATGGTGGAAGAAAGTATGGACGAGTCGGAAGACTCCAGGCCAAGGAAGATCCGGAGGTCCAGGACGACCTTCACGACCTACCAATTGCACCAATTGGAGAGGGCCTTCGAGAAGACGCAGTATCCGGACGTTTTTACTCGGGAAGACCTCGCTTTGAGGCTGGACCTCAGCGAAGCTAGAGTGCAGGTAATTTACAAAATTTTTGTTCGAACCATCTTCGAGGTACCTTCTCCAAAACATGGGGAAAAATGCAAAGTTTCTTTGGACGATTCTGCAAGTATTTTGTCCTTTTTCGATTTGCGAAATTTTGTTTTGTTTCGGACATACAGATGCCTAAACGACAACAATGAAACTCGGTTTTTCTTGAACAACAATGTGCAATCCAACGGATTGTGCGATTGCACAGTAACAAGTTAAGGTACCATAATTGGCTGGTATCTACAGAGAACAACTGAGTAGCTTAGTTTGCCAAGGTCGGACTACTCTAGCGCTATATTGCTATTTTTTCACGCCTTGTATAATTATGGATCAAAACTAATACTTCTGAAAAACCTGATTTATTATCTGAAAAATACAATCTCATTTGATTTTGATAAAATGATCCGCGAAAAAATCGAAAGTAAGATATTATGTTTTTTGGGTGTTGTATGACATGTCACTCATTTTCGTTGGTCTGTGTGTCTGTCCACTATACCTTGCCGCCACTATAAATTGGAAAGTACTGGTCGGATTTTGATGAAATTTTCATACAAACATTGAGGGGTGGGCGGTTGTAGAAGGTGGAGGATGTTATATTTAATTTTTTTCAAGGTACGAGTAGTATGCTGATACACTCCCAACCTCGGTAATTCTACTCAGCTGTTAGACATATTGTACACACTATAGATTTCCCCGTACATTTTCTCCTAAAAATTGAAAAAATTAGGCGTATGGGCGGATTTTGTTTCCAGCATGTATTTTATTTTATTTTAGGAATGACCCTCATTTATTTAGAATTCTAACTATTTATACCTACATAAATGATAAATATCTATACGTATACCTTTTCTGGTAATTGAAAAATCGCTGTCATTGTATATGTGGTGTATCTTACATGCGCCCCTCACTGCCCGTATCCCCAAAATGATGTGGTACTTCAAAAATCGGCGAAGTCTACCCGTTAAATACTTATTTGCTTCATGTTTTGAGAAAACCCTGTATACAAACATTGGCGCGCTATTTTCGGTACTATAAGTACTATCCTCTATAGACATGGGTAAGATACAGCCATTGTAGCTAGTCAAATGGCCTATGAGTTGTGTCGAGCATCAGTAGGCACGATGAAGCCTTAATAGAGCGTCAGAGCACAGAGAGCAAAGCACCATTCATTCTGAAAGGAACAAAAAGGGCCGATTTAAAGCTCTCCCTTTCTGAGAACTGCCAACAATAAAATTAGCGTCGGAAATTTCAGACGACAAAATGTATACGATTCACATTATACGGCTACTCGTCGCTAATTTTATAATTAAAAAATTTCCCCGGCAAAAATTTAACTCGAGTTGATAATGAGACACAGCGGCACCGGTGCTTGCAGTGCCTACTTACGCGAAAAAAGAGTAATTAACAAAATTATTCTTTTTGTTTAATTTGTTCGAAGCACAATGGGCGCTTGAAGTTCTTTGCGACTAACAGCGGGTAATTTTAGTGATTATTTTATTGAAAGCTGAAAGGAGCAATTTATTTTAATATGGAGGCACCTATAAATTTTGAGACGGCATATTGTGAGGTACTATCTACTATCTAGGTACTTAGTTCAGAATCAACAGCAAATATACTCAGTGACAACGACAATAGAATATTCCGTAAAAATACAAACATATCATAACACCCTGTATAGTGCGTTAGGCAGTTTGAGTTCTATCGGTGTTGTCAAAGGTTAGGTATTTGTAGGCCATTTTATATGTTTTGCGAAGTTTGTAGAGCTCTTGATTTTTCTTGATCTTCATAAATGTTACTAGGGTATATAGGGCAGTATGTAGGGGTACATGAACGTTAAGTAAGTCTTGAGCCTTTTGAAGTGAAGAAAACTTCATTTTATTTAAACCTCGACTAGATGCCATTCGCGACAATATAGTATCCAATGCGTCAGTGATCTTCAGACTGTTTAGCTCTTCCAAAAATAATACCATAGTTTCTTATTGAGTTGAATTCTGCGATAATCTGGTTTTTCTAAATGTTACACATTTTCCAATGTCCAATTGTCTAAATAATGTAATTGAATGCCGAGGCTCGAAGAGCGAGCAAACGACCTAAACAAGTCATAGATATTTTCTGTCAAATAATTATTCTACTAGATACAGATGAAAATCATACTGTGTTCTCGAAATATACTAAGTGACATATAAATCCGAACACCCAGCATAAATGGTTTTATTTTAATAAAATGTTGTATAAGTACTTAATGAAGCATAATAAGTAAATGATAAAAATTTCAAAATGATTGCACTGCTTTAAAGCCCTTTGACCTTTAATAATGTGTGGATGCACCCTGATGTGCTACGCATTCTCCAACGCGCCTAGGCATGCTTCTGATCAGGTGGCCAATGTCCTCCTGTGGTATCTCATTCCAGGCAACCACCAACTCCTCTCGAAGTGCTTCTAGAGTCTGAGGAGGACGTTGCAAATTGAGCAATCTCCTACCCATCATATCCCACACGTGCTCAATTGGGGATAAGTCGGGAGATCTTGGTGGCCGTGGTAACAATGTGACATCATTATGTTGAAAGAAGTCTATTGTGACTGTTGCAACATGTGGTCGGGCATTATCTATCAAGATAGGGTAAAATATGGGGTTCTAGAACTTCGTGGATATAACGCTGCGCGTTCATGTTACCTCTGATGAAGATTAAAGGTGACCTGGAACCATAAGCTATAGCACCCCAAACCATAACTCCAACAGTGTGATGAACATGTCTTTCAACAAAAAACTGTGGATTCCTCCTTTCACCACGTCGCCGTCTAACCCTGGCACGACCATCGTGCATGCCTAAACAAAATCGAGACTCTTCACTAAAGACAATACTGTTCCATTCCTGATCCCAGAGTGACCGTTGTCTGCACCACTCAAGGCGATTACGTCGGTGTTCTCGAGTAAGGGAGGACATAGTGTGGCCGGTATGAAAACAAGCCAGAACTTCTCTTTCGTCGGTAAACACTTCGCATGCCAATAGGTCTTCCGTGTTCTGCAAACCATTCATTTGCAATGGACCTGGTAGTGGAGAAACGGTCCCTTAACGCCAATAATCTTAGGCGGCAATCTTCACGGTCTGTTGTTCTACGGCGGCGTCCAGTGCCCCTTGCTCTTTGCGTACGGCCTTCTCGAAGCCATGCCTGACAACAACTAACCACAGTGTCTACACTTCTTTGCACTCTAACTGCAAATGCCCGAAAAGAAAGTCCAGCTTCCCGAAGTCCCACTATACGGCCCCTATCAAACTCACTAAGTTGACTAAATCGTACAGGTCTCCGTACTCTAGGCATCGTAACCGATCGTAAAGGATGTCAAGAACCAAAATCCGCCAACGTTGATTCTTTACTGCGGCTGAAATAGTGAGCGTTAGTGAATTAAAAAAAAGCAGTATAAAAACCGGAATGTCCAACTGATAAGGATGATAATTTTTTCACTTGTTATTTACAGTAAGATAAATACATTCACCAACTTTTATTAAAATAAAACCATTTAAACTGGGTGTTCGGATTTATATGTCACTTAGTATATAATATTTTATAGATATGTTGTATTCAGGTTACTGGTGTGTTCAGACGCATTTTCACACAACAGAAAATGTGCGCCGTACACAAACGTCAATGATGCTAATGCTTTCAGAAAATATACTTTTAAATCCGATTATCATGAAATGATCGAATGGCAGTATAACATGTAGACCTCTTTTATAAAGTGGTGCTTACGTATACGTATGCGAGTGTAACAAGCTAATAGGGCGCATTTAGGACAGCTGATGAATCGGCCAACTTTTGTCAAGTGCTTAGTGAACCTTTGCTAAATCGCTAAAAGGGCAATTTATAGAAAGGAGAGACAGCTTTCTGTCGTGCCGTGGTGTACATCAGTATATTCATAGGCGGAGACTAGGGGCCATTATCTTTTTATTTATTTACAAACTTTCTGCCTCGCGGAACGTGTAGGCGCATGACTAGTGAAGTGATCAAATTTCTCAAGCGTGCAAGATGGCGGACAATTTATTAATCCCATCAAAGATAGAAACCGTGATCGGAAGTTCTTAACGTTACATGAAAATAATGTTTTGTGTAAGTAACAGCGCCGGCTTGACGCAGAACCGACGACGAGTTCGCGGATAAAACTATAACCTTCCTCAAGTATCAATTAGTGGATATACCAAATTTTACGCCTCTCTGTATTGTGGTCAGGCACGATGCTGTCAGACTGAGTATGCAATCAAATTTATATATAGAAAAGAAGATACCGGACCTCACAGCATTAGAGTTTGCCTTACTCGTCTAGCAGCATTACGGATTCTATTACAAATAACTCAATAACTATTTTCGCACAGCACTAAGGATCCCCCACACCGTCGCGGTAAGACGATAGCGATAATCGCATCGCTGTCAGAGAGGCAAATGACACCAATCATACCAGCGCGGTGGAGTGGCCCGCATTTCATAATAATGATAATAATAGTTATTGTTCTCAATGAACAGTATATATACTAAGTGACATATAAATCCGAACACCCAGTTTAAATGGTTTTATTTTAACAAAGGTTTGTATAAGTACTTAATGAAGCATAATAAGTAAATGATAAAAATTTCAAAATGATTGCACTGCTTTAAAGCCCTTTGACCTTTAATAATGTGTGGATGCACCCTGATATACTACGCATTCTCCAACGCGCCTAGGCATGCTTCTGATCAGGTGGTCAATGTCCTCCTGTGGTATCTCATTCCAGGCAACCACTAACTCCTCTTGAAGTGCTTCTAGAGTCTGAGGAGGACGTTGCAAATTGAGCAATCTCCTACCCATCATATCCCACACATGCTCAATTGGGGATAAGTCGGGAGACCTTGGTGGCCATGGTAACAATGTGACATCATTATGTTGAAAGAAGTATATTGTGACTCTTGCAACATGTGGTCGGGCATTATCTTGTTGGAAAGTTGGATTTGCCAGGGTGTCAAGATAGGGTAAAAGATGGGGTTCTAGAACCTTGTGGATATAACGCTGTGCGTTCATGTTACCTCTGATGAAGATTAAAGAAGACCTGGACACATAAGCTATAGCACCCCAAACCATAACTCCAACAGTGTGATGAACATGTCTTTCAACAAAAAACTGCGGATTCCTCCTTTCACCACGTCGCCTTCTAACCCTGGCACGACCATCGTGCATGCCTAAACAAAATCGAGACTCGTCACTAAAGACAATACTGTTCCATTCCTGATCCCAGAGTGACTGTTGTCTGCACCACTCAAGGCGATTACGTCGGTGTTCTCGAGTTAAAGGGAGGACCCAGTGTGGCCGGTATGAAAACAAGCCAAAACTTCTCATTCGTCGGTAAACACTTCGCATGCCAATGGGTCTTCCGTGTTCTGCACACCATTCAATTGCAATGGACCTGGTAGTGGAGAAACGGTCCCTTAAGGCCAATAATCTTAGACAACACCTAACCACAGTGTCTACACTTCTTTGCACTCTAACTGCAATTGCCCGAAAAGAAAGTCCAGCTTCCCGAAGTCCCACTATACGGCCCCTATCAAACTCACTAAGTTGAAGAAATCGTACAGGTCTCCGTACTCTAGGGATCGTAACCGATCGTAAAGGATGTCAAGAACCAAAATCCGCCAACGTTGATTCTTTACTGCGGCTGAAATATTCATTTTTAGAGCGTTAGCGAATTAAAAAAAAGCAGTATAAAAACCGGAATGTCCAACTGATAAGGCTGAAAATTTTTTCACTTGTTATTTACAGTAAGATAAATACATTCACCAACTCTTATTAAAATAAAACCATTTAAACTGGGTGTTCGGATTTATATGTCACTTAGTATAATAGCTTACATAATAAGTCTTGAAAGAATAAAGGGCTACATCAGCTTCGTTGCCGCTTAAAGAAGCAGCTGTTAGAGCAAAAAAAAAATAAACAAATTTAAAAAAATCTATAACAAGACTATTGACCTTGTGTGATAGCACATAAAAGATGATAATTAATAAAATTTTGATATTGAAAGAAATATAGAGAAGTATAGCAGATAGAGAAATGGAAATTTATAATTTAGAGCTAGAAAAAGAAAGAATAGAGGATAGAGAGGAAGAGGGAAGGTGGAGCAGGATATATGTTTGAGAGAATAAAATACTTTTGAGGTTCCTCTTAAATGTACTCGTAGCTACAGAGAGAGAAAAATCTTTAATTTTGAATTTATTGCTTATCGCCTGGACAGCGTTTCATTTCGGAAACGCTGCTGTCGCGGTTCGTATCGCACGTCGCCACGTTTTCCACGATGTCCACAACGAATTGAACAAGTTAAAAAGTACCCAATACTGTACGATAAAAATTGCAGGATAAAATAGGGTGGGATCACATTAAATTTAAGATTTCATCAAACCAATCGGGAGTCATTCGAAAGTATACGTAAAAATGTTGTGGATTTCTATATAATCTATACTCGGCCATTAAAGTATGATATTCTCCATATATTCTTCTTCGTTTATTGATATCATGTAACCGTTTCTTCATTTCCCCCAAGCAGAATTATTAATTATTATTAACTAATGACTATCATCAAAATACTAACCTTTTTCGACTTTTGTCTTCTGCTAAGGCCAATAATAATACTGATAGTTCTTCTTCATCAGAAGACATATTGTATAGGAAATCAAAAGACGTTTGAGAAAATCGCGCAGATAAGGACACTGCACACCACAGACCACCAACAAATCTGAATCAAGATGATAATGCTAAGAAAATGAATGCCGAAATGCAGTAAATGCATAATGCACGTGTCCTATTTATATACCCATACTTACGACAATAAAACGAGAAATATTGCAACATCCATCAATGTCTCCCAAAGTCGAGAAAAGTGAGAATAGCTATATCTGGAGCTTTATTAACTGAATTGTAATTACGGCACATCATATTATATTGTATGTAGGAGAAACCATGACCATGACTGCTCTAGGCCTGGCTAAGTAAAAAGTTGCACTACTCTGTGCTAGTCTAGGCACTAAGAAGCTTCTTGCGTCTGCTCTCTAAACAAAATCAATTCACTAGGAGGAAAGGCCATCACTGGGTATATTATAATCAACCTTAGATCTTGCATAAGCATATCAGTATCCTTAATTTAAAGTAGTTATTGAAACTTACTGTATTTCTGACAATAGAGCCATAAGCTAATGATGTAGTTACAGCAACTTTTTTAATGTAACTTTCAAGTTTTAATTGTATTGGATCTGTCAAGATTCCTGGCCACCCACACTATATGTAAACAACACCTCTAATTTCAATATAGGGGACAAACATCGCATGGTAATCTCTCATGCTAGAGATGCTAGAGGCTATTTTCATATCATCTTCATACATAAAATATCTAACAAAGAATAAACTCAGAAATCTCTTTTAAATACATGATAAATAACAGAGGTCCCAAGTTGGACCCTTGAGGGACAGAAGCCGTACCAGAATATTTGCTTTTCCACTGCACGTACATACGTAATAGTACAAACTATTATGGAGAATTTTACTATATCCACTTGGAGGTATCTAGTCAAAAATTAAAATCCCGATGGGAAAAAGATATGACAAGTCGTAGTGGTTCTTGTGGTCAGAAATACCTGTTTGAAATAAAAGAAAAAGATCTACATGTTTGATCTTTGCGCCAAGGCAATTCATGCATAGCCCTTCATCTTGTTAACACTGATAGATCAGTTTTGAGTTAAGATACTTTATGGACCAAAGCATATTTCCGGCATACATTTTTAAGGCAATGTATTAGCTAATTAGAACTAAGCAGCACGTAGCAGGTAACATATCATAGCGAATGAAAATAATACATTTACATTGCCTCATTCATAATAATAGTAGTTATCCATGTGTTGCATTTCACAATAAATGATTAAAACTGCGAGTCCTCGGAATCGTGGGATCGATATATGCATGTATGTATAACAGGCATTCCAATTTTCATGCATATTTTGGTGTTCAGCTAACATCACGTACTTGCTTCACGAAATATGGACAATGCAGTTTGATTTTTTCCATTCGTTCATTATGTACTCTTCATTCACCCTGATAAAGTCTCTCCCAGTGTAAGCATAAGCATTGACGTAGTAAATGGTTAGATTCCTGAAAAAATAAATCACCTATTTCTGCTGGTCTGACTGTGAATCTGTCAGCCACTAGCGTATTCTCTAAAATTTCCATTTCGACATAATAATAATCAATTGACGTGTTTCTATGAAAGTGACATAACTCACCCTTCATCGTTGAAAAGTTAAAATTCAATTCAATTTTATTCAAGTAGTAGGCTTCCTTTTTACGCGAGGAAAACCGTCATACTCTAACATGTGAGTTTAAAAATGCATTTAATATTTTATGCAAGTACAGCCTTCCGAATGTTGCGAAAGAACGAGCTCCACCCGTATCACGTACAGCGAATATAATCTCTACAATACCGGTTTTATCTTCCAACAGTTGAGTTTTGTCAAACAATGCTACAGAGACACCGGGAAGATCCGCGATTTTTAGAGAGAATTTTATGGACTGATGAGTCGACATTTAAAAAAGATGGTAACATGAATCTACACAACTTACACAAGTGCCATGTAGAAAATCCCCATTTGATGAGACAAGATTGATCGCAGTATCATATTAAACATGTGGACCGGGACCTTAAGTGGGAGAATCATTGTACCCTTTGAGCTAGGAGAGTTCTTGAATGGCGAAATTCAATTGGACTTTACAAAATCATTTACCAAATTTATTGACTACTATTTGTAGATTCTTGCTATACGAGGGCACATTAGCGCTTTTCCAAAAAAAAAATTATGTAAACGTTTAGTTAATACGCTTGACGGCATCCTTCTACGTGATTAACAGATTGACTATTTGATTTTAGAAATCAACTTCCGTACGCCACTGTAGCTAGGCACTCTAAACGAGACTTATCCGTCGTAGGCAGCGCCGGAACCGGAGTTCCGATTACCCGTCATTGTGGGGCCGCGAACAATGGCCAATTGGGCCCGTCTCTCTTATATGAATCCATCTCCGATGGACGGACAGCAGCCAGCCAACGACGGACTAGCTAGCCGGATTAATTATATCTAAATTGTTACCAATTAAGATTCAATTCATGCCCGACTCATTATCCGGGCATTACTACGCTCAGTCACTCAATCGATGCAACTCAATTGTGTGCTGGGGGATAGAGCAAGGATTAGAGCACCGCGATGCGATCGAACTGTTAATGCTTTCTGTGCCTCATATGCTCACGAAATCTCCATGCGGTTCTGGTTATTTGGAAAACAACACAGACAAGAGTTAGACGACCACCCAGACACCAGAGTATACTTTCCCGAAGGTAAAAGTGTATCAATAACCATTTTTGCCTATATTTGAGGTTATAATAGTAATGTTCAGAATCCCACTGGATCTCAGATATCGATTCGAGATGCGAACATTCTGGACATACTGCTCTATAATCCAAAAAAAAAAAACAACATATGGCATAAATGTAACGGTACCTCTTTGCAATGAATTTGAATTCATAGAACATTTAAGAATGTCTCGCAGAGCGGTTGAAGATATCTCAACAAAATACGAACACTGGAGGAATTAAGAAACTTTGTGCTTATGATTAAACCCTTTTCTTTTTGTGGTTCGCAGGACATGAAACATCATTTCGTGTTGTAGCATATATATTTGGTCAACGATTATTAGTTAATTAGACGGAACAACTTAGTGTATCTGGAACTGCAATTCAATATCCTAACAGTGAGAAAGGAAACAGAATTTAATCAAAATGTCAAACTAGTCAAATACGATGCTATTACTGTCAACTCAAACAGATAGAGAAATGTGTCCTATCAGAATTAAATTTGAAACCGTTTATAGGTTTGTTCGTACAGTGGTCGGTAACTTGTCGGTGATCAACTACTTGTTTGCAACAGTATTCTAAATCCTTTTCATCTTATTACTCCATGATAGATGTATAGAGATGACTGAAAAACATCGTCTTTAATTTTGTTTTGTCATAAAATGCATTTTTTGTGCATTTTATTGTGGATTTTTTCTTCAATCGTAACTTAACAAATATTAGTACATTTTATGGATGAATGAAACAAGTAATTGTTTCTATCCTTATTACTTTTCTCATCGAAAAATCTTTTCTTGAAAACTTAACTTGCTGCAAGATGAGGCTTTAAGAAAATCAAAGATTTTTCTAAAACGAAAAGTGATAAGAACAAAAGTAATTACTTGTTTCATTCTTCCATAAAAGAGGAATATACATACACAATTTCAGAGCTGTACTTATACTTATACTTCCGATTGAAGGAAAAATGCACAATAAAATGCAAAAAATGCATTTTTTTACAATAAAAAAAATTAAAACATTGTTTCTTAGTCATCTCTATACACGCCATGTCATTATAAGATGGAAAGCATTTAGAATACTGCTGCAAACAAGTATATGAAAAAAAAACTAAAAAAGGACGTGCCGCCTTAAAACTAGTCATTTGACATTTCATTCACATTGAAGGAGTTCACAATCGATTGTCAAGCAGTCGGCAATGTGATGCTAGAACAATACTATCATAACCATATTTCAGCAAAAAAGAGTTGAGCAAGCTCAAGAGCGTCTAAAATGGCAAAGCTTGTACTTTGAGACGATGTATATTACTTTAAAAAAATAATTCGTTATGCTACTTAACCTCAACTATGGTATTCAGAAATTGCTACTTTGGCACCTTTAGGTTTGAATATCTCGGAAACTTGAACCAATTGAGACATATTAACGGATTCGGATTATGCGCATCAAAAACCGGGCAAGTATACTCTGGTTTCTGGGTATCAGTCTAAGCAATCGATGGGATATCAATTCGTGGAGCTTTTTATTTATTTTTGTGGAATGAAAGATCTTCTGGACTTCTGGATCTCTTTGGAACCTCTTAGAAATCCATGGTTCTCTTCAGATTTCCTTGGATCCTCGAATATCTGGTACCTTCACAGGAGAAAGAATCATATGATCTGATACAAAATTAGTACTTTTTGCAATCCTGGGATAAAATAGCAACAGAAACGTGTCCCCCGCTCATGCGCAGATACACGGTTTCATCAGACGTCCTTGGATTGCTTAAAATTCATTCGAATTGCGTCAATTCTTCATTATTACCTCCATAAGTTGCATCCGACCTTCCTGACCTTGAAAGTTTTTAGTTTAAATCTCTTAACCCCTTCAACTCTCAAGCTAGCAACCTAACTTCATAATAGTCGTGGTGCTGCTCTAGAAGAAAATATAGGGAAAAATACATTTTTAAATATATTAATATTTAGCTGTCAATCAAACAAACCGAAATCAAAAAAAAATGTTTTCAGATTGTAAATATGTATGTCGTATTATACTAACTGTTTAACTTTTGAACTACAGTAAAGCTGCTTCATCTAAAGCTTTCAAATTAATGCACGAATGCTGTTAAAATGTTCACTTGATAACTGAGACAAAGGAGCTTCGTTGTTTAAAAGTTACGAAGTGTAATACGACATAACTTCAATTCAAAAAGAGTATTTTTACAGTTTCAGTTAGTTATATTAACAGCAAAATAAAAGCTTGTTCTTAAAATCGTATTTTTATCTCAATTATTTCTTACCTTTTAGTATTCACAGTATTTAGTATTGACAGTAGTTTAGTAATTCCGATCTAATTCACATATATTTAATTGAAAGTACTCATTTAGTTTCGAAGGTTTCGATCGTAAATACCCGAGAATTACTTATTTGTATATCCAAAGTATCTTTGTTCAATTGATCGAAGGAATAATATATACCTATATTTTAGTGGACTATCTGATGTAAAAAAGCTGAAGATTGATATATATATATATATATATATATAACAGTTCGAACTAAATGAAACCTATTAAAATGCTTCACTATGTTAGTAATTAACCGATCTACGTTTGTTCCAGGTGTGGTTCCAGAACCGTCGAGCAAAATGGCGCAAGCGCGAGAAGGCCCTGGGCCGTGAGGTCGTACCCTTCCTGCACCACTCTGAATCGGGTGCACCAATGCCGGACTTCGGCTTCCATCATCAACACCCCGCTGCGATGGTGCTGCCACCTCACGGTGTAGGTGAACACTTCTGGCCAGGGATGCCAGCGATGGCAGGGATGCCTTTTCCGCATCCAGTTGCCACTATCTTCAACCCACTGGGACTGACCTCGAGCCATCATCCTGTGCCGCATAATTTCCATGCTTTTCTCAGACAGTACGTGCTTGCCGGACAGGTTAATATAATATCAATACTAACATACTAGTTTAACCGGGAAATATCCTTATGAAAAGATAATTGAAGGTGATGCGCCACGTATGGGATGTTCCGCATGTTGCATAATATTGGGTTTTTCAATAAAGCCATTTATGACTTACCAGACTTATATCGTGCTGACTATTGCTAAAAAGCATGAAGCAACGTTATATACGGTTGGGTGTGGTAGCAGAGGCGGACAAAAGACAGATCCTATCCAGTCAATGATCCTTAGATCAATTGAAAAAAGCACTTGTTGAAGTTTCAGTCTTGGTATAATGAAACATTGAAATCTTTAAGGAACGAACACATAGACACTCTGCAGTATCAGAGGCGTGCGATGAGTTGTGCTAATCTTTTCCATTTTGATACAGTACTCATTAAATCTTTCATTTTTCAATAACTACAAGGGCTAATGTTAGAGCTGGATAGCCCCCATAAAAAAACGCACAGTTCTCGAATTTAATTTGTCAGAGGCTTTCAGCTACATTTGTTAGTACTATCAAGCTGGAAAATAATAAGGTATACCTCCTAATAAAAACTCCAGTCGAAAAGTTCAGCAAGGATTCATAATTTTAGTTTATTCAAATGAGAAATTCATAAGAATAAAGTTTCCTGGTTAAGTAGATAAGTAACTAACCTACATTAAGTACGTTAAGCTAGAAACCTTTAGAGCAAAAAAATTAAAAAACCGTATCGTAATGCAAATTTATTCACTTTAATTACAGTCATTTAATGTGGAGTTCAAATTGTTTCGAAAAAGAACAACTATTAATCACTTATTTAGTACTCAAAATTTATTCAGGCAATTCTAGATGTTGCAGTACATTCCACAACCACGTGAGTTATAATAGAGAACCATAGCAACAGTCAAAAATTCGGAAAAATGAATCGGTAAATATAAACAAAATAATGATAACGTGGCGTTGACTTCATCCTAAAATTGGAGGTTTCACATATTCTGGTAAATTGGTACTCATAGCTCAACTACACATTAACTTATTCTTACATTTTTGAATTACATATGCTGCCAGCACATTTTTTTCTGAACTAGCATTGTCTGCCTTTGTAGTTAAGGACGCATGTTATTTTTTTTTCAGCTGTCTGTTTGGAGCAGTATTTATATATATGTATAATACTTTTCTACTTATTACTTCACGGTGTGTATAGGGATGAATAAAAAACAGTGTTATCAATTTTTTTTTCAAAAAATGCTTGTTTTGAGCTTTTTTCGTACTTATTTACAAATATTGATACATCTCTGAACTTGCATGTGAATATTTCACTTTTATGGAACAATGAAGCCGGTGATTACTGAGCAAAAATATTTAGAAGAGAGAAAGTGATTCCTCCATGAAAGTGAAATATTCACAAACAGCTTTAGAGCTATTGGTACAGCATTACATAAAAAAATCAAGTGAGCAAGGACACATTTTTGGGTTAAACCTTTGACAGGCTATCTAGACTCTAAAAAAGCGTTTCAAATCTTCAAATTCTGGTTTTCAGGTCTTTGGTAAAAAAATCTTGATTTCAAAAAAGCCACTTTTTGCAGGTCAATGAGAATACTAATATTTTTAGGTCATTTAACTCTGTACGGTTTCTCCGGACCGATTGGTCCAAATTTGATAGAAATCAAAGGAGTAACATTTTTGTATCAAAACATCCTGTAATCTGGTTGAAAATGGAAAAATCATTCTTCTTCTTTTGTTGTCACTGTTGAATATTTTAAGAAAACAATTTGAAAAATTTTATTCCTCTGTTTATGGAATATTCCAAAAACAAAAACTCTGAGCAGGGGCGGATCTAGAAAATATTTTGTGGAGGCTCTCAAAGGCGGTTTCAGGAATTTGTTGAATAAAAGAAACTGCTAACATTATTTTTCAGTTATCTCTATACATACCATCAAACAATTGGACAAAATGTATTAACGATACTTTTCCATACAGGTTGTTGAAAAAAAGGAGCATGCGAAGTTAAGGGAATTATATCTGATTATTTCCATTATAATTATTTTATCTATTTATTTTGTACACATCTGACGGTATCAATTGGAACCGTGTTATTGAGGATTAAAGCATGTCGTTTAAATGAAGTAGGATGATAGATCACTGTTTGTGTAGGATTTAGTTTCCAAGAGAGAGATATTGATTTTCTTTCATAATAAATAATATTCGAATGACGCCGTTCCATGCATATGCATGATCCTTTTTATATTGTCTGTCGATTACTCATTAATAGTCAATCATATTAGACGAAAGTACCCCTAATTTGCGAAAGAATTGTAGGTCTGGTTTTATTGTTGCAAGTTATTCAAGGTGGTATTCAAAACATGGACGCATAAAATGGGTACTCCAATTTTTTGGGAACACTTTTTATTCGACAACAAAGAATGAGAAAACGTGTTTTTTGAGATTCAATCGAAAGTGTTGACAGGAACGAAGAAACTCTTCAAATAAGATTTTTATGTATTTATGAGACCTACAAAATGAGTCCACAACAATATACACAATAATCACAACAAAATTGGAGTAGGTTGGCCAAGTAGTTTTTGAGAATTTCTAATTGTTTATCCCAAAACACCTGTTTTCCGGCCATTACTACTTTATTAAGCAATACACAGGGTTGGTTCAAACGACATTTTATAGCAAAATACACTAGTCTATCTTGCCGATATGAATCCCAAACCATTCTGGAAAATAAATGTTATTTCTATGCAAAAAAGAATGGATTCCGCTTTTTCTTCTAAACAAATTCAAACATTTCGTATTCGCAACAAAATATGATAGACACATCCGCTTTGTTTTGTATATAGTAACGTATAATATAATACGAAATGTTTGAATTTGCTTCGAAGAAAAAACGTAACCTTTGAACCCTGTATATTGCTCAATAAACTAATAGTGACTACTTGACCCATATACTCGAATTTTGTTGTTGTTATTTAGAAGTATGAATCCTATGAATTCGAATAATTTCAAGTAGTTGCGTGAAATTATCGTCGCATTACCAAAAAGTGCCTATACCTCCACTTTCCTCGTTCTTCGGCCATAACACTTTTGCTATTAGTCGGATCTTTTTACGTGTAGTCTCATTTTGTAGGTTTCATAAATACCTAAAAATCTTATATGAAAAGTTTTTTTGTTCCTGTCAACACTTTCGATTGAATCCCGAAAAAAAATACGTTTTCTCATTTTTTGTTGTCAAATAAAAAGTTTACCCACAAAGATTGGAGTGCCCATTTCATGCGTCTATATTTTATATACCCCCTTGAACAGCTTGCACCAATAAAACCAGACTTTACAATTCTTTCGGGGAAATTTGTTAATATGATTAGACTATAATACCGTAAATATATATTTCATTCATGGAATTCAGTGACGTCATAACTAATGATATACTATTGGATGGTATTTTTAGTTTGAAGATATCTATAGGTTATGTCTATTAGTTACGTATTAAAAAAACTGAAACAGGTGATACGCTGACAATCAATGCCAGCGAGAATGAACGCCTGCCTTTTTAAATTGGATTGACCGTTTAACAAATGGCTGGCTAGTCACAATCACCCCAAAAGCATTGTGTTTCGACATTTTAAAATAACCGCCTATTTTTCAATTTTCTATCAATTTATACTGGTAATTTTATAGAGCAATGCGTCATTTTGTTACCATATAAGCTGTTAAAAAGTTAAGTCATATTTGAATCACATGCATATTCCCTATTGTTTATCGTTTCCTGATCATACCTGTCGTAAGTTTAATACATTTGAAATAAACATCACCGGCAGAGTACTTAGAAAATCTATATAATGGCAGGAAAAAACCCGACAAAATGTCTACTGACAAGCAGATGTTACCTCACATCAGAGCCAAACCATGGCAGCTGAAAAGTCATGACATTTAGACATCACGTACAGCTTCACGACGAGTGCACATCAAATGAACAACAGTTAGTTTTAGACTAGTACAAGAAGCTACATATGTCACAAAAAACCTATATAATATCAAAAATAAAACCGACATAACGTCACTTTTCAAGATACGTGGACTGTGCTGTAACATCTAGGCCTATAGTTGAATAGTCTGTTGAAACTACTATGCTATGCTCCTAAATCAAAAGAGAAATTAAAGAGCTTTAAACAGTCATTAACGTATTTTCATAATTTTTTTGTAGCACAATATCCTAAAGATGCTATTTTATTTTTTCAGCTGCCACAATTAGACCTTCTGACCGTTCGTGGCGCGAATGGTGGAGGAAGTGGAATGCCTTCAGGAGAAGAGCGATCTTCAAGTTCAAGTCCTGAAACAGCCAGTCCTCCGCAACTGTCGCCCAGCAGCCTTGAAGCTTTAAGGCTGAGTACACAGGAAGTTATGTTGCCGTCACAAGTATCGAAAGTTCATGCGAAATCATAAGATCAGGGGCTAATGCAATAGTAGATTTAAGATTACCAGTAAGATAAATTTGGCTATTACTGCCTCTAAGTCTAACCGTTTTGAAACACAAGAAAATAGAAAAAAGTAACGTCAGTATAGCTCTTTCTACACTAGATTGATTTCAAAAGTCATCAAAATTGGTTACTGATCCTACCAATATTCTGTTGTTTTATATTTCATGGCAAAATTACTTCTCCTAACGAGTTCGGAAAGTGGAAGAAACCCTGACCACTCAGACGCGTGAATCTCTTTCATTTTTCCCTCGATTCGTGAAACTTACTTGATTGTTTTGATCACTTTCATCACGCATATTTATGAGTCATGATAAAGGCAGTAGTCACATCTTTAGTCATAACTTCCATTTGTAATTTGGATTAGGTCCTGTTCAAAGTCATAATGGAAAAAAGAATGTACTGTGCCAATGTATTGATGATTTCACTGATCTTAGATGATCTGTGTTTCACAAGTGGTGGAGTCAGTATTACTTGTTTTAGCATTGAAATGCGTGTCATAACTTCCATGCTGCCAGCGTTTCTTTGATAAGAACAATCTTTTTTGAGCATAAAGATTGAACCTATCATCAAGATTTCAAATTTGTAGAAAATATTTTCTCTTTACTGGCATACCTACTGACATCATTTTGTTACGTGTGATCCCAACAAACCTTTTGCATACATTTCGAAGCTGATTGCCTAGTATTATTAATACAACTTTTAGCTTTTAGATCAATCCTTAAATAAAATGTAATTCATATCCTTTCCTGGTAAGCTCCTCAGCATTCAAATTGATTGTTGCTCAATAGTTAATTTGTTGAACAAATTGTTATTTTCCTGAAAGGTATGTTTCCATACTAGCCCTGTATCCCGCAACAAGTTGCGCTTCACGTGAAATAAAATTGTTGAAATGGAAACAGCTGTGATATGTTGCGGTAAAAGTGCCGGGGACAAAAGTATGCCAAAAATACAACATGTCCCCAGGACTTCTACTCGCTGAACTATGTTTCCATTACCACGATTCTTCCGCGCAACATGTTGCGTTTCATCTGCCGACACATGTTTCGTAATTTATTGAAATGGAAACAGTCTTTAATGTGCTGCGGCGCAAGTGCCAGAGACAAAAATGTAGTGATGTCTCTAGGACTTGTGGCCGCTAACGTACGTTTCCATTTCTACGAATTTTTCGTTAAAACGAAAGAAAACCGCAACGTGTTGCGACACAAGTGCGCTGTGCGCCTGATGTTTATTAGAGTGAAAACGTACTTTGAGAATTTTTATTGATTTGTTTGTAAATCGATCGAAGCTGTAGATCATTTTCATATGATGCAACAAATTTGGCCGTAGGGAAAAACAGATTTATTTCTACGTTGTTCTCCGCCATTTGTTGCAACTGATAGATTGCCAGTTAAGCGTGCCAGTTTATGCCAGTCTAACCATCTGAAACGAAGGCAGGAATCAAAACAATAGTAACATCGTTTTTCCTACAGCCAAAATGATGAAAGTTATCTGCCTGAAAATGACCTGTATGTCTAATTCAGAGTTATGACAATCTCATTGCACAACACGTAAACGTTAATATTATTTGACACCTATGTCGTAAAGATTCAATGACTTATGTGTCAAATGCAATTACCATTAACGTTTTTATGTATGCAGATGACTGACCATAACTCTCTATTGTTTTCATAGTAGATTTTTGGATAACTTCAAGTAATACTAAACTTCACACTATTCTGCGTGTGGCTTTTAGATATTTCTGACCTCTCAACAAAGATCTACCATGAGATATTCCAAAGAATCAGAGTTACAAACGAACACTTTATTATGTAATATAAGAGTAGAATTCAGTTTTAAATGTATATATTTATAAAGAAAATATGTGTTTGTAAGTAATTATTGTAATATTCATTTTAATAGATTTTTATTCAGAGAACATTTATAATTATTTATTATTGTAAGTCGAAATGATATGAGATTACAATATATCAATTTTTGAAAAAAACTCCATGATTTTTTTTGAACCATGTCCCAATATCCTGGGTAATAAATGTCTATAAGACAACCGTATATTGGGATATACAGGGTGAAGCAATTGATATTTTTGCTAGAGCAGAAAGCACATACAAAATAGCAAAAAAACGTCCCGATAAACATACAGGGTTTGTCCGGAAAGTAATAGGACTGAGTCGATTTAAAAAAATGTATTGAGCCAATCGTTACAATTCTTTAAAAACTTTCAAAATAGGCTCCTTCTGCGTTCTGCATTCTCCGGAATAGCCTTGAGAGCCGCGGTGCATGCTGCTTGGATGCTCTCTGTTGTCTCAAAATGCTTGCCTTTCATCGGCCTTTTCAGGAGAGGCAACAAAAAAGTTCGGGGGGTCACATCTGGGCTGTAGGGCGGCTGCGGAAGCGTTGGGAGGCCGGCCTTGGTCAGGTAGCTGTTCACAAGAAAGGCGGTGTGAGCCGGGGCGTTGTCGTGGTGCAACTTCCAGATTTTGGTCAATTTAACATCTGGGCAATTAAACGAATACTTAGTCGATGGTCTGAGTTCAAAACTTTGCGCACACGAGTCACATTATATTATCGGTGTTTGTCGAAGTCGAAGGTCTTCCAGCACGGTCTTCATCAGCGACCTCTTCCCGGCCCTCCAAAAAGGACTGGTGCAACCGAAACACACCACTTCTTGCTAAAGCAACACCTGGGTAAGCCTGCTTGATCATATCTGTCGCAGATTTACCGAGTTTCACACAGAATTTAATCGCGTACCGGTGCTCTAACGAACGCTGTATTTTCGGCTTGCACCACTCACATAAACACGTCGCGCGAAAATGCCTGTCCTGACTCTCCAAGTGCTCGGAGACAACTGACCAGCCGCTCATTCGTTAGCTAGGAACGCCCTCTACCGAATCCAGTCGGTACGTGCACGCTCCGAAGTACAGTCATAGCGGAAGAAAATGAGTCCTACTACTTTCCGGACAAACCCTGTATATGCATGTCCTTAAAAAATATTACAGTATCACCAACATTCAGGGTATCTACTGTGGTTGCTATGCCACTGATGAGGCTGTATAATGAGCTTCCTAATATACCACATACAACACAGATCGATGTCAAACTTTACTAACTTCAGAGTATCTTCAATGTAGAACAGGACCGGTATTGTCATTCTTTAGCTTACCAACGATATGTTTTCAAAACGCTCAGCTAATCATGTCGTATGGCAAAAGCTTCTATACTGCGAGCCTAGCGCGGTAGCGATGACGGGCGCGAAATATCAAACGTGAAACGCGCCTTTGCGTCCATAGTGTAGTGACTGAGGCGGAAGCCTAGGGCGACGGGACCTAGCAAGACAGCGCGCGTAGTCTTCAAACGTTCCTGTTCCGCGCGTTCTGGACAAACTATCGGCCTAATCAGCGAGTGACCTAACGCACGGTGACGGCGGTAACAAACCAGTTCGGTGTTGTCACGCGGCGTATGCACGAGTAATTATTGCATTGTAATTGCGGATACTGAATTGTTTATAAATGCAATTTAATCTAATCCACCTATTGGCAAAGTAAACATCCGCAGCACAGGTACTTTACTTAGGGTGTAGTCAAACGGGCATTCGAGTGTATTCAAAAAATTTGGTAGGGTATAATCTCAGTTCATCATACAACTGAAAAAATTCAATAGTTGTTTCTCTGTTTTTATTTATTTCGTGCACACCATCTCGAATGTTCAACACCCCCATCTCAGAATCTGACTGTCTAGTAAAAATACCAAATCGTTGTCTATAGTTTGGGACTTCTGATAATGCGTCAAGCCAGTACAAGACTGTGGACACGACACGCCGCCGATCGCCGCGCCCACCTTAGGCCCCAGTTACCGCGCATTCAGTATGAACGCGCACTTAGGCGTTTGCTTAAGAATTCACGATGCTACGCGAATTTTGTCAACGGTTTTTTCAACGTTACCAACATAGTCTCGGTTGTGAGCGACCGACGGCCGACTGAGAGTTAGGTACAGTTCCATTTTGGTCTACGTCAAGTAGGTAGCTTACACTAGCAAAGAAACGCAATGCAGACTGTATCTCGAAAAATAATTACACATTCATCCAAATATAAGCATCTGTATACTACATTAACTGGTGGACAGTTTGCTTAATTTATTGACATTATATACTAAGTGACATATAAATCCGAACACCCAGTTTAAATGGTTTTATTTTAATAAAATTTTGTATAAGTACTTAATGAAGCATAATAAGTCAATGATAAAAATTTCAAAATGATTGCACTGCTTTAAAGCCCTTTGACCTTTAATAATGTGTGGATGCACCCTGATGTGCTACGCATTCTCCAACGCGCCTAGGCATGCTTCTGATCAGGTGGTCAATGTCCTCCTGTGGTATCTCATTCCAGGCAACCACCAACTCCTCTCGAAGTGCTTCTAGAGTCTGAGGAGGACGTTGCAAATTGAGCAATCTCCTACCCATCATATCCCACACGTGCTCAATTGGGGATAAGTCGGGAGATCTTGGTGGCCATGGTAACAATGTGACATCATTATGTTGAAAGAAGTCTATTGTGACTCTTGCAACATGTGGTCGGGCATTATCTTGTTGGAAAGTTGGATCTGCCAGGGTGTCAAGATAGGGTAAAAGATGGGGTTCTAGAACTTCATGGATATAACGCTGCGCGTTCATGTTACCTCTGATGAAGATTAAAGGTGACCTGGAACCATAAGCTATAGCACCCCAAACCATAACTCCAACAGTGTGATGAACATGTCTTTCAACAAAAAACTGTGGATTCCTCCTTTCACCACGTCGCCTTCTAACCCTGGCACGACCATCGTGCATGCCTAAACAAAATCGAGACTTGTCACTAAAGACAATACTCTTCCATTCCTTATCCCAGAGTGACCGTTGTCTGCACCACTCAAGGCGATTACGTCGGTGTTCTCGAGTTAAAGGGAGAACCCAGTGTGGCCGGTATGAAAACAAGCCAAAACTTCTCATTCGTCGGTAAACACTTCGCATGCCAACAGGTCTTCCGTGTTCTGCAAACCATTCATTTGCAATGAACCTGGTAGTGGAGAAACGGTCCCTTAAGGCCAATAATCTTAGGCGGCGATCTTCACGGTCTGTTGTTCTATGGCGGCGTCCAGTGCCCCTTGCTCTTTGCGTACGGCCTTCTCGAAGCCATGCCTGACAACACCTAACCACAGTGTCTACACTTCTTTGCACTCTAACTGCAATTGCCCGAAAAGAAAGTCCAGCTTCCCGAAGTCCCACTATACGGCCCCTATCAAACTCACTAAGTTGACGAAATCGTACAGGTCTCCGTACTCTAGGCATCGTAACCGATCGTAAAGGATGTCAAGAACCAAAATCCGCCAACGTTGATTCTTTACTGCGGCTGAAATATTCATTTTTAGAGCGTTAGTGAATTAAAAAAAAACAGTATAAAAACCGGAATGTCCAACTGATAAGGCTGAAAATTTTTTCACTTGTTATTTACAGTAATATAAATACATTCACCAACTTTTATTAAAATAAAACCATTTAAACTGGGTGTTCGGATTTATATGTCACTTAGTATAATAGGTAGTTGGAGAATCAATTATTTTATAATAAGATTATCTACTGTTATATCTATTTTTATGTCACTTGACTTGCAAGTACAAGTAGTTCATTATTATTACTTTCGCTTATTTACTGCGTGCGATCTACAAGGCGCTGGCAAGAGCGGTTGCAGCATTTCTTCCAAAGTTTGGGCGTATTATTTTCTTTGATGGTATAGTTTTATAATTTCGACATACTCCGAGAATTTAAAGTTTCCAGTCTTTCTGACTAAATTAACGCCAGTAAGCTGATGTGGGAATTGTTTCAAAAACTATCAAAAAATCGTATCAATAACACCGAACACCCTAGATATAAATTTAAGAATGCAGACAGCAATTAGCAAAACAACCAGTTAGTTGTGGTTCCGCTTTTCAAAAACGATGAGCACGAAGCAAACGGCGATACCAAAAATATCGAAAGCATGTGCGTCATATTCTCTGAGCAACACGAAACGCTTTGTGTATTGAAAAACAAGAATACCGGCCCTGGTTGGAGTTCTTTATGTGGATTTTACTTCAAATATTCAAACCAATTTTTCTTCGACGGGTCTGAAATGGCTCGAGAGAGGCGACCCGTATAAAACTGACTGTTTTCTTCAATTCCAAATTTCCACGCCAATAGAGCAGTCTCAAGCACGAAAGTACTCTATGCTGTTAGTACTACGTGAAGGTATACATTTTTTTTTTCATTATACCATTGGAATTATACATTCAACATCGTGTATCTTGGTATGAACTTTTATGATATTTTTTGTTTACTGATACAAATGTATACTATGGTGTCTTTATATGACCTTGAGCATGGTCAGTTGGTTAGCCTTTTCTTAATGTGACCCTATCATTTTGACCGTGGAAATGGAGGTATGGGAAAATTATATGTACGAATATGTCCTTGGCCATTTCTGGAATTGCACCTTACACTTGACCATCAAGAGCAAACTCAAGTTCACCTTAAATTCTTGGTAATTCAGAAAACTGTGTAAAATCTCCAGATTAACTGACTTCACTGTTCTTACAGGACTGTTATCTGGCTACAAAAATCGATTTGACCATTGGATATCCAAGAGAAAATTATGAATATAACGTTTCGGTAGTTCCCTATTCGACTACTAGTTTTCAAATGATATCACCATACCTGGGTTTGACCTTGTCCATGACCGAAGTTCAAGAATGGTCAAGACCATTTTTAGTTGAGTTTTGAAGTGAAAACGTTTGCTGTATTTCTAATAATATGTTGGGTTACCCCGATGCTACTGCTAACTAGCTGTACTCGGTTCCAAAGGCCTGCCAGCGTTTGTGGAGCATAAAGTAACGATGTCACCCTTCTTACCACTAGATCCCACTCATGTTCAATGGACGAAAGGTTTGGAGATCTAGGAGATCAAGAAATGAGGTTCCAGTACTTCCTGGATATGCCATTGCACAGTCATACCCCCTCTGACGAAAACTGGAGTGACTCAATTCTTCACATTTTTCTAGCCGTTAAATAAAACGGCCACCTCGGTAGCCTTTCTCAAAAAATAATCAAAACTAGCAATGTTAACATGTTTTATAATAATTATCCTTCTTCTAGGCAACAGTTCATTTTCGAAGCCATTATTACAATTCCAACAAAGTGGATTTCGTTAACCCAGAATAGCCTAGGACCATCGAGGGTAGGTATTTTTGCCCTAAAAGAAGGTTATCTGTTATTTTGGATGTGTGATAGACACACCCTTGTTGCTCATCGCTCCGAAAACGCGAAACGAATGTAATCTTCGACTATTAATGCATTGCTTATGGATCCAAATTGCGAGAAACAGTACTCCAACACCTCAAAACCACGTGTGAGAAAATAATATAAAATTTGCGCATTTGGCTTCCAATAACAGACAGGAAAAAACTTGGAAGGCACAAAGAACTTATGATCCACTAGACGGTTTGGAGAATATCAATCAACAATACGAGTATTTTTCCTTCATATGTAATGGAGTACTACTAGAATACGGTGTACGTGACGTTCAACTGGAAACTTTACATTACGTGTTTCGATGCCTTCTTACTCGCGCCCTTTCATTATGTATTCCTCAGTAGAACTGAGGTCAAGAAAATTGGAATGATGAATGGTATAAAACTGTTCTTAGGAATGAATATCTCCGTCTGTTCAGGACATGTATGTGATATGATGGAAAGAAGGTCAACCTCTTTACCTCATGCTCCACAAATGCTTGAAGGTGTAAAGAATCAAGTAGAATTAGAAGACATAAATCACCTTCTCAGAAGCATGACCGCACGATATGTCGAATGCATTCAGCATTGGGGTGAGCCAACACGATATTAAGAAAAGCTACAGCATTTTTTTACTTCAAAACCTCATTTAAATAAAATCATTTTGACTAAATATTCTGTTTTTCAAAGCATTATGCAGTAATTAATGATAATAAACGCCTTTATTGGCGGAGTTTAGCAAAAAGCTGTCCTTACCCACAACAGTACTAAAACTAGAGCTTAATGCGCATAGTAGACTAATAGGTCTCAAATGAGCAAGCTTAGTTAGAGCAGGTATTTTAGGCAAAGAACATACTTCCACAGCCTCTCTCCATAATTGAGGAAAATATCCTGTCTCTAAGCAACAGTTTATAATGTATGACAACGGATTTAATACGTCGGATATACAAACCTTCAGTATTCACAAGGTTAGGCCGTCAAGACCACATGCATTTAATTTTAACTTCGATATATGCTCCAGAGTACTACACTTTGGTCAAAAAAGTTGAATTTGAACCTTGTATCAATCATTTCGCTGGAATCATATCTGGTAATAAGAGCAATAGATTCATTATTTTCAGTATATGCAATCATGAAGAACCTATTGCTTTTAGTTAGATCGCTTAAGGATGGTCGAATTGAAAAGAAAGAGGAATTATTTATATTTATCTTTTGCAAATAACTAAGATATGCACGTTTTTGGTTCTCATTGCCATCAATGCAAAATTCCTCATCTCTTTGTAGTGCTTAAGGTGTTGTTCGGTTCTATCCAACTTGTAAATACGTAGAGATCTATCCCTCCCCTTGAAAATCAATTTAAGATTATCTGTAAGCCAGGGAGCTGGCGGCCTGCTAACTTTGACGGTATTTTTTTAGGAGCATGAATGTCGAACAATAATGTAATATGGACAGTTAATATTTTTAGTATGTATATATGTTCACTATAGATGTGATGCCAAGGAATAGAGCTTAAGTCAATCATGAACAGATAGTGATCAAAGTTTTTATAATCACGTTATTTTGACGAGACTTTCGTGCCAGAAGTAGCTTACCATTGATTAAAGTATGATGTATAAACGTATTCCACCTGATTAAATACAACAAAAATGTCCGGTTGTCGATATCTTTTGGGCTAGTTCTCGCGTTCTGAATTCAATAAATAATATTTTAAGAAAACTAAGAAAATGATTTGTAAGACATTTTAATACCACATGTCCACAAAAAACTAATTGATAAATCGAACTGAAAAATTAAAAGTAAATAATAGATAAAAAGATAAAAAAACGGGCTTTTAGAGGTAGCCGAACTAAAAAGTAGAAAATAATTTTTAATTACAAAGAGTTTATATTACATAATCAATCATAATTAATGACCTCAAAATAAAATTATAGTAAAATTTAAGTTATTAATAGAATACTTCAATTCAGAGAAGTTTCGAATTGATCAAATTTCTGGAAATTGGTGAAAATTATGCTCAAAGATTCCTTTACATACATACATACAGGCCAAGCTTATAAAAGCATGATAAAAAAAACTGATCAATAAATAATGTGATCAGAGCCTTTTTTAATCTCGTATCCAATTTTAACGAGTGATAAGATCCTGTACGACAGTCCAATAAACGGGCCAAGAAGAACGTAGATGCCAAAAGTAAATCTTAGCAGCAATTACAAGCCCCACAGCATCTCTTATACCTTTGCGGCTGTACCTTATTTGTCCCTAATGAGATATCTCAATTTCTACGCCACAATAGCGACACAATAACTGTTTGTCACCATTGTAAATGGATCTCGTTACCCGCCCAGCATCCAGGTGATACCATGAACGAACATGCGGTGCCCTTCAAAGGGTCGCAACGTCCCTAAAAAGATACAATAACGCAAGCCGCTATTTTGAGCCGGCCATTATGCCAGGTAATTTGAGAAGAGGTGTAACTTATACACTATACGTTTCTGCTTATATCGTATGTTTTGGAGTCGGCTTGCTTGGTGTATCGTTGTTATATTCAGAGCCAGGTACAGATTTGTTTGGATATACGATATTCTGTCCTTTGGTCAGTATGCAAAGATCTAGTATTTGAATAGCGGACAAAGCAATGTTGAGAGTAATTTTGTAGAGGTTTCACTAAAAAGAACATTTGATTATCTAACGCATCTATCTTTCGTTTATCTGTGGTTTGGTATATGTATTTGTTCATTCAAGGTAAATTTGACCTACTCGTATTATGTTGCGGATGACTGTACTTTGTGATTCGACTGTGATATACTTGTGAGATTGAGTTAGAGAAACCTGATAGCTACTACATAAAGTTGAATTTTTCTAAATATAAGACCATCTATATTTCTAGTGAGAATGATATCTAATTACAAATATGTATGGTTTGTCATACTTTTTTTTATTACTTTAATCAAAAGCTTAACTTTTGTGTGTCATTTAATCGTATGTAGATAAATAAACCATCGGAAGGTGGATACCATTCTTTCAAGGGGTGACAGTACACCCTATTTTAAGCGCTTTGAGCGTTGTACCTTGGTATAAAGTCTTTGAATTATACGAAGTTTCGTGAAATCCCAGAAAGAATACAAAATCACGAGATAAGCAATCGCTAATTCAATAATGAAGAGAAACTGCTTTGTTGTCTCATTTCTATCGTTTACCTAAATGTATTGTCTCCTTATATACAAATGGTTTGCAAGTTACAGACGTACACGTTATAAACATAATTTTGGTTCACTGAATGCTTCGATTTTCCAGTGCCTCGTGGCTATTTAAGCGAATTTATAGTAATGTTCTTCTGTCACTTTTGTTTCTCTTCGTCAATAATTCAAATTGTTAGATCAAGCAGAATGTCATTGAAATTACAAAAAAAGATAAAATCCACTTGTCATGAAACAAACCACTGACAAAATGATTCATTTGCTCTATAACAAAATGCAGGTTTGTTATTTCTTACACTATTTTGTGCCCTTGTCCCGTATTCCTGTAGCAGTAGCCACTCTACTAGGAGTGATTCGGGTTCACAGGAAAAAATGGCAATTGGGCAGATTCAAAATATTACAAAAACTTAAAATTTAATACGCATAAAATAATTAACATTTTGAAGAACATTACAAAGCTTCAGAGCAAACGACACACCCCACAAATACAAAACCGTGATACACCATTTATTTTCATTTGGTGAAAATAAAACAGTAGTCGTCATTCTAACAAATCAAGTGAAAGTAGCACAAGTACTTATTTGGTCATTCTTATAATGTGAGCCATTAATTCTAATACATTTTTATGCTCTTCCCGTTTGTCTGTTGTATTTTGTTAAAGTGGGTTATAAGGATGTTTTTTTTCCAATTTCTTATGTATTTAATAAGTTTTGCAAATCAAATGCTCCTTGTAACTCGTTTCGTCGTTAAAACCATTCCTTTTGTCTAGTTCCAGACATAACGAAGGGCATGAACATGTAACGGGTGATTTTTTAAGAGGTATAGGATTTAATTTTCAAAAAACCTCAAAAAATTTGAAAAAACGATTAAATCTTTATTTGAGTCGATAGAACGGTCGATATAATTTAATGTTTAAAGATTATTTCATGTAAATGTTGGCCGCGGCTCCGCTTTAGATGGCCCATGCGCAAAGTCCAATTTTAGAGCACTCTCTCCAACATATCGGCCGGTATCTCACGAATAAATGCTTCAATATTGGCTTCCAGTGCGTCAATCGTTGCTGGTTTATCCCTGTAGACATTAGCCTTAACATGGCTCCACAAGAAATAGTCCAACGGCGTTAAATCACACGATCTAGGCGTACAATTGACGGGCCCATAAACGTGAGATAAACTGTTCACCGAACTCGCCTCTCAATAGGGCCATTGTTTCATGTGCGGTGTGGCATGTGCCACCGTCTTGTTGAAACCACATGTCAGCCAAGTCCAGCTCTTCCATTTTGGGCAAAAAAAAGTTTTTTATCATCGCACGGTAGCGCTCGCCATTCACAGTTACGTTCCGGCCATTGTCGTCTTTGAACAAGTACGGCCCGATGATGCCACCGGACCATAATCCACACCAAGCAGTGATTTTTTCGGGATGCATTGGTAGCTCTTCCAATGCTTCTGGCTGGTCTTCACTCCAGATGGGGCAATTTTGCTTGTTAACGTACCCATTCAACCAGAAATGAGCTTCGTCGCTGAACACAATTTTTCGATAACAATGTGGATCTTCCTCCAATTTTGTCAGCGCCCATTCACCAAATGGGAAACGATGAGGGAAGTCGTGTGGCTTCAATTCTTGCACCAGCTGTATCTTATAATGTTTTACACCCAAATCCTGTCGCAAAATTTTCCACGTAGTGGAGTAACAGAGGCCCAATTGCTGCGAACGGCGGCGAATCGACATTTCACGGTCATCACTAACACTGGCGGATACAGCCGCAATATTTTCTTCAGTCCTCACTCTACGTCTGCGTGTTGGTGGTTTAATGTCCAATAGTGTAAACTGGGTTCGAAATTTAGTCACACGCTTCCGAATAGCTCCCTCAGTAGGCCGACCAAATTGCCCATAAATTGGAAGCAGTGCTCGATGCACTCTCTTAACCGAGCATGAATTTTGATAGAAAAATTCAATAATTTGCAAGCGTTGTTCGTTCGTAAGTCGATTCATGGTTAAATTATAGACCAAACTGAACAAGTTTGACAATGACACAAGACACGATTCACGCGTCATCTGTCAAAAACACTGTTGCCAGAAAGATACTAGCAAACCACCCATTATTAGAAATGAACATGACGAATATACCTTTATTACAACATAGCCATAGATAGTAGGTATACTATGGTTTTGCGCTTCTGGGCTGTATCGTTTGCTCTGAAGTTATGAAGTTATGTTTTGTTTCTGTGCAATAAATTTAATGTTTTTGCAGTATTTGAATTTGCATATTTGTCTTATCTTCGCAGTCAATCTTCAGGAAACCGACACGGTGCTGTGAACTCGAATCACTCTTGGCAAGCTGACTACTATTACAGGCATATGAAACAAGAGCACGAACATGCCTGGGAAATAACAATTTGCATTCTGTTTGTCAGTAGCAAGAGCTTTTCTTCACGAAAAGTTAATGTCTTCTGCAATTTCTATGACATTCGGTTTGATGTTATATTTGGGTTGTTGAGAAGTAAAGTATGGTTCTATGGCTTCATATGTCATACCATAAGAAAGAGCAGAAGTGAAGGCACGGCACGAATTATTTTTTATACTCCAACTACCATGAAGGCCTAAAGACCCATGGGGTACCGTGGGGCTATAGGGGGATATACAAGGGGACGCCACACGGACTCTGGCGAGGGAGCACGTGTGCATGCAACATACGCACATTCTGGCCCCACCTACGAGATCCGCCGGGTGGTACCTCCGCGTTCGACAGTCAGAGACCGTCTACCACCTACGGACAATCACAACATCCATAGCCAAGAGAAAAACTTCTCTTGGGACGGGATTCGAACGGCGACTGATCAGGAGACTGAAGTCTACCACTGCGGCCACCGCTGCTGCCACGGCCCTGGAAATTCTGAACGTTTTGTAAACGAACTTTAGTTTTTGTAACGTATACGCGCTATTCCGAGAACTTATTTGTAAAGTGAGAGACTATATATCAAGGTAAATGCTATAAATACGGGAACAAAGCAGTGAAACATAACTAAGAATATCCATTTACAAATTTAACGTTAAGCCTACCCTGTGTATATCCCAGCCAATGCTCCATCAAGGGGGCGCAGCATATTAAAAATATAAGTGGCTTAAATACGTGGATCCGCTAGGTAAATAAGTGCTCAACGCAGAATTTTATCCTTATTAAAATCCGCTTTTGTTTTTCAATTGTTCTCCAGTTATGGAGGTATATGTGCGAGCAGGCAGAATGTTCTGCCGTTTTTCCGTCCATGCCCAACAGATCATCAGAATATGACGATAATGGGAAGAGAGCTAGCTCTTGTGCCAATATAAATATGGATGTTCGATTTATTAACGTGAGTGGTGCCCAATTATCTTTTTCGATATGTACTACCAGATATATTTCTCAATTGAAAAAATTCCATGAAAAACATGGAGAGCATAGATATCTGTACATACAGGGTGATTCAGACAACAATGATAATATTTGTAGACAAGAAAGTTCATCCAAAAATAAAATAAAACGTTTCTGTAAACATAAATGACCTAAAACGTTTAGTTGAGAAGGTACAGGGTGTTGAAGATTTCTACACCACTGACAAAACTTACTAAGGATATATAGCGTGAATGTCCTTCAGATAATGCAGTGATGATGAGGCATCACTTTGTTAATATCGCTATCAGTACATTTTGTTATAATATAATATAATTTATATATTTATTTATCATTATACATAAGAAATACATAAAAAATGGCACACACTGTTAAGAAAAAATAAATATCTGATAAATAATCGGGGGTAATTCAGTTATTCAATTGTAAATAAATCAATTTTATCCACAATTTCCATGAAATATTAGATGCCGCACCTAAAAATGTATTAGATGTTTAGCAAAACTCAGTAACGTCCACAATACTTCTCTTTTCTCTATGTAGAGATTAGAATATCTCACTTTATATGCCGCTGGTGTAGCTGTGGCCCCCAAAAACTTCCAGGGACGTATTTTTTTCATGGTTTTGGAATTATAACTCCCACACCCTGTATCTCGGTAAGAGGGAATTTAAGGGCCCATGTTCATATAAACTGGTATAGGTGATAGTGTCGAAGGCAAGTATCGTAGAGCTATGATTTACGGCCCGACAAACGGGAGTCGACCCTCTTACTCAGAAACCAGAGTATATTTTCCCGAAGGCATATAATGCACTGAGTCCATGATCCAACTCTCTCAACTGGCTCTAATTTCTGAGATATCCTAACCTAGAAATGCAAAAAAAACACTTTACAGCTTTTGTTTATATTTGAGGATATGTAGCAAGGTTTTTAAAAAAAATCATAGTCATGATTGACTTTGCTTAAATATTTTAAGTTTAACGCTTTAATTGTTCTGAATTTCACTAAATTTGATACTCTACACGTTATGACTATGTGTGCATCAAAGTTCTGGTTTGAATTATAATACACCAATAATAATAATAACAAGGTTATGTACGTTTACGAAATACGACCTGCCAACTAAAAAACCCATAAATCCTCAACACTTAATCCAAATGATATCTAAAACTGGTTCAAACAACAAGCCTACCCTGTCAAGTTTAACGTTCTTACCTTTAATTGCATACACTTTTTTAAATGAAAAACTACTTTCCTGTGATTCGGAATTGGATTCAGCGTATCAAAAACCTTCGAGAAAGTGTACTCTGATTTCTAGGCAAAGATCTTGGCGGTCTGTGTTATATGTGGAAAAAACGGCATCAACAGCATCAGTAGCGATCCAGTAGGCTTAAGTGCTAATTCTATTTCCATCTCATCTAACATAACAATTATGCTAACAAACCGAACTACTATAATTCTGTTTATGCTGTTTCATAAATTTTAACATTGTCAGTGTCACTGAAATTATTATTTTTATTAATATCATTTAACTATATTTTGATTATAAGCGCTGAATAGGTATGACTATCTAGGTCATCGTCTGTAGAATCACTTCAATATACCCACATACTTTCCTACACTAAGCCTTTCACCACATGCATACATTGAAGTGGAAAAGCATAATATGGTGGCCCATCCGACACCATAGTGTTCCTTAACCCTACAAAATACGCCACAAATGCCCTCTTATTTACATGTGATTAAGCTGATACGTTACACCTCGTAAGATCTGAATGAATTCCTTCTACCAAGTGGAATCTTTGTCGGCAAACGCGACAAAAACGTCAGGTGGGGTGTCGTTTATTTACAACCAACTGGCTTTGGACTTCCTACGAGTATGTTACACGGTGGCTACTTAAGTTGGGATTTAGGATCGCTAATCAAGCAGAATAGCCTCAAGCTGGTCTGTGGTTTGTAGGAGCCTGATATTTATTTTCATATCAATACAGATGTTCAAGTATATTGCATGAGTTAATGTGAAGAATTGGCATCAGTTTATTGACAAAATGGCGTGAAGTAGGTTGACTGAACCTCCCACGCAACGCTGCCATGAGTTCATTAAGGATTATGTTCGGAACAGGTTAGTCCATTTGAGCTAGCTACAAGCATGTATAACAAAAATTAAATTGATCAAGTCAGCCACACAGACCAATTCAATTAGACCATACTCCATAGTCCTTACCCATTTGATAACACGAGAGCTGGTTTCTTCCCTGTCCTAGGTATTGACTATCTGGCAACAGTGCTGAACCACACCATTCAACAATGCTATAAGAACCAGCCTGGATACTATACACAGAGTCTGGCGTATGAAGGATGTCGCTAGCCAGTGTCGTTCCTATTGAAAGTTGCGTTTGTTTACAATACAGGGTTATCCAAATTAAGTGTCCACCATTAGTAACTTTGTTATTAGTGAAAATACAAAGTTGTTTGAATTAGCAAACTAGTAGCATTTTTAACGCTGGTAAAAATGAGAAATAAAAAAAACAATTGAGAGTCGTTATTTTGATTTTTTTCAGTAAAATAACATTTTTTTAAATGGAAACCCCTGTATATTATATTTTTTTCTGTTAAAGCATCAAATTTTAAACAAAAACGCTTACAATAACTTTTCTCCTAGGTTACAAATTGTTGAAGTTATGGCCTCCAATCTGAAACAATTAAATTGTATCGACAAACTTTATTTTCAACATCAACTTATAATCTTACAAAATACAATAACAATTTTTTTTAAAGAAGATGCTCGAAAACACCACCTTGTTCTTCAATACATTTTTGGGCACGTTTTTCAACTGCTCGAACTGTCTTAAGTATGGTCCTACCATCTATCTGGGTTATCTTTTCCCTAACTGCAGTCTTTAACGCGTCAAGGTTATCGTACCTTCGCTTGTAAATTTGGTTCTTTAAGTAACCCCACAAGAAGTAATCAAGTGGGTTTAGATCTGGTGATCTGGGAGGCCACTGTATTGGGCCATTTGTTCCTATCCACTGATCATTAAAAGTAGTACTTAGAAAATGATAAGTTCCTCTGGAGTTGTGGGCAGGTGCGCCATCTTGCTGAAAATGCAGATGATGTCTACTTATAAGATCCAATTCGTCTAAGAAATTAGTCAGAATTTCTGACATAAATTCCACATATCTTTCACCAGTTAGGGTTCCCTCATAAAAGAACGGGCCAACAATTTTTGAACCAATTATACCGCACCAAACGTTGAAACTGAAACGGACTTGTGGGCCTCTTGGATGTACTAACAAAAGATTTTCTCTTGACCAATAATGGTGGTTTTTTTCTATTAAACATTCCAGAATTTGAAAAATTTGATTCATCTGTCCATAAAAGGTAACGAAAGTTATTTACATTTTGGCGACAGAAGCTAAGATACCAATGGCAAAAAACAAGTCTTCTCTCTGGATCCCCTGCCAAAAGCGTTTGAACTGGTCGGTACTTATACGGAATAAATTTGTATTTTTTTAAAATCCTTTGAACAGTACCATAACTGAAATTAGAGTCCTTGAGAATATCTGCTATTGAATTCTCACGATAAGCTTCAAAATATCCAATAACTGCAATTTCCGTGGCCTCGCTTATTATGAATTCTTTTTTTGCCCTTGTTTTAGCAAAAACATTTTCGTTGCCTCTAAATTTTCGA
Organism: Acanthoscelides obtectus; assembly: GCA_963669975.1. NCBI lineage: Eukaryota > Metazoa > Arthropoda > Insecta > Coleoptera > Chrysomelidae > Acanthoscelides > Acanthoscelides obtectus. The sequence continues at coordinate 40,025,093 of CAVLJG010000010.1, read as the reverse complement.
TAAAGTCTCAGAAAATATCGTTCATACGGTTGAATGCGAGCGGGATATAATTCACTGTAGTATTCTCTTGCTCTCAAGGAGGATTTTCTGCACACTAAATAGCATTCTAACATATCACACTTTTCTTCATGGGAGAACATTTTTCTTTAAATTAATGACACAATAAAGCTTATAAACAAGTATTTACACTAATGTTTGACATTATTTGATTTTATCATTGTTTTCCAAAGCCTTCTGGTTGCGAGTATGTCCAGTTTAACAATTTGTCGCTTATCTTAATGCTGTCAAATCGCGAACGCCATGTTGTTTTCATAGCCGTCTTAATATTATAATACTGCAAATAATTAAAAATATTTATCGTTATTTTGACTTTATTTTTGACTTTAGCGTAAAAGTCATTATGAACTTTTTTGTTTAAAATTTGATGCTTTAACAGAAAAAAATATAATATACAGGGGTTTCCATTTAAAAAAATGTTATTTTACTGAAAAAAATCAAAATAACGACTCTCAATTGTTTTTTTTTATTTCTCATTTTTACCAGCGTTAAAAATGCTACTAGTTTGCTAATTCAAACAACTTTGTATTTTCACTAATAACAAAGTTACTAATGGTGGACACTTAATTTGGATAACCCTGTATATATATATATATATATACAGGGTGACCGATCCATGTGTGGGCGGAATATTACTCATAAATAAATACATTTTGGGAAAATCTATTTATGGAATGATATATTTGACATAAGAGGGCACGATTCTAAAATATTGGCAATTATACAGGGTGTCCCAATTTCGACCTACATATCAAAGTTGTGATTTTTCAAATGGAATGCCTCAAATTGTATTGCATATTTGAATAGACCAATTCAAAAGTAGAAAATTGATATAACATACTACGGGGCTTTGGTAATTAGCTACTGAGATATAAGGTGTTTTATCTAGAAAAAAACCCAATTCGGCAACCCCTCAGTCCGCCATTTTGACATTTGAATTATGTATCAAAAAAAAACTGACACACCTCAGATTTTATCTTATTTGTTACCGTTTCAAATTTTCATTTTTTCTCATACAAAATCTCGTTACCTTAGAAACAAAGGGGCGTTCGTATCGGCTAATGCTGGATGTACCAAGTTCAACACGGTTAGGATAGGAGGCCAAAGTCAGGCGGGTCTGTCTGGCAGGCACATTGTGTGACTACGTCATGGAAGACAGCTTTGAGGGGCAAAGCGCGTTGGCGTAGCGGTAGAAGAGAGCTAGATCGCCGACGGCTCGTCGGTGAGAAAGGGTACCGAGACTGTCCGTTAGAGAAGAGTCGTCGACCAGTCGGACAACCTTCCTCTGAACAGCATTGAGGATGGATATCGTAGTCGAGCCAGCAGCACCTCATACATGTGAGCAGTTCTCGAGACTAGGTATTATCTAGGCCTTGTACAGAGTAAGGACGTTATGTGAAGAAAAGTTATTTTTATCTCTAAACAGATTTTTACTTCTTATTCTAGTGGTGTAATATTCAATAGCTTGATGCCCAATATGTATTTTTCCTTTATCAAAACGCATGCAGTGGTTTCCGAGTTATAGTGGAGTCGATGATCACTGCGCAGGCAACAGAGAGGCAGATCGACGGAAATGACTGACGTAGTTCTTCATGATGTGAGATAAAAAGCAAAATCTCGTCCTCGAAATTTTCGCGATTACAATAATTCTTCGCCAATTGAAGAAAATTGATATCTTGGTATGTTTTGTGTGCTCTTCAGAAATGGAGAATGGAGAATCAGTAACAATCAGTAACAAATTCGCTTGACTCAGATATTATATATTATAGATACGAAAATCTATAAAGATCTCGCAAAATTGCAAAGCATCTCTACAGGCGCACAAGACAAAATACCCGATAGATGCCAATACCAACGTAACGTCGAAACGTTTTTCTTGTACTTCTGTAAGTTCGTTTCTAATCCAGTCCATTAGTCTGAAAGGGCACACGCCTCAACGCCCTTGTCGGCCCCGGCTCGTCAAAGATATTCGCTTCCCTTTACCTGCGCCTATTCCTGACTGGGTTCCAGATTCGTCCAGCGATAGGCACAACCTGCACCCAGCGGATTATGACTTAATGAAATTTAAGCGTGCTTGCATTCTGAAGAAATAACAGATAAAAAAGATGCCGACCAGGTTGTTGGAAAAGGGATTAGACCTTTTGGCATTACTATCATTGTCCTGTGATGTCAAAGCTAACGCACAGTTTTTAGTAAGAGGAGAATGGTATAACTGGATTGAAAAGCTTTGACTCTGTGTTAGCATTGGCATCTCTGCCTGGCGTCTTGCATAAGAACGAAGCGGAAATGGAATGCTATACAGATAAACTCCATTAATATTTAGATCAGCTACCGATACATAACAACATAACACTTTTTTCTATGAAATAGAAGTAGCCAAGCAGTCCTCAACAGTTGAAACTAAACTTTTGGCGTACGAGGTATGTAAATAAAGTAATGAGACTGGCAACGTAGCGTTCGATCTGGCAACACTGGAGGCGCCAGGCTTGAAGGGGAGACAGGAGAACATGTGATTCGCCTTCAGTACAAGTGTGAACACACTCGAGCCATTTTCAGAACGGAGAAAACCGACTGAGGATAAACCACAAAGCGGAACCGATGAAAATGTCGACAGAATCCGGGGTCTTGTGCGTTCAGATCGTCGGATGAGAAAAATCTACGCAAAAATGGTTCTAAAAAACCTTCCACAAATCAAAAGTTTCATCAGGAAGGGCATGTGACTTGACTTTTTATATTCGATTGAAAATGACCCCCATTTTCTGGAACGTGTCATTACTGGTGACGAGTATTGGGTGTTTGAGTACGACCCAAAAACCAAGTGCCAGTGCATGGAGTAGCACACTTCAACTTCTCCAATGCCCAAAAATGCAATAAAGACGAAGTCGAAGATCAAATGCATGCTGATTTGTTTTTTTGAATCATCGACAAAGAGTTTTCACCTCAAAGCTAAACGGTCAATCAACACCTTTATTGGGAGGTTCTTGAAAAAATTCGAGGAGGGGTCATTCGCGTGAGACCAAACATCACCAACATCTGGTTGTTGCATTACAATAATGCTCCTTGTAACAAAGTAATGCCAATAAACGAGTTTTTCTCATGTAAAAATATTCCTGTGGCTCCTCAGCCTCCTGATTCGCCTGACTTGAGTCCTTGTTACTTTTTTCTCTCCTCGAAGTTGAGAAATCATTAGGACTGTCAGAAATATTCAAACGGCTGTAACCTACTAGCTGAAGGCTATTCCAGTATCGGAGTTCCAGCACTGCTATGAGGAGTGGAAGAAGCGTCTCCAGCGCTGCGTGGCTTCAGAAGGCAGTTCTTTTGAATGGCAATATAAAATTGTAATTATATTTGAATAAAAAAACAGTCTCATTACTTAATTTACAGACACTACTACTAGGATAGATGTTAAATAGCTGTCAGGTATGAGAAAAGTAACGTTTATTTACTGAGGTTAACAGTTTGACTTTCTAACAGTATTTAGAGAGTCTAGATAAGTTCCGTATACTTTCTTTTTACAACCGGGAACCTGAAATGAGGGAAATAAATTGCAACAATCTTTAAAAGCGGATGCAAACATCCATATCAGCAGTTTTGCCTAGAAAACCCTTCATTACGCCGCATTTAGAATCTGTTATCACTAGACTGTATTTCATTCTTCCTAGCAGAATCTTATACGATTCTTTCCATATCTGAGATGCACCATAAAGAGCAGACTATTGTACATTTCCGCAGCAATGAATTTCCAATAAAGATCCCTTTTCCGTATGTATATGCGACTGAAGTTAAACTGATGTCATGCCGTTGCCAGTCGAATAAGTGGGTGTTGATCTTGTTCAACGAAGGGTGAATCAGAAACCAATATCCGAGGGTGATGCCCGACCGGCTATACGATGCGGTTGGATATTTGCCGGAGGCATTTCCAGAAAACCAGGAGGGTACGCTGATAGTTTGGATCAGGTCCTTGCAAATCGTCACCCTTCTCCCTACCAAGGATCGTTGGGAGTGCTTGGTAGCAGTTTTGCCAAAATATTTGATATTTCTGATTGTGAAGTTGGGACTGAAGAACTGAATTTCATTCCATTCCCCAGTATATTTCAAATGTTCAGTCTCATATAAAAAGATGCTGAATGCCCTATTACTTATTGAAACTTTGGCGGCGCTTTTGGAGTAAAGCAAAACTTCTCACGAATTCTGTGAAACTATGTACAGCGAATTGATTTTTGCAGATGTTTTGTTGCAGATTAAACCTTCCCAACAGGGATAATAAGAGTTCATTCTTCCATCATTTCAGCCTTGCATTGCTGTTAACGCTCTTTTATTCTCTCATTGGAAGGCCGATTATAATGCAACGCAGTGCGGTATAGACAATAAATGGGGAGGCGTCGGACAGGGCAGTAGCAACGACACCACAGGTTTCCGATGCTAAGATGCCTTTGGATCACTTCTTCTGTAAAGAATCATTATTTGTTGGGACAACCGATAATACAGCAGTGACTCTTTGACTGTCATATCGTTTTTCATAAGACGTTCTATCAGCTGTTGCATGCTTGCTCTCCTGAATGAAGTTCAGTCTTGTATAAATATGGCATTCCAGATAAGCTTTAAAAATTAGCAGCTGACATTCCAGTTACAACGAATATATCGTAAATCTGAGGCAACTCAAATTGATGAAACGAAGAGGCTAATTTCTGAAGCCTTTTGGAACAAAGCATCTTCTTCGTTATTTCTGAGCATCTCCCTGGAAATCCTTAGTCTCCTTGCAGATTTTTGTATTTTCACCGCATACAAAAATAAAGTCTCCTGAATTATCAGTGATATTACCAGATCTAGACTGTACTGGCTACAGAAATGTGCCGGCTACAAATGCGCAAACACCAATTGCCTCAATTTGCCTCAATTTATATGGATAGACATAAACCTTCTTGGATTGCTTTAAATTCCCTCGTAGTGGAACAACAAATCACCATAGAGTGACTCAAATCTCCTCCGACTGGGATAGAAAATTTCTTACGAGGGCCACGGATTACCTATAATTGCTTTTGTATGGACATTAGTTACCTCAGATAATCTTAAATTGCCACAAAACGTCGAATTTTCCCAGACTGCCGCTAATCTCCAACCGCAGAGATAGAAAATATTCTTTGAGACTAGCCTCTTGGCTTGTCCAATATTCACAATAAAACTAGGTTGAAGCAGATGACGAAATACCCCACGCTCTTGGCCAAAGCACGTTCAATCATTCGACGCCGACTTTCACTAGTAGTTATATAATTCGCAAATGACAGGTTACGGCCTGCCTCACCGCAATTTTTAAGAAACTTCGAGAATTATTTTGAGTAATGGGTGATGATTCTTGTGCCCTCAGTGAGGAAAATAATGCCAAATATGTCAAAACCATTTACTTCTTCTGCGGAAGCAGCTACAGAAGATGCAGAAAGATGATGACGTGGAAAAAGGAACGTGCTATTGCAGAGGTGTTTTTATCTGAAAGCAGCTCGCCTACATCAGATAGCAAATCACTAAAAATGGTCGCTGGCAAAAACAGTATTCAAGACTGACAGAATTCGTAAGCATGTCTGACATCGCCCGGAAGCTGTATATACAGTGAGAGTACTAAGACAGAAAAATATTCAATTTAATTCACCTTAACTTATCTACGATATACAGGGTGGCCCATCCATGTGTGGACGGAATATTACTCATAAACAAAGACATTTTGGGAAAATCTATTTATGGCATATTATACATGACATTTGAGGGCACATGTCTAAGATATTGGCAATTATGCAGGGTGTCCCAATTTTGACCTACATATCAAAGTTGTGTTAAATGGAATGCGTCAAATTTTATTGCATATTTGGTGGATAAACCAAGGATATTGATATAATATACTATGGGCTTTTGGTAATTAGCTACTGAGATGTAAGGTGCTTTGTCTAGAAAAACCGTCCACTTCGGCAACCCCTCAATCCGCCAATTTTGAAATTTGGAGTGCTGAATTTTGTATCAAAAAAACTTACACTCCTCAGTTTTCATCTGATTTGTTTCTTTTTCGATTTTTTTATAAGCTGTTTTTTGGTATAAGGTTTGATTCAGATAAAATCACTAGATTTTGAGTTATTAAGCTTTCAATAGAACAACACACCAAAATTAAGGAAAAAAATCACATCATCCGCGGAAGCAAAAGAAAAACAGTGGGCTAGTTCCATATTGCCACTAAGAGTACAGATTTGACGTAAAAACTAAGAACAGTATAAATCAGCTTCAAGCGTAATAGAGAAAAACAACTATAACAACAACATAAAGAAACAACTATCACTACTCAAGACCTGATCTACAAAAACTGCTCGAAAATATATCCACCATGTTGAATACACAGCTGTAGTCTTTGGATAAATGACCGTTGCACATCCCCCAGCATGTGTTCCCCTATGTTTAGAAAAACGACCTTAATCCTTTCCTTCAAATTTTCCGGTGTAGATGGTGGATATCTATAAACCTGTTGCTTAACGTAGTCCCATAGAAAGAGTCCATCGTTGTCGTATCTGGTGATTTAGGAGGCAAAGATATAGGCCCATCACGACCAATCCAACGTTTGTTACTCCAGGTGTCCAAATAGTTACGCACACGATTATGATAATGCACAGGTGCGCCGTCATGTTGGAAGTACATATGCTTCCGAGCTTGCAGGTTGACATCCTCCAAACGCAAAGACAATAGCTCGATCAAAAAATTCAAGTACTCTGCACCTGTTAATCTGTTGTCAAAAAAAAGTCCCGAGAACTTGTCTGCCAATAACTCTTTCCCAAACATTCAAGCTCCATTTATTTTGGAAATCTATTTGCCTAACCCAGAAAGGGTTTTCAGTCGCTTAATAGTGCATGCTGTGCCTGTTGACAACACCTATGCTGTTAAAAGTTGCCTCATCGCTAAAAAGAACCTTATCCAGGAAAGTAGTGACTTCACTCACTTAATTTAGCATTATTCTACTAAACTCCATTCGAGCTGCGAAATCCTGAGGACGAAGACCTTGATGCAAGCGTAGGTGATATGGATGGTACCTATGCTTGTGAATAATCCTTTGGACAGAAGTTCTGCATATATCAGTTACTGCTTCAATTTGCCGTGCACTTAAATGGGGATTTTCCTGCAACTTTAATAAAACCTCCAACTGATTCGCCTCATTGGTGACACTTGGATTATTTATAAATTTTTGATTGTATTCCACTGCTCCACTTGATTCAAAACGTTCTCGTAGTGTGGAAAATGTTTCCGGCCTTGGATGTCGCATATTAGGGTACCGTTGCTTATAAATGCGAGATGCTAGGAAACTATTCACCCAAAACGAAACCATGTTCACCACCATTTCTTCTTTAGAAAAGTTCATTTACAAACACGTTTTTATTATAATGCTCACAAAGCCAATTTTGACAGTTTGTAACTAATCAACAGTTTATTTGTTTCCAAGGATGATGCGATATTTTAGGGCGTTAAGCCGTTCCATAAAAGACGTGCCAATAACCGAAAAAATAGCAGTTAAAACCCTTATGTATCTAGTATCAAAAAAAGGTTATAAAAAATTGAATCCAAACTTGCACAAATATACAGGGTGACGCATTTGAACTTTTTGAGAAAAGCTACCATTTGCGTTTTTGACCACCCTGTAGGAGCAAAAATTAAAAATCGAAAAAGTAACATATAAGATACAAGCTGAGGTGTGTAAGTTTTTTTGGTACAAAATTCAGCACTAACGGGTTGCCGAAGTGGGGGGTTTTTCTAGACAAAACACCTTATATCTCGGTAGCTAATTACCAAAACCCCATAGTATGTAATATCAATTTTCTTCTTTTGAATTGGTTTATCTAAATAAGCAATAAAATTTTGGGCATTTCATTTGAAAAATCACAATTTTGATATGTTGGTCGAAATTGGGACACCCTGTATAATGGCCAATATTTTAGAAATATGCCCTCATATGTCTTGTATAGCATCGCATGAATAGATTTTCCCAAAATGTATTTGTTTATGAGTAATATTCCGTCCACACATGGATGGGCCACCCAGTATATTAATTGTAATGTTTGTTAGTAAAAACTATTTTTCAGCAACAGGTGAGACTTATTTTTCAAGAGGCTGGATAGTAACCGAATACTCGTGGCATCTCTAGCCTCAAGAAGCCTTAAATGTAATTCCCAATGACGCGTGCTCGACGATCTGGCTCTTTTATACTGATGTGTCAACTATCTTCTAGCGTTACCTTTCGGCGATGCTAGTGTGATGCTTTACGTTCTTTTGTCAGAATCAGTGTATTATATATATACATATATATATATATTTATATTCTGTTAAACCGTCCTTTGAACTAGTTTTGCTCGGTGCAGAAATATCTTTGTACCCTCGCCCTGCAGATCAATGCTTACCATATTCGTGTTTGACCTGAATTTTTTGTTGCTGTATATCGAGTTGCTTACTTCTATAGGGTTGGCTCAGTATCATTCGTTGGCTGTAGAAACTTTCCATGCTGGTCAGATCCTGGCCAATGCACATTGGTCCAGCGTTAACATATTGACGTTGGCCTACGTTGGCACCGTGATGCTACAGCTCGAGCAGATAAGCTCACTTTTCGATCAAATTTCGTACGCCGTTGCGCAAGGCGTTACTCGGTGACAAATGTTCCACGTGTTTGTATGAAATATGAGAATGCTTTTTTTATTTGAAATGTTTGCTAAACATTTTTTGTGTTATCGATTTTAAATGATAATTTTGTTATTATATGTTTTATATTTTTATGTTTAGCCAATACAGTCTAAAGATCTGTATCATTATACAAGCAGAATACATTACATTTATAAGGTTATCACTGTTGTAAAGTTAACAATAGACAAGTTGAAAGGTTCTAAAAAACTTAAGACATAATCATGAAAGATGCGCCTGTAGTTTTTCAAATTAAAGTTCCTTTAGAGGTCTAAAGGTACTTTCCTTTTTGTTGAAGTAAACTAGTTCCAAATAATACCTTTATGCATCAGTGACTTTGTGAATTTGTTATATTAGCCTTTTAAGCAGAAAGATAATGGAGAACAAGATACAGTATATATGATATCTTTGTAATTTTGTATAAAATCTTATGTGTAAATAGTTTTTTAATCTTTTTCTATCTATAGACGTTAACAAAGGTATTTTGTATTGGTTTACAGTTTTATTGAGTTTATTTCACAATTTCCATCATCTTCCTCTTCCCAGTTCTGGATTTTCATTTTATATCTCTATTTAACATTCGGATTTTAAGACACATTTTACATCTAAGAAATGATACCTGACATCAACAGTTATACTAAGTGGCGTGGCTAATACTAAATAATTTTTGATCAAATTGCATGACCCCACGTTGAAATGGTTGAAAATATGGTCGAGTTTATAACACTGAATTAGAAATTATTAAATTTGTGTTGTTGATAACACTTCAGAACCCATTGTTCGCAATTTTGTTTGTTTTTCGGAAAAATGAAGAAACGCCAATTCAAAATGTCTTTGCTTTTATTGTTGTTGTTGCTTGAACACCCCACCACTGCACAACACACCATAGTTAAATGTTTAACTCACTGTTTTTTCAATTATACTTCACACACAGGCTGATCTGAATCACACCACATAACAAAGTAACGAAACTAAACATAAATTTCGTGCCAAAACTCAATTTGTCAGCCATCTCTGGGAAATTATGTCACTGAGTGACGTCACGCGTGCGAATGATATGCGTGGGTTTATCTTCTCAAATAATAGTATCATGCGTTGGTCAAATATGTGAATGCGACGTAACATTGTGGGGCAGTAACTTGAAATTGAAGGGGCGTAAGAAGTGCGCCACTGTGTCCTAGCAACGTTCATATGGTAATCGCCCGCGGAGAGGCCCTAGCAGGGCAGCATGGCGAATCCACCACACACAATAGTATTAGGAGCAACTTATTACGTTTACATTGATCTCGAGGTTTATATTTTTCGAGCAGCTTCGCCCGACCCGGGCCTCGTAGCTGGCGTATTTGTCTTTGTATTTGAATTTACCCTCGGCTGCCGTCGACTATTTGGACGCGATATAACTCTCCAGTTTCACTGCAGGAGAAGTTACTTACATATTCCCGCCATGCCGACGGCTGCTGATGCTCCGATGATATTCGAGCCCGTTTTGACGGGTTGCAGGAGCAATTATGAGGGATTTAAGGCGCATATTAAATGTGTCGGGGTAAATCGCGTGATGTCTCCATGTCTCCTAATGAAATACAGGAGACTCTGCGTTTACACCGAGTGTTATTTTATCGTTCCTTATAGGAGAAGAAACTTTGAGGTGAGTGGTAAACAACGTTGGAATTCTATAGGTGTATCGATCTAGCGTTTTTTCTTTACTCAAGAAATTAAAATTTGTATAAGATGTTAAAACAATAACGGATTTACAGTTGAAGCTAATGTACGTCTTCATTTAAACAAGTTGCAAGCAAGACAAAGGCTTTTGGCCTGAACGTTACTCTGATTTCCTTGTGTTGCCCTTTTATAGTTCCTTATGTTATCCATATTATAAATAGTTGTATTAACATGTCTTATTTTCCTAAAAGCTGGAAGCTGGTCAATATTCTTCATTGGCTAAGGTTAATAATCCGACAGAATTTGGAAAAGGTAATTACTATACAAGTTGCGTACTACGTTTTTGCCAACAATATCATCCTCCTAGGCAGTCAGGGTTTAGAGCCGGGTACAGTTGTTCCACAGCATTAACAGATCTTGTGGATGATATCATCAGAGAACAGGATGCGGGAAATGCTACTGTCTTGGTGTTATTGGACTATACGAAAGCATTTGACATGATTAATCATGAGATACTAGTGGCTATTCTGAAATATATTGGATTAGAGCAGCCGGCCTATGCATTAATAAATTCTTTTTTGTCTGAAAGGATGCTGGGCATGACTGGACCGGAACATATCAGATACAGTTACAATTACATCAGGGGTGCCCCAGTGCAGTATTTTGAGTCCATTATTGTATAGCCTATATACTTTTAATTTGATGAAGTCGCTAAGTTATTGTCAATATCATCTTTATGCTGACGACACTCAAATGTATGCCTCTTTCAAACCTGATCTGTCAGAACTTATAATCATCCGACTGAATACCGACTTGAATAGCCTTCTCAAAGCCTCTGAAGATGACTTGTTAAAGATAAATCCTAGTAAATCGATGGCTATATTCTTTTGTAGTGAATAAAATTAAGCTCAAACTAGGAGACAATATAATATCAGTTAGGTTGACTCTAAGAACTAAAGTTTAGAGATCACATTACTCTGTGCCTAAGAAAAGCACATTCAAAATAAAAATAATATACCCCCATAGACATTACATATCACAAAATACTAAAGCCACGCTCTGCGAAGCTTGTCCCACTTCAACTTTGCTGATATGGTATATGGCCCATTTCTTGATAGTGTGGAACTAAAACGGGTTCAAAAGGCTCAGAATTCTTGTCTGAGGCTTTCACATAAGTGGTAGACAAAGAGTATCCCACAAACTACCTGAACCGAGATGGTTGAATATGGCTCAGAGGCGTACCTTGTACTCTACTTCCTTTTTTACAAGATTATAAAGTATAAAAGCCTCCCTTATCTTCACTTAAAAATTAGTTACCGGACTGATGCACATAATCTAAGCATTAAAAGGTTGAATTTGATTACAATACCATCACACACTAAAGAATCATCTAAGAAATCATTCTCATATCAAATTGCCTTTTTAGTAAATAAATTGAAAATCAAAGATTTTTCTCTCTCAGTTGCTACATTTAAGAGGAACCTTAAACGTGAGTTACTGTCTCATATCTTCTCTTTCCCGTCGCTTTCTCTTCTCACTCTAAATTTCCATTTCTCTACGTCTTAATGGCCGTTTGCATTATTATAGAATTGTTTAAATTTGTTTTTTTTTTTTGGCTCTAGCAGCTGTTTCTTTAAGGGGCAAGCTGATGTAGCCCTTTATTCTCTTAAGGCTTTTTGTCTGTAAACTTTTATATACTGTTTAGTTAGGGTAATAAATATTATTATTTTTAATATTATTATTATTATGTGCTGGCGCATGTTGCATTACATAGCATATAGCTGCAGCTTATTTTTATGGAGACCTACCCGGCCGGAATGATGTGTCGCAACATCTTGAAAATCCTCAGAACTTCGACATCTGCAACATATGGCCTCGCCGAGAACATGTGCTAGAGATGGAAATGAACATGGCGTCCCAGAGAAGCGTTGCAGATGTAATCTCAGCAGAGCATCCGACTGTGTAAACTATTCCTGGTTTAGTATGGTACAGTGGGTCCACCTCATGCCTGGATTTGTTCATTATTATATGATCGAACCCAAAGCTTGTGTGTTTATCACAAAATTGAGAAAATCCCTTTTCAGAGGTAAAATCTGATGCGGTGAATATAAAAGTTGGTGCTCCTCAGGGATCGATTTTGGGGCCAGTATTATTTACCGTAAATGTCGATGACATAGAACTTTTCTTTACGCAGGCCAACTTCACGCTCTACGCAGACGATGCTGCAATAGTTTTGTCGAACAAAAGTGACCTATATTACATAACGAGTGTGAGCAGCTACTGAACAGCAGGATTGAATTGTTTTCTAATAATTATCTTGATTTAAATCCAGAAAAAAACATCAATCATAAGATTTAAAGCTCACTGTAGTCATTTGGTCTCAAGTTGAATTCACAGTCATATATTTCCAAGAATTTACGAACAACTTTAACAGAAAATCAGTTGGTTTCACTTTGTTACGCACAAGTAGAATCCAGGCTCACATACGCTTTGTGATTTTCGGGTGTGTCTACAAATGCCCGTCATTTTTTTAAACCAAAAAGGAGTGTTAATGTGTATGACCGGTACTGATACAACACATAGCTGTAAGGAGCACTTTCTGCACTATAAGATTTTAACACTGCCTACCATATTTATATACGATTTGGCAATGTATACAGAAACAAACATAACTAACACGTTAAACAAGGATCTACATAATTTTTGTAGCAGTCAGAGGCATGATCTACTTGTACCCTTTGCTCAATACTTAAAGGGTAAGAAGTCGCTCAGTGATTTGGGTCCAAACATTTATTATAAGCTACCTGATAAAGCAACATTGAGTACCTTATTAGAAAAGTTAAGTACACGCTCAACTAGTTTCTTGTGTCTAAATATTTGATGTTGCTTGTTTGTACCTGACGAAACCAATGCATATTTCTGTTTTTTGGATACTAAAGAATTAAATTGCTTTGAATGGTGGATGACTTTCTCTCTGGACATTGTAATTGACGGGTTCCCCTATTCATCCCACAATGTCAACGTCTTGTCTCCGAAATTGTTTAGTACGAAGATGCCCTTTTCCCCACATAGCATCCTCACTCAGTCCAATGATAAGATAACATCTAGACTCGAGTACTGCTCACAAAGCTTTAATTCGTTGCAAATTCCATATATCGGAGTGGAGCTGGGAAATATTCTAAGCCTTTATCAAGATCAAGACTCTCATTTGCTCTCATCAGATCCAAATATGTTTCCTATCTAGACCACAAATTGTACAGGCATAGCTGAAAAACAACTTATAACATTACATTTCCTTTATATCAAAATCCCCTACCAAACATACAGATCGTGTTTCATTGGATGATGAATCTGAATAAAGTGCCACTTTCCTTGATAAATAGGCTCTATCGGCGAAGCTCTGTGTCAAATAGGCGTATAACCACACCTGGGACACCCCACAGTGACAACCGGTGGCCCCACACAGTTGAATATGCACACCAATGGATTCGCTCATGCCAGTGATTTCGTTTTCTAAATTGTAATTCGCTTCGAAAATTCGATCTTAATACAACACTGCATGGGAAATATTTCAATGGTATTGAGAAGGATTTATAAGGAATGTTGTAAGCATAAATGGTGATGTTGTCAACTCAATCAAGTAAAGGCACTCGGAGCTTATTTTTGAGGCCCGACAGAAGCCTCGGCCAAAAAATACATCTTCGGCCACAAATTCTGCACTGAGAAAATGCGGTCAATTAAACAGGACATTTTTCATTACCCGTATTAAATTTCATAACTACTCTAAGGAACTAAATTAATCGGTTTAATTAAACCTAGTTTTCTGGAACCATTCAATTGCCCAAAATGCTTGAAAATAGCTAAGCATCTGTTCTATCAAACTATTTAATTAGTTTATGTAGAAGTGGTACAGTTAAAACAATTAAACATTTTAATAAAAACAGTTAAACTTTTTATTTGAATCGAGGACTTGGCAGGACTCGGCCCTTCCTGCGTGAATGGTCGGGAGTATGCGCTTCGAACTCCTCAGTTTCATTTGTGATTTTCGGGAGGAGCTTCATACTCGAATGTTCTCATTGTTGGTGCATTAGCTATGAGATGGATCAATTATAGTGATCAAGTGAAATACTAGAGCTTAAGGCGCTTAGTTATCCACATCCATGGTTAGAATATTTCTCGCTCCAAATGCTCCAAATGAGATACTGTGTTACTGCTGACGTGACGGAGTGGGAAGAACTTTGAATTGATTGATTTATTTATGCAGCCATATTTAGATCAATGAAAAGGGCATTTATATTAACATACGCTCAAAATAGGCTTGATGTGTTTTACGTTTAAATTGATGATATGCGAGTAATGACAGCGTTGCATGGAAAGTGCAGCGTGAACATACGTGATGCTCGTTTCAATGTACAGTCTCAAATGTATGGACACATACAAACATCTCGGAAACTAAGGATGCTAGGAAAACTTCAAATACAAAAGGTTTAGGAAATCAAACAACACATGTAAGAGTGACCTTGGATTTGACGTTGACAGGTACCTTCGAGGTCATTTCAAAGGCAAGTGAATTTTTTAAACCCCTATTTTTTGATGCAGAAATAAGGTGCCAAATGATTTCCTTCTCTATGGTGTAAATATCGTAGGGTTTGAAATTCCATCAAGTAGTTATTTCAAGGTCAGTTGTTGCTCTTTCATAGAATGTTGTCAAGCCGCGGATAGCTGAAAAAAGGATAATATTAAAGAAGGACTTTTAATGTCATAATTGCAGGACATCCAACGGCACATCTGATAGTGACCGTCATTCTCACTTTTGCGATGATCTTGAAGGTCGACACCAAAAGGTTGTTGTTAGTTCTATCCTGATGGCAAAGATGAAATAGCTATAGGCTATGAGTTAAGAGTTTCCATATAACAGCATTGGGATAGAACGCATAATGACAACCATTAGTACTCGTTGATAACTTTGGGGTTTTGGAATATCGAAAATTACTCTTTTAAACCTTCACTGGCCGGACACTAGATCTCAACCTCTCTTGTCTTTACTAACCAGAAATTGTTTTACCTCAATATCTTAAAGAATAAGTCCAAGATAATTTTTTTAGTTGCCAAGGTCATCGGTCGCTTTAGTCTAATCCACGAGAACAGGTCATTTGACTTCGAAATAACCATTTTTCAACTTTTAGCGGTAGGACCATAATTGGAAAATTAATTCGACCTTAAGTTGACCTTCAAGGTGATAGTCAAGGTCAGAATGACGGTAGCCATCACATGTGCCATTGGGCGCTCTCAAATTTTCGCAGTTGAATTTCTTCTTTCATATTCTTCTTTTTCCAGCTATTCGCTGCTTAACAACATCCCATGAGATACAACAGTTGACCTTGAAATAACCTTTTGATAGAATTTTAGCCATTAGGATATTTATACTGTTGAAAAGGAGCTCTTTCTTTCTGTAATAAAAAATGGAGGTTCCCATTTGAAAAAATCAACTTGCCCTTAAAATGACCTTATAGGTGAATGTCGATGTAAAATCTAAAGTCAACATTGGGAAATTTCATTTCCTGGAACCTTTGTACTTGAAGCTTTTTTTCTAGCAGTCTGTTTAGGAATAATTTGAGACTGTTGAGTGGATTCTTAGCTAATGAAGGTACGTTCCATGTCTTGGATGCAATAGATGATGCGTTTTTTGGGGGACATAGTGATGACGAGTCATCTGATCATATTTTAGATCGCAGTGAGCGTAATGACCTGGCCCAGGTGGTATAAGAATGGCAGTATCCTAGGACCATCTGGGTTTTTTCTTTTTTTGTTTCAGAAACCCTGTGGAGATAGAGTCGTACAATGTCCCTCTCCACCCGAAATACTTAAAGAAAAGTCACATCGTCACGAAGTACGCGTAAATTCCAGAGTTCCCCGCCACTGTTGCAAAATCCTCTCTTAAACCCGCAAATATGAAAGGCAGCTCTCCTCGTTCTGCTGGTGAATATCACGAATCACCGCATATCAGATTTGATCCTCAATTTTCAACAGCTTTAAAAACTCATTCAATTGCGGCCAATTCTAATACCATATTCATTCGCATATGAGACAAATTTGTTTGCGAAAACTGCACCAGGCGTGGTATGAGGGTACGAATATCGGAAATTTTAATCCGCCAATATAGAGGGAAGGCAATAACTTCGGTTTAATTTGAGCTGGGACAGGCGTTAAAACCTTGTTTGCGTTGTGGCCCAGGGAAATCGGAGAATTCGTAAGAAAAATGAACAGAAATTCATGACGTAGCTGTTAGCTCAATTTGAGATTATTCTCTCGTAAATGAAGGTATTCCAGGATGGAGGTTGAAAACATGGAATAACGAATGATCTGATATTTAATGTCTTGAACAACATAATGTAGAATTAACTTTTGGTATCGTTTTGGCCGTCTCGGTGACCTTGGCTAAAGTACAAATAAAAAAATGCGGTCTAGTAGGTTGACCCGGCACTTCCTACGCAACGCCGTCATCAGTTCACAAATTATTACTTCCAGCACAAGTTATACCATCTGAGACAAAAATTTAGTTACTAACATGGATATCAGAACAATCGATCCGGTCAGTTAAACAGGCTCATACATTATTTCCCTGTAATTACCAGGGTTGGAAGCCTATAAATATTACTAACATACAAAATTAAGATGTAAACTCCTTCATTTACTACAACCCCCAACCCGAAATCCCACAAAAATTTTTCTCATAATGATCAGGAGCCTTTGAAACGTCAAAAAGCAAAGTTTCTGCGATTTACACTAACCAACAACCCCCAACTCCAATTTCTAACCCCTATAAAAATCTTTCTGGAAATCCGAGTGGTATTTACCAATTTTCAGATGGGCCAAGGATTAGCGGACATACAGATCGAAAGACAGCCCGACGGGAAGGAGTCACATGGCTTTTCGTATAACATCCAAAAAGCTAAATGTAGGTATCATTTTCGGAATTAAATCCTTCCTCGCCATGAAAATACATTTTATATTTACCTGTCTTCCAGGTGATAGGCAATCGCAAAAAATGAAATATGTTTTTTTGGGTGTTATATGACATGCGCATATATCACGAATGTCGGTCTGTCCTCTAATCCTTCGTCTTTAACTTGGAAAGTTCTGCATTTGGATGAATCTTTCATACAAGAATACTGCTATGCCAAGGACGACAAAGCTTTATAGTTTTCGAAAGTCGATCCAGTGGCAGCGAAACTAGAGGCAAATGTTGAAAAAAAACTGGAATCTCTCAAACTCTGTTTCTTGACGATTCGAGGACCCCAGAAAAATTGTTGTGGGGTTCATAAATTGGGGTTGAGGGTTGTAGATGGTAGGTGGGTGTCTCAATGTTTTAAGTTGGTATAGTTATGTGTTTCCAACCCAAGTAATTCAACGCACTTATTAGAAATATACATCTGTACATAATAGATTTCCCCGTACATTTTTCCTTTAATCTTAAATTATGGAGAAATACCTTCGAAACATATCTTTGCTCTCTGGGTTCAGCGGGTGACGTACAGTCACTGCCATTTCCATTCTGTCGACTCTGACGTGTGATATGTGGGAGGGGCGACGTGGCCGTATGAACTGTACTATCGGTAGAACAGGGAAAATGCCTACGGACTATTTGTATGGGCCTGTTTGCCTAACTTGATCCATTTAACTCATCTGCTATACATGTTCACAGCTAACTTTTATCTTAGAGGGTCTTGTGATGAACATAATCCTTTATGGACTATTGACAGCGTTGCGTGGTAAGTGCATAGTCAACCTACTTTACGCCAGGTTCTTTGACGATAAGCATGAGAATTGTTGCATGAGTAATATTGCTATTAAGTACGAATTTTGGTTCAACGTCTATGCGTTGATGTTAACAATGTCAACTTGGTAGTGCATAAAATTCTATTGGAACCAATTCTTGTAGATCAGCATCAGCATCAGCATCAAATAAAATTCTTGCCAACAAGACGTCGTCTTATCCTCGTTTATATTCAAAATAGATATAGCAGCTTTTAAATAATCATCATAGGACAAATTTGTCTAGGGAATGACCTCTTGAATATTAGCGTCATCTTTGTGGACCACCCTGTAATACAGAAATATGGGATTTTCTCTCCAATAACCAACATTGATATACATAAAAAACGCCCTATTTTCCCACCATACATTGAGGGCAGTGCACGTTAAGTCTAGCATGAAATGCAGTTAAATCGGTTCCGAATTAACTAATTGAAGTGTGATCTTTTAATATAAATTTGGCGAATCCAGTCTGCGCGCAGCGGGCGCCTCTACAAGCCCTTTCTTGCGGAACATCGCACTTCAACTATCCAGGATAAAGCGCGTGAGAACAGGGAGAAATCTGCAATGAATGAGCCTATTTGGATTGATCGTTCGGAAATTTTTGAAACTGCGACGGGTTGCTTTGTGGGTGGCTTACGGTTTATTTTATGAATCTTGGTGAGGGGTGGTTATTAGATTTTCATAGGATTGATTGGCATAGTCATTATTGATAGATGTACATGGTAGATTCGGTAGACCGTAGCCTATGCTATAATAAGACAACGGCAATAACGGGTGATTTTTTAAGAGGTATAGGATTTGATTTTCAAAAAAAAACACAAAAAATTTGAAACAACGATTAAATCTTTATTTGAGTCGATAGAACGGTCGATTAATTTAATGTTTAAAGATCATTTCATGTAAATGTTGGCCGCGGCTCCGCTTTAGATGGCCCATGCGCAAGGTCCAATTTTGGCACACTCTCTCCAACATATCGGCCGGTATCTCACGAATAAATGCTTCAATATTGGCTTCCAGTGTGTCAATCGTTGCTGGTTTATCCCTGTAGACATTAGCCTTAACATAGCCCCACAAGAAATAGTCCAACGGCGTTAAATCACACGATCTAGGCGGCCAGTTGACGGGCCCCAAACGTGAGATAAACTGTTCACCGAACTCGCCTCCCAATAGGGCCATTGTTTCGTATGGCATGTGGCACCGTCTTGTTGAAACCACATGTCAGCCAAGTCCAGCTCTTCCATTTTGGGCAAAAAAAGTTTGTTATCATCGCACGGTAGCGCTCACCATCCACAGTTACGTTCCGGCCATTGTCGTCTTTGAAGAAGTACGGCCCGATGATGCCACCGGCCCATAATCCACACCAAACAGTGATTTTTTCGGGATGCATTGGTAGCTCTTGCAATGCTTCTGGCTGGTCTTCACTCCAGATGCGGCAATTTTGCTTGTTAACGTACCCATTCAACCAGAAATGAGCTTCGTCGCTGAACACAATTTTTCGATAAAAATGTGGATCTTACTCCAACTTTGCCAGCGCCCATTCACAAAATTGGAAACGTTGTGGAAGGTCGTGTGGCTTCAATTCTTGCACCAGCTGTATCTTATAAGGTTTTACACCCGAATCCTGTCGCAAAATTTTCCACGTAGTGGAGTAACAGAGGCCCAATTGCTGCGAACGGCGGCGAATCAATATTTCACGGTCATCACTAACACTGGCGGATACAGCCGCAATATTTTCTTCAGTCCTCACTCTACGTCTGCGGGTTGGTAGTTTAATGTCCAATAATGTAAACTGGGTTCGAAATTTAGTCAGAATCTTCTGAATAGCTCCCTCAGTAGGCCGACCAAATTGCCCATAAATTGGAAGCAGTGCTCGATGCACTCTCTTAACCGAGCATGAATTTTGATGGTAAAATTCAATAATTTGCAAGCGTTGTTCGTTCGTAAGTCGATTCGTAGTTAAATTATAGACCAAACTGAACAAGTTTGACAATAACACAAGACACGATTCACGCGTCATCTTTCAAAAACAGTGTTGCCAAAAAGATACTAGCAAAAAAATCACCTATTAGAATGGCACCATAACAAATAAAGAAGTTATTGTCCTTTTCTCCATTGTTAGCAGTTGCGTCACAATATCACAAAATAACTAAATAGATTGACCAACTGTACGTCGTGCGGAACTTCCTCAAGCAAAGTTGCATAATATTCAAGCCGATCCTTGACGCAACTGCAACTCGCTCTTGCACACAGCACATGAATTGGGCGATACAGATGACGGCTGTTACCATTCACTTTCCTCAAATACCCTGACACAGACACTCGATATTGTAATTGTACTCACCTAACTGCCTCACATAGAGGGTTATGCTTTTCATGCGTTGGTAACATACTTACATATTTCTCCTAAAAATTCTAGTTCACGTGGTTACAGACCAATCAGCGTGACGGATTTTGACATATGAGGTATTTTTAAATTCATCTTAGCAGTGCGAGTAACAATATCCATATTAAAATTTGATAAAAACGGAACGGCGGATTTTAATAAAAATAATCAATCTTGAAATTCCTATTTCATAGGTTACAGCTTGATGGATTTTGAGATAGGTATGCTGCTTCTGGGATTCGTCATAACAGTGCGGGAGACCTTGACTATATTAGTATTTTATGAAACAACAGATTTCATTAGAAAAAAATCAACCCTGAAACTCCAGTTTCACGGGTTACAGCTTGAACAGCTTGATGAATTTTCACATATCATGAGGTGTCTCTTGACAGCGCGAGTGACAATGGGTGTACATCTCGTAAAATCAAAATAGCGGATTTTAAACTTTTAAGGATGCAAAAAAGATCTGCAAATAAAAGTTCAAGGACGTCGCACAGTGGTCTAGTACACCGAAAAGCTTGCAAAACAAATAATTTCGAAGGCATTGATACAATTTTTAGTGAAAATAGGTTTTTAGGGTGACTGACTTCAAACATGAGGTTAGTTTGTCTCTATGAGAGCATTTAAAGGTAATTTCAAGGTGAAGTCGGAACCAGAGGTCAATCCGGCACTGTAAGAGTATCTGAAGGTCATTTCAAGGTAAATTCCAGGACAAATTCAGAATAAATTCAGCATTCCAGTTCAGACGAGTGTTAAACAGGTTTTCACGGTTGATGAGTCAAAATCAGAGATCAGTTTGTCTCTAGGAAGGCATTTGAATGGAATTTCAAGGCAACTCCGAGGAGAAATTCGAGAAAGGTGAATATCCGTTTCCGACCACCAGCCATAATAATGTAGTATATAAGGTTTGTCAATAGTTTGCAAAAGTTAGCAATAACTGTTACTACATTTTATCTGGCAGTACATCAAGATTCACAAAAATAATTTAATCCCATTGGAGAAATGGGCAAAAATAGCTGTGTATATAATAATATAAAGAAGTGAAGCTAAAAAATTGTAATCCGCTCAATTCACGGTAATCATCAAGTCAAGGCTCGTTCTCTCTTTATTATCATCATGTAAACGTTATGATAGTCATTATTTAAATGGGTGATAGAGGGGGTTGAAAGAAGCGAAAAGTTTCATATAACATGGGGGTCAAAACGGCATTTTTTTAGAGAAAAGCGACTTTAAAGTAAAATAAAATCTGACAACGCCGCAACGCCAGACGCAAATTACGACGGAACGCAGTGTAAATAAAGATGGAGTTTGTTATTTTTGGCTCTTAGGTATTATTCCATTATTTGATAATGTACTCGTAAAATGCAAACAATTAAAAAAACTTACGTATAAATAGGGAACACAATTTTGATACATACATTGTTTTTCTTTTTAAAACCCACACTGCATTTTTTTGTATTTAAAGAAGGTGTTCAAAATGTCGTCCTCCACTTTCCACACAAGCTTCATTACGACGAACCCAGTTTCTTCTTACTCTAGGTCCTCGAAGTTGTCCATTTATTATTTCAGCCGTATTAAAATTTTTTTGTGAAGTTGTGCTTCAGTTGTTATTGGACCAGCCCCATAAACCATCCCTTCAAGTTCTCCCCAATACCAGAAATCCATCGGAGTGAGGTCAGGAGATCTTGCTGGCCATTTTCGAGGATCAGGAACATTTCGACCGATCCAGAGATTTGGATAATGTTCATTCAAATACTGAATGACGCCTCTAAAGATGTGTGGTGATGTCCCGTAGATGAAGAAACCAGAAATTCTGCTTCCGATGTAATGGCATGTTGTTTAAGGTCTGTTCCAACAGGTCTGGTAGGTTATTGGCTAGAAGGCTAAGGTATCCTTCTCCTGACAACTTTGGGGGTAACTCGAAAGGGCCAGTTACCTGATCGTCAAGAATACCCGCCCAAATATTTATTTTAAAACGTTGTTGGAAATGACCTTCACGAATGGCATACGGATTTTTTTGGGCCCACGTGTGAGTATTATGGAAATTTAATATCCCGTCTCGCGTAAAAGTACAATCGTCCGTCTCTAGAATGTTTTTAAAAAAATCTGGATATTCAATGTTTTTGTGCAAAAACCACTGACGGAATGTTAGTCTGCGAGAATAGTCTTTTGGTAACAAGACCTGCACTCGTTGTACATGGTAGGGATAGAGCAAATTTTCCCGTAGGATTCTATGGACTATGGTATGCGATAGTCCTACTCGGCAGCCTAATTCTCGACTGCTGATATCTGCATTGATTTCCACGATATTTAAAATTTGTTCCTCCTGCTCTACAGTAACCTGTCTTTCACGAGTGTGAACATTAGTGGGCTGAATACTTCCTGTATCTCGAGGAAACGATAACTAACCACTGTTAGCGTTTGCGATCGATTGCCGGTTCGATAAGAGTGATGAAAGACCGACGCGCTGTTATCATGTGTGTTTTAAATATTTAATTTAATGACACTTACTTACTTACTGACTACAAATTTTGGCTTAACTTAGAAAAACTTAATGAAATTTATTTGTTAATTACCCAATTTAAAAACGTTTTAGATTAGATTATAAAAATTAGTAAGATTGTAAACTATAAAGCCATTTAGACAAAAATCTATTGACTTTTGGACCATGGGTCATCTGACCTTTTTGACTTGTGGTGACCCCCCTATTACCTATTTTAAGAATGACTACCATAACGTTTACACCCTGTATTTCTCGGGCTGCAAGACAAATGGCTTGAAGCATTTTAGCAACGTGTATACTAAAATTTTACAAAATGAAAATGGCGGATCTTGAAGCATTTTAACAACGTGTATACTAAAATTTTATAAATTGAAAATGGCGGATCTTAATAAAAAATGATAATCTTAAAATATTTTGACATATCGCTAGATTTGTCTTGACAGATATATATTAGAATTTTGTAAAAACGAAATGGCGAAATTTAAATACAAACTTAAACTTTGAAATTTCTATTTCACGGGGTACACCCCAACAGGGTGGATAGATTTTGACATTTGAGGTGTGCAAAGATTCGTTTTGGAAGGACAATTTAAACAGTAACTGCAGTCGGTTCTTTTGTGTTTTTTAGGAATGTATTTGTTAACTAAAAAGCATCATTAAACACGTTCAGTACATGAATCTCAAGATTACGACTAGTAACGTGTCTGATCTGATGAAATAAGGAGTAACTTTGTTGAACTGGTACTGAAACTCAACACAAATCCGAAATTTAGCCTTGTTGTGTCTGAAATTCATGGCCGCTTTGCACTTTTTGCATAAGATGTGACTCTGCAATTAAACAATTTTTGGCCGTAGGTATTTCCATTAGCTGCTGCTATTGCCTTACGAGTTTAGATTTTTTGAATACATGCGAAAAAAAGTTTTACAACAACCAGTATTCATAGATAATCATATTGTATGCATCAAAAGTGTTAAGTGGGCGGCTATGATCAGCGGCGTGAATTTAAAGAATTGCTATACTGCCTTATACTCCAAGTAGAGCAAATAATAAATTGACTGATCTGTTTTATTATAGGTGTAAATTCTGTTCGACGTAGGTTAATTATTACATAGCGGGTGGTAAAGTAAAAGGGAGACTTAACGCCCGTCAAAATGGCATTAACCAGGTTGACTCTACACTTATCACGCATCACGCTTATCAGTACTTGTTCAGCACAAACTAAACGTTCTGAGAAAATAGTCAGTCAATGCACCTGGAAACGTCGTCTCTCCCCGATACCTAACTCGGGCAGACGTGTGATTAGATACTATACTAGAACACTCACCACGGTCGTCGCACGATGCCATCAGCAGCCACGGCTGAAAGGCACCCGATCTGTTCCCCGAGAATATTTTTCAATTGCAAGGCTAACGAAGAGAAAAATCTGTGATGAGTGAAATATGCCTAATAGGTGCGAAGAGTTACCGATGGGAGCGTATAAAAATTTTCAAAAATTATCAGGATCCTCCAAAACGTCAAAAACGAATTTTGAGTAATTTTTAATTTTGGAAAAACTACGCTTTTACGTCGTTGGCATACTAGTGACATTTTGTAAAAATGTTATCGAAATCCGAGCGGTACTCTCAAGTTATAGGCGGTTATAAGATTAACAGATAAACAGACAGATCGGCAGACAGATAAAACGACTGGTAGACCGACGGAAATAGCATCCAAAAAAACATGTTCGCAATTTTCACAATTACAGTACTTCCCCGCCAGTAGGCATGGGAAGTAAAACATATCCATAAACTAAAGTTGCCTGCTCGATAGATAAGACCGATTTGTGGTTACTACCAATGCAGCCCACCTGATGTGCATATCCGGGTCCGAGGTAGGAACGCTTTGAAAAAAAAATGTCACAATATCTTTATTTACAAACTATAAAGCGTTTCCTTCTCTATTTGTAAATAATACTGCAATACGATCTGTACACAACCCATTATCCCGCAAACCAGAAAGTAATGTTGTCCTCCCGAAATCCATAACATTGTAGAAAATTGCACGGAACAGCTCTTAATTGCACCACGCCTCCTGCGTTTCCCTAGCCGCGTCCTTCGTAAAGTCCTTTTTAGCGGCCCCCGATGGGCGATATTTCTTTATCCCGAACCGGACGCACAGGAAGAGCACAATGGCAACACAGTTAATAAATAGTTTCTCATTTGCAAAAACACGTATAGAGCGCACGTATCAGATTACGTGTGGCGGTAATGCCGTTTAGACCGTGGGAGCGGGATAACGGGGACACCCTGTCAACACGCAGGGGCGAACTGTATAGAAATTAGTCCTCTAATGTATGAAGTACAGTAGAAACCCGATTATTCGACATAATATAGAACCAAGTGCTTTCGGATTATCGAAATTTCGGATAAAACGGAAATAAATATTTATACTCATAATGCTTGTATTGAAAAAAGTTAATGCGTGTTTTAAGTAAGTATATACCTATATAAAGTTACGTAAAATATAAACATGTGGATACAAACATACATATTTACGAGTATTTAGTAACAAAGGAAGTAATTTTTAACTGAATACGTTTTGCATTGTTCCTATTTTTGGCAGCAATATCCCTCCAATGTTTGATAAGTAGCACATCAGCTGCTGTCGCATTTGCTTGTTGTTCACACTCCACTTTTATGTAATTACAAATTTCTATTGACTGAAACTCAACACTTCGCGTAGAACAAGAATATCGAATCAAGAGGGCCAGTTCAAGAGAAGTCAAACTTTGTAAAATGCGATTTGTGAATAATACGATTGTAGCTATTCATCACTTTATCACCGGCACGGGTATTACGAATCTTGAAAAGTGACATTATGTAGATTTTTTTAACATTGTTATGGTTTTTTGTGACATTATGTAAGTCTTTCTACAATATGTTAACTTAGCACTAGCTGTTGGACACGTTGTGAACTCGTTTTGTAGTCGTACGTGTTGCCTAAACGTCATGAGGCTTCAGTTATCAATGTTTGACTCTGAAGTGATGTAAAAACTGCTTCGGAGTTGCGACCTTGCTATTCAACCAACTTTTTTCTCGGAGATCAAAACTACAGACGACTCGGCTTCACAAAACATATGCAACCAACAATGCGTGTAGTTGAGTCATTTCTCCATAGATGGACGCTCAAAACGATCCTAGCGAGCAAACATGGAATGACTGTTTACACCCTAAAAACTACCCAGTCTGAAAGAAGACATTTTATATGTTTTGTTTTGACGTTTTGTAGGTTTCTTACATGATACCTATGTCTGTCGTAGATAATAGGTTTTCATGTATCTAGGACGTTAAACAGGCGGTTATGGCCCATGGTGTGAAATTTGGAAACCGAGAGATAAATAAAACTGTTATCTCCGACCGCACAAAATACACTATGACATATAAATCCGAACACCCAGCTTAAATGGTTTTATTCTAATAAAATTTTGTATAAGTACTTAATGAAGCATAATAAGTAAATGATAAAAATTTAAAAATGATTGCACTGCTTTAAAGCCCTTTGACCTTTAATAATGTGTGGATGCACCGTGATGTGCTACGCATTCTCCAACGCCCCTAGTCATGCTTCTGATCAGGTGGTCAATGTCCTCCTGGGGTATCTCATTCCAGGCAACCACCAACTCCTCTCGAAGTGCTTCTAGAGTCTGAGGAGGACGTTGCAAATTGAGCAATCTCCTACCCATCATATCCCACACGTGCTCAATTGGGGATAAGCCGGGAGATCTTGGTGGCCATGGTAACAATGTGACATCATTATGTTGAAAGAAGTCTATTGTGACTCTTGCAATATGTGGTCGGGCATTATCTTGTTGGAAAGTTGGATTTGCCAGGGTGTCAAGATAGGGTAAAAGATGGGGTTCTAGAACTTCGTGGATATAACGCTGCGCGTTCATGTTACCTGAAGAAGATGAAGATTAAAGGTGACCTGGAACCATAAGCTATAGTACCCCAAACCATAACTCCAACAGTGTAATGAACATGTCTTTCAACAAAAAACTGTGGATTCCTCCTTTCACCACGTCGCCTTCTAACCCTGGCACCACCATCGTGCATGCCTAAACAAAATCGAGACTCGTCACTAAAGACAATACTGTTCCATTCCTGATCCCAGAGTGACCGTTGTCTGCACCACTCAAGGCGATTACGTCGGTGTTCTCGAGTTAAAGGGAGGACCCAGTGTGGCCGGTATGAAAACAAGCCAAAACTTCTCATTCGTCGGTAAACACTTCGCATGCCAATAGGTCTTCCGTGTTCTGCAAACCATACATTTGCAATGGACCTGGTAGTGGAGAAACGGTTCCTTAAGGCCAATAATCTTAGGCGGCGATCTTCACGGTCTGTTGTTCTACGGCGGCGTCCAGTGCCCCTTGCTCTTTGCGTACGGCCTTCTCGAAGCCATGCCTGACAACACCTAACCACAGTGTCTACACTTCTTTGCACTCCAACTGCACTTGCCCGAAAAGAAAGTCCAGCTTCCCGAAGTCCCACTATACGGCCCCTATCAAACTCACTAAGTTGACGAAATCGTACAGGTCTCCGTACTCTAGGCATCGTAACCGATCGTAAAGGATGTCAAGAACCAAAATCCGCCAACGTTGATTCTTTACTGCGGCTGAAATATTCATTTTTAGACCGTTAGTGAATTAAAAAAAAGCAGTATAAAAACCGGAATGTCCAGCTGATAAGGCTGAAAATTTTTTCACTTGTTATTTACAGTAAGATAAATACATTCACCAACTTTTATTAAAATAAAACCATTTAAACTGGGTGTTCGGATTTATATGTCACTTAGTATATAAAAGTTGGAGTAGCTTTTAAGTAGAACTAGAAATGAAAATAAATTCATTGTACTACTTTGTGAACTGTAGTCGTCGCCTGGAAACGAATACATAAGGACAGATATAAATTTAATTTAAACATAGCGTGCGTCAAAGTTAATTTAGCCCTCTGTGTCTAGGGCTTTAAAATATCTTCATAAAATACATTATTCTACTCTTTTGTCCCAAAAACACCACAGTCTGGCTACCATCAGCTTTGCCATGATCATGAATGGAGCAAAAATTCAATTTGATGTATCCCTCTGTTGACTTACATCGAAGTTCACGTAGTATTATCAAAATGAAAATGGTTCCAATATAACTTTTTTGATTCTAACATTTCGCATTCTCCTTGAAAAAAGAGCTTGGCAATCTTCGATTTCATCACATCTCAGTGCAAAAAGTTATCATCATTGAGACACATAATAGATTATAGTCAAAGTTCAGTTTTCCACACTTAACACTTTCAGCATTTTTGATAAAAACCTCCGAGCATCCAAAGCGTTAATAATGTTCGCCTTATACCTGTAAGTATACGTAGTTTTATAAATTGTGTAACATATTTTATGAATGACAAAAATAAGGATTTTCAGGTCTGACTCCGCTCCTGTGCTTTCCCTCAGGCTATCACCCCAATTTAACCCGAACGACTTCCTCTATTTACTCCTGCCAGAATCGCCCTTCCTTGGCCAGTCGTCGTCGCCCGTAGCCTCGTTATTATCCTAATCTGCCCTCTGATGTGATCGACTGCCTGTCTAATTGTTTACCAGTTGTCCGATTTAATCTCTCTTTGATACCAATCTGCTTCCATTCAATAAAACTGTAATATACTTTTGATACAACAAATCAATTGTGCTCATTCTTCCATTGGATGACTTAAATTCCCTATTGTGACGTCTTTATTAGACCATTTTTGTTCTCAGGAGAGTATTCATTATGAAAATTGTACTTCAAGTAAATTGAGTCAGTGTCTGTATATTTCTGATAACTTATTCATCTTCGTACTTGCCACGCCATAGGTGGGTTTTAGATTGCGTCGAACTGATTTTTATAATAATAACAATAAATAATAATAATAAAAGCATAAGCTAGTCTACCACTTAACCCGTAAAATGTCCATCCAAAACATAAAAAAATAAATGAATTGGGTAAAACACAGGTAAATCAAGATTGGATAATAGTATAACATTATATATACATATTGTTGCAAATATTACAAGCAGAAGAAATGTTTGGAAATAAATGCATAGTCTGGAATGCGATTTGTGACCTGGCCAAAGGTAATTCGTGACGTAATTTCTGAGGGACCGAAATGCTAAAACGTTTCAAAAGCTGATTGTACATCCCATTTGGAACACATATACCTCAGTACAAAGTAAAACATTTTTTGAGTTGTGCGCAATTTTATGGAATTCGCTTGATCAATACTGGAGAGTGCTTTCTTTATATTACTCATTTAGTTTCTTCTCATAAAAATAGTTTCTCAATTAGAGAGAGAGATCGCGTTCACACTTAAAAAGTATTATCATTCATTCTAATGACTATTACGCCAGGGATACGATTCAAGATAAATGAGAAAAATATGTTAACAGAACAAAGAAGTTGCTCTCCATTGTTGACCAAGTTATGGATTATCTCGTGCTTTTTTTGCCTTTTTGTCTAGGATTTCGAAAAATTGGGCGTAACCAAAAAAGGTTCGACTTTGCACCGAGGTATTCGAGGCTTAATGGAGTGTGCAATCAGTACTTAAAAGGTTTGTATCGACCAATTGTACGCCCTGTATAATATAGTCTCGTCATTCTATCATGGAGTCCCACAAACTCACGCGGTGCTGTTCTGTTCTTTGCAAGTATGTATTTTATCACCGTTCTTCTCCATATTAACGTGGGTCTTCCTATATTTCTGAGTCTTTGGGCGCTGCAAATTAAGGTCAAACCAGATTCTTAGGCCAACGCCTTCTATTCTCGCAGTTTTTCGTTTGACATTATTCTTGCACAACATATCTGAAAATCCTGCGTAAATATCTAGATGCTAATGGTAAAATAGTAGTAATAAAACCTTTATCAAATGTCTTTTTTCTCTGCAATTTAGTAGGTACACGCAAATACACTCAGGTTCAAAACAAACGCAACAAGCAAAATTTTGGTCAAATTCGTCATAACTTTTTTACTTTTACGGCGATATTTTCGGCAGGCGGTAGGGACACATTGGTATCAATGTGTAGATATCAGTTCTTGATTGTAGCAACGGTTTGACTTGACGGTTTGTACAGGTAGATCATAATGATGTTTCATGAATCCAACTTTGAGTCACTCTGTGGAGTGGATCCAGTTGTCAATCAGACTGCAATCTTCCCAATATCAAGAACCACAATTTCTCTATAATACGGTTTTTTATTCACTCCAATGTATACAGTGGTTGAAGTTTTAGAGGTGAATGAAGATTTTACCAACAATGTTGCTTCTTCTTTTCATATTCATTTATTGCCGTATGAATTTAAAAAGTTTTTCACCAAATTGTTTAGAAATCACCGTTCTCGGTTAGGTTTATATTTTTTAAAACCGTCATTGATACAGTTTATTTACAGTGGCGAAGAAAATGAAAGCTGTTGACTTAATTCAAGAACACGCTGTTTAATAATTTTACGCACTACCCTTTTAAAATACAGAGTCAGTTCAAGAACCATATCTCTCTTATCCTCCAATTTTTCAAGTTCCAGCAAAATTGGCCAAAGGGTTATGACGATTTTTTTGGAAAAATACATTTTCAAAAACGGTTTGACACACCCTGTATCCTAGAAATGTATCATGTATATCTAGGTATCCGCTAATGTATCCTATTGAATATAAAATTAATCAATTACCTCGCTGGTCTGAGTTTTCTTGCATCTATTGTCAAAACCACAACAAATTATTGAAAAAAAATCGGTTAATTTAACGTAACCAGAGATGATTTTAAGGTAAGTTCGAACATTTTGAAGTTTCTCAAAAACGCATGTTAGCCTCCATCATTTTCATACATTTTTTATAATTTACTAGATTCAAAAGATTGTAATGGCGAATTAAAAAGAATAAATATCACAACTTCAAGATTCAAGAGACAACAATTGTTGTTGTCATTATAAGGCTTAATACATAGCTACATAATGACAGACGTACAAAGGAAACTATATATAGCAAAGCGTACAACTCAAGTGCGATGGCAGGTTTTTGATAAAAGCAAGCAAAATTTCTTGACGCTTTCACCATTTTTGAACATATGTAACATCAAAGAATAAGTAAATTCTTAATAATAATTTAATTTTAGCTAGCATTGATGATGAATACAACAACAAGCAATATATTTATTTTAGCCGTTTTCAACGTAAATCTAATGGTAAAATCCCATTTCATTTATTTTAATTAAACAAGAAGCAGCTACTGTCTTTGTTCCTGAAGATTTATACAAAAATGTTGTGATCAAAACAGGGTTATAACAGCCGACAGCTCCCTGGTAATTTATCGAGTTTTTGCAACCGGTCCTGCCATCTATGCTTCCCTTCCTCAAACCACACTCGTAAAAGCTGCTAATGGACAAGTTTCAGCGGAAGAGGCCGTTAGCAACATCGCTAGGGGAATTTCCAACTCCTATAATATTGTAATAGTAGCGTTATATTAGCGAAGACGTTCGACACAAACTGGCAATCATACTAATACAATAAATTCGTAATATTGCGATAAAAAAGGTCTCTGAAAATTTAACACTACGGATTAAAATCTGAAAAGCTTTATGTCACCATGTAGCATCACAACAAAGATGAAACTTTAGATTTCTGGGTTGTGGGTTCTGCTAGGAAAGTGTCGTTTTTTAACGTAATGCATTTTTAGCGCAAACTTCAGGTTCAAAATAACTGAAGCGAGGCGGTATTTCGAGAGATATGAAAAGGCATAATAGATTTGTGTAGAGCTGCGGAAACTTCTTCAAAGTTCATAGGGGAATGACTGGTACACAGGGTCGTAATAAGCCACTTGGTCAAACTGAAGGGGATGACTCTAAGACGGAAAGTTCAAAAAAAAAGAAAAAGATTCGGTTATGCTAAGTTTTCAAGATACTGTACCTCAAAATTACTTATTATTTCTTTTGGTAATGGTCTATAGACTCATCACCGTGTTTGTAAAACTTTGTTGAAACTTAGTAATACAAACGTTTCGCCGGAATTCTAGATTTAGCGGAATAATGGAAACAGGCCAATATAATGCAAGATCTCAAAGGGATGAACTTGACAGATTCAAATCTGGCAATATAGATGGTCATAATAATATATCACTTTGAAAAAGAGTTTTTTCTCAAATAACTAGTCAAATTTTGAGCGATTTATCTGTACGTGCTAGAATACAATAAATTTTCTGGAGGGTTACTAAGATCTATATGAACTAACAGGTTTTCACAAAAAGCTGTGACCCGGTATTTTGAAAACAGAGCGTTTCCAGACGTACGTCGATCCCAAAATCGAACCATTACTCATATGAATGTCGCCCCTTAAAGTTGAGTCAGGTAGATTACTAGAGGATCTACAAGTACACATGACTTGTCGATAACATTGCTGTTAAAGCAAATAGTAGTATACAGGGTTATCCAAATTAAGTGTCCACCATTAGTAACTTTGTTATTAGTGAAAATACAAAGTTGTTTGAATTAGCAAACTAGTAGCATTTTTAACGCTGGTAAAAATGAGAAATAAAAAAAAACAATTGAGAGTCGTTATTTTGATTTTTTTCAGTAAAATAACATTTTTTTAAATGGAAACCCCTGTATATTATATTTTTTTCTGTTAAAGCATCAAATTTTAAACAAAAAAGTTCATAATGACTTTTCCGCTAAAGTCAAAAATAAAGTCAAAATAACGATAAATATTTTTAATTATTTGCAGTATTATATACGTAATATTAAGACGGCTATGAAAACAACATGGCGTTCGCGATTTGACAGCATTAAGATAAGCGACAAATTGTTAAACTGGACATACTCGCAACTAGAAGGCTTTGGAAAACAATGATAAAATCAAATAATGTCAAACATTAGTGTAAATACTTGTTTATAAGCTTTATTGTGTCATTAATTTAAAGAAAAATGTTCTCCCATGAAGAAAAGTGTGATATGTTAGAATGCTATTTAGTGTGCAGAAAATCCTCCTTGAGAGCAAGAGAATACTACAGTGAATTATATCCCGCTCGCATTCAACCGTATGAACGATATTTTCTGAGACTTTATCGAAAATTTAGGGGCAACGAAAATGTTTTTGCTAAAACAAGGGCAAAAAAAGAATTCATAATAAGCGAGGCCACGGAAATTGCAGTTATTGGATATTTTGAAGCTTATCGTGAGAATTCAATAGCAGATATTCTCAAGGACTCTAATTTCAGTTATGGTACTGTTCAAAGGATTTTAAAAAAATACAAATTTATTCCGTATAAGTACCGACCAGTTCAAACGCTTTTGGCAGGGGATCCAGAGAGAAGACTTGTTTTTTGCCATTGGTATCTTAGCTTCTGTCGCCAAAATGTAAATAACTTTCGTTACCTTTTATGGACAGATGAATCAAATTTTTCAAATTCTGGAATGTTTAATAGAAAAAACCACCATTATTGGTCAAGAGAAAATCTTTTGTTAGTACATCCAAGAGGCCCACAAGTCCGTTTCAGTTTCAACGTTTGGTGCGGTATAATTGGTTCAAAAATTGTTGGCCCGTTCTTTTATGAGGGAACCCTAACTGGTGAAAGATATGTGGAATTTATGTCAGAAATTCTGACTAATTTCTTAGACGAATTGGATCTTATAAGTAGACATCATCTGCATTTTCAGCAAGATGGCGCACCTGCCCACAACTCCAGAGGTACTTATCATTTTATAAGTACTACTTTTAATGATCAGTGGATAGGAACAAATGGCCCAATACAGTGGCCTCCCAGATCACCAGATCTAAACCCACTTGATTACTTCTTGTGGGGTTACTTAAAGAACCAAATTTACAAGCGAAGGTACGATAACCTTGACGCGTTAAAGACTGCAGTTAGGGAAAAGATAACCCAGATAGATGGTAGGACCATACTTAAGACAGTTCGAGCAGTTGAAAAACGTGTCCAAAAATGTATTGAAGAACAAGGTGGTGTTTTCGAGCATCTTCTTTGAAAAAAATTGTTATTGTATTTTGTAAGATTATAAGTTGATGTTGAAAACAAAGTTTGTCGATACAATTTAATTGTTTCAGATTGGAGGCCATAACTTCAACAATTTGTAACCTAGGAGAAAAGTTATTGTAAGCTTTTTTGTTTAAAATTTGATGCTTTAACAGAAAAAAATATAATATACAGGGGTTTCTATTTAAAAAAATGTTATTTTACTGAAAAAAATCAAAATAACGACTCTCAATTGTTTTTTTTTATTTCTCATTTTTACCAGCGTTAAAAATGCTACTAGTTTGCTAATTCAAACAACTTTGTATTTTCACTAATAACAAAGTTACTAATGGTGGACACTTAATTTGGATAACCCTGTATAAAAAACAATGTCCTCGTCATCGTGCCATTTATTATTATCAATCCATGTCCGCCGCTTCAATAAAATTAGTTCTTCAACTTTACCCGAACCCCGCATGCGGCATGTCACCTAACACACAAAGGAAGTAAATTGATCTACCCACAATGGCATTGCGGGCGTTATCGCGATAAAACTCTCATTTGGAACAGACACCTGGGGGGAGTCATTACTGAATATTTTATAGACATCCTCGTTATCAATTGAGCGTTAAATAATTTACCAAGGTTTCATTAGTAGGTACGTCGGATCCTCGAAATGAATTACTCCTTTTAATCTACTTGAAATGACCATTTTCGTGCATCGAATATGGCTCGTTATGTATCAAAAAATGTGATTAGCTTTTTTGAGTTGTGTATTGTGTAGTTTATTGATGATAGATAACACACTGGTGTTTATGTGGATAAATAGGCGCAAATGGTTTCTTGTATATGTTAATTAAGTACTTCTTATATAAATAGTTATAATTAGCTAGCCAACTTCCCGAAAATAAAACAATACTTGGAATAAGCAGAAGCTTTAGAAAATACTGTTAATTTAATTTTTCACAGCTTTGAAAAATTTGGAACCGCTAAGGCAGTATGATAATCTTGATCGCTCATTATACGGTTGATTTGTTTCAATTGTTACTGTGTTTGATGAATTTTTAGCCCGTAGATGAGCTAAGCCATTGAATTAGTACTTCTGAATATAAAATGACCATTCATGTCTCATCCGGTATGTTATTATTACACAGCCGGTCATCATAAGTACTGTAAATGGCAACACTGTCCTGATGATATCAGCCTAATGAAAAGATTTCTCTTGCAACTTAAGTCACACAAGTCATTGGATTGGTAACACCATTGTTTAAAATATTCTAATCAGCTTACGCTGAGTCGGCTCTACCATTTATACCCCTATGATTTCTCCTCCTGTGTAACACTCATTCTAGCATACTGTAAATGCACTATTGTTATTCTATAAGATATGCTCTTTTCAACGAGCAAGCACTAACGATACGGCAAAAATATTCTTATTATTTTTTTAAATATACTTTTATCACACCGGTGGAATTAAATTATGATAACATTGTTAGCCGGCAGCCAAAAAGTCTCATTACGCTATGAAATTCAAAAAAAACAGCCTCTGCTATTCTTGGCACTAACTGGTGCTACCACCAGCTAAGCTATTGTATTGGCTATCATTTCATTGCTAATAAAAAGCCATCATATGCAACTAGTCATGGTAACATGAGGAGCCAAGCAAATTGACTACCAGATCTCAGGTTATATCAGTCTGTCTCCAAAATATTTTTTTAATTATTATATTGAACTTGAAAGTTATTCGTTCATAACTGTGAGGAATTAAAATTACTGATGCACAGTTGTGCGAGTATATCTTGGAAATTGCATCGAAACATTTTTTACCATTCACCTTCTCACTCTATAGAGAAACGTAGAGCTGCTGTCTCGGCGATATCCTCCATTCTTAGAACGTCCAGAGCTGCAGACTCAGCAATCTCACTTGATATGTCTTTGACGCACAATCTCAAGCGTTATTCTTTTTCTTACGGTTCTACCTACTTAACAAGTGCAATTAGTTTTTCAGAACCCTCGTACACAATCTACTATGAAGAAAGCTAACACTCATACTCTTAAATCTCTAAATCATGGATATCAATGGAAGTCATCTGAACTCCCCGGATTTCCTAGCACTTCCTTAGATCTCTTTATATCCGCAGTGGACAAAACCATACAGTCTACTATAGCTCAGGTCTACCATGGCGACAAAAAGAGCCTACCGGGCATGCATAGATACACGGTCGACCTTGGGTGGCCTATGACCTCTTCTACGTGGGAGAAATAATCACCTTGGATTACCTCACACTGCCTCCCAGTGGAATAGAAAATTTTCTCACATTACCTCAAATCTCCTCCAACTTGGATAGCAAATCTCCTTCGATAGTCCCGAACCTTCTTGAAATGCATCAAACGTCCTTGGGTCACCTGATATCTCGTTAAATTTCTTCGGATCTCGTTAGGCTGCCTAGAAGCTCCTTGAATTTCCTCGAATTACTTCCAATGGGGGGAAGAATCACCTTAAAATATCCAGAATTTCCTCCCAGTGGAATAAAAAATCGTCTTAGATCAACTCTTATCTCCTCCCACTGAGATAAAAAATCTCAGATGTCTTTGAATTGCTCTGAATCCCTTTCCAGTGCGAGAGAATACCACCTTAGGTAATACCTCCAATCTCCTATCACTTGGATAGAAAATCTCTCCGGAAAGTCTGGGAACTCCCTGATTTGCATTGAATCTCCTTGGATAATCTAGCAACTCTTCCTAGTGGAACAGATAATCACCTCGAATCTTCTCACAGTGGAATGGACAATCCACTTGTATTTTCTCAAATCTCCTACTTTATTGACCAAAACAGGTTTAAAAATTCACATTTATTTAAAATACCTCTATGCCATTTGGAAATTATCTTTGTGGCCGCTTCATTTTTAGAAAATTTGCAAAATTTATTTTCATCACTCTACATATCGAATCGCTGGAATCCCATAAATGGTGAATGTGTCGTACATTGTATTGTTATCAAAAATGGTGAATGCCCGATGCAGGGCATAGGGGTTTGATGATAATTTAACAAATGGAAACCAACAGACAAGGTACGAGTTTTCTCACTCTCAATCAAAATTTGTGTGTTTATGTTCTTTGTGTCCAATATAGACATACATTTAAAAGATAATAAATCCTGTAAATACTGTGGATCATTCGAAAAACCTAGGTATTATAATGGATGATGACTTAAAATTTGTTGTAAACGTAAACCATCTAATTTCTCAGTGATAAGCTATTCTCAGAGTTTTATTTGCAAATAAGGCTATATTACACAAATCTGCGGAAGAGCAATTGTGTGAATCTTTCTTGTTTTCAAAAATATCGTATTGCTTAGTGGTTTACTATCCCTACTTAGATATTATAACAAGAAATCGTATTCAAAGTATTATTAATACATGTTGCAGACTTGAAAATATGACCATAATATATCGAAGGCCATTTAATGACCTCAAATGGATGAAAATTGATAAAATGTATAAATACCAGCTCCTAAGTCTGACTCATAGGGTTCTTTGCTTAAAAACACCGTCATATTTAGTAACCAAATTCATACGTAGAGGGAATATGCATGGCATTAATATATAGAAAGACTTTTTCAATTCCACGCCACAGCACATCTCTATTTCAGAATACATATATTTACAAATCGATCAAAATAGATAATTCTTTAGACCGTAGGTTAAAAGAAACCAATTCATTACCCAAGTTCAAGAAAAAAGTGAAAGGAATTCTACTGGATCAGCAGCGAAATCTGTTGTAACCCATAAGTCTTAACTAACCTCATGTCTTTGTTACGCCTTTACATAGAATATACTTTATTTTGTCGTTATTGTATGCAGGTATTAATTTTCAGTTCTATTTCATCTCGTATTCTTTAGTGGTAGAATAGATATAGTATCTAGGCAGCAGCGGTGGCCGCAGTAGTAGACTCTTCGGCCTCCTGATCAGTCGCCGTGCGCTGTGCGGGTTCGAATCCCGTCCCAGGAGAAATTTTTCTCTTGACTATGGATGTTGTGATTGTCCGTAGGTGGTAGACGGTCTCTGACTGTCGAACGCGGAGGTACCACCCGTCGGATCTCGTAGGCGGAGCCGAAATCTGTGCATGTTGCATGCACACGTGTTCCCTCGCCAGAGTCCGTGTGGCGTTCCCCCTTCCCCTGTATCCCCCTATAGCCTCACGGTACTAAGTGGTCTTTGTTGTATTTTTAATTCTGGTGGCCCTTGAATATGTAATCTAAGAGACGCAACATACTTTAGAGAGTTTATTTGAAATGTGTACTTTACTTCTTTGTTCATGCCTTATTAGAATTTCGTTGCTCTGGCCTTAGTTCTAGCTCGTTGTTAGTTCCATCGTAATTGATGACGTAGGTAACAAGGAAGATGAAATGAACATAGCCTATGAGATTTCATATTTTGATAATCACCGCAATGGGATAGAATGTGCAATGACGACGTTCAGTACTGTTAGTAAAATCGGGGTTTGGAAACGCAAAAAACAAAGGAGAACCTTCAATAATATGTTTGCATTTCTATCGTCGCAATAAATATGATAGTCATTCAGTAGCTTCAATTCTTTTTCCCTTAGCCAGCACTGTTCAGCCGTGGATCTCAGAATTTAATGATTCGGCATTCGAAGAAGCTCTAAGTAGGTTTTCTTTTCCATTAGAAACAAAACGCAGAGTAAATCTGAAAGGAGAACGGGCGAGATAAGGATGAAGCTTCGCGAAAGCGTCGATAATTAACTCTCACTTATTACTTTATTGGTTTGTGCCTGTCTGTCTGTCTTTCTCTTTCTCCTCTGTTCGTTTTTTAATCAGCTCGTCCAACCATTCTAATTGCCAGTTTTATTGCTTGCAGCCAGAACGAAAGCTGCTAGCTCTGTCTTTCCTCCGGCACAAGTTTAACCAAACTCTCGCCTGAATGCACTGCGCTCGGCTGGGTCGTGTACAGTATTGGTAAGAAATTGAGAAAAGGGATTGGCGTTGTCAATAAGTCACATTGTGGATGTTGAATAAATTACAGACGTTTCCTTTCCCATGCTCACTGGAAGTATTGTAATCTCGAAGAATTTTCAAAATGAGATATTACGTTTTTTGAATACTATGACATAAACACCACGAAAAACTTTCTGTCTGACCGTTGGTCCTTAGCCCCACTATAACTTGGAAAGTACTGCCAAGATTTGGAAACTTTTACACAAGGTTCCTACTACGCCAAGGACAAAAAAGCTTTGTCAAATCTGAAAATCGATCCACTGGAGACAGAAAGGGCCAACGAAAAAACAAATATCGCTCAAACTTCACTTTTTTACGTTTTAAAGGATTCCGATCATCCTTAAAACTTTTTTGAGGGGTTAAAAATTGAGGAGTAGAGGCTGCAGGTGGTAGGAAAGGGTGAATCGTATTTTTTTTAATGTTCTTCATATCCTCATATTCAGTCGATGGATCGCGTACCTATGAGTCATATTTGCCGTGTGCCACGGGGCTTTAAATATTGCATCTTTGAAGGTGGATCCGTCAAACTTGTAAAAGTAGCATACGGTGCGGTGACGCACTATGCACATACGAGGGTAGTTCAATGAGATTATGTGATTTATTTAGGTAATACTATATAGTATATGAGTACGTATCAAGACCTGTTATAATGAGTTAGCGAACATTGTTGACAAATAGCTTTACATCAGAGCTCTAAGGAAGTTCTGCAATCTAATGATTTTTCTAATTGCAAGCCATAATAGTGCACTATTTCTGACAAATCTAACGACTTTTTGATGCCATTGCACTGCATGAAAAATTGTTGTAGAAGGCGTTTTTTTGAAAGTCGATAAATAAGAAGCCATTTTTTATGATGTTATTATGCAATTATCAAACGATTGATGATAATTTCTCTCTTCTGGACTAGTCAAATTCAATTATAATAGATAAATGGTAAATGCTGAAGTAGTAGTCTGTGCAAAACAGCTAATAAGAAATGAAACTGCAATTCAATCGATCGCCATCTGCTGATACATCCATGAAGCCACTAAGGCTGCAAATAAGCTAGTAGAAGAATGCGCGAACACTCCCGAAGAGCTGGAAAATCGAAAGAAGAAAGTTTTGGTGTCAGGGTATGAGGGACACATACAGGTCGAAAAGGCGGATTAGGTACCTAGACTCCTTAGACGTGACGGGAATAGGTATCAAACAGTTCATGAAATACTGGACCAAGGAATGTCTGTAGAATGGTGGAACGACCAGTTAAGGCAAATGCAGGCAAAGTTTAACAAAACAAAGAACAAAAATATGAAGGTCATGAGGACCATAGTACGTCTCCTAATAGTAGTAGTAGTAGTAGTATTTATTGGCCATGTTGATACATAAATATATATGGCAGGTTATTACAAAGAAAAAAAATAAGCAAATAAATAAACAAATAAAACATAACAGCAAAAACCTTATTGATAGACAGTAGCTTTAAAATGCTAAGACATGCACAAATATTAGGTAACTGATATTTAATTATACAGGGTGGCCCATTCCTTTGAGCTGGAAAAAAAGGAATAAAACCAAACTAGTTACATTATGAAGAATTATTATATTTTGTTATCATCTTTATTGAATGGGAATTATGTTTTAAAAATCACATCGTCTAAATGCAATCCATTACGATCACGGCACTTATATAAACGACGTCTAAAATTGTCGATGACTGCGCGGCAAGTCAACACTGTAATGCTTGCCATTTCTCTTCGGATATTTCCTTTCAGGACATCAACTGATCGCGGAGTGGTGTCGTACACTTTACTCTTGAGGTAGCCCCATAAAAAGAAGTCCATTGGGGTCAAATCTGGACTACGTGGTGGCCAGGAAATGTCTCCTCTTCGAGAGTTGGAGGTGTGGGCAGTTGCTCCGTCCAGGTCTGCGTATTATAGCCTGGAAAATTCTGCAACGCTGGTGTCAAAAACTCTTCTATCATTGCTACATACCGCTCCGAAGTAACATTTAATGCGCGACCTCTGTCGTCCTCAAAAAAATAAGGGCCTACGATGCCATGCGCTGACATAGCAGCCCAAACTGTAACTTTAGGGCTGTGTAAGGGCTTCTGATGCCTACGCCTTGGATTTTCGGGGCTCCAATAACGGCAATTTTGTTTATTTACATGCCCGTTTAAATGGAAGTGAGCCTCGTCCGAGAACAACACATTATTGAGCGAAGAAAATCGATTCAACATTTCATTCGCAAAGTTTAGTCTCTGAATAGCGTCATTATCTTTTAATTCCTGCACTAACTGAATTTTGTAAGCGTGCAGACGTAAATCTTTCCTTAAAATCCGCTGTAAAGATGTTCTGGGTACGTTTAGTGCACTGGAACGCTTACGAGTAGACTGGGTAGGATTTTGACGAACAGAC
Source organism: Acanthoscelides obtectus (assembly GCA_963669975.1). NCBI lineage: Eukaryota > Metazoa > Arthropoda > Insecta > Coleoptera > Chrysomelidae > Acanthoscelides > Acanthoscelides obtectus. The sequence continues at coordinate 39,983,557 of CAVLJG010000010.1, read as the reverse complement.
TGTGCCAGAATGTTGATGTTTTCTTCAATACGAGTTGTCCTTGGTCGACCTCACCGCTGTTTATCTAACGTCGAACCAGTCTCTTCGAATTTAGCAACCCAGTTCTTAATCGTTTGAGCTGTTGGACACTTTGTAAAATTGTGTAAATTGTGGTATTCTCGATATTTACGCCGCGCAATGGTTGCCGAGTCATTATTTTGATAAAACGCTTGCACACAAAAAGCACGATCCGCTCCAGTGAAACACTCCATGGCGACTGAATTCCCAGACACTGAAGATACTGCCCCCACCTCGCCCGCGCCGCTCACGCTCACCCGTTAAAGTTTATTCAAATTTGAAATTTCAAAGGACTTGTGGACCACCCTGTATTATTTGTACTTGTGTTCTAAAAATTATATATATATATAAAACCCTTCACCTGATAAAAACGATTTCACTTCATATTTAAAATTTTTGTATGTTCTTATATTTTTAAGATGCTGAGGCAGCTTATTATAAAATATTACACAGTTGTAATAAGGTGAGCGCTTGAAGCGACTGGTGTTGGGTTTGAGGACGGTTAATGTCGAACTATTTCTGGTATTATATGTGTGGTACTGCCCTAGACTCTCGAACTGGTACCTATTTTTCCAAACGTCTAAAGGCACTTAAAAATGTAAACACAAGGTACAGTTAAAATTTTCTTAGATTTATATGTGGCAAAATATTGAAAATTAGGCGTAATAGTCGTTTTTGTCCTACAAATACTCTGTCTTTATCAACACTGTTGCCCCATGCCATGATATTATAGCTTATGTGTGAGTATGCTAATGTATAATATACCGTCATTAGTCCTTTCTCGTCTAAGGTGTACTTTTAGTTGTAATAAGGCAGAACACTGTTGTCTAAATCAGTGTATGAGACTATGGGGCCTTGTAGAGGGACCGATTCTGTCGAGCCCATGAGGAAACCCCAGTGCTATATGATGTCACTGGGAATGTCTGGCAAGGCTATTATTTTACATATTCGGAATCACGAATTCAACAGAGCAAAGCTGCATGGGAAGCCCTGCGTCATGGGTATGGAAGACCCTACTGGACACAGTGCTTTAGATAATGCATACGGCGGCCCGCAATGCATCTACTTTAATCGTAGTGACGTTTTGTCTTGCAAGCTAAGACCGTACTGAAATTTGTAACCCTTAATGAGAAACCACCAGTATTCATTTGTGCATCAAAGATTTTAATGACATCGCAGTTGATCTTGGTCAGGTAAAAAACACCTTTTGCCCTGTATCTTCATGAGATGGCTTTTTGAACAATAGCAGAACACAAGATGTCACTAGCATGGGTTAGCAAAGAATTTGAGACAATTAACAAGGTAAAAAAGGGTTCAACGTATACTCAAGAGTCTGCTGGGAATAACTATCTCAGAGAGGAGGAGGCTTGGCTTTGATTATAAATGTAGAACTGTAATACAATAATTAAGATTTGATCCGATTTCTTCAGTTTCCTAAATCTTTCACTAATGGTCTATCGAAAGAAGCTACTTTGAGGAGAATATACGAAGTGAACAGCACAACTTGTGTTAACCGATTCGAGGCTGATGCTGTTGAAATAGTTTGAACTTGATAGTTTTTGAAATGCGAGTATATCAATATTTACTCTCTATATATTTTAGGACTTCTTTGGAAAACCGTAAGGACATTCCACGTTTGAATTTTTACTCTTATTGGCAGACGGGATAAAACTGGAAAATTAGACAAACAGATGAATAGGTCTAGATGGTTAATCTACTGGGTTAGTCACTGAGGAGATTCTGTATAAGAACATTTTCAGAAGCAATTTAAGAAGATTCGAAGATATATAAAGAGTGGAAGTAGGAGAATTACTATCCCTCTGGGTAAAATCCACATCAATTCTATCTATATCTACTATATTTTTGCTTGCTCAATTTCTACCAGCTCCTGCTCTATGACCATAACAGTCACAGTGACTTAAGCAGTGCATACAATACAATAATCTCATAATTGAAAATGAATATCAACGCCACCTATGTTCGTGCACTTGGCTCCCCATCTCTTTTTGTTTAATAAGAGTGTGGCCGTCAGGGTGGATGGAGGAGTTTAGCGAATATAGTCAAGATCAAAGGGCACTCCAGTTTTAATTCCACTTTATCTAGAGGGCGGCTGGCAACTGGCGAGCCAATAAAATGCTAATACCTGTTTGTCCTCGTTAATCAACCATTTAGAACGTCGGCTACGGACGACGCTACCAAGAAATACCCCACCGAACACTCGCCAACGACTTAGCTAACTCTCTGCAAGGAATACTGATTCAGGATCAATAGACTAGTCAGGGAGGAATAACACTTCAGGGTCTGTGTTATATGTCTTTTTGAAACCACTAGATACAATATGTATGATTCTACAAAAGTTAGTTCTTTTACTTGTCTTAATCTTCGGATTTTGGGATGCAATGCTCAATACAAAGCTTTATGAGTAAAGTATTTTATTAGACACATTGAGCATTATATCCCAAAATCCGAAGATTAAGATAAGTAACATGTATGATTCTTGTAATTATTCTTAGACTATCTTGTTTGCGGTCAGACAGCTTGATGATGTAGAATGATATCAGCCTCTCTACATGTAGGATAAATTATGAAGCGTGCAGTTACTATTGCAAGAAGACTATTGGGTGATATCGACCTTTCATGAGAAACATTGATAATATCAAAACATCAAAACACCAGATCTTCGAAATAAAATGAAATGGCCCAGTTTTTCTACCTTGATCTCTTATGGAAAGTTGGGAATGTGTATGAAAAATGATGAAATGAATGCCTGCCTCTGGGAGCCCCCTAAGCCCTTTGATTATGTGTTACGTCACTTTGCGGCAGGTTCCGGGAGGAATATTTTTAATAGCTTCCCAAATATTTCTGTTCAGTGGCTCTACGAGCATATTGCTTGGATTGTTGGTACAAATGTTATGTTTTAGAAATCCCCACAAAGAAAAGATACTGGGCGATTAAAACTAGTGACCTCATGGAGAGGCAAGATGACATCGCCTTATGTGACATGTTGCACTGTCCTTCTGGAACCAGATTTCTTGTGGGTTAAATTGTCGAATTATAGGGCCCACAAAACTTCACATTATATCGCTGTAACGCTAATCAGTGCCACTAAGGGCGTGCCGTGTACCATTGGAACTTACCTTAAAGGACTTTTCCACTAGGCTATGTGATTTGGCATGCAAGATCACCAGGTGTAACCTTCCCAGAACTTTGTCTGTATCGATTCTAAAAAAATAAGGTCGATGCTAACCAGCCAAGCACTGTACAGCAGTTGAAGAGAAATATATTCCTCCCGAAATGTGAAACCTACAAAAGAGTGGTGGAAAACGTGGTTAAGTGGGCTTAGGATAAAGATTTTTCATGCACAACTTTTAACTTTCCAGAGAAGACTAAAAAAGTATTGAATATAATCCATTTTATTATAAAGATATCAAAGAAACACATCAGCCAGTTATAGACATATTGGCATTTGTTACTTTTTTCTGGTATTTCTCAATTCCCGCAAATTATTTTAGCTCCACTTTGTCTGTTTCATTCGAATAAGTTATTGTGAAATCAGCAAACGTATCAGATATCTACAATTTCGTGGCTTTATTTTACACCTTAGGTAATCCTACCAGTTGACATGAATATGGTCACAAGGATTTTTATTAGATGTCGAGGAATAGATGGAACTCGACCCTGACATAGGACCTACGGTGTCTCATCTTCTTAATAATACTAGAAGGACTTTAATCTTTCAAGGTGATTATAACGATCCAATAGAGAATCAAAATGATCAGTCATTTGTGGGATGGAAGGCTATACTGTTTGGCATGAAAACATTTTTCAGACATAGTATATCAGAGATCTAATTGTGACGATTGTTTTTAAGTGATTAAAAATTAGGTTGGATTGAACATTATGTCAATCCTTTATAGAGCGGAAAATAAACACAAAACGGCTGTCTGTTTTCCATTGTCTGCAATTTTAACATTAAGTGTAAAGTTCATAAAAATGTTGGTCGCATTAAAGATAAATCTTCTTTCGATTAACTGATTTTCCATTTGGTGAGGTAGCTCCCCATATCTGAAAGCAATACTCCGATTCTAAATGAAATGATTCATTTATTTGTTTATCGGACAAAAGACTGAAATTAGACAGATGTCATAGGTGTAATGGTATAATGGTTCAAGGATTTCGCATATTTTTCAACATCCTCATTGCGTTACAGAGAAATAAACGACATATGCCCCTCTGTAGTGATAATGAGTACAGAAAAAAAAGTTTAAATGGATTGTTTTATCTTACACTAGATATCTCACCAACGTAACTATAATTACCTTGAAACTTTCAAATCTTCGGGATGGAAATAAATAAGTTCAAGTTATTCCTTAAAAAAATACTACCGACTTCTTGTTGTCAGACGAACTTTATCTTAGCTAAGTTTCTGGCAAAATAGGGTGGCGTAACAGAAGCATACTTGTCATATGGATCATTTTTGAAAAGCGGTAGATATGAGGAAGGCGGTACAACCGGGCTTAAGTATAGAACCACTTTACCGGTTGACCATTAAATGATACACTTGTGTACTTTGTATATAATTTAATGTGCATATTTACAAAAATTCACAGCATACATAATACAAAAAGGGAAGATCAGACGGATGGACGGTAATCCTGTGCATAATTGTAAAATTGAAAAGATGACGCTTTAGTACAATGTAAGTTTCATTTTCTGAAGATATCATTGAGTCGTATTTTCCCAATTTACATTAACAACCCTTTACATATAATTCTCAAGGATTACGTGCTGATCAATCTGAACGTCCAAAATTTTTGATGAATACATTACAAATAAGTTGCGATTCTGTATTTACAGGTCGATGAGCATTTTTAAGTACAATGCGTTTTCCATTATTTACCACATATGTATAAGAAAAAGGAACAAACACCTTGAAATATTTGACGAAATAGTAGCAGGCATTTCTTTTAAAATAATTTTTCAGCATCTTAACTTAATATGTCAAAGATGGTAGTAACCTTAGCGTATGTGGAACAGACGAAACAATCCTAAACATAAAAATGATGTCTGATACAAGTACTTACTTAAGTATCGATAGTACGTAATAAGGATTTATCTTTCCAATTTCACCAGCTCTCTTAATCTAAACTGTACAAAAATGAACAACTGTGAGGTTTTAAGGAAGAAATACAGCCTAGGCTTAGTTTTAAATAATAAAGACACGAGTTGCTTTACTAGCGCTATTAGACATTTCCTAACTCTATTGGATTCTCTTTGTAGATTAAAAAATTCTTAAGGCTTGTATATTGTATTTTATTTAATTTTAGTATCTAAATCATAACTCTGAAATCAGTTTGAAGGATGGACAACTTTACAAAAAAGTAAACAAGTATACCTAGCATGTCAATACATAAATCAGCATGTATACAAATATGTGGAACTTCAAAAACGGTGACTACATCTGTTGTCACTCTTGCCGGTCTTAAATACTAATGACAACAGAAAATAATGTGGCTTTTTTATATTGACACTGACTTTCACTCATTGTTTGGAAAAATTAGCTTGGTCTGTGGGTGTTACATTGCGCGGTAGCCATGACGATCTGTGCATTTCATGACTGGACTTGACAGGCTATGATTAGTCATTAATTCACCATCTTATGCTATTCCAAAAAATGTATAGCATACAATTTGACTAGCATAGAAATTGCACTATTTTTAGACAAATTCCATAGGCATTTGAAACCTCGTGTCCCAAAAAAAGTATATAGACTTATTATTTCACTGTCTTCAATAATTGACAATCACTTGTCTTTACTCAACAAAAAATTGATATTGCAGGATATGAGTTGTGCGTATAATTTCATCTTTATACTATCTATACAAACAGATTTTTGGAATATTCAGCCTACATTTAAAGGACTTTTCATTATAAAAATGAGAACGATCAAATCAAGAACACTCCTAAGCAAGTACGTATTGTTCCGTAACCTGATCTTCGTAGTTAGTTGATTTAAAATTGATATTTTGGAGCATACAAATATGAAATTAAAACAAATCAAGTATTCGAGTACTGTTTTTGAAATAACCTATTCAAGTACTCGTCGAGGAGTAGTAAATGCGAAAACCAGGAAAGTGGCTACAAGACATATACCCAGAATATGCATTAATTAAACGTTTTTTGTAGAAAAACGCGCTGAAAAATTGAAGTTGACTGGTTTTTGAAATGCGCAATTGAAGACTTGTCATGTTACAAAATCATTGTATTGAGAAAATTGACTTTAAACATTTTTTATAGGAACTTTTTACTCTATCGAAATTTTAAATATTTAGTTTAATTAGTTTGTTATTATCTTGGTTTTTGCAACAAAGTAATCGCAGAACTAAAGAGTCACTCCTTAAGGTAAGTTCAATGCAAAAAGGCAATTTTAAAAACAAATTACATGCCACAAATGGTGTCTTCAATTGTAATATGAAAAATATATTTCAATTTGAATTCAGAATTTCAAACTTAAGGATATAAAAGCCAATTTCAACAATTATGACAAATAGCTAGCTGGCCTAGTCATCCAAATCTTGGGTATTGGATACCTGAAACCTATTGCGTTTGTTTGACAGACCAACTTTCTCAAATATATGAGTCTTTGAAAGTAGAGAGGTCCAGGAGATACTACATTTTATCTAAAATGGCAGCAGTACAGGTTGAAAAGCCACGAAAGAATATATTATCGGTAATGATGTATTTTGAGGAATGAGATAGAATGTCTCTACAATACAACACTCACCACAATGTTCAACAACAATAAAACTCTATACAAAACTATTTACAACAGCAATCCACAAAACCGATACAAAAACACAGGTGGCCGAAGACACGAATACAGGAATAACTACAGGTACCATATTCCAACCTAAATGACACTTCTCACTATTCCATAAATAACGCAGCCTCATAAAAAAAGATCGAGATCCATGAGACGGACCATGATATTCGTACGTATTTTTATAATATATATATATATATATATATATATATATATATATATATATATATATATAAAGGTACCTAGATGACCAGATTTTACCCCCAGACTCAAAAAACTACACTTAAGAGGGGTGAAAATGGAGTTGAAATGCTGGAACATGCTATCTTTATGTATTTTTCTACGCTGACTCCGAATTTGTGGATTTAAGGATTCTCACACCCCTAGAGTTCACCTCCAATCCAAAAACTACCCCCAGGAAAGATGGAAGAAATACCATCCCCAGCTTTTCTGATCCCGGATTCTGATTCTACGTCAAAAAATACATAGAAATATTATGGTCTATCTTTTCTCTCTTTGTGGAGCTGTGTACAACATATTTTCTAACACTGTTAAGAACCTTGACTTCCTTTTACGGTCTTGTGGATCACATCCCTTATCAGCTAAATATATACAAGTTCCTTAAACCATTTGCATGCCCTTAGTGATATTCTCTACATGCTCCTTCGCTTTGAGCCTTAGCGCTGCTATCGAGGTAGTTCGGAGGTCAGGAGCCACACCTCCAACACCTGGAGGTGAGTGTGAATGGGCCAAGGGAGGTCTAGGAGGCTCTCCTGCTACTGGGGAGGTCAGATAGCTAGGGTATCCTGTTTGTGGGTGGCTCAGGAACCCTGGCAGGGCACTTAGCAGTGGCGGGGATAACCAGGGGTCCATTGGAAGGGCCAGGCTGCTTCCAGCTGCTGCTCTGGATAAGGTCGCTGCGTGATATTCGCTCAGGCCCAGACGGGCAGCTTCCATTTTCTCTTGGCGGCGCCATTTTGCTCGACGGTTTTGGAACCAGACCTGGAAGTAAGACAAAGGTCAGGTTAATGTAGATGCACGCACAAATATAAAACAACAACGTCAGTAATGGCTGATTTATTTAGAGAAGCATAAAGAAGAATTCTAGAAATTTATTTTTTTAGGATTTCTTCTTTTCTGGTATTCCAATTTTCGATGCGAGTGAAGCTGGCTATCGATTCCCCAATTGTAATTATCATCGCACTACGGTCGTCACAGAATTAGCTCTGGAGGGCAAAGCACATTGGAATGCACAATTTTTGGATCAATCGATCAGACAGTCCTCTTCTGAACAGCATCGAGCATGGATAGTTTAGTCGAGGCGGCAGCATCCCAAACATGTGAGCAATACTTGACGCTGGATCTTATCTGGGCCCTATGTATAGTGAAGAGGTCATGAGGAATAAAGTACTTCTTAGTCTTAAACAAAGAGCATAGTTTTTTCCAGCAGCTGCAGCTATTGTCGAGATGACTCTAGGGTAGAAGAACTAGGCCATCCATCGCTAGGACGCTTTTTGTTCGTCAAGGTACAGTATTATGTTTTGGAACCATTGAACTGTACAGGATTGTTGCGTTCTCAAGCAGTGATAATGTTATGAGCCTCTGGTCAGAGAGGAAATCGCTGCTAATCTTCTTTTCTCAATCATCGGAAGAGCTTGACTTGCTACGCATGAATTCCTGCATGTAGAGTGCTGTCATCAGCAAAACTGTGGATTGGATTGACGGTACACGAAAGTTTAACAGGTACAAGCAGTTGATAGAATATGCTTTGTACTACCAAGACAGTAGGTCGAGATAATTAGTTAGTACAGGGTATCCCAAACGTGCGAACTGATACGAAGGCTAACAAACTTTGGTGTTACTTAGAAAATATCGATAGCTCAACAACTAATAACCGAAAGCTGTAGTTATCTTCTCATTATAAAAAAGTCTATTCGAGTATTTGATAAGAGAAGACCATTCCATTCAAGAAAATCACCTAATAGCGAATATTTCAGTAGTTCATGTTTAGGAACAATTCTCCACTCAATTGAGACACCCTCTATAGCTCGAGTAGGACCTTCACAGTTATGCAAGGATCAGTATTCTGAGCTTTTGGATATAAATGCTACAGTGCCTTAGATGAATGTTCTTGATCCAGTACTAAATATCTTCTGAACCGATTGTAACTGACAATGATCTAGTAACTTATGTTGGTAGCTTGCCGTACTACCAATAATTTAGTGAAATGGACTCAAAAGTAGAAAGCCAAACTGACGGAATTGGAATCTTTTCACTTTTGCATCACGAACCGAAGATTTGAGAAATTCTCCTCAAATAGGTGTGAACGGCAGTATAAAATTGGATCCAACCACTAAGTACCTAGGTATGACCTTTGACACGAGGATCAAGTGGAAACACTATATCAGAAAAAGATGGAAGAACTGAACCTCCACTACTGTTTATTGGGAGGATCATCTAAGCAATCACTCCATCATGATCTATAATCGTGTTGTCAACTACAGGGCTGTTCGAAGAATACGAATATCGAAATTATTCTAATGTTCCAAAATTAGGCTCTGAGTCCACGCCCCTTGGCGAGTTCTCAGTTCTCAAGACATCAATGGATTGTAAGCAGACACACCAAAGTTAACGGTTGATCAAATTGATCAGTTTTAGCATTCGGGTTCCAAAGCTACACGAAAGAAAAAATGTACCCGGCTCATACACGCGGACTTTGAACTTTGCATAGACTCAAAGGCATTCCAGAATATCAACGCGGTTTCACCAAACACAAACGCAACCTTTGCGAATAATTAAAGTCATTACATGTGCCCAATGGACTCTATTACTCGTAGTGTTCTTATTTCAATGTTATCAAAATTATAACTATTTGCTAATATGCAAAACACTGTCAATGCTGCGGAGTTTCACAAATGTCCATCTTCGGCTTGGCTGAGCGATATCGAATCCAGCATCCAAAATGCAAACTTCCAGTGCACTGTATTTCATAATGATAATAATACTTTTTAAAAGGCTTGATCATACGTCCCCTATCCTCCTCGTGGCATCCCTTTCCTAAGAAGTAAATGCACACAAAAGCAATACGGTTTTGTTTTTCATTGTCTGTACAGGGTGGCCCATCTATGTGTAGACGGAGTATTACTCATAAACAAATACATTTTGGAAAAATCTATTTATGGCATGTTATACATGACATTTCAGGGCACATTTCTAAAATATTGGCAATATACAGGGTGTCCCAATTTCGACCTAGATGTCAAAGTTGTGATTTTTTAAATAGTATGCCTCAAATTTTGATGCATATTTGGATAAACCAATTCAAAAGAAGAAGATTGCTATAACAAACTATGGGCTTTTGGTAATTAGCTACTGAGATGTAAGATGTTTTGTCCAGAAAAACCGTCCACTTCGGCAACCCCTCAATCCGCCATTGTGAAATTTGGAGCGCTGAATTGTGTATCAAAAATAACTTACACACCTCAGCTTTTATCTTGTTTGTTACTTTTTCGAATTTTCATTTTTGCTCAAACAGGGTGGACAAAAACGCGAATTGTACTTTTTTTCAAAAATTTCAAATGCATCACCCGGTATATTTGTGCAAGTTTGGATTTAATTTTTTATCAGCTTTTTCTTAGTATAACATTTGATTTGGATAAAATCACTAGATTTTGAGTTATTAAGCTCTTAATAGAACAACACACCAAAATTAAGGAAAAAAATCACATCATCCATGGAAGCAAAAGACAAACAGTGGGCTAGTTCCATATTGCCACTAAGAATACAGATTTGACGTAAAAAATAATAACAATCAGATCAGTGTTCAACTTCAAGCGTAATAGAGAAAGGCAACTATAACAACAACATAAACAAACAACTATCACTAGTCAAGACCTAATCTACAAAAACAGCTCGAAAATATCTCCACCATGTTGAATAGACAGCCGTAGTCTTTTGATAAATGACCGTTGCACATCCCTCAGCATGTGTCCCCTTATATTCAGAAAAGCATCCTTAACCCTTTCCTTCTTATCTTCCGGGGTAGATGGTGGATATCTATAAACCTCTTGCTGAACGTAGCCCCATAGAAAGAAGTCCATCGGTGTCCTATCTGGTGATCTAGGAGGCAAGATGTAGGCCAAGATATAATGCGAGATGCTAGGAAACTATTTCATTGGGCTTCGCCCAAAACGAACACCATATTCACCATTTCTTCTTAAAAAAAATCATTTTCAAACACGTTTTTAATAATAATGCCCACAAAGCTAATTTTGACAGTTTGTACCTAATCAACAATTTATTTGTTTCCAAGCATGATGCGATATTTTAAGGAATTAAGCCGTTCCATAAAAGGCGTGCTAATAGCCAAAAAAATAGCCGTAAAAACCCTTATGTGTCTAGTATCAAAAAAGCTTATAAAAAATTTAATCCAAACTTGCACAAATATACAGGGTGATGCATTTGAAATTTTTGAGAAACACTACAATTCGCGTTTTTGATCACCCTGTATGAGCAAAATATAAAATTCGAAAAACAAATAAGACAAAAGCTGAGGTGTGTAAGTTTTTTTTTGTACAGAATTCAGCACTCCAAATTTCAAAATGGCGGACTGAGGGGTTGCCGAAGTGGGGGGTTTTTCTGGACAGAACACCTTATATCTCAGTAGCTAATTACCATAACCGGATAGTATGTTATATCAATTTTCTTCTTTTGAATTGGTTTATCCAAATATGCAATAAAAGTTGAGGCATTATATTTGAAAAATCACAACTTTGATATGTAGGTCAAAACTGGGACACCTTGTATAATGGCCAATATTTTAGAAATGTGCCCTCAAATGTCATGTATAACGTCCCATAAATAGATTTTCCCAGAATGTATTTGTTCATGAGTAATATTCCGTCCACACATGTATGGGCCACCCTGTATATAAGCCAAAGGCATCATATGAAACAATCTACATAAAATAAAGGTTTTTAAATGCATTGCAAGAGTCTAGACGTGTGATATTACATATCAGGGTGTACCAATTTGTTGGTCTGAAAAGAGAAATAACATGGTCACCAAATTGTTGTCACAGCAAAACCATGCTTTTACTTGCTAGTGGCACTGTCTTGCTGGAACTGAATGATACGCAGACCACATGCTTAATTTTAGGTAGCAACTAGTACGTCATCAGTAGGCCAATTTTGTGGAATAATTGTACGAAATACGTTTATCATCGAGGTAGCCTAACAATTTTCCATGCCGAAATGCAAGACAATACTCAAGTGAAATACCATGACAAGTCTAGACTTTTGGCACGTTGCCTATATATGAAATAATATATTGAAAAATAAACTTCTTAACGAAACACCTATTAGATAATGAGTAGTGCTTTTCTTTGTAACTCAAACCCTCTAAATGTGTGTTTTTATGGGCACTAAACTGGGGATCAAAAGGATCACGCAAGCAATCGTAAGAGCAGTTAAATTGAATGAAATTTGTTTAAGATTTTCAGGAGTCAAAGCTTACAGGATCATGGCCCCTCAATCTTGAAACGGTTAAAACCCAATAAGCTTAGACCCCCATAAACCTCATTTACCCCCACTAAGGCTATTGTTGATATCGAGATTACAATGCTGATGTAACGAGTATATAGTACGATAATACTGCCTGGCTACCGCAAAAATGTGCCTTATTAGTTAAAAGGTAAGTTTGTTGCATAATTTTGACGAACACAACCCGTTTTAACCATTTAAAAGGCTCGAGGCGTCCATAGAACTATGGCCGGATAAGCATTTTTAATTTGAGATAGAATCACTGTCCTTGGTGGAGTGTGTGTGTGATCGTTGATTTTTCAAGAATATATTGCAAATTATTTATTTTTAAAATGACTGTAGACTATGAGTCATTTATTTTAACAGCTTGTAGAACTTAACAAAAGAAATATTATTATACCGAAATCACCACGAATTAAAGCACAAGCATTTTCTGTGCGCTGGTGAAGTTCTTCCGGAGTATATACTGATCCATCTCATGATTCACCAACTCTTTCAAATAGCCCCACAGAAAAAAATGGTGAGGCGTTAAATCCGGAGAGCGAGCAGGCCAAGAAATGGTACCCATTGCGCCAAATCCATCTATTCGGAAACTCATTGTTTAGATGTTCATGAACCTCGCGTCTAAAATATGGTGGAGCCCCATCACGTGGGAACCACATATTATCTCTCAAATTTAGAGGAACATCCTCTAATAATTGTGGCAGATTGTGTCGAAGGTGGAAAAAGTAGTGTCCAATAAGCATGGCATTTACCACGCCAGCCCAAACCTTTAATAAAAGTCTAAGTTGAAAATGAGCTATTTTTACAGCATTTTCGGCTGACCAAACATGATTGTTGTGGAAATTGTGCACTCATTTTCATGTAAATATGGCCTCGTCTGTACACAAGATTAAATTCGTATAATCTTCATTTCTGCCGAATTGTTCTAAACGCCACTGGCAAAATGCAACTCTTCTAGGATGATCTTCAGGTTTTTAAGCTTTTACTCGTTGATAATGGTAATACAATAATACTTTTCTTATTCTTTAGCTTGAGCTGCTATGGCTTTAGTACTTATTGCTGGGTCGTCGTCAACCATTTTTAAAATGTCTTCCTCAGCTTGTAACATTTCAGGTTGAGCAGATCTTCCAGCATAACCTACTCGTTGTTCTTTTAAATAGCCTGTGTCACGAAGTCTAATAACTAAATTTACAAACATTCATGGGACCTTATGATTCCTTAAATGAAACCTTTCCGCATTTTGCTGGCACTCTCCGTATTCATTGTTTTCGTAAGCTAGGGTCACTTTTTCGCACAAAATACTCAGACAAATGGAAGTATACGCACTATTAAAAGACTGATACAACTGATCGAACCAAAGGCTCGTACTGAAAACCATACAATAACAGAAAAAGTTTGCCAAATTCAGATAAACGATAAAAGTGGTTATACAAAAAAAAAACGCTAAATCTGTGTAATAACAATCTTATTTTTCAAAATTTTTGATCTTTTACTATTTTTTCTATTATGGAACTTTTATGTAAGTGATTCTTGGTATATCAATTGCGTTTGACGAGCAAATAAAAAAATGCCTCAACTTTGGAAACGCCCTGCATCTAGTAATAAAAGCGCCTTACCATTAATGCTTGGAGAGTCGGAGTTATTTTGTGACACTCGGTAACAGTAGGGCTTAATTGACTCTACTTTACATCGCATATATAATACATACACACCAATTTAGTATCCATTTCGAAAGTAAACAGGCGTATTTGTTCTGGAAAATGTATAATCAATTCATCATTTTATACGATACGTTACAATACAGTGACATATTGGCGCAAATTACCGAGACGGTCATGGAAGCAAAATGGATGGATTGTTTTGTCTCTGTTTTGGACATGCCTAATGCATCTGTAAATTTTTTATGCCAAACAGAATACCATCAAGCATATTTCACTTGTAGTTAGTCAAGCTGCGTTGCATATAATAATAATAGTGATAATAATAATAATAGTGATAATAATAATAATAATGATAATAATAATATATTTATTGCCCAACAGGTACATCCATTTAAAGGACAATTTGACGTTACAGTATTTTTAACTACAATCATAGCTCGCCCAGTTTCTGAAAAAAAAAAGGAAAGAAAAAAATGAATAGCTATACCTACTCACCTACATCTCTTAAATGCTATAAATTGAATAATAGTAGACGCTGAATACAGCTAATATATCTTTGCCTTTATCATGATGAATGTCACAATTATGAGCTTTAGCACGTAAAGTACACCGGCGACTTAATCATAACATTAGAGTTTGGTGTTCTTAAGTAAAAAGCGAGAAATCTTCGGGAAATGCGGGACGGTACATGAAAATCAATTTTAGCTAATAAAGCTGAAGAATCAGCATGACTGTGTACGAGTTTGTAAAGGAATTTTAAACTATTACAAACTCTTCTCAGCTCAAGAGGATGCTTTTCAAATCTGAGCAACATCGCTGATTGGGGAGTCCCACGATTGAGATAAACACCATCTAATTTGAAAGTCAAGTATTTAAGAAATCTCCTCAATTTCATTAGTATAGATTTGGTAATATGGGTGCCATACACTAGATGCATATTCCAGCTTAGAACGCACCAAGGTGCAGTATAAAGCCTTCAGTGCCGTTTCACTACCAAACGATTTACAGTTTCTTATAAAAAAACCGAGGCTTTTTATAGCGGATGATACTATTGTACCAATATGACCTGTAAATTCTAATTTAACATCAAACAACACACTTAGGTCTTTTACTTCTGAACAACGCATCAAACTGACACCTTCTCGTTTTCCTAGTAAAAGAACAGGTTTGCATTTGCTAACATTCAAAAATAATTTATTAGTTGAACATCATTCAAATATATGATTCAGGTCAGCTTGCAAGATTAGACAGTCATCAATGCTGTTAATCTGAGCATATATTTTTAAATCATCGGCAAACAACCGAGAAGGACAGGTTAAGCAGTTAGGGAGGTCATTGATAAAATAAAGAAAGTGAAGGGGGCCTAAATTTGATCCCTGCGGTACACCGCATGAGGCCGAGTAAGGTGAAGATATGAAACTATTGTAAGAAACGTACTGATTTCTATCACGCAAGTAAGAAGAAATGAAATCTAATAAATGATTGCTGAAACCAAAATGCTGAAGTCCTCCACGTTGTCCAAAAAAGACCAATCAATGTAAGTCAAGGCATTGTGAAGGCCAATGAAATTAGCTTTCCTGAAGTTGTACGTTGGAGTTGCTACATTCATGTCAAAATTAAGAGTCACGTTGAATTTAGTTTCACAAACTACAAATAGAGAAGGATGATACAAATCTTCCTTGACTAACGGCAAATTATCAAGTTATCGCAGGTCATTCAAAATAGTATTGGGTTGAGAAAGACCTGAAGATTCCAAAATTCTGTTTAGTACAGTCGAATGTCTATCAACATTTGTATTATCAACAAAATGTGTTACATTGAAATCTCCTATAATTAGGACATTTAACTGACTTATTGTAGTTTTTGAAAATAATTCCAAAGTCTACAAATGTTACTTGTGGTGGTACATACAGGACATATATACTAAGTGACATATAAATCCGAACACCCAGTTTAAATGGTTTTATTTTAATAAAATTTTGTATAAGTACTTAATGAAGCATAATAAGTAAATGATAAATGATTGCACTGCTTTAAAGCCCTTTGACCTTTAATAATGTGTGGATGCACCCTGATGTGCTACGCATTCTCCAACGCGCCTAGGCATGCTTCTGATCAGGTGGTCAATGTCCTCCTGTGGTATCTCATTCCAGGCAACCACCAACTCCTCTCGAAGTGCTTCTAGAGTCTGATGAGGACGTTGCAAACTGAGCAATCTCCTACCCATCATATCCCCACGTGCTCAATTGGAGATAAGTCGGGAGATCTTGGTGGCCATGGTAACAATGTGACATCATTATGTTGAAAGAAGTCTATTGTGACTCTTGCAACATGTGGTCGGGCATTATCTTGTTGGAAAGTTGGATCTGCCAGGGTGTCAAGATACGGTAGAAGATGGGGTTCTAGAACTTCGTGGATATAACGCTGCGCGTTCATGTAACCTCTGATGAAGATTAAAGGTGACTTGGAACCATAAGCTATAGCACCCCAAACCATAACTCCAACAGTGTGATGAACATGTCTTTCAACAAAAAACTGTGGATTCCTCCTTTCACCACGTCGCCTTCTAACCCTGGCACGACCATCGTGCATGCCTAAACAAAATCGAGACTCGTCACTAAAGTCAATACTGTTCCATTCCTGATCCCAGAGTGACGGTTGTCTGCACCACTCAAGGCGATTACGTCGGTGTTCTCGAGTTAAAGAGAGGACCCAGTGTGGCCGGTATGAAAACAAGCCAAAACTTGTCATTCGTCGGTAAACACTTCGCATGCCAATAGGTCTTTCGTGTTCTGCAAACCATTCATATGCAATGGACCTGGTAGTGGAGAAACGGTCCCTTAAGGCCAATAATCTTAGGCGGCGATCTTCACGGTCTGTTGTTCTACGGCGGCGTCCAGTGCCCCTTGCTCTTTGCGTACGGCCTTCTCGAAGCAATGCCTGACAACACCTAACCACAGTGTCTACACTTCTTTGCACTCTAACTGCAATTGCCCGAAAAGAAAGTCCAGCTTCCCGAAGTCCCACTATACGACCCCTATCAAACTCACTAAGTTGACGAAATCGTACAGGTCTCCGTACTCTAGGCATCGTAACCGATCATAAAGGATGTCAAGAACCAAAATCCGCCAACGTTGATCCTTTACTGCGGCTGAAATATTCATTTTTAGAGCGTTAGTGAATTAAAAAAAAGCAGTTTAAAAACCGGAATGTCCAACTGATAAGGCTGAAAATTTTTTCACTTGTTATTTACAGTAAGATAAATACATTCACCAACTTTTATTAAAATAAAACCATTTAAACTGGGTGTTCGGATTTATATGTCACTTAGTATATATAAATACCGAATTAAATCCTATACTACACTTGACACCTAGAATATCGATCAAGCAAATTTCATTGCGAATGTGCTCAAGATTAACTAACTCAACATTAAACATATCTTTACATGCTAGCAAAACCCCTCCTCCGCATGAAGTGTTTGTTCTTAAGAAATCGCTGTCACAACGGTAGACAATATACTCCGGAGGAAATACTTCCGAATTTCTCAGATCACTACACAACCAAGTTTCGGCAAGTCCTACAAAATCATAATCAGAAGACAAAATTGCCGAATAAAATTCATTGAGTTTGGTATTCAGTCCGTGCAAGTTTTGGAAACAACAGCGCATAGGAATATTTTTGTTGAGCTTCCCTAGTTTTCCGAAACGATTCTAGGGACTCCACGAAAGTACTTGATCTTCAAGCCGTCTTCGCCTCTTGCAGAGCGTTCCTCCATCTGTTTCAGTGTTTCAGTTTTTCATAATGCAAGATCTGTCGAGGTGTACGATCAAATGAGATACTAATACTGGAGAAAACATTGCTCCTCTTTAAGTTAGCTATATTGGGATAGTCAAATGAAGGAGAGCATCATAATGAACCGTCCGCCACTGTTTATACGGTAGGTCTTTGGACTCGCTCACAGTTGTACAACAAAGACATAGCGCCGTAGCGTGGCACATGAATCGTTACGCTAGTCTTTTCCATTTAGTTATACTGAGTGATAAAAAAAGGTAAGCACCTACGTATGTTTATTAGAATTCTAGAATTTTTACATATCGATTTATCTTGCCATGGACAACAAGTGATAAAAGGGTCAGGTTTCTCTGTTAAGTTTTTGTGGTGGCTTCGTGCATTGTTTGGTGATAAAGAAGCATTTTCGTACATTTATGGTTTCAGTTAAATGTTAAATTTCGTGTAGCTTATTGAGAAGCCTTTTTGTGATTGCTCAAAATGCCTAGAGTCCCTAGAAATCACCGGGTGACCTAGCTAAGTGACTTTGAGAAGGGTAGAATTGAAGGGGTTGCGTGAAGCCGGTCTATCGATAAGAGAAGTTTCTAGAAGGACTAACAGATCCTTAATAATAATAATAATAATAATGGTTTATTGGTGCTATTGCACAGAACGTGCTTACACAAGTCAATATAATAGAAGCGCTCAGTTACAAGAAGAAAATAAATGACATACCATACATATAATAACAAACAGTACAGATTACTCACACTTAAATATGGTTAAGAGGATGACAATAAAAGTATAAAAGATAAAATTATTACAAACTACGTTAAAATCAATACATAAATCGCATAAGAGATAGAACTGAAATAAATATTTTATACATGGTTCGAATAAGTAGCAAAAAAAGGAAATGTAGCTTGAAATATAACTATTGAGTATCCGTGGAGAAGTGGTGGTTGAGGAACTCGTCAATGCTGAAAAAAGCAGCCGACAAGAGCAATTTTTTCACAGCATTACTGAATTCATTATATGCTAGTGATCTTAGTTCCTTAGGTAAAATATTATAAAATGTTACGCCATGGTAGTTACTCCATTCCTTGTTTTAGCAAGTCTATGTTGTTTTGGGTACAAGTTGTCGCGGTGCCGGGTATTATATGAATGAGTTTCATGGTGGCTTGTATAAAGGTCAGGATTTGACTTGACATGCAAGAGGCAGCTCAATATATATGTGCCAGGCAAAGTCATGATCTTTAGTTTGATATACTCAGATCTTTGGATTTATATATATCGGATACATCTTCTCTGTAGGGCAAATACTCTGTACATGTGGGGAGAGTGGCCCCACGCCAGAAGGGCGTATGTCATTTTGCTATGAAAGTACCCATGGTAACTGGTCAACAGGACGTTTAGTGAAACCGAGTGTTTTAAATTGCGAATTAAATAAATTATGCTTGTTAGAGATTTGGTAACATGACTGATATGTTCATACCAGTTCAAGGAGGAGTCGATATAGACACCAAGAAACTTCACAACCTTTGCATGGTCACCATTCTGATTGTTATTTCGAAGTGTGATTGTCAAGGATTGAGATTTGTTCGAATTTAATGTTAATTTGTTAGCTATAAACCAATTCTGAATGCTAGATATACTGGCCGTCGTATCGCTGTTGATGTTTGTAAAAGAAACGTGGGCAGAGATCAGAGTGGTGTCATCAGCATAAAGAATGAGCTTACAGTTCATTATTAAGAAGACAATTTGTAATATAGGAACTATTGATATTTTGAGTCTTAATCATGAAAATTACAAACTCGTCTTTTCCATAAGGTATTGTTTTCGTGAATATATCCTTGGTCGCCATTACAAACTCGATATTTGGCTTTACATAAGACTCAATGGTAAACCTGGATTTGTCAATGTACAGTTCTAGAACTTTTCTGAAGTTCCTGGCTTACTCGTCACCAAAAACAAGTATCTTCCTATGGTCGTTTGGGTTATTTTTATTTGTTGCTGCCGGTAATGGCAGGGCAGCCGGTTCTTCGGTACAAGGCTCCAACAGTACCTCGTCAGCAGGACACTCGACTTCACTCTCCAGACCACTGGTATCGGTTAAGTCGATTGAACATTGAATAAGACTGTTAGTATATGATGAGCTTCCATTAGTTGGTTTGTTTCCGCATGCTGGTTTCCTATATGGTGGTGGATCAGGTGTCTGCGTGTGCGCTTGAGTCTGGTCCACAGTGTCAGTTTGCATTCCACACTCCGATAACATCTTTGGCTCTGATTTTAACTTTTTTATCAAATCTTTTAAATGGTTAATGGATTTTTCCTTATTCAAAAGCTAATTAGATAGTTTTCCTGTTTTTTCTTTTAATTTTACAATGATTTCACTCAGCTCATTATTCTTGGATTGTTCACTGGCTAGTTTGTTCCGAACATCTGATAGTATTTCTTCCTGCGTACCGAAAGTACCGACCATCTGGCAATGTTGTTATGACTAGTCTTGCCATCCACTAAGTCTACCACCCATCAGTCAGGCAGATACATCCATCTTCGTGTCATTTCTGTCATTCAAGTTTTAATTGCAACTAGATGCATTGATTTACCAGACTTGGAAGCACATAAGGATACTACCGCCAAAAGATTGAGATATGCCCTCCCACACCTCCTGCAATCTCCAGCCCCTACAAGATTTTTTTCTGAAACTCACAAGGAGCCTCTAAAACGCCAAAAACGAAGTTTGAGCTATTTTTTTATCGTATTTCTTCCTTGTAATTCTGCCGACACTGGATGTAATCTTGTGTCAAAGGTTCATCAAAGTCCCACGAATGCTTTCCAAGCTACACGGATCAAGGTATATCAGGCTGACGAAAATAAGTGACATAAGTAGCAAAAACCATATCTCACTTTCAAAATTATTTACGATTACACCAGAATAGCGAGCCAGCTGTGCCTTTGATTTACCCATTCCCAACTAAGTACTAGTAGGTATGACCATTGACACCAGACTCAACTGGACTACTACTACTAATGTTACTTAAAGGGTACCAATAGATTACCGGTATCGTCAAGCATTACCTTGTAGAACTCACAGGGAAATTGATGATTGATCAACATCGAGCCTACTTATTTTTTTAAAACACTATACATTACATCATTTTATTGCTGTCATTACTGTGATACTGCACAACTAAGCATCTCCAATATTGATAAACTAACACTAAAAGCCCTTGATGGATATAATTCGTCCTACCAAGGGCTTAGCTCCAATAGCATTATCGTGAATCCATCACTGTTTTGACAATGTCAGCAAACTAGTGTGTGGTGGTTGTAGTTAATGAATAATTAGCTTTCTTGTTTAAACAGACATTACAGGAGTCCTTTGCGTTAGTGGCTCGGCAAATAAAAGACCTATTTCTGATCGATCTTTAGCATGTCATTATACTGTTTGGTCTATATGATTGTGTTTACTTAGAGACTAATACATCTACACCATGTATAGCGTGGAACATTTCAGGTGGTGAGAAGTTCCATTCACTCGGCATGCTCTGTCTCAATGCGGCTGAAAAATCATCATTGAACTTGATGAAATGTCTCTGTTAAGAGGGTATTCAAATAGAAACTGTAAAGATAAATCACTCGAAAAGCTGACGCGAAACAAACACGGAAATCTGCAGCTTTGTTAGAATTGAGCAAGTAGACATAAATATTTCAAATGGGACACTCTGTACATTGTTCATTATTTTGGATTTTGCTTGTGATCCCAAACACATTACATTTGTATTATTATACAGGGTGGCGCATCGAAAACGAAACAGACGCATTTACTGGCAGCTAAGTTTTTTTTTGAAATACTCTCAGACCCGTCGATTTTGTTTTCGAGGGGGACACAAGTTTGGGAAAAAATCACGTTAGCACGTGCAGCCCCCTAAGCCCCTAAGCGGGGGTGACACCACCCCCAAAATCTTAAATGTAAATGGGGGTCGAGTGATACCTTATTTTGAAGGTCTTTCAATTCCCTTTATAATGATATAAAATTAATGTACTTATTGATTTAAAGCTCAAATAAAACTAATACATCATCATTAGTGGAGATCAATACATTTGGCAGCAAAGTAATTTAAAAATGAAGAATGAACTGACCCGTTAGGCAAGTAAATGTTGAAAATGGCCACCATGACTCTCCATGCAATAATAAAGATTTTGGTCAAAACGTTGCCGCACATTATGCAATATTTGAGGAGTAATTTGAAGGCACTCATTCACAATTCTTTGTCGCAGGTCTTCTAATGATGTTGGCTGAGTAGCATAGATTTTGCTTTTTAAATGATAACACATAAAGAAATCCAAAGGTGATAAATCTGGCGATCTTGGGGGACATTCAATGGCACCTCTTCTACCAATCCATCGATCTCGAGACGTCTGATCTGAATATTGTCGAACACGAAATGCGTAATGTGGTGGGGCACCGTCCTGTTGGAACATCAACCTATTCGCAATGTACCGCGGATCATTCTGATTTTCAATTATGGCTGTTAATGCAGGATCTATGGCGTCTTCCAGTAATTCCAAGTACATTTCACCGGTCAAATTTCCAGGTAAGAAAAAAGGACCAACTAAATGATCGCCAAAAATACCAGCCCAAACATTTAATTTTTGTGGCTGCTGTGTATGAACCTCATGATAAATTCTGGGATTAGAATCGGACCAATATCGGCAGTTATGAAGATTTACTACGCCATTTAAGAAAAAGGAACATTCGTCGGAAAAGCAAGTGTTGAATAGAAAATGTTCATCGTTTATAATTCGTTCACTCATATCTTCACAAAATTGTAATCGCCGATCAAAATCGTCTTCATTAAGTTCTTGTACCAGGTGAATTTTATACGGATGAAAACTATGGGCCTTCAGAATCCGTTGGACAATACGTCGACTAACACCACACACAGTCTCTAATTCGCGGGTACTTAACGTGGGATCTACGTAAGCTTGCCGTAAAACCCCCACTTCTATTCCTTCGATCCGTATTTCAATGTTGCGTTTTTTATTGGCGACTGACACAGTTTCCCGAAATTTAGCTACAAGTTCTAGAACATATAGTCAACGCCAAACAAAGTGGCGTGCACGTCATCAAGGTGGGTGTGTTGAAAAATTTACATTGTTGCCAAACTTTTTGTAAAATAATAAAATTTATTATTTACATATCTAGGTTTATAAGCAATATTAACCTCAAATGAGAACAAAAATAATAGTATAATAAAATTATAGATCTGTACTTGCATAATCATTAAGTATGACAATTATTGATCAGATGACACTATGAAACTACCATATTTAATTGATAGCTTAAAGGTACTGAATAAAAATCCAAATGGGGTCCTCCAAATTTTATGCATGGTATTTATTTTACAGAATTCATACAGAAAAATGCATTCTAAAATTAGGTAAGCTACTGGTGTAAGCTTTTTCTGTACAATAAAGTTACTCGGAGTTTCTTTCTTCAGCGCTGTCTGAATCTGAATCTTCATCACTCTCAAAGTTGATTATTAAAGGTTCGATGTCTGGTCGATCAAAAATTCGTTCTCTTTCATACCATTTAAAAATTTCTTGCTCAGTATGTCGAACACTATTTTTCCCCATGTCTGGGGTAACCGTTTGTAGAGCCTCGTTCCACATATCCAAACAGTCTTTTTCACTGTTACCATCTCTACCAATATGTCTGTTATAGTAACCTTTTGCTATGCCCCAAATTAACTCAATAGAGTTAAATATACAATGGTAAGGAGGCAGACGAAGAACTTTGTGCCCATGTTGTTCCGCCAATTCATCAATCACGTATATTTTAGGTGGTTTGTTTCTAAAAAAGCAGTTATTTTAAGAATAGGAATAAACAAAATAAATATAAACTGTCGACCAAAATATATATAATTAAGAAGCATTATGTACCGAGCAACAATACTCAATAGCTCTGTTTTAAACATTGTGTTTAAAAATGGTATGTTTTGATTTGTCAACCAGTCTTGGATATTTTTTTTTGTCCATGCATTGTTGGGCACTTTGTTCAATATAATGCTGTGATAAGGGGCGTTATCCAGTATAATCATAGATGGACTCTCCAATTTTTCTAATAACTGATGTTGAAACCATTTCAAAAAATTGTCCTGGTTCATCTCTCCATGGTAATCGCTCAATTTTGTTTTCGAAGAAAATATCGCTTCACTACCCTCAATAAACCCATTTTCATTTCCAGCATGTAATATAATGTATCTAAAATATATTAGTTTTAAATTTTATAGTGCAAATTGTGTAAAAGTACATACCTTTTACCATCTGTTTTAATAGCTTTCACGCTTTTTTTGTTTCCATTTTGCCAAGAGCGACCTATGGTCCCATTTTGAAATATCCAAGTTTCATCGAGGAAGACAAACTGGTATAAGGCCTCAACCTTGGCTTGATTGTATTGCCTTAGAAATTCCACCCTTTTCATAGCTATACTTGGTAGTTCCATGAGCCCTCGTCGCGGATTGTCCTTAAGCCACTTAAATCCAAGATCTCTAAGCAACCGCCTTAAAGACGTGGCACTACCATCAAATAATGCCCTATCTCTTAATCGAGACCATAAAGTTTGTATCGTAACTTGTTCTTCTGAAACCATGTGTAATATGACATTATAATTTAGTTAACAAATTAATGCAAATTTCTGATAAGTTATTATAATAAGATCTTACTTTTGTGATACATATTATAGATCACTTCTCGAATGGCACTTGTATCCAATGTCGCTGTGTTGGTTACACGTTTAATATAACTCCGCTTTTTCTTGGGCGATTCTAAATTTGCATCACTTTTCACACCCTCGGAAATACGACTAACTGTCCTTAAACTAATTTTTAAAGCAGCAGCAACACGCTACAAAAAATGAAATAAAATTTCACTATTATTAATATACATTACATATAATTATTAGTAACCTACCTCTTGAACAGCATTTAAAGGCAACAAAGGCCCGTTGTTGTCCCTTTCTTGCTCAAAGTAGTGCATTAACGAGGCCACGAGTTCCTTACACCGACTATTTAACTGTTTGGGCATCTTTATATACCAAAATTGCCTTTATCTACTCGTAAAATGAATAATTTTGTTTTGAAACAAACAGTTGTTGATTTACAGTATGCGGGGCCAAAGGATTTATAAAGATTTGAAATGCCACAAATTGATTCAGTGTCAAAATTAATACAAATGTCAGTTCCCAGTTTAAATAAGTTTCAAGGTGACAATGTGTCAACGCTGCGAAATCGGTTTAGTGCGTTTACATGTCGATAAGTGATTGGAGCGTTTGCAAAACATTTTATTTCGCATAATGCGTCTAAATTTATCAGAAAGCAACTTATGTGATATTTTAATAACAATGTTTATATGACTATTAACCATAATAAGAGAGTAATGACCATTTTACAATTTATATATCACATTAATATGAAACTGCAATAGAGCAATTGTTTGTGATAGAAACCTAGGCATTAGGTCGGGGAATTTTTATCGTGATGACGTGCACGCCACTTTGTTTGGCGTTGACTATATTTTCGATGCACGTTGCTGTTCTCATGTCGCTCATTAAATATTTCTGCTATTCTATTAGCGCACTGATTATTTCCCAAAAATATTTCGATAATTTCAACTCTTTCTGCTGTGGAATACACCATGGTTAATTTATGTAATAAAGCATTGCAAGTTATTTTAGCAACAAAGCTTGGTCAAATCAATCGCAAACTATGTACTAAATTCCTATTTAAAATAAGTACGAGATATTTCCTTATCTTTCTTCAAGAAATAACTTTTTTGCCACAAAAAAACGCTCCAATAGCTATTTTCAACAACAAAATGATAAACAAACCATGGGCGTAGTGAAGAAAAGCATTTACTTATTAAGTAAATTCTTTTAGTCAAATTTCTTCTGAAAGTAGTACAAACTAATCTGATGTACCTATTAAAGTCTACTTTAAGCTTTAAATCAATAAATCTTCAAAACTACTGAACAGAAGCAGATTAATTTTATATCATTATAAAGGGAATTGAAAGACCTTTAAAATAAGGTATCACTCGACCCCCCTTTCCATTTAAGATTTTAGGGTTGCTGTCAACCCTGCCCAGGGAGCTGCACGTATCAACGTGATTATTTGCCAGACTTGTGTCCCCCTCGAAAACAAAATCGACGGGTCTGAGCGTTTTTCCAAAAAAAAACTGAGCTGCCAGTAAATGTTTCGTTTTCGATGCGCCACCCTGTATATGTAAGTCTAACAGGTTATGAGGTATCTCGAATTTTGTGTAAAGAATCACAAATGTAGGCATTTTGTTATGTATGTCTTTGTGATATGATTTGTAACGGCTTTCTTATAGGAAGTTGTGTTTATTTGGTATTCAGGTGAATACAGGTCCAAAAATAAAAATACCTGTAGGATTTGCGTTATACAAAACCGCAAAAGTGAGCTTTTTTAGATAGAAACAACCCTTTTATGTATCAAGCGTTAAAAATAAAATATAGTTTTGTATGAAGTTGCGTCTTACTTTAGTAGTTTCAGAGATATTAAGAAAACTCTCCACGCAGATTTTATTAGCTGATCTCAGTTGGCCGTGGCGGAGATTGGGTAAACCACTAAGAATATGTCACTGTCAAATCGCATTTTTGCTTTGGAAAAATGAATATTTCCAAATATATCGTAAACTGCTAATTTAAGAAGTACTTCACATATAACTGTTCTTATTTTGAATACTTAATAACATAGCATCGGAAGATTGAGCGCATTCCATTTGGAAAAATAGTTTAGTGTTTTTTTTTTGGACCGCTCTATATTAATACTTATCCAAATGTCAAACAGAATCTAGTCCATTCCTCTAAAAAAACCGTCACAGATCGTGCGACAAAGCCAAAAAATACAGGAAGAGCTGATGATCATTTATCAGCCTGCATTTGTGATTTTTTATACGAAATTTGATATATCTCAAAAACAGATGGACATAGGTATGGGGTGGTATACATGAAATGGGTTTGTAATCTTGCATATAACTTAAAAATTGAATAATATAAAATTCACAATGACCAAGATGGTATCTACTGTCGGTATAATCAGAAGAGCTACGATGTTGGAAAGATTTTAGCCTAATTTTATCAAAACTCAAAATTTTCGTAATTGTCTAACGCCTGTTGCGCGATCAATCTATCTTTGCCGTTTTTAGTAGGATAACCTGTACCTATAGTTATTACTCTTGACGCACTAAAAAAGCTACGGATATCATGTAGATGTCTGGAAAGGAGCATCGTGTATACGATGCAAATTTTGTTTATTCAAAGAACTGTATAGTAAGAACCCGAAATCCTGAAACTCTGTCGTACATCGCTGAGTGTACACATTTTTATGCACCCCAGAATCCCCCTGAAAGAGGCATCGGAAGGCTCTTTGTCCCTGTTGTCGGTCGTTTTTCGGCTGCCCTGCCTCTCGCTAGGGGATGAACCTCCACCGCTCTCTTAAGATCCACCTCCCTCGATTCCGGCCCTACTTGAGAGTCGCCATCCTTTCACCAGTGGCGTAACGCTAAAAGTGGCACGGGTCTTTCATTACTCCGTGAACCATGGCCGTTATGCTATTAAATCGATTGTTTTACTGCAATGACAAAAATCAACGATCTAATTCTAACTATGCAATATGTTTCCAGAAGCACCTAGATTTTGAGCTGGGTAGCCCGGTGTACTAGAGTGTCGAGCTACTAATACATGGGCTCGACAGCTCGCAGGTTCGAATTACCCGGCGGGTAATAAGGCCCACATTCAAAAACTCGCGCTAAAATACTTCTATCCCGGTTCAAACTGGACTCGCACATGCGTAAGACCCATAGGTACACCGCGACATTAGCATGCGGCCAACAGGCGCCGATATTTTGCCAGTAGTCAACGATTTGTGACAAGAGTGCGCTACACCACTTCGATTTATAATTATTGGTGACGAAGAAATGTGAGTATTCTTATTCATTTGTTATTGAGCGATAACGTGGCGTAATTTTATTAAACATCAGATGCACTAGTATATAATATATATATATATGGTTTTAATTGAAAATAAGAGCTCTTTTTGTTGTGAATTGATGGTTCTATTAACATAATTACCCCCCGGGGGTTAATAAGGCCCATTGTTATTATCTCTTAAATTTATGTAATAAAACGTTTTTTGTTCATGTTAGCTGCTGAAGAATGCCAAAAACTTTGAGTTTTGTTGATAATTTCATAAGAAAGAAATATTTTATTTTCGGGCCTTAAATTACTGTGGTAGTTTAATGAGGCCCATGGCAAGAGTTTTTGAAAATTGTTATGCTTATTTCCATGCTGATCTCTGTGTTACTATTTATCTTTTATTCTTACCTTAAATAAAAAAGCTTTCTACTGAACTACGTTTTTTTAATTTTTCTGATATAATTCCTGAGTTTTTTAGCTTTAAAGTTAGGTGGGCCTTATTCACCTCAGGCACCTTAAATGTATCCACCAGGGAGAGAAAGAAACAAGTGAGGTATGAATAAAACGAACACCTTGAATGTTTCATCTACAGCTTTATTAGTTTTTCAGATATTCTAATCATGATCCTGAATTGCTACAATTTAATATAGCGTGCGACCATAAGAATTAGTCAAACCTACAATGTGAGCAAATTGGTCGAGGTGATGTATTTAAGCTTCGGGAGGTTTTTTATAAAAATCCCAATCAAGTTATTCAAGATGGAATTTTAGCCTGCGCTATTAAATATACCTAAACGGAAAAGGAGTCGCAAACCCGATGGAAAGCCTCACTCTATTTCTGTAAAATGTCACGTAAGTTAAAAAATTCGTACAGCTTCTTTTGATAACAATTTGCTTCAAAAAATACAATTTTGTCAGAAGTTCATAATGGCTATATACAACGTTGAACAAAGAAGACTAAGTACAATGTGCAAAACACTCCAGGACGGGGGTGAAGTCATGAAAGAAAAAAGAGGAGGTGATACACGGTCCTTCAAGTTTGCAGATAAATTGGATGCTGTGAAAACATTCATCAGCCAGCTACAAGGAAAAGAAGGCTATAGAAGGCAGAAGTCTCAAGGGATCTATGTTTCTTCAGAATTAAACATTGCTGTACTTTGGCAACTATATAACAAAAATGCACCAAACAACTTAAACGTGAATTACAAGTATGGCAGCAGAGTCTTCAGTAAATATTTTAACGTAGGGTTCGGCAGTCCAGCTAATGATGTTTGTAGATATTGCGTAAGAGCATGTACCAAAATAGGAATGTCTCAAAACTCCACTGAGAAACAAAAAATATCCACAGAAGTGAAAGTACATAAATTCCGTGCGTCACAATTTTTTAAGTTGATGAAAACTGAAGAACCGAATAGTTTCATTTTGCTTCGATTTACAGCAAGTTCAGGTATTACCGAAGGTACCTATTCAGACAGCACTTTACGCTCAACAGTTGTCAATATATTTTTTTGCATTACCAAAGTTAATTGCCAGGAACCAATATTTTCCACGTGGATGGAGCATCAAGCGGGTAGGGGGTCACTGAGACATAGACACTCATAGATTTCTTGAAGAAAGCTGAATTTCCCGAGATGCCACCAAGTTCCGTTTTTTTCGCAGATGGCTGAGGAGGTCAAAATAAAAGTTTTGTGTCACATAACGTGTTAAAAATAAGAGAAAATGAGTGGCATCGAGTGCAAGAATTGCATAGGTTTAAAAACAAATATACAAATCAAATGAAACATTGAAATTTGAGACATTGAAGAAGAATGTATTAGCTGCTGAATTTTTCTTTATAGGTACATAAAACAATAACAACTTAAACCAACGCAACTGTTGTAGGATGATAGGCTACGCCAGAGCCTCGGCAAAATATTGCAAGCACGATAGACTGACGTATATATTAGTTACGTCAGATATAGAATATTTATTTGCTCAAATATGGCAACAACAGATAAAGCAATTAATGGAAGGGAAACAGAAAACATAGCACATGCACACAATAATGGACAAATTCAAATGAAGAATTCAAAAAAGCTATTGTAATTGAGATTTGACCACCGGACTTATATTCCTCTTTTTCCAAACTTCTCATAGAACCTAGCACGATGTGTGACTTTGAACACGTAATCCTAGACATTAACCACTGTGTATGTTACGCCACTGCACTACCCCAAACCATCAACGGGCGCCGCCATGTTTCAGCCTGGGGCAGCGACCAACGCGCCGCTTACCGCCGCGCATCGGCTCAGAATTGCTTTTGAACTGATGCTTTAATTGACAATTTGATGTCATTCTTCGCCCAAGCTAATACAGAATTGAAAAGACGGGCACGGCCCACAAATTGACTAAATTCGATCAGGGACCCCGATTCGCTCGTCCTGCGGTACCGACAAGCACAATTCACTGCAATTTATCGATGGAAAGTTACAGATTTAGGAAGGATTCTTGCAGAGTTGTGGCGCAAGCCCCGAATAACTCTAATGATCATAGTTATTGTATGATACAAGCGAGAATAAGAACAGCAGTTGGCAGATACAGAATAATTTGGAACTGTGCTTAGTGCATTCTTGGGGCTTTCCGATTGGTCTAAACCAGGATCGTTGCTGTAACACGTGATCTTATGGTTTCCAATTTGATAGAACTTCACGATCTTTTGGCCATATGAAACCATATATGCATAAATTATTAATGGTAGCAGAATTCATTAGTTTTCCGGAGTTATAACTCGAAATGAGACGACATATAACTGCTCATGGGTAAAACACTACTTTAATGTAACACCATTGTAATCATGTGGTTCTGATGCAGATAATCCTCCATTTACCTTGGAAAGGTCAGCCTTAAGCACAAACGCAAGTCGATGATTTAGAAATTCTCTTCATAAAATGTTTTTTCTGCCCATATGGACACCATCTGGTGTACCTTTGTTTGACATTGATAAAGTGAGCTGTTTTATGGATAAACAACAATATTGTCGATGGACCCAGTATTGGGACAAGACTGTGTTTCTCTTATTTCATCTTTATTCAAGTACTTTTTCTAGTTAAGTATCGAGTGGTTATACAGGGTGTAAGAAATTAATATTGCTTAAGGGTTAGTTGATATCCTGGGCGTCAATTGTTGAAATGAGAATTTATAAAACATGGACGTGGTTCTATTGCTTAACGTGTGTCGCTATACTGCCAAATCTTGTCTATCCCGTATCTCCGAAGAAGGTTGTTTGCTTTTAGGTATATAATAAACTATACATATAATGTTGTTGGAAAATTATTTTAAATGTTTGCCTATTCTTAGAAAACATTCTTAATGACACATTATGTTTGTGCATTTTTGGGTAAACAGTTTAAAAATCCAGTTCAGTTTCCCATTTCTAAAGTATGTTTTGTACTACACTGCCCCACATTTTCCCCTGTAATCGTTCGTTATAGCTTAATAGTCCACCCTCGCTTTCGCTTAGTGTCCACTTTATTTCCGATAATTCGGTTTCATATAGATGCTATCTTTGATTTATAGCGAGTGCAACGTATTTGTCGTCCAGCAAAAAATCTTTTTACGATCGCCTCAATACAATCCAAAATGATAGCAAGCCGTATGATTATTTAAAAATTTATAGATACCTATATACCATACCTAATTGTTTGATCAGACATGATGCGTTTGGAGCTGCTTTACAAAGTGACTTTGAAGGCTCGATTTGACTGTACCGTTTTCTGGCCGCGGTCTTACCTTTAACTACTTCACAAGCTTTTATTTAAGTTGATCCGTGTATTAGTTAGTTAAGTTAGCCTTAGTTAATTGAACTGAAAGTTTACATTCGCGTCTGGTCTGCGGAATTATACACAACGAATTAAATGGCGCCATTTTGGATCCAATATGACAGCTGCTACAAAATGGCGACTTATCATTTCCATATTAACCTGTTTGATACAGGTAACAAATGAACAGCTTGAAGAGAGAAACTCAACTAGCAACGTGACGTCATTCCAAATCCAATATGGCGGCCGCCGCAATGTTGGATTTAGAGTTCCTCTATGATATGAGTAGCAAATGAATGGGCTTGACGAGAGAAGTACATTAAGAAAGCTAATATCATTTTAAATTCAACATGGCGACCGCCGCAAAATGGTTTTATCATTACCACAATAAGAGGGAAGAATGATGCAAATATATTTTCAAATGTTAAGTTTGTTTTTCTGTGACGGCTAAATAAAAGCTTGTTTTTAAAAATGTATTTTTGCTTTCATTTATTTCATATAATGCTGAAGCGAGAATGGAGATTGTTGATTGTCACTCAAAAGTTGACTATATTACAGGGCAGAAGCCTTTGTTCCTTTACGAAGTTACCTGGTGATTTTTTTTTATACTCCAACTACCACGAAGCCTAAGGCCTAAACACCCATTGGGCATCGTGGGGCTATAGGGGGATACAGGGGAAAGGGGGACGCCACACGGACCCTGGCGAGGGAACACGTGTGCGACGAATGTTCGACTGGTGCACTAAAACTGGGGAAGTGTGCATACTTTCTGCCGATCGTACTTGGAATTAAATTGTTTGTATCAGAGAAGTCCGGTTTATTTCATTATTGCTCGTACCAGAACTGAAGCAATTACATGCTTGCAGTGGATACATCGGCATTTTGTGCACTCAAAACAATACCACAGAACACGACTAATGTGAAACGCCGACAGATTGACAGTTGGTTGACTTCAGGAAGCAACAGACGAGGTCTGTAAATTAAGTGATGAGACTGGCAACGTAGCGTTCGATCTTTCAATACTGGAAGCGCCATGCTTGGAGAGAAGACCAGGAAAATGGATCCGCCTTCAGTACAAGTTTGAACTCGGTTGTCCGTCGATTAGAGATTAACCAATGAACGGAAAGCCTTTATCTTCAAGAGCCGATGGTAGTAGCGACAAAATCCGGGATCTTGTACGTTCAGATCGTCGGTTGACATTCAGAATGATTGAGGAAGAGGTAAATTTGACTCACACCAACCGACTAGCTGAAGGCTGTTTCAGTATCGGAGTTCCACCACTGCTGTGAGGAGTGGAAGACCGATCTCCAACGCTGTGTGGCTTGAGAAGCCAGTTATTTTGAGGGTAACAATATAAAACTGTAGTTATATTTGAATAAGGAATTAAAAAAACAGTCTCATCTAATTCACAGACCTCGTACCTACTTAACGGGTCAACCTGCCTTTGTCTCGTAAGATAGTTATGTCGATTGGTAAATGACTCGACTCTGTCATTTGCGTTATGTTTATAATGATCCAATAACGACGTGTGATCTTATCCGTGTAAATTTAACAGGTATTTCACGGGTTGAGGTGTATAGCCTGAAAAACTATTATATCCAAAGTTATTTAGTTATTTGCAAGAACATGTATTTTTTCTGTCGAGATCAGTTTTCATTCGATCAAATACATTTTCGGTTGGTTTACTAAAACAAAACTCTTAATGTTAATATATAATTCTTGAGATGTGAATGAAAGAACCGCGTTACAATACAGCTTGAACAGCAACCGTAACACAAGCTGTGGCCCCTAGCGTTACTCTGATTGGCCCTATTATGCTCGAAGATTTTGTTACACCGCACAACGGGTAGGGATCTGCGCCTGACGTCTTGCTTCGATTCACTACAAGTTTACAGGGGAGGTGCAACGGTCTCTCTGCTCAGGATCGGACTCGTGCAATATGGAAATATGCGAATATCAATAAGAGTAGCAGACATTTATTCAATCTGAGGTTAGAATCTGACAATTTTCTTTTGATCTGAGGCATGATGAAGTTTTGCACCATTCCCATGCCTCAGTCCACATAACAGAAAATTCACCATGGAGACCACGCTTATTTCTTAGGTGAGAAGTAGGCGGTAGGGACCGTTAAAGACGTAGCATATAATGGGTTCAAGTCCGAAGCACATTCAGCTCCATCCGGTGTTCTCCTGAGGTCAAACTTGGAACCATTTATTTCTATTGTTTATTAATGGCCTGTGTGAAAACTTGAAGTGCATGCAATTATTTTTTGCTGACGTCATAGAAATATATTCCTCTATAAGGCATATTTATTACTTATTGTCGGATGTTCGGTGTATTAGGATTGATGTCAACAATTCACATCTAAATACCAATATCCTCAAGGTTGTTAGCTATAGTAGGAAAAAACCCTTTTCATTTTGAACTATTATATTGATGGTGGGTTGTTGGATAGATGTGTTATAGTCAGAGACTTGTTTTTTATGAGTACAAATAAATATTAATGTACCTCCGTTTTCTTCGCGCAATTATCACTTTCAAGCCATCTAGAGCCAGTGTTTTGGTCAAGTCACCTATGCATGTTATGTGTAAAAATCGAGTATCTTTTCTTAGTGTAGTAATTACGATGGCTTATCAGTACTTAAATCGATTATTTTCTTTCCAAACTCTGTAGCAGACTATTAGTTTAGTTTATTCATGTACTCATCCATTAAATAGACAATTATTCAGCTGAGAGCCCCCCTCTGATACCAGCGGTAGAAAACTTTAGGTTCGTTCTGGGACACTTGCATGTACTACATGTTATGACCTTGAAGGTGAAGCCAAATGTCAAATCCAAATGAAAAAATTGTTAAGAGTCTGAGCTTGATTTTTTGATCAGTAATCCTACTGGCAACTTCTACCTC
Organism: Acanthoscelides obtectus; assembly: GCA_963669975.1. Lineage (NCBI taxonomy): Eukaryota > Metazoa > Arthropoda > Insecta > Coleoptera > Chrysomelidae > Acanthoscelides > Acanthoscelides obtectus. Next base: position 39,948,997 of record CAVLJG010000010.1, on the reverse strand, counting down.
ACACATTCGACCTTCATTTGCCCGTTAAATGTGATCTTGATGTTGTACATATATTATTATTATACACTTGAACGTTGCATTTTACGTTATTTCAACTGCCGGTATCAAGAAGGGGCTTCCCATTGAAAAACAAAAGTTAACGCAGGAAACGATGACGTTCAAGGTCAAATCCAAGACCACCAAAGTCCCTTTCAAAGTTAGTGAACACCTGACCTTGATCTTTTTCAGAAACGCCTTACTTCTATAAATACAGACCCATTCCCTTACTTTTGTTACACCCTTATTTCCCTTAATTGAGGATTGATGAACTTCAAGCTTCAAGGCATATATCATAGACTTACATTTGGTTGGTTGTAGTATGGTAAGATCACGCTGTATAGTATATTGTTATTAGAAACTTGTTAGGTAATGCAAGTAATATGACTCACCGGAAATGCTGCGCTATGCAGAGGAATGACCGAGGTACCTTGCAGTACCAATCAATATACATTTTTAGACAGAATAAAGTTAATCATGCTGAAATCAAGGGCGCAAAGATCCGAATTAGGTAAATCTATTACAGATTGTGCTACGCCTGTAACATCTAGACTCCCCGATACCTATTTGGTAGTGCAGCGACAATGATAATGCGCAAAGCAGCGCACCTGGAGCTGTCTAAAAGTGTACGCCCACGGTTTCTGGTTGTTCTCCGTGTGAATTAATTGCCTTAATGGATCGTAATTAAGAGAGCGAAGGCGGAGACTGAAAGAGGCAGATATATTAAGGGAAACTCCAGCACATCAGGTGCGGCACCGTGAGTGTGGTAGGGTTTAAACATTCAAATTATATTGTTTTTTCTAAGACAAAACCAATGAAACGTTGAAATTACATGTAATTCAAAATAAGGTGATCCCGAGTTGTATTGCCATATAAGAAGAAATATACAGGGTGGCCCGTGATAGATTAAACCGTGAAAGTTATGATATTGAGGTAAGTATTCCTGAGGTACTATAAAATATCAATGATCACATTCTTTGCGTCCATAATAGAATCCCACTGTTAACAAACTGTTTTCGGGCGAGTCATTAGAATGCGCGGGTTATTGAAATGTGAATCTCTCGAAAACGGTTTACCTTATCAAAATAAAATGACACCCTTCCAACTAAAGATTACATTATTCAAAATAGTACTGACAAGAAAGTTGTGATATGAAATAGTTCAGATCTGCTAATATAGCGTCCCCTAAACACTATACAAGGTAGTCTGAAAGTTAGGAGTTCCCTCTTCAGAAACAGCTACGTTTGAGATAAGATCGCTAATACGAGTACTTATATGGTATAATAGAGTAGCAGCATAAAACAGAAAAAGAGAGAAAATATCGCTATTCATTTAATACGAGAACCGGTCTGTCACTAATACATGTTGTTTGTAAATAACGTTGTTCGGCTGTCGCGGTGCGCTTCATGCCTTCAACTATCATGTGATTTCATGTTGACAACACTCCATTGTCTGGCCGCTAAATCATTGTACTAGAAAGAAGCCAATATGGTGGCCAAAGCGTCGTCTTTAAAAGTAATTCAAGCATATTTGGTTTGATTGGGGACAATGGAGACCTATAAATAAGCCGTTGTCGGAGGGTCCAGCTTTAAGAACGCCCTGTATATTGGAAAACAGACAATGACCACAATCGTCTTTCGCAGCCTCCTATGATGTTGTATCATTGTTTTCCTCAATACCACATCGTTAAGCTACACATCATAGAATATAAAGCGGCACTGCAGTTATTATAAACACGTGTAAAAATTAGAATAGGTTCTTTAGAATACTTTGTTCCTGTTAAAGCGCACAAATAAACTTATTGTTCTTCAAAGTCCGACCTACCTCATCATTTCATATGATATATGCTTAATTCTAGACGTTTATAGTCTCTATTCAATTACGCTTATCACGCCACTGTCATCAGTTTTATCTTTCCAAACGGTTTCAAGGGATTCCTTAAACTCTATCTCTCTTCTTAATTAAATCCTTAACTCAAACTGTGAGTGTGCTTTGAGGCGACGTCTCTTTTGGTTGCCCCTATACTCTGCGTCAGTTTAATATACGAATTAAATTGCTTACTCCCTTTGAATGATATTCTAAATTAGCTTTGTTATTAACTGAAATCATAATTCAAACGTTTTCCCTCTTTTGTGTTTGCTATTTCGGGGTGAGCTTCTGGTTTTCTGGTTTTCGTAGTAAAACTTGGTGCCGCATGAGGTTGCTGATTATGAAAGTAATTATACAGTATGCTACTACTGATGTTACGGAAATCAACCATCAAAGGAAGCGTAGATGCACTTTGACCAAAGAGAGCAAATTTTAAGAGAAAATACAGTGGGAAACGGGACTAATCTACAATTGATAGGTAAATTATAGGCTAAGAACTAAGTGGAATAAAAAAGCGTGGGGTGCTTGATATTGAATGAATCCATATTACTAGTTTGTTCAATGGCGAGTAGACCGGATTTTACCATAACGCCAAAATCAACGGCATCTAGTGGCCACAGTGATAAATGTGAACTTGCATGCAGTTCCAACAGACAGCTTGCTATTTTATCACGCGAAGTTGTCGATTCTGTTAATTAATAGATGGCACCTCAGGCATAGGAAGCGTTTATGTCCGTGAATCTTCTGACACGGAAAAATATTAGTTAAGATAATTTTGTCAGTTTGCTGTCTTGCACATGTCAACCACACCCCCATCACATGCACATCTCCAAATGCATTTTGACATTTTCCCACTGTTTGTGCCGAAGCCCATTACCAATCACCATAACCATAAAACCGCGGCGTGAACAAAAAGAAACTTTATATGTAACGGGAGCCTAATAACGTTAATAACCAAGCGCGTCATCCAACAAACAGCTGTAACGTCGTAACAAGTTTTAAACAATCGCGTAGCGGGAGGGTGGTCACGTGTATGTCACGTGACCGCGCAAATTACCTGACGCCGTCACGTGATTAGCCGGATAGGAGTCGAACAAAAGAAAAGCTGATGTTTGCTGGTTGAAATTGTAGCTGGTTAAGGGTGACAGAGGCGTACAAGGAGTTAACGTATCTGTAGAGTAAAGTAAGATGAGTTAGTGAGCAAAATTTCCTAAAGGCTAACTGCTCGAGAAACCAAAAAAAGAGATTCGTTCAAACTTGTAGTAGTCAAAACTGCTAAAGACATGAGTTGGTACGCGGAGTAGCTGCTGGGAAAATTTGAGTTAGATGACACTTTCCACTATCCAGTCTTCTTCAAAGGTATGAATAAAACCTAGCTAGCAACTACTGCTTTATATACTAAGTGGCATATAAATCCAAATTCCCAGTTTAAATGGTTTTATTTTAATAAAACTTTGTATAAGTACTTAATGAAGCATAATAAGTAAATGATAAAAATTTCAAAATGATTGCACTGCTTTAAAGCCCTTTGACCTTTAATAATGTGTGGATGCACCCTGATGTGCTACGCATTCTCCAACGCGCCTAGGCATGCTTCTGATCAGGTGGTCAATGTCCTCCTGTGGTATCTCATTCCAGGCAACCACCAACTCCTCTCGAAGTGCTTCTAGAGTCTGAGGAGGACGTTGTAAATTGAGCAATCTCCTACCCATCATATCCCACACGTACTGAATTGGGGATAAGTCGGGAGATCTTGGTGGCCATGGTAACAATGTGACATCATTATGTTGAAAGAAGTATATTGTGACTCTTGCAACATGTGGTCGGGCATTATCTTGTTGGAAAGTTGGATCTGCCAGGGTGTCAAGATAGGGTAAAAGATGGGGTTCTAGAACTTTGTGGATATAACGCTGCGCGTTCATGTTACCTCTGATGAAGATTAAACGTGACCTGGATCCATAAGCTATAGCACCCCAAACCATAACTCCAACAGTGTGATGAACATGTCTTTCAACAAAAAACTGTGGATTCCTCCTTTCACCATATCGCCTTCTAACCCTGGCACGACCATCGTGCATGCCTAAACAAAATCGAGACTCGTCACTAAAGACAATACTGTTCCATTCCTGATCCCAGAGTGACCGTTCTCTGCACCACTCAAGGCGATTACGTCGGTGTTCTCGAGTTAAAGGGAGGACCCAGTGTGGCCGGTATGAAAACAAGCCAAAACTTCTCATTCGTTGGTAAACACTTCGCATGCCAATAAGTCTTCCGTGTTCTGCAAACCATTCATTTGCAATGGACCTGGTAGTGGAGAAACGGTCCCTTAAGGCCAATAATCTTAGGCGGCGATCTTCACGGTCTGTTGTTCTACGGCGGCGTCCAGTGCCCCTTGCTCTTTGCGTACGGCCTTCTCGAAGCCATGCCTGACAACACCTAACCACAGTGTCTACACTTCTTTGCACTCTAACTGCAATTGCCCGAAAAGAAAGTCCAGCTTCCCCAGTATACGGCCCCTATCAAACTCACTAAGTTGACGAAATCGTACAGGTCTCCGTACTCTAGGCATCGTAACCGATCGTAAAGGATGTCAAGAACCAAAATCCGCCAACGTTGATTGTTTACTGCGGCTGAAATATTCATTTTTAGAGCGTTAGTGAATTAAAAAAAAAGCAGTATAAAAACCGGAATGTCCAACTGATAAGGCTGAAAATTTTTTCACTTGTTATTTACAGTAAGATAAATACATTCACCGACTTTTATTAAAATAAAACCATTTAAACTGGGTGTTCGGATTTATATGTCACTTAGTATATCTGGTGTTTCGAGAAACTGAAACATTTTTTAGCCTATAAGTCTTGTTGTAAGGTGGTTGGCCATGGAAGGCCAAGCTAACAAATAAACAGTTATATTTCTTTTACTGGACAAATTAGGTAAATAAATTAGTAACACTGGTCTATAATGTAATTAAATATTTTTATAGGATCAATCATTATTTATTTCATTCCAATTTTTGCAAGCTCTTGCGAACGCCCTTACAAGAAAAAAGTCCCAGTGCAAGGCTAAAATAATAAATCAGTCGTTTAGCTTAAAACTAATTAAAAAAATTAATTAAAATTAATATTCTTATAATAACATTCTCTCATAAAAAATACTCAATGAACATTACTTGAGTGTTACCGTAAAACCAAGAATGTATTCCCGAATATATTTTTATCTCGATATCAAATGGTTAGCCTCTTTATGTAAGGTCAAAATGTTCCAGATGCCGTTTGGAATAAATTAAATTAAACAAATTAAAGAAGTTGTTAGGGTATTTAATTGAAAGCTTCTTTGCTGTAAGCTAGTATTATAATTTTAGTGTCGACGACCGATGCCAACTAAGCGATGGGCTGCCTAGACAAAATAGTGACACAAGCGATGAGCCACCGTGTCTGTGTCCTAGAGTTTGATGGTTGTGAGTGTGGGTAGAAGGAGTCTGTCATCGCATGGCAATAACTACGACTACAATTCCTGGGGTCTAATTGCGGTAATTCATACCGCGTATAAGCTATCACTAGCGTTCACTAGCCTACTTTTGAGATTGCGATACTGCTTTATAGACAGGGCTCACCATGCTAACCCTATCAAACCCTTTTCGGTTCACAAACATTTGTATCAATCATCAAATAGCACTCATACCCATGTCTTTCCTGTCACATCTTGTTCCAAGAGTACACTATGGTGTCGTACCAACCTACAACCCACAAAACATGTTAGTGAAATGCGGGTTGCAGCAGTTTAGGCAAATATCAGCAATACAGTCAATGCGTCAGTTTTTCATGAGTGGCGCTCACGTTATGAAAACTCATGAAGAAAGAGGTGTTCTGGTAGGTACTAGATAATTATCTATGTAGACTTTAAAAAGGACCACCGTGGTGGCGAAAACCTTCATTTCTAAATCTGTTGTTTTATTTGGCGGCCAGGAAAACGGAGATTCATTCTGATAGGAAATATTTCTGCAAACTACCGATTTTACAAAAATCATAACATATTGTAACAGCACACTTCCTACTCGTTCCCTTCTCGCTCTTCTCTTGTGTGCACACATACACTGACACGTCAGAGAAAAGCGAAGTTAACTACCCTAATAATCGGTTCCGAAACAGAACGTTAATAGTCCCGGCGGTATTGTAAGGGAGGGGGTGTGAGAGAGAGGGAGAAAGGACAAAAGGGAAGCGGAGAAACCCCCACGTTTCCATCGGGGCTCGACATGCGCGACATAGGCTGATTTACGGGGGTACGTGGGACATTGCCGAATGCTAATAGCTGAGATTGCAATGTTCTTAAAGAAATTGAATGCGTTAGTTTTTGATAGCAGATCGCTATTACAACGTTCAAGCTTCAAACTTTTGTTGGGCAAGATGTATCTATGAAAATCAGAGTGCAGTTCAGCTTTAAGCCACAAGTCACATATAAAATTCTATAATAGATTGTCATGAAGAAAATAACTAAATAAACACAGGGTATGACAGGATATAGCCAAAGAAATTAAAAAAATATGACATACGAAAAAGGTTTATATACGAGTAGATATTGGTCTGGTTATGTTACTATGGTCGCAGAGATGAACGATTGCGTGTAAAAACGGCCCACGCCCCCCTTCCTGAGACCTTAAAATTTGCATATTTAGCATGATTATGTGTACAATTTTGAGGGATTGTAGGATTTGGTCCCCCTCAGAATAATTGCTACCCGCCGCTCTTCAAAAGGTTTTTTGGAATGTGCACTTTGACAAAAAGTCATCTCTCACCGACGATGGCACCCCTGAGAAAGATTCCTGCGGGCGCGTAAACATTGAATTTCTCGGCGACATATTAAGATGCTGTTTTGGTACACGCAAACGTATTATCAGATATGGCATTAGCTCGTAGAAAATTGTTTTCTGAACAGCTTACAATAGTGACGTTCATACTGGCAAGTCTCGGTGTTTATCAAAGGAAAGCCTAGGTTCCTAGGTAGTACCTGAACAGACGGTTTTAAGTTATTTATTTATTTATCCATTTATTTACTTATTTTTTATTTATTTATTTATTATGAATGTATTTATGTATACATAATTACTATATACTAATAGTGTGTATACAAAGACAACATGAAACAAACATAGAAAAATTATATATTGTAATAGCTCCTGAAGTTTGTTAGTAGTAGTTTGACAAAATTTTATTGCGATAAATCGAATTAGTGTCAGAATTATCTGCTATGGAATTATAGTTATTGGATATAGAATATAGCGGTGAATAAAATATTAAGCTGTCACGGGAGGTACTGCAGTACAAAGGTAGAGCCTTCTCGAATTTAAGCGCGATATACAAAACTTCAACACCTGAAGAAGTTCTGGTGCATCTACTCTGTCGCGCAAAAGCTTATGGAGAAATGTCAGACCAGCAATGGAACGTCTTAATTGTAGAGACTCTAGGTTAAAACGTCGCAGTAGAATAAATTGACTTACCCCCTTTCTGGATATATGCCATCAATTTCATGAACAATATTTGAGAAAATTTGTTTGATATTCATATAATAACAGTGGAAGTGGAATATACGTGTATGTTCTCACCAAAACCTCATTATTTATGGAACAGTCAAAGATATATGAACATATGTGTAAAAAAAGAAAGTTATTGTCATACCATTGTGTGATAGCATCTAGATCTTCCTGAAGGAAAATACAGTTCTCTAAATTTGTAATTTTGGCGGCGATTTTCAGATCATCGGTAAATATACTAAGTGACATATAAATCCGAACACCCAGTTTAAATGGTTTTATTTTAATAAAATTTTGTATAAGTACTTAATGAAGCATAATAAGTAAATGATAAAAATTTCAAAATGATTGCACTGCTTTAAAGCCCTTTGACCTCTAATAATGTGTGGATGCACCCTGATGTTCTACGCATTCTCCAACGCGCCTAGGCATGCTTCTGATCAGGTGGTCAATGTCCTCCTGTGGTATCTCATTCCAGGCAACCACCAACTCCTCTCGAAGTGCTTCTAGAGTCTGAGGAGGACGTTGCAAATTGAGCAATCTCCTACCCATCATATCCCACACGTGCTCAATTGGCGGGAGATCTTGGTGGCCAAGGTAACAATGTGACATCATTATGATGAAAGAAGTCTATTGGGACTCTTGCAACATGTGGTCGGGCATTATCTTGTTGGAAAGTTGCCAGGGTGTCAAGATAGGGTAAAAGATGGGGTTCTAGAACTTTGCGGATATAACGCTGCGCGTTCATGTTACCTCTGATGAAGATTAAAGGTGACCTGGAACCATAAGCTATAGCACCCCAAACCATAACTCCAACAGTGTGATAAACATGTCTTTCAACAAAAAACTGTGGATTTCTCCTTTCACCACGTCGCCTTCTAACCCTGGCACGACCATCGTGCATGCCTAAGCAAAATCGAGACTCGTCACTAAAGACAATACTGTTCCATTCCTGATTCCAGAGTGGCCGTTGTCTGCACCACTCAAGGCGATTACGTCGGTGTTCTCGAGTTAAAGGGAGGACCCAGTGTGGCCGGTATGAAAACAAGCCAAAACTTCTCATTCGTCGGTAAACACTTCGCATGCCAATAGGTCTTCCGTGTTCTGCAAACCATTCATTTGCAATGGACCTGGTAGTGGAGAAACGGTCCCTTAAGGCAAATAATCTTAGGCGGCGATCTTCACGGTCTGTTGTTCTACGGCGGCGTCCAGTGCCCCTTGCTCTTTGCGTACGGCTTTCTCGAATCCATGCCTGACAACACCTAACCACAGTGTCTACACTTCTTTGCACTCTAACTGCAATTGCCCGAAAAGAAAGTCCAGCTTCCCGAAGTCCCACTATACGGCCCCTATCAAGCTCACTAAGTTGACGAAATCGTACAGGACTCCGTACTCTAGGCATCGTAACCGATCGTAAAGGATGTCAAGAACCAAAATCCGCCAACGTTGATTCTTTACTGCGGCTGAAATATCCATTTTTAGAGCCTTAGTGAATTGAAAAAAAGCAGTATAAAAACCGGAATGTCCAACTGAGAAGGCTGAAAATTTTTTCACTTGTTATTTACAGTAAGATAGATACATTCACCAACTTTTATTAAAATAAAACCATTTAAACTGGGTGTTCGGATTTATATGTCACTTAGTATAGTTTATTGTCACACTTTCACATTGATGGCTATTGGTGATTTCGGTCTTTCTAGTCCCTCCAGTCTATAAAGGAGTGCGCCCCCCAAAAAAGTATTTTCTAGCTCCGCCTATGGAGCGCGAAGGGGCGGTCGAACGGCGGTCTGGTAAACAACAGTCTCGCTAATAAATTGGTAGCTACACACATGCAGTACACATCAACGTCAACGCGGATGTCGACTTTGTCAGATTCAGTCATGACAAATGACAGACAGTGATGTAGGAGAAATAAGATGTGAAATATTTGGTTTATATCAGGGTTTCGATCAATATAGCTACGTAGTCATTGCATTTCCATAGATTTACCGAACATTTAATACAAACATATTCAACATCATAGGCGAGATACAATAATGTTGTCTGACTGCACCCTCGACAGACGAACTGCGAAGATTCCTACGTAAGAGCAGTATAATAGGGCGACTACTCCAGATATGTCCGGAAATCTTCAGAGTAAAGTCACAAACAGTATCTCACAAGAAGGTCTAATGGTAAACGAACATTCGATAACTTCAGTAAGTTCAGAATGGCTTCTAGTAACTCAAATAGGAATCGGCTCACCTCACGGCTCCTTGTTTAATTACCATACCTCCTACTCTATTTGTACAGACTGGAAGTGAAGGTATATAAAAATAGTTGTTACGCGAGATACACTCTCGATATAAACTGTATCAAAAGCAAATCCTTAAAAAACTAAAAGAGCGTTAGAATACACCCCAATACATCACAATACGCATTATCTGCACTTGACTGGTCCCATAATGGTCCAAACCAAAACAATTTAGCCGGTCTCCCCCTCAAACACTCTTCCGTCTGGATGGGTCTGAATGAAAACTCATCAAATTATGAACTAAATAGTCCCAATGGGTTGAATGTAACGATGCTCGATGACACTTGAGACTAGGTCGCACCTTTCATAATGCCGGCCTGAACCGTGTAGGGACTCGTCACCCTTTTTATATTCACTGGCGTAGCACTCCTGACGGTTGCATTTGTTCTTCAGTGTGATCGCCCCAAACCAAGGCAAGGATAAAATTAAGTTTTATTAGTTAGTAATTTATACCGTAAGGAAGTATGGACCTTTCTGAATGAGAAACGTGCGGCATTCAGAAGAGTACATCTAATAAGTTGGACAGAAGTATGATCTACTGGTACCAAGTGAGAAAGATTAATTAAAAATACTTATATTTTACTTATTGAGTATTATTGTAATGTGACAAAAATACCGTTTTTGTTATTTAAAGTCTAATTTATTACTCTCATACTAATTTATAATGACACTTCGTAATAATCCATTTTAAATTTATGACAATGTCGACTGAACTAGCACTTCTCGCGCTGCTGTTGACTCATCGTCGACCGTTCCTCCATTCCGCAGTCGGCGCGTATTTATTTTAAATCGCCGAATTCCAGGCGCATTCCCGTGCTTTCTAAGCAGAACGCAATCTGTCAAAGATGTCTGGATAGCAGAAGGTGCTTCTTGATGGGTGTCGACCACTCTCGATGACGCCACGTACGCTCCCAAAATTCTAGTTTTTTTTGCTACGAGATGATTAAAACAAGGCGCCACATCATAAATTGGTCTTTATCAAACTTTTATGTATGACAGTTTAGAACAGTTACATATAAAAGCAATAGGATCTAATATGAATAATAGGATGATTTTTTGGTATACAGAATGTCCGGAAAAAGCCGTAAGTATAATGTACTACTTTTACACTAGTTCATAACACTTGTACTAATTCATGACAATTTATAACCATGTTAACTGAGCTATGGCATTCCGCATTGTTTTACTGTTTTGACTGGGACTGACTGCTTCCGCCATCTGGGCGGGTAGTTAACTCTCTATCGACGTATCGAGAAATGCTCTAGCGTCTTCCAGGTCAAGCCGTGAGCTTCCATGGAAGTAGTCTAGATGGCAGCAGATGTCTCCAGATGGATTTTTTGGCTTAACCCTCTTTAGACAGCGCCGCAAGCTTACACACGGTCGCATAACTGGTTGCCTAAACGTCGGGTAAGACGACTTCTCACCGCTCAAGGTTCCAGCTATACAAGTGCGTTACAATATAAAAAAGACCTTGCATGAGTAATTCTGTAGACTCAATGAATTTTGTATAAACCATTCCTTCTAACGGCTCGTATTAAAAAGTTAGCGGCGAGTGTCCGACAGTGCTGAATGTTTCTTTGTAATCATGTTTATAGCAAATCTGCCCTCTGCCCTACTTGGTAGGCGGTGAAGGAACTATAAGTGCTATTCAGTGCATCACGTTTTGTCTTTCAGAAAATTTGTTATAATTGGGGCCCCTGAGATCTTAGACTAGTACCAGTTTTAATACAACGATTCCTTTAAAGCTAACCAGTTTTGGTAGTGGAATGGCAAAATCTGTTATGCTTTTGAAAACTGCCTCTTTCAAATGATCATTTTTTTGGTATGGCGGATTAAGCGAGATAGGTGGCGCTACAATATCAGTAAAATAAAAACAACATTCTTAATCATAAGCTTTTATTTAGCTCTTAATAGATGAACTAAAAACTTAAATATAAAGTTAGCGTTTGGAAGTATGCCTTTTCATACTTCTTAACCTTTAAGCCACAATGAAGCCCTTCCATCTGAAGTCTTCCAATAAAAGCGTGTTACACCCTTTTCCCACAAGACTCTTTTTTAATGTTTACTTCTTTCATGAAAAGCTGAATCAAAGCTTGCTTTAAAAAATATTTATTTATTTTTTCTTTTTATCATTTATGATGCTAAATAAGTAGTTTAGTTTCTACCTGATTTACATACGAGTATATTTTAACAAGAGAATTTCACCTCTATATTCCTTATATCACAAGCCTCGCCCTTTTAGCGAAGTTGAGAATCACATTGAGTCCAAGCTCCTTAACGTCCTGAGGAGTAATGGACCCCAGTATAGTCTGCCTATAGTAGCTCAGAGCTTCACAGTGACACAAAACGTGCGCCGAGGTCTCTTCCTATACCCCGCAGCGTTCACAGAAGGGATCCTCAGCCACCCGCATCACGTGCAGGTGGCGCCGTAACGTGTTATGGCCAGACAACAGTCCCACCAGCAACCTTAGGTTGACTCTATCCAGAGATAGGCAGAAACGTCCATCCTTAGCACTGGGCCCTTCAATGAGATCCCGTGCCTGGCGGAGATGTCTGGAGATACTTCTCCATTTCTGAGAGTGTTGTCTTGCAATCCACGTCCCCATTTTCGTCCTAGCTCTATGCGCGGTCACTCCTAGAGCTGGCTCAGGACCAACGAGCTTGCTGGCTGATCCTGTCTTCGCCAGAGTGTCCGCCGTCTCATTGCCCCCTATCCCAGCGTGTCCCGGTACCCATATTAACGATACCGGATGCCTCGCTGCGAAACTTCTACTCATCAACTTAAATGTTCCCTCCTTTTATAATTTTTTGATATTCCCTCGCAGATGAAGATGCTGGCGCATATTGAATATTTGAAAGGTACATGAGTAACAGCCGTTGATGATCTTCGGTGCCTTAATTAGGTCCCCTCCTAATCTTCGCTCAGTGAGTATGTTTTCTATACACATTTACGAGATTGCCCTCACATTCGGAGATAGCGTTTGCTAATATACGAACAAAAGAAAATAGCGGTGATAAAAAAACTGCTGCTAGGTACATACATTTTCGTACAATAACTATTTATGTATAAAAAGGGATTAGGTAAAGTAGCTTTAATGAAGGTTACAGACTGCGTGTATACACTGAGCCACTTAGGCCCTTTCTCAAGCCCCTTTCTTTCCGAATGAAGTTTTAGCCGGGGTTCATTATTCCACGATTGCCGTAGCGTTTTTCAATGTGTTTGCGCTACATATGGGGTGTTTGCCAGCCCATCCGTGGAACACGAGGGCATTATTTAGTTCAGACAGGCACAAGGAATCCCTTCCAGTTTGTAACGCTCCATCAACCCACCTCAATTGAATCCTCTAATTGCCTTTTGATCGAGTTGACGCAGGAATTAATGTTTGATTTCCGTATTCTGATACTTTATCAGATTTTACAATACTCTATACAAGCAGTCTAGATCATAGAAAGTAATAACTTTCTGAAAATAAGCAGCCTCTGAAACGTCGAGAAGCTAAGGTTCAGCGATGTTTGTTTATAGTTTTTTGCTCGTAGCTTTTTCGCCACTCCATTAATTTATAAAATACAACAAGCTTTCTCGTTCCTAGCATAGCAGATACCTGGTGACAAAATCTCGTAAAAATCCAAACGGTATTTTCCCAGTTATAGAGGAGTCAACGATTATCGGACAAATAGACAGGTAGATGACGGAAATGGATGTTTCATGATGAAACATCAAAAAAACATTGCACATAAAGTTGCCGATATAGAGTCAATTCTACAAATCAGTGACAATCTCGAAGACCAACCAAATATTTAATTTGCTATGTAATTGTAATAGGAGATTATAAAAATTTGCTCTTTTGCTGTTAAGTTAGTCTAACTGTCCATCTGCCGCTTGAAAAGTGAGTAGTGCCTTTATTGAGAGAAGATCATTTTACCTTTAATTTCAACTTTGGCCATGTTCACACCGTGGCTAGCCATCAGCTTCTAGAGCATATAACGTACGATATAAACGGGCACAGAGCGGAATAAATGCAAAGACCAGCTCTTTTTATTGATGATCTTTAGTTTAGCTGGTCATGGTGTAATCATAGCCAATTGTCACTGGTTTTGTTCTTGTTCAATCATCACTACGCTGTATGGTGAGCAAAAAGTGAATAAATGAATGAACATCGAGAACTGAGTAGCTATTGCAAGGCACCGACCACTCTCACATTACCAACATGACTGTAAAATTCCACTCAAAATATTAGTTAGTTAAAGATACTTTGTCAACAAGTTTACCCTAACTTGTAATGTAATTCGCATAGAATATCATGCAGCTCATTGTAAGCCGCGGATAAAGATATTAGTCAAAAATTATTTACGGAGGATAAAAGTGTTATCGCTTACAATAACTATAAAAAGGCATATGTTGATTCTCATGACGGACCTATATCAATTTCGTCCCTCTGTAAAGACCCTAAAACCACCCCAAAAGGACGCGTCGCGAGTAATTGTATACGCTTAATCGAACTGTGATCCTGTTGTCACAGATCATTAAGCCGGAAAAGTGTTTGTTGCCTTTTAATGTACGGAGAAAAATGCATACATTCTTGAATAAAGATATCTTCAGGTGGAATATCATAAAACAACGTCTTTTTATTTTTGTGACCTGTTGCGGAACATATAAAGTAATTACCCTAATTATTAGTTTTAAGACTATTTCCGTCGATCCATTTGAGTGCCGTATTTTCTGTTAGTCGTTATTCCTTAATAAATTACTTGAACTTCAGGAAATGTCGAAATAAAGTTACTACCAAAAATAAAACTATTTGATGATTGAAAATTTGTCCAAGCGCAGTAAGGTTACTCAAATAGCCGTTAAAGCATTTGTTTTTCGACGATACTCAGGCTATTCTCGGGATTTCTTGGACCAGTCGATATTCAGAGGCAGAGACACGAAGCTGCAAATGCAAATATATTAATTATAGAAAATTTGTTGGAAAAGTTCTTGAAAACATGAATGAAGAGTTACTGCAAAGCTTTCATTCCATCTAACACTGACCTCAATCAAGGAAAAGGACGGGGTACACTTTAACCCTTTGTCTCCCAGAAGTCAATTTTACGACTACTCTAATTATTACCCAAAGGTACTTTAAAATCTTTCATTTCAGTTCTTTTACTATTTTCTAATACCAAACCGTAGAGCTTAGAACGCTGAAGGCACTTCAAAGTACCGAATAAACGAACTTATATTTGAGATATATCTTGGCAAGACCGTCAGTAACGTCATATATTAGCAAATGTTATGATAGCTTGCAGGTTAGAAAGTGTAGTGCGATTTGAGTCGATCTAAAATTAAGTAATTTTGACTTATAAAGTTCGATATTCATATTAAGTTGAAGGTGAGCACCTTACTTATGAAATCCAATATATAAATATTATTTTCTAATTATTTTGAAATATATATACGTCATTATTTATTTGGTACTTACAAGTACCGTTGGTACTAGGTTATGTTTATGTAGCAGTCCTCATGATTTCATTTTTGCAGAATGTCATCAAATTGGGAAAGAAAGCGTTCACTAACTGATGCTGAGTTATTGGAATTAGTGGAAAATGATGACTTAGACGATTTTCTACCATTAAATAATAATATAGAGACAGACACTGAACCTGCTTCTGATGAGGAAGAAGTTCAAGATAATCTGCAGCTGGAGGCTGAAGAGCAAGTAATTCAACCACAACAATTTGAAGAGTGTATTGAACAAGAAAATGAACCTGAGCGTATTTGGAAGAAAATAGAAAAAAGTGCCATACCATTGCCTGAATTCAATTATGCTTCCTGGGAGGAAGTTTATTTTAGTGAATGTACAACTGCCACTGACGTGTTTGCAAAGCTGTTAGGTGAAACACTACACATTATTACTTTTCAAACAAATTTATACGGCACACAAAAAGGTAAAACTTTAAACATTAGTGAAGGAGAAATTCTGGCATTTATCGGAATAAACTTTCTTATGGGTTATCACGTTGTTCCAAATATTGAAAGTTATTGGTCCACTGCAGATGATTTGAAAGTACAAGTAGTACCTGAAACAATGTCAAGAAATAGGTTTCAAACTATACTATCACATTTGCATCTCAATGATAATAGCCTTATTCCAAGTAATAATACAGACAGGCCATTTATTCACTCCTTGAATTCGATGTTCCTGAATTACGTGGGACAACAAAAGATGTGTGTGGACGAATCTATTGTAAAATTCAAGGGCCGCTCTTCAATAGAGCAGTACAATCCTATGAAGCCCATAAAAAGAGGCTACAAGTTTTGGATTTTGAGTGACATATCCGGGTTTGTAAAGAAATTTGAAATTTATCAGGGAAAGACTGAACAGATTACTAAAAAATTTGCAAATTACAGTTTGGGAGAGAGAATTGGTCTACAATTGACTGAGCAAGAATGGCACAAAAATAAGATCATTTATTTTGATAATTATTTTACCAGTATTAGAAGCAACAGAAAGGGGTTACCTAAAGCAATGACAAATGATAAAAGTTTGAAGCGAGGTGAATTTGATCATAAAACTTCAAATACTGGCATTACTTTCTACAAATGGAAAGATAATAAACTAGTTACATTTGTTTCTAATTTTCATGGCACTGAAACTACTCAAATAAAGAGAAAGCTAAGGAATGGCACGACTTGCTGGATCGGTGGACCTCAAATTGTTGAAGACTATAGTAAATTTATGGGAGGGGTAGATTACCATGATCAACTACGCCAGTGTTATGGTATTGATAGGCGCTCAAAGAAATGGTGGCACCGTATATTTTGGGGCTATCTTGAAATGAACGCATAAGTCTTATACAAAAAAACAAGAAATGAACCAAAAATGACACTTTCATCATTTAGAAGAGAAGTGACTCTTGGGTTATGTAGCAAATCTCCAAAATTCACTGAAAGGAAGAGAAAATCTACAAACTCAGGACCGACTCCCAGAAAAAGGCGCTACAACTACAGTGTATCATCAGAAATACGATTAGGAAAGAGAGGAAACCACTGGCCTAAATTCGTTGAAAGACGTGGACGGTGTGAAATGTGTAGTGCTCAAGGAACTCAATCTAAACCACACTCAACATGTTCTAGATGTGGTGTTTTCCTCTGTGTAAATGAAAAAAAGAACTGTTTTTCACTGTACCATGATGTATCATAATCTAATCTATTATCAAATGAATAAAAAATTAATTACTTTTTTTATTTTCTGGTACAGTATGACCACCAAAGGTACTTAGTAGTACCACTTAGAGAAATATGTCAAAATGCTATTTTGCTGCGGTCACTTTCTGACCTATTTATAGCTTGAACTAAAACAGTAACAGATTTCAAATGGTATAATGAAAAATACATGATTTCGACTTCTGGCATTTGAGGGTATGGTAATTTTGTGGTACTTAGAAGTACCTTCAGGAGACAAAGGGTTAAACCAAGAGAAACTATATGGGAACTGTGGGCAGTGATTTTAGTACACTGTGAGGAATCCGATAATGACGTTATATCAGCAATGACAGTTTAAATTATTTATCTTCAAACAGCATTCTCCTCGAATATATTGTTTTATTTAATCCTTAAAAATAAAAGCAAAAACAATAAATTAGATGTTACGTCTTGAAAAATCATGGAAAACGTCACAAAAGCATAATCTAGAAGGTTGTGAAGCAATATAACGTGGTCCCAAGAATTCCAACACATCGAGATTGCCACTTTTATACAAGATATTATGATGGTATATTTTTAGTCGAAACTACGCCCAGCCAGACGCCTGCCCATACATTTGTTCATTTTCCACTGTCATCCTATACCCAGTCATTATTAAATTTGACAACATTTTGATATTCAATTACTCGACCAGCAAAGCTTTGTGAGCAGCAACAGAGAGAGACAAAGTCAAAGCTCACCTCCTCCTGCTCAATCGTAGTTTCGCCGTTCACTCCGAGCCCAGACTCAATTAATGCAACAGTAATTAAAGATGCTCCAATTACCAGGCTAGATTGTACAGCGACGTTCGACCTGCGGTAAGGGCTTTACGGAGGAATACCAAATTGTATTGAACGAAAGTGTAATGGTGGAATTTGAAAAAAATACAAAAATTTTGAAACTGAAATATTATGTCTTTTGGATATTATATGACTTGTACATCACAAAAAAACCATGTCACTCGTTTCCGTCGGTCTTTCTTCCTGTCTGTCTGTTTGTCCGTTAATTGTATAGCCGCCTATAACTTGAGAAGTACCGCTCAGATTTTTTATAAATTTTCACACAAGGTTACTACTATAATCGGTATAGTGTAGACTTTGTTTTTTGACGTTTCAAAGGTCATTTTCGGGAAATATTTATAGGAATTGAAAATTGTGGTTAGGGGTTGTAGGGGGTTGTTGTTTCAAAAAAAAAATCCGAAATTTGATCCTATTTTCTTATGCCGTGAATAAACCTAATACAAGAATCTTGAACAATTTGAATTTTCCTGCAACTTTCTATATCCAAACTGCTATGGTATATAGGTGAAAGTTACGAGAACTGTGACAGTACAAGAATTTCACATAAAATTTTTTAGTGTTATAATTCAAATCCTTGCGATGGGGATAGAGGATCTTGAGTGAAGAATAGGCATTTTTTGTATTCATAAGTACCAGTTTTCGGAAACGCAATTTTGAATCGAGTATCAATCCTAGGTTGTTCCCTTCTTCTAATGGTTTAATTGGAACATTGTCAGTTATGATACTGAAATTATTTTTGATTTTTTTTCGAACTCGAATGGAACCAAAAAAAAAGGAGAGTGGACTTTTTCGGCTTTAATATTAAAGAAGTAGGCTGTAACAGTTGTGATCACAATCTGTCATCGATTTCAGAATGATTTTTCTTTCTTAAAAAGCTCATTTTTAAAGATGAGTAGGATAAAAACAGTGTTTGCATATATCTGACCACCATTTTCAGAATATACCACAAAAAATACAGTTACACTTTACTGCAATCGAACTACCATATTTTAATGTTTCCCATATAGTCGCTTCCGTCCTTCAATTTTGCCAAAAATATGAAGCATTTGACGACATTTGCCTGGGGTAATTTTGATATCACCCATCCCAAACCATTGAATATAACCAAGCAGAATTTTCCACAATGTTATTTGATTTGTATAATCTAAGGGGAAACATCTTATACAGGGTGTTTCACGACTTATCCGATAAATTTCAACCACATATGCACTGTTACGAAAGAAGTTGATTTCTCAAAATAAAATGTAATAAAAGTCCTACAGAAATTAAGTTATGCAGCTGAGTTTCAATAATAAATTAAAAAATAAATATCTGTATTTTGCGTTCATCGTCGTGATATTAGAACACGCATTAATAATTTATTGTAGCAAATGTTGTACCAAACAACTGACGAAAATAAAATACCAGGAATTTTTTGTTTTTTCATACTGATAAGAACGTGTAAATGAGGTTTAATCTGTATCGTGGGTGATCTGAATGAAGAACGGTCGATTTTTGTGAAGTTAAAAAAGAAAGTATTTTGCGAGTTTATGTTTTTAGTTATTTATAAATAAAAATGGCACATGTGTACACTAATGAGGAGTTTGTGGACATTTTTTTAGCGTACGGAGAAGCAGGGCAAAATTCGCGAGCGGCTTCTCGTTTGTATGCACACCTATTTCCGAATAGGCACATACCACATCACGAAACATTTAGTTCAATTGTTTTACGTGCACGTGCTAGTTGAGATGTTCGTCCACAGCGTGTTTTAAATGCCGAAGACGAAATTATGGATATTATGGAAGAAAATCCGAGAATAAGCACAAAGCGGTTAGCCCAACAGATCCCAGAAGTGCCACATGCAACCGCGTGGCGCATATTACATATTATTTTATTATCTCGATTTCTGTAGGACTTTTATTAATTTTTTTTTTGATAAATCAACTTCTTTCGTAACAGTGCGTATGTGGTCAAAATTTGTCGGACAAATTGTGAAATACCCTGTATATTATACAGAGCAATAGCTTCTTTGGCAAAAATAAGGAAAATCTTTTCAATTTCCACTCTGTGCTCGTCTCACCGTATTTTTAATATTTTCCTAATTAAAATTATTTCTCCCAGTTTCCGCTTTAATTAGAGAATTTGGCGTCTTGTGCCGTTCACAGAACCGAGCAAATTAATTAGTTGATTAACTTTGTTGCTGAGTCAACAACAGAAATAATGAAATTTAAACTTCTTAGTTCGTTCGGTAAACATGCGGCCGAGACGAAGATTAATGGAGGAGAGCGATCTCAAGAAAATTGTGTTAACGGGTTAGAAGGAATATTATAACGGAATTATTCCTTGACTAAATAAACAAGAACCGTCCTCAGAATAAAGGGAGCATGGAACTGGATAGATTGACGAAGCAGAACCTAGCCCGGCAGGTAGAATTTATCTTGCAATGCTTCTCACAAGATTAACAACGTACCTATACGTATCCAATAATTTCATTAAAAAAAATAAGAAAACAAATTTGAAAAATGGATATTGTACTATTTTGGATCGCTGAATACAAATCTTTCGTTTGTCATACTTTTCATTTGAGCTTTAAGGATGACGTTTAAAACAAATGCCAAATTTGGGTTAAACCCAGAAACCGACAAACAGGGATTTTGAGAATAATATAAATTGAGGTTATTTATAGGTTATTGGACGTTGAAATGAGGATGGCCCTAGTGAAAGAAATATAATATCCTCATCTCAAGAAGGTACGTGCGGAGGTTTTTAATTTGATTCAGACTCTGTTACGGAACAACCTCATTGTGACATTGAAATAACCTCCAGATGCCGTCGCCAGAAAAAACAAACATTTTGGGCTCAGAGACCCAAAATACCCATGGGTGGACGTGAAGTCACCTCTAGGTAAAAACAAACGCTGCCAGATTTTTATTCAGTGACCCAAAAAAACTACAATATTAATCTTTTCAAAATTTGTTAAGCAATTTCTCTAAATTTGGTTTTGAAATGTTCTTGATCCCGAAGTGATAGAGGTAAATCAACCGTGCCATTAAGAGCAGCGACCCCAAAAGCTCAAAGACCAAAAACCGGAAGCCCCCTATGGAGTCTAGTTATAATTCTTGGATAAATTCTGGACCCGTGTAATTTTTTGAACGTTTTTAATTAATTACAACTTCTGGTTTTCACAGGTATTCTTGTTTAGGGAAGTAAGTTCCGCCACTGCACCAACCTTTGTCAAGTGTTCAAATCTAACAACGGAAATTTTCAAACAAACTTCCTGAGGCCTAATTTTTGAATGAATAGTCAATTGCCGGGTGTCCAGGCAACCAGCTAATAAAAAATGGAAATTTAATTTAATAAGCCCGTGTTCTATTGTGCGTTGAATAACCCTTTATCTTTTCTGGTACCGACTGCATAAGCGGCGATATACGGGTAATTTGGTATTACACTGGTTTGGTTTTCCAATTTTAAATCCGTTGCACATGCCTTAGTATGTTTCTTTTTCCGTAAATTGGTTTACCTAGGATTGTGTGACATATTTTTAGCTTACGATACGCCAAAGGATCAGGGGGTCTATGCTTCGTTTTTGGCCTTGGAAATAACTCAAATTTCAGATTCATCGTATCTCTGAAATGTTTGCATTTAAATATTTCAGAAAATATGCATTTTGAAACATGTTTCTTTTCATGTTAGCACTTGATTGTTTTTCAAATGCAATGTTGGCTTTTTCGTCCATAATTTCAACCCATTTCCAAATATTTTTCCGAATTTTCCTAGAATCGTTTTAATGTTTTCTTGATTGTGTTTGTAGCGGGATTTTAAGACAAATTGCACATTAACATTGCCACTTTTCCTCCTTTGTAATATGACATAATTAGAATTTCAATATGACGTTTCATCCCTTGTCCTCCAGCATCAAATTTATTTTTTCTTATGGACGCCATTTTGGATTTTTATACAAGTGAATAGAGCTGTTAGTTCTGATTCCAAAAATCTATAACTTGTCATACATTGACATTGCCAAACATTAGTTTTCCCAAAAAACAGAATTACCCAGGTATTCCTTGGAATTACCAGATAGTCTTTTGTTTCGCATACCAGATTTTTTCTCCTGAAATCATTTTTTCTGACTTTGATTGAGATGGGATTTCAATCAATTTCTCTCCTTTACAAGATGACGTGGTCAAATTTTTAATTCGAGGTTTCTTCTTTCGAAATCCATTACCAAATTTGTTTTTTCATATGGATGCTCTATTGGAATTTTGTACCTTTAAAAGGAATTTTCATTCCTAAGGAAAATTATAAGCAGAGGTAAATGATATTAGATGTTCAAAACCTTGGCAGGAAAGTCTGGCTCTTCTCTGAACATTGTTTACTGCTTGGTTTATTTCCCTTCTTCGGTCTTCCTAATAAACAATTTGAGGTATTTGATAACTTCAAGGCCTACCTAGGAAATTCTGTCTTTTTCAATAACAATGTCAATGTACGACATTTCCATTTTTGGAATCAGCATCAAAAAGTCTCGAATATGGTGTCCATAAGAAAAAATAAAGTTGATACTGGAGGGGAAGAGACGAAACGTCATATTGAAAGTCTGTATGTGCCATATTATAAAGGAGAAAAAATGGCAATGTTAATGTGCAATTTGTTTTGAAATCCACTACAATTAAAGTCGTCAGGAAAAAATTTAAACGATTTTGGCAAAATGTTTACGTCTCTCTCCGGAAGTACTTTGAATTTCGATACTTCCTAAGATGCATTCTGTTAGTTACCTAAACACGCAACTTTACAACCCATTTGAGTGGCCTCGTATCTCTTAACGTTTCCGAGATCTCAATGGTGAGGACCGACTTTGAAACATCCGGTATAACAATGGAAGTGTTGTTTTACTGCACTCACAATAAAAACAAAAGCTTAAACAAGTCAATACACAATTAACAAGGCTTTGAAAATCACAGCATACTATTACTATTATAAAACTGTTTGGTTAACGAAATCTTAAAAATATTATTGCTCCAGATGGGTATCAACGCTCGAATATTTTTAACGAGTCGCCCCTGCCAGCAGTCGGCAGTATCATAATCTTCGCCAGGTAAAAAAGTACCTCCCTTGTTGAACGTCGGATAGTGTCATTCTCTGAGTAGCTATATACAACGCCAAGCAATTTGATCCACACGACGTAAGTTGAGAACACTTTAAAGACAGCGCCCTGCACAAAGGGAGAATTATATGCAAAGTACAAAACACGGTTGTCGGATCTTTTGGTATAGGTACTATACGCAGAGTGGACGTACCGCCTGTTTTTCACGATAAAGGGCATCAAGGAAGCGGCTTTGTGGTACTTAGGCGACTTTCGTTAGCAATGTAAGGCTAAGAAGGCTATGTTGAATTAAATATCTAACGTATACGTCTGACGATTCAAGTGTTTAATGAAAATTCTTGGTGAATAAGAAGTGTTTTTTTTCCGTCTAGATGACCATAACCAACAGCAAACAACGATGTTTCAGGCTTTTTAACAATTATCAGTAGCCATTTGGAGACAAGCAAACAAGCGTATATGGGTTTTATATTGTATCAGCTGTTATCATGCGACTTCGCACGTTTGAAACTGTTACTAACCCAAATCATTGTTTTTTAAGTAATAATATGAACTTCTGATCATGTTTTGTATCTCTGAAGGCATTATTAGTAAAGTGATATCCAACTTGCATTCTTGGGACAGGACCAGTCACAAAAAATATGGAAACCGATTCTCAGTCGATTTGTCTAAGCATTCATTTTTGAAGACCAAAAATGGATTAGACGATGTTTAAACTTCAAGGATTGATCCTTTAAGTTGAACACATTTAACACATTTTTAAACGGGATTGAAGCACGTGTACAACAGAAATCTTCAGATTAAACTAGGTTTCCGTCTAAACTATAGTTAAATAGTATTGGCGTAACAGGCAATAAGTTGTTATTTTTATTCTATTGTTTGTTTTTTTTACAAAATGTTGGCAACAAATAGACATCTTGTATTTTAAGAGACAAATGTAGTAGTGTTTTAGTTTTCTTTAACTAAGTCTAATGATATTTGATAAAGACTGATCATTACATATTAAATAGAGTTTGTTTTTTCTTACAGATCTCGCCTGCCATTTTGATTTACACATCTCCCATATCCCATATCATACTCCCCAGTTAAAAGTTTCGGTTTCCGCTGAAATACTGGTTTCGATCGAGTACTATCAATATTATGCTAAAAGAAATATTTTGTTAAAACACTTTGTAGGAAGATGTTGGGAGGTGTAATGTTGATCGTGTTGTCGCAAGTTGATTTTTATTTGTTGATACTGGAATACCTAGATCCGGCACGAGTTGCTCGATAATTCACCAAACTTAAAGGAAGGTTATGTCGCACTCTTGATGCATTTGAGAAGCTGCGAAGAGAAAGTCCTTTGTTACAAGACTTGTCTAGTAGGTGTCTAGATTCGGCGATAAAAACGACTTTTTAAATCAAGAATTCTAAACTTTTCAAGTGGGAGACGTACTTGTATTAAATAGAGGATGCCTTGATGTCACTGTTCTGTTAGATCGGTTGGGTATAAAATAGGAAATGCCTTCAGCTCTGGGAGGAAATCAATGACAGCTATCCACGGAATTCGCCCATGAATCTCGTTTAGTTACCACGACAAGAAGGGTAGTTCGAGAAATATTCAAATACTGCATGTACCAAATCTAGGAATCTTAATAAAATATAACTCATGATCTTATTGATTGGTACCATCGTCCGATTATTATGGAAGGTGTTAATAACGGCGCAAAAGGCAACAGCCGGACCAGCGTTAGACGAAGTAGAAGGTATACACAAAACGGGATTTACTCACGTTCTTAGACCCGGATAAAGTGTCGGTTATCTTATCAAAGGGCTTATGAAAGTAACGAGGATTTACTTGATAATGTCACAATGATGGAGTTTGCTTATCTTAAAAAAAATGACTCAAACCATTCAATATGTCGTAAGCAAACCTAAACAATACAACGCAATAGTCAATAAAAAAAACTGAAACTACTTTCACATTGTGCAATTTTTCTTTCGCTTCCAGCATGACCTCAACTTGATCTTCTATGCGTCGTAATCTACAATAAATCAACTACGACTTTCTGGCCTTGAAAAGCTAACTGCAGTTCTATTCCAGCATAAACATATCAAAATTAACTTGCCTTGAAACTGACCTTATAAGGATCGTATGGTTCTCAGAGTTTTTGGTCTGAGAACTACTATCGGCACATTCGCTATTTTTGCAAAGCAGACTTTATTACTCAGAAACTCTCCATAGGGCTGCTTTAGTTCCTTGCACACTTCTGACCGGGAAGGCAAGAAATACATCATACTGAATTTTTAGACAAATCAACTAGGAGCCATTTTTCATATGTTCTGTGCCTGGTCCTTTGGTTGCCGTATTAAAGGCACCACCTACACGTGGGCAAAAACGCCAGGCAGCAAGCGGTCCATATTTCAAACATCAATTTTTTGAAACCGTACCCACCTCCAATAGCAAACGTGTAGCGTGTCACTGGGTAGCTCTTTTTGAGCTCAAAGAAGTTATTTATGGCGCCTAGTTTTAAATCTTAATCCGTTCAGTATTATACAGTACTTTAGAAAAAATGTCTATAGTAAGAGTCCAAATATTGTTTACAACCCTGTATACTATTTTTCACGAGTATCCATCACATTTTGACGTCTACGAAACAAGTAACATATTTGGATTTCGCTAGAGCATTCTCGTTTACCCTGGCTATCATTCCGTAATGAACGAATACCATCTTATTTTATTAATAAATGTCAAATTGACATACTTTATCATCGTGTTTCATTTATTTATATATTTCTATTTGTAGACCAAAACTCCAGCTATTAACATAAAAAAACAAATGTAGCAAAAAATATATAAAACTTGATATTTTGGTGACAACAAAGAGTAACGATCGTAGTTCTTTTTCTAGATGTCTTGTTATCTATCTTGTTGTTGGTTTACTTTTTTATGGATGTATCATTTATTCCTATCGCGGGTACCAAAGCATGGAATATGTATTTTTCTTGTTATAGCTCCGATGGGACAAATAATCAAGACACAAGCCATCATAATTCTGGTTCTATATGTTAATGAATTCACAATAGGAGTAAATGATACATCAATAAGAAGTAACAAGAACGATGGCAAGACATAGAAAAAAACTACGGTTGACATTATCCTTTGTCTGATCGGATCACCAAAAGTCTCAAATAGTATGGATTCTTGTGTTACATATTTATTTATGTTAATAGCTGGATATGGAGTCTTTGACGACAAAGAGAATATATAGTAAATACAGTTAAAAGCCGTTTATACTTATAACACGTTCTGCTTTGACTATGTACCCATGTTAAAACTAAAATTGACTAGTTATAACTAGTTTTAAGCAGCAGTTAATTCTAGTTCTACTATTCCACGAGTTAAGTCAAAATGGTAGAACAGCGCGTGCTAAACTTCACCCAATAAAGACGTTTTATTATTATTATACAGGGTGTTCATTTGAAAACTTCCCACCACAAATTTATCGAAAACCACTGATTAAAAGAAAAAACTCTGAGACACGTCAAAAGATTTGCTAAATTAGTTTTAACCGACGTTCATTTTTAAGCAGCAGCTAATTCTAGTTCTAACAAAGACAAACTCGTTATAACTAAGTACGGGTTCTGGCTGTAACATATACATACAAAGTACTGTATAATTCTGAACGGACGAAGATTTGAAACTAGGCGCCACAATAACTTTACTTAGTGCTAAAAGCAGCTATTGGGGGTGGGATCCAAATTACATACAATCTCTGGCATCATCATTTAACATAAATTTTCCTGAAGTGGTATAAGAGTTTCGTGTTGTTTGTGGAAAAGTGCGCAAAAAGATGGAGGACCGGTCCTGACCGCGGAAAGAAGAATAAAGATGGGAAGTGGCAGACATAGATACTGCTGGCTGGCGAACGTAAAGTGTGAGAACTCCGACAGTTGGTCTGGCGCTGACCGTCCATCCGGAAAATTCGTTTGTGAAGGAAAATGGAAGCGGGTTTTTCTAAAGACAAATGATGTACGGGGATCCATACTAATGCGCGCTCCGCTACATGCCGCCCCCTTAAACTTGGGAAAATTGTTTCAGCAACATCCCATTTAACACTATTACCACTCCCGGGCGATTCTTAAACGGTTTTTCATGCCATCAGGGCAATTACTGCGCTTCTTTTGCCGCTGTAGGCTGTTTATTTGGTAGAATAAGCCGGCTAATCATAGGGTAGGATGCCCGTTTATTCGGCATATCAGGTAATTTAGCCGCTCCTCGAAAATTAATTGGAGACATGACAGTTTATTTTTCAAAACATGTTACTGTTACCGTGATTACTAATAAATGAAATAAAAAAATACGTGTTTGAAAGAAGCTTTTATTTCTCTGTTTATAAAACAGACTAAACACTTCATAATAATGTTTTTCCGGTTTATACTTAACTAACGATGATGCTGCTTTGACTCAAGTTTTCAAACAAACGCGTGTTACACTTTTTTCACTCTTACTGTTAAAATGTATCGTGCTTTTGTTTGAAGGGAGCTTTATTAAATTAAATTAATTAAATATTGAGAAGTATGACAGCATAATTTCAATCGGAAAAAAGTGTCTTCTTAGTTCGTTTTATCAACGGCTAAATAAAAGATTTTAAAAACGTAATTTTTCTTTTATATTTTTTTCGTTTTTCAGTATCTATGATATCAAATAACTAGTTAAGAAATGTCTATCTAATTTACATATTTTATTTATATCATAAGATGTCAATCGATATATCTTAAGTATACTTGTTCAATTTACCGTAGAAATAAAGCATGCCTATACTTTAAAACCTGAAGTTGAATATAGTCATTTTATATAATAGTAATTTAATCAAACGTCATATTTCGATTGGTTTGCTTCGATTTATTACAGAGTTCCCATGTCCATCTGCTGACTATCATCAAATCAGCTCCATATCATAATAATATTGCATTATCATATTAGACGTCCGCCATGTTGGATTTAGAAAGAAGCCGTTCTTCATTCATAGAGTCTTTTTATTTGATACTGTAATGATAAGTTGCTATTTTGTGGAGGATGTCATATTAAATTTAGAGTGACGTCACATTGCTTAATGTGTTTCTCTCATCAATCCCTTTCATTCGATATCCATATAGTAGGGAAATTGTGAAGTGGCCGCCGTATTGGATTTGGACTGATGGCACTTCACTTGTGGTGTAATACTCATCTTACATTTGATATACATGTCCTAGGGATTACTATAGAAATAATAATTCACCATTTTGTAGCATCTGCTATATTGAGTTCATAATGGAGGCATTTAGTTCATTGTGTATGGGTATATAAACGCTCAGCTCAATCGGTTAAGGTTCAAAGTCCAAAATTAAGTTTCAAGATTTGCTCCCAGACATACTAACACACTAACATACATAGTAAGATATTAACAGGTAAAGTTAAATAGAAGCTTGTAAAAAGTGCTTAGTGACGATCAAAAATGGCATGATCTCATAGTTCTGATACATTGTTAAAACTGCTTACTTTACAGAAAGCTGGAGATGTTTCTCCACCTCAAAGGGAGTCTCAGTAGGTCGCTGGCCAGCGCGTCGAGCTTGCAACTTGGGGTTCGGATCACCGCCTCGGAAATTAATGCCTTGCCTTTTATGTTGTGGTGTCTGTACCACGCACTTGGTGAGATATTAACAGGTACATCTCATCACTAGAACTGGTTTATTATATCAGTTACCAGTAGTATGGAGTAGTACAGTGTCGGCACTACCAGGTCAGCAAAAGGTCAAAGGTGGCCTAGTTGTCATACTTCGCCTCCCCATTACTACTTCTCCACCTCGGAGAGCCCACCTTTCTAACGTTATATTGTTTTCCACAAACCCCACATTCGCTCCAAGTACCAAAAGTCTCACATTGAAAGAATACCTACAAACTTATCATCACATATCCTCGTGTGCTCCGGCCTTCACTTTAGTGAGGCTTGCTGGCCCACTGACATCCAAGCTAATGTCGTGCATGTTGCACAGCCTATCCAGACATTATTTTACAAGCACTTATTGTTTTGATAGTCGCTTGTATACGAGTATTAGAGCAGATACTGATGGAGTCTAGTCTTCTGTTTTTCTTGGATTGGAGGCACTTGAACAAAACTGAAGATACCTCTGTCTAAAATATGATAAGCTACCCATTAGGAAATACTAATAAGCTTGTTCTGAATCAAAATCTCCAAAAGTAATAAATGATAAATATTTTATATCATATTGTTGAATTAAGAGTAACAAACTCTAAATTTCGACACTTAAATCTTTTATATTATTATAATAGGAAATAAAGGCGTCGGTTACTATTATTATATACTTTTTCATCGTCGGCTCCTGAATAGCGTCACCCATCCATGGCTGCCTTATGCACCCATGCATACCGCTATGGCCTAGGTCCCTAGGTACTTGTCCTTGTGGAACCTTGGCGGCGTCATGTCAACAATGTGGTTACGGTCTAAAACTACGTGTACCCATTGATCTGCTTTTAAACCTTTCACATTTCCGACTTGATTGCAGCCATCGTACTGAAGAGATGCGCAGCGGAGCTTGCTCCAGTTCTTTCGCGTCTCTTCCAGATATCTTATGAATCCGGCACCTTCCCAGAAAACTGGAAATTTGCTCATGTCCAGCCTATCCCAAAAAAGGGTCTAAGACCGACCCTTAGAACTACAGGCCTATAGCTCTGCTTTCTGTTATAAGTAAAGTGATGGAGAGGTGCATAAATCGCGAGCTTCTGGACTACCTCGAACGTCACAGCTTGATTAGCGACAGGCAGTACGGTTTCCGGCACCAACGATCCACAGGGGACCTTCTAGCTTACGTCACGCAATTGTGGAGTAAACTCATCCAGTCTCATGTCGTTGCTCTTGACATCACGAAAGCGTTCGCTCAGCTGTGGCACGCTGCCCTCTTAGGCAAACTTCCATCCTATGGCCTCCCAGAAAAGCTTTGCAGATGGGTGGCTGACTTTATCTCTGGCCGCAAGATATCCGTCGTAATTGACGGATTCTCCTCTTCATCCCACAACGTCAACGCGGGTGTTCCCCAGGGATCGGTCTTGGCTCCAACACTGTTTCTCTTACATATTAACGACCTCCTTTTCTGCACGATCAACCCAATCCACAGCTTCGCTGATGACAGCACTCTACATGCAGGAATTCAGAGTGACCAGCCGATCTCTGCCGCTGAGCTGGAAAAAAGAAGACTAGCGACGACTTCTTCTCTGATAAGAGACTTTGAGGCTATCACTGCTTGGGGACGCAACAATCTTGTACAGTTCAATGCTTCCAAAACACAGTACTGTACTTTGACGAACGAAAAGCGTCCTAGCGCTCATACAGTTTCGATGGACGGCCGAGTTCTACCAAAGAGATATTCATTTTGGCTGGTCGGAGTCCAGATCACCGAGGACCTGATCTGGCACGAACACATCTCGTCAATAGCTGCAGCTGCTGGGAAAAAGCTAGGCTATTTGTTTAGGGCTAAGAAGTACTTTTCTCCGCATGACTTTCTCACTCTATACAAGGCCCAGATAAGGCCTAGCCTCGAGTATTGCTCACACAGTTGGGGTGCTGCCGCCCCGACTACATTGTCCATGCTCGATGCTGTCCAGAGGAGGGCGGTCCGGCTGATCGATGGCTCTTCTCTAACAGACAGTCTCGGGACTCTTTCGCACCGGCGGGCCGTGGGCGATCTAGCTCTTTTCTATCGCTACACCAACGGGCTTTGCTCCTCAGAGCTCTCTTCCATGATGCCGCCGCGCGATGTGCCTGCCAGACAGACCCGCCTGACTTCGGCGTCCCATCCTAACCGTGTCAAACTTCGTACATCCAGAACTGGCCGATACGACCGCTCCTTTGTCCCGAGGGTGTCTAGATTGTGGAACAATCTACAAGAGGAAGCTTTTCCCAGTTCTACTAACCTTAGGCAGTTCAAAAATCGTATTAACAAAATTTCTTTGGGATCATCATAGCAGCCGCGGTGTTCTGGAATTTAGGCTTCTGCCTGCGCGGCTGTTTCGATATAAAAAAAAAAAGATAATCTCTCACCCAAGACAGTTCCTTTTCACGTGCCCCTTTCTGCTCTTCAGGAAGAACTGATATCTTGATGCTCTTGGCCCCAAATGATATTCAACAGTACTGTACTAGTTAGTGTCCAATTATTCGAAATCCTCGATATCCAAATACGTTTTCAGAAGATTCATATTAAAAAAGGGTAGGTATACAGCATTGCCTTGCCCGTTGTTCAATACTGATTGTTTTCGATTCTCTGTTGTTTTCAGCAACAGTAGCTGTTTGGTTCCAGTAAAAAACGACGATAAGTTTGTTATCTTTATCGACTAGCTGGATGTTCTGCAAGGAGTTAATTATCTAGTATGTTCGACCCTTTTCAAGATCAATGAAGCAGATGAATACAGGTTTTCTTATTCCCTTACACCGTAGGAGGATTGTTTCCATCGAAAATAGTACTTCCTTGTTTTTAAGGCATTTTCTGAATTCAAACTCTTTACTCATTATTCCCTCACATAGAACTGGTTAAGGAAGATTCAAAACAGTAACCAAGCTACTTTCTGCTTATTGACTGTGACAGCTGTTCAAACAAATCGCTAAACGACTAGATTAAAAAAGCATTCACCTAAATTATATCTTCAAAACGACGAAAAATCACGTTATTCCGTTCCTTATAAGCTCAATGCCAGAAAACAAAATTCAATTTACTTTTCTTCTGTACGGCTGTACCTACAGGGGACTTTTTTCCTCCCGGTGGCGTGTTCGCCGTTTTGAGACATCGACTAAATCGAATACTCCACGGGAGGTATAATAGAGAATCAAACGTAATTTAATTTCAACTCGATTTTAAATATTTAGTTTTTGATTGTAAAAGTAAGAGAGCTTGCTGCCTGTCCCGTGACAGAGTGACGTTCTCCGTTTAGGGCTAATCAAAGCAAATATCACTCTATCCATAGTCAAATAGTCCTTATGTTGTACAGGATATCCCGAAATATCACGTCAATCTCCCGTATGAATAAATAACTCAAAAGGTACTGTCAAAACGTTGTTTGAAGATTCCTTATGGAGGACACAGGCTCCTAAAGCAGTCTACTAGAAATTGCTTTTTCTCAAATAACTTTTAAACAACACTATTCGCTGGGAGACAAAGGGCATTTTCGCGCTGATACATGCATAGTATCTATGGTGACAGTTTAACATTTGGTATTGAAAATGACTCATTTTTGACACCGAAGCAGACACGCAGGCAGAAGTCTAAACGCCTTGGCATTTAGGCTTCGTTTAGACCAATCAGAGAATAAAATAAATAGAAATAATTTACGGGTCCACATCTTTTTCATGCATGGAAAAGATGCTGCAAGGATAGAGAGGCGTTTACACACTGTTTGTACCATTTGCATTTTTAACAAAATTGCTAATAATTAGGCAACCCCTCAGTCCGCCATTCTGAGATTTGGAGTGCTGAATTTTGAGTCAAAAAAAACTTACACACCTCAGCTTTTATCTTATTTGTTACTTTTCCGAATTTTAATTTTTGCTCATACAGGGTGGTCAAAAACGCAACTTGTAGCCTTTCACAAAAATTTCAAATGCATCACCCTGTATATTGGTGCAAGTTTGGATTCAATTTTTCATAAGCTTTTTTGTATAAGTTTTGATTCAGATAAAGTCACTAGATTTTGAGTTATTAAGCTTTTAATAGAACAACACACCAAAATTAAGGAAAAAAAATCACATCGTTCATGGAAACAAAAGGCAAACAGTCGGCTAGTTCCATATTGCCACTAAGAGTACAGATTTGACGTAAAAACTAATAACAATCAGAACAGCATAAATCAGCTTCAAGCGTAATAGAGACACCTGGAGTAACAATCGTTGGATCGGTCGTGATGGGCCTATATCTTGGACTCCAAGATCACCACATATGACACCGATGGACTTCTTTCTATGGGGCTACGTTAAGTAAGAGGTTTATAGATACCCCGGAAAATATGAAGGAAAGGATTAAGGATGCTTTTCTGAACATAAGGGAACACATGCTGCGGGATGTTCAACGGTCATTGATCATTTTTGTAGATTAGGTCTTGAGTAGTGATACCTAGTTGTTTGTTTATGTTGTTGTTATAGTTGGTTTTCTCTATTACGCTTGAGCAGATTTATACTATTCTGATTGTTTTTAGTTTTTACGTCAAATCTGTGCTCTTAGTGGCAATATGGAACTAGCCCACTGTTTGTCTTTTGTTTCCATAGACGATGCGATTTTTTTTCCTTAAGTTTGATGTATTGTTCTAGTGAAAGCTAAATAACTCAAAATCTATTGATTTTATCTGAATTAAACCTTATACCAAAAAAAAGCTTACGAAAAATTTAATCCAAACTTGCACAAATATACAGGGTGATGAACTTTTGAGAAAAAGTAAAATTCTCGTTTTTGACCACCCTGTATGAGCAAAAATGAAAATTCGAAAAAGTAACAAATAAGATAAAAGCTGAGGTGTGTAAGTTTTTTTGGATACAAAATTCAGCACTCCAAATTTCAAAATGGCGGATTGAGGGGTTGCCGAGGTGGACGGTTTTTCTGGACAAAACACGTTACATCTCAGTAGCAAATAACCAAAACCCGATAGTATATTATATCAATCTTATTTTGAATTGGTTTATCAAAATATGCAATAAAATTTGAGGCATTCCATTTGAAAAATCACAGCTTTGATAAGTAGGTCAAAATTGGGGCACCCTGTAGTAATTGAAAATATTTTAGAAATATGCCCTGAAATGTCATGTATAACATGCCATAAATAGATTTTCCCAAAATGTATTTGTTTATGAGTTATATCCCGTCCACACATGAATGGGCCACCCTGTATATAAACTAGCACTACAGTGCTAGTAGGCACATGGCTTGATTGATGATGCTTCGCCATTCTTCACTATTCATTGCTCTTCTTTCCCAAACACCCTTTTACCTCAGTTTTCCACCTCGTCCTGGGTCTGCCTCTCCTTTTCTTCCCTCCTATTGACTGGACGCGTTTTATATTTTACATATTATTTCATTTTCCTAATTCAGTATTATAAAATCATATCGGGTACCCAAGAAGCATTCTAAACACACCTTAATCGTTTGCTTTACAAGCAAGTCATGAGGCTATGTAAAATACCTACGCAGCGTTACTTTTCATCGTTTCGATATATTCAGATTGATGCGAATGTATGTATGTGAATAGTGATTTGAAATGGAAAATTGTTCCCTCAATTCCACCTTGCGCGCGAGTCAGTTCTGTTTGCTTGAATTTACAAATCGGCATTTATTCGGTTTGAACGGAAAATTTAGGAGCACATGTGAATGTCACATACGGCGCTGTGGGTACATTTTGCCCGAATGAATACGTTACTTACTTTGATTGAAAATTAGGCTATTATTGGACGAGCCCCTTTTATATCCTGAGGCTCATAGTGCTGAGGGATATAATGTACGAGGACAATATGTTTGTCTGGTCGCTAAATGAAATCACATATGTATGAATTACCTTTAACTGGCACGAAGTTTTGGCTAAAACAGTGGCCTTTGTAGTACAAATGATAATTTATATATTTCGCTTATCTGTCTTCCAAGTGACAGTTCGTTTGTAATATGCATCATGTAGTTTCCCAAAAGGGCATCCAGCCTTCCAAAGCGACAAGTGAGCATGAAGTTATCTGCCGTTTTTTAATGTACCAGACACGTTGACTTCGTCCATTGCCCCGAAAATGCCAAAAGCCTCCCGAAAACGCGAAAACCCACTCAGAGTTGTCGTTGCAATACACTGGTTAATTAACTGATGTGCAATCGATTACAAATGCTACATGTACATTGTTCTGAATGCGGGACATAGTACTTCGACATTTTGAGGAAATAATATGAGATACTCAAGTTTGATTTGAGATAACAATAATAATAATTCTTCAAAAATACAGATTGCTATAATTTGTAGCCACTACAGGAGCAACAATGACAAATTAAAGCAGTGCCACGAAAGAGGAACCTAATTTTTTGTCACATTTGCCATCATGGTCACAGGCGAAACAAATTAAGAGTCGTGAAATATTAAAGTTAAAAAATGCATTGAAGCTATAGCTATCCGTAAAGTACAAAGTACAAAAAAGTGAAAATTGTAAAGTAAACCATCTGCGCATTCGAGACCCAATAACAACATGCATTTTTTGCAAAACTAGAACATGTGACATGTTATTAAGTTATTGTTCAAGATTAATTTTCGAAAATACGCAATAAAAAGCAGCATGAAGCAGGTACATAGAGGAATATGTCCAGCACAGACTAGACCTCTGAGAAAAAAGTCAGTCGAACAGGTCCAGACAGTTAGTGCATAGACATCCTTTCGCTGGCCTACCTGGAAACATTGCCTCTCCCCAATACCTAACTCGGGCAGACGTGGCAGCGTGGTAGCGCAACCAGGGCATAGAAAACACTATGCTGTTGCGCAGTACAAATACCTATGATTCCATACCAGAACACTCATCACGGGCGGCGCACGACGCCAGCAGCAGCCGCGGCCGATAGGCTCACGATCCGTCTACAGAGTTTTCAGAACTAATATACAGGGTGGCGAACTGAGAATGCGAGGTACTGTATCTGGGAACCTATCCATCGTAAAGGCTTGCGGCAAACAAAATTCTTACTAAAACGGCCAAGAGAAAAACCTGGGAAATATTTTCAAGTATCTGAAACGGCCGCTAGGGGGCGTAACTGCTATCTTGAATACAAAAAAAGTGATGTTTTTGTGAATTCCGCTATATTAATATAACAAAAAAAATACCGAATCTCTAAAGTCGAAGATAATGTGATTTTTTTTTTGTTCGACAATTATTGCTGCATGTCTAAAAATAAAGTAGTGGGGGGTATTCAAAGGGTTCCGTAAAAACACCCTGTATGTTTGGAACGGCTGAGCTGATTTTAATAAACTTGGGCTAGTTAAAAGGAGCTATTCTAGGGCTACAAATTTTATAATTGAAGTTTTGTTAGTTTCACAAGTGGTCGCTAAAAGGCTTTTTTCGACATTCCGACAAAAATGGTCAATTTTCTCAAAAAAAATTTAATGCATGTGTATTATTTTTTATGAAAAAGTAGCTAAACGATGCCTAAGCAAGCTCGCAAATACCGCATCTAGATAATTTGTTCGTAACCTAAAATTTAGGCCAAAGAAGGTTTTATGCGGAAATCCCTTAAATTTTTACTTTTCTAATCTAATTTTTCTCTGAACCGATTCTCAAACACTACAAAGTTTTTGCGTTCTTGGCATGGTAGTACCATTCTGCGAAAATTTCAACGAAATCCGAACTGTACTTCTCTAGTTATACGCGGTTATAGGATTAGCGGACAGACCGATAGACAGACTACTTTTCCGAGAAAAGCAGGTAAGATTTTAATTTCTATCTTGTACAGCGAATTTCAAGTTGTTTTGAGTGGTGTGACTAAACACACAAAACATATTATGTACGTTATATAAATCTCTTTTAAAGCTTAAAAAGCTTCGGTTTGAGACTACTCGTAGCATCTGCAAATTTGAAAAAAATCCAGAAGGAAGGTTACATAATATTATAGTCATGATCCTCCTGCCAATCTAGTCCAGGGCTAGGCTTCTAGTTGTCCTTCATTTCGATTCCTGTAAATACTTTCTCTCCATTATAATGTTAAGCCTTAGTTTCGGTACTTTTGGGAAGTACTTTGTATTTCGAACCTCTCTCTTTTTGTTGGTAGTTACCTAAATACACAACTCTACCACCATTTAAGAGACTTCGTTTCCGAGATCCGGCATGGGTATAATGTAAAAAACCTATAAAACGTCAAAAAAAAACCTATAAGATATCTTGCTAACTAGGTATCTTTTAGGGCGCAAACAGTCATTCCACGTTTGCTCACTAGGATCGTTGTGAAGGTCCATCTGAGGAGGAATCACTCAACTAAACTAAACGCATTATTATTGGTTGCATATGTTTTGTGAGGCCAAATGGTTCTTGTCTGTAGTTTTTATCTCTGAGAAGAAAGTTGGTTTAATAGCAAGATCGCATCTGGATGATTATGTTATTGGTCTGCATGTGTATAAAATCAGTGATATTTGCTGTGTGAGAAAATCATTACTGAATAATATGCTGGTAAGGAAGTATATCTATTGGCTTTACCCGACGGGTTATTTTTATGTTGTGCTTTCTGAAGAGAGGTTATGTTCAAAGTTATAAATTACGAAAAACTGAGGAGAACTATAGGAAATCATCACCGCGCCCGCGTTGTGTGTAATTACTGTTAGCATGTATATGGCTTGAAATTCGACAGTGTACAGTGAATATTGTTATTTCTTATCTCTCTCATTTTCGATATTCAGCAAATTCGTATATGTAATTTCCAGAATGGATAAGAAAAGGTGGATGCGCAACTAGCTTTGAATCTCAATTAAGTGTATTTGAGACAAGAACCCAATGTAATTATCATCAACACATACAACTTACAGCTTAGACCTCCAGTAATGCCATCTCAGAAGCAGATTTTACATCACATCAGAACCAAAGATTGATAACAAGCCTCATGACGTTTAGGCAACACGTACAACTAAGTGCTAAGTTGATATCTTGTAGAAAAACCTACATAATGTAAAACAAACCAGCATAATGTCAAAAAAAAATCGACATAATGTCACTTGCCAAGATACGTAATACCCGTGCCGAAGGTAAGGGTCGAATTTGTAACACCCTGTATATGCCACTGAAGTCGATATTCTATCTCAATAAAACACCTGCCTATGAAAATGACTGCATTTGGAAGCAAGCGGCTATGGACAGCCTCTGTCGAATTCTGCATATCCGGAAACAGTTCCTAGACTATTAGGTTCAGCATGGTAGTATATGGGTCTTAACCGACTGCTCGCAAGTAACATTCAACTCAAGCATCCACTTAACTTCAGCCTGTGAGAACGGTTCCAGATGGAGGCAGCAAGAGTTCCGGAACAGCCAGCCGCTCTCAGCGCGGCGTGTATAGCCCGTTGATTAGTGTTCATAACAGGCGTCGAGGCCTTCATTAAAACTTTGATTAATAACCGCCAAATTGAGTGTTAAATTCATTACGCAAAGTGAATAAATTGAAGATTAATTAACCATTGATGGTTTAAACTCGCTAGGCCGTGTCTTAACGAGGTTAAAATTTGCATTTGAGGACGGAAAGCACTTTACGGGCACAAACACAATTAGGAGGGGCTGAAGGGGGTAACATCGCTGGCCTGCCTGGCCTGGCCGTCCTCAATTTAGAGGGAAACCTGCTATACGGACGGTGTTATCTCTCGTTAAATACATGGATTGTTAGGGGTCGTATAAACGGATTTGATGCAGGATTTCGCGAATCGCGTCTCGCTATATGCTGGAACAACTAATTTCTTGTTGTGTCTGACCCTAGTCTCG
Organism: Acanthoscelides obtectus; assembly: GCA_963669975.1. Taxonomy (NCBI): domain Eukaryota; kingdom Metazoa; phylum Arthropoda; class Insecta; order Coleoptera; family Chrysomelidae; genus Acanthoscelides; species Acanthoscelides obtectus. The sequence goes on along the minus strand of CAVLJG010000010.1, from coordinate 39,910,688 downwards.
TGTAGCTTGACTTAGGCCCGTATCGTCAGTCGTCCCTACAATTGTAGGGCGCGTTTATGGCCTCCTTGATTGTCATACTCCTTTCTCTCCTTCAAAAATTTCTAGATTACACTTGTCCCGTGTCAGCGTCAACGCTCTCCTATTGTGAAGATATGTTTTCTTTTTAAATTATAGGAAATTTCAGGCTGATAAAACATGATATAACTCAAAAGCAAGCACAATTTGATGCAAATAGATGTTTGTGACATAACCCCAAAATAGAGTTCTGGCACAAAGAAGTAGAAAACTATGACAATCAAGGGGGCCATAAAGGCGCCCTACAATTGTAGGGACGACTGACGATACGGGCCTTAGATTTTACAATCACTAGGATAGAGCAACTTTCTCTATTTGAATAAACTAAACTTGAAACTTTCTTCCGACCGACCAAAAAGACAGCACACCATGGACAGCTGTTCCGTTTCTGGGCTACTCATCAGCATAGTCTAGGCTTGGTCTCTTGCCTCTGGACAGAAGAACGCAACTATCTATCTATCCTCTATACCGGAGACACGGTAAAGTATCTTATTTATTATTTCTCTATTTGTTTGGTGGAAAAGTTGTAAAAATATCAAGCTTATATGTTTGCGAATATCCTTACGGTCGATTTTGAATGATTGCAGCTTCTTCTGAAGTTTGATCTGGAAAGAAGTGAACTCCTCTAGTCCTCCCTGTCAGAATATTTGATATTTCGTAGGATAACCTGTCACTTCAGTACGAGCCTTTGCATGTCGAGACGACAAGTCAGCAATCCTGACGGCAGGATAGCCATTCACTCCTCTCGAGACGGTACAACGGGCTTTCGGGCAGGAAAAGAATAGCTTAATTGAATGGCATGAAAAAGCACTCGTGGTTTAGGCTGAAAACTGTCTCTCGGTGGTCAGCGCGTCGAGCTATTAACCCGTGGCTCGCAGCTTTGACCCTTCGCCTCGGAAGTTAATTACTTGCCATGGATGTTGTGTTGTATGTATGACGCACGTGGTACAATATTAACAGGTACATCTCATCGCTCGAACTGGTTTATTATATCAGTTAACAGGAGATAGCTTGTGGAGTAGTACAGTGTTGGTACTACGGGCTCGACAAAAAGGGACAAAGGTGACCTAGTTGCCAGGCTTTGCCTCCCCACCACTACTACTACTATATGGGCTACAAATATCACATATAGCCTTTAGTATTTATCAATAATCAGTACGTGATGAATGCCGGAAAATCATAAGGAAAATACTTCTTTACCTACTTCGCTCTACTCATATATTTTAGCAGTAGATGCATATGTCAAAAAGCTCTATTCTGCCAAACAATTATTAATAGAAAACGGTATAGCCTAAAATTTAAATTGTCTCAAAGGGGCACGTAGGACACCTTTGCTCTCCCATTTCCTATTCTTTTATTTATTGATATAATCGAACCAGTTATTCCAAAAGCCTCAGTCACACAAACCGAACCAATTTAGAACTTTCTTTGGGCTCATCCCTATTTCGCGTGATCACGCCATAACTTGAGAACGAGTTTACCGATTTTATTCATCTTTTTTTTTAAGTTTCCTAATGCTATAAGAAGATTCTTACGGTAAGAGAAATCAAGAAAATTGCACAGAAAATTGGAAAATCATTGAAAACCTAATGATTAATTAAGCTACGCGCATTTGACAGTTTGCTTGAGCATGAAGCACGCACAGCAGAAGAAATATCTCAAGTACGAAAAGAGACACGCACTCCTCCCCGCCATCTTTATTCCAACAGTTATTGACCGTTAGCTATGTGAGAGAAAATTGCTTATGAAAACACGTTGTTTTCGTTTTTGGACTTACATTTCTTAACCACCCGTACTTTGTGATGGCCCCTTCAAAAGAAACTGCAGTGTTGCCTAATTGTTATTTTTGTCAGTCAACTCTATGAATAAAAATGGCGAATGAAAATGCGATTCTTCTGCTTAATTGCCTTCACTACTCATTTTGACTTGACACCTAGCACGCCGCAAATTTATATTATCGTTTAACAGTTGTTATCGATGAAAGAATATTGTTTTATTTAATAAGTAGTGCACAGTCCATTCGATTAGAGCTTATATCCGGTTTTCTACTATTATGTTTTTTGAGTTATATGACAAGACCATCACAAGTAACACTGAGCTCTTCATAAGGTAAATAACGTTTTTACCATATCGTTGAAACCTACCAATTTGTAAGCAAAAAGATTCGTGGAAGCTGTATTGTTTCCAGTCTACACGGTGAGTATAAACAATTATGAATATTCCCTCGAAAAATGACAAGAGAGCCTTTTGGGAGCAAAATGACATTTCTTTCAGTATATTGTATAGGTCATCACTCCAAAATTCTGTAAATAAACATGTTAAAGGTAATAATAAAAGACTTTATCGTTGTCGATAAAGCCACTGAAGGTATCCTACTTGTTTTTGTCAAGTTTACCATCCAAGAGTTAGGAAAAATGTTAAAGGCAAATGAGCAAAAATAACTATGCGTTAAATAAGTCTAACAGGTGCGTAGAATTATCGGGGTTGGGAGTGTATTAATATACTAGCATCAAGACATTGGGGTTCACCTTCCCCCACGTCCCTACAACTTACTACCCTAAATTTAATTTTTTTCAATTATGATCAGGATCCTCTGAAACATCAAAAAAAAGTTTAAGCAATTTATATTATTTCTGTTCTTGACATTTTTCTCTGACGCCACTTGACCGATTCCCAAGAATTACATAGCTTTTTCTTCCTTAGTATATTGGCAACCAACAGTACTTTCTAAGTTAAGTACGGCAAAGTATTTTAGGATAGACCAATGGAAATGAGTGACATGTTTTTTCGTGATGTACATGTCATATGACATCCAAAAACATAATCTCATTTTCGAAATTTTTCGCGATTACCTACTGGAGAGGGAAGTAAAGTTGAATTGAATAAATAATGCCTAACTGTGCAATAAAGAAAAATAAGTTACATAATAGAACAAAGTACTCATTTATTTGTTCCATTGGCGTGTCCCACCCACCACACTGAAACATTCACAATGCTCCCAGATTACTAGCTGAATACAATAACAACTCATCCTCTGTATAATTGAACACCTACAACTCTTAAGCCGCGTACAGCACATGTGACGTTGGCGTTTGTTGTTGGAAGGTATTGGAATGAGCTCGTCTACACCTAAATTTAGTTTCGAGTCGGACCGCGTTGGGTTCAATTTACTGCTAATGTCGAGCGACGGGTCTCCTCTCAGCCAATGCAGACAAACGACTAAATACTAGAACAAATCCTGTCCAGACCAAATCAAACCTTCTTTTGATCGGTATCAAGCAGCGAACGCAATTGAGCGCCAACGCAGACCTTGGAAACAGTTGGCTTATGTTGGCTTACGTAGTACATACCGATTTGAGCATCTCCAAATCTGGCCTTTGCTTGCGTTGGAGTCTTGGTCTGTACGCGGCTTTATTCTATTCGATGTGAGTCTACTAGTTTGCTGAGTGCTGTGTGGTTGTCGCTTGCCTCTATTTTCACTAACATTGCGAATACGAGCCATCTGTACAGGGTTTTACGTTCAGAGTGAAGAATATTTGTATCGTGTATCGTCGATAAAAATAACTGAAAAATACCCCTCCTAAATATTGGTATGTCGTGACCAAACACATTGTATATAATTTCCATTTAACAACTTCGTCGCGGGTACCAATCGGAGCGCTTAGGAAGAAACTGGAAGAAGTATTTTGATTGGCATGGTAGCGAAAGATCTTTGAGAAGAATCGTTAAACAACTCGACTTCAAATATAAAAAACAGAATAATAGAAAACTACTATCGAGAAATGGACATTCGTCAACTAAGAATCACATATCTACAAAAAATAAAGTACAAGGACAAGGCCGCCAAATTATATACCTAGATGAGTCTTAAATACATGGTAGTAAGTGGGTTCCCTTTTCCAAAATATCCAAAGGAAAGCGGCTAACTATGATCCATGCAGGTTGTTCCCACGGTTTATTGATTTTTAAACCAGGTACAAAAAGCGGCGATTACCATGACGAAATAAATAGCTCATATTACGAGAAATGGTTGAAACAGCAGCTTATTCCAAATTTGCCACCAAATTCTGTGATAGTTACTGATAATGCACCTTATCACAACATACAAGTGGATCCTTCACCAAACTCCAACGCTCGGAAGCAAGCAATGGTTGACTGGCTTGTATCTAAAAATATTAGATTCACACCGACTATGCTGAAACCACAACTTTATGAATTGATAAAGAAAAATAAGCAACAATTCATACAGTATAAATATGATGTACTTTTACGCTTGCATGGACACACAGTTATACGACTACCTCCATATCATTCCGATTTAAATCCTATTGAATTGATATGGGCTACAGTGAAGAACAGAGTTGCAGATCGAAATATCACATTGAGGCACAGCGAATAGCGGACGAGGAATTTTCAGAGATAATACCAGATGATTGGAAAAAAATTGAAACGGAATATCTGAAACGGGAACGTAGACGCTACATCAGAAGAATTTATTATCAACATCGGGGATGATGACAGCGATAGTGACAGTGACAGTGATGTGGAAGAGTCCTTACCCTCCTAAAGGAATGTAGCCGTTTACAAGCGGGATAATGAATTAAATTTTATAGTTTGCAGTTTAAAGGTGCATATCCTATTAGATGTATTCATGTTTCGGATATATTTAGGTAAGCATTAGACTTTCAAGCAGTCCTGACCTTTCCTAATCTTGTTATATTAAGCTGCGGACTTCTGTAAATATTTTTTAGTTGATTCGTATTAATTCTGTTTTGGATAACCGCCACAACACTACTTTGTACATAAATATGTATCTAATAATAATATACATGTAAAAATATAAGTAATAAATATAGCGGATACAAGTGTTTCATTATTGACCTAAGCGCAAACAAAACTAATGTTTTTTCAAATTAAGCAGATGATTCACTTTGCTTGAAGATACTTTCTCAAGTTCGTATGACCAACGTGAAAAATTTCAAAGCACGTCACTGCCAAGTAAAACAATAACATGACATTAAGTACAACCCTCCACCATCTCGAGCGTTCCTATTAGCTTTCACTTTCAGGATTAGAAGATATTCCTGTCCGAGAGTAAATCTTGGTAGGTGCCGGCAACTATATGTTTTTATTAATCTAAGTGACTGATGGACAGTGATGGGCCCATTGTATACATCATGTATAATACACCATTGTATACGCGTATACAATGGTGAATATACGTCTCGATATTCACGTATATAATGTATATAATGTATACAATAGCAAATCATAGTTCAACTACTTGCATACGGTGCTGGTGAAAGTCCCTTTCCCTTTTAAATTTCCCTATGTACAAGGAAGAGAGACAGAAAGGGTTAGAAGCGACTGTAACTTGCTGCAATGCCTTGTTTTCGACGCCCAAATACACATTTCTGTCGAATCTGTTTAGGATCAATTCCGGATTGATCCTAATGGTTCTCCGATTTTAGGTGGAACTGAAAGTTCAGGATCGCTACAAATTCTGAAACATTGCATTATTGGCTTGACTGTGAAAGCAGTTTATAAATAATGAGAAAGGGTATAAATATGTATTTATTTATATACGTATACAAAGATACAGTTTTAAATAAATTAGGAACATTTCTTACGTAAAATAAAACAAAGTACTATCTGGAAACAAAATCCACAATGAATGAAGTCAGTCAAAGGACTATATTTCGCTCAGCGTCGTCGGGATCGTCAATATTTTGATCGACGAGGCCGTTATCTGTTAACCTTAGTGAGTAATATACATGTATTAGGTTTTTAGACCTTCCAAATGCTAACCGGTTTCAAATCGGCGTATGAATTTATGTCCAGATCGAAAATACCATTTCTAGATGCGCAGATAAAGCCGGGATTAGCAGTAGCTTGAGGGCAAGTTTAGCAGATTTTGGGTAGTCTATTTCGGCAGCATTCCAAAACACAAGCGATTTTCCTGCATTTTTTTTGTCGTAATACGTTTTTCCATTTTCCAACAAAATGAACCCTAGTTCATCGATTTTTTTTGTTCTTGTGCTTATGCTATTCTATACATTGTCTTCATCATTATATACATTGTATAACATTGTACACGCATTGTATACACTGTATACGCGTTGTATACATTGTATACATTATATACGCATTGTATACATTGTATACGCATTGTATACACTGTATACGCGTTGTATACATTGTATACGCATTGTATACATCGAGTCGTAGACAAAATAATGTATACGCGTAAACACCCATCACTGCTGATGCATAAGGACGTGAGGAAGTAGAAAACAACAACTCTGGTTGAGGAATATACGAAGCTGATGAGGTACACTCGATGCAGCAACAATTTGCCGACAAGCCGAAGAAGAAACCTTGGTCATTCTGTAGCTATTGAAGAGAAGTGTACAATTGATCGCCAGCATGCAGCATTGGACATGGCACCAGAAGAAGAAGATGATCGATGAAGTGATCATCAGGATCACCAGAATCAACTTTTTTGTGCACTTTTCAAATATGTAGAAATTCCAATATGCAGTTTTTGGATACACCGGATTTTTAAATGATCGCGAACCTATATTTCTTTCTTGTTCGACAGGGGTAGCTGAAACTTTACAGGAATTGAAACACTTTGAATCCCGATTATTAGAGACCAAAGATACTAATCAACATAAGACAACGAAAAGCTTTCCATGGCTGGCTGTCTTTTTGGTCAGACCATTAGTTATCTATAAATCTCCTGAATGGATCATATGTATGGTTAAAATATTTGGCTCTTTCAATGAAACACCATGTATAAATATGACAGACTAGAATCCTGTTTTATTGATATAGAAATAAACAATGGGGTTAGAAAACATGACGTTTTTGCGATCTTTCTGTTCACCCTGGCGGTGTCTCGCACGCAAACGACCTTGATTAAGTGGCGCGTTTAACTTCGCGTGACGCAGCGTCAGGGGCTGCGCGACGCACCTATTAGACACGACATTCCGAATTATTCTATCAGGGTAGCGGCGATGCAAGCAAACGCTAAAGAAAGGGAAAGGAAAGGGCTCGCTTATATTTCCTGTTTCTCTGTTTATTAGCCAGGTCGCACGCCTAGTTGTGTTACTCACCGGTAGGCCTCGTTCTTTAGTTACCGGTCTGTACCAGGCGCTAAGTACACCCCTATTTTTGTACGTTCACGGGCGTCCACATATCATTTATAATTCACCAGTATCAGCTTTCGACGAATTCTAAAAATTTTTCTGCAATTAGGTATACAAACAGGGCTTAGCTGATGCGCTGGAGGAAACAAATATTTTTTTATACAATGTTTAACATGATACTCATCCTGAGGTTGTATCGCTGATCAATCTCCATGTTATGCTGACCGCCAATAAAACAACAGTTAGACAAGTGTATACACGTTTCGGCGAGTTCGGGGGGTTTTACATCCTACGCCACTGCCGGGGAAGAACCGCGAAAAATATTACGTTTTTTTGCCATGCACATCACGAAAAACAACGTCACTCATTTCCGACGATCTGTCTGTCTGCGGGTCTGTCTGTCCGCTAATCCTATGCCAGTCTATACCTTCGAAAGTACCGCTCGGATTCAGATGGAATTTTCACAGAAGGTTATTGGCTGTGCCAAACTCGGAAAAGCTTTGTAGTTTTTGAAAGTCAGGTCAGTCAGTGGAGGCACGCCTGCGGAAAAAGACAAAAAAATTGTTTAAACTTCATTTTTGACATTTCAGACACTCCTGATCATTTTCACCAAAATGTTCATTAAACTTGGGGGTTGAGGCTTGTAAGAGGTGGGCGCTGCATATTGTTACGCTTCGGTAATTCTACGCACGTATCAGGCATATTTCACATATCATAGTTTTCACCGTCCATTGGCCTGCAATGCTTTGATAGAGAAATATTTTAAACACAAACGTCTCAAGCAAAGATGTACATGCGTGGCTGGGAAGTGGCCAGGTAAGTCATAGCAGCGTCCCAGATGGTCGGTACTGTCGGAAGGATAGGGGAGAAAATTCTGAATCGCATGGTGTCAAATGTATATAGACATCAACGACTGACTGGATCTATTTAATGTCTTTATTACACATTCTCATAGATAACTTTTTCCTCTGGAACGCTAGCGTAGGAACTACGGGGTCAATCTTCTCGACGCCAGTTTTTCAGAGTTCCATTATATAGAGTGACTGTGACCATTTTAAGGTTTGAACTGACGTTTGAAAAGGGCTACCAAGGTGGCCGAAACGTTATCAATCTTTTACTAAGGACGCCTGTGGCCTTACTGGCTGCCAGAAATCCATAGAAATTGATAATTATTATCATTCGCCATCTTGTCTGACGGTAAACTATCATTAGTCGCTATTTTAACACGGCCCACTTCAGTTTCAGTGTCAATGCGGTTACTCGCTTTGTTGATATCGGTCGTCGACGTTGAAATTATAATCCTAGCTTACTGCAAAAGGTTTTCGAGCAAATAAACGATTATTTTTTTAATTTCGTTTTAATTGTGTTTCTAACGCAACCTGGGTTATTTTAGCTTTGAATCAAAATCATGAAGGTTATTAGCACTTATCTGATATAAAACTGATAAAAATCAGTTTGAAAATATTTCCAAGAATGGTTTCTTAGGTTTACGATAGTATTCAAGTTATGTTCATCGATTATTTTTCATGAGAATATATTGTTGTGTTTAATATTCCACTTTAATCAAAGACCTTGACTAGAAAATTCTTATGAGAATGTATTGTTGAAGACCTTTATACGTAGTTTGAGTAATAAGCATATATTTTGATCACAATGCTAGTTTTGAGTTAAACGACTGGTTTATTATATGGGTCTTGTATGAGACCTTGATCCTTCTACGGTCGTTCGGTAGACTTTAATAAGGCTTAAATTGAGTAAGTAAAATAGGACAAACTGTTGCTTAATAATTTATTTGCTTCAATTATCCATTAAACAAAAGAATAATAAATGTTCGTGGTCAACCCACCTTAGCTATAAATCCGAGATTGGAGAAATTGTCTGGATTTTCGATGGCAGTCTATACAGGGTGTTTCAGTTTATTGTTGCATAACTTTAAGATTCGATAGAACTTTTAAAATTAATGCATAAAGTCTATATAAATATGGGTCGAAAAATGCGTGGCTTCCGAAATACAGGGTGTTTAAATTTACTTTCTAAAATAGTTTTTTTTAAATATTTGGAACAATATTTGACGTATAACAGTGAAAATTGGTATACAAGGGTTTTTTGGTACGACAAAACGAACCATGGGAATAGTTTTACTGTAGCCGCTAGAGGGCGCTCTCTACTGTACCTGTACTGTATTGAAATGACCGAAAATTTTTTCTTAGTGCAATTTTTTGCTTTTTGAATAAAAAACCTAATTCCTCGCACTTTTTAGCATAAAAAAGCTCTCTTGTGAATTTTCGTTGTATTTAGCCGTTTTTGAGATATTTCGATTTTTAAGGTTCGATGCATTTTTAATTATTTATGATAAAATAACGTTAACAAGTCAGTATCTCGATAATTTTTTGAAGTAGGCTGAGTCTGCAAATATTTTTAAAATTGAAAGCAGAACAAGGTTAAACATCAATTAGTTGACAGTTAGTTTTGTTGTCTGTTGAAACCTGAAACGTTTTTTTGCAATTGTGAATGCACGAAATTTAGTTTCTTTTAGCTGTTTTTTTTTGTAAGTTTTATAAAAATTGCATTTTTATTCTCCAATCAAGAGTTAGCGGATATTCATTTTGTGTATGGCTTTGTAAATGGAAACGCAGCAGAAGCAGCCAGAGAATACGCACGAAGATTTCCAAACAGACGACATCCAACTCGCTCAGTATTTGTAAGAGTGCATCGCCAAATAATTGAAAATGGTTTTGGAAATCTCCAATGGGGTCAAAACATAAATTAATGTTCGTCAGCGCAGATTTACCCGTATGATTCTGCGTAAGTTTGATAGAGATCCGACCACAAGTGTTAGGAGAGTTTCTGGTGCCTTGGGAATTTCAGCAAGCCATATTCGCCGTGTTCTTAGAAATGACCATAGACGTCCTTACCATTTGCAACCTGTGCAAGGACTACTGCTAGGGGACGGAGAACGAAGAATAACATTTTGTCAGTGGATTCTTGATAGAACTGATAATAATAGGGAGTTTTTAAGTAACGTTTTATGGACCGATGAATCATGCTTCACTAGACGTGTAGTGGTAAATTTTCATAATCAACATATTTGGTCGCATGAAAATCTGCATGCAGTTCCGGAAAGAAATTTTCAGCATGAATTTAGTGTGAACGTGTGGATTGGTATCTACCGTAATCGGCTATTTGGACCCTACCTTTTGCCTGCAAGGTTAAACGCTGCGACCTTCTTGGAATTTTTAAAGGCTGAACATGCAAATATGTGGGATGATGTTAGGTTAGATTTAAGGAGATTGGCCTGGTTCCAGCTTGATGGATGTCCAGGTCATTATTCGAGAATAGTTAGAAACTGGCTGGACGAAAATTATCCAGAAACATGGATCGGCGACTGGTCCTCCACGATCCCCTGACCTAAATCCATTAGATTTCTTGTGTGGGGATTTCTAAAAGAAAAAGTGTACCAGACTCCCGTAACCACAAGAGATATGCTAATAGACAGAATCAGGAATGCATGTGATGAAATAAGGCCTTATTTGAATAATGCTATACCACGTTCGATCATTCGTAGATGTGAATTGTGTATTGAACAATTGGGTTTACATTTCGAGCAACTACTTTAGATTTTGTATGTTTGTTCTAACTATCCAATAGCATTTTAGTTGTAAATAATTAATTTAATTTGTTAAAAATAATATTGGAAAATTAAACAAATTAATATTCTGTTTTTTTGTGTTTATTAGGAGTTAGGAATTATTTCTGTCTTTAAAAACACAATCTAAACGATCATCTTAATTACATGTAATGCCCAAATCGAAAATGTAAAAAAAATATTATTTTCCCTTTAATAATTAAAAATGCATCGAAACTTAAAAATCAAAATATCCTAAAAACGGCTAGCTATAACGAAAACTCACAGGAGAGCTTTTTTATGTTGAAAAGTACGAAGAATCAGTTTTTTAATTCAAAAAGCAAAAAATTGCACTAAGAAAAATTTTTCGGTCATTTTAATACACTACAGGTACAGTAGAGAGCGCCCTCTAGCGGCTACAGTAAAACTATGCCCATGGTTCGTTTTGTAGTACCAGAAAACCCTTGTATACGAATTTTCACTGTTATACATCAAATATTGTTCGAAATATTTAACAAAAACTATTTTAGAAAGTAAATTTAAACACCCTGTATTTCGGAAGCCACGCATTTTTCGACCCATGTTTATATAGACTTTATGCATTAATTTTAAAAGTTCTATCGAAACTTAAAGTTATGCAACAATAAACTGAAACACCCTGTATAGCTCATTAATATTATTTGTGTTCTTTGTCAACCCCATTCCCATTAGGTTTGTTGGTAGCGGTTGTGAATCGCACCCCCGGTATATTTATTCATAATGTAAGATAAATTAATTTTATTGCCGACTAAACAGTCGAAGATCGTTGTCGACGGCACGATGAACACGCGATGCCTACTGTATCGTGTATTTATTAGCGTAAGGGTGCGTGGTGTAGCGCGAGCCACGAACCAACACCACCTACACAGGGTTGGTTCTTGTGTTGTATCGGAATAGCATCGTAATACTTCTTGAGAGCGCGATTTTTGGAATTCTGCTGTGATTAAATTTGTAAAAAATAACGTCCAGTATTCAGTTCATAAAGGATTATGTTCGAACCGTCTGAGAAGAAAAGTTATCTACCAGCAGGTATACTGCAAAAATTAAACGGTCAAGTTAGTCAAACAGACGCATACAACTAAAACTTGTATATTTACCATGTTCTTTTGTACCATTTGCCCCGCCTTTTTTTGGTTAATTAATAAAATACAATGATAAATACTATCTAACGGTTGGTCCAAGCAAAACAGTTGTCTAGCGGTGTGCAAATTTAGGCCCTAGCTCAATAAAGCGGAGAGTAGGGAGGGGTTAAGAGCACCAGTGACTCAGGACGGATTAAGCCACAACTCCCCGAGATATTAGTCGGAACTTGTTTTGCTTGACCACCACAGAAGGAGAATCTAACAGAGATGACGAAATTTAAGTAACAGTACACACGGAGTAGCCAAACAAAATAAGAGATTAAATGAATCACAATATATTGATTAACAAAAAAAACGCACATGTGCTCCACTACTGGAGTGCAAGTAATAAAAAAAAGAACTGATGTTATAAATCTTAAATACAACCTGACAAACTTATTTATACGCCCGAAGTATTTACCCTTGTTCTAAAAAGTTATGGCAGCTCAAAAATCAAAATCATTATCAATGTAATAGAAGGTGCCATGTCGGCACTGCCCCCATATTTGAATACGAAGAATGTCCAATAAAATCAAGAAGTCTCTAAGAATTTCAATAAGCAACAATAAATGTATAAAGATCTATGAAATTGTTAATTAGAATGATATTTTACCTGTTCACATCAGGTTTTTTTTTCAAGGGGATGGCTTCCACCAATTTGCAAAACTGCAACAAGATGCAACCAACTGAAGGAGAAAGGATTATGATTCTCTTCTGTTTCTATTGACTAAAAGAAAGCAGATATTGAACGAACGTCATCAGGACACGCATTAAGGCACGTGGTCCGAAGGTATATAAAAAAGAACTAACCGCTGAGGGTCAAAATCCCATAAAAAAATGGAAGACGTAACACCCAAACCAAAATCACTAAACTTAAGTTACACAAAAAAAGGGTGCTGGTCCATGAACTGGCGCTTGGGGCCTAATATCCCAGAGTCCGGAAAATGACGAAACGACCCTTGCACCACGACCTCAACGGAACAGAAAAGCGAATCACGCCGAACACGTAACTTTCTAGAAGAAGGTATCTCAAGTGGCCTTGAAGAAGATATGTTTTATAGGAAACCAACTAACGGAGAAAAACTCCAGAGTTTTTTTGCTGATCGTCAACACCATACTGAATCGCTGATAAATGATGATATAATACGAGTGAAATTATACAATCAATAAACTATTAAATTTGCCAAAAGAAAATCATTGAAAAGGGTTGGCCTAGGAATGGGCACTCTATTATCAATGAAGAGAAATTCAAATTACTGATAAGTGATAAATAGAAAAAAAAGGTTACGTGATTTTGGCACGTGACACATTGTGGGACTCTTTAGGATTTGGCTCCCTGAGAAAATATGCTCTCCCTCGCTCTTGGATAACTTTTTGAGGCAGTTACGCTTTCACACAATAGTTAACTCTTTGTGTTGGCCCTCCTCCTTCCTTGAGAAAAATCCCTCCGGGCGCATATATGACCGAAACTATGTGTACATCAGGCGTGGATGACGATCGGTCGAGCAGAGGAGAACGAGTGCTACACAGTACACACATAGGTGCGTTTAGATCCGAGCAAGCATGCTCTGATCTACCGCGAAAGCTCAAGCGTAAACGGACATGCGCGCACGCCCACCCTGTATCTTCATGTCAGGGAGCAACAGCGAACGCGATCTGCCTGGTGTCGGTCTCAAGACGTTGCTCAAAGGAAGTTCGCGAATGCTTAGTGTGGACGGAAACGACAATGCGGTGCACAGGATTGAAGAATTAATTTTATTTAGTCCAGTAAATGGTGGATTGCAATAATACTAAAGTTTTAAAACTCTTGTGAGAGGTTGAGAAATTACCAGTACTGCGGAATGTTAGGCATGAAGAGTATTATTCAAAATAAAAAAAATGGTGCATGGCCACAGAACTAATAATCAATGTAGCAGTGAAAATTTAAACTCTTGCGAAGCCCAGAAAAGGCTGTGGCTAAATGTTCTCTTTTTTTAATAATAATAATAATGTTTATTGGTACAATTACAAAGTTTTCGTATTAATAATAACGGCAATGTCCAATAAACATATCCAATCCAGTCCAATATACCCAAAAAAGTGTACACTTGTGCTTAGGTTTTAACCGAAGTTGAATTATATTAGGATCCAAAATTTTAATACAATTTTTAAACGCTTTTACATTTTATATGTATGCAGGAATAACATTATAAAATTTTGAGCATTATTTTGGCTGATAGTTTTATTTAGTCTAGAGATTAGTGCCAAAAGTTTCCTTGAATCGCGTTTGATGGTTGTGGCTGATAGAATGTAACAATTTTGGATATTTTGTTAAATATATTATTGTATGATAAAAATAAATTTGCCTACAGTCGAAAAGCTGAGATTCATTGTAAAGATTTTCTGTGGGATAACATTTCTTTTTATTCAACATTACTATCAAAATCCACGTTTGCGTAATTTCAATCTTTTTATAATAATTAATCATGACTCGCCCCATGCTAAGATTCCATAAGATAGTAATTATTCAGCAAGGACATGATATATCATGTGTGTAGATATTTCTCGCTTAAAAAGCTGCTGAAATATTTGATTTTCTTACTAAATTTTCAACACGTATATCTGATCTTGGACGGTTATCTATTAACATCCCTAGGTATTTGAAATTATCAACCGATTGTATGTTTCTGAAACTGTTCAACGGTGATATAGATTTTATGTAGAAACTATGTATCATTTTTAATTATTGTTGGTGTTACCAACGTAAGCAGGTATTCAAAGTCAGCCTCGGTCATTCTTGTAAAATTTCTGAATGGATCATACAGACTGTCTGATACGAAATCCTTCAACAAATTATTATTTCTAGAAATTATTTTGTCCATCAACGACGACATCTACGTTTCCGATTTTCTTTTCTTTCAATTAAATTGTACAGTTTAATAAGTGCTGGCGCGGCTATATCTCTATTCTCCATACTAACATCGTACGCGAACGACTGGATCAGTCCATGCGTTGAAACATGAATTTCAGTTTTAACCTTTCCACGCACGCGAACGCATGCGTGCGCGTAAGCTCAGTGCGTGCGTGCTCATATGTAGACGCACCTTTACACATGCATTGGCAGCATCGCGGAGCGTATGACCGACTCGCAAGGGCCGGAAATATTTCTTCACCATAGGATAAATGTACGGGGAAACCTGATGAGTGAAATATGTGAAAAGGTGCGTAGAATTACGACGGCTGGAGGCCTATCAGCATACCACTGTCAAAAAATTGAGATGTACCTTCCCCCACCTTCAGTTTTTCGCCCCTTCTTTCAAAAATGATCAGGATCCTCTAAAATGCCAAAAAACGAAGTTTGATCAATTCTTATTTTTTCACTTTTTAGCCCCGAGCTCCGCTGCCACTGGATTAATTTTCAGTAACTGTAAAGCAGAATTTCATCAAAATCCGAATAGTACTTTTTAAGTTATGGAGGGATCACGGATTAGAGAGACAGACCGACGGAACTGAGTGACATGGTTTTTCGCGATGAACATGTGATATAACACCCAAAAAACAAAAAAGACAATCAAATGACATGTCGGATACGGTGACGCCTCTGCGAAGCGCTCCAAAAATGCGGCATTCAAATTAACGTCACTGACATTCCAGTTTTGAATTTTAATTGAAAATAGATATAGACATTTCCATATCTATTCCCCATTATCGATGTCAGAAGTATAAAGAAATTGAGATATCACTAAAGCCCCGACCTTCAATTGTTAAATCGTACAGAATTTTTTCTGTGATGCGCAGGTGTCTCTAAAACGTCAAAAAAAAATTATAAGGCTTGTTCATATTTGGTATGATGGTAAGCTCGTTTCAAAATCAAAGTAATTGCAGAGGTCAAGGATTAGTAGTCAGGCAGGCGGACAGACAGACTGACTGACGAACATTCAAGAAACATAATATACATTTAAGCCTTGATGGATCAGGTATACAGTATTGAATAATACGTACTCCCCGATGCAAGACGGGCCAGTCCGTCCCATAACCTATTACGCACTGATCATAATCGCTCTCTCCACCTTTTCCCCTTCTATCCCGCCACCCTTCCGGCGAAATCTGAAACTTTAAATTAAATTTCCGTTTTTGGATTGCACGCAACAAGACCGGGCTCGATTGGCATGCTATGGAAGAAACGTCGGTCGCGTCCCACCAAAGAGGCATAAGCTGACAGAGCCTTGCATCGGGGTTTTTCGCATGTAGGGATTACGAGCTATGTATGATATTTCCTTGTTTTTCAGCATAACAAATTCATATTTTGATGGCAACAATCTGAGAGGTAGGAAAAATGAGAGAGAGAGAGGGACCAGATTGAACAGGAGCTTTAAATGAGGTGGAAGAAGAAAAGTCTTTTTTCGTTACCGTTCATTTCGTGCATGGTCCGTGTATACGTTGTTTTGAGCATCAGTAAAAATATATTAGTCAGCTGGACCGGTTCGCCGAGCAGTGAGCGTCGGTACGCGGACCGTAAACGTTTCTCTATCATTATAAGTTTTAAATGCAAATGTACGGCAAGATGTATGAAATATGGCTAGGTGCATTAAACTACCGGGGTTGAGAGCGCATAAATATATAAATATTTCTCAGATACCCCACCCCTACAACCCCCAAATTTCAACGCCTACAAAATGTTTTCTGAAAATTATCAGCATCCTCTGTTGTGTGAAAATTTCATTAAGACCCGCACGGGTATCACCTATCTTGAAAAGTGACATTATGCCGATTTTTTTTGACATTATGCTGGTTTTTTTGATATTATGTAGGTTTTTCGCCAAGACATTGACTTAGCACTTAGTTGTACGTGTTGCCTAAACGTCGTGAGGCTTGTTATCAGTCTTTGGCTCTGATGCGATATAAGATCTGCTTCTGAGATGGCCTTACTGGAGGTTCAAGCTGTAAGTTATATGTGTTGATGATAATTACATTGGGTTCTTGTCACAAATACACTTAATTGAGATTCAAAGCTAGAAATTACATATACAAATTTGCGGAATTTCAAAAATGAGAGAGATAAGAAATAATTATATTCACCGAACACCATTTTTCGTAATTTATAACTCTGAACCTTTCTCCAGAAAGCACAACATATAAATAACCCGTCATATTCAGCATATTCAGTAATGATTTTCTCACACAGCAAATATCACTGATTTTATACACATGCAGACCAATACACATAATCATCCAGATGCGATCTTGTTGAGATAAAAACTACAGACACGGATCGCTCAGCCTCACAAAACTATGCAACCGATAATGCGTGTTTTAGTTGAGTGATTCCTTCATAGATGGACGTTCACAACGTTCCTAGTGAGCAAACGTGTAATGACTGTTTGCGCCCTAAAAACTACCTAGTCTGCAAGTTGACATCTTATAGGTTTTTTTTTTTGACGTTTCGTAGGTTTTTTACACGATACCCATGCCGAGCAGTACCTCCCAAGTTATAGACGGATCAAGGATATGCGGACAGACCGACTGAAATGAGTGACATGGTTTTTCGTGATGCACATGTCAAATATCACACAAAAAGCTAAATATCACATTTTCGAATTTTTTTGTCATTATGACACTTTCTCGCTCAGCTACGTAATAAGTAAAAACAAAGCTACATTAATTTCACATACAGAAATATTTAAGAAATAAAATAGCCATTGGAAAAGGAAGAAGTTCAATTTCACAAGCATTTGTTACCAGTTCAGTAAACTAACATGTCAAAGAAAAAGCAGAACGACAGTAACTTAATTATTATTGGACGAGCTGCTGCTGTCAGAAGGATGAACTGGGAAATATGTCTAACGTCATCTACAAAAATGCGGTCTGAAGTTCCCACTATTAGCACTTTTCATAGTAAAAAAACGACACATTACAGTTTCAGCTAGGATATTTCTAAATGTATACTAAGTGATATATAAATCCGAACACCCAGTTTAAATGGTTTTATTTTAATAAAATTTTGTACAAGTACTTAATGAAGCATAATAAGTAAATGATAAAAATTTCAAAATGATTGCACTGCTTTAAAGCCCTTTGACCTTTAATAATGTGTGGATGCACCCTGATGTGCTACGCATTCTCCAACGCGCCTAGGCATGCTTCTGATCAGGTGGTCAATGTCCTCCTGTGGTATCTCATTACAGGCAATTACCAACTCCTCTTGAAGTGCTTCTAGAGTCTGAGGAGGACGTTGCAAATTGAGCAATCTCCTACCCATCATATCCCACACGTGCTCAATTGGGGATAAGTCGGGAGATCTTGGTGGCCATGGTAACAATGTGACATCATTATGTTGAAAGAAGTCTATTGTGACTCTTGCAACATGTGGTCGGGCATTATCTTGTTGGAAAGTTGGATCTGTCAGGGTGTCAAGATAGGGTAAAAGATTGGGTTCTAGAACTTCGTGGATATAACGCTGCGCGTCCATGTTATCTCTGATGAAGATTAAAGGTGACCTGGAACCATAAGCTACAGCACCCCAAACCATAACTCCAACAGTGTGATGAACATGTCTTTCAACAAAAAACTGTGGATTCCTCCTTTCACCACGTCGCCTTCTAACCCTGGCACGACCATCGTGCATGCTTAAACAAAATCGAGACTCGTCACTAAAGACAATACTGTTCCATTCCTGATCCCAGAGTGACCGTTGTCTGCACCACTCAAGGCGATTACGTCGGTGTTCTCGAGTTAAAGGGAGGACCCAGTGTGGCCGGTATGAAAACAAGCCAAAACTTCTCATTCGTCGGTAAACACTTCGCATGCCTATAGGTCTTCCGTGTTCTGCAAACCATTCATTTGCAATGGACCTGGTAGTGGAGAAACGGTCCCTTAAGGCCAATAATCTTAGGCGGCGATCTTCAGGGTCTGTTGTTCTACGGCGGCGTCCAGTGCCCCTTGCTCTTTGCGTACGGCCTTCTCGAAGCCATGATTGACAACACCTAACCACAGTGTCTGCACTTCTTTGCACTCTAACTGCAATTGCCCGAAAAGAAAGTCCAGCTTCCCGAAGTCCCACTATACGGCCCCTATCAAACTCGCTAAGTTGACAAATCATACAGGTCTCCGTACTCTAGGCATCGTAACCGATCGTAAAGGATGTCAAGAACCAAAATCCGCCAACGTTGATTCTTTACTGCGGCTGAAATATTCATTTTTAGAGCGTTAGTGAATTAAAAAAAAGCAGTATAAAAACCGGAATGTCCAACTGATAAGGCTGAAAATTTTTTCACTTGTTATTTACATTAAGATAAATACATTCACCAACTTTTGTTAAAATAAAACCGTTTAAACTGGGTGTTCGGATTTATATGTCACTTAGTATATATTTTTGAGGACAACATTAAAAGTTGTGTTATTTTGATAGTAGCCACCAGACGATGGGTCAAATACTGACAAGCGTCAATTCAGGTGCAATGCTGGGCCAAGTTGGGCGATATAGATTCTTTTTGAACCTAATGGAGTGTTCTTCTTATGATTCAAATTTCAACCTTAACGTTGTCTGCGACTGTATTATCCCGGATGACATTGATCGTATTGTAATGAAAATTTACTTATTCTTGCAAAAGTTATCCGCCGTGTCCCAACTTGAGGATCATTAATCATATCCCGTATAAATCTTCTGGAGACCTTTGCTACGCCACTGAGTGGCCTCCCTCCCGGTTATTGGGCGGGAACTTTGTCCCGGCGGCCTGGCCCGACCAAATAACTTTCCTTGTATATTCTCTAGCCAATATGAGAGCGGTGAGCAAATAGAAAGCGAGTGTATATATAGGGGCTTATTCGATTTATCGTGAAGTTTTCGGACGACCCGCTCCACTGCGCCAAAATGAGGTGCAAAACTCCACATAATTAAATTCGGTTTGAAGGAAACTCAGAATTGAATAATCTTGAAAACAATTTCAAGGTTCAAATTTTATGCAATAAACTATACTGTTTATGTAGTTTAGATGACATTTAATACCCCTTTTACAGCGGAATATACAAAAAAGTGGCGACAAGCAGGTTGACTTTGCGCTTCCCATACAACGCCGTCATCAGCTAAATGATTATTTTCAGCACAAGTAAGACCCTCTAAAAAAAGTTAGCTGCAGATCTGTTTAATAGTTAAATTAGACAGATCAAGTCAGTCAAACAGGCCCATACAATTAATCCATGCCCTACCGGTAGTTCCCCCCATTACCGCCAGTAATACTAAGATACTCATGAAGACTGACACGCTTGCCGGTGACCCCAGAGAGCAAAAGCAGGCACGCGTGTCGAAAACAGTTCTCTATCATTTTCTAACGGCAAAGGTATGGGAAAATCTATGATGTGATATGCCCTTCCCCCCCCCCCCTTGCAACCCCCAACCACCAATTTTAAACCACCAGGAGAATTTTTCTGAAAATGGTCAATAGCTTCTGAAACGCCAAAGAACGAAGTTTGTGCGATTTCTATTTTTTTTGCCTGCATCCCCACCGCCACTGGGACGATTTTCAAAAACAACAAATTATGTTCGCCCTTGGCATAGTAGTAGTAATCTTGTGTTAATATTTTATCCAAGTCCAAGCGGTACTTTCCAAGGTGTAGGCGGGCCAACGATTAGCGGACAGAGAGACAGACAGAAAGACAGACAGGCAGACCGACTGAAATACGAGCTCCTTCCCACTTCAGTTGGCCCAACTATTGAAATCTTAGTTTTGTTCTTATCAAACACAAATAATACAAATGTAGCAGGGTGTTATAGGTTTAAAATATTAACAATGAATATTTTGATAATATATAGTAGAAAACACCAACTTTATCACTCCCTAATCAAATTTGCAGCATAAAAATAACACATGTTGCAATTACAGCATATCAACCTATTTTCATTTCAATGCAAAATAAGTCTATAACGCATAGGTGGCTGTGGAAAATAAAAGCCATTACAATTGTTTTTATTAATCACAGCTGTCAGAATATGTTTAAAATAGTTTTGGGTAGTTAAATTTTTTAATTCTGGAAAATCAAACTCAGAAATTGCAACTTTGTTAGACTTATCGCGGTACAGTGTGAGAAATATTGTTAGAAGATATAACGTAACTGGTTCAGTTAATATTAAGCCACGATGTGTGAAAAAAAGTAATATCACAAATGCCTACCGAAGAGCATTAAGAAGAATAATCGTGAAAAACAGGCATGCCAATTATTTACAATTAAGTGCTCTGTGGAGTGACGCTGTTGGAAGGGGAATTTCGAGGTCCACAACTCATAGAGAGGCCCACAAACTGGGATTTAGCACTTGCAAGGTAAGTTTTATTATAAAAAAAAGTGAAGTAAAAACCCTAAAGTTGCACAACTTGTTGATAGGCCAAAGAAAAGCCACTATTAACTCCACTGCAAAAGAAAAATGGACTTAGAGGGGCTAGAGAACATAGACAATGGACACCTCAACAATGGTGTGCAATACAATGGAGTGATGAGGCCCGATTCGAAGTTTGTGTTGGTGACAGTCGCAGTAGAGTTATTCGCAAAAAAATTAAGCATTCCGTGTTGACTGTCTGAAGAGAAAAGTGAAATGTCCACCATCCATTATAGTCTGGGGCAGTATGTCATCAAAAGGAGTAGGAAAACTTCATTTTATTGATGGAAATGTGGATACAAACAAATATTTGGCAATTTTAGTAGAATCGCTTTAACCAGTGATGGAAGAATGTTTGACATCCGGCCAAGATTTTGTGTTTCAGCAAGATGGTGCAGCATGCCATACCTCAAAAAAGGCTATAAAATGGATGGAAGAAAATAACGTACCACTTTTGAAATGGGTTTCTAGCAGTCCAGATCTGTTACCTATTGAAACTTTGTGGCACGAGATGAAAAAGGTTCTACGACAACATCCTGCTCGTACAATCACCGAACTGAGACAAAAGCTTCAAGAAATATGGGATTGTTTTACACCAAATTTTTGCCAAAACTTGGTAAACACTATCCCCAAAGGATTTCAGCCGTAATAAAAAATAAAGGTGATGTTACCCAATGGTAATCTTTCAATTGTTGCTTTGTTAACTTCGCGCGTTTATTCGCACATTGTTTATTTGTTCAGATGTTCTATTATTTATAGGTCTAAGTGATTTCAAATATGTATTTTTTACGACTAGAGTGTATCTAAAGTGTTTTTGAGAAAATAAATTGGTTTAGAACTAAATAGTTTCATTATGTTTAGTTTATAAAGGCACATTTTGGTAGAAATCTTGAAGTGGGCCAACTGAAGTGGGAACGGGCTCGTAGGTGACATACATGTCATCCAAAAAACATAAAATCTCGTTTTCGAAATTTTTCGCGCATACAATACTCCCTTGCCTGGGACGGAAAAAGGAAATGATCAGTCTGTTACTCCAATGACTTGCTCATTATAGACTCACGTCCAGATCTTTACTCTATATTTGTAGAAAACGTTTGTGTATTCCGTCTTTCAGAAGTGGGATGAGCCAGGAGAGAAATAACTGTGTGTTCCAACAACTAAGCGTCGTCTAAGATACTGAGTGAGACTCTAAATAGTAATTTTTTGCAACAAAGAGCGACAGGCAAATATGACATATCCACAGAAATGTAAATAACATCATCTCCGCTTAAGGCTTTGAAAACCTTAAGTGTTCTTGAAAATCAGAATACCTACCCTGGACTGTCTTATTTGAGTGCTAGGAAATGCTAGAAGATATGACAGACTCACACATGAGGTTGGGATTAAAAGGAAAACTTCTCAAAGACACTCAAAAAAATGGGAAGTCGTGGCTGCGCTTTTTGAAACAAACTGGCATGTCCGTTATCCACCTTCTGTGAAGCTTGCTGCTGAGAAATATTGTTTTTCAATCCGAAAGGGACTGCTATACTGCTATACCTTTGTTTATGCCCAATGCTTCATTTTACCTACTTGTCAACCAAAAACGTAAAGTCCGTCATAATAACTTGTGACTAACCATCAGTATTCCTATTACTAATGGTCTAACCTTTGTCGCAAGCTACATTTTGTAGTGCCAAATATACTGAGTGACAAAAAACACCTACGTATGTTTATTAGAATTCAAGAATTTTTTACATATCGATTTATCTTGCCATGAACAACAAGTGATAAAATGGTCAGGACAAGACCGCCAGTTAAGACTTCTGGCTCTGAGAGACAGATTCAGTAGTATTCGAGCCATTGCTAATCATTGGATTGAAGAGCATGGAAGGATGGTTAGTATGCGTACGGTATATCGCCGAATACGTTAGTTTGACCTTTTTTCTCATCGCCCACATTGGGTACTACCTCTGACAGCTAAACATCGGCCTAACCGTTTGCTCTAGGGTAGAGAAATAATTCTATGGGAGCAAATCACCACTAATTTTCATCAGAGGCAATATGACAGCCCGATGTTGTATTCAGGAAGTAGTGGAGCCTCACCTTATTCCATACCTAAACACCATACAAAACTCAATTTTTCAGCAAGACAATGCCAGAGCGCATGTTGCCAGAGCATCGTTAGCCTTCATGGATCAACATCGCATCAACCGTTTACCTTGGCCAGCACGATCGCCTGACCTATCTCCAATTGAACATGTCTGGGACATGATAGGTCGTAGGCTCTTAAATTTTTAACACCCTCCACAGACTTTAGCAGCTCTGACTCACGAAGTTACAGTAGCTTGGAATGAGATACCCCAACAGGATATCGACCACCTTATCAACACGATGTCCAGGCGTGTCAATGAGTGTATAAGAAATCGTGGATCCTCAGCTTCTGCAGTCAGTTGACGAATCAAGCTGACAATTTATCATTCATCTAGCAAGGGACACTGAAATTATTAAAATCCGATAAACATACGTAGGTGTTTAGCTTTATTTGTCACTCAGTATACTTAACGTAACTCCTGGAACTTATCCTTTCATGTTCGTAGGTCTTCGTTGTCTGGCTAAATCAAACCACGTATATTTCTAATGACAATAATGACAGTATATTTTGTCGTTATAATTGAGAAGTGCCATTCAGAAGTCAGATAAACAGAATATTCTGTCGTTATTGTCAGTGTGTTTGAAAAGGCGAGCGTGGTGGTCAGAATATCTTACAACGAACATGACTTTAAAAATATATGTGATTTGATTCAGATCAACAATGACACGACAAATACTTCGCACACTCTACTTTGCTACGTTCTTGTGTTGCAAATAACAGCTTCAACCTCGGAGTTAATCTTCATCGCCTTATGTCAAGATAATTGTTTTGTCGGACTTTATATAAACTCCCTGAGCTTGTTGCAAAAATAAATTGGATCCAGCTAGCCCCAAACGTGTCAGTCCATCAAGTGAAGATGGGGCGTGTAATCCGATTGTTTCATTACAAGCGTCTTGTTAGTAGCTGTTTCCTTCCGCCTCGGTCTTTTCCCTTTTTGCTATTTACTTACAGAGACCTTTAACGTTTCCAAATAAGCATAGTCCTTCGGCGATAGGTAATCAAAAACATTCAAAAAATGGTAAACATATTTGATTGATATTTTTGCGTATTTATAACAATACTATATTTTGCTGAACGCTACCGACTTCGGGGGTTATTTCAACTACAAATAGCAACTCAAAATTCTAATGGTTTTTTCTCCTGTTGAAATTATCTTATTTGGAATCTATGCATCCGATCCACCCGGGATGAAATTTAATCCAAGTCACAGATACACAACGATTTTTGAAAACTGGCTAACTATAATGTATTTATACCCAAGATAGAATGGATGCGTGATTGCCAAAAGCAAGAACGGCGTACATGGCCGCATTCAGGGCTACCTCCGAATGATGGACTACCACCATCGTGTTGTAAAACAAAGATGACAGTATTTAACAGAAACTTAACAAATTACTCAAATACACTTAACAACAACAACAGCAACAACCAAGCAAGGTGAATACGAAAACACGAGCACGCAGTGATACACGCGACGGTCGGTGGCCTGAATTCAACTCTGCTTGCCCTGCCCCTGCCCCGCGCGTTATTCCGCCAGGCAACCGCTTGAAATTTAATGGCGAATTGACCAATAAGAGACGTTGTCCCCACCTGTTACCGAGAGATCACGCGCTAACTGTTATTATTTACATCTCATCTTGAATTTGGATTCAGTTTAAGTAACGAAACATGGTATACTCAGATAGTTTTGGTCGCTAAATTTGAGTATGATCATCAAAAAATCGTGTACTGTAACCGAAGGTGAGGAATAAATGGCTTTTCGTTCATGTTATGAGTACGTTTTTCTCGAAATATAGGACTTGGTGGGCAAAAGAGCGATCGCAGTTTTAAGCCCAAAATTGATTCAGTTGTTTTACGTTGAGCTAGAATAATTGCATTCTGGAGATATGAGTGACTAAAGTTCGAGCTTTTGTAATTGTATAAATGATCTATGAACTATAAGATAGGGTAACTTTCTTGAAAAGTACAATTTTATTCAATAGGACTTCTCTGAAGTGAAGGTCAATTTATAGTAGACACCTTATTTAACGCATTTTACAAGAAATACTCTGAGGAGCAAATTTGTCGGTCGGGTTGAGTTCAACGTGTACGAGAGATAAATGTGTATAGACACATATGTTAGAAGAAGATAGAAACCGCCTGGATAGCGAAGCTCATCACCGCAGCGCTGTCGCACACTGTAGCAATAACTTAGGATGTGTTGATTTTCACCATCGGAAATCAAAGCAAATTCCAAGATAAATTAAGAGGCTAAATACTTTTGGCGCTTCTCTCGTACACATTGAACTCAAGCCGTTAGACAAATTTGGTTTTGAAGATCATCCACCAGAATTTAGGTTAAGTTATTCTTATTTTTACTTAACTTCTCTCACCTGGTACCATGTGTGTTCAGACCCTAAATTATATAAAAAAAGGTATACCCTTCGGTGTTAGTTTCAGAAAATCAGTAGTATGAATGCCCCAGGATCTTCTTCTACTAGCGTCTAATATTAAATAATAAGAGATTCAATATTTTTAAATAACATATACAAATATATCAAGAATTAAAAAATTGGATAGTCTGAGTTTGAATTGAGTGCCTTTAGATTTTTGACGCTGAAGGCACATTATTGTAAAATATCTGCCATTGTTTGTGATATAACACTTTTCCATCGTCACGCAAGATTAAAAGTTCGCCTTATTTCA
Source organism: Acanthoscelides obtectus (assembly GCA_963669975.1). Taxonomy (NCBI): domain Eukaryota; kingdom Metazoa; phylum Arthropoda; class Insecta; order Coleoptera; family Chrysomelidae; genus Acanthoscelides; species Acanthoscelides obtectus. Next base: position 39,884,515 of record CAVLJG010000010.1, on the reverse strand, counting down.
TAAACTTTAGCGTTGACTTCCAAACAGTTCATAATATAAAGAATAAGTGAATCGTAGGGTAAATACATTATCGTTTCAGAGATGTGAACACTGAAAGCGGCACGCTAGGTAGTAGTCACGAAAACACCCCCTTACCCCCAATTTTTTTGGTTATTTATCGTTTCCCTTATCTTCCATTGTACCAGCGTTATTTATATCCACCATAATTCAATTTATAATATTTTTATCGGTCGTCAGTATTACGGAAACGGCTTTGTCGCTTATTTACATATATTGCTTTTGTAATAAATATAATCTGATTTGACATACTGCGGCGTTGCCTAGAAAATTAATTTAGAGGTTAATGCCATAATCCGTATCCAGCACGATACGAAGGTGAAACACAGGGCAATACCACAACCCAATAGCAGCTGCTATTTCGAAGTTCCTTAAAGTAATGCTCAGACAAACATTTTTGCCAATGCGTTACCAGCTTGGCAAAAGCTGGCATTGACCTTGATGTAACTCGTCATGCAAGATGTAGTGTTTCTGGTATCTGACGTTATGTGGTCGTCAAGCATACAGATGCTCAGTTGTCTAGAACGCCGAAAAGCTAGCAAAAAATACAATTTTACAGCTATCATAAAAATTTCAGTATAACAGGGTTTTTTGTGGCGTTATGGGGGTTTTTGAAGGTCACTTCAAGGACATTTCCAAAAGAAGCCAAGCAGTTAGGCCTAGCCGCATACCATTTAGGTTTTTCTGGTTAATATGTCTGAATTAGAGGTGTGTTTTTCACTATAAGAGCATCTGAAGGTCATCTTAAGGCCACTCCTAAGGCTTATTCTGAATATTCCGAGCCCAGTCGCGTGTGACAAGTCATTGCGGTCGTTGAGTCAAAATCAGAGATAAGTTTATTTTAAGGCTACGCGAAGGGTAAATTCACAAGAGTTTAATCGTATTCGACCATCTGCAATAATATGGCAGTAAATTAGTTTATACTTCTCAATTGTTTTCAAAAACTGACACTAGATTTTGTTACAATTGAAGCAAAGGGAGGAGCCTTATTAAAAACCTCTTTGAATAATAGATATAGAAGTGAAACTAACAATAGTAATCAGTTCGTCTCACGCGTACATAAAAGCAGCAACAAGAACCATATCGTCAATATCGATCTATTTTACCGATATATGTATATCAGCCGATGTGATTGCCAATATGCGATATAGGTCGACCGATGTAAATTATAAAGTATAAAGTTTAAGGTTATGCAATAGAAAAAACAATATATAGGAATATATTTTAATTGCATTAAAGTAACATCTTTCTGTTACGGTGTATAAAGATGAAACTTAAAATTCAGTCTCCAGTATGACCTGGATTAGTGAATGCATTTTGGTATACTTTATTTTAGGCATTTTGGTACAGTATTAAACTTAATGCAACCGAAACAGATCAAGTGAACGTTCTGAATTACATACTCGTATATATAAAGTTTAAAAATAAAAAACAATTTTTTTTAATATTTTTAAAACCGTCAACTGGAATGAACTTAAATTGGATATATGGATTAACTTTTGTCCACATTCCAAAGTCTTTACTTAAAATTAACGTGCACCAGTGGCGGAGATACATAGGATTAGTGGCATTATTTTTACAAATAAAAATAGTACGCCACTGTTTTCTTTTCTAAAAGCGCAATTTTTCGAATTATATCTTCAATTTGCTACAAACCATTACTCTAGTATTTTCTTCCTATAGTGCATTGTTTATGTAAAAATAAAAAAAAACAAATTAGATAATCAAAACTTTATTTCAATAAATGTTCAAAAAGACCATCATTCTGACGGATACAGGTGCGGCATCTTTTTGATAAAGCATATTTCCGCAAAACTAAATGTTTAAAAGCGCCCCACAAAAATAAATCCAGGGGTTCAAATCAGGAGACCTCGCAGGCCAATGTACGGGTCCGTTTCTGCCAACCATGCGGTTATGTCACGACGAACATGCGGTGGGGCACCGTCGTGCTGATACCACATTCGTACCCTCGTTGCTAATGAGTTTGCATTTAAAAATTCTGGCAATACCTGCATAGGTTAACATTCGGCCATTGAAAATGCCTCACCAGACATTTCTAGAACATCTGTGTTGTGACGAGTGGATTCTTACAGAACGGGAATTTTTCAACGACCAAGTATGTACATGATGAGAATTAAAGGTTCCACTCCTCGTAAAAAGCGATGACTGCAAAACCAAATCGTTAAAATCTACATTTTGATTATGCATTTACATTAAGCACTCACAAAAATGTTGCACTTCGTCACCGGGTTGCAGACATTACATATTTTGCCGATGGTAAGGATGTAAAACTTTCCAATTTAAATATATAGCCCACGCAAGACTTTGGAAACATGGTAACTGGGCTGCAATCCGCATAGTACTTGTACTAAGATCATCCAACGCCAAATTAATCACTTCCAGTTCCTCTTAAACAGTATGCCGGACTTCATGGCCTCTAACTCCGGCAAGTTTGGCAATTCCATATTGCCGAAGTCTTATATTACAGAATCCCTACACAAACATAATATCGGAGTACTCATCATTACTAAATTCCATTAAAAACAACATTCAAAAATATAAAAAAGCAACTTTTGACTTGACTTTTACAAAAAAAGGTAGTAGTAACGATAACAACCTTATAACACACAACTTTGACAAACTATCTCCCAAGAAAGGTCAAGGTGGTATTAAGGCCTCCTATTTTATTTTGAAACTAATTGTATCTCGGTTCTTCATCAATGATCTAATTTGTCTTATTTTTATTTTAACGAAAACCACAATCGTGAATTACCGTGATGCTATCGGCAGACCTCTGCAGATTTATTTATGTATTTCGAATCTGCAGTTCATCACTGTTTCTGCTTTAAAGCAGTCAAATCGAGTTTGTGGTTGTCATTCATTATGCTATAACATATTACTATTCAAGTCCGTTTGTACCACCGATTTTGTACACCAAAAATGTGTACAAGTATGCAAGTTTACCTAGTAGCATCAAAGCCGATATGCTAGATATTAAGGTCCGAAAAACTTGGAGGGTGCCAAGCCCTACCCTGCATTCTACTTCAAGCGGTACGGGGTTTTGTGGTACGACTGCGTCAGTTCCAAATCAGGCGCCGCACGGGGTGTAGGTAAACCTAACTTCTACAATCAGATTTGAAAAACCGAAATAGGCACCTTCCTATAGATTTGATGTCAGTTTACGCCGACTATATTTGTGTCTCTGAATCAAACAGCGACAACTCCAACATTATTAACGAGCAATACAATTGACAGGATAGTACTTGAAATTCCTAAATAGTGAGTGCTTCTTTCCAATTTCTTAGGAAGGAAAGTTACAACTTCCAGGATACCTTGTATTATCACCATGTCCTTCATATATAATTACACAAAAAAGTAATACATGCCTACTTGTCAACTATACGTTGTGTGTTTAGCCGTCAGTAGGCTTGTTTTGTGGCCCACGTGTACTCACCTAAACCAAAAATACACCCGAATGCAGATAACGCCATTATATCGGATTCTGCTGTCATTATAGCCCATGGGTGAGAATTGTAGATCTTACGACTTTATCCTGTAGAGGTGTAAACAGATTCGAGGAAATAAGGAAATCTGAGCAAGGGTTTCGAAGAAACAATATATACTAAGTGACATATAAATCCGAACACCCAGTTTAAATGGTTTTATTTTAATAAAATTTTGTATAAGTACTTAATGAAGCATAATAAGTAAATGATAAAAATTTCAAAATGATTGCACTGCTTTAAAGCCCTTTGACCTTTAATAATGTGTGGATGCACCCCGATGTGCTACGCATGCTTCTGATCAGGTGGTCAATGTCCTCCTGTGGTATCTCATTCCAGGCAACCACCAACTCCTCTCGAAGTGCTTCTAGAGTCTGAGGAGGACGTTGCAAATTGAGCAATCTCCTACCCATCATATCCCACACCTTCTCAATTGGGGATAAGTCGGGAGATCTTGGTGGCCATGGTAACAATGTGACATTATTATGTTGAAAGAAGTCTATTGTGACTCTTGCAACATGTGGTCGGACATTATTCTGTTGGAAAGTTGGATCTGCCAGGGTGTCAAGATAGGGTAAAAGATGGGGTTCTAGAACTTCGTGGATATAACGCTGCGCGTTCATGTTACCTCTGATGAAGATTAAAGATGACCTGGAACCATAAGCTATAGCACCCCAAACCATAACTCCAACAATGTGATGAACATGTCTTTCAACAAAAAACTGTGGATTCCTCCTTTCACCACTTCGCCTTCTAACCCTGGCACAACCATCGTGCATGCCTAAACAAAATCGAGACTCGTCAATAAAGACAATACTGTTCCATTCCTGATCCCAGAGTGACCGTTGTCTGCACCACTCAAGGCGATTACGTCGGTGTTCTCGAGTTAAAGGGAGGACCCAGTGTGGCCGGTATGAAAACAAGCCAAAACTTCTCATTCGTCGGTAAACACTTCGCATGCCAATAGGTCTTCCGTGTTCTGCAAACCATTCATTTGCAATGGACCTGGTAGTGGAGAAACGGTCCCTTAAGGCCAATAATCTTAGGCGGCGATCTTCACGGTATGTTGTTCTACGGCGGCGTCCAGTGCCCCTTGCTCTTTGCGTACGGCCTTCTCGAAGCCATGCCTGACAACACGTAACCACAGTGCCTACACTTCTTTGCACTCTAACTGCAATTGCCCGAAAAGAAAGTCCAGCTTCCCGAAGTCCCACTATACGGCCCCTATCAAACTCACTAAGTTGACGAAATCGTACAGGTCTCCGTACTCTAGGCATCGTAACCGATCGTAAAGGATGTCAAGAACCAAAATCCGCCAACGTTGATTCTTTACTGCGGCTGAAATATTCATTTTTAGAGCGTTAGTGAATTAAAAGAAAGCAGTATAAAAACCGGAATGTCCAACTGATAAGGCTGAAAATTTTTTCACTTGTTATTTACAGTAAGATAAATACATTCACCAACTTTTATTAAAATAAAACCATTTAAACTGGGTGTTCGGATTTATATGTCACTTAGTATAGTTGCACGAGGTTTTTTTATACTATGTGACATATAAATCCGAACACCCAGTTTAAATGGTTTTGTTTTAATAAAATTTTGTATAAGTACTTAATGAAGCATAATAAGTAAATGATAAAAATTTCAAAATGATTGCACTGCTTTAAAGCCCTTTGACCTTTAATAATGTGTGGATGCACCCTGATGTGCTACGCATTCTCCAACGCGCCTAGGCATGCTTCTGATCAGGTGGTCAATGTCCTCCTGTGGTATCTCATTCCAGGCAACCACCAACTCCTCTCGAAGTGCTTCTAGAGTCTGAGGAGGACGTTGCAAATTGAGCAATCTCCTACCCATCATATCCCACACGTGCTCAATTGGGGATAAGTCGGGAGATCTTGGTGGCCATGGTAACAATGTGACATCATTATGTTGAAAGAAGTCTATTGTGACTCTTGCAACATGTGGTCGGGCATTATCTTGTTGGAAAGTTGGATCTGCCAGGGTGTCAAGATAGGGTAAAAGATGGGGTTCTAGAACTTCGTGGATATAACGCTGCGCGTTCATGTTACCTCTGATGCAGATTAAAGGTGACCTGGAACCATAAGCTATAGCACCCCAAACCGTAACTCCAACAGTGTGATGAACATGTCTTTCAACAAGAAACTGTGGATTACTCCTTTCACCACGTCGCCTTCTAACCCTGGCACGACCATCGTGCATGCCTAAACAAAATCGAGACTCGTCACTAAAGACAATACTGTTCCATTCCTGATCCCAGAGTGACCGTTGTCTGCTCCACTCAAGGCGATTACGTCGGTGTAAGGGTTAGAAGGCGACGTGGTGAAAGGAGGAATCCACAGTTTTTTGTTGAAAGACATTTTCAACGGTTGGAGTTATGGTTTGGGGTGCTATAGCTTATGGTTCCAGGTCATCTTTAATCTCCATCAGAGGTAACGTGAACGCGCAGCGTTATATCCACGAAGTTCTAGAATCCCATCTTTTACCCTATCTTGACACCCTGGCAGATCCAACTTTCCAACAAGATAATGCCCGACCACATGTTGCAAGAGTCACAATAGACTTCTTTCAACATACTGATGTCACATTGTTACCATGGCCACCAAGATCTCCCGACTTATCCCCAATTGAGCACGTGTGGGATATGATGGGTAGGAGATTGCTCAATTTGCAACGTCCTCCTCAGACTCTAGAAGCACTTCGAGAGGAGTTGGTGGTTGCCTGGAATGAGATACCACAGGAGGACATTGACCGCCTGATCAGAAGGATGCCTAGGCGCGTTGGAGAATGCGTAGCACATCGGGGTGCATCCACACATTATTAAAGGTCAAAGGGCTTTAAAGCAGTGCAATCATTTTGAAATTTTTATCATTTACTTATTATGCTTCATTAAGTACTTATACAAAATTTTATTAAAATAAAACCATTTAAACTGGGTGTTCGGATTTATATGTCACTTAGTATATTTCAAAAAAGCTTTAGTGGTTAGCCACTTGAATTTAGATTCCAATTGGGATTATATCTGAAATATTGACAAATATTCTACACAGTATTATTTGGTTAAACAGACGCATTCCTGCTGAAACATCAAAATACACATTTTTCATAACAAAGTTGTCTGTTAAACAATGGGATTCATCATTCCGTAGATTCCAATTACGGCCGATAATGCTGGGAACGGCATTTCATTCTGAAAATAACAAAAACTGGCCGGTACAAGGCAATCAATGGTCTGTTTATTTATTTTATTGGAAAATTATTTTCGTTTGAGGGAGGATAAAAAAGGCGGGGGAGCTCATGCGTGATACTGCGCGCTTATATTCGATTGGACGGTCGACGCTCATTTTTGATAAAGGACGGTAATTGAAAAATATTTCATTTACCAGGACTGATGTTTTTTCTGGTTTTTCACAGTACTATGGACGCAGAGAACATCCAGCGGCGTAGATCAATCGAGCAGAAAATAATACAGAGATTCTTTATGTACTGGGATAGCATCTTGAAGCAACCTAATTTTGCCGTTGGATCTATAACCACAATACGTTTAGACGCCACCTAAATTTGACGGTATGAAGGCCCACAAAGATCCTTGTCCGCCAAGGTAAATATTTTTCGTCAGTTTTTCGATAGTGAACATGCTAATTACGACTATCAATAACGGACTTATTCTAATTGTTTATAAAGCAAAAACAGATGTTTGGCAATGCTTTTTTACGTAGTTAATATACGTAAATCTAGTACTTCTCTCAATACGAGGTAAATCTAAGCCTCTAGCCTTATACGAGGCGATTTCATTGTTCGAAGTCGCTAGACAGCTGGATAAACAAAGGCTATTTTTCTAAAAACAGTAATAGAAATTTACAGAAACTACTCAGCATTTTTAATGAAATGGTTTTGGATATTAGGCACTACACATGCATTACATTTTGCTTATTATTCAGATGTACCGTTATGCATATTCCGATAAAAAATAAATGTATAAATCCAGTATTCCTGATATTTTCTTCTTGGTATTAACAGATACACTGTTACCACAGGTTGGCCGCATAAGGTCTCAATGTTAAATCGAGTTAAATCGACACTAGAAGCAGATGAGATCTTTATTTTACTCCCGTGAAGAACAGTTAAGTTTGTAGCAGCTTGCGAGAATCCTAATAAAAAATTACGAGCGATTCTCAACTTCTATTTATTAATGTAGTAGTCTCTATCTCGCAGTACAATATTTAATGCATCACGTCTTTCAAACAGGCTTGATTTTGAATATCTATATAACAGGTTCATACAATTAGCCCAAAGATATTATTTCCCTGTCCTACCGGTAGTGCATCTATAAGCTCAGTCAAACGCAACGCGTACAAATATGTGTAATACCATACCAGAACAACAGAACACCGACCAAGGCCAGCATCACGTCGTCAGGTGCAGCAGCCGTGGCCGGTAGTTAGGCGATTCGTCAGCTGAGAATATTTTCAGCGCTAATGTACGGAGAAAGTATCAGCAATTTTTATTCTTTTTCGTTATTGGTGATTTTCTCTGCCGCCTCTGGACCGATTTTCAGAAGCTACAAAGGTTTTGCGACCATGGCGCTGTGGTAACATTGTGCGAAAATTTGATCGAAATCCTGGCGGTACTTCTCAGGTTATAGTCGTTTATAGGATTAGCGGACACATCGTCAGACAAACAGACAGCCAGACAGGCAGACCGACATGGTTTTTCCTGATGCCCATGTCATATAACATCCAAAAACCATAATACCTCCCACGATTCCCAGTATTGCAGAGCCCAGTAAAAAGACTATGCAGTTCGTCTGGTCAATTTTTTCAAAACAGAAGGGCCTTAAATTAATCTTAGACAAACAATGCAAGATCTATGGTCTTTACATTGTACCTGATTACAAACGTAATTGCACACCAATGGAGTAATGTAAACACAACATTGATGCTCGTTTTATTAATAACTAGGTTTTTTCGTTGGCTAATTTCCATTTAAATTACCGACGCATCCACAAATATTTTTCTAGTGATGCATATATTCATCCAGACGCATGTATTTCGCCATATTTGTAATACAATCAGTCATGACGTACTGTAAAATAAAAACTAAAACCTATATTGTTACATTTTTCAGGTGAGTTACATGCTATGGTATTCCGGACTATGAAGATCTCTTCTGAATTCTGATTTGTCACTCATCATGCTTCATTACAGCTTGATCAATTAATTCAAAAAACCTAGATTCCGTGCTGAATAAAAGAATCCCGAAATAGGTCATCTTGTTATTTTTGTAGTATTATGTTGACACCTGATGTTTCGTTATTAGTAGCAACTTAACAATTTAGCCTTGGATGCAGCAGATCATTATGAAGAAAATACGATATGATTTAAAACGTATATTCCATATGCAGGTACGTTGATTTGCATACTGGATAGTTGACAAGTAGTGTAAAGAGAGCTTTTTCTTTTGGATAGCAAAAAAATGCTGACGATTTACACTGGAGAACATACTATATCATTTGTATTAGATATCTGTCCCACATGAGAGTGCTCGTACTGTTTTTGCCTTATTTATCGAGGCAGTCCAGTTTAAAAATTGTCCAAACTGCAATTATTGTTTTTAGACCGATACCAAGCAGAAAATAGGTTTCCCTTGTTTACCATCTTTGTAGATGGTAGTATGAACAGTTAGGCCTTGATATGTTCACGTGTTTTAGCTATAGCTTAAATATTCCAGTGCTTTCCTTACCTGAACTCTAACTTCAGGAAGGTTAACCTTCATAGCTAGCTCCTCCCTGCTGTACACATCAGGATAGTGGCTCTTCTCGAACGCCCGCTCCAATTCATGCAACTGGTACGTCGTAAACGTTGTCCTGTTCCGTCTGTGTTTCTTCTTGCAGGCGTCTCCAGAGGGATCAGAATGGGGAGGTGGCGAGGTACTTCCAGGACCTCCTCCCACCGAAGGAGTCCCCTCATCTTCTGACCCGCTGGTGGGCTGCTGTTTGTGATTGTGAGGATGGTGGTAAGAGTGAAGGTCGCTGAGGCTGTCCACTGCGTCGTTGGAGTTACAGCTGCCTTCACCTATAATAAAGAAAGCACGTATGATAATTGATAAAAATCTACTTTGAGGGACACTAGTCAAAGGAAACAAGAAATGAGATATACTGTGAAAATGACGTTATGCTATAAGAATCTCTCATCAGTTCTACCGACGTCAGGCTTCATGTATGGGCGTCCGAAGGGGGGTGCCAGGAGGAGAGAGGAGCGTTCCCTAAGAATCCAGTTGAACCTTAGAACTGGGACTCGTCTGGTTTTTCTTGGAAAGTACTCTGGTCCTAGGGTCTGACGATTAAGTTAGTAGAAGTATCATCTAAAATAAATACTAATTCATACTAATCATATCAAATTTCAGCTGTTTAAAGTTTGATTTTTCGAAAGGAACGAAATCTTATCATTCAATTGAAGATAAAAGTTTTATCATGTATAATGAAGTATAATTATGTAAATTTAATAGGTATTACTACACTAGTTATTTGACATTGTGAATACAAAATGTTGAGAATGAATAAAATACATTTTTTTAATAACAAGCCTATTTAAATAATCTGTTTAATATGTCTTAACATTTGAACAATAATGAATCACGCTTGTCTCAAGTTATCAAATGAAAGCATCAAATAGATTAATAGTAATGGGGAAAAAGACGCATCACGCTGTTATATTCTAACATGAGACAACGGAGCATTACAATACGTGTTTGTCAAAAATTGCGTTTTTATGCATTTTTTGTGTATCCATACGTAATTTTTCGACAATTTTAACTCGTACTTGTATGACAATATTCCACATTTATGGTTGATTGTAATTAATTACTTTTTATATCTTTTTTAGGAAGCTTTGTTTTTATTAAAAGAAGCTAACCGAGTTTTCTGAAGCAACGCTTCTTTTAAAAAAATTGTAAGCAATGTGTAGTATTCTCATCATACAGCAACTACTATTAATTGTTAACGAGGTATTGAGAAATGCATAAAAATGCGTTTTTTACAAGAAAAATGATAGTGTTTTATATAATAATAATACCAAAGGTATTAATGATGCTGCTTCAAACAAACTGTTAAAGAAAATGTATATACGACATATATAAGTAAAAGCTGGTTGTTAAAAACCAATTTTTTTAATCCTTTTACAAATGCTCTTACATGTAGTGGCCAGCTATCAAAATGACAAGCTGACATGAATGTAATAGAAGGCAGACTTGACGTGTGTATTGGTCAATTTCAGTTTACAGAGGGGAGTAAGGTGCTGACATTTTTTGCTTTCAGTCACTAAGATACTCAAGGAGGGCAGCTACATTCAAGCTTCTGTTTGTCATTTCTCACTTCCTTTCAAAAATTTTGGAATATAGTGTGCAGTTGTCATACTGACATAGTGCACCTAGCACGATACAATTAAAATTGATAATTGACGCTACTTCCCGGTGGTGCGTTGCGATGAACAATGGTAATTTCTTCAGCTAGACGAACATATAATAATACAGGGTGTAAACGTTATGGTAGTAATTATTGAAGTGGGTAATAGAAGGGGTCAAAACAAGTCGAAAAGTTCATATTTTAGATTTTTGTATAAATGGCTTTATAGTTTACAACTTTATATCGATCACAATCACCACAATCTTACTAATTTTTATAATCTAATCTAAAACGTTTTTAAATTGGGTAATTAACAAATAAATAACATTAAGTTTTTCTAAGTTAAGCCAAAATTTGTAGTCAGTAAGTAATTAAGTTTCATTAAATTAAATATATAAAACACACATGATAACAGCGCGTCGGTCTTTCACCACTCTTATCGAACCGGCAATCGATTGCAAACGGTAACAGTGGTTAGTTATCGTTTTGCATAGATAAATTACTTAATCGTTTTGTCGAGCAAAGCATCGGGCGTGTTGTTTTGTTTTTGTTCGCGTACGTCGTCGTGTTTATTTACAATGTTCTCGAATCAAGAGTTCGGCAACATGTTGTTAGTCAGAATTCAAATCTTGCAGCTCAAATTTATCGCGACAGATTTCACCAACGGGTACACCCAGACAAACGGACATTTGTGCAAGTGTACCAAAGACTTCGAGATACAGGAAGTGTTCAGCCCACTAATATTCGCACTCGTGAAAGACAGTTTACTGTAGAGCAGGAGGAAATTAGGCCGCCGCGTAGGACTATCGCATACCATAGTACATAGAATCCTACGGGAAAATTTGCTTTATCCCTACCATGTACAACGAGTGCAGGCCTTTTTACCAGAAGACTATCCTCGTAGACTAACATTCTGTCAGTGGTTTTTGCACAAAAACATGGAAAATCCGTTTTTTTTTTTTAATATTCTAGCGACGGACGAATGTACATTTACGCGAGACGGGATATTAAATTTCCATAATACTCACACGTGGGCCCAAGAAAATCCTCATATCATTCGTGAAGGTCATTTCCAACAACCTTTCAGGTAATTGGCCCTTTCGGGTTACCCCCAAAATTGTCAGGAGGAGGATACCTTAGCTTTCTAGCCAGTAACCTACCAGAACTTTTGGAACAGACCTTAGACAACGTGCCATTGCAACGGAGACATAATTTGTTGTTTCTTCATGAGGGGGCACCACCACACATTTTTAGAGGCATCATTCAGTATTTGAATGGACATTATCCAAATCGCTGGATCGGTCGAAATGCTCCTGATCCTCGAAAATAGCCAGCAAGATCTCCTTACCTCAATCCGATGGATTTCTGGTATTGGGGAGAACTTAAAGGGATGGTGTATGAGGCTGGTTCAATAACAACTGAAGCACAACTCCGCGAAAAAATGTTTAATGCGGCTGAAATAATAAGTGGACAACTTCAAGGACCTAGAGTAAGAAGAAACTGGGTTCGTCGTAATGAAGCTTGTGTGGAAAGTGGAGGACGACATTTTGAATACCTCCTTTAAATACAAAAAAAGTGCAGTGCGGGTTTTAAAAAGAAAAACAATGTATGTATCAAAATTGTGTTGCATATTTATAATTGTTTTTTTATAATACGTTCAGTAAACTTTCACACACCAGGGGAAGCGCTGAGGCAGTTAGTGGTAAGTCCGCTTTTTTTAATTGTTTGCATTTTACGGGTACATTATCAAATAATGAAATAATACCTAAGAGCCAAAACTAACAAACTCCATCTTTATTTACACTGCGTTCCGTCGTAACTTGCGTCTGACATTGCGGCGTTGTCAGATTTTATTTTACTTTAAAGTCGCTTTCCTATAAAAAAATACCGTTTTGACCACCATATTATATGAAACTTTTTGCTTCCTTTAACCCCCTCTATCACCCATTTGATTAATGACTATCATAACGTTTACACCCTGTATATACGTTAATTTTAATTTTTAATAATTTTTTTCCGGATAAATGAATGTGCTTATTATTTGTGAATAATTTACGGAACAATGTATCTATTCATGATTCGTCACTGAAATAAATTTGAGCACCCATGCCAGCCAGATTATTCAATTAGAAACATTAATTCACACGGAACCCCAAGCATCGCGTTGGTACTGATTCGCGTTGGTACTGACAGAATAATGGGTACCTTATGACTGGAAGGGAGGTCTATCAGTAATCTGCAAATTGACTTAGGGAAGTTTGCTCCAGAACGCAACATGCTACAGCTGAATGAAGGTCATGTATAGTATCAAGAAGGGTGAATTAGCTAATATGTATTCATAAACCTTGAACGCACGTAAAACACAAAGGCACGTTTTCAATTATCACATGCACCGCTGCTAACTTCGAAATTGATTATTTAATTAGAGACATTGATCGTAGCGGCCACGACAATGAGAAGGGGTGAGAAGGGGGTCGAAACTGCCTGTTCCGTGCACTCTAATTGCCCGACATTAATAATAAACACAACAGATTTGCGATAACGCTGAAAAACGGTAATTGTTAATTGCGATTTCGCATGCATACGCGTCTTTTTGTATCGCGGTTGTAGCCACTGAAAATGTCCCGCTCCATGTTAAACATACTATATAACGTAATCGCCGTTTTATTCTAAATGCAAACACATAATAGTCTAGTTTATAAACTCGTATCACATATCATGATACCTTGTGATTCAATGAAAATAATAATTCAGCAAACATTGAAAAATGTATTCTAGAGACGACAGGTGACTGGTGCGTTTACATTTAAACAATAGAAGCTCACCTTAAGTCAGGTCTTTAATTCCATCTTCAATCATGTGTAATAATAATAATATAATAATGTATATTTATTGCCCAACAGATACATCCATTTAAAGGACAATATTATTGAATACAATTTGACGTTGCAGTATTTTTAACTACAATCATAGCTCGCCCAGTTTCTTAAAAAAAATTGAAGGACAAAAAATGAATAGCTACACCTACTCACCTACATGTCTAAAATGTTATAAATTGAATAATAGTAGTCGCTGAATTCAGCTAATATATCTTTGACTTTATCATGATGACTGTCACAATTATCAGCTATGGTGTTAAAGCTGGAGCACATAAAGTACACGGGTAATCATAACATTAGAATTTGGTGTTTTTAAGTAAAAAGCGAGAAATCTTCGGGAAATGCGGGACGGTACATGAAAATCAATTTTAGCTAATAAAGCTGAAGACTAAACATCACTGTGTACGAGTTTGTAAAGGAATTTTAAACTAATACAAACTCTTCTCAGCTCAAGAGGATGCATTTCAAATCTGAGCAACATAGATGATTGGGGATTCCCACGATTGGGATAAACACCATGTGATTTAAAAGTGAAGTATTTAAGAAATCTCCTCTGTACACTTTCAATTTCATTAGTTTAGATTTGGTAATGTGGATGCCATACACTAGATGCATATTCCAGCTTAGAACGCACCAAGGTGCAGTATAAAGCCTTCAGTGCCGTTTCACTACCAAACGCTTTATAGTTTCTTATAAAAAAACCGAAACTTTTTATAGCTGATGATACTATTGTACTAAAACGACCTGTAAATTCTAATTTAATATCAAACAACACACCTGGATCGCTTACTTCTGAACAACGCATCAAACTGACACCTTCCAGTGTGTGATTAAAAACTATTGGATTGGTTTTCCTGATAAAAGGACAGGTTTTGCATTTGCTAACATTCAAAAATAATTTATTAGTTGCACACCATTCAAATATATGATTCAGGTCAGCTTGCAAGATTAGACAGTCATCAAAGCTGTTAATCTGAGCATATATTTTTAAATCATCGGCAAACAACAGAGAGGTCATTGATAAAATAAAGAAAGAGAAGAAGGCCTAAATTTGATCCCTGCGGTACACTGGATGAGGCCGAGTAAGGTGATTCTTTGGTGACTAATTTTATCGAAGGCCTTTGAGAAATCCATATAGACCACATCCATCTGACCCCTATTATCTAAGACCTCTGCAATTTCCTGGGTGATTTCATTTAGGTTAGAAATACTAGAGCGATTGCGCATAAATCCATGTTGCGTCTCAGATATCAGATGCGAGGTCAGAGGATAGATGTAGTTGTATACAGATATCTCAAATGCCTTACCAAAATTATCCGATATAGATATATAATTCGGTAATCTTCGATTTTACTAGGGTCTCCAGCTTTAAAAATAGTAGGGCACACTCTAGTCAGTTTCCATTTTTTAGGAAAAGTTTCTGTACTGAGGGAATAATTAAAAATTTTCTTTAAAGACGTGACAAATATTTGCGCCGCGTTACGGACTACAAAGCTCGGTACCATATCTTCTCCTGCTGTTGACTTGTTTGGTAATTTACACAGTGCCTTTAGAATATCCTCATCTGTGAGGTTACCCAGATGAAAACAGTCATGCTGAGGCTAGTTGATTGTACAAATAGACAATATAATGCCTGATGTACTGAGTAATTTTAAAAATATTATTATCCTTGGTGATTTAAATGTAAATTTATTTGCCGATAATACCTTACAACAATGCTTGGATATGTATGGTTTCAAGCAAATTATTGATGCTCCCACTAGAGTAACTAATAGTACAGCAACTCTTCTGGACCCTATTTTTATTAATACCCCAATTACTGTCACTAACTGGTTTACTTTAGATGCTAATTTGTTGTCCGATCATAAAATTGTTTGCTGTATCTTAAACATATCCCGTGTGAAACATGAACAAAAAATGATCACCTTCAGAGATTTCTCACACTTTGATGAGCAATCTTTCATTGATGACCTGGCTAGAGTAAATTTTATTGAAATTTGTTATATGAGGAATATTGATGATAAAGTTCAATTTTTCAGTAGCAAGTTAATTGACATCTTCAATCGTCACTCTCCTATAAGGACGGTACGCGTGAGTAAGCCGAAAGCGCCGTGGTTGTCATATCCGTTGAGACAGCTTCTGAAGCAAAAAACGAGAGCATATTATTTATACAAGATAGACAGAAGTCCAGCAAGATTGCAGGTTTTTAGGGAACTTAGAAACCTTGCACTATCGTGCATTAGACATGAAAAAATGGCGTATCTTGCTCACTTGGAAAAAGGGCGTGATCAGAAAAAATTGTGGTATGAATTGAAAAATATGAAAGCACAAACATCTGATAAGCCACCTATTCCAAACCATCTTGCAGACTCGTTCCTTGCAAATAATTATTTCATATCAGTTTTTGATTCCACAAATTCTCCTGATCACGTTTTAAGGTATTATAACGATAATGTTCCCCATATTAATAAATTTTCTTTCAGGCTTCTAGAGCCTCATGAAGTAGCTGAAATAATTTCTAGTTTTAAGTCCGATGCAAAAGGTACTGATGGGTTGAGCTTGTCTATGATTAAGCTCAGTCTGCCTGTTACTCTCATCTACATCACCCACCTTGTTAATAGTTGCCTTGAAAGAGGTTATTTCCCTGAAACGTGGAAGCGAGCAATTGTGGTACCAGTTTCAAAAAAATCAAATCCAAATGAGTTTGCTGATCTAAGGCCTATAAGCCTGTTGCCTTGTTTATCGAAGGTAGTTGAAAAGGCAGCCCACATACAACTAATGCATTATGCAGAGGAACATATCATCCCATCTGATCAGTCTGCTTTCAGGAAATCTTTCAGTACTACTACTTCCCTCTTAAACTTAGTGGATAATATTATTAGAGCACTTGATAAAAAAATGGGCGTAGCAGTGATGTCAATCGATTATTCCAAGGCCTTTGACAAAATAAATCATGAGTTGTTAATAGCAAAGTTGAAGTATTATGGCATAGATCCAATTGCATTGAATTTTTTTCGAAATTATATATCAAATCGATCGCAGTGTGTATCAATTGAAAACAATAAATCTAGTTTTCTAGAAATCTCGTCTGGAGTGCCCCAGAGGTCTGTTTTGGGTCCCTTGTTGTTTTTGATATATATTGCTGATCTGCCTAAGGCTGTGAGTTTTTGTGAACTCCAGTCTTTTGCGGATGATACTCAACTGGTCCATTATTTTGATACTGATGATATGGAAATGGCACAGACATCAATAAACCATGATATTCAAAAAGTGTATGACTTCTCGATAAACCACAACCTGTCAATAAATCCTGGTAAATCCAACCTGTTATTTTTTTGTTCGGATCGTAGGAGAGAAGAAATTAAAAGTCGATTAACTATTAAAATTGGATCTCAAAGACTGTACCCGGTTGACGAGGTTAAAATTCTTGGCGTGGTAATCGATTTCAAACTTAGATTCACCAGTCATGTTAAAAATCTTTTGAAGAAAACCTACTTGAGACTGAGATCATTATATGCCAATAAAGCAATTTTCAATTACAAGCTAAGGAAAAAACTGTATTCATCTTTGGTTATGCCGATTTTCAACTACTGTGATATTTTATATTATCCGTGTCTCAATGTTGTTACTAGAAATCGGATTCAAATTGTGTAAAACAATTGTGCTAGGTTCATCTGCGGTTTAAGGCGCTTTGACCATGTTTCTGGTAGTCTTATTGAATTAAACTGGATGATAACAAAAAATATTGTCAAATATCATTACCTTGTTTTTATTCATAAACTAATACTTATGTCAAAACCTATATACTTAAGAGAAAAGCTGATCTTTAGGCGAAATATTCATCATAGACATATTAGATTTCCAGATTTGATAACTACACCTATTCACTCCACAACTTTATTCCAGCGTTCTTTCACGTACAGGGCTTCAGTGTTATACAATGCCTTGAGTCCTGAATTCAAAACCATTTGCTGTACCCCCAAGTGAGGAACTCGCTGAAATTTGATTTATATACTAAAACCCTTCGGTTGTTTCCTCAGTACAGTGGCCCAAAAGTCTCAAACTTTGAGTAAGAACGTTAGCATGTACCGATCACGAAGAGCTGCTTGACGGCATCATTCCCCTCATCAATTCATAACCAAAAGACCATGTCGCCATGAATAAATGAGCAGATAATATTCGGGTAACCATCATCAACCACCAAGTTGTTTTCGTGATTACCTCGAGATCTTGTGATAAGTGTCGCTATTAATGCCATGATCTTCCCCTAAGTAAATATACTAGGGGGAAATACTATAGTTGATAACGACTCGACAGTGAATCATTGAAACTCTACAGGCTATATACAAAAATTATCTTCCTACTTTGGGTTGTTAGATAGCTTGATGAGCATGATGGCTACAAGCAGCGAGTTTTAATCAAAATTCAATAAACAATAATTCTAGGTTGCATTTTACATTTCGCTTAGTATAGCTTAAGAAACGGCATACCCACAACCATTGTTAATTAATACATACACTCAAATAGAATCAGTATTAGGAATAACAAAAATAGACGTTTATATCGATTATCTCTACAACGTAAAAAAATGGTTAGGTTACTTTAGATCATTGATTCCCAAAGTAGTCTATATCGACCCCCAGGGGTCTATGACAACCTGCAAGGGGTCTACGTGAGCGAAAAAAAATTTGGGGGTCCATGAAATGAATATGGGGGTCCACGATAGTGGATCTCAACACATACACTGATAGTACCTATTTACTTACACCATACTATCTTATAATATCAAAACATATACATTATTTATAAAAGTACCTATGAAGTAAAAAATTTATTATATATGTTTATAAAATTGTGTAAGTTGTAGGATGTTGGTATTCGCTTTGTGGTCGCAATACATTTTGAACTTGTAAAAACCTGAGAGTCGCAGTTTCAGAGCTTCGCTACCTTGCACTGACTTGTTCAATTCGTCACTCTATAAATACGAATGTGGGACAAATACGTTTATTCGTTTCCTGAATGTTGAAAAGGAAAGTGCTAAGAAAATATTTTAAAATATATAAACAGATAGTATATCACACGAATTATAGTGAGTCAGTGTTATTTTGTTTGAGAGTGCCGGAGAAAAGTAAGTACATTATTCTTTATTAAATTTTAGTTTTGTACTCGTAGTTAGCAAAGATAGATAAATTACGCCAATCATGACTTTACTTATTAGTAGTTAAATATTCAATCATGCAAAATTACACGAGTACTCCTCAATAGTTTCTTTTTGAAAGTTTCAGCAATCGGTAATATATTTACAGTGCAATCTCCGTAATTCGAGCTAATTGTTGCAAGAATTATGGAATGTTTTCGGAAAAATCAAAAAATATTTTTAATATACAGCTGCTGGAGTTTCTGTCTTATTTAAATAATTTAATTTTGCCCACAGATGACTGATGCCATATCCGAATCTAAAAAGAAATGTAGACAGTACAGTGTTGATTATTTGAAATTTGGCTTCATTCCATCATTGCCGGACAAACAATCGCCTATGTGCCTTTTATGCAACAAAGTTTTGGGCAATGACGCTATGAAACCATCGAAACTGCAAGATCCTCTGAGAAGATGCCACCCTGATAAAACAGAGAAAAATTTGAAATACTTTCAAACACTCAAAGATAAATTTCAGAAGACACCTACACTGGACAGAATGTTCGCTTCGACGTCACAAAGAAATGATGGTTTGCGGGCGTCTTACAATATCTCATTACTTATAGCATACTATCGGAGAGAAGTTAATTTTGCCAGCCGTTGAAGAGGTTTTAAAAACTGTTTTACACAAACCTGCATCTGATGTCATTAAAAGAATTCCCTGAAGCAACAATACTGTTGAAAGACGTATTGATGAAATGAGTTCTGATATTGAAAGCTTCTTATGTAATTATTTGCAAACGACCCATTTCTCTATACAACTGGACGAGTCAACTTTACCTGATAATGCAGCATTATTATTGGCATATGTTCGTTTTATCATGAATCAAGAAATCTACGAAGAACTGTTCTTCGCAAGAACTTTGATAACCGACACTAAAGGTGAATCAATATTTCATGTTTTGAAGGATTATCTCATTGAAAAAGCAATTCCTTTATCAAATATAATATCAGTAGCTACAGATGGAGCACCTGCCATGGTTGGACGTTATCGTGGATTTATAAGCTATTTAAAACAAAATGTGTCAGGGGTGTCAGCAATACATTGCGTCATCCATCGACAACATTTAGTTGCTAAAATCTTGAGTGTCAGATTGCATGAATCACTTCATTTAGTCATTGATGCAGTAAACCGAATCCGAAGCAACGCGTTGAATACGCGGTTATTTGCGCAGTTGAGTGAAGAAAATGACGAACACTTTCATTACTCCTTCACACTGAAGTACGCTGGCTGTCGAAAGGCTTATGTTTGACAAGCTTTTTTGCTCTTTTTGAGACTATTTTAGAATTTCTGCATACTAAAGATGAAATTTTAAAAGAAAATTTAATGAAGAGGAAAACAGACATCGCCTATTTAACAGATTTGTTTACATAATTTAATATGACTAATTTGCAATTACAAGGCGACAGTTTAAATTTGATTAAAACAAAGTCCATCTTATCAGCGTTTCTTGCCAGAGTTAAACTAATGAAGCAAAATATTGGACGGGGAGAATTTTCTCAGTTCCCCAATTTGTCACAGACAAGCTGCCAGGAAGACGACGTTTCAACTTACGTTCAACATTTAAATGCCCTCTATTCAGATTTTGGATCTAGGTTTGAGGATATTTTGACTATGGTAATACCACCGTGGACGATTAATCCATATGGTGACATAGAAGAAACGAATGTCATAATACAAGAGGAACTGACTGAACTAAGTACAAACGAAGAACTTAAGGTTCAGTTTAAAAACGGATATCAGCAAAACAACATACCCGTTACTTATCCCGTATTATGGAATATAGCAAGGAAATTTTTAATTTCCTTTCCATCGTCATACCTAGTGGAAAGGGGGTTCAGCGCTGTTACCAATCTCCTAACGAAAAAAAGAAACAGACTGGACATCATTAGCCGAGGAGATTTAAGATTAACGCTTACAAAATGTTGATAATTTATTATTAAAGCATCAGGTCCATCCTTCTCACTAAAAATATTGACTTATTGCTTATGTTATTTTATTTTATGTTTATTGGCGTATGACCAATAAATGCCCGCATTGAGAATAAGTGCCCGCATTGATTTTTTTAAAGAACCCCCCTTTATAGAAAATATTTTTTTTTAATTATTCTGAAAATTCAAGGATAGGTACACACTAAAATTCGTTAATTTTTTGCCTATTTTTAGATAACTTAAACGTATAAGAAGCGGAATCTAATCAAACTAACAGTGAAATTATTGTAGAACATACGTTTATGTTATAATTAATAAACGAACTCGCTTATTGTACTATTTTAAGTAAAAGACTTTTTTTTATTTTTCACTTTTTTTTTATTTTATCCCTCTTATTTTTTTTTCAATGCGGGCACTTATTCCCAATGCGGCCACTTATTGGTCAGACACCTGTTTATTTAATGTTACGTATATTTTACATAACAGATACAAAATTTTATTTTTAGTAGTTTTAATTTAAATTCAATTAATAAATGTATAAATTAACATGTGTTTTTACTTCACTACAGTTAGACATTTACAGAAAATCAATATCAGGAAAGTAGGGGGTCTACCCAATACGGAAAAACATGGCAAGGGGTCTTCGACACAAAAAAGTTTGGGGAACTCTGCTTTAGATGATTCTTCTGAAAAGCGAAAAAAAATTAATTTTGAAGCTTAATGGATGACCAAGTATTATGGAATATCCAATATACAAGGCGTTCTGACCGTTGGAAGTTGGGGTACAACAGCAGTGAAAATAAAAAAAAAATAAAAAAACCCCATTTGATTTGGAACTTTAAGTGCCACCCTGTCAGATGTTGCTTATGTTTATTTGAAGGGTTCGCCGTTTGATTTAAAAACTAAACTTTGTTTGCAACATCTACAAGTCTTCAGCCGTGCTTACCTCTACCTTCCTACACTGCCTTAGCACAAGATAAACCTAAGCGGCGTGAGATGGAAACATACAGCAAAATAATGACAGCATCCTGTATGAATGAACATTTCATCGATAAGCCCGTTGTCGTAATTACAATGTGCTAGTTTTAATTTTTCTCAAATCTAGTTTATAAGCAAATATCTTGATTTAACGCGATAACGTACGGCACCTATTTTCGATACTGCTTGATTTAATCTTTTCCCTCAAATCTTTGGTGGAAGTAGGACCGCATTCAACATCGCATACTGCCTTGGTTATCTTAAGCCTGTGTATTTGTGGTACAAGGGAAATTTGCCTTTTTTAAAAACCTACGTAAAGAATCAGCTCAATATAGCTTACCGATTTTGAGAAACATTTTTTATAAAAATCTCAGTTCACCTTTTCTACCCTATATGTTCGCAACACATTGCGCATCAATAAATCAATCATTCAATAGCCCATGTCCATCATCCTGTATTGTATCGATTCACTAATTTGCTAATTATCGACAATGCAGTGCCAGTTAGATGATTATGTTTATAATTAATATGATGCACACGCACGCTAGATAATCGCGGGCGATTTGATCTATTGAACTTTAATGTTTAAATTGTTACTAACTGCTACGAACTATGTTTATTGAACACGCACCACATAGTTCAAACTGAATGTTAATATTTCAATAAACCCTTTGTTTGGTTATAATGAACTCAATATCGTAATCAGTTTGGCTACATAATTATAGTGGAAATTGAAATTTCCAGCCATACAACTTGTTTTGTAACTGTCAATTTATATGTATTGCTCGTATGGAATCTATACGATATACGTACATCGCATTAAAAGTTTCAAAGTAATAGTTTAACAATAAAAGCAAATCTGTCAAGTGCCCTTGAAATAAACTATATTTCAGTTAATGTAACATCTAAAACTCATCTTGTAGTTTGTTTGATTGGTACGACTACACTTTAGCGCATTTCCCAAATACTTCATTTCTTACTTTAAAATGAAAGATTAGGATGTAACTTTTACGAAAATATCATTTTTTCTTGGAGGAACCCTCTGCTTGCTATTTTACAGAACTTCGAAGTTGCATTTTTGGTGGTAATACTCTAAAACAGAATACTGTTTTATATGCTTTTTTGCATTTTGTACAAAAGGAAGCTCTAAATTATAAGAAAATACACTGTATAGTACTAAGGAAAATAGATGTGAAACTGTAAAAAATCGTTGTTTTTTGCAAAAAAAAAAGGTTCAAAACCAAGCGTGTAATTAGACATTAGCGTATTAGCTTAAATAACAGATCAAAATACATACGTAAATGATGGTATTTACTTGATAAACTGTGTAGAGGTGTTGTTTTGTGATTTTTCAATGTCTTCTTGAAATTCCTTAACCATTTTTTTCGCGTATTTTCAATGAGATCAAAGTTTTTGGGTATATAAGACATATTTGAAAGTACAAACAATTCTCAAACGTTCATTTCTTGACAGATAATATAAATGATGTCCATTGTTTCCAAGTTGTACCTTTTTTGGGAGAAATACGCAATTAGAAATGAGGTTATTTGCAAAATAAAAGTCTTAATTTATTGTAAATGGCTTGTTTTATGAAAATTTATTCCAATATTTACCGAAAACTAGATGAAATTTTGAACAGTATGTGTCTAAACAGTGTAAAATGCACCAGCGGCTCGCGTGACAAAAAATACAAAAGGCACCAGCGGTCATTGCATATAAAAATACCCAACATCGATTCGTCGATTTGGACCACCTCGCCAGGTCCACCCAACATATCATCGTCCAACATCAACAATCATTTCATCAAATCATCAAAAAACTTGCAATGTTCTTTGTTATGTTTTCATTATTTAGTGATTTGCAACAGCTACGTTTTCAGTTATTTCTCATATATACCACATTTAATTAGGTACATTTGTAACATCAGCTTCACTTTAAATAATTCTTCAAGTACATATATACAAAAAGTAAATAGATTATAACTATAATATAGAAAAAACGAGTTTCATTACCAATACAATGCAGTTGTAACATTTTATTTGAACAATGCATAACAATACGCCGGTGTATTACAACAATACTGGGTGAGTTTTCGCGTCTTTCAGAAGGCTTTTGGCGTTTTCAGGACGATGGACGGGGGTGACGTATCTCGTACATTGAAAAACGCTAGACAGCCTCATATTTGTCGTTTTGGAGTGCTGAACGTTTCATGAAATATCGGCATCTTCCTTTCAGACTACTGTAGTAGCACACTCTATAGGGATGTGTTAATGAAAAGAAAACGCCAAAAAACTGGAAGACAGATAAATTAAATATATTGTTATCGTACTGAAGAAGATCATCTTTGTGAATGAAACGTTTAGAATAAAGAAGATCCTATCATCACATGTAGTTTTATTGGCCAAACAAGCTTTTCTAGTAAGTTGCATTGCCAGTCCATGGCATACACGTGCTGTAAAGTTTTTTACTTTAAGGTCCTTGACACCAGTGTCATCTCTTTGTTTGGTTCACGCCATAACAGGCTACGGTACTGCTTACGAAGTAGCACTGGCCGAGAAACCAAAGACGATTGGGCACATATTGCTCTCCATGCGCTACTATACTGGCAATGCACAGTGGTCTAGATCTAGAACATCGAAAAGGTAAGAAAAACATATACGACATAGATACGAACTAGGAACGAAGGTAGGAGATGGTCTTAGAGCAGGCTATGTCGAAGATATTGTACTTCTCCATAAGATGTCCTTTGAGCTCCTTATCGTCCAAGTTCTTTTTAAATTTTGAAACGTTCACCCAGCACCGTCGTTTAACGACAACGGCTGCAAAATTTGTTATCCGGTATATCAGCTGTGCCAGTCAACAAACAACACTGTTTTGCTTGCTGTGGGTTTATTGACCTGTCTGTTTCTTCTGATGTTTGTATTTGGAATTCCATCGTTTTTTGTTGGTGATTCAGATTTCTTTCTAATTGTGTCAGGATATTCTGTATGGCCCCTTCAATGTATGTTTTAGCAGCAGACGCAAAGGGATTCAACATCGTCTTTGATTTCTTATAGATCGATGATGATCTCCGTAAAGCCAAAAGATGCGTTCAAATGCAAGTTTATAAGTCCGTTATCTCCTAACTCTACACTATATAGTGCGTTTCTGGTTCGTATCATTTTGGGTTAATAATGATGAATTTCGATATGAAGATATCTTAAGAAAATTAACGATTTACGGGAGGGAATACCGTTGATCCCGGCCACATATCATATAAGTTTTTTTGGTTACTAAGTCCGAATCATAGGTCAACTGGTCACTATAATGGCATCTGAAGGTCCAAGGTCACTTCAAGGACCAATTACAAAAAAGTCCGACATTCGACTCTAGACGCGAGTTATGTAGATATCAGGTTGTCTCTAGGAAGGCATTCGAGGGAAATTTTGAGCCCACTTTAAGATGAAATTCTCACCTGGACATAACGTTGTATTTCTTAATAGTTTGCAAAAGTTAGTAAAAACTAATACTAGCTTTTATCTGGTAGTACTTAAGGCTCACAAACATCACCGTATGGGACAAAGGGTGAAACCTTGTTAAAGACGCCTCTGAATAATACCAATATAAAGGAGTGAAGCTAAAAGTAGTAATCCGTTCAATTCATGGTGCATATGAAAACAAAAATGCTGACAGATTTCTATTACATCAAATGAAAGTTTGTAATCCATTTGTTAAGATCCATTTTTAAATGCACAAAAATTATCAACATACAACACAACTCTCCAGTTTTGCTTTTGAAAAGTAGTGTCAAATGATATATCACAAACTTCATGTTTGAGTCTCTACCATGGTGAAGGTAGTGTAAGCAAAGTTCTAAATCCATGCCCAACATATAGGGTATCCACAAAGTTGGGATTTTCCTATCAAACACAACTATGCTTGATATAAAAAAGCTAATGTGTGGTGAAACGTGAGCGAACAAGTAGAAAAAAATAAATGGAAAAGTCTTCACTGTTCAGTTGAATTGAAATTCCACGTACGGCTCCGTCGTACAATCCGTATTGTCAGTTTTCCATCTGCTTGCACACAATTAAGCTATTGAACAATAATGTTTATACTTTTTTTTTGTTTTTTCAGTTTTTGCAAGGTTTTCGCATAGATATACCACTGTGCGACGTGCAGGCGCAGTAGTACAAAAATCTCAGCATATGTTTCTCAAATGCACCTAACCCTCATTATCTTAAAGTGGTCCGCAGAGATACATTGACTTATCAAGTGGAACACCTTTATTTTCCTGTTGCCCTGACTTGCGACCTTTCGTGGACATTTAACCCTTTTACAACTCACAGATGTATAATATACAGACCACAATTATGCAAATGAGTGGTAGTAATCGTATGGCATGACTACTACTTTTCGCAGTGATTTTTATATTAAATATTAGCAAAATAAATGACCAAGAAATACGCCTTATCGTCAAGGAACGAATTAATTTAAATAATGGGCTATTAATTATACACTCGTAAACAAAGACAACATGAGCGTAGTGGATAAAAATGTCACAGAATATTTGAGAAATTCCTTCCATATAATAATACATGATGACTAAAGAGGCCTTGCGTGTCGATGAGAACTTCCTACAAATCGTCATGTGCATGACAACACACAACATATTTAGTAACAACGAAACAAGAACGTATGCTCTTTCCACTTTTTATACAATGCGCAGTCCAATAGTAAAGATATTTTGTATCTGATCGATCTTTTCTAAATTTGGTTTATTATTGGTGCGGTGAAGCTAAAAGCAAAAAACATTCTGCAATTTTGATTGGTATGTTTTATAACTTTCTTATAAGTATTGAGTGAAGCAAAAAAGTTCTGGATTGAAATGAATTTGTTAACAAACTAAGTCTTTTCCTCTTAAGTATCTGATCACTTTAGGGCGCAGTCGAAATCACTTTTTTAAAGATACAAATATTCTGAATTTCGGCAAAACTCATTCAACCCACGCTACTGCTAAGAGTATTATAATTGCGAAGTATTTAAAAAATTAGAGATTATTTTTGAGTGTTATACGATATCACTGAAAACCATGTCACTCATTTCCGTCGGCTTACCAGTCTACCAGTCTGTCCGCTGAACCGTTCGAATTCTTATGAAATTTTTTGAAAACTGATGAAAAACAAATAATGAAAATATTTAAAATCGCTTTAAATCGCCTGGAAGTGTTTTGTATGTTTATTTCCAACCCCGGTAGTTCTACGTACCTATTAGACATATTTCATGCATTGCAGGTGTCTCAGTACATTTGCGCCTGTAACTTGAAGATAGAGAAATATTTTCAGTTCACGAGGTACCTATGAATTCAGTGTAAGTAATGGGAGCCAGTCAAAGATTTGTTTGTCTCCTAATTCTCATAGTGAGGATCAAGGTGCACTTGACATAAGTCATTCTTTGACAGTAAATTTGTATATTATGTTTTGAAAGTGCGAGTCTGCAGATAAGTGTGGTGTTAGGCGAATTTGCAAAGAGCGGCACAAGCCCAATGAAGGTAGATGCTTCCACCGATAAGTATTATTACGAGTATTTGTTTGATACGAGGGATGTGTTTTAAGTTTTGCATACGGAAATAAAACAACACGGTAGGTAGTTTTAAATGACTTTATTGTTTTTCGAAGTATTCTCCACGTAGATTAATACACATCTGCATGCGCTCGAACCAATTTTCGAAGCGCTTATTCCACTCGTTAGGCAGATCCAAAACGGCTTTTTTGAATGCGTCAACTGCTTCTTCTGGTGACAGGAACCTTTGACCACGCAGTCTATTTTTAATTTTCGGGAAAGCAAAGAAGTCGGTAGGACTTAGATCGGGACTATATGGAGGATGGTCCGATAATTCCACGTTTTCTTCCGTTAAATACTGCTTTGTTTTTTTGGGCTGTGTACGTGCTTGCATTGTCTTGGTGGGGGATGATTCTTCTTTCGGTGTTGATTTTTCGAAGCTCGGTGATGACTTTTGGCAAACAAATGGTGGTATACCAATCCGCAGGAACAGTTCTTTGCTCATTAAGAGGAATTGTTGCAATATGAGCCGCTTTTGACACAAATGTCGCGACCATCTTTTTCGAAACGCTTCGAGAACGGATGACTTTTGTTGGCTTTTCTTCACGTTGGAACACCCAAACAGCCGACTGTCGTTTATTTTCTGGTTCATAACAGTAAATCCCCGATTCATCATCATTAACAATGCTGTACACATTTTTTGAGTTTCCGGAATTGAAACGGTCAAGAGTTTTTTGACGCCAATTAACCCTGGCTCTTTCTGCTCTTCAGTCAACTGGTGGGGTATCCAACGAGAAACTAATTTTCTTAATCCAAATTCTTCAGGTAACATTTTTTGAATTGAGGTCTTTGAGATCTTCAAGGACGCCTCAATCTCGCGATATGTCACATGTGCTATCTTCAATGATGTATTTGCGCACAGCATCGACGTTTTTGGTGCACCCACCCTGGAATCGTCGCTAAGACTCACCCTTCCACGTTTGAATTCTCCATATCAACGGGAAATTGTCGACTGATGGGGCGATTCGTTGTCGAAAACAGACAGTAACTCAGCAATGCATTCTTGTTGCGATAATTGTCTCTGAAAGTTGTAATGAATTATAGCGCGAAAATGTTCTCGGTTGAGTTCCATTTTTCTAATGACTTGGTGACACTTAAAAATTCACTGTAGTGAGAACACTGCACGTATTGTTGTGAAACTTTGAATTTAAGTTTACTAAAGAGTGAGGTTAAGATTCAGTACTGACGTTCGATCCGCGCGGCCTACTATGTTTCTATATGCAAAACTTAAAAGACATACCTCGTACAGCGCTTGGGGCTTTGGTAGGCATTAGAAGACAAATGAGTCCAAAGTATGCACTAAGTCTACGCAATTTTAGCAACAAACAATCCATTGCAAACTTTTAGGCAAGCAAGCCTACTTATAATCTTTCCGAATTTGTTAGGCGTACTATCACTAGGGCGTTGGAGAAATTTCAAGATCAAAACGTTGTCGGATGGTTAGGCACTAGGAATGAATCGTATGGAGAAATATCAAGATCAAAACGTTGTCGGATGGATAGGCACTAGGAATGAATCGTATGGGCTTGTTTAACTAACCTATTCCATTTACATTTTTTTTTTGATCTACATGTTCGTAACTAACTTTTTTCAGAGCTAACTTGTACCAAACATCTTCCTTCATGAACTCTGACAATAGTGCGGTGTAAGAAATGCAGTCACCTCCATTTTTTGAGTAACATATATTGGGTGGGCCATTTAAAAGTTTCGATTTAAAAATAAAATAAAACAAAAACGGTTTGAGATATTGCCAAATTTATTTTTTTGTTTTGAAGTACAATTGTTCCGCTCAGAAATGAAATATTACTTCATTCAAATGGCTGCCGCGGCTGGCCTCACAGTAGCCCATTCGATCGGACCAATTTTCGAGCACTTTTTCGAGTGTTTGGGGCCGTATCTCGTCAATGGCATCACGAATGTTGGCCTTCAAATGGTCAATTGTCTCTGGATGGTCGACATAACACTTGTCTTTAACAGCGCCCCACAGGAAATAGTCCAATGGTGTCAAATCGCAGCTTCTTGGCGGCCAATTGACATCACCATTTCGACTGATTAAACGGCCATCGAAGGTTTCGCGCAATAAGTTGATTGTGGCATGCGATGTGTGACAAGTTGCACCATCCTGCTGAAACCAAACATTCTCCACATCAATACCATCAAGAGCAGGAACAAAAAAATCAGTTATCATGGTGCGATAGGTGTTTCCATTGACAGAAACGGTTGCGCCGTCCCCGTCTTCAAAGAAATATGGGCCAATGATGCCTCCGCTCCACAATCCACACCAAACAGTCACTCGCAAGGGATGCATTGGCTTCTCTAAGACCTCGTGTGGGTTTTCCGAGCCCCAGATACGGCAATTTTGCTTATTGACGTAGCCACCAATATGAAAATGAGCTTCGTCTGAAAAGATTATTTTTTTCGCAAAATCGACATCATTGATTAGTTGCTCGTTGGCCCATGTAGCGAAGGCAGAACGAAGTGGATGGTCACGCGGCTTCAACTCTTGAACCAATTGAACTTTGTAAGGCGTCATACCGAGATCTTTCCGCAAAATTCGTCGTAAACTGGTGCGGGAAATGTTCAATTCTTGGGAACGATGACGTGTTGACGTTGATGGATTTTCACGCACACTCGCAGCCACAGCATCGATACCTTCGGGTGTACGCACTGTACGAGCACGCTGACGTGTTGGAGCATCAACAATGAAACCAGTTTCACGCACTTTATTAATAAACTTGCGTATACCGGGCGCTGTTGGTGCTTCGTTGCGACCGAATTTTGAACGGCATTTTCGTGCAATTTCTGCCCAATTGTCTTTGTTTTGGAAATAAATTTCCAATATTACCCAACGTTGCTCAAGCGTAAATCGATTCATTTCGTTCAGCGGAGATAATATACTGAATTTTATGACAAATCAGATTGACATAAGTATTGTCAGCGTCAAATTAACACGTGGTTCAAATCGAAACCGATAGATGGCCCACCTAAATAATAATAAAAACAGCATTTGGGTATAGGTAAAGATTTTCTGCTTGTACACATGGAAATATGAAAATAGGCATATAAATAATATATGAGTCTGCGGAAAACAACCAATCTGTTTCAAACAATTGTGAGGCATTTCCATAATCACCAGTATGTCGGAATAAGAAACCTTTAGGTATCAAACATTTTAAAAACAAGGCGACAGAGTTTTCTAATTATTTCTATAAAATTATTTCTTAACGTACAGGAAATGATAATTATAAAAATTTCACGTTTCTCACAAGAGCTTATGTAAATGTTACAGGGATTATCTATGGAACAAAGCTATTGTTAAATTCATCATGACGAACAGGTGCATCTGTGCGCCCATGACAATGACAGTTTTAATTTTGTCCCCTGCTCAGCTTAAACAAATTTAATGTGACTTTTATTACGTTGGAAATTTATTAGTGTTTCGCATGATTGAAAAAACGCACATCGAGTATTACGTCCACCCACCACACGCTCAGAGCTGGGGGCACCTTGCGAGCAACACCAGAATATTAATAGTATGCAAATCTGTAGGATTAGCTGGCCAAACGCGAGACCGATTAGCGGTATACACATACACCACTTTACGACTAATTTGCAAATGGGAAAATTAACCAGGTTTGCGGAGTTTGTGGGGCAACCATTGCAATGTGGTTACTTGGATTTTATTTTCCACGATTTATCCCGATACCTGAAGACGTCAAAATGCGACAACAAACAGCAGATCAGTTATACAAAACTCATGCATCAGATTTTCTTATGGAGTCCGTAAATTTGATAATATCCTATCTCTGATACATAAGACCCTTCTCCTTATATATTATCTCTATTCAAAGCTAACCCTCCTCTGACAGTACGATCAATGATCCTCTAGGAATAAACGCATCCTACTCATCCCGCGGCATTCGACAGCATCGTTCACACGTAGTTTCTCGTACTGGGCACCCAAACTATATAACTGCTGAATATAGCCTAAGCAATTCTAAAAAAAGGTTAAAGATGAGTTTAAACGAATCGGATGGCTAGAATTTAACTTTACGCATATCCACAGGTAATTGATTGTTTCCTTTTTCCGAGAGGTGTAATATTTTAAGCCTTTTTTTGTCAATGCTGTGAACTGTGCCATTTAAGTGAAGGCACTTTCTTTCTCTTTATAGTTTGTGTCAAGGTTTTTCGGGCCGGGTTGAAAAACAGCATAAGCTGACACTCCCCACCTTTTCGTCACTTCCTTTTAAGTCAATTATTTTGTAATCATGTGACGAATAAAGGCCATTTAATATTATTATTATTATTATTACTATTATTATTATTTAGAAACGTTCAAAATTCCCCTCATAAAATGACAGTGGCATAATTCTTACTGCTTAGTACGCCTTTTGTATCATTGGTTTTCCATAAGGTAATTAGGAAAGTTTCTGCATACACGGAGAACGAATAAATCGAGATAGCTACGAATTACCCCATCTTTGCATTTCAAGTTAGCTGGGGATTGAATAAATTTCAACTATAGGTTATGTTACGCTAGTGAATTTCAACGGATTCGCTATTACCAACAATACAAAATTTTCACAAGGAAAAATATTTAAATTTTCTGTATATGGAAACTTTACAACTTTTTACATTGGATTAAATGTTGTACATAATTTTTTCAAAAAATTCTGCTCTTGTCTTCTATTCTATTATATTTTTTATTTTTGAAAAATTCCGAACAATCTCCGACATCTTCTGAAAATTTAAATTTCTTGCTTATATCTCAAATAATAAATAAGCTATACTGAAAAGGGGAATGTACGTTCACATACAGGGTGTTCATTTGAAAACCTCCCACCACGGATTTATCGAAACCCACTGATTAAAAGAAAAAAACGCCGAGACACGTCAAAAGATTTCTCAACGGGGACATTTTTTTAACCAAAAACTACTTCATCCTCTTTCACCCTCTGCCCCCCAGGGTTACCCCCTTAAAAATTTTAAATTACAAGAGGTATCGAGTAATAGATTGTTTGAAAGCTCTTTTAAAGTCCTTCATTTTGACGTATGATTTTTTAAAATCGGTCGATTCGTTTTCACGAGGATTAAAAATATCTTTATTTATCTTAATTTGTTCAGATAGAAAACAAAAACACCCGAAAATATCCCTTTTTATTTCAATAAGTGATTTTGAACACTTGCCTGTTAGGATTTGCCAAATCTACAATTCGTTTATAATTTGAAACGGAAACTACCAACATAAACAACAGTTCGGAAGATTAGACGTGGCAACAACCAAATAACAACCCGAATGGATCCGTTGCAAATAAAAAACGTGATCATCGGAGAGTTTTGGATGAAGTCGCTCAAATCCTAATACTTCATTACGCAAAATTGTTGCTGCGACTTGTATTTCATTAGGCTCTGCACACACAGATAGTAAACGCCATCATCCATTCAAAATAAAAATGTTGCAAGAGTTAACCGAAGATGATTTCGATAGGCGAGTTGAGTTTTGTAAACAAATGACTGCAGCGATTAATGATAATACCATTCATGTAAAGAATATCTGCTTCAGTGATGCATGCACATTTTATCTAGATGGATTTGTTAATAAGCATAACTGCAGGTATTCGAACAATGAAAATCCTCATGCTTTTGTAGAAGGGCATACCCAGTACCCTCTAAAAATTAATGTATGGGCAGGGATTTTAGGGAACAAAGTGATTGGGCCATTGCTTATTAATTGAAATTTGAATGGAGGCATTTATTTGGATATGTTTGAAATCTATTTATTGTGTGTACTCCTCAACCTGAAAGTTTGGATGAACTTCGTCAACGCATCTTCGAAAGCTCCCATGATATCCCACAAGATGTTTTTAATAAAAAACCAAACATCAAAATAAAGGACTTTGGAAGACCTTTCAAACAAGCTATTACTTGACACCCCTTGTCACATAAAATGTTCAAGGGATGACCCTGGGGAGCAGAGGGTGAAGTTGTTATTGGTTAAAAAGTTGTCCTCCTTGATAAATCTTTTGACATGTCTCGGCGTTTTTTCTTTTAATCAGTGGTATTCGATAAGTCCGTGATGAGAAGTTTTCAAATGAACGCTCTGTATATGAGGATCGTGTAAAGCCTAAGCCTGGTTACTAGTGCTAAATAAATCTACCTGACTTTTTCTGTTTTTCAAAAGATGCATATCGAAGGTTGTTACAGCAGAATGAGACAAATTTTAGATCCACCCTTGGCCAACTCGAAATGTGAAAAGGAAAACTGGTTAAACAAGGCAGCTAACACCAAGGCTCTTTGGATCACGATAAAATCAGTGCTGCCAATCCGATGCTAAGTGGTCTGACTGGTTACCTGTCGAGTTTTAAATGACTTAATTTACACTAATTCATTAATTACCGAATCGCCTTCACTCAACAATGCCCTACGTGTGAGGAGCATTAATAAGCTCTCCGCGGTTAGCAGCTGTATCCTCAAACTGATGTAATTTGATGTGTGGTATGAGATTATACGAGGTGAGCTCTAATAGTTTTGTGCTTTTTATTCAATCAATGAATGTATGACGATGCAGGAATATGCACCATTCTGGTACTTTAGGGTTGGTTAGGTCTAGAAGAAACCGTAAATAATTGAAGGTCCGACAAAACAAATCGAAAATGCTGGACAGCACCTCCTTCGCTTGCAGATGACGCGACGATGTTGGAGGACTGGAATCGATATCTATCGATTCATTCTATCCTGATTTGATGTTTCAATAATACAAAAAGGAAATTCTACTCTGTTAACTGGAGTTTTCTGAGTGCGATATCCGTTAGCATGATATGATGAATACGAAAACATATTGTTCGGGCTCTTAATGAACTATCACTGTGACAATTTTTATCAGATCTTGGTGAGTACAGGCGTTTGAAGACAAAATTATCGACGGCAAGATTGATTGTAATCTCGTCCGTTAATTGTAGCAATTGCACGATCTGGTGAAACTTTTTCTTCCATTCCATGCGTACATAGAATGCGAATCAACCGCCTAAAATAAACCCTCTAGTCCAAACGCATGGATCTTGGGCGTAGAAAATAAACAAGTGCTTATCAAAATACTGGAGATTATATCTGACATTCAGTTTTTTTTTCAGATACACACGAAATGTCTTTCCACGTCGTTCTTGGTTGTTAGTTGTTGCGTCGAGGTATTCATTCGCCAGGTATGGTAACCCAGAAATCAGACATTGTTGAAGAACGATAGAATGGAAATGAAGGAAGTAGGAAAAACCAAAAGG
The DNA here is from genome assembly GCA_963669975.1 of Acanthoscelides obtectus. Lineage (NCBI taxonomy): Eukaryota > Metazoa > Arthropoda > Insecta > Coleoptera > Chrysomelidae > Acanthoscelides > Acanthoscelides obtectus. The sequence continues at coordinate 39,849,672 of CAVLJG010000010.1, read as the reverse complement.
AGGAAGATAATCCTTTAGGATTTGATTATAAACACTAATGAAATGGTTAAACAAATTTGGTATAACCTAAAGGGCTTTTATTTTTGTTAGATGAAGGTTTTGTCAGTACAAGCCGCGGCCTTGAATACTTGCGAACCTGGTCGAATGCGTAGTATATTGAAACGCGCTGGAGGTTTGTTATGCGATTCCCGTATTTAATCAATTACCCTGTTGATATGCAAATGTTTCTTGGTGCATGTAAAGCAAGGATCACTTAGCAGAATCACACCATTACGTCCCTATGGGCACTAATCAGTCCTACAATGTTCCAGCTAGAGCGGAATACAATACAAACATGAAACCATTATACATATTATTGTGAACTGATGGTTCAATGTTTGCAAATTATCTGGTCAACTATCGCACTTAGCACAGAGCCGAACTAGCATACTCGTATTCGAGTATAATCGAGTTCATGAAAGATCGAATATTTGACTGTCGGTATCCACATACATAAAGGTGTATCTCTTTCCAGTAGTTCGAGGTGATTTCCTATCGCAATGGGAGGAGACTTAAGAATATCTAAGGAGATTCAAGGTAGTTACCTTATTCTATGCATTGTTTGATTTATTTAGTTACCTATATATGAAAAAATTGCATCTGCTCAACAGATAAAGCTCCACTTATAGACCGGAGAAGAACAAGTAAGCATATGCAAAATAAAAATGACAATTCACATAAGGCAACATGTGCACATTATTCACCATAATCCTACAAGAAAAATTTCAATACTGTCCGAAATATTATAATTACGGCTACATACACGCGTGATGCTAATAATAATGTAACACTCTCGTAACTAGTACCTTTAAGATATAATCAAGACCCGTCTAGAGTCACCTGCTGCCATCTATCAAACTTCCAAGTTCACGGCTTTGCCTCGAAAACGCTGAAATGTTTCTCGGCTCGCCGATAGGGATATAAATATCTGGCCAGATGGCGGAACGAGGCAGTCACAGTCGAGTTTACAAACTCAGTCGAACCAGTGGACAGAGAACGCGGAATTAGGATTAAATGATAGTCTAGTCGACATAGTTATAAATTTGTTATAAATTAGTTGCAAGTCTTATAAAATCGTGTAGCAGTAATCAATTAGACCTTGAAAGAACGGGAAGGATGCAACAAACTGGCAATAAATTTTGTTGTTGTGTAATTTGAATCACAAGCCAATGAATTCCACACGCTTTGACAAATTCGATCAATTGAAACGTCTGAGAAGAATGTCACTATGGGGTGGACATATCTAACTTAAACCAAAGCTATTTAACAAATAAACACCGTGCCAGGCTCAGTTAAATTTTTAGAATTTCTCATTAAAAAAAAACCGAAACACTCATAGGCAGTTGACGTTAGGTTGTTGATGTGAGAAACAAATAATATTTTAGTGTCAAGGAAAAAACATGTTTCTTATTGAAGATTTGTCACTCAAACTATAATTGTAAGCTATTATAGTCAGTCTTTGGCTAAAAAAAACTTCAAGCATTTGTTTACATTAAGGAACAATATGTCTGCCTTACACCAATGTTCCTATGGTTGCTAATTCTACTGATTTTCCAGTAGATCTTACGATTTTATCTGGTTGTAACATGCAAATCTGAGCGGTTGAGACTTTTGTTTCAAAAAAGTGTCGAGTGTCTTCTCGTTACTACGACTATAACTAAAGTAAGTTTTATGATCCTAAAGTGGTAACATACAAGTCATTAACAGTTTCTTACATAAGTGTCAAACAAAGCAACTTTAATTAGGTAGCGAAGTATTTATTGACCGCTATTCACGGGTGACCTGCTGTGCACACATGTTGAACAAAAGAACAACAGCCGCCGTTACAAACTTATTAAATTATCACCCATTGATGGCGATTTAACTCGCGGAAATTAATCAATATCTGACAGATTATTAATTTACTGAGAGGACTAATTAGCCAGCTTGTTGAGGTTTTATATAACAGACTCAATTAGTTGCTGATTGCTTTTGGGGTACAGCTACAGTATCGTAACGGATAAAACAAACAGTATGTTGCGGCATAAGTGATAATATGTTAAGCGTCATACGGGTATACACCTGTAGAACGTACAGTCTGTGGAAATCAAAAGTTCGCCAATTTTGTGCTGACAAACAAAGTGATAAATCACTTTAAAATAAGCTAAGCCAAAAATACTCTTAACTTAGATACTTTGCGACACCAACAATAATTAATTTTAACAAAGTTATTTATCACTGAAGATGATCAAATCGCTCAGTTCTCGCAAATGCTCAACTTTAGAGAAACGGTACTGAGAACCTTCTTTGTTTAGAATAATTCGGAAGATCTAAAAATAATAATAATAATAATAATAATAATATGTCTTTATTTTTTAGATAAATTGTAACAAACAAAAAAAAAAACTCATTTGATGAGGGAGGCGGCATTCAACATAGTTGCTCTTCCATGCAACCCAAAATGAGAACATACTTTTGTAAGTTGTTAAAAAATGTTATCCAAAATTGGTCCGAGTTACCGATCATTAACTTCTTGATCCACGTTAAGGGTCATTCAAATTACATGATTATGGAAAGAAAAACGAATTTGAAAACATCTGTCCAAAAATGATCGCTGAATATCGTGGGTTTTGGTTATTGATCAGTATGTTTGTAATTGTAGCCGACAAACACATTTAATTTTTCTCAAATTTTCTTCTAAATCTACAAATGCTGGGATAGTAGACGAGGCTGAAACCTAGTGTTTGTTAGAGAAGCTTTCCAACTCGATTTTGTTTTCATCGCCCTGTTTGACGCCTCTTAGTATGAATCTAGAACTTGTTGGTTGGAACCCGTATCTAATTTTTAAGGACCAATTTTTTAAACAAATTACAACAATGCCTTATTGCTCCCAACTGTTTTTGTTTTCAGGTCTTCGTATCACTCTAAACAAAGAAGGTTCTTAATAACAACTCACTAGTCGAAAGTCGAGTGTTTCGAGATACAAGCAATTCAATATTTGGAACGACAAAAATGGTCACTTTCAATGCTTAAAAGCTCAGTGGGAAATCATTAACTTTGAGATTACAAAGTGCCTAAGTGAAAGGTCATTATCCCCTACAAGACCCCGAAGAGTATTTTAAATTTTAAAGCGATTTTTAACCTTTTTTGTCAGGCCAAAATTGTCTAACTTTTTCTCAGACTGTAGCATCATTTGATTCGTGAGTTTTCAGACCTAGATTGAGATTCTCAAGTATTCATATCCTACGAGCATTGGCTTAACTTAGGAAAGTTTAACGAGAGGGCTAGAAATACTAGCATACACTACCAATCTATGAAGACTGTAAAAGTAAGCTAAACGGTATATAGATTCTTTTTCTTCTTCATAAACCGTCTCCTCTGTATAGCGTATGACACCATAACCAAAGACTAGATATTCTATAAACTTAGAAATAGAATATTTCTTCGCCCAAACCTTTTACCACTAAGTGACTTCAACGTGCTGAGATGTTCCGATTTACCTTTTTCTTAGCTACCTGTTCCCGCCTTAGTAAAACTACCCTAGAGAAAAACAATCTCATCTAAAGTGCGCAAATATCTCGTCCATCTTTCAGACAGCCTAGATCTCTCAATTGACCTGAGTATCAGAATAGTCAAGTAACTATTAGAGAACAGGTAGTCCCAGCAGCGTTTGACGGTAAACTATGTATCTTAACACTCATCTTCAGTTACACGCCTTTAAAGTGACTAGTGGATTTTTTCTCATCCTTTGAATACTCAAATGCTACCTTGCAGATTAAAATTGTATACCTAACAATAACGGACCACTTTCAGTGTTTTGTAATAGCTTTGCGAGATAAGATCTGGTATCTCGGGCTGAGAAACTGAAATACGTACAGGGTTCTCGATGATCCTATCCTATTTCTTGATCATCTGGAATGGCAAGAGCCTCAGCAAATTTGAAACTTATAGCCAACTAACGACTAACGCACCATCAAAAGAAAAATAAATTTTTGAGAAAGTTGTATGATTGTGAAAGTAACTTTAGGAATATAGACCAGTACTACCCATACTTTGAGAATCAATTATTTTCCAGTGCCCCGAAATTATTTTGATTTGAATATACCTTTCCAAGTATTTACAAAACACACAAATTAGCCATTGCATCACTCCCCCAAAACGATTTCTTTTCGGCTATTTACCCCCCTCTCCCCCGCACAGCCCCAGCACGCACAAAGGGGATTTGTCACCCACTTTTAGACAATTCTTTTTAGGAATGCAGACCTGTTTTTTGCTAACCTAGAAGAAGGCGGTCAATTTACAAGCTTTTATTCAACTTGACCTGTTAGTGTGAATTTAGTTACTGAGCTGTAATTATGTTTACATGTTTGGTTTTCGTGACAATACACAATAAACTAACTGACGCCATTTGGAATCCAATATAGCGAATACTATAAAAAGTCGATTCAAGATTTCCCTGTGATATGGATATTAAATGAAAGAGCTTTATTAGACAATAAGCAATGACGTCGTTTCAAGTCCAAAATGGCAAGCATCACAAAATGGCGAGTTATCAGTACCATGCCAATAACTCCTCTGATATGAGAGATTAATGTGAATGTTTGATGAGCGAAGCATAATAAGTAAAGTAACGTCATTATACGAGCCACTTCCCACTTCAGTTGGCCCAACTATTGAAATCTTAGGTTTTTTCTTATCAAACAAGTAATAAAAATGTAGCAGGATGGTATAGGTTTAAAATATTAACAATGAATATTTTGATAATATATAGTAGAAAACACCAACTTTATCACTCCCTAATCAAATTTGCAGCATAAAAATAACACATGTTGCAATTACAGCATATCAACCTGTTTTCATTTCAATGCAAAATAAGTCTATAACGCATAGGTGGCTGTGAAAAATAAAAGCCATGACAATTGTTTTTATTAATCACAGCTGTCAGAATAAGTTTAAAATAGTTTTGGATAGTTAAGGTTTGCAAAATGGGCAGAGGAAAGGTTATTAGTGAGAAAATTTGGTTAATGATAATTAAATTTTTTTATTCTGGGAAATCAAACTCAGAAATTGCAACTTTGTTAGAATTATCGCGGTACAGTGTGAGAAATATTGTTAGAAGATATAACATAACTGGTTCGGGTAATATTAAGCCACGATATGTGAAAAAAAGTAATATCACAAATGCCGACCGAAGAGCATTAAGAAGAATAATCGTGAAAAACAGGCGTGCCAATTATTTACAATTAAGTGCTCTGTGGAGTGATGCTGCTGGAAGGAGAATTTCGAGGTCCACAACTCATAGAGAGGCCCACAAACTGGGATTTAGCACTTGCAAAGTAAGTTTTCTTGTAAAAAAAAGTGAATTAAATACCCTAAAGTTGCACAACTCGTTTATAGGCCACAGAAAAACCACTATTAACTCCACTGCAAAAGAAAAATCGGCATAGATGGGCTAAAGAACATAGACAATGGACCCCTCAACAATGTTGTGCAATACAATGGAGTGATGAGGCCCGATTCGAAGTTTGTGTTGGTGACAGTCGCAGTAGAGTTATTCGCAAAAAAATGAAGCATTCCAGGTTGACTGTCTTAAGAGAAAAGTGAAATTTCCAGCATTCATTATGGTCTGGGGCAGTATGTCATCAAAAGGAGTAGGAAAACTTCATTTTATTGATGGAAATGTTTATACAAACAAATATTTGGCAATTTTGGAAGAATCGCTTTTACCAGTGATGGAAGAATGTTTGACATCCGAACTGAGACAAAAGCTTCAAGAAATATGGTATTGTTTTACACCAAATTTTAGCCAAAACTTGGTTAACACTATGCGCCAAAGAATTTCAGCTGTAATAAAACATAAAGGTCATGTTACCTAACAGTAATCTTTCAATTGTTGCTTTGTTAACTTCGCGCATTTATTCGCACACTGTTTATTTGTTCAGATGTTCTATTAGTTATAGGTCTAAGTGATTTCAAATATTTTTTTTACGACTTGAGTGTATCTAAAATGTTTTTGAGAAAATAAATTGTTTTAGAAGTAAATAGTTTCGTCATGTTTAGTTTATAAAGCATATTTTGGTACAAATCTTGAAGTGGGTCAACTGAAGTGGGAAGGGGCTCGTAAATTCAATAAGGCGGAAAGTCTTATACGTATATAGCAATGCAAAATTCTTGTAACAGACGCGCTGCAAGCCCATCGACTCGTTTTTTTTTCTTGACAAGTAGATACTCTGGTCCTAAGGTCAGTCGACTGACATAATAGCTCGCTAAAATATAGGTGTGCTTCATTTCTTTGATCAATTAGTAGACCCCTGTATTTACGTAATGTATCATTGATATCGGTATGAATTGCATAATTTGAAGTACTATTTATAAAACATACACACATAAATTTGAAATAACTGAACTAGCTTTTTGGCATCATAGACACTAAACAGTAAAAAATATATAAAAGTAATAAATATATTTTCCAAAATAAGCTTTTATTTGGTTGTTAGAAAGGCGAACTAAAATTTTGGAAGTATTCTTTCCAGATAAAAAATATACCGATTTATACTTCTTCACCATTAAACGGAAATGAAGATCCTACGTCTCAAGTTTTCAAATAAAAGCGTGTTACACTCTTTTAACCTTTTGCTGTTAATATTTAAAACGCTTTTATTTGAAAAGTTAAGACAAAGGAGCTTCATTATCATTTAAATGTTAAGAGGTATGATAATGCATTTTCAATGTACAATTCGTTATTAACAGCTAACTAAAAGCTTGTTTTTAATAATGTATTTTTCTCTGTTATTTATTTCTGTTAAGCTAGTGTAAAAAGGCAGCTTTTTTCCGGTTTGAGGACTCCCTTCACCTCTAGTCATCAATTGCTAATGTGACGTTTTTATAGATATAAAAACAAAAATGACACCTTGAAGAAAGTAGTGAAGCAGTAATTCCTAGACAACTGTGCGAGGCAATAAGAATGCTTCAGATCTCTCAAGGTCGCCTTATTCTTCAGAAAAGGTATTTGAGAAGTCTCCACAGGGGTATTACGTATCTTGAAAAGTGACATTATATCAATTTTTGGACATTATATTGGTTTTTGCGACATTACGTAAGTAAAAGATGTTAACCTAGCACTAGCTGATGGATACATTGTGAACTCGTTTTGTAGTTGTATGTGTTGCCTAAACGTCATGGGGCTTCAGTTCTCAATGTTTGGCTCTGATGTCATGTAAAATCTGCTTCAGAGATGGCATTACTGGAGGAAACGGCAATGCATGGGCGCATAGTGAGGATTTGTGTTCTAATAATATGATTGTGTTGATGATAGTTTCATTGGATTCTTGTCTCAAATACACTTACTTGAGATTCAAAGCTAGAAATTACTTGCGCATCCACGTTTCCTTATCCATTCTGGAAAATACATATGCAAATTTGCTGAATTTCAAAAATGAGAGATAGGAGATAATTATATTCATTGTACGAATTACAAGTCATATACATGCTAAAAGTAATTACACACAATGCGGGCGCGGTGGTGATTTCCCGTAATTGTCGTCAAAGTTTTTGAAAACACAAAAAACGTAATTTATATCTTTGAACATAACCTGTCTTCAGAAGAGACAACATATAAATAAGCCGTCGGGCACAGCTAATAGATATAGTTCATTGGCAGCATATTCAGTAATGATTTTCTCACACAGCAAATATCACTGATTTTATACACGTGCAGACCAATACGCACAATGATCCCGACGCGATCTTGCTAGTCAACCAACTTTCTTCTCAGAAATGAAAACTATAGACTGCTCGGATTCACAAAATATATGCAACCAACAATGAGTGTAGTTGAGCTATTCCTCCGTAGATGGACGCTCACAACGATCCTAGTGGGCAAACGTGAAATGACTGTTTGCACCCTAAAAACTAACTAGTCTGCAAGATGACATTTTACAGGGTTTTTTGATGTTTTATAGGTTTTGTACATAGTACCAGTGGCCACTCTCATGTGACAAGACTATCAAGTCAAATAAAACGTTCGTCCTCGCAATAAATGACCGAGTGACTATGCATCTCTTAGTTCTGGAAAACGCCAAGCAGTGGTCTAGAATGGAAGTGAAACATAATTCACATTTTATTTGCTCCGGCACACTTCCGGCTATTATCGTCTGTCACTAATCGAGTTAGACATTACCTGCCGGCTGTCAAAGGTAATTACCCATTTACCTGATCGGATTGCATAAATCAAAATGGGAAACGTTTCGTTACATACACCCTAATGCCAACATGCGATCCGTATATTTTTTATACCTTTACACGTTTCATGGCTGACAGTCTAGCGTTTAATAACTGGACGGATTTCGTTCACGAATTTTTCTAGTTGATTATAGATCAGTAGCAGATGAATTTAATTCGTAGTGAATCGGAGGATAATTCATGAACTATCAAAGTCGAAGCATTAGTGATACCACAATTCGAGTAAAGTTTGGTAAAAACTGAAGCACTGGTTATGTTGACCTACAGGATTTAGGATGAAAAATCAGAAGTAATGTACCAGTGGGTTTTAAGCCCAGTTCTTACGAACAAGGAAAGTTGTTTCGTCCTTGGCATATTGGTAACCATGTGTCAACATTTCGTCCAAATCAAGGGTCAAAGATTAGCAGACAGTCAGACAGACCGAAGGAAATGAGTGACATGGTTTTTCGTGATGCTCATGTCATATACCATAACTGAAATTTTTCTCGATTACAATACTTCCTCGCCAGTGGCGTAGGAAGTAAAAGCTTCATTATAGTCTATTATTTTATTTGGAAACTAAACAAAATCAAAAATAAATAAAGCAGTTAGTAGTTAAACGTACTAATCATATTACTAATGATATTGAAGACAAGAGTAGAATAATCTAGATTTCAACCAAATTCTGTTTAAAACAGTGTGGATCTGCTAGACAGCTCCGGGGGCTTCTATGAGATTATATTGGTCAGAAGTCACTGATTCACGCTGATATTTATGAAACCACCATAGATACAACAGATTGGTAGCATTGTTCCAAAAAATGTTCCATAAAAGTCTGTTTGTGTCTAGTATCTAGCTATGGATAAGTCAGATGGGAATCCAGGGAAGCGATTGTATGGATTAAAATGTTTTGTCATGATTCTTAAGCCATGTATGATTATGTAATAAATACTCCTATTTTATTTTTCCTATTTGGCGTCTCACGAAAATCCAGACTTAGCGTCGCAAAATCTCCAGAGAGACTTGCTCCAAATTGAGGACTGGCTAAAGAAATGGCGCATATAGGGTGAGTCCGGGGTAGTTGGCCATAGTTTTTTCTAAGCTCTATCAGAAATAAAATACTTGTGTTTTTATAATGGTACTTATTTTTTATTAAACTTTGAAGAATCAACTATGATATTATAAACATAAAGGTAACAATTTCTAAAAAAATCACCTTATTAATTTAAATTTTTTAAAATCACAATTGGCCATCTCACCCGAGGTGTCCGGGCGTGATTGCTATGGCATTAGAGGTATGATGGCCATAACTTAATTTTAGGCCTATAATTACTTTTTGGTCTCATTTTTTACATTTAAGTCTTCTTTTCTTCTCAACGCCGCATCTGGAGCACATCATTTCAAATGCAGTGCAGTGTTGCACTGGCACACTGTACATTGAAGACAGTCTTCGATGAGAAGTGTTTCATAGTAGTTTTCACCACACCCACGACAGTTGTCCTTTTCATCTAACTTTCTTTTCTTACTCTTATCTGACAAAATTTTTAATGGAATATCGTCAATATTATCAGATAGTCTTCCATGGCTTTTCTTTTTACACATGGAAGAGTATCTTTTATTGTCTCTCCTTTTTTCTTCTTTATTTTGACACATTTTCTTGCGTCTTCCTTTCTGCAGTATTTTTTCTAGTTTTGATGTGTTCTTCTGGAGTCAATAGTGTTCCAACTTGCGTTGCTCGTTCACGCACTTAAATCAATTTTTGTGGAATAAGGTGAAATATCCTGTAAAATTCCAGATAGGGTGTGGTCTGGATCTTTACTGAACGAAGTCTCTTTGGGAGTTTTTATGGAGACTTTTGATTTTGTGGAAACGATTTCAGGCTGCAGTTTGTACCACTACTTGGTTCATAAGAACAACATAGTTCCTTTTCGTTGTCCACAGCAGATGTACTTGTATAACAGAGGTATTCGTCGAGTCACTTGTAGATTCTTGAATAAACGCATCATCTGGCACAGCTTCTGAGTTTAGGAGATACCCTCCAGTTTCCTTTAAATCCAGCAATTGCATTTTTCGACGATGCCGATTTTCCCCAAGCCTTGCTAAGTAAAGCTCCGAAAGAAAGCCTCGATATTGGACATCCTGGGTTTATAAGTGATGTTTTAATGACTTAAAAACAAAGCGATCTAAGGGCTGAAGCTAAAGAGACGTGTGACTGGGCATTGATAACATAATAATGTCATTCTGATTGGCATATTACAACATTTCCACCGAGTAGCCAATTTCTCCTCGTTTTCTTCTCCAAATGAAGTAGATGGTCCCATAAGTCCTTTCCTGTCATCATTTTTCTTTATCCTTCTTTCAAAACAAGGGATTTACTTACTTTTTCTTTGTTTCGGCAAATGTTTTGCCGTACCGTTGCTCTCATGCAGGACGCGCAGCGAATTAAATGCTAATCAGTGCCATCTAGTGAACGAGTCCTTGAAATATTTCGATAGGCCATCTCTCCCATATGGCCATCGACCCCAGCCTTGGGGCATTCACATTATGTAGAAATACCTGTTGGCCAGTAACTATCAATAATTGACAAATTCGACAATCTAATCGTGTGAAGTATCTCGGAAGCCATTTACACAGAAGTCTTACATGGCAAATGCACATTTCGACAAAAATCAAAAAATGGGCATCAAACTCAAAGTAATGCAATGGATCATTGGTGGGACATCTAAACTGTCATTGGACAACAAGCTATTACTCTTTAAACCAAGTAGCACATATGGCATCCAGTTATAGGGCACAGCGAAATAGCAATATTGCCATCCTTCTGCGGTTCTAGCACAAAGTCGGCGCACGATACCATTGAAGTGATTCAACGTGGCAAATCTACCTATAAACTGATTATATGCATCTAATTATGAGCTGGTAAATGGGTTAAAAAGCCATTTGCCTTCTGACGTGGTGATAAGACCACCATAACCTTAACTGATAACGTGAACAATCAATTTGGATAGAAATCACACACTGGAGTGATACTCTACATGTGCTTTTTTACTAGTTTACATTAGTCCTAAAAACATGCTTATTGCTCTTATGGGCACATTGCTGTTTTCTCTTAGAAGTCATAAAAAAACGTTTCCTATAATGACTGATCTATATGAACAGTCAGCTTATACTGGCTATTTTTTGCTACATTAATTAAACGAGTAATAGAGAGTTATTAACTCCAGTGCTGAACACGAAATGGCTGCTAGAGCTTTGTGTGACCTAATTATCATCCGGAAAAAAAGTTAATTGTTTTATTGGTGTTAGCAGAAGATCACGTGAACCATAGCTTGAACTGTTAGCTGTCAGCTTTGGAAAAAGTTCCTTTGTGATATAAATAGACATGCAACTCGTTCAAAGTGACATACCTCACTGTATGTACAGTTTGATGATTTCTAACTGAATATGCAGAATGTTGATATAATGTCTAGCCCAGCTTCAGTGATCTTGAGAAGAAACTTTCATATAAGCATTGGTTCAACAATGCTTCGTTTTCAAGATTCATGGTATAAAATCTTGTTCTCATTCTCTTTGAGAGAGACCTAATAATCTCTTAGCCGATTTTGTTCAAATTTAGGACTCGAACATATTAAAGATTAGCCAGAATGATTTAAAGAGAACTGGGAAGAAGATAGATTACCAACGGTCTATAGTTTTGAGAGGGACATGAAATTAACCATTGAGGAAGTGTCATCAATCAGCCGGACTGCCCTTCTCCGAACCGTGTAGTAGGCGCAGCAGTACTCCAGACATGTCAAGAGTAATCCAGTGAAGAAAAGTATGCTTAGCCCTAAACAAATAGCCTAGCCTATTCCCAGCAGCTGAGCTGTGTTCGTGCCAGATCAAATCATCGGCCATCCATCGAAACCGGATGGGCGCTAAGGAGTTTCATGTCAATCAAGGTAACAGTATTGTACTTTGGAAGCACTAAATTGTACCAGATTGTTGCGACCCCAAGCTGTGATTACCTGTAGGTCTCTCTTCAGAGAGGAAGTCGCTGCTAGTCTTCTTTGCTCTAGTAGAGATCGTCTTGTCACTCATATAGAGTTCTGTCATCAGCAAAGCTGTGGATCAGATTGATCTTACAGGAAAGGCGATCGTTGATATGTAAAAGGAACAATGTCGGAGCAAAGAATGATCCCTGGGGAACACCCGCGCTGACATTGAGGGATGAAGATGAGAACACGTCAATTACGATGGATATCTCCCACTGAGGATCGCTGGTGCCGGAAACCATACTGCAAGCGGTGAGTTTAAGGTACCCCAGAAGCTAGCGATTTATGCACCTCTCCATCACCTTACTTATAACAGAAAGGTCTGTAATTGCAAGTATCGATCTCAGGATCTTTTTTTTTTTTGATGTTCTGGGCATGAGCGAATTTTTTGTTTTCTGGGAAAGTGCCGGATTCGTAAGATACCTGGAAGAGACGCGAAAAAAATTGGAGCAAGCTTCGCTGCACATCTCTTCAGTGCAACAGGCTGGGCAAGAAGCTTTGTTAATATCAAGCATCTCACAGTCTTATGCCTGAAGGTTTGAGCGCGTTGTGTGCCGTTCGGCTTTAGATGATGTTACAGTGAAGCACCAAATTTTAGTAGTATGAGCGATGCAGTGGAGGATACTCTGGCAAGAACTGTATCTACTAGGACGATCATCTTGCGAAAGTATTTTGTATTATCGCTGGAACCCCACTTGTTGTTCATTCACATCCCAGTAACAGATTAACTCAAACATTCATCAACTCGCGTTCAATCGAAAATTAGAGTTTTAGCCCATGCATCGGGAGATTTCCATACCGTTGACACAAAGCCTTGCACGTGGACACCGCCCTTTGCCCTCTCAGCATGTGCTTCCACCCACGCTACTGGCTGAGTTCCGCGTAAGAGCATCGGAATTATATTTGATGGGATTACGAGATTGACAAATAGGATGAAGGGGCCGTAATTGCGTGAGTTAGGAGTTCGCTGCAAGTTCTTGCCAGAGATGAGTGCATCTCCCACGTCTTTCATAGTTTCCTCGCAGCAAATTGATTTAAAAATCAAAACAAAACGAACAAGAGGAAAAAGTGACGTAGCTGCTTACTGCAGCGTCTTTCGTAATCTCAGTTTAAGTGAGGCAATTAAAGTTTGATTGCTTTCCGACAAACTACGTGCTTTAATGCTATATTCTGTTTTTGAGATGATGCTGCTTAGGTAATGGAAGTTTAGTAAAGTGGGGATGAAATTAAGGAAGAAGTTTGCAGGAATTTTTGTCGTATAATTTTCATTTAGCTGAGCATCTCCCAGATACAGTTCAACGACTTATTTCAGAAACAACACTTTTGTGTTGTTATGTCGACGCTTCTAGCAGTCGCTTATACATTATGCTTCGTACTTAAATGAGCATACTAAAATTTTATACCTAGAATATTACAATATGGACCGATACATTCTCAAAATCTGAAAATAAAAAAGTTCTAAATTCAGTTTTTGCGGATATACATGGTGATTTACCTAAACACGACAAATCTTTAATATCACGCACAAAGTTACCCACGTAACCTAAAACCAGACGGACCGTTAGAAAACTCTGGGCCGTACTCGTTTTTTCTCACTTTTTTGACTTTATTAAAACCTTTTAAGCTGAATATTGAAATGTTTGACCATGTACAAAACAGCCAATAAATAGTGCTAATTGATCATCAGAGTAGATTGATTGCGCATGTTGTTTCTTAGTTAAACAGTCTCTTTATTCAAACATATTATTTTTTGCAGATTATGTGTGACACCAAAGTTAAAATTTTATCAATTGGTTTCATCAATATCTTACAAAATAGTGCTTAAAATTAGATCACAGATGTCTTAGGAACTCAAAATTCCAAAGTCGAGTCCAGTCCTGAATTTTTTACTTGTCTGTCTAATCTTATGTTACTCCTGTAAAGGTTCAACAAAATTGGTCCATTGGTGCCTGATATGTGTAATGTTAATGATTTGGCAGGGCTAGATGAATCATCCGGAATTTATAACTTTTTTATTTTCAGATATGGAAAGGTGTCGGTCGGTCATTTCACCATGTCCATTTAAGTATGAAATACGATCTATAGTGCATACCTAACAGATGATGTGAACGGGCACAGAGCAGCATTTACGCACAGTTATTGGCCTAACGTTTGCATAAAAAATATGAGAACGCTGAGGCTCTACATACCAAATTTGAAGAAATAATAACCAAGAACTATTGACGAATTGCATATTACGTACTCCAAAATCAGCTGCGTTCATGTATTTAGAGCGAACCTAAGATCATGCCACAATGAATGTCGCATTAGAGATTCTTCGTTCAACAAAATGGCAAATGACAGTTTGCTTGAAAATACAGGGTGCGGCAGAGAGGATGGACGGTTTTAAAAACATCATCAAAATAGTTAATTTTTACTCGAAAACAGATTTATTGAAGGAATAAGGTTCACAAGGAAATAGCATTTGAGACAATCAAGTGTGGAAAATCACATCAGGCATGTGGTGGCGTTCTTGGAAGTTCGCGTAGACTCTCTCCAACATCCCTCTCAACTTGGGCGACTTCCACGCGAATTTCGCCCTTCAATTCGTCCAGAGTTCGGGGCTTGTTCGCGTATACTCTAGCCTTGAGGTGTCCCCATAAGAAAAAATCGCATATGGATAAATCTGGGGACCGAGGAGGCCAATGAACATCGCCAAACCTGGAAATAAGGCGACCAGGGAAGAGAGGGCGAATAACGTCCATGGATGCTCGGGCTGTGTGGGCGGTCGCCTCATCCTGCTGGAACCCCACACGTCGCCATCGTAATTCAGGGAGAAAGAAGTTGGTGATCATGTCGACGTAGCTCGCTGAGTTCACGGTAACATCACGACCATTACCGTCTTCGAAGAAGTAAGGGCCAATGATGCAAGTTTGCGATACAGCGCACCAAACCGCTACTTTTGGGATGTGCAGCGGTCATTCGTGTAACTGTTGCGGATTTTGATTAGCCCAATAACGACAATTTTGCTGGTTAATCATGCTGTTTAGGTGAAAGTGGGCTTCGTCACTCATAAACAAAATGAGGTTCTCATTTTGATCGATCAGTGCTTCCATCTCACGTGCGAAGTTCATTCGTTGTGCATAATCTCCGGGCTGTAACTGGTTGCACAATGGCCAATTTGTAGGGGTGAAAGCGGAGATCCATATGCAAAATTCGCCTTACCGAACGATCACCAAGGCGAAGTGCAGCAGTATGTTTCCGGGCAGATCGAGTCGGACTGCGAAGAAAGACCTGTCGAACGCGTTCAACATTTTCAGGAGTTCGAACTGTTCGCGGCGCTCCTCTTGGTCTTCTGTTGATCAGTTCACTATGCCTGCGAAGTGATTCAACCCAACGAAAGATGGTGTTTCGAGCTCTATTCCGATGAATGTTGAAGTGGCGACGAAACTCACGCTGAACGACGATGACTGACTCATTATTTTGGACGAAACAATCATAGGCGAAAATGCGGTGCTCCACCGTCCAAGGCTCCATAACGACAACTGGTGAAATAATGCTAGTATCTCACGAGTCAAACGGTACCCTCTCCATCTCTCTCGTAGACGGAGGCGGAGAGTACTCCCCATCCCAAAAACGTCCGTCCTCTCTGCCGCACCCTGTACTTACTTTTTTCTTCGCTATTAACGACCTTTGTCCAAAACCCATCCTAAAATCTAATAGATTGCTAAAGGTGACAGCACGGTGACAAACAATGACAAGAATCACAAAAATCAAGTTCCAGTGTCGCAAGCGAGAATATTTGGCACGCGGCACTCAGGTCTAGACGAGAACACCAATTTGCTGAAGGGTTCGACTTTTTCGTGCAACAAATCTTGCTAGTGAAACTCGAGAACACGTATTACCATTTGCCTGATAGACTACCGTTAATGCGACGCTAAAAGCGCGTTCGTGTAACATGTTACTAAGGATTTGATACAAGTTAAACTGATCCGAAAAAGACACTTATTTTCGACCTTTTATATCGCTCGCCTTTTATTAGACTATTCTGGTCAAATACCTCTATATATTAACACTGTTGTTTGAATCACGTACAGGCTGTCTTATTTCAATCATCTAGCTTATCTGGAATTTCGACATGTTTGAGCTTGGAATCCCCAATCAAGGCTTCATCTTCCTTCTAGCGTGACTTCTACCGGTTTAGCTTCTACTTATTGAATACTTAATAATCATAGAACTGAATAAAAGTAAATACATCCCTACGCCAATGTCCATTGCTCAGAGCAGACGATATCAAATTGGATTACTGTCAATACACCGGAATAGTCCTTATCGCTATATCCGATTCTTTTCCTCCTTTTTCCTTTGCTCTCCTAAATATACTCGTACTTTTGATATTTCCAATTTGTTTCGCGACATTCCTGATATCATTCGCCATTATTCTGATATTTCAGTGACAGCTGTCTCCAATTTCAAATTTCACGTCGTCATATACTCACATCTGCGAGTCTTTTGATACCACATTGCGGGTGAGCGAATATGTGGATTCTGGTTTATATTGGATAGGTGGCAAAGTTGTGTCGAAGTGGTAGACAATATTTCAAAAATCAGATCAAAAAGCTCACGAATCTTCCGACTTTGTTGCAGCTAAAATTAATTCCTGCGGAATACCTGTGTTAACAAAAAGTTACCACGGATATATTGAAATAGGAAGCAAGCCTACCACCAATTTGCAGAGACGTCCTGAAAAGCCATACTAGTGAGATCGAAGCTAGCTGAGGAGCGCATCAGTCCACAGTTGACCAAAACTTCTTGTACCATCAAAAGCAACGGTCTCAGCTTCCCCAAACGGCAAGACAAGCTTCATAAACATGTGTTATAAACAAGGTTGTGTAAATAATAATTTTGTTTTTATCCGTCCATCAGCATGGTCTAGGCTAGATCTTTGGGCATGACAACGGACGAACGCACAGCAAAGTATCCTCTATCTGAGATATAAGGTCTATCAAAGTATGACAGCACAAAGTACCATCTATTACCAGAATCGACGTCTGCAAGAGTAAGCGGCAGCTCTATTAGAATTATAGGGTATCTCATTTCGCGTCTGAAGCCAAGTCACCGCTATGACTGTTTAATGCCGTCGATTATGGGGACATAGCAGATGATGATCTTTGGCATCATGGTCGCGCATCGCAGCTTCGTGGTCCTATCGCTGTCGCCGCCCGGAACGGTACCTTTAAGCATGTATTATTTAATCGTGGCACGTAATTACTTTAAAGCTACATTCCTTGAAATTTTCATTTTTGGTGCACTTGGGCAACGTGCAACATAACCATGGTGTTATTTCGCAACGTATCCGCTTGCTTTTGGCATTTCAAACAGCTGCACTATTGAGAGTGTTCTGAAGATCGAGAGTTTCCAGTAGCTCTGAGGTTCCATAACAGATAGAGTGATTGTGATAATTTGATGCTAAGAGTGGCAAATTTCTCCATAATCACAAATAGCTGTCAAAGCATAAAATTCTTAGGTATACACTTAGATTCGTGTTTGAGGTTTTTAAAGGTCTTAATATTCTACCGTTCCCAGTCTATTCATTTTAAAAATGTGTGTGCACGTCTTAAGACGGATATTAATAAACCGTCCAAGGTCTGTATATCCGACAAAGTAATTATTTGTTTTTACGTACCATATGGGAAATAAAGAATTGGCATGTACGCCACTGATTGTCTAGGTATAAGACTACTAAACGCTTTACCTAGAACTGTAAATGTAAATGCATTCCCCCCTCACCAAAAAAAAAAAAAAAAAAAAACCTAGAACTGTTAATTGACAATTTTAATCTGATTGTGAAGTGCCTCAAGAAGTTTTTCATTGATCAATGTTTTTGTAACGTTGATCAATTCTTCATGTTCTTAACAAATCCATGTAGTGTAGTTTAATGAGGTTGAGTATGTTCCATTATTACTTTTTTCATTATTGCTTTTAATGTGTATATTCCATTTGTACCTTCCTTTAGGTGCTATGAATTCGTTTTTCTATCCTTGACCATGCCAATACGATTTGTTACAAATTGTCTTTTTGGTGAATAAATATCATTATAATTATTATAAATTACTACATTTAACATGGCAGAGATAAGCTAAAAGCTAAAAATTCGATTGTTGATTTGATAAGAAAATTCAAGTACCACCCTGTTACATGTTGCTTTATACCTAAGTACTGTTCGAAGTTGTCGTTCTATAGTGTATCTAACGAAGCTACAAAGTAATCGTAAACAGTGGTTGATTCGTGATCAACGCGTGATCGGTAGCTATGGCGCTCTGTCGGCCTCTTCCTGATTGGCTTGTAGCGACGAGCCTCCAGACAAAGTCGCACGGTTGCCACGCTCGGCGAGTTTTCGCCAGAGTGGTTGATCACATTCGCATGGATCACAAATCAATCTGTTGGTGCAATACGTGCAATAACTGTTGTAAAGGACATTATATAACAATAAATGGCATCACAAAGGTATATTCCAATTTGATCTGCAGCAAATTATGAACGGCATATACGGAGATGCGAAAACAAGCTCAAAAAGGTGAAGAAAATTTTCGTGCAATCTTTATAGTTAAATTTTTCCTAAGAGATAGCATCAGTGAGGGAATTTTTTTCTATTGTCTTATTTTTCACATTAATGCGATGTCGAGGTATGTGGCCCTAGCGCAATTGAAAATAAGGTTTCGATAATCCTTCCATAAAGTTTCGATGAGTACATCTGAAATAACCTTGAGATATTCTTCAGGGAAATACAAAAATCTCCTTTTGTGTTTTTTTGTGCAGATTTATCTATTAAAATCCTATCCGCAATCTATTTTCCGTGCACACACCTTCAACCGAATGTATGCCATATATGATATTACCGTTTCCAACTTTCACCAAGGTTAATAGGAACCATAACAGCTCCCTACCCTTCCCCCCTATAAGAATATCGATTTGTAGCCTCACATTTCAAGGTTAGACTTCTTGTAATGTTTCTGTTCAAGATTCGGCGATTTCTGACAATTTTCCCAATAAAACATGATCATTGTGACATTAAGCCTGGCAACGCTGCATAGCAGAGGGAACTCTCAGCGTCACGTTGATGGTTCGTCACCACGCACAGGATTGTAATCAGTTACGGATACCCGTTTATGAGCGCGAACGTTTTATGCACGTCTTAACTTGATTTTTCTTGCGGAAATTTAATATTAGTCTAAAATGTCTGACACAGATACAGCTGATGAAGTGGTTGAAATCAGCTTAACCCAGAAAAAGGGCTAAAAAGCTTCATCTTAGCGCAGGTGAAAACAAATTATTCTAAATATCTACAAGAACCAGATGCAAGAGAATAGTGGATTGGCTATAGAAAATATCGTATGTAAGATTGCTGAAATTTCTGGAGTAGGTCGATCAAGTGTTTACAAAATCTTGAAGGAATATAGACAAAATCACTCACTATCTGAGCCAAAAACATATCCAGCGAGAAAAAAAAATCATCGAAAAAATAGATGACTTTGACAAAAGTGCCATTAGAAGAAAAGTACATCACTTTTTCTTCAGGAATGAAATACCTACAATAGATAAAATATTGAAGCAAGTGAATGATGATGAGGACCTGCCAAATTTTAAAAGATCTACGTTCCATAAGCTGTTGAAAGAACTAGACTTTCGATTTTTGAAAAGAGGAAGGAATAGTTTATTGATAGAAAAGGAGGAAATTGTTATCTGGAGTAGAGAATACCTTAGAAAAATTACGCAATTCCGCGCTGAAGGAAGAAAAATTTATTATTTAGACGAAACATGGGTGAACGCGGGGCATACGCAGGGAAAGGTTTGGGTAGACAGATCTGTGAGGTCCTCAAGGCAGGCTTTTTTAGAAGTCCTTTCGACAGGATTGAAAAATCCTGCAGGTAAGTTTCGAAGTATATGAACTTTTTTGGATGCAGATAATTCATTTTCTGATCGAATCAATGATTTGGAAGCTCCGAACTCAGTTTTGCTATCTCATCCAAGTTTCTGAGTATTTCCTTCACCCAAAAACTAATCTAAGACCCTATCCTACACTAACCTAAAAAGAGTAAGTTGCTTAATTTCGTCATTTAGTGCGCTCGCTGAGAAGTAAAGTAACTAAGTACTTTCAGGCAAGGGAAAACGCCTGATCATTTGCCACATAGGTAGCGTAGATGAATTTGTTCCTGAAGCATTGTGGGCATTTGAATCCAAAAAAACTGGAGACTATCACGAAGAAATGGATGGTAACTCATTTGAAAATTGGTTCAAAAAAATTTTGCCGACACTTGATGATAACGCAATTATTGTGATGGATAATGCCCCGTACCACTCCAGAAAATTGGAAAAAATTCCAACAATGGCCACCAAAAAGGCAGACATTCAACAGTGGCTTGTCTCAAAGAAGATCGACTTCGACCAAACAATGGTCAAAGCTGAGCTGATAAATATAGTCAAGCGACATAAGTATAAATATGATTTAAAAATTGTTGACGAAATGGCCAAAAACCAAAATAAAACGATTCTCAGGCTGCCTCCCTATCACTGCGAACTGAATCCTATCGAGTTGATTTGGGCCGACATCAAGCAATACGTGGCATCAAATAACAGCACTTTTAAGTTTTCTGACCTTAAAAAACTGTTTGATGTTGCTGTCGATAGAATTACGCCAGCAAAATGGAGAACATGTATTGACCATGTCCAAGAGAAGGTTGAAACCAAAATGTGGGATACGGACAATATCATTGACACCCAAGTTGAACCCCTTATAATTGACATCAACAATTCTGATGATTCAAGCTCCTCGGAATACAGCATATAAATCGATTGATACCATTAAGACTGGCAGTTTAACGGGCTTTTTGGCAAGACAGGTAAGTTCATTATAGACTGCAATCAAAGTGTAAGTTTCTAGTTATTAATTTGGAAATTCCAAATTTATAATTACACAAAATTAGGGTTAATTTAGGAGTTCCAAGGCATAATAGTGCCATTTTGACCTTCTTCCTATTTCTCATGTAAATTTTAATAGCAATCAAAATAACAAACTTTATGGAGTCTGTAATAAACTTTTGTACTACTACTACTACGTCTGTAGTTTCTATTTGCTCAAAAAAATTTGCTCTGCATTGTGAATAGAAGGTTGATTTATAAATATTATTGGGTATATATGTAAGTTAATAATAAAATATGAACAATTTCAATTGAGATGGTCCACAAGTTTTTTTCGTGTGCGTTTTAGTAACATTTTGCTGAAATGGTGAATACAGAATTTTTTGCACTGATTCCTAATGTCGAAATATGATTAGAAAGGCGTGGTATATTCCTGATAATTTACTATGCTTTTGATAGAATTTACAGCAACACATATCTTGTACGACATTTTTTGATAGATCAGTCACAATAGCTTGTTACGGCCCTGTAGCGTCTCCTACGGTTAAGTTCTTGATCACGTGCAATACGGGTGTATATGTTTGATTTTACTTTGTTTCTTCGATGGATACAGTTTAGGTATAGACAGCCTTTGTAAGAGATAAATAAACGTGTGAGGCGCAGGGTGGAAACGTCTAGGAAAATGATCTGCACACACTTGCGAGGAAAAACCACTCACCGTATCAACACGTTTATTGCCTCTAAGTTCCTATAGGAATGTGCGATTTTCAGTTTGTCAAATTCGAATTATAGATAAAAATCTTATTTTACCTACACAGCGCACGGCTCCTGGATTGGATACCAATGCATGCCGTATCTTTTCACATAATCGCTTGCTGATGGCAGGCTGGATTTGATATCAATAACTCTGTTGTCTTGAGACTATGATGTATGTGTTAGAAATACTTATTTTTTATTTTTCACAAGAACTATGCACTTTGTGAAGGAAAATCCCAATAGACCCAGTACCTGTTCATAATTCGAGATAATTTTTATGTTTCTACTATTGTTGCTCCCTATGATCATCGTTTGTAAAGTTCGCCAATCACTGGGAGATATGAAACATAGTAGGTATATACTTGTTATAAATCAAATACTAACCAACCCTGTAAAACCAAGCGTTAGTAGATCTTCAGTTTGTAGAGGCAGCAAATAATGTTTCACTCAACGATACATGTAATAAATTGAGACGAACTAGACGATCGCAGCACGAAGGTGCAGAGCGCGGTATCTACACAACGCCATTTGCGGAATGAAAATAATAACGTTAAGTGAAAAGCAGTAATGCAATGACAAAGGAATGTTGTGTTCAGATTTTGTCGCCAGGTCTGTGCTTGCAGGTGGAACGACAACCAAGCTGCCGAGGAGATCGCGTGTTCATAATAATGTCAGTTGGCACCGAACACCGAGCTTCATATAATGGAATACCACTTACATTACTTAACGTGATGGTTTTATTTCGATTTAACAAGGAATGCCGCTAATGCAATGCTTTAACCGCTACCTACACTATGTACAGTTAGCCTAGAAAAAATGGCGTCAAGAAGGTTGACTCTGCACTTCCCACGCAACGCCCTTATCAGCACATAAAGGAATATGTTCAGCACAAACTAGACCCTCTGAGAAAAAAGTCAGTCAAACAGGTCCTCACAATTAGTTCAAAGATATTCTTTCCCTGTCCTACCCGTAGTGAATCTGGAAACGTCGCCTCTCCCCGATACCTAACTCTTGCAGACGTGGCGCCGTGGGAGTGGTAGTGCGACTACTATGCTGTTGCTCGCCAACAATCACGGTCGGCGCACGACGCCAGCAGTAGCCGCGGCCGTCTCCCGAGAATATGTTCAGTGCTAATGTACCCTCCCCACTCCCTTACAACCTATACCCCCAAGTTTTTTTGCCTCAATTTTTTTCAACTGATTAGGATCTGAAACATCAAGATACGCAGTTTGAGCGATGTTATTTTTTTTTTTTTCGTTTTAGGCATTTTTCTCTACAACCTTGGCACAGTAGTAACATTGTGTAAAAATTTATAGGCGGACAGACCGACAGACTTACCGACGGAAATGAGTGAATTGGTTTTTCGTGATGTACATGTCACATAACATGCAGAAAACATAATATCTCATTTTCGAAAATTTCCGCGGTTACAGTACTTCAAGAAGACGAGGTAAAAATGAAGATAGGAGCGAGATTTCAATGATCGGCACTAAATCTCGCTATCAGTTTCCTCTTCTTCTCAGTGTATGAAGACCCCAGATCATCCAAGGGAGTAATCAAAGGTGATCATCGAAGCAATTTAAAGAGAAGCACACTGAGATTGTCTACCCTACTGGGAGGAAATTTCGGGCAATTTGACCCGATTTGAGGCAACCAAGGAGATAACCAAGGCAGTCAACAGCCACTCAAGGATATTATTTGAGTCCGTGGTAATGTAACACCTGAAACTGGTTTCCATGGTGATACTCCTCCATGTTTGTCTGGTTGCTAAAAAACACATATGCCTGAAATACTGTTTACTAGCAACATTTCGGCCAAACGGTGGCCTTTTTCAAGTACAAATGACAATCCTGATAACAATATACCTTGTTTACCTGTCTTCCAGCTGACATTTTGCTTACGTCTCTTTTCTTTTCACTTTCCCATAGTGTGTTACTACAACAGTCTGAAATGTTGTTGTTGTAACAACTTGAGATTTCGCGAATCTTAGGATACCACCGCGCAAAAACGACGTTCAGCCTTCCAAAGCAACAAGCAAGCATGATATTTTAGTTACTCGGAGACCACATTTTTAGCTACTTACTGATAAGCTAGATATGCTTGCGATGCAGTATTGATGGATCAAACGGTCGAAAAAAAACTAGAACACCAAAATTCATGTAAAACAGGTTACACTACTTAAATTTTAATCTTCTAATCTCGGCGTGTAGTAGGTAGGCATTTAAATTCCACGCGATGCCCATCACACCTCACGATCTCAATAAATCCATTAAGGACCTTGATCAATTTAATAATAGTTCCATCAGCTTCTCTGCCACCTTTTTTCAGTCGATTTTCGAGAGATTTGTTGGTAGCGGTAGTCCATTTAGCCCTAATTGATTTAAATTTGTATACATCACGATGGTAGAGTGGTTAGAAGAATAAAAAAACTGCTCCGAGACTTATTCATTTACAAATTGAAAGGCGTGACTTGTTCCGTCTTAATTAAGCAACACATCGATTTAAATGCGTTCCTGAGATAAAAAATAATCTCTTTTGCAGACCTGCTAATGCTGTTAGCGTGTTTGTTTCACGACGAAATTTATGTACAGTATCGTTCGTGATTAAACTAATAATACTTTCTTATATTGGGTGATTTTTTTGCTAGTATCTTTTTGGCAACACTGTTTTTGACAGATGACGCGTGAATCGTGTCATTGTCAAACTTGTTAAGTTTGGTCTATAATTTAACCATGAATCGACTTACGAACGAACAACGCTTGCAAATTATTGAATTTTACTATCAAAATTCATGCTCGGTTAAGAGAGTGCATCGAGCACTGCTTCCAATTTATGTTCAATTTGGTCGGCCTACTGAGGGAGCTATTCGGAAGCTTGTGACTAAATTTCGAACCCAGTTTACATTATTGGACATTAAACCACCAACACGCAGACGTAGAGTGAGGACTGAAGAAAATATTGCGGCTTTATCCGCCAGTGTTAGTGATGACCGTGAAATGTCGATTCGCCGCAGCAATTGGGCCTCTGTTACTCCACTACGTGGAACATTTTGCGACAGGATTTGGGTGTAAAACCTTATAAGATACAGCTGGTGCAAGAATTGAAGCCACACGACCTCCCACAACGTTTCCCATTTGGTGAATGGGCGCTGGCAAAGTTGGAGGAAGATCCACATTTTTATCGAAAAATTGTGTTCAGCGATGAAGCTCATTTCTGGTTGAATGGGTACGTTAACAAGCAAAATTGCCGCATCTGGAGTGAAGACCAGCCAGAGCTACCAATGCATCCCGAAAAAATCACTGTTTGGTGTGGATTATGGGCCGGTGGCATCATCGGGCCGAACTTCTTCAAAGACGATAATGGCAGGAACGTAACTGTGAATGGCGAGTGCTACCGTGCGATGATAACAAACTTTTTTTGCCCAAAATGGAAGAGCTGGACTTGGCTGACATGTGGTTTCAACAAGACGGTGCCACATGCCACACCGCACACGAAACAATGGCCCTATTGAGAGGCGAGTTCGGTGAACAGTTTATCTCACGTTTGGGGCCCGTCAATTGGCCGCCTAGATCGTGTGATTTAACGCCGTTGGACTATTTCTTGTGGGGCCATGTTAAGGCTAATGTCTACAGGGATAAACTATCAACGATTGACGCACTGGAAGCCAATATTGAAGCATTTATTCGTGAGATATCGGCCGATATGTTGGTGAGAGTGTGCCAAAATTGGACATTGCGCATGGGCCATCTAAAGCGGAGCCGCGGCCAACATTTACATGAAATAATCTTTAAACATTAAATTATATCGACCGTTCTATCGACTCAAATAAAGATTTAATCGTTTTTTTCAATTTTTTTGTGTTTTTTTGAAAATCAAATCCTATAGATACCTCTTAAAAAATCACCCGTTACTAAAGTCGTACCTCAACTGCTTTAAATGAGTGACCGAACATTATTTGATTGAGCCTAGTAGAATTAAGAATCAATTCAGGAGAATAAACTGTTCCATCAGTAGCAAAGAAATGTATTAATAATAATAATAATAATAATATGTCTTTATTTTTTAGATAAATTGTAACAAACAAAAAAAAACTCATTTGATGAGGGAGGCGGCATTCAACATAGTTGCTCTTCCATGCAACCCCCGTAAATAATACAATACTAACAATTAGATGATAATGAGCGAATAATGATGGGTGTAATTAATACAACAAAAATAAAACTAACTATTGTGCTCTTTTCACATGGGATTTGACTCTATTTCGGAAGCTGCTAAGTGAGATCGAATCTTTTACTGCATCTGGCAATGAGTTATACATGGTAGATGCAACATAAGTAAATGAGTTTTTAAACTGTTCAGTACTATGTAACGGAACATCATAGAGATTACAAGAACGAGTTTCCCTATCATGAAGATCCGATCTCTTAACAAGTTTGGTATATAGGTAAAGTGGCAGCTGGGTTTTGTTAATATTGTAAGTTAAGCAAGCAAGATGTATCAAAAAGCGCTCATGCATGTTGAACCAGCCAGAGGCTCGAAATTCGTCACTGAAGTGGTCATATTTTTTCAAACCGTACGAAAATTTGATGCATGAGTTCTGAATTTTTTGAATAGAATGTTTGTCTCTAGTAGTGAGAGCAGGCCAGTATACAATATCAGCATATGACAAGGAAGACAATATCAACGAATCGCATAGATTCAGCCTGACTTCAGTAGAGAGAGCATTCTTGTGAAGATAAAAAGTCCTTAATTTAGCATAAGCTTTTTGTAAGAGATGCTTAACGTGGGGAACAAATTTAAGAGTATTATCCATATATAATCCCAGATTTTTACATTGGTTGCTTGCTTGCAATACAGTGTTATTAATGCAGATTCTAAAATTCTGATTGTCAGTAACCTCACACGGTCTTGATCCAAAAATAAGCAATTCAGTTTTATTTTCATTTAATACGAGGCTGTGGGCTCTTACATATCTAGATAAGTACTCCAGATCGGAATTGATACGCATGCAGGCCACATAAGCATCATCAAGTTTAAAAGAGTAATACAATTGTGTATCATCTGCATATTGATGTGTACTGCAAAATTCCAACTGACTTTTCAAATCTGACGTATACAGTGAAAACAACAAAGGTCCTAAAATACTACCCTGTGGCACACCTCTGGTAATACTACGAAATTGAGATATGTGCCCATTAAATTCTGTGCACTGAGATCTGCCTGACAGGTAGCTAATAAAGAAATCTACAGCCATATTGCTTAGTCCCAGAGATTTAAGTTTCAAACATAAGATTGAATGATCTATTGTATCAAAAGCTTTACTGAAATCGAGCAAAATCAAGCAACTATACAACTTATTGTCACATGCTCTGAATAAGTCATCTGTAACGGTTGCAAGTGCGGTTGTAGTACTATGGCCAGAGCGAAAGCCCGATTGTGTGACAGGAAGTATATTATTAGATGTAATAAATGTTTTTAGTTGGAAAGCTACGATTTTTTCCAATATTTTCGAAAAGGTAGGTAGAATACTTATAGGGCGAAAATGAGAAAATTCTTTTGGATTACCGATCTTTGGGATAGGAATAACTCTAGAGTATTTCCAGCTGGACGGAAAAGTGTTGTTAGCAAGGCAAAAATTAACAATATAAGTAATTATGTTACTTAGATAAGGAAAAACTAGTTGAATCATCTTGAGGTCAATCTTGTCAGTACCAGATGAATTAGATTTTATTGACATTAATACGCGCTCAATATCTTCATCACTCACCAAACGGAATGAAAATTCATTGTTAATATTACGATCAGATACATATTGACTTGCGTCAACGCCCGATGAGATACTACTGGAAGGAACACCATCAATGAAGAAGTTGTTAAGTTCATCTGGGTCGTACTGCAGACCATTAATGTCAGAGTGACTGTTTCGGATATTGAGATAGTCCATAGCTTTCCAAAATTCCTTAGAAGATAATTTTGATTTTGACTGTAAAAATGCTTTCTTTTCAGACTGTATTGAGAAGTTGAGCAAATTTCTTAAATTCTTATAATATTGCAGCGTCTCCTGAGTCTTATACCTCTTATAACTTAAAAAAGCTTTTTTCTTAAGCTGTTTCATCAATTTTAAGTTATCTGTCCACCAAGGAGCTGGTCTCTTAGTGATTCTAGCAGTTTTATACGGAGCATGCCAATCAAAGACGTTAGAGATATTAATATCCCAAAATGAAATAATGTCATCAATATTTTGCATATGATAAATTGCTTGCCAGTTTATCTGCAGTAGGTCATGAACAAAATAATCGTAATCAAATTTAGAAAAGTCACGGTATGTTCTAAAAATAGGAACGAACCTATCAGCAACGAAAACCGTATTACATTCAACTAAGGAATGATCGGAAATGTCATCCATGTTAATAACAGAATGAGATGTAACTATGTTAACATTTGAAGTAACAATTAAGTCTAGTATACTACCACTGGCTGGACGAGTGCTTGAATCTATAATCTGAGACAGTTCATATTCATCTAAAAATTCCACAAGTTGGGCGGCTATGTTGCTGGCTTTACTAAGGTCAATATTAAGGTCAATATTCTTAGATGAGGAAAAGACCTGAGATGTACGAGTACGTTAGAGAAGTATCCTCATTTCAACTGCATCAGGTATTGTCAGAGTATTTGGAAGATTAGTTCCCCAAAAATGACAATAGTATCCCAGCCAGCAGCTAACCTGAGGTGTCCATAGACTGGAGGGAAAGAATATAGATTAGTAAACCATGATAAGGTATTCAAGGTTATTTGTTTCACAGAAGCAGCCGCGCATGCCGGAGTCTGGCAGGCACTTCATGGAAAAGAGCTCTAAGGAGTAAAGCCTGTTGGCGTGGCGGTAGAAGAGAGCTAGGTAGCCGACGGCCTGCCGAGTCCCGAGACTGTCCGTTAGAGAACAGTCATCGATCAGTCGGAAAGCATCGAACATGGATAATGTAGTCGGGGCCGCAGCACCCATAACATGTGAGCGGTAGTCGAGGCCAGGTCTTATCTGGGCCTTCTACAGAGTGGAGAAAAGTACTTCTTAGCTCTAGACAAATAGCCTAGCTTATTCCCAGCATCTTCCGCTATTGACGAGATTATATGGTTAACTTAGCGACACGGACACATGAAATGTTTTGTCAGTGATGACATATAGCCGAAGTGACATTCTCCTACCTGTATGTTTATTTTCGTGGGAATATTCTACATGGAATTCTAAAGCTAAACCAAAAATATCGCATTTTCACCGCTGACAAAACATTTTAAACATAAGTGAAAACCAATGACTATTTTTTTATGAACTGAAATAACACTTAGTTAGTAGCTAATGTTGGCACAGAGGCCGGTTTGCAACTCTGAACTTTGGAAAGGTCATCAATAAGGAGTAGAAATGTTAGGAAGCAAACCGAATCCCTGCGGAACACCCACACTGATATTATTTGCTACCTATTGTAAATTGTATCTAAACCATCATTAACGGCATGTATATCTGAAGTAGAAAGACTAAAAAAAGCTTTTTCAGACATTTCGTTCATTCGAAAATACAGACACTTGAACGAAATAACTTTTCTGTATGTTGATTCGTAAAGGACACAGAGTAGGGTTATATATGGAATAACTAGTAAGATAAATGTCCCCATCGGGTACCTGCGAACTCCATTGAAAGAAACTCAATTGTGTTGAATGTTTAGGGGCCAATTCTTATGACCGAAACCAGGAAGTATACGACAAGGAAATGTTTCATGCAGCAATTGAATTGTGTCGGGCTGAATGGCATGATATTAATTTTGACAAAAAGAAAAACGCAGCCAGTTCTACGTAGTAACTCTGATCACCGAAATAGGAAGTATTTGACCAATAAAAGTATCTTGTAGTAATTGAATCAAATCAGGGGATCTGTAGCATCTAACATCGTCTTCTTAAACCTCACGTATTGTTCAATCTAAACGTATAGAACCTTTTATACACTCGTGTATTGAAGAAGAAAGTCAATGCAGTTTAGGTACATGCAAGCAAAAGGAAAATTTCGACAAAAGAGGTATGGTTTCCTAAACAATATCAATCTAACGGAGAGAAACTGTTTTCTATTAAATTCAAACCTTGCGCAAATTTTCGGACACTTTTACGTATTTAAGTCACATTTACATTTTAGGAACTCCTTTGTTTTGGAATGGTATTACAAGATATTCATATAAGTACGAAATGTGGTTTGAGTATGTAGTTCTTGCATTATTGCAACGATCCAAAATTACCAAGACAGTCTGGGCTGTCTGGCAAAATGTTCGGGAATGACATCTGGTGAACCATTCTGCTCGCAACTGATGATTCGTATAGCTATGATGGCAACGAATGGTGTATGTATATTTTGATTTTCAGAACATCCGCTAGATAGATCTAGAGACACCTGATATGACAAAATCCATCAAGCGATTTAAGATGTGAAATAAGTATTCCAAAGGTAATGTTTTTTTTAATAAATTGGAGAGCATTCAAGGTTCAAGCGCCCATGCAATCTGACGCTGAAATTTGTCCAAAAACCTACATTTAAAGTGAAGACATTAGACATAACAAACGTCAGGCATAATGGTTCAATGAGCGACGGGGCTGTTGGTTAATTATCTGTCAAAATATCTGATTAGAATTTTTTGCGAATAGATTCAAAATAAACGTTTACAACCAAAATCAGTTAAATGAACTGCTATTCAAAAATTAAATAAATGCGTTCGTTACATTATTTGAATGCACTGCCCGAATCAAATTTAGATACGTTTTAATGCTAAGCTCCATCCAAACTCATTACTATCTAAGGAGCCTGTTTGCAGGCGGTTAGCGCCCAACTAAATGGCCAATGCACCAACTTGGCTTCTATACATTCCTCACGTTGATCAAGCACTTCTAACCGACAAATATAAACACTTTTGAAGTCAAAGTTATTTCTTACCCTTAGATATAAGAAGAATGCACCAAAAGTCTTCTATTTTGCGAAATTATTTTTAACAGTTGTAAGTACTTGCATTTCCTTTATTGACAGATTTATTGTATTTCGAATTGATGATCTTAGTTTTTGAGCAGGGTGGAGAAAATTTTTATTTTTGGCAAACCTCTTCCATTGTAGATAACCTTCTACTTGTAAACTTACCCGCGCTTTCCCCATTGCCCGGAGTCTGGGCCCTCTCTTGGTCATTGTCCTGCTTCCTCGCGAGCCCCAAAATATTATCTATGGTGTGTCTGGGCCCTTGAGCCCCATTCGGGCTTCCAGACATGAGCCTGTTCCCATAGCCCACCGCGATGTTTGTCTGTGGCCCGGTAACATCGTCACATACGCCGCGGTCCGAATCCATAGCTGGCTTCGGTAAGACTAGCCTGAAGCCAGGCCACGTCGAGGCTGATCAGAAGGGCGGAGCCACCACCCCTGGACCAATCAGAGCAGACTTTCGGCCACCATGTTGGACGCGCACGTCGCGGCCGCTCGAGAAGGCGACTCCGCACACCCGAGACTGCTACCAGGGGGCTTTGAGTGGGGGTTAACCAATTATAATGTATTTATTAAGGATGAAGACACTACAATTACCAGGGAGTTTGAGCATTATCGCTGGCAGGCTCTTTATAAAGAGCCTGAGAGATGGAGGGAGGGTTGTCCGTCTTCTTGTTGTTTTGGCATCGTCATTAGTATTATCTTCACTGTCTGTGCTTCAGCTACTCAACATTAGGCATAAGCAGGAATTCATGTCATTCGTCGAATTAAAGATATATATGAGTATGTTGACCACCCTACCTTCGTAAGTTTTTCTG
Organism: Acanthoscelides obtectus; assembly: GCA_963669975.1. Classification (NCBI taxonomy): domain Eukaryota; kingdom Metazoa; phylum Arthropoda; class Insecta; order Coleoptera; family Chrysomelidae; genus Acanthoscelides; species Acanthoscelides obtectus. The sequence continues at coordinate 39,817,930 of CAVLJG010000010.1, read as the reverse complement.
ATTCTTGGTCTACTTTTAGATCGACAAGACGCTATCAGCAAGTTATCGCCAATGGTATTCTCTGCGTTATCTGCAAACGTTTTTGTTTTGACACTATCTGTGCTCCAGCTAATATTCTCAACATTAGGCATTAGCAAGTCAGCCAAAGCTGGTAGGTATTCATCCATTTAATGGTAAACATCTCGTCTATGTTGACTGAGCTACGTTTCTGATTTTTTGTCTGTCACATATTGAAGAATTTTTTTTTATTTCATTTTTTCATAATTGAGATACCATATGACCCTAACAGCAACATGAATGTTGCAGTCTTTCAAACTAAATTGAAAAAAAGGAAAGAAGTGACCTCATCGAATTAATTTCCATCAAAGATATATAACAGTTGTCCTTTTTAGTTATTTTGGTTGCCATGCTTCTTGTTAATTTGCTATTGCCATTAGTATCATTACCTTCCTTATCTGCTTTCGTCCAAAGAAGAGAAAGAAAATTATATATTTTTGTTGTGTATAAGACTTCCTAATGATCTGTGTATCAACTACACAGTTCTCCAATCACCAATTGTTATCAGAGGGCTTTAATAACGGTTGGCCAATTTTTGGGGTTGGACATTATCGCTGGAAAGATCCTGGGAGATGGAGCGAGGATCCGTCTTCTTATTGTTATTTTGACATCCTCATTAGTATCAGTTTCTCCTGTTACTTTTCTCAACATCATTACATAATACCTAAGCAGGTCAGCTAAAGTTGAAGTGCATTCATTTATCGTACAATGCTGGTTAGATCTTCAGCACACCCACAAATCTCCCTCGCTCTTAGTAGGGACAAAAAAGAAAAGTTGATGAAATTGGCCTTTCAATCTAATCAAGATGCGACTTCCCGCAAACTTGCTCCAGCCCCAAGAAAAATTGGGTCTACTAACCCTTTGCTCTGTTATAGCTTATTGCTGAAGCTTTTGTCTCGTTTTGATCTGTCCCGGGCCGTATAACTATTCTAAGTGCAATTGCTAAGGCGTTTGAACATTACCACCGTCCCGGTAGTGAAAATGAATAATCCTTTTGACTATGTTGATGCCGTCATCAGTATTATCTACAATGTGCGCATTACCATACTTTTATCAAATCAGAGTACCAACATGTGGGCAACTCTCAGTTCGCGTTATTTTTTAGTAACCTTAGTCATTACTGTTGTTGTTGTTTGAGTATAGTAATTAACTTTACAGCATTATTTACCGTTCGTGTCAATTCAAGTTATAGGGTCAAGTCGGATAAAGCGTACCGCCGGGTAAATCGTACCACCACCATTTTTGAAATAATGATCTACAACCCGTGACACCTCTTGTCAAAATTTAGAAGCCCTTATGATTATATTTGCCCCGCCCAAATTATTCTTTGCAGTTCACACTGTAAGTCAGTTTGAGGTTAAATTAAAAGCAGTATTGTTCAAGTTATTTTTGGCTCCTATTCATAAGCTTTTTTTACATTTGGTAAGTAGATATTTTTAAGGTATATCCTTTACGTATTTTATGGACATGTAGTTAGTTGTTGCTGTAATTATTAATTGAAAAAGGGTTCATTTAGGTTGAAATTTAATTGATAAACATAAATTCGTGCTTGTTCTGTATATCGTACAACCCACGGTTTTGTAAATCGTACCGGTACGATTTACGCAACTGAGGCTCTTTGCTTCGAATTTCAACAAAGTTTTTATTACAGGTTTTTAAAAAAGAAGATGAGTTAAGTAAGAAATAAGAAAATAACAAAACGGGAATACTGTCGATGGACCTCAGAAGATATGAACCATGCGATTAATGCATTCAAACAAAACCAGTGTGGTTTTAATGAGTGCTGCAGACGTTATAACATTCCAAAGCCGACTTTTAGAACGCCCTTGCGCTCTTTAAATAAAAAGGCAAATGAAAATGTTCAGTCTTTGGGTCCACACACAACATTTAGCCCTGAAATTGAAATGGAATTGGTAAAACATATTTTAAAGCTGGAAGAAAGATTTTTTGGTATAACAATTCGGGATGTTTGACGATTGGCTTCTCAAACAGCTGTTCGGAATGATATTCCACACCGTTTCAACATCAATAAGGAAATGGCGGGAAAAGGATGGTATTATTTTATGGACCGACATCCTGAACTGTCACTTAGACAACCAGAGAAAATCTCCATGGCCAGAGCAACTGGATTTAACCAAAAAAAACATCCATGAGTTTTTCGATATTTTAGAAAAATGTGTTAATGAAAACGGTTTTGAGGCTCAAAAAATTTATAATGCTGATGAAAGTGGATTTTCAACAGTTCAGAAACTGAATCAAAGAATAATTGCACGTAGAGGAAAGCACCAAGTTGGAGATATGGCAAGTGGTGAGAGGGGTGTAAATACCACAGTTGTCACTTGTGCCAGTGCTGCCGGTCAAACTGTACCGCCCATGATAATTTTTAAGAGAAAACGTATGACTCCAGAGCAATACCCTGCACTATTGGTACAATTTCAGATACTGGATATATAAATAGTGAACTTTTTGTTAAATGGTTACAGCACTTCATTGACTACGTAAGACCAAGTACAGAAAGAAAGTTTTACTTTTACTAGATGGCCACACAACGCACTCTAAAAATCTAGAGGCACTCATTTTAGCAAAAAGTCATGGAATTGTACTACTGCAGCTTCCTGGCCATACTACAAATCGGTTGCAGCCGTTAGACGTGAGCTTTTTTAGGCCTATGGAATCCTATACTTCTCAAGGTCTAGAAACATTTTTAGGAAGCATTTCTGGTAACCCTGTTTCCCAATACAACATGACTGGACTGCTCTCTGATCCCTATGCAAAAACAGCATCAATAAGCACTATCATGAATGGTTTCAATAGAACTGGAATATGACCGGTTGACCGCACTGTATTTTCTGAGACAGATTTTATCGCCTTTTATGCCTTGCTCGAAAATGATTCAGAAAAAGTAAGTGAGGACTCAGGGGAGGAAAATCTACGTGAAACGACTCCTGAGCCTAAGGACGATGCTACTGAGCCACCAGTTCACAGTGATAATACCGAACAAAGCAAAAATTGCAACACAACAGATCTCAATACCTCTATTGAAGAAATTTACCCTCTACCCAAAAATAAAGGTTACGCTAAGAGGCGAAAATTTTCTCAACCACCCGTCATTCTGAGCACCACGTCCTATAAGGATGAATTAGAAAACAAACGTAACCAAAGGCAAAAATCAACCAAAAAAGTAAATAAAAATCTTGAGCTTTCTTCTACCTCTCTTTTTGAAGCACGTGACGTTCAATCTTCCACTTCAAAATCTGCCGAGGTAAAGGCTCAAATTGAATATGATCCTACTGACTGGTACTGCTTTATATGAGAAGAGAACATTATTGAAGATATGGTGAGATGTATTAAATGTGAAAAATGGGTTCACAAATCATGTGCAGGAACCAAAAAACAAATAAAAAAATATGTGTGTGAGAACTGTAAATAACAAGTTAGTGGTTCGATTTAAAAACCGATGGTACGATTAAACGAACCTGTTCGCTTAATCATACCACTTGCAAGCCTTTCTATTTTTGTATTTTTTTTTTGCTTAAGATGTTGTTTGATTCAGTTGAACCTTTGATTCATAGAAAGCTAAATGTTTATTTGTGCTTGTGTACTACTATTAGCAATAAAGAGTTTAATTTTTGAATACAGTGGTCAAAAATTTAAAAATCGGTACGATTTACCCTACTCTACACTGAATTCTTTCTGTCAGCTCAAAACATTAAAAATACAACGTTACGGCAAATTTGAACGTCATCTTCAGGTACATAAGAGTTTCTAGAACTAAACAAATGCTTCAAAAATTATAATACTATGCTCTTTGATAAGAAAAAATAAACGTGTGAAATTAATATACAGAAAGACTTACTAAATAAAATAATTACATTTCTGCCATATGTTGGCAGTTTGAGTGTAAGTCAACAACTGGTGATAAATATTTTCTAAAAAAATGAAAACAAAACGAAGGTAAAAAATATATACTAAAATATCATGTTTTTACATTGAGTGGGTGGTATGGGCTACACTACAGCTACACTATTTTACTAAATTTGTGTAGATACTTGATAAATCACTTAGTTCTATAATTTACACTGGTAGAAAGACAAATAATGTAGTTGTTGCATTCTCCCACCCGTACCACTCACTTAATGTACATAATTATATAATTTTTAACTTTGTTTTGTTTTCATTTTTATCAAAAAATATTTATCACCTACAATCAAACTGCCAACATCTATTTGGCAGTAATATAATTATTTTTATTTACCAACTAGTAAGCCCTTCTGTATATTAGTATTTTAGTTTTCTTGTTTTGTCACACTATAACGTGTTTTGAGTTGTAATTTTTTACGCTTTTACTTAGTTCTACTCACATCGATACGTATTTGCCAAAGTAACGTAAGTCACCAAAAACGATTTCGGAGAAAGAACGTGTTTTTAATTAAACCTGGTTAAACTTTTTTAAATTGTGCAAAATTTACCAGGGTGTTTCTCTGAGGTCTATATTTAATTAAGAAAAATGATTTTTGAAGTTTTTCTATAGTTTTAGTGGTTAATTGATACTTACGTTACTTTACGGGTTCAGAAATCTCGAAGTCTTGATCAAAACTGTAACGTAAGTACACAAACACGTCAGTTTGGCGGTAAATTGTAGCACTTAAAGTATTTTGGAAAGAATTAAAAACTATCGTTTATTATTAAAAAAAACACAAAATAACGTTACAAAAGAAAATATGAAATTCTTACTAGTAAAAAATATATATTTTTTTAATTTTTGGAGCTTTTATCTTCATTGACATCCTCTGCATCAGTTTCTGCTAACTCATCTGGAAGAGAAGACTTACATTTTAATTTAAAGAATTCATCGTGAAACCTGGCAGGTATGAAATGTAATTAACTAACGGCAGAAAATATTCTTGTACATCGCATTCCTGTTCAAATTGAACACCCACTGTCCCATTTGAGCTATCAGTACTTATTGGAACATTTATTTCTTCTTGCATAGTATGGTTACCATCATTTTCATAAGGACTCGAATTGTTAGAAGACAATAAAATTGATTGATCTATTTCGATTACGTCTTCATTTACTAAAGTAGTTTTTAAAATATTTTCGGAATTATCTAGATCAAAAATATTGTCACTTGAAATAATGGATATCGGCATAGACCCGATTTCTTCCTCAAAATAAACATTATTCGATTCATCATTTTGGCTAAGAGCCGCCAAGATCCTTTTTGTTCGTGAACTGACCGTAGATATAATCTGAAAGTAACCGGCATTTATGTTCACAATGTTTCATAGCTTCTATAAAAATTAGAATAGAAACAAATACAACAGTCTTTCTCTAACTTCAACCGATTCGTTCCTGTAAATTTCTCACAGGCTTCGAGGTTATGACAGAATAACTTCTAATAAATAAACGAAATTAAATATGAAATGGCAGTTTTACAGGTAGGTACATAATATTAGTTAAGGTTTTAATATTTTTAAATTAAACTAAAATAAACTACAAAAAAACGTTTTTTTTATCTTCAACCGATTCATTCCTGCAAATTTCTCACAGACCTTGAGGTTATCACAAAATCATTTGTAATAAATGAACGAAATTAAATATGAAATGGAATTTTATAGGTATGTACCTACATAATATGAGTTAAGATTGTAATATTTTTGAATTCTAACTATAAAAACATGTCGTTTACTTACCTAAAATCAATAATTAGTCGATGGTAGCACGAACCTAACACTGTCGTAAGCCAAACACTGACTGCGAAAATTTGACGTAAGTCGCAGAAACCGACAGGGACTTATGTTATTATGGCGGTAAAAAACCTTAGCTTGCATTACTATGATGGAAATAGTGTTAAAGTTACGTTTCTTTTACGGATATGATTTAAAAAATTCTGGACATGCGTTTTCAAAAAAAGCTAAAAACGAAGGTTTAAAGTAAAATCTAGGCTTCCTACACCTTGGCAGTACCTTCTCAACAATAAAAGCCTTACGTTAATGGAAAAACATGATTTTCACCAAAAATGTCTCTTACGTTACTTTGACAAAAATGCATCGACATGTACCTCAAGGTGGCGTTCGAATTAACCGAAACGTTGTAGGTATTTTTAATAAATGTTTTATGTTGATCAAATTCCAAGAATTTATAACTGGAAAATAGTCATTAAAGCAATCGTAACTATTCACCTCTCAGGAACTCCTATCAGGTGAAAAACCATCCAGAACATTCCTCCACTTCCAAAGCAGAAATGAGAAATGAGAGGATTTGTCCATAAAATGCCTGTTTAAACTTGGAGTTTCTATAAACATAGGTCCATAAATGCTCCTTTTAAAGCCCGAGAAATTATTTATTAAATATTACCCATTATTATTCCACAATCTTTTACGCTTGTATATTTGTATACAGGGTGCTTCAAATTCGAACCTCACCTTTGGGATCTCGGAAAAAATTCAAAGTTTTGAATAACCGAATTCTCCCGAAATCGTTTTGATTTCTTCCTGACTTTATTTTTAGTTAGATTTCAAAATAAATTGCCCGTTAACATTGCCATTCTACAAGTTGGCTTATATAGAATTTCACTAAGTCGTTTCGTCTCTTACCCTCCAGCATCAACTTTATTTTTTCTCATGGACGCCATACTAGATATTTGAGCAGATTAGTTTTTAGTTCTAATTTCAAAAATGTACAATATAACATTGCCAAACCTCAGTTATTCCAGCAATTATACAGGGTGTCCCAATTTGGTCCTACATATCAAACTTGTGATTTTTTAAATGGAATGCCTCAAATTTTATTGCATATTTGGCTAAACCAATTCAAAAGAAGAAGATTGATATAACATACTATGGAATTTTGGTAATTAGCTACTGAGATGTAAGGTGTTTTCTCCAAAAAGACCATCCATTTCGGCGACCCCTCAATCCGCCATTTTGAAATTTTAAGTGCTGAATTTTGTATCAAAAAAAAAACTTACACACCTCAGATTTTATCTTATTTGTTACTTTTTCGTATTTTTTTTTTCATACAGGGTGGTCAAAAACGCGAATTGTACTTTTTCTCAAAAATTTCAATTTTTTATAAGCTGTTTTTTGGTATAAGGTTTGATTCAGATAAAATCACAAGATTTTGAGTTATTAAGCTTTTTATAGAACAACACACCAAAATTAAGGAAAAAAATCACATCATCCATGGAAACAAAAAACAAACAGTGGGCTAGTTCCATATTGCCACTAAGAGTATAGATTTGACGTAAAAACTCATAACAATTAGAACAGTATTCAGCTTCAAGCGTAATAAAGAAAAACAACTATAACACCAACATAAACAAACAACTATCACTACTCAAGACCTATTCTACAAAAACTGCTCGAAAATATCTCCACCATGTTAAATACACAGCTGTAGTCTTTGGATAAATGACCGTTGCACATCCCTCAGCATGTGTTCCCTTATGTTCAGAAAAGCATCCTTAATCCTTTCCTTCATATCTTCCGGGGTAGATGGTGGATATCAATAAACCTCTTGCTTAGCGCAGCCCCATAGAAAGAAGTCTACCGGTGTCATATCTGGTGATCTAGGAGACCAAGATATAGGCCAAGATATAATGCGAAATGCTAGGAAGCTATTTCATTGGGCTTCGCCCAAAACGAAAACCATATTCACCATTTCTTTTTTAGACAAATTCATTTTCAAACACGTTTTTAATAATAATGCTAACAAAGCTAATTCTGACAGTTTGTAACTAATCAACAATTTATTTGATATGTAGGTCGAAATTGGGACACCCTGTATAATGACCAATATTTTAGAAATGTGCCCTCAAATGTCATGTATAACATCCCATAAATAGATTTTCCCAGAAGGTATTTGTTTATGAGTAATATTCCGTCCACACATGGATGGGACACCCTATATATACCTATATATAACGCGAGATAGACAAAAATATTTTCAAATATTTATACATACTTTATGCAACTTCTATTATCATGAATTTATAGTAATTTCTAAATAGAATGAGCAGTAACACTAAGAACTGTATGATCATCCTAAGCTGTATAACGGATTTTAAGAGATAACACTAGTTTTGTTAAAAGCAATCCGACAAAGAGGAAAGTTGAAAATGCTTTCATTTGAAATATGTTATGGCAAACTACATGAATGCCAGAAAAATACTAAATTGCTTCACTCATACCGTTTCTTTTTTGTGCAATATGTTGATGATATTTTGTCCAATTAAGGTATTTGAAAATTATTTTGTAGATGTAGATTAGTTTAGTTATTTTGTAGGAGCCGAGTTGCATACCGTTAGCATTTCGCATCTACAAAATCTTCAGAAAAATTAGGAATGATTTTTTACCCATGTTTAACTAATAAAAAATAGATACTTGTAAGGTAATGCCAGATTGCATGGATTTCTACTATTGATAAAAGTGTTATAAAAAAACGTTCACATAAATATATGTAGGTGCAGATATAGTCCGTTTTCAATATACACGTAAACGTTGCTTAGATAATCCTTTATCTTAAAATTTGATGAAATATTGCGTGTGCAAACCTATCTTCAATAATTTAGAAAAATACATTAGTACAAAATACTTTACTGAAGTTGTCAGGGCCAGGTAAATCGCCGGATTTGAATTTTTTAACTTTACCCTTTGGGGATTTGAGTTTCATTGACACGTATTTCTTACGAGAGCAGGAGGGCTATTAAGGCCAACATACTCCAACAAAATTAGCAATGAACTTATGATAATTACGAACAAATACAGAATATTTGATACTTTGTACCTAGACATTTAATTGTGGTGGCGATTTTTTTTACTTTTTTTTGTATAACAGTTTTTGCTATTGTGATAGGTTTTGCTTCAGCACTGGGCACAGTGCAACGGAAACTCTTGCTAAACTTCAACAGTCCTACGGAGAGGTAATTTTCCGTGGTTCAAGGCATTTTCAGAGGGAAGAGTGTCGATTGAAGATGATTCACGAAGCGAAAAGACTTTATCTTCAAGAAGCGATGAAAATATCGACAGAATCTGCGATGGTGTGAATTCTGATGTCGTTTGACAGTCAGAATGATCGGGGAAGAGCTAAAATTTGACTCACCAAGGCCTGACAACATCGCGTGACGTCACCACGAGTAGGCCGGTCGGCCGGCCGACAGCACGACGTGCCGTACATCAAACTTTATTGAAAATTATATAACTTAGCATGACTATATTAATAACTGGATCCTTTGGGAATTTTAAGCCACCTCTACTCAAATTCTGTATAATATTGTGCTTGTCTTCTATATTAATATCATCTGTGTGTGTCAAATTTTCCTTACAATGATCGCAGTGATTTTTCTTTAATCAGCTAAGTAGGTGCTGACAGGGATTTCATCCTTTATACTATCAATATCAGACTGTAAAATTTCAATTTCCCGGAAAAAGTGGTAATCATTAAAATTGTGTGGAATTTCATCTATTACTAAATCATCATTTTCACAGAATTTATCTATTTGTATATCACCATAGCGAGACTTCAATGACATCAGGCTTTGATTTCGTAACTTTTTCTCAGATTCAAATAACTGACGAATTGATATATTATATTGACCCCTGCCAGTTGACAATACTTACCAAATCTATTTTCCAATGAGTCAGTTTGAAATTTACCTAACAATATATAATTACTGTGCAGTTCAGATTTACAGTACCTTACTAATTCCAATAAGCCATACACCTTGGGGAAAACCATTATTATACATTATGATGAGGAAGAGAGATGGAAATATACAAAAGTATGTAGGTGCGTGAAAGACACTCGATTGTAGGATCCTATCTGGCAGCGTCGGAGTGTGACGGACAACGGGGTAAAGTAGAAGAGTGATAAAAGGGAGAGATGGCAGAACGGGCGCTGGCGCCCACCGCTTAGACGGATGCGCTCAACAAATGCGATTTGTTTCTCCCATTCGCAGCGTTGCCGATACCAATATGTCATATTTCTAAGAAATCTAAGTCTACCCAAACTTCGAGAAAAATAGCTGCGGATTCCACATAAGAGTATTCCAAAAATGAAAAAAGTTCAAACTATTAAAATTGTATTAATGTTTCATGGTTCAAATCATATTTTTCATGTTTGTATATTGTTGTATAAATGATTTTGTAATCCCTATTCTTGTTGCCAGTAGAGATACAACAGTATTGAGAGAAATCATGGACCGCTAGATAGGGCTACAACTATCATATGACTATCAAATAGTAGTGATAAACAGGGTTTGTTTATAGCACAGTTGCCTGGTGTGGCGAATTTGCGCCATAGGGGCGATTTGACAACTTTGAAGGACAACTATAAAGGTTACTATGGTGCCCGGTATTCGGGAATCTGGCAATACCTGATGATTCCTAACGTTTATTACGCCAGATTGTTTGCTGACTTGCGCAGTACAACATGACAATCAACGTGACTGAGCACCTGGTAACCCTGGTTTAAGGTGTTATATTTAAAGAGCTTGGGGCAGTTAGGTATCTAGGTCACATTTTTTAATGTATTTCCAGAAATCCGTAATGTTGAGTTAATACTAGATCACGTTTCTTGCTTAGTTTGCTGAAAATTCTACAATAGACGTACATTTTGACAAACAGAGATTTGGTGACGACAAAATCGTAAAAATATAACGCATTTTCGTAAAATAATTTCTTTGTTGAAAATACTGTGGCTTGATGACCCATTGAACGAGTATAGTGTCCCGCTCCGCTTTGAATATTCGAAACACTATACTCCAGCAGCATTCAGCTTCAATGTTATCTTTATGAAGTTCTAACGTCTAGGCCATGCTGATTAAAAGCTTGAATGAATCAACACTTAACTCTAAATTCCCCACAATTCGGGAAGCTCTACTCAAATTGGCAACACAGCGTATCTGCCTATTATTCTCATTCGTGATACAGGTCTGCGGTTAACGGTAAGAAGTATGTACGAATAGCGATGAAAGTAGACGAACCGATGCGCTGTTGCCAAGAAATGATTTCCCATGAATAACAATGGTTTTTCCTAAGGTGTATACTGTATGATGTAGTGCAGTGTAAGTCTGACTAGTTAGTCTTTTTGAAAATTTTGCTGGATCATTCCACTGGTCTAGCCAATCTAGCATTTTTTGCAAGAATGTCAGCTTACTGTCATCACCTTGTCCATCACTGTTGGAGCAAATAATAGGCTCTGCATAAAGGTCATTTAACCGCTTTCCTTTCAATGGACTTTTTACACTAACAATTCTCCACCACTTCCATATAATATCTATGAATTTTGCTGTCTCTTCGGAGTGCTGTATGTTTTTACGAAACCTGGATACTGCATCTATTACAAATGGGTTGAATATCTTCAGAGCTAAATGAACGTTTTGTCTTTCAAGGTTCGTAGGATATAAGGCTTTTATCTAGAGAAAAATGTGCCATGGCTTTACTATTCAGTGCATTATTATCACTTACAACACAAAAAATTTTATAACCAAGTTCTTCTAATCCAATAATAAGTTTTTTTGTCATATTATCAATTTTAGAAAAACGACAGATTTGAACAACTTCTTTGAAATTGAAGTAGAAGCTTGAAATCATAAACACATAGGCTGTTGTAGCTAATTGACGTTCCAACAATATTACCCCCTTTGAAATCTAAATATGACTGAATGTGTATTTCATCCATCAATAAAATCATGTACTTACTCCTCACCAGTTTTTACAAATCCGAAAAGGTTTTTTGCATAGCCTAAAAAGTTATATCTCTCATCGGGAACTGGATCGACCATCAATGTATTACATATTGACTTCAGAGTATTTTGGTGTGGTAAAATAAGTGCTCCATGGCTCCTAATAAATCTATATGAATGTGGACTGATTGTATACAACATAGAGCAAAACACTATTGTTTCTGATGAGTAACTGTGTCTGTTATTCTGACTAATACCAAGCTTTAGTTGCTCACAAATAAATTGAATGACAGTGTGGGTCTCTCCATCGGTGAATAGTTCTGTGCTATTTAAAATATTGTAAGCATGGTTGATAGTGGCTCTGAACTGGTCTTTACGTGAATATTCCCTCGAAGCATCTGCATTCTCAGAATGAACATGCAGTACATCATCCAAGTGGTGTATATTAGATAATAAAAATGGAGTTTTAATATTACCTGAGTTGAGTAACAATTCTTGGGAGTACATATACGTTTTTACATTGAGATCTTTATCAACAATTACAGAGTGAGTTATGATGGGTGCTGGTTTATATTCTAACTTAAACAAAGTAACTTTATCCTGAACAATTTTATGCCACCCATATGGACATTGCCATGAACTGAAAACTGTGAGAAAGTTTGAATAATTTTGAAAACAAGTTGATTTTTGTTTTGATAGGAGGAATAATCATCAATGCTAGTTTGCAGTGCTTTAAGTAGTTGTTCTTGTTCCTTGTCCCTCAATTTCTCATCTCGGCTTCTTCTGCTTGATATGTCCTTTGAAAGGTATCTTGGACAATTTGCAAAGATACTTGGAATTACATCTGCCTTTAATTTTGGATACTTAAGGGGTACAGCAATGGTCCTACTTGTCTTTTCGTCATGGAAGGTGGATTTCCAAATGATGCTGTCCTCAGCAAAGTGCAAATTACATACTCGGGTGTATTTTGTAACCACTAAATCACTACGAGGGATTGGATTGAGCCTTCTTTTACGATAGTTTTCGTTCAATGGAAACGAAAATACTTGTACCTTCGGACCCTTCCCGTAATTACCGACTTAGCTAAACAATCGCGAGACACAAATATATAAGTTTAAAACATCAATAACTTTCATTTTACATAACAGAAAGATGAGGCTCAGAATGTGAGGTTAGTTGGCAAGGTTGCCACATATTTCGATTTTGAATGGAATATTAGACTTCACAAGTGACAGACTGAACGTAATATCGAAAATGTATTCTTGACATACTGAGGTAGATCAGAAAGAATAATCACATCATCACTGAAGCTGCGCAGGCCCCGAGTACATCTTGCAAATTCGCCCACAGATAGGTACAACTAATTAGTACAGATTTCGATACTGCTATATCAAACCTAGATATGATAACACCCCAGAGAAATGGTGGCGCGGTTCTCTTGCCAGCCAGTCATCGCGAAACTCCATAAGAACATGCATAGGCCTACTTTGCGTGGCGTCACAGGCTTTTCAGAGCCCAGTTGTTTGGCCTTGTACTCTCGGAGGTAACGATCCAGCGCTGTCTAACTTGAGAAAGAAGTTATTTTGAGAGGGACAATATTAAGTTTACTTATATTTGTATAAAAAACTTATCTGTCTCATCTTAATTTAAAGACCTCCTATGTAGGAGTTGGAACATACGATATATATTATATTTTGATTTTGTCGGAATATTACGTTAAATACTGTCAACTACAATCTCATTCAGTCGATGGATATGAATATCAGCCAAATGATCTCACTCCTACTAATGAATGCTAATCAGTCCCATGGAAAGTGTCCATATCGTCGGTGGATGTCTAGGTATTTTTAGCCCGATTTAATCCAATCAATCTGCGCAATTACTTAGGCGAGCCATGTCGACCCAAAATATCCGGCGATGCATGATTTTGCACGCATCAGAAGTGCGATCACCGATCATCGCATGGACCAGCCATCGTTAGTGGAGATGATGGATTTATAGCGGGATGTGATTGACGGTGACGTGTATTTCGGTCACTGATTCGATCACATAACGAAAGCTGGTTTAGTTTGTTCGGTAAACGGCGATGGGATGGGATACCGTTTGGTGGATTTTCGATCTGATTAGCGGCTTATTAGGCTAGTTTGGGACAGAAATATTGCAAAACGTGTTGTTCGGGAGAGATAACAAAGCATAGATTCGTAATAGATTGGTTACGTATAGGGCACAACAGGATTATTCGACTTTCAATACTACAAACTACAGCCTTACACTATAATAACGTACAGGATATTTCCTGAAAGTGTTGAAAAGTTGGAGAGGTCCAAAGGATGTTTTTTTACCATTTTAGAAGCGCTTTCACTCAAAGACCTGGTGGAAGGGGATTTAGATTAGGGGCCAATTTCACCAACAACAGTCTGTTATTCTCCACCTATAGGGTAACAGACCGTCAGATACAGCGAATGAGCTTTCCAATCAACAAATTTTAGCAACCAATAGCTATGAAATGTTGAAAACAAAATACTGTCAAAGTGTGAGATGACAACTTGTCATTGAAATATCACCAGCTTATTGAATATTAAGAAATTACATATAATTCAGTCAAAATTTTAAGAAATATTTGATTTTTGAATTAAATTCATGTTTTAATTACTATTGTTGATTTTTTATTCATGTTTATATTATTTTCTTCAATTGATATGCGATACTGGGTGTTTTTCCGATAAACCTCTTGCAGATAGCCATCAAGCACCTACTTGATGACAGGCTCTACCAAAAGATATTGCTCGTTTCCAAACATTCATTCATTTACTTGCCGTTCATCAGAACCATTATGGCACCTTAGATTGATATTCCCACAAAGCCATTCAGATTTTTTGATATCCATACATCCATAAAGTTGAATATTTTTCGTTGTTCAGGAAATGAACAAACATCCACACTATATTCACAGCGATTAAGAAATTCTCAAATATATGCCTTAAAGCTACCAGCAAACCTAAAACCTGCAAAAAAACTACAAATTTGCCATATTTTTCTTTTTTCACGAGTACACATTCTAGGTTATATTTATATTTGAATACAGCTGATTATTGCGTTTCAAGGAGTGACACATGTGTGGGATCTGTCAACTCTTGGTACCAGTCACAAAACATATACTCTGAAGGTTTAATTCCGGGCTATTCAATGACAACACGGTAACTTGTGTGGTTGTCAGCGGCCATTTTGTGAGGGTGCGACAGGGTTGCCAGATTGTGCATTAATATCCCGTTTCACCCTCCTGATCCCAGTGGAGTAAGTTCCGAAAACTGTTGAAATATACTCTACTATGCTTTATAAGACTATTCGTGATATTTTTCCCAAAATCATTGCACAACACTTGAAAAGAAGCAAATGAAAATTTGAAATTATTTCCATGATGCCGGAAAATAGCTCCGTCGGTACCTTGGGTCATACATCTTGACAGTAGGGATGTTCGATACGATCCTATATTTAGAAGTATCAATACATTTCACGAGTATCGTCATCTTTCGATCCGGACTGTGTCAGAAAGAGTGACTGCCATTTGGCTGCGACATTACCCTGCCAAATCAGACATGTCTTTCATCATTTTCAAAGAAATTGTACGAAATTTTCAAATTTGTGAAGTTAGCGAGTTCCACTTCATACGTTGTTACCAGACATGTCCAAATCATCAGTTGCTGACGTGATGTACATCCCGATCACTGCATCCCCACGGCTAGGCGACCTGTATGTTAAATTTGTATTGATAGGGCAACGGGTTATGCTATAAATCATATGTCACCAAAAATATTTTCATAAATAGGAGATCTTTCCCTCCACCACGGGACGTGATCGTCGTTATACTTGGACCCTGCGAGTGACAAATAGATATCTCCGCCAGTCAAAAAGACAAACATTACTAGTTTTTATGATTTTTGGACTTTAAAAACATTATTTGTGAAACATTTTTCATAATTTTTTGTCTATGTCCATAGTAATTGCATTATGCATCAGGGAGATGTAGGGATTGACACGTCTTACATATATTATCTGTGTTTTGAAATTAATAAATGATTACTATTATGACGTAAAGGAAGATGAGGAATTGGATGGAATGTATTTTATATTCTATTTTCTTGCAAAATACAGACAAATCCACACTATTCAACAGGTACGTAATGATAACTTTCAGTATATTGAAGTTGGTAAATTCGAGAGTGCCATGCATTAACAAACGTCCAAATCTGCTGCCAAATTTAACAGCTAGAAAATCGACCTATTATTTGCCGCATTCCCATTCGCTGAGGAGGATAACGGATTGTTAAATGTAAACCTATAACATATACATGAAAGTTGTCCTGTTTTTTCTGTACCAAAGCATATTGTTGGAATCAAAGAGTGGTCTTGTTTATAATACAGTCGAATTTTCACGATTTTATTCAATATTTCAATAGAAATCACTAATATTCAGAGACCTTTGACAGCTTCTGTCAAATTGCATTTCGATAAGGTATTTTCTAATTGGTCCATAATATTAATGTTGGTGAAATCGGCCCTAGGACAGACATATGCCTCGTTGACTTTGTTCCAAGAAATCTGAGGTTTAATGTAAGTCTTGAAATCACGTTTTACTTCCCACGGATTCTTACAAGGAAACACTGTAATCACAAAATGTCCGAGAATGAGATATGTTTTTTGGAAATGTTTCTACATGACGAAAAACTATGTCACCCTTTTCAGTCAGTCTATCTGTCTATCTGTCTGTAAGCTAATTCTTGGCCCATCTGTAACTTGACTACACGGATTTGGATGAATTTTTTATACAAGATTACTACTATGTCAATGCCAAAAAAGCGTTTTGGAAGAGGATCCATTAGCGGCGGAAAGAATTGCCAAAAATGAAAAAAAAACAGAAATCTCTCAAACATCGTTTTTTTTAAATTTCAGAGGATCCTGATCATTTTCGAATAATGTGGACCCTATTCTAATTGACTACTTACTAAAGGAAAAATGAAAATTATCGTGGGGCTATATAATTATGCTATCCAGTGTAGGTACGTATACAGATCTATTACAATCAGTTATCGCACATGGTTGACAAATAGTTTTACACCAGAGCTCCAAAGAAATGATGCTATTGTGTTAGGACAAGCTCACTGCTGTAAACTGAGGAACTTTTCTTATGATGAATATGTCTTTTTGATATTATTGCTCTACATGGAAAATTGCACTAGAAGTTGTTGAGAAGGCATTGGAAGTATAGAGTCAATCTACTTAATGCCATTTTCATTTAATTTCGACTAAGCTGCTACAATTAGGTTTATGTTTGAGGAAACTATGATCTAGTAATGATGGAATAGAAAAAATATGATGCGTTCTCGTAAAATAAGTGAATTTTTGAAAACCTTGTAGCTGGATCCTTTATTGCAAGCACGATCACTCATGAAAATATGAATACAGTATTTATTGTTAAGCAGCACACATCATTAAGTTTGACGGACTTGTCTACGCTAAAGTCTTTTTACGTAACAAATACGAGACTGTGTCAGGTGAATTTCCTATTTCGACAAAATTATCAATATTCCTAAAAACTGAAGGCCAAAAGCGACACAGATCAATTTATTTGGTTATTTGAATCTGGCTCATTATAAAATTTACATATTTTTGACACGTATTATTTGACATCTACGATAGCCATTCTGAAGAATGAACATTTATCGAATGTTCAGAAATATAGATAGTCTGAAATCGTTATATAGTAGTATTGTGAATCTAATACTAAGACTAACGAACTTTTCCAGATAAGTACATCAAGAGTATTTATTATTGAACATGTACAGCGATTTTTCCTTTTTTTCAAAGCACACATTTTTTATTGAAGTTAATCAACCGCTTTAGATAGCTAGATGGGTAATTAGCTAAGTAGTGTATGGATACTGGAATTAGTGAATCATGGACAAATTCTATTTCAATTCTATTCTTGTTCAATTCTATGTATATTTTATTCTATTGTCACATTGACAAATAGCATAGGAAAACAGGAATGCCAAATTTTTCATGAAAAACATTCCTAGTGTTCGAGAATCGGATCCCTTGGCACCTATTCTTGAAAGAGAGCAGTAGAATCACTAATCACTGACAGAAAATAGGTGTAGTTCTTTTGTCTCTCAAGGAACTGTATTCCTGGATACTGGTAAAATAGTCAGTCATTCTCTGGAGAAAAGGTATACAAGGCTCGCCGTTGGCCATCAGTCTCAACTCTAAAGACAAAATTAACTTTGAGATGAAAATGGATGTATTCATAAGTTTGTTTGACAAATGTCAACAGCTGCCAAAAATAGTGTATCATTCCGTAAATAAGAGAACCACGCCCACTCTCTAAGTGATTCTGCTTTCTGGTGTTGAAGAATAGGTCCTGGTGTATTTGAACGAGTTCTTGAGTTGATTTCGACCCATCTTTTGAAAATCGACAAGTGGCAAATGTTTGCCTAACATGCTTAACAGCCAGCAATGTTATTATGTCTCAGCTTTTCTTGGAGTGATGTTTCTGATGATTCAGACTCAACTTAGGAGAACAAATGCTTCCAACGTTGATTTCTGTTGTGGTGTGAAATGTACAGTTGACTAAAAGCTTGCCTCTGATTAAGACCTTCCGGGAAAAAAACAAGGACAGATCCAAGTGTCTGGTAAGCTAAAATTCACTGGTAGAAACGCACACGACCGCCCAGCACTCGTCGGTGAGAAACAGTTATTAAGCTCGTGATGAATACAAAATTTTATATACGTTAGGCTAAAATAAAAGGTTTAAAGTGGCTAATCAGTGGAATTAAAAGTAAAAATAATTTGACCGTACTATTTTGTCTGTGGTAATGCGTCACCGACTAGCAACGGACAGTTCTCGTGACAACCAGCTTGTGCTTAATATATGTAAACTTCTAAATAGCGGGCGGTAAAGTAACTGTACCGCCTCAGGGTGCAAGGTGGGACTTAACGTCCAAGAAAACTATTCATAAAGTACACTTTGCGCCCGCGGGTAACGGATATTGTAAGTTAGCTGTGTCGATTAGGCAAGTTTCTCATTTTTGGAGTGTTCAAGTGTGGACAGCATTACCGAACCAAAATCTTCTCGAATGTTAAACAACCTTCACTTGGTGTTTGTATAGAGTAAAAGGATTGTCCGAGCTGCTACAAGATTAGGGAAAATGTGCTCGTACCAACGAACAGCTTCTTGAGAAAAGTATAAAGTGGATGCTTTTTTGGATAGCTGTCATCACTAAAAATGTGTAAAACTTCTAATATATTCTTTAAATCATTCAAAAAGTTAATCCCCAAGCAATCCACCATTTAGCTTCCATTAGAGGCACTATCTCATCATCTCTAAATCGAATAACCCGCTGTATAATACAACAAAGAAAGGAAAACAATCGAAAAACGTAGCAGCATCTCTCTGTCTTTGTCCCTCGTCGGGAACTCGACGTGTAGTAACAATGTGCCAATTTGCCCTCTAAACGGCCCATTGTAGATGGGAATATAATAAAGAAGAGGCAAAACAGGGACGTAGCACAGAAAAAATACACATGAAAAGGACCCAAATTGGTTTTCATTCAATTATAAATCTTACTTAACATAGACTTACTCAATAATTTCCAGACTCACTTGGAATTTGGACGTTAAGGTCGCTCATCCCTTTTTTCAACTGTGCGATTGGGGCGTCATTATTAATACATATTGTCTAATTCTTTTATGGTGTGTGTAAAAATGACTGATTTGTGATAATCTCTTGTTTTTTGTCAAAATATCAACTTTTTTTTGTCAATATTTCTGGGCGATAGCATCAGAACAAATAGTCGCATAGACATGAGATTTCGTGATTGCGTTACAAATAGATAAAGGAAGGTCGCGTATGGTTCATTTGATAAATTACGTTTTTTTATTTCGCAAAAATATCTTTTCTTATCGGAGGAAACAATTCAATTTATAAAAATTGGTGGATGCTCAGAAATAATTACTTATCGCATTCACCATTTGTAATGATTAAGTTGCATTCATCACCCGTTCCAGTGGTAACCGCAACAAATGCAACAGACAGAAATAATGTATATTTTTGCAGGAGACTCGTGGTGACAACATTTATTCACTTATTTCATTGGGAACTAAACAAATCTACAGTGTTTGATACCTGAGAATGCAAGGAGTAATAATTCTTTAGGCTTCTTCATCAATGATACTATTCACTCAGCTTGGTTCCATGGACTTGAGCCTTTTCATTTAGTTCTAGTTGTGCACCATAGAAAAGCTTGGGACGTGGGTGATTTCTCCTCCTCTGTAGGGTCACTTTAGGACTAGTTTGTACTTTTTCCGATATCGGAGAAATCATTTTAATAAATACAAAATAATAGTTTATTAAAAATCTCATAAAGCTTTTTGATCTACAAAAATGGCTAGACTCAGGTAGAACCCAAGGCTTCAGGCTTTTCTTATAGACAGCCGAATTGTTTTGAAAAAGGCTAGGGGTCACTTCTTCACAAAAGATAACCCAGGCGGGTTTAAGTTCGCAGATCGAGCAGACCATAGGTCAGGTACTCTTCTACCTAACCAATAATCTCCGTGTGTTTCTGTTAGAAGTACGACTCAACCATACAGCTGTATTTAAAAGAGTTGCTGCATTCTAATTGGAAATTTCTGGTGATATTTTTTTGAAAATAAAGCAGCCCCACATGCTGTTTCTTGAATAAAGAGGCGCTAATTCACAAAAATTTTGTCCACAATGTATATTCTAAACGAAGTGGTTGTTTTATGAATCACCTTAGGAGGTATTAATATCGCCAGACATTTAAGATGGCTCAGCCCAAAAAAACATTTTGTTTTAAATATTTTATTGTTAAAATACAGCTTTCAACCTACGCCCTTGTCACGTATTGTAGTCTATCAGCGAATATAATAAAAAGCATTTTTCCGTGCCGTAGCCGGGGCAGGGCCCATCAGCATCTGCCCGGGTTCGGATCTCAGATCTAATCGCATTACGTACTCCATTTTTGAAACGCTCCAACCCCCACCTTTCCCCTTACCGCTCCCCTTATTCTATACTCCGCGACGCGGCGCTGAGCAATTCAATTTAAAAGTCATTTGGACTATGCAAGAATAATTTCAGCCGTTAATAATAATAATAATTTCATTTTGTACTCAGGGCACAAAAGGATGAGATTAGAGAGAGTAGCTGGGAGCGACTCGAACTTTTATGGGATGCACAGGAGATCGAGTTTGTTTCGAGGCGTAATTTTTGACGCTTCCCGCTTAACGGGATTTTTCAGGGAAAATTAGCAGTTAACTGAGAAAGTTGGAGCGCTCTTGTCTACCAGCTAGTTTAATTTGGTGCTCGGCTTGGAAGAAAATATGTGAATTTTATCATTAGGAAAAGCCACTTGATTAGCGATTTCATAACAGGTGTGGATATAACGGCCTTTTTACGCACAAATCCTATAACACTCTTACATCCATTGGGATTGTAACTAGAGAGGCACTATTAGAGTATACAAACTGCGTCAGGAGATGGAGGCGATTATGACGCATTTCTATCATATTGACACATGTCTGGCTTAAGCTTCACACTCTGTATACATCAGTAGCAAAAGCATAAGTCCGGTGTTGTATCCGGTCTTTGCAATAAACTAACCTATAAACTGTTATGCATGACAACTTTTGTTATCTACGGCGCATGACCTACGCTCACTATCAACAGAGCTTCTGGACCGGATTTGATTCCTGCTGTTGTACTAAAGAGATTTGCCCATCCCGAAAAAGGGATCGAAGAGCGATCCTTACAACTACAGGCCTTTAGCTCTGCTTTCTGTTATTTATAAGTAAGGTGATGGAGAGGTGAATAAACCAAGATCTTCTGGAGTTCCTTGGATATTACGGCTTGATTAGCCACAATCAGTACGGTTCCGGCACCAGCAAGCCACGGGGCACCTCCTAGCCTGTCACGTAACAGTGGAGTAAACTCATCCATTCGTATGGTGAGGCTCATGTCGTAATATCACAAAAGCGTTCGGTCAGCTGCAGGAGGAGCAGTCGTACAGACGAATCCCTGACTGAGCTAGAATGAGAAGAGCAAAACCATGAGAGATGCATCTGCTACGCCTAGAGAGCTGCAGCATGATGAACGTTAACTCAGAGAAACAAATTCCGTTGGTATATTGGTAGAATAGAGCTATACGGATAGTCCATGGTTTTGAAAGGGGCTTGAGATTAACTGTTAACTGGCATCTATCAATCAGACTACCCTTCTGTAAACAATGTAGTTGAAGCAACAGTTATCTGGACATGTTTTTCAATAATCCAGAACGGCTGTTAGTAAAGTTAGAGTTACTATATACAACTCCTAATTTTGACTCCTTTGGTTGCCACCCTTCGACCCGTAACTGTAAATTAATCAATCCAATCAGTGTAGCGTTATTAACCACGTTCTCATTACACCTCTAATAAGAAGTACCCTTGTTCTAGGAACCACTTCATCACTTCGCCTAATGACATAATCAGCTCCACAAGAATTACATAACGATGTTTTGACGTTAATCGCCTATGGAATTATGTAGATTCCAAATATAAAACCGCCTCTACCATTAACCAAGCTTATCTTAAAAAAAATCGCTACAGTAGGTATGTGAAAAGGGATGGACATAACGGCACGTCACTAGTTATAAACTTCTTAAAGGGCTTACGTAACCCTATTTAGTGCACACCTTTCGATGGAACCCTTTTAAGTTTCTATTAAGGGCTGGAGATCATACAAGATGATAAATTAGGAACTTAGAGGGCTGATCACCCCAACCGATGCCTGGTCTTGCACAGGCAACAAGACGTGTAAAGGAACGTTTTTTGAAATCAGGCTGATAAATATTTTTAACGTTTGGTCGATTTTTGGTTGGGTAGCTTGTGTTGAGAAACAGTATTTCACAACCGCATCAACACGTGTTGAGTTCCCAACTAGCAAAGTAGTGGTATAAGCTTTTGGTAAAAGAACCGTTCAGTCATAAAAGCTCTCTATTGGTGTTGCCTGAACACAAAAATGCTGGCTTACTGTTGTGTGGAATGCAGATTTGCTTTCTGCAACATATTTGCTCTAAAATGAAGTGTTTAAAATATTCTTATAGCTTAGTTATACAACACCTTATAGAGCAGATTTTTAACTGTTGCATAAACGTATATACAACTATTTTGTACGGCATATTTGCACGTTAGTCGAAATGGTTGTGTTGTGGCATCCATGGTAACGTTTATAAAACAAACCCGAGCCTTGTTGTTTTGCTGTGCAATTTTCTACTTTAGCCAACAAATTGCTCCCAACGGAAGCACTTATACAACTGTTGTTTAGTCACTGTTAAAGGCTGTACATATGCTAAATATGTTGATAAACAACTTCACCATAACCTAACTTTCTGCTGTCATATTTTTGTAAAATGCTAAAATGCCATAATCAATGTTTTAAGACAAAGAGCGCATGCATATTGGTTCAAAAGGTTTTATCAACTGTTCAAACAGGTACAAATTCTGGGTAAATCATTCTACTCTGTCGGTATTTCATTTCAGACATTTGTCAAATTGTTTTATAACACCTGCAGGCAAGACCAAAATATTCTAATAACCTAAAGACAACATGGACGATGCCATGATTGTACACAACCACCCGCCATAATGGGCAAACATTTATTCCTCTATTTAATATTAAATAATTATGTTTCAGTTCGAAACTACAGATATAAAGTGATCAACATTAGTGTAATTGTGTCCAAATATAGGATTTGTGGAAGATTTAACGCAGATAAGTTCAGTTTTCCATCTTAAAAATCTAGACATACTTTTGATCATTGTCAAAATATGAATCAAATATGAAGCCCGTAGAAATTGGGTAACTAATTTGCACGATAATCACAATATAATTCGCTGCGCAAGTAATTCAATAGCCCTATATCACAGTGTAGAAGTTTATCATATACCTGTGTATGAAATTCACAATGGCCGATATGTAAGTAAACAAGATGACAGTAATGTGTTTAGTTATATATTCATCATTTCGTCTATACAATACATAAGAAATAGTTTGGTTGCAATAAAGTAGAATCACGTAACAGAATAGTTGTATAGTTGACAAAAACTGAATCTTGCACTGACGCAAATGTCCTATAGCGGCTGCAAGAGGCTTACACTTTTGTTTTATAACTGTTACCTGCAGCCCTTATTTAACCTCTTAAATGACTGAAGTGTCCTATTAGGTGTGCCCATTCCGCTTGTATAGCTGTTCTGAGAGGGTTTTGCCAATGTTCTTACAGTATACAATGCTGTTTAAGGAATACTGTATAATCATTCTTGCAACTCTGATAGAAGTGATAATTGTTAGTTGGGTTATTCAACAATTTCCTTCACTAGAAAGGATAAACATGACCAACCATGTCCAACCATCTTTGAGTTCATACGAGCTTCTTTCAGAGGAAAGATTTTACGGCCACTCTTGAGGACAAACATTTAATAGATAATCTATCAGCCTTTGCTGTCGAAAGTATCACATACAACAAATACGGCACTGCCTACTACCACGGAAGTACATTATAGCATCTCGTCATGGTGGGTAGCGTTGCGCTAAAATTCATGCCACAGGTATTTGTCTCAACCCGTTGCCTACCTATGGACATAAGTTGTAAGTAGGAATTTGTCGTATGTACCTTCTTACGAGCAACTTGACGCCATTTTTTTTATATGCCTTTCTTTGATGATAAAATGTAAGAGAGATGGGCTTAAATGGTATGGTGGTACATGCTTATGATTGTAGGTTGGGAAGAGAGAAGCAATCTAGTTTTTTGGAGCACACTTTTACCGCGAAGGCCTAAGGCCTAAACACCCGAGGAAACCGTGGGGCTATAGGGGAATACAGGGGAAAGAGGGGTTACGTCGGCTGGCCTCTAACGAGGGAACACGTGCGCATGTAAAATCCGGCCTTGGAGATCCGCCGGGTGGTACCTCCGCGTTCGACAGTCAAAGACCGTCTACCCCCTACGAACAGTCACAGCATCCATAGACAAGAGAAGAAATTTGCTCAAGAGACCTATAAAGTCTACCGCCACGCATAACCTGATGGTGTCTTGAGTTAGGTACACATGTTCTTGAGAGCTAAGCAAAACCATTGCATCTTAGTTAAATAGACTGATACGTGTTGAGGGTATTATTTCTGATGCGCCCTCTTAAGTCGGTCGACAGCACAAACCAGATATCAGGGGTTGATAAAATACCGAATTAGCTCGAGCTTTAAAACGGTTTTCTGTGTAATCTAGATCATCAACCACTTTAGTTAATGCGACTTACGGTATTTTGCACGTATCCATTTGAAGCGTACATGAGGGACATATTACTATCATTATACTTAGTTTTTTCGCTTATTTGGGTTTACAGTAACGGATTTGTTAGGGTAGAGATTGGGAGGCAGTAGATTTTTCACTAACACATAATGGTGCTGGTAATGGAGAATTCTCTATTTCCGGATGGGACCTGAGTTCGATTTCCTCAGTACGCCTAGATACTGAAGAATTCTCTAGAACAGTGCTTGTGGAAACTTCCAAACTGAAGAGAGTAGGCAGGGTAGAGCGGGGCTCGTTGAGCGTAGGGGTAAATTGAGCAATTGAAATATCTCTAATAATACGCCAACTCATTGAGCCGTATTCATAAAAGAGAAACATATCCTCGGAAACATAAGGTAAAAGTATAAGGTCTTGCTTCGCAGAAAAAGGTAGAAGTATAAGCATATCCTTGTTTTCATATTCATAATGATTACCTTATACTCGCGAGGATATCCTTCAAGAAGAAGTAAAAGGTTGACTGGCATTTGTATCTTGAGCGCCATGTCCTGACTTGTTCCAACTTGTAGATGACGTGGGAGTTCGTTCACTCAGCATCACTGTCAGTTGTACTTCAGAGCTTATACAGACCGTTCCGTATTTTTCCTGGATACAGTTTTTTTCAAATTAATAAGCATGCCATTCTCAAGTGACGAGGAAACTATAGAAAATAATGGCAACGACCTGTAGTTCACCGCATATGAAATTGCCATGGCTCCCCTTATTTTGCAAAAGTCACAAGTTCCAAAAATTAAAATGAGAAAGGACGATGCATTGAAGAGATGTTGAAAAAATAGGAATCATCATTCGGTAACCCATTAGATACTGAAGGCTTATCAAAAAAAAAATCAACAACATGAAATCAAGATTGAAGAAAAAACATATCTAAAAAAAACTGGGAATAAAGCAATTAAATTGTTGGACTGGGAAAGAAAATTGCTGAAAGCTATGGAAGGTGACTGTAATCCTACAATTGGGAAAATTAGAGGTGCCATTCAGGTTGGTAGTGTTCAAGAAGAAGGAAGTGAACTATATACTGAGCGCAGTGAGCAAACAGTTAGTATTACAGCGCGAGCAATTCAGAAGACATTTCCACCAAAAAGAAAATTAGCAACAGAGAAATACGAAACTGAGGAAACCGAAGGGTTAACTATAAAAGAACTGCACCGTCTAGTGCTATTACAGCAGTACCAAACAAGTATTTTACAACAAGAGTATTATAAAACGAAATTAGAAATGATGCAGCGTAAGAAGCCACCTGTAACTTATGACGTTCACGAAAATAAAAGTTATTATAACTTATAAATACACTTTAATCAGTAAAACTGTCTATTATAATACTCAAGTTATCTTCATCCAGGTCTTGTTCAACTAACTCAAAGTCAGTATCGCCCTAGCTCTTCGCAACATTATGGAGTACAATACAAGCAATAATTATTTTCGGCACATTTTCCAACTTTACGCGGCAAACATACTGTAAGATAGGAAACCGGCATTTCAGATGACCGAAACAGCGTTCAATTACAACTCTTTCTTGTTTTAAAAGCTTATTATGATTTATTTCTGTACCTGTAGTAGGGTTTCTGAAGGGAGTCATAAGGCATGGATCAATACCATAACCGTCATCGCCAAGTTGTACAACATTTGCTTTATTTATTACTTGTGATCTAGTTTGTGAATTTCTCCATATGCTGGAATCATGCACTAATCCAGGCCAACTGATATCGACACTTGTGAGCATCTCTCTGGCATCACAAGTGGCTTGCACATTTAAAGTAGGTTTCCCTTTTCGGTTGATATACTCATCTCCATGGCGATTTGGTTTCAGCATTCCTATATGTGTACCATCAATTACACCAATTGCTGTCGGAAATTTATACAAGCTTCGCCATATCCGCTTGGCCTCCAGTTCATGGTTGGTAGTTGGAAACTAGATCCATTCGTTCGACTGCACAACTCTATCCACAGTCCGAGATACCGTTGCTTGACTGACACCAAGTTCCTGACCAATACCTTGTTGATATCCAGGGTCACCGAGATAGCGTAGACATATCTTCATTTTATGAATACATGAAAGTGCTCCTCCTCGAGTTTCCTCATTTTCAACTAAAAATCTGTCCGCAAGCCATTGTACATTTGTTTCGTCGAACTGATATAATTTCTTGGAGTCACGACCAAGTGAAGGTAAACGAGGTTTGTACGTTTCAACATCGTTAAAATCCACAATTTCCGCCATCATCATTTGACCACCTTTCATTACGAAATTGAGTCTACTACTGACCACACTCAGAATTTTTTAAGGACATGCTTCCTCTGCCAAGTATAAGGTGAAGATTATGAATATCCTTTTACTCATGTCACTGCAAAAACATTTACTTCAAATTAGTATAATTACCATCTGGATGATTTCCTTCAAAATTTGCAAGTACAAGGATATCCTTTTTTTATGAATACCACTCATTAAATAGCGGGAAGAAGGTGTCAGGAGTGGGGAACACACCACACGACCACCAGTCACGATCTGTCAATCGAGTGAAGTATGAGTACGTTTCGTTTGTGTCGCGACGTAAAAGTAAAAATTTAGTCCTTGTTTATTTTTCTTCTGTACACGTGAAAAATCATCGGTTTTCAATCACGAAAGTGTTAATCTTTCATTTATCTAAATATTTATGTTATCTAAAAAGGATATGCTTCTTATTTAAATGGATTTTTTCATAACCTCGCATTTATTTTAAATATTGGCTTGGGGCTACTTGAGCTATGGTTACTCAACTAGCCCTCAAGAGAGAGAGAGATAGGAGCTTCAAAGATAACATACATACATCTCAGAAATTTTCTTCTCCATACCCAAAAGTAGGTTCAAGAAAAATGAGTACAGCGGTCGGAAGAAAGAGCTATCCTAACAGATACTCCAGGAAAAAACATGTTACAAGAGAAACAAAATAAGAAAACTAAGAAAGATAAAACACAGAAACAAAAGATTGATGAAAAAAGAAGAAAAGTGTTTGTAAAAAAGTTCTCAAGTCAAGTAGTTTACCAGTTGAAAAATAGATCCAGTGTCAAGTTTGTAAGGAATATTCACACACAAAACGTGTGCAAAATAGAATGCTTAGTTACGGCTATAAGTTTAATATTTGAAAAAATAAAGTTTCTGTTGTCATGTAATGTCTGGTAAACAAACTTCTCAACACATGACTTATTTGCCTTAATGCTCAATATGCCCCATACCCTTGCTCTACTTACCTCACCTATGTTGCTATATTGAATTCATTTAAATCACAGAGCTGCTGCACTACACGTGAATATGTACAGCCCTATATACCTGTACCTGTACCTGTTTCGTACAAAGATACATTATCAAAATAATTACGATCTAACAGATAATTTTTTCCAATGATTTCCAACATTTTTACATGCGATCAATACCGGTTCGTAAACTGAGAAAACAACAACGATGCCGTAAATCTAAGTTCGACAACGAAAGTCTGAAAAACCCCAACCGCTACTGAGCGGGGCCGTGGCAAATGCTTTTTCCGGAAGTTGTTGTATCCAGTAGACAACTTCTTTCTGTTCAAATGATTGTACACGCGTTAAGAAATACCTCAGTACCGATTGCCGGGTGGCGGTACAAGTCCGCCAACGGGCCACTTTAAGTCTATTTAATATCATTACCACGCAAAAAGAAGGTGGTAGACAAGTACCAGTCGACCGAGGCGGTACCATCCGCTAGCTTTTCCCAGGGTGTCTTATAAATGTCCGCGTGTTTCGACACCTAAGCTATGCAGCGGTTATCTTCCAAAACAAAGAAATTAATGATGATGGATCCCTCGAGTACTAAGAATTCCGGATGGAAACTCATTCCATTCTTGGAATGGACGGGTGGAGGGTGGACTCGAGGGAACATCGAAGCTAAAATTTGTTTCGCGAACATCTGCGGGATTAACAGCAACATTGATGCTGTACATCAGTACTTGCAATCCAATCGTCCCGCCATGTTTTTCTTGGCGGAGACAAAAATTTCAGAGTCCGCACCGATTAACCATCTTATCTTCCCAAATTACGAGGTGCACTCCAATCTGAGAAAGAACGGGGGAGTTGTGGTCTTTGTCCGCCGCAGTTTTTCCTGCTGCGGAGATGTGTCTCTGGAATCAGACCGGAAGAACATTCTGTGGCTTCGCCTCAACTCCAAAACATCCCGCAAATTTATTTGCTGCCTTTATCGCTCTCCCTCGTACCATAACTGGGATGACCTTCTTGAATACCTCGCCGTCCAGATCGACTTCCTGAACATCGATCACCCCGCTTCAGAAGTAGTTCTCCTCGGTGATTTCAATGACTATAATTTGCTTTGGTTGGGCTCAAACAAGACCAATGCAGCCGTTGAAGCGTTCGCTCTTACTCAAGGGCTGACCCAGCTGGTCACGAGCCCTACTTTTTTCCCACGCGTCTCGTCACATACCAGTAGCCTGCTGGATCTCTTTCTGACCACGCATCCTGTCCCTTACAGCACTGCTGTCCTGTCCCCCCTGGGTAGCTCAGACCACGGTATTGTGGAGGTTAGGTTTCGGTCAGAGCTCGCTGTGGCAGCAGAAACTCGCACAGGCTGCAAAATTTGGCATTACGGACATGCCGACTGGGAGGGGGTCAGATACTTCTTTTCTACCTTTCCTTGGAGAGAGTCTGTTTTACTGACGCGGATGCGTCGGCTGTCTGTTCTTTGATAACCAAAATTATCCACGTCGGAATGTAGGAATACATCCTTCATACAGTGAAAGTGCCTAAACCAGGGTCACAGCGCGATGGCAGTCAGTCTTTCTTGACGCTGGCCAAGCAGATTGAAAAGAAACTCTCACACAGCAGCCTTCCACCACTTACGTGTCAGGATGGAACGATTGTATCGGACTCAAAGGCCAACGCGGAAGTCCTTGCCAAGATATTTGCTGCCAACTCCACCAAGGACGTCCCCTCCAACCTCCAACGCCCAAGTGTCGTCAATTCAAAGGGTTCCCTACACTATGCGGGAAGTAACATTCAGGTACAAGACCGTAAGACGAGTGCTCTTGTCGCTCGACATCAACAAAGCTTCTGGACCGGACTTGATTCCTGCCTTTGTACTGGAGAGGTGTGCAGCGGAGCTTGCTCCAATTCTTTTGCGTCTCTTCCAGATACCTTATGAAGGGGGATCTAAGACCGACCCTTACAACCACAGGCCTATAGCTCTGCATTCTGTTATAAGTAAGGTGATTTAGAGGTGCCTAATTTGCGAGCTCCTGAACTACCTCGAGCGTCATAGCTTGATTAGCGACAGGCAGTATGGTTTCCGGCACCAGCGATCCACAGAGGACCTCCTAGCTTACGTCACGCAATTGTGGAGTAAACTCATCCAGTCTTATGGTGAGGCTTATGTCGTTCCTCTTGACATCACGAATGCGTTCGATCAGCTGTGACACGCTGCCCTTTTAAGCAAACTTCCATCCTATGGCCTCCCAGAAAAGTTTTGCAGATGGGTGGCTGACTGTATCTCTGGCAGCAAGATATCCGTAGTAATTGACGGGTTCTCCTCTTCATCCCACAACGTCAACGGGGGTGATCCCCAGGGATCTGTCTTGGCTCCGACACTGTTCCTCTTACATTTCAACGACCTCCTTTCCTGCACGATCAACCCAAACCACAGTTTCCCTAATGACAGCACTCTACATGCAGGAATTCGGAGTGACAGGCTATCTCTGCCGCTGAGCTGGAAAATAGAATACTAACGACGACTTCCTCTCTGACGAGAGACCTGGAGGTTGTCACTGCTTGGGGACGTAACAATCTTGCTTCCAAAACACAGTACACACTGTACCTTGACGACGAAAAAGCGTCCTTAAGCTTATCCGGTTTCGATGGATGGCTGAGCTCTGATAAAGAGCCATTCAGTTCGACAGGTCGGAGTCCAGATCACCGAGGACCTGGTCTTGCACGAACTCATCTCATCAAGAGCGGCAGCTGCTGGGAAAAAGATAAAAGGTTAAGCTTTTTGTACTTTTCTCTCACTCTATACAAGGCGCTCATAAGGCCTAGCCTCGAGTATTGCTCACACATTTGGGGTGCTACCGCCCCGACTACATTATTTATGCTGGATGCTGACCAGAGAAGGGCTGATCTATGACTCTAACAGGCAGTCTCGGGACAGTTTCGCACAGGCGGGCCGTCGGTGATCTAGCTCTCGTGTACCGCTACACCAACGCGCGTTGCTCCTCAGAGCTCTCTTCCATGATGCCGCCTCGCGATGTGCCTGCCAGACAGACCCGCCTGACTTTGACCTTCCATCTTAACTGTGTCGTGTTCGTTTTCGCAATCAAAAACATTGTTTTGTGTGGAATGGACGGATATGTCTCGGAGTCCCTCACAATGTTTGATCTTTTTTTTTTGTTACCAACAATGAAGTTTTTTATGTTTGAATCTTTAAAATTATTACACTAGTTAATTATACATGCCACGTACTTATTTTGTTCTCATATAATAAAATATTGCCTTTTTGAGCCTTTTTCATGTTTTTTTTCAAGCTGGCCTTGATCAGATAGAACACAATGGATTTAAGGAGCAATAATAGGATAAATTCTAGGAGTTCCACTGAGGTTAAAACATGACCAGCCCAAATATGTGATGAAATGCTTTTTTCTGGTACAAAGTTGACACCCGTTGAACACAGTTTCTTATAAAAAATGTGGCCATTAAGTTGAGTGGATTTTAAAAAAATCATAGAAAAAAAAAACTACAAAGCGTAGAGAAGATAATTTATATTTATAACATATGGGAATCTTATTTTTAAAAAATAACATCATTGAGATGTGAGTCATCAAGACGAACACACTCGTCGAATCTTGACTTCAACTTCGTGAAAACTCGCTGGCTCATCGCTCGTGGGATAGCGGACATCCCCTGGGAAATGTTGTGCTTGCATGTCACAAGGAATGCGGTGTTGAAATTAGAACGTCTTTCTGGCCGACCCTGTATATTCAGTTATGGTAGGGGGACCGGCAGGGGTATCACGTATCTTGAAAAGTGACAATATTTCGGTTTCTTGAGATTATATAGGTTTTTGTGACATTATGTAGGTTTCTCTACAAGATGACAACTTCTTCTTCAACACTCGTTCTGTAACTGTACGTGTTGCCTAAACTTCATGACACTTCAGCTATCAGTGTTTCAGAGATAGCATTATTGGAGGTCTAAGCTATAGGTTGTATGGAAGAAAACGGCAGTGCATATGGGCATACTGAGAATTTGTATGCTAATAATTTGTGTTGATGATAATTCCATTGGTTTCTTGTCACAAAAACACTTCCTTGAGAGAAAGCTAAAAGTTAATTGCATATCCACTTTTTCTTATTCATCCTGGAAATTACATATGCAAATATGCTGAATCTCAAAATTGAGAGAAATAATAGAAGAAAAACCCTGGTTGGTGAAGTATGTTACAACCAACAGGTGAGAAAATATGCTACATACAGGAATATTCATGAGACATGAAAAATTATTACATTTTACATTATTTTTTATTTCCTGTCATTTAAATTATATATAAATTTATCTTGTCCAGTATTCAATACAAGTCAGCGCCTAGATGTGCGGTACTCCGAAAATGCTTTGTAAGTGATGCCTCATTCCTAATTATTCTGTGATGTGCCTTAATTTCACACTACGCGGGCGCAGTGGTGATTTATCGTAATGCTTCTCAAAGTCTTTGAAAACGCAAGAAAACGAGGAAAATCGTAATTTATGAGTTTGAGCATAACCTTTCTTCAAAAAGGATAACACAAGTAACCCGTCTGATACAGCTAATAAATACTTCATGTGCAGTATAGTCCGTAATAATTTTCTCACATAGCATACATCGCTGATTGCTACTCTGCTACTCAACCAATTTTCTTTGTACATCTCAGGGGTATACTCTACAGACCATATCGGCATTCTGCATCCAATAAGGTATGCTGGGAAACCTACCTGCAGCTGATCAATGAGCGTATGATTGAGTCATTGCTCCACAGATAACGCTTTTGCTGATACTCTCAGCGTTCGTAGCGAACAATAGCGTGATGACATTAGATAGATTTTTTTTACGTAATGAGCCTGTCAAGTAAAATTAACACTTAATTCCTTTGACTATTATAACAGGAATGATAGCTATTACGAAATTAAGAAAAATATCTGGAATGATTCATCATTGATCATCTTTCAAAAATATTTAATAGTTCCTGCTTTTGGCTAC
This sequence comes from Acanthoscelides obtectus, assembly GCA_963669975.1. NCBI lineage: Eukaryota > Metazoa > Arthropoda > Insecta > Coleoptera > Chrysomelidae > Acanthoscelides > Acanthoscelides obtectus. The sequence goes on along the minus strand of CAVLJG010000010.1, from coordinate 39,784,542 downwards.
CAAGAACATATACAAAAAAAGTTGGACAAACAGCCAATGCACAGTTTAGATGTAAATGTTTCCCCTATATTTTCTACAACCACACCTTGTTATTCTGAATCGATTTTGCTTGGAATAATTTATGTTCCAGTACATAGTAAGAGATGACAATCTATGTACAAAGTTCCCGCTTTGACAAAATCAACTCCATATATCATTTATCCACTTCATTGTTGTAATCCTCCATATACCTGGTTACAACCAACTACTTTAAAAACAATCAGGTTTTTACCGCATGTCCATCATAATCTTTAATAACGAATCTAACATAACCGCCCCAGCCAATTTATGAAATGGAGGCAATATATTTAAGTGTCCACAAATGCCGTAACGCAACTGTATCATTACCTCTATCGGACGATCTGAAAACGTCAAATTCGTATTATAACTGGCCTCCCTCTAGGGAAGGAAATGGATGAAACATTGTGAAATTTTTACGTAATTGTAACATAAATTGAAAAATCGACTAAATGCCTTCTAATAAAGGAGCGCTCAAGTGTCGAGGCATTTGTAGTCGGTTATGTAAAGTAAATAGAGGAACTTCGGGAAACTGATTTCAAATAAAACCAACAATTTTATCAGAATGTAAAAAATAGAATTTTTATTTTATAACTGATATTCTCTAAATGCCTCTCAGCTACAAACGCCCTTTCTTCGACTAAAATTTTCAGTAAGCGTTTGCTATATTTACGACTCAGTTTTAACAGCATGGACAAGGTCAATGACCGACGGCATATTGCTTGAGTATACTTCATTTTGGAGAAATCCTCACAAACAATGTCAAGTGCATAATCTCGTAAACCAGTAGATATTAGCAGAACGTATCTGTAACATTTCTAAAGTTTCCTGTGCCGTAAAGAGGGGCTGTTCGACTGATCCATGACGTTCCCCTAAAGGACAGTCTCGGGACACCATCGCACCGACGGGCAGTCGGCGATTTTGCTCTCTTCTACTGCTATGGCAACGGGCTTTGCTCCTCAAATCTCTCCTCCGTGATATCATCTTGAGTTTTGAAAATTTATATTATTTAAAAATGTATTAGAAACTTGCGAGGATCTTTAAAATCTTGAAATATCTGAGAACCTTTGAGAATATCTAAAATTACTGTACTTTGTGAGTCATGGGCCTTTAAAGCCTTGTAGAACTATAATATATATATATATAAAGTAGATAGACATGCCGACACATCCGGATGCGGGTGTAACCTGAGGAAACGAAGATGGAGAGGGAAAAAACGACACACGAAGCCCACAACAAGAGCCAACCTACACATTGTAGTATAAAATGGCTAGAAGATCTCGAATTTTCAACGAGACATCTAACCACAACCACGCGGCCGGTCATAGCCACTTGCTGTGGTACTTCAAGCCCAAAGGATCTACAAAGAGAAAACGATCATGCGGAGAAAGGTATATAACAAAAAGTAGGAAAATAATGGGCAAAATCCGCAAAAAGGAGGAAAGTGGATTCGAGCGGAAAATAGCATTATATATAGGGTGGCCAATCCATGTGTGGACGGAATATTACCCATAAACAAATACATTTTTAATTAATTTTGTTGCATATTTGGATAAACCAATTAAAAAAAGGAAGATTGATATAACATACTACCGGGTTTTGGTAATTAGCTACTGAGACGTAAGGTGTTTTGTCCATTTTTCTAAAGATGAAATGGTGAATATGGTGTTCGTTTGGGGCGAAGTCCAAAGAAATAGTTTCCTAGCATCTCGCATTTATAAGCAACGGTACCTTAACATATATGCGACATCCAGGGCCGGAAACATTTTCCACACCACGAGAACGTTTTGAATCAAGTGGAGCAGTGGAATATAGTAAAAAATGTATAAATAATCCAAGTGTTACCAATGAGGCGAATCAGTTGGAGGTTCTATGTTATTAAAGTTGCAGGAAAATCCCCATTTAAGTGCACGGCGAATTGGAGCAGAAACTGATATAAGCAGAACTTTTGTCCAAAGGATAGGTACCATCCATATCACCTATGCTTGCATCAAGGCCTTCGTCCTCAGGATTTCGCAGCTCGAATGGGATTTAGTAGAATAATGCTAAGTAAAGTGAGTGAAGACACTTCTTTCCTGGATAAGGTTCTTTTTAGCGATGAGGCAACTTTTAACAGCATAGGTGTTGTCAACAGACATAACATGCACTATCATGCGACATGTTGTTGTTATAGTTGTTTTTCTCTATTACGCTTTATTTATACTGTTCTGATTGTTATTAGTTTTTACGTCAAATCTGTACTCTTAGTGGCAATATGGAACTAGCCCACTGTTTGTCTTTTGTTTCCATGGATGATGTGATTTTTTCCTTAATTTTGGTATGTTGTTCTATTAAAAGCTTCATAACTCAAAATATGGTGATTTTATCTGAATCATACCTTATACCAAAAAAAAGCTTATAAAAAATTGAATCCAGACCTGCACAAATATACAAGAAGATGCCTTTGAAATTTTTGAGAAAAACCACAATTTGCGTTTATGACCACCCTTGTGAGCAAAAATGAAAATATATATATATATATATATATATATATATTTAACGTTTGCGTTCTTTTTTCATTAATAATAATTGTTGACGTTAAAAAGTACGTGAAAAAAGCCCTAGTGTATTCTTATCAAGCAATATATAGGGATAGAGGAATTTGAGTGAGTCCTTATTTTTTTTTTCCAAATTTGTAACGCAGTGGAACCATTGACATCCTAAAGGTCCAGTACTTCCCAGTAAAGTAGAAGATAGCTGAGCTTATCACATTTCAAAAGAACATGGACTCCATATTTCCCCAGGGCAATAGTCATATTAGCTAGCTGTCAGCTCCTTCTGAGCTCGCCAAAAAGTCACCTCTAGAATTTTTCGTCGGATCACCATAAAGTTCTTGACATGCTGTTTCATTTTAGATCTGAACATAGTTCTGAACTACAAACAGGAACTTATTTAAAGATTATCTTGCTGCCAGATAACCCGGAAGATATTTAGCAGAGTGTCTCATAGCCTTCTGAAACGCGTGCAGAGAGGGTTCCATATTTTGTTCCTAAAATTCAAAAATCTTGCCATGAAGGTATAAAAGTGTCGACCCCATTTGCTTTTTAGTCTTTATGAGACACAGCTTGCGCACTCCGAAGACTGTAGTACACCTTAAAACCTTTACTAGGGTAGTAATTAAGTAACAGTGTCCTAGCGTACAGTAACGTGTTGAAAAATACAGGATAACTAATGCGGTTCATAAAAAAACCTACTTATATTTAGTCTCGTCCACCGCATCATTACAAAAGGAAGCAAGGTGATTAAGAGATTAGGGCACCGGTATTGTACGCTCGAGAGGTGTAAATGGGCCTTTAAGCTGAGCCGGTCTGTATATAGAGCGAGCCGAAGGGACACCACAATGGATAGGAGCGGTGTTAAAAACCCTGTTTACAAGAACGCCTCTTGACAATGCATTCAAGCCTACTAGATTAGGTTGTAAAGCCACAGTGTGGTGTCCAAACACACAACGCGAATTACATTGTCAGCGAACTATTGAGCTGTGTTTACCGATTTTGAAAGAAACGGGAAGAGATACAAAGCATTTTAAGGGAGCGTTTTCACTTGAAGTACTGGGTAAATAGGAATTATGTCTCATTCTGCAGACAGCCGCTTAAAATTTAAGATGATATATTTTTTTAGAGATGAGATAAAGGCGAAGAATGCTTAGACAATTGGATATACAAACTATTTGAAGGACTTTTTCAATGTAAAGTATTTGTTATTTACCTTCTTGAATATTGGTTATAGTCAGTTCTTTCGCATCATCATCTGTTTATTATTATTTTTTTTTTCGTATATTTCAATTACAAGAGAAGACAGTTAAGAAGTACAGAAATTGTACCGATTTTCTTAAAAATGCTTATTTTTTATACCTTAAGTTGAAAATTGTGGATGAATACAAGCCGTGAGTATACCAAATTGTTTGCTATGAATATCTGAGACAGTGGGTCAGTGGTCAAAGGAGCCGTATGCGATTCCTGGTGCCTATGCGATACACAAAACAAAAATCACTATGATGACTGCTGCTATAGCTGTGGTAATTTGCGTGGGATGAACGTAAAATAAACGTTATATCCAGAGTTAGAATCAGCTAGAAGACATTTACCGTACTCAGAGATCACACCCATTCCAACTATCAAATAAGTTCGTGCGGTTGGTGTATATCGCACATTGCCATGGATGTGGTTGATCGATAACGATTATTTGTTACCTGTTGTCACTTTAGTATGAATGCTTCTTTTCTCACACACATAAAAATGTGCTGAAAATTGTTACATACCTAGTTTTAATAATTGAAAATGGCGACGAATAAAACAGTAATTCGAAGTTGTTTACTGTATGAACTTGGTACAAAAGCTGCACCGGCGGCCCGAAAAATATGTACCGCATTCGGAGATGATTTCGTTAGTGATCGAACAGCACAGAAGTGGTTAAAAAAATTTTCTTCGGAAGATCTCAGTTTAAGCGATGCGCCGCGCTCAGGGAGACGAAAAATCATTAACAACGAGGATCTTCGACAGGTTGTGGACGCTAATTCCAGGACAACGTGTCAAGAACTTGCAGAAATGTTCAGAGTGGGTCCTGAAACTATTCGTTTGCATCTTCATCAGCTAGGAAAGACGTGGAAGTTAAGCAAATGGGTCCTACATGAACTGACAAGTGATAACAAATCAAGTCGTCTTACCATTTGGTCAGCAAACATTTCACGCAACGCTAATGAACCATTTCTTAATCGGTTATTAAGCTGCCACCCAAACAAGGTTTTGTTGTGTGTTTGGTGGACAGCAACTGGAATTATCCATTATGAGTTTTTGGAAAGGGGTCAAACCGTCACTGCTAACTTGTATTGTGAGCAGCTTCAACGAGTACAAGCAGCACTCTTCGAGAAACAGCTTTCTTTGATCAATCGGAAGAAAGTGATATTCTTGCAGGATAACGACAAGTCTCATACCGCAAAACTGACCCGAGAAAAAATTTCTGAAGTCGGTTGGGAAACGTTACCGCACCCGCCATATTCTCCCGACATTTCGCACAGTGATTGTCACCTTATTTTGTCTCTTGACAATTGTATGAGGCACCGACAGTTCACAGCTCGAAATGGTGTACTAAATGCAGTCTGTCAACTTTTTACTCAAAATCCAGGGAGTTCTACAATACCGGCATACAAAAATTGGTTCCACGTTGGCAAAAGGTCATTGAATCTGATGGTAATTACTTCGATGGATAAATAGTGTCTTATGGTTTCTCAATAAAAATTTATATTTTTCTACTAAAAACCACACGAACTTATTTGGTTACCTGATATTTGTCCTAATCCTGAACCATGATCTACAAAAATCTCCAGTGAAGTGAGCAGTGACAGTGATTTTGAAAGTACAACAACAAATGATTTGGTAAAAAATCCTGAACTATCTAAGGAATCTTCACTAGTGGCTTTGAAAAAGAAGTCGTGTTCACAAGAACAAAAATCCATAACACTACACACCGAAAATTAAAATGTTTACTGTTAATGTGATCGGTATAAGCTCTAACCTTAAAAAATGTTGCTTCTTGGCACGAAACTATTGCTAAGTATTATGTTGTCGTCCTGGTATTTCAAAATCCATCTATCCTAAGTTAACCAAAATAATATTTGATTTTATATTCATTTGGCTCATATAATTTGAAACTAATAAAAAAATGTAGGAATATATGATGAAATCGAAAAAGAATCCAACTGGAACCAAGATTTTTCTTAGTGTAAGAATTATCTCCCAATTTCAGCATAGTCATTTTTTTATACTCCAACTACCACGAAGGCCTAAGGCACCCATTGGGTACTGTGGGGCTATATAGGGGGATACATGGGGAAGGGTGGGGGACGCCACACGGACTTTGGCGACGGAACACGTGTGCACGCAACATGCACACATTCTGACTCCGCCTAAGAGATCCGCCGGGTGGTACCTGCGCGTTCGACAGTCAGAGACCGTCTACCACCTTCGGACAATCACAACATCCATAGCCAAGAGAAAAATTTCTCCTGGGACGGGACTCGAACCCGCACAGCGCACGGCGACTGATCAGGAGACCGAAGAGTCTACTATTGCGGCCACCGCTACTGCCTGTCCAATCCCGAACAGCGTTATTGCTTATTTTTCGTTGTCAAAAAGAGGGCTTTCGGTAAGCTATCCGTTGTCCATTGGCCGGACCTTTGGCCCCCGTATAACGTGGGATCTAATTCTCGGAATGTTGGCAGAATAACTGAGATAAACTGGGCGTGGTTCTCTCCCGTTTCGGGGAACTGTATTCCTAAACACTTTTTTATATATCGAAGCAGCCGCGTAGGCAGAAGCCTAAATACCAGGGCACCTCGGGTGCTATGAGAAGCTTACAGGAAGTTTGGCTGTCCGAGCTCAGTAAAACTGGGAAGAGCCTCCTCGGGTAGATTGTTCCAAAATCTCGATACCCTAGAGACAAAGGAGTGGTCGTATCGGCCATGAACAAACTTCAACATGGTTAGGATGAGAGGCCGAAGTTAAGCGACTCTGTCTGGCAGGCACATCGTGCGGTGGCATAATGGAGGACAGCTCAGATAGATGAGTCGAACATGAGCGGTACTCAGAGCCGTATGCTCCGCTGTTCGATTTTCGTCCGCCGGCGCGCATGACGTCACGCGGAGAGTGATTATCATTTGGGTTGATATGGATAACGTGCATATTTTCACCTACAGGCCAAACGGCTGGACGCATTTTCACATATGAGGTGTCGTTTGATTCGTCTTAGCGGTGCGAGTGACACTAGCTACAACGAAATTTTATAAAAAACAAAATGGTGAATTTTAATAAAAAGATTTCAACCCTGTATTTCCTATTTCACAGGCTCTAGCTTAAATAGTTTCTTGCTCCACGATAGAGCGTTTCGTCTCTTGACTGTAAAAACTTCATTTTTCTACATTACCTATGTTGTAGGATGTTCTGTCGAGCAGGATTAACATGTTCATATCATAGTACTGTACTACATTTATCCTTATTCCACAGAACATGCTAAGTACATGTTTTAGCTTTTTCAGGGCAGTCAATGTTGCTACTCTTCACCTATGAAAGTTTGCTTTTTTGTCAGTATTCCATCCCCATTGAATGTAGTGAGTACCTTGTTCAGCTTCTCCATTTTATTCATGAAACCTGAGGAAGGTTTTGATAATCCATCTTCACTAAGATGGTCTTGTAATCCTTCCTTTCCGCAAAAAGTCCAGAAAAGATGGAATGCAATGAAGATTCCAACTTTTCTGCACAATCACAGAAAGGGGGTTACCATTAGCTTCCGGTAGCTCAGTCGGTGGCATGAAGACATCTACAGGCGTGTAGCTGTGTGTCGACCATGGCATGGCTAGAGGATAGAAGAACAAACAGAACACAAAAATTTAACAGATTTTATTAAACTAGAAAAGCATTTTCATTACATTTGAGAATCAACATTGTTGAAATTTTAAAGAACAAAATAAAAGATTTAAATCTTTGGCGCTGTTACAAAATTATCCACTTATCTTTCGCTAAGCTGGTCCATTTTGACTGGACTGAAGCGAGATGGCCAAGGGCTTCAAGTGGAGGTCCCAGTTATGAGGGGTGACCTTATATTTAGTGGCTACAAAACTAGATGTAGGCGAAGGATGCAGTGAAGTTGAGCTTAAAGGTGATCTTCATTAAGGATGAAGCTGTAAGTGATGGCGCAGCCAAGGCACATGCATGGGTGAAGGCACGGCAAAGTGACAGGCCAAGCAATTGCCTATTGCCAAAGTATGGATGAAGGCAAAGTCAAAGTCAAAGACAAAGGCAAAGGAAGGCAAAGTCAAAGACAAAGGCAAAGGAAGGCAAAGTCAAAGACAAAGGAAGGCAAAGTCAAAGACAAAGGGGGTGGCCCCAATCATTTTATCCTATTCAGACACACATTTTACAAAATTCTAGCACATGGTGCTGTATGACCTCATGCTACAGAGAACAAAATTTTCAGTTGTTGTTAGATCGGCGGCTGAAGTGAAAAGAAAGCGCGAGGAAGATCACAGATCAGGAACACATCACGTGGATGTTATTGCCCGCATCAAGCGCGCTCCAAGCGGAAATTTTTCCAAGTAAAAAAGCTAGAGATGGGATTAATGAGTTGCGATTCTGAAATGAAAATCGAGAAGTGATTTAATAAATACAATCGGACGGTGAAACCGTTACAGTCTATCTTTTGCCCTAATTACTCCGAAAAAGTTTTCTACCACATCGTGATTAAGACTTGTTAACAGGTCTTGGACGCTGAAGCGTCGTTTCAGATACTCTAGAGCATTTTCTATCAAACCCTAGCGCTTTTTACATTGACTTTGTCTTATCTTTTTGTGAGATGTAGCAATTTTTTTGCTAAAGTTTGGGTCTTGAGGAAAACTGTGGAACTTCATGTCTTTGCAAAGATTCCGTTTAGATTGATTGTCGGAATTACATCCCACAACAACACACCGCATTTTTATCAATTTATCAACCACACAGGGTATATAAGGTATGTATAACTAATACAACAAGTCACAAAAACACCAAAAAAACACCAACAAATCGCACTATATAGTATAAACCACGATACACGTGAACTGCAGTACCGTTACCACAATCCTGCCGCTGGTAACCACGAGCCGATAACTCTCCGGGTGACGTCACGAAGCTCCGCCCACATTCAGTGTATGTGTATCGTGAGCGGTACTCATTGTTGCCCATCAGTCCCAGCTCTAAAGACGAAGTTAGCTTTGTGATGAAACGTTAGCGATGCAGAGGCCCTAAAGGCATATTATTTTGCCAGAAATGCATACATTCACAAACTTGTTGGATAACTGTCCATAGCTGTCAGAATTTTGGATAATTCCTCAGGAAGGATACCATGACAATAAGTATCGAAAAAGCTCGACTTTTTCAATACATCCAGCTCATCGAAGTATTTTGGCTTCAAGATTGCTCTTATTGGCACTGAGATGAGAACCAAGAAGAGCCGGATCAATCCAAGAAAACCCGAGACAATTTTTGTAACCGCGCTCGTCATTAAAGCTCATGGACACGAATTCCACTGATTCTACTTCCCACGCCACTGGCGAGGAAGTATTGTAATCACCAAAAAAATCCCAAGTTGGGGTATTATTTTTTTGAAATTATATGACGAAGAACCATGTCTGTTTGTCGGTCTATCTATCTGTCTGTCCTGTAATCCTTCGCCCGTCTATAACATGGAAAGTACCGTTCGGTTTTAATTTTTCACTCAAAGTTACTACTATGCCACGGACGAAGAAGCTGTATATCATTTGAGAAAAAAATGTTCTTCATTTGTTGGCATTAGTACATCTACACGCTTCCAACTCGATTATCACAGATTTCACCTTACATTTTCCATTGAAATGAGAAGTACTGGTAAAATGGTCAGCTTTGCGGACGACACCGCCATACTGTATAAAGGTTAGGATATTATCTAATATGACTTTTGCAAAATTACCCAGTACTTTAATAACCAAAAATGAACAACTACGTTTGTTAAAATGCATTTTTTAGCATTTTCATCACTATCCAATCATCTACCTAGTAATAACCAACTTCTCTTTAAGGTGAATAAATAATAATCAATAGTCAGTGATACAAAATATTAAGGAATTTATCTAGATTCCCACGTGAGATGAAACATACATATTAGTTATATATTAAAGGAAATCAAATTTATAGCATGTAAAATAAAATTTCTGGCACATCAACATAATATTATCTACGGATAATATATCAACTTTAATCGACTCACATATAACATACCGGACAACATTATTTCTTACATACCCATCTTCACATAATTATTAGTGAACGCGCCACAATTAAATATAATTAAAAAATGTTCCTAGACCAAACAAATCTGTAATTGAACGATCTCACCTGTATTTAGCTCTAAACTTGTATGATCATTCACCAAATGATTTAAAACGATTATGTAATACATTAAGCTTTAAAAAAAATTAAATAATGGTTGGAAGAAACAACATTTATGGAATAATCTCAAATATCACAACAAAAAACTATCATTCCTACAAATAATATAATTAGTCTTTTCCTCTCTGTTCTCTCCTTTTTCATCTATTGCAATTCAACATACAACTGATCCATGCACGTTGCACAGGCATTGTCCTACTATGTATAAATTATATTTGCTCACTCGCTTTATGATACCGGTATTTGTAGTGTAAATAAATATTACTATTACTATTATACTACGTGCTCCTCAGCTACGTTGCCAGTAGCTTAGTGAAGTCAGTATGGCAGGAGAGACATTTTTAGTAAACAACGTTGTTGAATGGGTAGGGACTATGGACTAGTTGTATTGGCCTGCTTGACTAACTTGATCCATTCAATTTCATTATCATACGTGATCTCGGCCAGCTGTTGTGGTATGATACAAATACACTGTATAAATGTTAGATGCTGCAATTAATATAGAATGACAACCTTGCAATAGATAGCAACAAAGATCAAACAGAATCAAATTAAGCACAAACGAAGTAAATTGTTTCACCTAATCTAGTAGAAGCCCACAATATTACAAATAATTTATTACACTTTTTTCGCGGGGAGCAAACTCATGCTGAGCCTAATCCTGTGTGAACTGATGAAAGCGTTGCGTGGGAAGTGCAGTCATTCTACCTGACGCCTTTTTTCAGCACATATTTCGATTGCATCAAGCAAATGTGCAGAGGCATCCGAGGTTATAGAGTCTTGAAGGTATTCCAAAATATCTGAGCTTAAGATGTTCTTCGATTTAGACTTATATCAATAATTATCACCAGTTGTAAATTCGTAACGCTTAAACTTGCTACCTAGTAACCACTTTGAAGCCTGCGAAGTGACCTTGCGGTTCAAAAACCAGATATGTATGCCAGTGTCAATATTTAAAAATTGGACGGAAATATTCTGAAGTACTTCAGGCCCGTATCGTCAGTCGTCCCTACAATTGTAGGGCGCCTTTATGGCCTCCTTGATTGTCATAGTTTTCTACTTCTCCGTGTCAGCGCTCTATTTTGAGGTTATGTCACAAACATCAATTTGCATCAAATTGTGCTTGGTTTTGAGTTATATCATGTCTAATCAGCCTGAAATTTCCCACAATTTAAAAGGAAAACAAATCTTCACAGTAGGAGAGCGCTGACGCTGAGACGGGACAAGTGTAATCTAGAAAAGTTTGAAGGAGAGAAAGGAGTATAACAATTGTAGGGCGCGTTTATGGCCTCCTTGATGGTCCATGGTGGAGTTGGCAGCAAAGATCTTGGCTATCACTTCCGCCTTGGCCTTTGAGTCGAATACAATAGTTCCATTCTGACACGTAAGTGGTGGAAGGCTACTGTGTGAGAAGTTCTTTTCAATCTGCTTGGCCAGCGTCGAGAAATACCGACTGCCATTGCGCTGCGACATTACCCTGTGCCTAACTTTTATATCATGCTGGTTTTTGGCATTGCGAAAATAATGTACCACTTTTGAAATGGGTTTCTAGCAGTCCAGATCTGTCACCTATTGAAACTTTGTGGCACGAGATGAAAAAGGTTCTACGACAACATCCTGCTCGTACAATCACCGAACTGAGACGAAAGCTTCAAGAAATATGGGATTGTTTTACACCAAATTTTGGCCAAAACTTGGTTAACACTATGCCCCAAAGAATTTCAGCCATAATAAAAAATAAAGGTGATGTTACCCAATGGTAATCTTTCAATTGTTGCTTTGTTAACTTCGCGCATTTAAGCGCACATTGTTTATTTGTTCAGATGTTCTATTATTTATACGTCTAAGTGATTTCAAATATGTATTTTTTACGACTAGAGTGTATCTAAAATGTTTTTGAGAAAATAAGTTGTTTTAGAAGTAAATAGTGTCGTCATATTTAGCTTATAAAGGCATATTTTGGTACAGATCTTGAAGTGGGCCCACTGAAGCGGGAAGAGGCTCGTAGAACTTACCGAAATAACGCATTTGTTTCGCGCAGAGGATGTTCTGCACGAACAGTGTAACCAGCGTTACGAGTCCGCACCTGCATTGATGTAATTGTGAACAGTCCAGCCAAAGAGACACGGGCCACTCTCCGCAGGGGTCTGCCCTGTGGCCGCAAACAAACCTCAACATCGTCATCCTGACAATGACAATGGCGGTACCAGCCGGCTTGACAACACAACAGCCACGTAGAGAAGAAGAAAGGAAAAGCTGTCTTTTGATACACGCAGATCCGCTAAAGATACTGTAAATATGGTGAAAAGTAAGATGCTTGAAACGCAATACACGCCGCACAGACCGACGGGCGGTAAGGATGTGTTGTTGCTCTTTCCGTGATTTGAGTACAATAAGGAAACATGCTTATTAAGAGATTAGAAAAAGTATACTGCTGTGATTTAGTATGTGGGAATATACAGGTTTTCTACGATTAACTAGGCACTCATAAAAACATGTAAAGAAGTTGCTTTTTTACTACCCACGCTCACTGGCGTAAAAGTATTGTGATCGCGAAAAATTCTGGAATTAATTTTTTTTTGATATTATATGATTCCTAGATCACGAAAAACCTTTCCACTCGTCAAGGTTACTACTATATCAAAAAGCAAGAAGCATTTTAGTTTTTTAAAACAGATCCAGTGTCGGCAGAAAAAAATGCCAAAAAACGATAAAAACAAAAATCGCTCAAACTTTGTTTTTTTACGTTTTAGGAGATCTTGATCATTTTTAAAAGATCGTGGAAGAGTAAAAAATTGGGTGATGGGGGGTTTTAGGGATGGACGAGGGTGTATCTCAATTTTTTTATGTTAGTTTATTAAAACACTTCCAACACCGGCAATTTTACGCATCTGATAGACTTATTCCACACATCAAAGATTTTACCGTACATTTGTCCCTAAAACTTGAAACGACAGAGAAATATTTCGATACACGCCATTGTGTCTGCTCTCTGGCTTCACCGGTTGGCGTGCCGGTCTTCATAAGTGCCTTGGCATGGCTGCCGCTGTGCTGCATTACGACGTTACCAGATGGACGGTACCAAAAAAAAAAAAAATTGCCAGCATTAGTTACCTCATTAATAACATCCCAGCTTTTCCTACAGTTATTACCTGCTAAAATGAATTTTTGTGTGTAATATTGATTTTTAGATATCTTAATAAGATTAGTTACTCTGTTTCTGTAGGAGATATAGGACTGTCTCAATATCAAATTATCATTATATTTCGTCAAACTCTGTTTCAACTCGTCTCTCCTCTTGATCGAAGTAAGAATACCATCAATCATCCGCGGCTTGCGTTTTCTAGTCTTACTATTTATTTTTAAATAATACGTTGAATGATATATATATATATATATATATATATGTCTTTATATAATTCATTATAAAAGTTATCAGTTGCTTTTTGGACATCACTCTCTGAAAAAAACTCTGTCCCAAGTCACCACTTGCAAATAATCTGTCAACCTTTTCTCATAAATTTTCTTAAATTTATAGCTGTTTGATATCTCATTCTATCTCGGACAGTTGTTTGGACGCGGAAATATAGCATATAGTTTTCTATCTCCAAATAGAATACGTTATTCAATGATACTAGTTACATTTTACTTGTTTTCAAATATTCTCTAATATAAAGTTTAGTTTTCAAACTGAGATGTCAAGGTTAGCAAGGATACATTCCAAATGACATCATTATTTACTTAGGTGTTTTTCTAGCATTATTTACCGAGAGAGGAAAGTTACTTCTCAGAGGGGTATTGCGGTCAATAATTGTGTACGCAGTGGAAAAGAGTTTATTACGCCAGAGATTCATACAACACAGGATAAATTTAACAATAGCAACAAAACAAATAGATTAACCTACTATTGTTTCACCGGAGCTGTGCCGATGCTTAAACACAGTTGCCGTTATCACCTCCTTGTGTTTAATACGTGTTCATATAAACTTACTATGAACTCAAAAATGTTTTCTGTGATCGGAAAACTCCAACCCATTTCAATATGGCATCTCGCTGCTTCTCAAGAATATCGACACTATCCAAAAAAAGGAGAAAAATTAGTCAAAATTGGAGATCCATTCCCAATGTTGACTATTGTATCAGGAATAAAGACGTTTTCAAAGTTTATGCCAGAGATCACGCTAGTGTCGTTGTTCCTTAATATCCTATGTTTTGGGGTTCTGTTATGAATAATGTCTTCTTGAAGTTGCGGCTTGACTTTCAAAGTATATACTTACATTTGTCTCAAGAATAACGTCATAATAGAGCAAAGTGCGTTAAAGACCAATCATGTTAATCAAGAATTGTGACATAAAGTGCATTGTGACTATCTTCCTACAACATAAAAATTCGGAAAATGAGTCATTCAAACTATCCGATGTTAAAATAGTAAGGGTAGCATCTCTAAGTTCTGGAAAATTTTTCTACAAAAACTCATACAGTGAGACTGATTTTCGTAAAGTTGAGGTAGACAATTTTTTGTATAGAAGATCTAAGAAAAATGAAGCAACAAAATTAGGCCCTAGAGTTACTCGGAATAAAGCATACAATGTAAGATTCCCATTTCCGAGAAAAAAGAAAAGCGCCTTACTTAATTTAGCAAAAAAATGTAATAACCTCATACTATGAGGGATATTACAACAATTTGTACCCTATTTGTCCATTATACTTGTTTTTTTTTCTCTACTTACCTTTGATTTTTTTAGTTCCACGTGTTGTTAGTTTTGTATCATTGGTAGTAATACTGAACTAAATGTCCCCTCTTTGTTGTAATGACAAATTGTTTGTCATATATTTTTAAGAAATGCATTATTTTCATTTTAGGAATAATGACACTTTCCTGTAAAGTTGCAAAAAAGTAATAAAATGGAATATTTTTGAAAACATACTGATGAATCTGAAAATTCAATAAACCTTATTTAATTGATAATTTTTCTGAGTCCAAATTATTAACTTTATCTTCAGTTATCCAAAATTGTTCTTCAAAAAATATTAAAAATGCGACTCCTGGAAAAAAAGCTTTTTTTGAATAGTGTCGCTATTCTTGAGAAACAACGACACGTCAAGTCGTTTTCGAGAAATTTAGAGTGAACTGTCTAAGACAGGTAACGCTGCATGGAATTTTTTGGACCTATGTTTATATATTTCAACGTGCTCAATCAGTTGCTCAACCCTTCTGCCAACATTCTACAACACCCTCTATATGTGCCTAACAAATACATAGTGCATCTTATACTGTTTTATGATCGGTTGACATATCATTTCTCTGTAACCGAAAAGCACAGAAGATATTTTAAGGGTGCAAATTTAAGTGAAGATGACACTTTCTACACCTACTTTGTAGTCATAGCTTTTATATATCGATCTCAGTTTTGTCTAATTTCACTAAAGTACTATTGACCCTCGCTTCTCGATAATTCATTACAAACACAGATAAAACCTAGAAAACTATCGTAACTATGCGGATTATATCAACCCATTCAAAAAATGTTAGCATTTTTATCTTCCATCTCTAATCGGATAACGCGTGCCCTGTCTATGCAAAAGGCAAAGCAATGATCGCATATCTCTAATAACCCGAAAATATAGATAACCTACTTAAAATTCTCTATGGAAACCGGTCAGAACCGGTATGAATCGAAATTTGCGGAATCGGAAGGCATGCACTCAATACCATTGAATGGGAGTCAGATAAGATCTTCCGGCAACGATAAGATGCAGACTATAGGCCAGAGCATCTGCGCTCGACTTTGAAAAGACGCTTGCACTACTGCTGTAATGGATTATATGAACAATAATACATTTGACAGGCTACGAACAATATTTTTATCCACAAGTTTTGGAAATAGGGTAAAAGATGGGGTTCTAGAACTTCGTGGATATAACGCTGCGCGTTCATGTTACCTCTGATGAAGATTAAAGGTGACCTGGAACCATAAGCTATAGCACCCCAAACCATAACTCCAACAGTGTGACGAACATGTCTTTCAACAAAAAACTGTGGATTCCTCCTTTCATCACGTCGCCTTCTAACCCTGGCACGACCATCGTGCATACCTAAACAAAATCGAGACTCGTCACTAAAGACAATACTGTTCCATTCCTGATCCCAGAGTGACCGTTGTCTACACCACTCAAGGCGATTACGTCGGTGTAAGGGTTAGAAGGCGACGTGGTGAAAGGAGGAATCCACAGTTTTTTGTTGAAAGACATGTTCATCACACTGTTGGAGTTATGGTTTGGGGTGCTATAGCTTATGGTTCCAGGTCACATTTAATCTTCATCAGAGGTAACATGAGCGCGCAGCGTTATATCCATGAAGTTCTAAAACCCCATCTTTTACCCTATCTTGACACCCTGGCAAATCCAACTTTCCAACAAGATAATGCCCCACCACATGTTGCAAGAGTCAGAATAGACTTCTTTCAACATAATGATGTCACATTGTTACCATGGCCACCAAGATCTCCCGACTTATCCCCAATTGAGCACGTGTGGGATATGATGGGTAGAGATTGCTCAATTTGCAACGTCCTCCTCAGACTCTAGAAGCACTTCGAGAGGAGTTGGTGGTGTCCTGGAATGAGATACCACAGGAGGACATTGACCACCTGATCAGAAGCATGCCTAGGCGCGTTGGAGAATGCGTAGCACATCAGGGTGCATCCACACATTATTAAAAGTCAAAGGGCTTTAAAGCAGTGCAATCATTTTGAAATTTTTATCATTTACTTATTATGCTTCACTAAGTACTTATACAAAATTTTATTAAAATAAAACCATTTAAACTGGGTGTTCGGATTTATATGTCACTTAGTATATTTTGCTGACACCATTTCTCAGATCAAAAGAAAATTATCAATTCGAAATTCAAATTTTTCTTAACCTTAAATCGATCCAATAGGTAGTGCTAGCATCGCCCACCCACTACCCAGCGAAGAATGGCTGCTATTACTGCACTTCCATAAGAGATGGAAATGGAACTTGAAACCTGTCAGAAGTGAAGTTATGTTAAACGATATCCATTATAGCTTTTCAAATTCTTCTGATCATTCCTTTGGTTTATTATTTTTTAACTCGTACTGCAAAAAAACGCAAAAAGTCGAATTTGGACAACCTTGAGCTTTAAATGTATCAGAATGCGTTAAAGACATCAATTTTTGAAATGTGTAGGTGAATAAGAAATAAAATCAGCGATCGTAATATTGGATATTGTCGCCAACACACATAGAATTAATCAATGGTGGTTTCACTGGTAATGACGATTTAATCAAATAACCATGTGCAAAAAAAGATGTTCACACAATATTTCAATAACGCATATGGTAAACCGTCATCGAGTTTCGATGATGGCAGTAGCAGCTTACTCGTAAATTGATCGGTTCGGGCCATGGAAGTGCGCACGAACACACTGGAGCAATTCACCCAGCCAGTCATTCTATCAGGCATCTGGCCACTCTACTTATACTCGCACAAGCACTGAGGGGAGTTTACACTAGCATGTAGTGCTTGCGTAAGTTTTATTTGCATCCAACTTGCAGAAAAACTTGCAAATGCAAACACTAACATGCGCGAACGTTTAACTAGCAACGAGGACTTGCATTTGTTGCTTTCGCAAATAAATTCTGTTTTGACTGAAATTACTTGCGCAACTAACAACTTTCGCGAAGGCGCCACTTCTGCGCTAGCTGTACTTTCCTGTGTAAACCTGTTGCTTGCAGATAACTACTACTTGTAAACAAGTGACGAGAGTTTCCCTTACAAAGGTAGTTATGTAGTGTAAATCCTAACTTGAATCCAAGTACAGCTGGCACCAACTTGCATGTCCTACTTATGCAAGCGCTGCATGTTAGTGTAAACTTTCTCTAACATATCTATGATGATGCAATTTACGAAATTAGATGACGAGACTGGCAACGTAACCTTCGATCTGCCAACACTGGAAGCGCGAGGCTTGTAGGGGTGACAGGGGAAGATGTGATCCGCCTTCAGTACAAGTTTGAACTCGCTTGAGTCCGTAGCAATTTGTTTTCTGAAGCATTTTTTCCTATTGAAATGAATGACATAAATTTTGAGCAACGGTGTGCTCTCAGGTTTTGCTTCAGACTTGGACACAGTGCAACGGAAACCCTTGCTAAACTTCAGCACGCCTACGGAGACCGTATTTTGTCAAGAGCCCAGGTTTTTGGTGGTTTAAGACATTTTCAGACGGGAGAGAGTTGATTAAAGATAAATCACGAAGCGGAAGGACCTCATCTTCATCGATATAAATATCGACAGAATCCGAGATCTTGTATGCACAGATCATCAGTTGACAGTAAGAATGTCCAGCTATGTAAATTTGACTCACACCACCGTTCATCAGATCAAGAACAACTGGGTGTTGCATCACGTTACACAGCAAAAATATTTATGTGGCCCCTCAGCCTCCTTTTTCGCCTGACTTGAGTCCGTGTGACTTTCTTCTCTCGCTGTGTGGCTTTAAAAGGAAGTTATTTTGGAGGTGAAAATATAAAATTGTAATTATATTTAAATAAAAAATTGAAAAAATCAGTCTCATCACTTAATTTAGGGACCTCGTATGTATATATATTATTTTTATATTATTCTGATTGGAAATAGATATCAGTGAATAGGTCAGAATGGTCAAATGTAAGTGTCACTTTCGAGATACCAATCAAAAAGCTACTTTCCAAACTACTGCTCGAAAATAACCGATTCCTAATGTACAAGCTGTCCCGTTATATATATATATATATATATATATATATATATATATATATATATATATATTAACCTCCTCTTAACTCCTTGCATGAGATTTTAGAAAAAATGTTATATACAAAAGTTTGTAGTCTTACATGCAATATCTTCTTTATATACAGGATGTGCCAGAAAAGTGCTATGGGATGAAGTTTTATTGTTTTAAATGGAACACCCTGGACATTTTTAGTGAAAGCTTTTTTCTGATATTCTCTGCCTGCCCTTACCCTAACCGGCTGATCCAATATTCCAGGGAATTTTTCTTGGTCCAATTTGTTATGGACTGCTCTATGCATGTTCGTGTCACGCCACAGAAAGTCTGGATTTATAAGACGATTGGCCAATACCTTGGAATTGGGGGTGGGGGTTATAAATGTTGCATCTTTGGTATTATTGAAAGGCGTTCTATCAACAAGATGCTTCTGTTCCCAGCAATACTACACATCTGAACTAGAATGCTGATAAGCTTAAATCACGATAACTGTATACTACGTCCACCACTTCAAGCTTGGACTCGTCCGTCATTTTGTTGTGCAAATCGTATTTATTTTGTGTCTTTAAAACGATCCGCCGTTGCATTCTGCCATCCACGTCGCTGATTGACTGTAATTGGCTTTCGCTTTATCGCTGATGCTGGTTTGGGTGGCTTGTGCCCCGTGCTAACCCCCCCCCCTTCCCTATCCATTCAGTATCGACCCCGTGGTCACCTCCAATCATTATGATGGCCATAATTCAATCACACTGCTGCGTTGGTCCCATTTGCGTTACAACCTTTCTACCACGCAGCATTTCCTAATTTTTTTCATTGCTCTCGAGTCCTTATATTCTTATATTCTTTTGCTGTTCGTAGTACAAGTGCAAAATTTTAAATAACTTGATGTGTCCCTCAGATATAGTTTCTAAATTATTTACTTCAGCGCCACGTATTTTAGTGAAAGAGCGTCTGCATTCATGTTTTGATCATACTATTGTCCTTGAAATATTGCATCTGGTTTTTGTATCATCCTGTATACATATCAGAACCAATGCGAAATATCTCAGAGCTCGCCATGTGCAAACAACAGTTTCCAATTAGCCAAAGATTGCATACCAACCATCAGATTCAAGGCGTTGACACTGATTCCTAATAACAGCCCACGGACAAAAAAATCAACCCTCGCTGGTTGTTGCAACTCGAGCACAAAGGTACATGGTCTGCTTTTCGTTTTTAATGTTATCACTCTATCTAGCCAGATGTTATTGCATGTTTATATCAACGGGGGGTAGTTCAATTATCGCTAGGGGTTCCGGAGGACCGAATTAAATCCCGAAATTGCACCCCTTGTCGTCTGCAAGCGATACGTCACGGGTTGTTATTATGTGAATGGCTTGTGACGTAAGGAGAGTGAAAGACACGAAGAGCTGCTGGAGACAGTTCCGTTCCTTTGATATGATGATGGTTGACCTTACTCGCATTTCCTGTAGTTCATGAGATAGGAAGGGCTGGATAGTAGAAATCCGCATGGGAATTACGTATCTTGAAAAGTGACACCATGTCGATTTTTTTGACATTTTATTGTTTTTTTTGTGACATTATGTAGGTTTTTCTACAAGATGTTAACTTAGCACTAGCTGATGGATGCGTTGCGAACTGGTTTTGTAGCTATACGTGTTGCCTAAACGTAATGATGCTTCGGTTATCAATGTTTGGCTCTGATGTGATGTAAAATCTGCTTCAGAGATGGCACTTCTTGATGATAATTCCATTGGATTCTTGTCTCAAATACACTTACTTGGGATTCAAAGCTACAAATTAGTTGTACTTTTTCTTATCCATTCTGGAAACTACATATGCAAATTTGCTGAGTTTACAAAATGAGAGAGATAACAAATAATTATATTCACTGTACACTGTCGAATTACAAGTCATATACATGCTAACACTACGCGGGGTGGTGGTGATTTCCTGTAATTCTCCTCAAAGTTTATGAAAACATAAAAAAAATGCAAAAAATCGTAATTTATAACCTTCAACAACCTGTCTTCAGAAAGGACAACATATAAATAACCCGAGGGGTACAGCTAATAGATATACTTCATTTGCAGCAATATTCAATGATGATTTTCTCATGCAGCTAATATCACTGATTTTATACACATGCAGACCAATACACATAATCATCCAGATGCGATCTTGCTATTCAACCAACTTTCTTCTCAGAGATGAAAACTACAGATTATGCGGCATCACTAAACGTATGCAACAAGCAATGCGTGTAGTTGAGTCATTCCTCCATAGAGGGACGCTTATAACGAGCTTAGTGAGCAAACGTGGAATGACTGCACCCTAAAAACTACTTAGTCTGCAAGATGTCATTTCATATTTTTTGACGTTTTTTAGGTTTTTTACATAATACCCATACGGGATAGAGGTTGTATCCTATGATACTACTTCTTAGGAATGCCGCTCTAACTGCACTTGATACTACATTACATGCCGAGTTTGAGAAGTGTTATTACTGGGCGTGCAGAGCACGGAAAGATGGCCTTATCAAATCAGTTTGTATAGATGCTTTTTTTTACTGCTAACACTATCAGTACAATGTTTTTACAAAGTTTAAGCCTCAAAACCGGGGATCACCAAATGATATTTGAAATTTTTAGTAGAACGATTGTACTAAAACGTTCACCAATTAATTTTGTCCACTTTTTTAGTTTCAATTGTTGTATCGTGAAGTAACAAACTGTTTCACGTCCTCTCCGACCATTGACAGTTTGACATAAAATGTTCATGTTTGATCTGTTTCCGTAATAGGAATTAAATCCCTGTGGATGATTCCTTAGAATGGGAATACAGATGATTTAAAAAGTTTTCTTTCAGTGTACGGCTTTCGAATACATTTCTCTGGTGCACGTCTGAAATATGGATGTAAACAATCTATTTCGCGTGTTTTAAATGCAATACTGCCTGAATAGAGAATACACCGACATTTTCTAAAAATCATCATCATCAATTTGAGGAGCCTTAGCTGAGAACCTGTTAACTTTACTACAGACTAGCCAATGTATAACTCACTGATTTAAATTGCGCGCCATTTTTGATACGCATTTCAGTAGGTGGCGCCGTAGTTGTTGTTTAGAGCATGTCCAATTCATCATGGAGCGCTACACGATCCCACGACGTGTCCGTATTGTTAAAACAATCTTACTTAAGTAATGAGTCGATTGTTGCAACAATTCGGAAGCTACGACAAGATTTCGTCCGAAATGAAGTGCCCAGTGTCAACACCATCCGTCATTTGGTACCGAAATTTGAACAAACAGGTGAAGTTAAAGAGTTGCCAAGGTCGGGCCGTTTTAGAACTGTTCAAACTCCGGATTATACCGAGAGAGTTCGTGAAAGTGTAGTGGAGCGCCCTGAGACATCTACCAGACATCGTTCCCAAGAATTGGGTATTCGTCACACGTCATTATACACTATTTTAATAAAAGACTTGCCTTTGCGGCCATACAGAATTCAGTTAACCCAAGAACTACAGCCTAGTGACCATAAAAGTCGCCGAAAACACAGTCATGCAATATTGCAGCTTAGTACCCAAAATAACGATTTTTACCGAAAACTGATAATGAGCGATGAAACCCACTTCGATATGAACGGATTTGTTAATAAGCAGAATTGTCGAATCTGGGCATTAGAGAACCCTTGTGACATCCATCAACTACCTCTACATCCTCGTCGAGTCACAGTTTGGTGCTGTGTTTGGTATGGAGGTGTCATTGGACCTTACTTCTTTGAGGATGCTCTAGGTCATTCTCTTCTAGCTCATCAAATCCGACAATTTAACCTGCAAAACATGTGGTTCCAGCAGAATGGCACAACTTGTCACACAACTAGGGAAACAATGAATCGTTTGCGAACAACATTTCCGGGACGTTCAACTTTTCGATTTGGTGACGTCAAGGTCAAGGGATTTAACGGCTCCTGACTTTTTTATGGGGATTTCTTAAAAATAGGGTTTATGCCAATAAACCAAATACTGTAGAGCAGCTGAAGAATATTATTACGGGAGCGATTGAAAATCTTCCTCCCGAAAACTAGCAAAAAGTGATGAAAAATGTAATCAAGATAGCTCAGGTTTGCGCGGCTTCTAGAGACGGACATTTGTCTGATATTATTTTTTATACATAATTTCTAGGTTTCAATAAAAGATTATAATGAAAAAAATGGACGTATTTTATTTCATTCCACAAATATTCAAAATACAATCCAGTCCGTTACATATTGGTCACCCTGTACATTTTTTTTATAAAAGTAGTGCTTTTCAACCCCCACCCTCCCGCCCCAGCTACTTATTTATCCATCAGGTCAAGGGACCAAGCTAAAATTCAGCGTAATGAAGTTTATGTATGAATACTACATTTCAGCGTAAAATGGGCAATTCAAAATTTAAAGATCGCGGCTAAACATGTTTCGAGTGGAAAGCAGGGTCGTTTGCTTCCTAATTTTGAAGGTTTTTTGAGTATTTTATAGCTCTAGAGTATAAAAATACTATCATTAAAAATGGGGGACTGGTAGGCTGTCAAAGTTGAATGTTGTTATATATTGAATCATCAAAGTTCACCTTCAGATAGACCCTTCCAATAGAAGAGGATTGGTATAATATACTATAACGTTTTGATGATTAATTGTTGAGTTATAACCCATTCAATATACCAAAATGCTCAACTTTAACGGCTTCCCAGTAAGCGATTTTGGCAACTACTCATTTTATAGTACATTCTAGGCTTAAAAGATATTCAAAAGGAACTTCAAAATGAGACACCACTTGAACAGATGTTTCAAAATGGCGCCCAACCACCTTTACGCTAAAATATAGTATTTCTGCATCAATTTCATCACCCCAAATTTCAGCTAACTGACTTAACCCGTTCAAAGACTAAATTGGGGTGAGTTTCTAAATAACACTGTAGACTTTTGAATCATAGTAAAGTTGTCTTAGAATTACCCCAAATTTACTGCACTGTCACTCCAATACATAAAATTTCATAACAATCTGTAAATACTACCGTCACTATACTTGTTGTTGATGTTCAGTCGAAGAGAGAATGATTAATTCTATTTTGTTACATGCATATTCCTCTCTATCTGGCCAGAATGTACAAAACAAGTCGGTTGGATGACGATAAAATGTGGAAAAATACATATTGACAAAAGTTGAGCAATCATATACAAATATTTTTCTGTCGATACAATTCGGTAGCATAGGTCTATTTGCTACAATCTCTGACGTCAAAGACGTACACTGGTCGATCTTATCGAGAAGCCTGCAGATCATCAATTTTATGCATAACAAATAAGTGAGATTAACACAGAAATAATATTCTCAAATGCTGCACAGCAAAGTTGGACCTGCAAAATTTCGAGTCAACTTGTTAGACAAATATTTTTACCCTGACCCCAACTCAACTTGAAGAATGTTTCCTAAACCACCAAGAAAACAGCTTAACTTTTGCCTAATATCTAATGTACGTCAAAAAATGCAAGTCTATTATGATAAGATATGAGATTTTTTTATATATTATTAGAACTACTTGGCCGATTTGGTTTGTGGAGGGGATCCTCCTTAGGAAGCATCAACATGAAAAATATATGAATTGTATATGGAAGCAGTGGACAAAATCCACCACGACATTATGCATAGAACATAAAGTCATCATGAAACATATAACGTAAGGATGATACTTTCTATGTTTAGCTTTGTTCCAGCTCGGGGAGCGAATATATTCTGTACTGATTGAGAATACGCATTCATGTTCGCTCCAGCATATTTAGTTTTTGTTCAGAACTAATTCGTTTCTAGAAAAATATATTCTGAATAAAGTTTGGAACATGTATGATACAGAAAAGTTTAGACATGAGCAGATGAAAGTCAGGTGTCGGAATAACTCTTGTAGGAAACATTTTCGCTTTCCTGTTTGCATTTGTATGTGTTTTGCATCATTATTTTGTGATTTACTTTCAGAACCAATAATTTTGAATTACTTAGTGAAAATAATTGAGTTTTTTCATTTTATTTTACCATACCATCAGAAAGCTCCTAATCTTCCATAATTGGTGAAATCCAGATGAAATTCGCAACTCATATTTGTGTGCCTAAATTAGCGTTTTGCAGATTATAAAAACACAGAATTCGATGTTCTGTGTAAGAAATATATGATCTGAACATTTTGCTCGAACACACCTATAGAGTGTGAATATGTAATGTTGCCTTAAGCGTCAAACTTATAAATACAACGTTATCATACCTGTCAAGGATAGAACAGAAAAAAATTTAAAACGATATATAAAACGCGCGAAACTAAACTACAAAATCTAATATCTGGGGAAAAATAGAAATTCCAGTGTTTTTCATAAAATATCCTCATTACCCTGTAAAATTGAAAATCGCTTATATCCGAAAAATGTATCGTAGCGGTTTGATCAAGTGCGTACCAGAACTAATTTAGTGTTTTGAAAATCTATAGTTGTCCCAAACAACAAAAAGTTTGTCAAAATGTATGTTAGTCATCCTTATTTCGGATATTCTCCAACGTCAGGCCAATCGCATACGTTCACAATATTCGGATTCGAAATAGCTCAGTAATATAAGAATGTGTATGTCACGAAAGTGGTGGTTGTGAATTTTTCAGCAAAAAAAAGGCTAATATTCCTGAGATATTCTAAATCGAAATTCCGGAGGGCTGCGCCCGTGTTAATACAGGGTAGCGCAAAACGAACGTTGTGGTTTGAATTATTTATAATGGTTTTACGTCCAAAAATTTAATTATTACTACTTCAGGTTTCAGTATAGAAAGGTTCAAGAATTTGTAATGAAGTAATGCACGATGTAACAACGAATCAAGATGATCAATCTTATTTTTAAAGTCCTGAAGCTGCTGTTTTACATCGGCGTGCATACTATACTTAGTTCAAGCTAGAACCTTGCTCAGTTAGTACCGCAAACAAACCCTCTCGTTGTGTATTTTCAGCAACAAAGGACAGAACTGTTAAGACGCCGGGTAGGGATATCGGAAGTTCACGTGAGAATTTACAAGAAAGTCCAGTATCGAGCACTGGCGCACAAAGCCAAATAATGCTGCAACCTATTTTATAAAAGCTGTGGAAAATTATCTAAACGAGCGGTTTCATTAAGATTCAACTACTGCAGACATCTCAATGAAGATGGCAATGAATTGACAAGGAGTCATATTAGAACAGGTGCATATAAGTAGTAGTATTTGTAAGATAATATGCGTAAAAAATCGCCCGAAATTTTGCGGGATGTTATGGAAAACGCTACGGAGGATCACGAGCATGACAAGTAAGATGTCGGAGACATTTAAGAGATCATTCACGCCAAAATTCCCACAGCATATTTTCAAAACATATCCATTTTAATTATCGCTCAAACAAAAAGGCTGAACCGTGATTGTTGCGCCACTCTGTATTAAATGACCGTATCGTACAGAGAACGACTGTAAATGATTGTGGTTACTGAAGAAGCCAGGTGTAAGAACTTGGTAAGTGGAAAACTAGAGCACAAATTAAAATTATCTGGATTAGATAATATTGATTTACAAAATCCGAACTTGACCAAAGCTCTGAGAGGGGAGGATGATATAATTACTTCAGATGCCTGTGGACGACCATTCGAGGATCGGCAACCTGACAATGAAATACCATTCCGACCCTGGACTGTTAACACCCTCAGATCCCTATTATGAAGTAGAAAATAGAGCATTAACCATAGGTGAGAACATCTATTCCAGTCCACTGCCTCCACCAATAAAAAACCTCCAACGGCTGAAGTGTGAATCTTCACACCGACACCGACAGACATAATAAACACAATAAAGCACCAGAATAAAGCACTGTTTACACGGATTCTGGGTCCACACAACGGAGATTATCAGGTAGAAACTAGGACAGAATACACTCAGGGATGTTATTAGGAAAAATGTGCTTATCCACTTCAGTTAATGAGAGGGTAGGCTCTTTTGTCGATGCGGTTTGGGGTTTATTGGTATACATTCGGATTAAACATGGGCACTGTACAGCGGTAAAGAATTTAGCTGCAACTGGATGCGCTAGCCTTAGGTTACAGTTATAAGCTATACCAAATGCATTGCACGGTTTTTTTATGTGTGTGTAGCTTAACCTTGCATACGCCGATCCGTGACGCATCTACTGCTCCTTCTTGCACGCACTCTCATGAATTGAGTCATAACGGACCGCTTTTTTCACTCACTGTTTGACAGTTCTTCTAATACAGTGTCCTCAGACACTACAATATTTTATAAGAAGAAGATAAACAGAAGTAAACACAAATCGCACGCCCATGACAAGCAAAATGTGATGGTAACGATTACAAGCATAAATGTCCCTGATCATTCTGACTGTCAACCGACGATCTGAACGCCGTCGATATTTTCATCGGTTGTTGAAGATCAAGGCCTTTCCGCTTCATAGTTCATCTTCAATCGATTCTCTCCCTGCTGAAAATATCTTAAGCCAAATCCAAAGAAAAACCTGTTAGCACATCATTGCTCGAAATTGATGCTATTCATTTTTAGAACACAATGGGAAAAACTGTTTTACAAAAAAAATAGCTATTCCCTTGTCTTCAGTCCAAGCCCGGCGTCTCCAGTGTTGCCAGATCGAATGCTACGTTGCAAGTTTCATCACTTAATTTACAGACCTCCTATGCGTGAGAAGGATGTATGCAAGTAATTCCTGTAGTTCTATTGTGACCTGCCTAAAACCATGAAGATGGCTTTATACTTCCTACAGCTAAAAGTTTGATATTTTTGTCCCCGGAGGGTCAGTACAAGCATAGGAATGTGCTCTCCATTTTTTTAAGTAAAAGAATAGCTGCAACAGAGGATATCGTATGTATGAGCCTCCAAAACTTGTTGAAGAGCGGAAGGAGGCAAGTTTTCCTGGAGCGGCCAAATCTTTAAGACCACACCAGAAGTTACCAACATAGGATTAATTTGTTGTCCTGGGAACCTGGCGCCCGCAGGAATTTTTCTCAAGGGGCGGTGTTAGGCAAGAGATAACTTTGTTATATTGATATGGTATAAAAACTTTTTGAAGAGCGGGAAGCACTTTTCACAGTGGTATCAAATCCTAAAAATCCTCAAATTTGTACACAAAATTATACTAAATATGCAAATTTGAAGGTAAAACCGGATTATCAAGGAGGTGACATAGCCCACCCTGCCCCCACCTCCCTGCGGGCGCCCCTGAGTCCCATCATTAGTACGATTAGTGGCGCTTCAGGTGTCAGTCTCACTCTCCAAAGGATTTGGCATTATTGTTTTGCTCCGCTGCTTCACGGCCAACGGTGATGGTATAGGTATAGAAGAAGCAAGAACGCGGGTAAATGCTCCGTAAACAATGGCGCATCGCAAGCGTATTAGCTGCCAGTACAGTGATGGGGGAAGAGGGGTAGTTTCCAAGGGGAGAAAAGTTAAGGATCAGTATAGTAGAATATACTGCCCACTTGAGCAGCAAAAAATCAGATGACCATGAAGGTGTGAAAGCCTATACAGGATCGGCAGAGAATCACCAGGTCTGGTATTTAATGTGTACTATAGGAGAGAGATGGAAAGAACAGTGAAGCGTGCTCGACCCAGAGGACGGGTCTGTGGACGCTTCATTTCACGCTGTCATTCTAAAATACGTTTCTCTCTCTGCCTTGCTCGCACATACATACAGGAAAAACCAAATTTGTCTCACGGGTTAAGTTCAATGTGTACAAGAGAGAAGTGTGAGAAGTGTGTATCAACACACGTTAGAAAGAGATAGAAGTCGGCTGAAGAGCGGCAATCATCACGACATTGCCAATATGTTACACCAGAAAATGTTCGCACAGGCTTCTGCAATAGGTTAGGTTACTGCCAAACCCAAAAAGGAGGTCTGTTCAAACATTTAATTCAATACTTTGCCGCGTCAGCGTTGCTAGGCAACGCGGTGATCAATTTCGCCGGCTTCTCTTTCAAACATTTGTATCTATACACACTTGTCTCTCGTACACGTTGGACTCAAGCAGTCAGACAAATTGGAGGAGATGCGCCAGCTTCCATTTTATCTCAAATTGTTACTTACTACTCGTAAACACACTCGCTATTACGGATACACTCATCCGAAAAATCGTAAACGCATCACAATTCAGTTTATTAGCACTAGCAAAGGTCAAAGCAATATTTTCCATCCCATTCAAAGCAGACTTAAAACGAACAGATGAACGCTTAATTAAAAGTTCGAATCTGTCGTGTCTAAAAAATATTCATTATCATCATCCATACGCAAGCGGCAAGCGGCTTGGTAACTCAATAACGGCATGGTGCATCTAAAAGCAGAAATTAAATTGTTGGCAAACCCCTCAGTCCGTTCATACAGAGTCAATTAAGTTCATGGCCCCTCTCTTACTCTCTGTATATTACGGATGATTCGATTCCAGTCATTTGGGTTTGGTAAACACCGATATATCAGTTTGAGACAGTGGCATGCCGAAATTTAGTTACAAAGACTAACTTAGATCTTAGATCGTAGACCTGACGATGGATTAAGGTAACAATCCCATTTGACTTATTCTAAAATCTCGTATGCTGGTTATCAATATCATCAGGAAGGTTCACATAATATCAATTAAATAAATATGTAACGCTTCCTTTCCGCAAAAAGTCCAGAAAAGATGGAATGCAATGAAGATTCCAACTTTTCTGCACAATCACAGAAAGGGTGGCATGAAGACATCTACAGGCGTGTAGCTGTGTGTCGACCATGGCATGGCTAGAGGATAGAAGAACAAACAGAACACAAAAATTTAACAGATTTTATTTAATAAAAAAAGCATTTTCATTACATTACAATTTTACAGTTTTAAAGAACAAAATAAGTTTTACATCTTTGGCGCTGCTATAAAACTATCAACTTATCTTTCGCTGGTCCATTTTGACTCGACTGAAGCGAGGATGGCCAGGTGCTTGAAGTGGAGGTCCCAGTTGTGAGGGGTGACCTCACATATAGTGGCTTCATAACCAGTTGTAGGCGAAGTTGAACTTAAAGGCGATGGCGCTGCCAAGGCACATGCATGGGTGAAGTGATAGGCCAACAACGCAAAGTCAAAGACTAAGGCAAAAGCAAAGTCAAAGACAAAGGCAAAGGGAAAGGGAAAGAGAAAGAGAAAGAGAAAGGGAAAGAGAAAGAGAAAGAGAAAGGTGAAAGGGGGTGGCCCCAATCATTTTGTCCTATACGGACACACATTCTACAAAATTCTAGCACATGGTGCTATATGACCTTGTGCTACAGAGAAGAAAATGTTTAGCTCTTGTTCGATCGGCGGCTCAAGTGAAAATGAAGCGCGAGGAAGATCGCAGATCAGGAACTCCGCATCAAGCGGTCCAAGCGGAAAATTTTCCAAGTAAAAAAGCTAGAGATGGGATTAATGAAATGATAATCGAGAAGTGATTTAATAAATACGATCGGACGGTGAAACCGTTACACTCGCCCCAACTTAACCAAAAAAAAAATTCGAAGAAGCATTCAAGAAGTTTTTTTTACTAGAAAATTGAAAGTTATCACGGAAGGACAAATGTACAACCATTCGACCAGATAACAAGTAGCAAAAGTAAGGTAGAAACAAAAATGTTAGAAGAGAATTGGAAGAAAAAGGGATAGCCTCAAGTCTACCAAACAAGAGGGATGGTTATAGCACCAACCCGCTGAAAAGTACAGTGAAGTTGCACTTAAAAAACTATCATCATATGATGAACAAACCAAAACATAAAACATCGTCACACCTAGGACGAGAAAAATAATAAACCAAAAGCTTCAGCAATAGTCCAAGCACGAAGTGAGGAATCACAATGGCATCCAAAATGCACGACTGACTACTAAAAACTTCAAAACTAAGTAAGTACCTAAACCATAAGAGGTACTAAAAAAATAATAATAATCTTTCTCAAAACAATTGCCAGATTCTCTCGCAATACTCCAAACCCAAAAAGAATATCATCTACAGAGATATTTTAAACCAATATCCACTATAAAAAACTGTCCATTATTATTTTCAAAATATGAAAATCAAAAGAAATTAACAAATTCTATTACGAATTCAAGTCATATAACAAAACAATTATTTACAAGTACTGAATCAATGAAAACTTGATCAAAAAGGTATTTTAATCAAAAAAAATGTTAACTAAGTGCAGTTCTGATTCCACAAAAAAAATTGTCGGGCGCCAGCAGTCTGTAAGACTACAAAATAATTCAAAATGTTTTCAGAGAATTAAAGTATATAAGAGACATTCATGAAATATTGAAGTAAGATTTTCAAAGTCAAAATATAGCTTAAGTTCAATCAATGAACCAAAATTCAAGAGTAAGTTCAATCAAAATTTTCGGGTCATGTGACAACATAAGAACCAGACCAAAAAAAAATTCTGAAGTTCAATATAGAAAAGAGCAAAATAAATTTCCAAAAAAACTAAGTGCAACACAAGTGTCGCTGTAAATCTAATAGTATTAAAATCATAAAGTGACAGGAAATATTAAAGCTATATGAGCATGATTTTATAAAGAATTCTCAAAAAAATAAAAGTAAGCAAAATATTAAAAGTTTCATGAGTAATAAATGAGAAACGAAGTGAAAATATGTAAAATGCAAAATAGCGAAACGAAAATCACAAGATATTGTAACAAATCATGATACATGAGAGTAATGCCGCAAGCAAAAATTGTATGCAAAAGTCTACGATATATGTAGGTGCAAAATTGGAGTTATAAAAAAACAATCTAGTGAACAAGAAATAGAAATAAATATGATAGATAAGAATTCGAATTTTGATTTAAAGCAAAAATATAAGAGAAAGACAACTTTCTAGGGTCACCATAGGTGCACTCCAAAGCCCTAGACAAGAATGTCTACAGTCTATGGAATATTCTCATGTAGATCACTAATATCAGCGCACTTCAAAGTCTACACTGAGAGTAACCATAACATTGTAAAATGAAAGTTAAGTTCAAATATGAAATATTACAAGATTAGAAAAACTATAATAATTTACCAGTGTAAAGTATGAAAAAAAGAATTACTATACTGAATCTATAAGAATTGGCGATTACTTCAGGTCAAGATAGAAATTGAAAGAAATAAGAAGTCGGAAAAAAAATTATGAGAGCAGACTATCAAAACAAATGCAATAATGCAAAAGCAAAATCACCAGATATTTCAAAATCTATAGCGAAACATGAAAGCAATGTCGCAACCAAGCTCAAGACTTAGCAATACGCACAAATGTGCACAAAGGCTGAAAGCATATATGAAAAATCTCAAGAAGGAATTGACAATTACTTCAAATCAAACTGAACTGATTGAATTGAACTGAGACATAAATTACTATATCAAAAGTGAGTCTTACTTATACGCCAGAGGTTTCAAGAGTTTATCAATACGCACAGATTTGCAACTAGGCGGAAAGCATATATGACAAGTCTCAAGAAGAAAATAAAATGCATATGAAGAAAACACTTTCAATTAAAGAAACTGTGGATAGTACAAGACCCTCAAAGGCATACATCGCAACGAATCTATGTAACTATCCAGACTACAAAATACTGTCAAAGTTCAAAACCACTCAAAAATATGTAAACAAACATCAAAAGTTTGAACCAAAAATCAATGTAAGTCTGGGCTCTCGAAGAAAGTTATAATGAATTCAAAAAGAGGATACTATCAAAAACTTCAAAAGTAATAGACTTCAAAAATAGAGGTACGTAAGTATGTAAAAGAAATTCAGAAAATATACGCATAAAAACATTATAAAATATTATATACAGTATTTGTCACATGATTTTGATCGGAAATGCAATTTAAATTTTGAGTACACTCAGAAAAATGAAATATTCAAAAGATGAAGTATACACATTAAATTGGAATCAGAAAAATAATTATGACTTGTAAATTTTGTAAATGGTGGACTGACGTAATGGTTCAAAAGGTTGAAAAAACAACGATGACAAATGTCCAAAGTAAACATTCAGCTGCCTCTTACAGCAAATAAGTTTAATCATTATCAAAGGAAATTATTGTCCGTTCGCAGATGTACTAGGAAATAAACACAGGAAAACCTACTCGCTCCAATGTACAGATCGAAAAACTCGCCCCCTTCGATTGAGCGGAAATATGAGTATTGGACTGATTGTAATATTTCAAAAGGTTGAAGGATCAACGATGTTAAATGTCCAAAGTAAACATTCAGCTGCCTCTTACAGCAAATAAGTTTATTCATTATCAAAGGAAATTCTTGTCCGTTCGCATCTGTACTAGGTAATAAATATAGGAAAACCTACTCGCTCCAATATACAGATCGAAAAACTCGCCCCCTTCGATTGAGCGGAAATATTAGTATTGTAATTATTATATTTTAAAAAAAAGTTAAAAACCTGAATACGTCTATAAATGACAAGGATCCAAAACACTATAAAAAACAACAATACAAACAAAAAGTTTCAACACAAAAACAGGAGCAGCCAAATCTTAAAAAAATTATTTTATATCTGACATACATTAAAAAAAGTACAGAGACGTTCAAGTCCTGTTAATCCAATGGAAAATCAGACACTAATGTTCTAATTTCCCCCAAAGAATATGCCAGATAAAACTATAAAACATTAAAATTATAAAAACTTATGCTTCAAACAAGAGACAAAATTACTACAATAGTTACTGAGGAACGTATACTGTTTCAACAACAAGTTGAAATTTAATTATCATAAATGAGTATGTGTGTCTTTGTATAGGTAAAAATGATTTAGGAGTCACCCCCTCATTGAAAAGTAGCAAAAATATAGTCAAGAAAAACATCATTTGTTTCTTGAAAAAAAAATGGTAAGTATCAACGCACTATGTCCAAGTGTCAATACTTGAAAAAAAGTAAACCGCCAAAATGTACGAAAAATTATGAATATCAATTTCATACAATTCAGACAAATGGATAAATCGCAAAATGATTTACTCCAGATAACTCTAGTCAGTAGATTATTGCCTTCAGAATGAAAACAAATGATCAAAAGTTCAAGTACAGTCAAAAATTCAAAAAGTAAATACATTTGGGGAAGGCAAAAATAATTTTGAAAGTAAATTTCCTACGTACCAAACATCATGATAGCTATATCAGTACACCAGAGATCCAACAATTAGGCTATATATGCATACATGAAAAGTCTCAAGAAACCAAAAAAACTGCACATGAAGAAATACTTTCAAAAACTAAGAGGTTAGTGATCAAAAATGAAAAGCATATAAGAATATGTAAACTATCAACAACAATAGTCACAACCTCAATCAAAAGTTTGATGATATTCGACAAAAATGCTGGGAAACCTAAAGTCCCCAGACTATCAATATTCAACAAAAAATTATCAAAATATCATCGATCTCAAAACTACAATGAGTAAAAAGTTATAACTGTCCCCAGCAGTAAATAAAAACTATAGTAGTATGTGAGAAAAAAAATTCTGGCAATGATCTCGCTGACTACTAAACAAGACAATTTAAAAGTTAATAGAGCATAGTACGCCTATGAAACAGGTGGAAAAATTTTAATCTTTTGATAAAAATTTTAAACATTAAGCAAAAAGTAAGGATGATTAAAGAATTAGAAATTTGAGTACCAAAAGTAATTAAAAATAGAAATGCTGCCAAAAATTGTAAAGAATTTTGAAAACTATGTTCTGTCTGCCAATCTTCCACGTTGGGCGCCAATTTATGTAACGCTTCCTTTCCGCAAAAAGTCCAGAAAAGATGGAATGCAATGAAGATTCCAACTTTTCTGCACAATCACAGGAAGGGGGTTACCATTAGCTTCCGGTAGCTCAGTCGGTGGCATGAAGACATCTACAGGCGTGTAGCTGTGTGTCGACCATGGCATGGCTAGAGGATAGAAGAACAAACAGAACACAAAAATTTAACAGATTTTATTTAATAAAAAAAGCATTTTCATTACATTACAATTTTACAGTTTTAAAGAACAAAATAAGTTTTACATCTTTGGCGCTGCTATAAAACTATCAACTTATCTTTCGCTGGTCCATTTTGACTCGACTGAAGCGAGGATGGCCAGGTGCTTGAAGTGGAGGTCCCAGTTGTGAGGGGTGACCTCACATATAGTGGCTTCATAACCAGTTGTAGGCGAAGTTGAACTTAAAGGCGATGGCGCTGCCAAGGCACATGCATGGGTGAAGTGATAGGCCAACAACGCAAAGTCAAAGACTAAGGCAAAAGCAAAGTCAAAGACAAAGGCAAAGGGAAAGGGAAAGAGAAAGAGAAAGAGAAAGGGAAAGAGAAAGAGAAAGAGAAAGGTGAAAGGGGGTGGCCCCAATCATTTTGTCCTATACGGACACACATTCTACAAAATTCTAGCACATGGTGCTATATGACCTTGTGCTACAGAGAAGAAAATGTTTAGCTCTTGTTCGATCGGCGGCTCAAGTGAAAATGAAGCGCGAGGAAGATCGCAGATCAGGAACTCCGCATCAAGCGGTCCAAGCGGAAAATTTTCCAAGTAAAGAAGCTAGAGATGGGATTAATGAAATGATAATCGAGAAGTGATTTAATAAATACGATCGGACGGTGAAACCGTTACAAATATTAGGTGAAATACCGGATTTCACTCAATGAATTTGTATTACTACATACAGCAAAAGAGTCGTGCTAATTGCACTCAAGCCGATTTTTTGGAAACGCGAATGTTTGCTACTAGTCACAAAGTGAGCAAACTAGGATTCTTGTATGTAGAAATTAGTAGGTGGTAACATAACGTTTCAGATTTTGTTGGCGAGAAAATCTAACTTTAATCACATTTGAAAAACAAGTTTTCTTGGATTCAGCTAATCTTAAAAATCATTTCAGATTCCTGTGACATTAGCTTGAAAGTAAAAAAATGAGATGCAGTGCTTCTTTGTTATTTATTACAGTTCTCGACATGACCTATCCTGCATAGCTCCACCATCGCTATCATCTTCCTCCACTACCTTTCCAAATTTTGTTGCATTATCTTGGTAAGGTTTTCGTTTCGGAAGTTTTTTGCCAGTTACCTATAAAATGTTCATTCACGTTTATGTCCACCTTTTTTAAATCTATTTGATATTCTGGTACCTTTGACAGGTTTCCACCAAACTGCATTTCAATATGGGGTAGGGGAGGAGGGGGCACGGGGGACCGGCGAGGCACATAGGTCCACTCATTAAATGGTTCAAGATCTTGGCCTCTTAGATCCCCTGACCTTGGATTTCTACCCCTGAGGACACACAAAGAATGAGGGCTATTGAAAGCACTAACTTTCCACTAAAACTTAACCCATTTAACTTTTGCGGTAGTTATAGCAGGAGAAGAGTTCCTGTATAGACAAGCGAATCTGGAACACACTGTATAGAGTTCGCGACGCTTTGCACCTAATTGCACGCTGTAGAGTATAAGCATGTACACACTTTGCACCATAGATACATAAATAACTATTTTGTTCTTATTTAAGCTATACTATTTGATTATTTAATATCATTAAATACACACAGCATTTAAAACTGAAGATTACGTTTTCCCTGATCCCGTCAAGATTAACGATTGCAACGAGGTTTGCGTGGTCAGTACGCATTATTTTGTTTGAGTATTATGGTGTATCTATCATTAACCTTGATATTTTATCAATCACAGTTTATATCGGAAGATACATTAACGGCTAATTACCAGAAACAATTCTGTATTTTCTTACCGAAAATGCACTTTATCGATTCTATAACTATCACCATTCGATATGTTATGTTGGTGTAGGTCACAAATTCTCAGAATTATTTTATCTACTGCCCACTTTGAAATTTGACTATTTCCTAGCGCCCCTCTCTAGGCAGCCATAAAGGCATTACATTCATCGCAAACATCACCTAAGCTAGTAGTGGATTGTGAGAACACTCTCAAAGAGCTAGAAAACCGAAACATGCAACATTGCTCTGGGTACCAGGACATAAAGGGCACAATGTCGGTCAGATCAGCTAGCCCGACAGGTTGCGGCCAATCACCTTATACGTATACACTATCATTTAAATCGACATATTTATGAGGTTCTTGAGTCTGGCAGAAAAGGCCACATGCCGTTTCTGCAGAGAGCATGAGGAACCTCCAGTGGATCTCCTTTGTCAAGTCCAACAGCGGAAAGCTACAGGCAAAGCCCTGTTTTAACGGAGTCTAATTAAAGGATCAAGGCTGGACATTCGGTGATCCTTGGAGAATAGTCGCATTGACATCGTGGGATGATGAGAAGCACCTCTAGTAGATAGACGCTGTTGGAAACCACATTGCCCGCCACTATCAGCTCGACATATTTTAGAATTTCCTCCGTTACTTTGACGGTCACAGAAACTAGTCTAGTTCTTGTTAGTGCCAGACTCCAATCCTTTTACTTCCCATGCCTACGGGGAAGGAAGTGTGGTAGTCGCCAATGTTTTCGAAAATGAGATATTATGTTTTCATACAAGCTTGCTACTATGTAGCGAAATTTTTTAAAATTGGTCCAGTGGCAGATAGAAAAAAATTCCAAAACGTTTTAGATGATCCTGATTATATTTGAAGACAGTCGTAATTTTTTATTTATCAGACATATTCCAAACATTATGGACTTTCCCCTACATTTGCCCGGACCTTGACTACCACCGGCCGGTGTAGCGGTCTTCATAAGTGACGTGCCGTTGTCAGATGGACGGTACTACGATAGGGCAGGGAAGGAATGTTTATGGATCAATTGTATGGAGCTGCTTGATCGACCTGATCATATTAATCTCTTTGTCATATCTGTTCATAACTATTTTTTTCTCGAAGGGCCTTACTTGAACATCCGTCGGTCACACCAGACACAGCCAACCATGGGCAGGCGTTTCTTGTTGCTGTCTTATTTCGATAAGGTCCGACTTCTGTTGAACTTGATCCTTGATGGACTGATGACGGCGTGGCGTGGGAAGTGCACTGTCTACCTACTAACAACCAACCACTGCCTGCCAGTACTTGCCTTTGCTAAGAATGTGATCAGGACGAGAAGTGTTGATGTTCATTTTATCGAAATTCGAGTAAAACTTCCATTTGGTATTTTTTTCTGAAACAGGAAACAGATCACTGGGTTGTACAAATTTACCTGTTTACATCACACGACATATCTAGGTATATTATGCATGTAATGTAGTGAATAATCTGATGTACTTTCATACCTACGCCGCTGCATTTGCTGTCGTGTCCCTAAACGTCATCAAAACGCCGCTTGTGGCCCCAAACCCCTCGAGGGGTGGAAAAGAGCGGGTATTATAAGGACATTTGTAACGTTTACGCCCCGCGGCTATAGCGGAGCACCGGGCGCGGGGCTACAGTGGGCGAGTAATGATTTTTTGAAAGCAATTAGGTTTGTTTCTAGTCCTTTATTGAATCCGACGCACACTCATACAGTGACATTTGTTGCGGTGAAGCGTGATTTTTATCGAGTTAGTGCTTTGACGGCACTGCTGTTGCTTTATTGTTCTTTTCGAATCCGCATGTGGGCGTATGGTAACAGGTTTTTGCTTAGTCCGCACTAGCGGACAAGTATTTTCATCGTATGGTAATTGACAATGCGATGTTTCATTATTTGATATGCGAGTTATTAAGTCCTTGCAAAGAAGCCAAGCCATTTCATCATTTGTAGACTAAAAATATTCATATAACCTCACCGAGACTAAGTAAAGTACTTTTAGGCAATACTGCCAAGCGGGTACTTTTGTCCTGCCCGAAATATGAGATTCTCTACGATCCGGGTTACTCATTAAAACTCCTAGTTGTTCGCCAGACATCCCACCACGGAAATGCATGGCAGCATTCCATCATGGCTAGCTTTGCGCTGGGATTCATATCAAAGGCAATTGTCTTATTAAGTTTCCTCCCTCCATGCATACACCTGTATGTATGTTCACAACCAGCAGATAAAGAGAGGGAAACCAACAATAGGTTTCCCTCTCTGTTTTTTCATCACATAGCTTGCTTAGCATCATTTGCCTCACTATTGGTTACGTTCTTACCCATTTTCTCTCACCTACTTGCTTGGCAAAGTTAGCATCACTAACAGGTGTATCTGGTAGTCAATCCATCTGCTGCATTCGAGTAGGTTTCCTCCTCGTCACAAGAATACGTGAGTTTGCATAGCTTCCCAAGCATCCATTTCTTGTAAAGGATGGTGCAGTATAAAAAATCTCCACAGCTCCTTGTTAATCCAGAGCTTAATGTCTGGAATCAACTTCCTAGTCCATGCTCCACGAGTAGTCGTGTCCCATCTGCTATGCCGCTTAATGCCTCCCTTTCATCAGTTTTGGCTCCTGCACCCCAGTCAGCAAATCAATTGGCGGGATCCCAGCTACCAATAGCATACTGTCTGTTAGCGAAGAGCCATCGATCAGTCAGACGGCCCTCTTCTGTACAGCATCGACCATGGATAATGTAGCCGGGGCGGCAGCACCTCAAACACGTGACAAACTAGGTGTTACCTGGGCCTTGTATAGAGTGAGGAGGTCATGTGGAGGAAAATACTTCTTAGCCCTAAGCAAATAGCTTAGCTTTTTCCAGCAGCTGCCGCTATTGACGAGATATGTTCGTGCCATATCAAGTCTTCGAAGCCGGGTGAGCGCTAGGACGCTTTTTCTCCATCAAGGTACAGGTCTCTCGTCAAAGAGGAAGTCGCTGCTAGTCTTGAGGAGTACTGTCATCAGCTACGCTGTGAATTAGATTGATCGTACAGGAAAGGTGGTCGTTGAGATGTAAGACGTATTGGAGCCAAGACCGATCCCTGGGAAACATTTGCGTTGGCGATGTTGGATTAATAGGAGAACCCGTCAATTACGATGGATATTTTGCGGCCAGAGGAAAAGTCAGTCACCGAACTGCAAAGCTTCTCTGTGTTACCAGAGGATGGAAGTTTGCAAGAGACGGCAGCATGCCACATCTAATCGAACGCCTTCGTGATATCATGAGCCCTACCATAAAACTTGGTGAGTTCACTCCACAATTGCGTGACGTAAACTAGGAGGTCCCCTGTGGATTTCTGGTGTCGGAAACCATACTGTTCAACATGGATCAATTTCTTGTTTGATAACGGTATAATTCCGCAAAATGCATGTATGTATACAAACTTGAAACCTGCTAGCCAGGAGATAAATCCTAAAAAATTTAGACTGCACCTTGACAAAAATGCATTGTAAGATCTCTATGTCATTTGTATACAATAATTTTTCATTCTACTCTAGTAACATGATAAACTGTAAGTGCCCTTATTATTTATTAAAACATACAGTTTTCATTACTGCTTTGCCATTACATTTCCAATACTCGTATGTCATATAAATCCATGACCTACACCAACAAAACATAGCGAAATGTTGGTAATAGAATTGATAAAGTGAATTTTCAATAAGGAAAGTCTGACTTCTTTGTGATAATTGGACGCTAATGCGTCTTCCGACATAAACTGGTTGATAATATATCAAGGTTAATGATAGATACACCATAATCACCATAACATTCAAACATTGGAATGCATACTGACCTCGCAATGCACTGCAGTCGTTAATCTTGATCGGTATATACAAAAGGTAGACTTCTCTCTGAGGAATGTAAAATTTAATGATGCTAAATTATCATACAAATTTAGCTTCAATAAGAACAAAATGGTGTTTTATCTATCTATGACGTAATATAGGCATTTATAACCCATTCCGTAAGTTCAGCCCAATGCCTGAAGGCCCAGTTGCTTTTACACGTCAATGGACGGGATATACAGAGAAATCCAAATACCACTGACGAGAGAGAAGCCTGCAATACGTATGATAGAAAGAGTGCAACGATGGTAATGCAGAAAGCCGCTGCTACGTCTGTGGCTTTGTCAATCGGGTGCTAGGCAACGTGGTACCTACTTCTATCTCTTTCTAACATACGTATTGTACGCTTCTCACGCTTCTCTCTCATACACATTACAACGTCAGTGGAATATGTATTTATCTATATGCAAAACTTTGTCTACGGCTAGCTATACGGTAAATCAAAAACTTGAAGCAGCATTTAACTGTAAAAAAAAATATATATGTATATATAAATTGACCCACACTTATTTATAAAATGTCAAAAAACCTATAAAATGTCATCTTGCGGTCTAGGTAGTTTTTATTGTGCAAACAGTTATACCACGTTTGCTCACTAGGATCGTTGTGAGCGTCCATCTATGGAGGAATAGATCAACTACACACCATTACATGCATTGTTGGTTGCATATGTTTTGTGAAGCCAGGTAGTCTATAGTTTTCATCTCTGGAAAGAAAGTTGGTTGAATAGCAAGATCGCATCTGGATGATTGTGTGTATAAAATCAATTCCTGATTTTATACAGAAATATTATATTTGCTGTGTGAGAAAATCATTACTGAATATGCTGCCAATGAAGTATATCTATTAGCTGTGCCCGACGGGTCATGTATATGGCTTGTAATTCGACAGTGTTTAGTGAATATTTCATTTTTGAAATTCAGCAAATTTGCGTATATA
Organism: Acanthoscelides obtectus; assembly: GCA_963669975.1. Taxonomy (NCBI): domain Eukaryota; kingdom Metazoa; phylum Arthropoda; class Insecta; order Coleoptera; family Chrysomelidae; genus Acanthoscelides; species Acanthoscelides obtectus. The sequence continues at coordinate 39,743,067 of CAVLJG010000010.1, read as the reverse complement.
ATTTCCAGAATGGATAAGAAAATGTGGATGCGCAACTAATTTCTAGCTTTGAATCTCAAGCAAGTGTATTTGAGACAAGAATCCAAGGGAACTATCATCAACACATATTATTGTGATGCCATCTCTGAAGCAGATTTTACATCACATCAGAGCCAAACATTGATAATTGAAGCCTTATGACGTTTAGGCAACACGTACAACTACAAAACTAGTTCACAACGTGTCCATCAGTTAAGTTAACATCTTGTAGAAAAACATACATAATGTCACAAAAATAACAATATAATGTCCAAAAAATCGACATAATGTCATTTTTCAAGATAGGTAATACCTGTGCACACCGCCCAAGTGTAAAGGTAGGCATTGAAGAGAGAAGTCGGCCTGATACCGATAGAGTATTGAGTCAGCGAACAGCACTGCAAAGCAAACTGCAACTCTGTTATAAATTGGTTATTAATTATTAATGGTCTTATAAATTAGTGTGCTAAGCAGTAATAAATCAGTTTTTATATGAAAACGTGCTTTCTTTAAATTATAGAATGGTGGTTCGGTGACTATGTCTGTTCAAATTACAGCCTATAGTCTAGTGCCAAAACGAACAAGAGTAGCCGTCTTGACAGTACCGTCAGTTCTCAATCTGAATGAAACAACCAATGACACACCTTCTCCTGCTACTCTTCGGTATATGACAGCTTTGCATGTCCAGGTTCTTCGCAAAACCCTAGTTTTTCAATGGTTTCAGAAGTAAATCCTTTCATATGACAAACACCACCGAATTTCCATAGCTGCATAGCAACAAAAAAAGCTGTCATAAAAACACTATCGATGGAACATCCGTAATTCGTTTTGCAACTACGTACAAAGAGAATGTCAACGGAATGTCAGGAAGCAGTGCATCTGCGGAGGCAGCTTGTAACTAGGAATAGTTTTTTCGTTGACCGACGCTGTCATTTGTTATCCTAGGAATGACAGTCAATTAGCACTAACGCGTTTCAGCTATCGACATCGGGCATCAAACACAAAAGTCCATCAAAAACAAGGTATGACATCAGGGTCGAAGAGAGCTGGACAACGTTGCCAGATGTTTTTTCATGCATTTTAAGATAGATTACGCATCAGAACTGAAACTTAATTTTGTTAAACAATATTTCCGTTCGAAATTTGCAGGATCGTGTCCTGCCAATTATTGTATATTATATAATTTTAAGACGATGGGTTCACCAATTTTAGTTTTCCCATAATACTTGTTACAAGCGCAGCTACCATATAACATATCTAAAATGTTTAATTTCTGAGAGTCCTTATACCATATATGTATATGTACTTTTGTTCTCCATATGACTGAAGACAAAAGAAGGACGTTAGATAGCTTTGAAGAGCGCTATGGTCTGACTGAGACCCAAAAACGGTGAACTCTCACCTAAGAAGAACAACACTACTAAATTTAGATTTACTAATTAAAAGAATACCAAGGCTGCTAAAATGCGTCAGTGGGCAGAATTTCAAAAACGGAAATTTTAAACTGACCTGTCTATAGTCAAGTACCAAAATGGAAACGAGTACTCATCATCATTGGCGGATTAAGGGAGGCAGAGCCCCTTCATTCTAGGTGATCAAGCCGGCCATTTTGCAAGCTTTTATTTAACTTGACCTGTTTGTTAGTATATGTATGTATGGGACAAATCTTATAACTGAATTTTAACCTTCCAGTACTCGCGCGGGGTATCCAAATACCCCACTAGTAATATCTCTATCTATACTGGAGTGGGGGAAATGACGATCGACATATAGTTTCGTCTATTCCTCGAGTGTAGTATACGCAGGCTGGTGTTAAGAGTTGGCTACGAGTCGAAATTTGATTGGGGTATTTAGATACCCCTCGCGAGCATCGGAGTAACAAGGAAGTAAGGGTATTTTTGTTTGTTTTTTGAGGTTTTTTGCAATTTATTGGTGTTATTGCAGGTAAAAATATGGCAAATTTATCAAGTAGAGACCCACAGCAATGGCTGAAATGGTATAATGAAATGCTTGACAGTGACGACGAAGAAGTTTATGGTGAAGATGATCCATTGGAGCAAGAAACAGATAACTTGGAAGTACAAGGTGAATGTTCAGATACGGAGCAAGAGTCTGAAGAGGGAGCTGATATTTCGAATATAACTGAAGAAGATTCTGTAAAAAACGGTGGTCCATATTTTTTGGGAAAGGATAAAGAAACTAAATGGAGTAAAAACAAAACACCAAGGTCAAGAACAAAGGCTCATAATCTTATATTGGAAGTTCCAGGGCCAGTAGGCAACGCAAAAAACGCCAAATCCTCGATAGACTGTCTTAGCCAATTTATTGATGATTCAATGATTGAAATCGTTGTGAAATGTACCAATCTATACATTGCAAAGATTCAAGCAAATTTCGATAGAGAACGTGATGCCAGATTGACTGACGTATGTGAGATAAGATCTTTTATAGGAATACTTTATTTGGCGGGATCTTTTAAATCTGGGAGGCAGAATATTCGGACATTATGGAACACAAATGGCATTGGAATTGAAAACATATATATAACAATGAGTTATAATCGCTTCAGATTCCTGTGTAGAAGTATCAGATTTGATGATGTAAATACTAGGGAAGATGGACGTACGTATGACAAACCGGCAGCGATTAGGGACATTTTTCAGCGATTTGTGAACAATTGCCAGTCTTCAGTGATACCAAGCGCTTTTCTAACCATCGATGAACAACTGGTTGCCTTTTGAGGAAGATGCGCCTTCAGGCAATATATACCTAATAAGCCCAGCAAATATGGAATCAAAATATTTGCATTGGTCGATGTCAAAGCCATATATACATACAGGTTAGAAATATATGCAGGTAAACAACCGAACGGGCCGTATGGTTTGAGTAACAGTCCTGGAGATGTCGTAAAAAGGTTAGTTGAGCCTCTAAAAGGTACAGGTCGTAACATTACAATGGATAATTGGTTTTCCAGTGTACCTCTTGCTAGGGACTTATTGAAAGATAAATTGACTATGGTTGGTACGCTCAGGAAAAATAAAAGAGAGATTCCATTAGAATTCACACAGACTGCTTCTAGACCAGAACAGAGTAGTATGTTTGCCTTTCAATCAGATCTTACCTTGCTGTCTTACGTTCCAAAAAAGGCAAAAATGTATTGCTGATTTCATCAATGCACCACGATGACGAGGTTGATAGGGAATGCTTGAAACCTGAAATAATCCTGGAATACAACAGAACTAAATCTGGAGTGGATGTTGTAGATAAACTTTGTGCCCAGTATGACGTGGCTAGAAATAGCCGACGTTGGCCTCTGACAGTTCTCTTTGACATTCTAAATGTTGCTGGTATCAACGCACTTTGTCTATTTGCTATGAACAATAATTTTGAAAAACCAAACAGAGAACATTTCCTGAAAGAGTTAGCTGCAGAGTTAGCCACAAATAATGAAAAGAATATATAAGGATAATATCCCAAGAAATATAAAGAAAAGGGCTATCGTATTACTGAACATTGAGGGAACTACTCTAGCAACAGACAAGGCTACTACAAAGAAACAAAAACTTGGAAATGGTAGGTGCTATTTATGTCCCAGATCAGCTGATAGAAAAACGCCAATTACATGCGTAAAATGTGTTGAGTGGATATGTAAAATTCATCAAAATTTCGTATGCCGTAATTGCCTTGATAGCAGAGAAATAGAAACCAATTGTGACAGCGAATAGATGCTTTTGCCATATTATACCTTCAGAGACCTGATTTGTTAGTTAGGATTTTATATAAATATTATGTTAGCATTTCTTTCGTAAGTGAATATTTTTTGTTCTGTTATAAAAGCATTTAGAAAAATTGTGTGAATATGTTTTTTAAAGCTCCAACTATTGTCTTATTTAAATTAAAAAACACGAAAACGGGTTGGGGTACCTCAGTACCCCACGCGAGTACCTACGTGATTTTCCCCGCGCGAGTACTGGAAGGTTAAACCAGTTGACTTTAACCAATTGAGCTGAAATTTTGACGTTTGGTTCGCGTGACAATAAAAAATTAATTTTGATTCCAATATGGCGAATGCTTCAGAATGGCGATTCATTATTTCCATAGTAACCCCTATGACATGGGTATCGAATAAAGGAGCTTGATGAGAGAAACTCAATAGCCAAGGTGGCGTTATAATAAATCCAATATATCAGCAAAATGGCGATTTACATTTTTCATAGCAACCCCTACTATATGAGTATCAATTGACAGGGTTTGATAAGAGAAACCCAATAAGCAAAATGGCGATTTATATTTTTCATAGTCACTCCTTTGATATGGCTGTCAAATCAAAGGTCTTGCTGAGAGAAACGCAATACGCAGAGTGGTGTCATTCTAGTTCCAATATGGCGACCGCCCCAAGATGGCGTCCATAGTTATCATAGTCACTCCAATAATGAGCAAATTGATACCATTCTAAGTCCAATATGGCGACCGCCACTGAATGGCGGTTTATAATTTTCATGATCACCGCTATGATATGGGTATCAAAAGGCTTAACACAATTAGCAAATAACGTCATTCTAAATTCCATATGGTGAATGCCACGTCGGAATGGAGGAATACATCCCTCACACAGTGAAAGTTCCTAAACCAGGGTCCAACGGCTGGTTCAACAAATCGTGTGACACTGCTCGCCTACAGAAGATCAAGGCCCACAGAACCTACTTACAAAACCCCACTGTAGAGAACAGACAAGCCGACGTCGAGTCCAGAAACAAATATAACGAAGCGGTTCGCAATGCCAAAAACCAGAATGATATAAAAGTTAGGCACAGGGTAATGTCGCAGCGCAATGGCAGTCGGTCTTTCTGGACGCTGGCCAAGCAGATTGAAAAGAACTTCTCACACAGTAGCCTTTCACCACTTACGTGTCAGGATGGAACTATTGTATTCGACTCAAAGGCCAAGGCGGAAGTGCTAGCCAAGATCTTTGCTGCCAACTCCACCATGGACGTCCCCACCAAGTGCCGTCAATTCAAAGGGTTCCCCACACTATGCGGGAGGTAACATTCAGGCATAAGACCGTAAGACGAGTGCTCTTGTCGCTCGACATCAACAAAGCTTCTGGTCCGGACTTGATTCCTGCCATTGTACTGTTCTTTCGCGTCTCTTCCAGATATCTTATGAATCCGGCACCTTCCAAGAAAACTGGAAATTTGCTCATGTACAGCCCATCCCAAAAAAAGGATCTAAGACCGACCCTTACAACTACAGGCCTATAGCTCTGCTTTCTGTTGTAAGTAAAGTGATGGAGAGGTGCATAAATCGCGAGCTTCTGGACTACCTCGAACGTCACAGCTTGATTAGCGACAGGCAGTACGGTTTCCGGCACCAACGATCCACAGGGGACCTCCTAGCTTACGTCACGCAACTGTGGAGTAAACTCATCCAGTCTCATGGTGAGGCTCATGTCGTTGCTCTTGACATCACGTAAGCGTTCGATCAGCTGTGGCACGCTGCCCTCTTAAGCAAACTTCCATCCTATGGCCTCCCAGAAAAGCTTTGCAGATGGGTGGCTGACTTTATCTCTGGCCGCAAGATATCCGTCGTAATTGACGGATTCTCCTCTTCATCCCACAACGTCAACGCGGGTGTTCCCCAGGGATCGGTCTTGGCTCCAACACTGTTTCTCTTACATATCAACGACCTCCTTTCATGCACGATCAACCCAATCCTCAGCTTCGCTGATGACAGCACTCTACATGCAGGAATTCAGAGTGACAAGCCGATCTCTGCCGCTGAGCTGGAAAAAAGAAGACTAGCGACGACTTCTTCTCTGACAAGAGACCTGGAGGCTATCACTGCTTGGGGACGCAACAATCTTGTACAGTTCAATGCTTCCAAAACACAGTACTGTACTTTGACGAACAAAAAGCGTCCTAGCGCTCATACAGTTTCGATGGACGGTCGAGTTCTACCAAAGAGCCATTCATTTCGGCTGGTCGGAGTCCAGATCACCGAGGACCTGATCTGGCACGAACACATCTCTTCAATAGCTGCAGCTGCTGGGAAAAAGCTAGGCTATTTGTTTAGGGCTAAGAAGTACTTTTCTCCGCATGACATTCTCACTCTATACAAGGCCCAGATAAGGCCTAGCCTCGAGTATTGCTCACACATTTGGGGTGCTGCCGCCCCGACTACATTGTCCATGCTCGATGCTGTCCAGAGGAGGGCGGTCCGACTGATCGACGACTCTTCTCTAACAGACAGTCTCGGGACTCTTTCGCACCGGCGGGCCGTCGGCGATCTAGCTCTTTTCTATCGCTATACCAACGGGCTTTGCTCCTCAGAGCTCTCTTCCATGATGCCGCCGCGCGATGTGCCTGCCAGACAGACCCGCCTGACTTCGGCGTCCCATCCTAACCGTGTCAAACTTCGTACATCCAGAACTGGCCGATACGACCGCTCCTTTGTCCCGAGGGTGTCTAGATTGTGGAACAATCTACGGGAGGAAGCTTTTCCCAGTTCTACTAACCTTAGGCAGTTCAAAAATCGTATTAACAAAATTTCTTTGGGATCATCATAGAAGCCGCGGTGTTCCGGCATTTAGGCTTCTGCCTGCGCGGCTGTTTCGATATAAAAAAAAAAAAATGCCGCAAAATATCGATTTAGCCTTATATGATTTATATCTACCGACATTTTATGATATAAAGTTTTATGGAGTCATATTAATAAATTATATGAAAATTATATAGAAATTACCAAACCAGTTATTTGATCTCATGAATACTGAAAGGTAAAAATAAATAAGATAAGAAAATACATTTTCAAAAACAAGTTTTCATTTAGCTTATTAAAGTGAACTAAGAATTTCAAAATATTTTTGTTCAATTGGAAATATTCAAACGTAATGAAGCTCGTTTATCTCCAGTTCTCAAATAAAAGCGTGTTACGTTTTGACAGCAGGATGAAAAAAACGAATAATAAGCTTTTATTTGAAAACTTGAGATGAAGGACCTTCATCATCATTTAGATAGTTACAATTGCGAAAAATTGTTTTAAAAATTTTAGTTCACTTCATTAAGAGCTAAGCAAGAGCTTGTTTTTATTAATGTATTTTTTACTATAACTATATATATATATATATATATATATATATATATATATATATATAGGTGAAAAATTAAAGCTTCCGCCTTTTGTTGGGTACTTCTACAAAAAATTTTAAGCAAGGAGGACTCTTTATACTTTTTTATTCTCTCTAGTTTTCAATGGACTTTACCATCATCATCAGGAGCTGCAATTACATTGATAACAGTAGCAACAATAGTGTAAAATGAATTTAAATTAACTTAACTTACAGTAGTATGTGAGGATGTTGCTAATTGTTGTTTACGTTCAGTATGAGGGAAACACCCACCAGTAACATGATGAAAGCTGGAGAAATGGTACAATGGTCAAAATTATATAAAATACACACAACTGTGTGACAAGAACAAGTTAAAAACAGACATTTTTAGAACATGACAGCATTACATCGTGAAGCCACTTGATGATTGCACAAAATGGTGGGCATGGAATAATGAGTAAGATGAACCTTTAGACAGATGGCCGAAGGTTATCAGTGTCTGTGTAGAATGATGGAACGAATTCTTTTGTGGGCGTGTGCTACGTTGCCAAATCACTTCAGATGATGTGATTTTCAAAATGTGTTAGGTAATAAATTGTCAAACCGACCAGAAGCAGTTGAATTGACTATACTTTATTAATGGGCAATTAAATTAACTTTTAAAATTTTTGTCGAAGTACCCAACAAAAGGCGGAAGCTTTAATTTTTCACCTAACTGGTCTAGACGCCAATGACCACGTCTCAAGTTATATATATATATATATATATATATATATATATATCCAATGAAATGGTACATATTGCTGTATCGGAAAGACGTGCCCTTCCCCTTACGTAACCCACCCCACCCCCACTTTTCAATTGTTACAGGAGCACTCGCCCTCAGAACAAGATTGCCCCCTATCCCCTTCTTGCTCATCATACGTACGTAGTGTACCCAGATTCCACCGTACTCAAAGGCACACCGCGTTTTCAGTGGCGTACAATCGTCGAAATGACCAAGAGTGTTTCCTTAAAAGCTAAGACGGTCCAGATCGTGATAAGAATAGTAGTTGGCCTACTGAAAACATTTTCTAGTGAAAAGTATGACGTGGCAACCGTGTCGCCCATCAGAGATATTTCCAATCACAACCAATCACCGAAAGCAGTCGAGTTAATAATGAAGTCCGACTGTGGTGGCGTTGCTGATTAGTTTTACGTCTGTGCAAGGGGAAGCTTCAGGGAGGAGGGAGGATTGTGACTGGGAGTGGGAGGGAAAGTTGGAGGAGAGTCGAGGCTGGAGGTTTAATTACCATAGTCATGCGGGCGAGTTCCAGGAAATTAAATCGGCTTGCAGGCCTCCAATATTTGTGTTACCGACGTTTAAACAATTTAGTTTCATTACGGTGCCATAAAGCGACTGAATCGATGCCCATTCACAGGAACTATACAGAGAGGGCTCAACTCTAGCAAATTTCTGGATCAAGTGGTATTAATTCTAACGAGTGGAGAGTCTTAATAACACATCCTCTGTATCTGAACCAACAGAAACATTAAGAGTATTCAGAAATGTTGTTTTCCACATATACACTGCTTTTTAAAAAAGTCTCCTTACCCATTTATTTTTTGAATAGGTTAAATTAGCAAGCGAATTTGAGGTAGTAAAAGTGATGCATGGAAACTATTTTTTTTATACTTCAACTACCACGAAGGCCTAAGGCCTAAACACCCATTGGGTACCGTGGGGCTATAGGGGGATACAGCGGAAAGGGGGACGCCACACGGACTCTGGCGAGGGAACACGTGTGCATGCAACATACACACATTCTGGCTCCGCCTACGAGATCCGCCGGGTGGTACCTCCACGTTCGACAGTCAGAGACCGGCTACCACCTACGGACAATCACAATATCCATAGCCAAGAGAAAAATTTCTCCTGGGACGGGACTCGAAGCCGCACAGCGCACGGCGACTGATCAGGAGACCGAAGAGTCTACTACTGCGGCCACCGCTGCTGCCTAAACTATATATATATATATATATGTATATATATATATAAACTATATTTTACCTCAAAAATGACATCTTAAAATTCCAAAATGGCAGCTGGGTGCCAACTAAAAATTTTCAAATATAATGAATTATTATAAGATACTTTATTTAAGTGTAAAAAAAAGTGCCTTATAATCTTAAAATATCAAAATTACTATCTTTGGTGGCTGGCTGTCAAATTTGCGCGTTTTACTTCCAACATATTATAATCGCGACATGACATGTACTTCACAAAAACATATCACTTATAGCACATATCTTTCCGAATATGTAATAAAATAGGAAAGTTTCCATTTATTTATTTATTTCATGTTTACACTATCCGAACAGTCTATGCCGGATAGGACATTCACAGATATGTATCTAGAATGCAGGTAAGACAGTCATATACAATAGATTTCTAATTATCAAGAAAGACTTAACCTATGGCAAGAAAACATCTTTTAATTTCGCGCATATTACAGAAAAATATATCTACACCGTTCTTAATACATTCATAACTATTACACATTACATGAACATCAGAGAAAAGTAATACATTGCTTTTAGGTACAGTGAGGTAAAAATATTTTACATTTGCTCGAGTTTTAGCATAAGGTACATGTATAGCAATTTTACCAAGTAGGTATTTACAATCAATTATATTACTGAGTAATTTACATAAGAACATACAAGCAGCATAATCCCTCCGCTTTTCTAAATTGGACATATTCAATCCACTTAGCAACACATACCATACCATCCTCTCTGTACCACAGATATTTCGCAAACCGCCTTCGAATATCTTCGATCTTATTGCGATGCACTTCATAAACAGGGTACCGAATTAGTGAGCAATATTCTATTTTAGATGTCACAAATGAATTATACAACAGAATCCTGGTCCTTGAATTATTAAAATTTCCTGATTAGGAAGCCCAAGCACTTGTATGCTTTGCTGGTAACTGTATCAATGTGCTCGAGAAAAGTTAGCTTCGCATCAAATATTATACCCAAATCATTGAATTACTGACATGGTTTTAGCGGCAATTTATCAGCGGTGTAAACAAAATGAGTTGGAGCAAGCTTGCGCGTGATGGACATAGTACAACATTTATCCACATTAAGATACATATTGTTACTTTGACACAACGTGTTAAGAGCATCTAAATCATTTTGCAGTATGCAGCAGTCCCGGATGGTAGAAATTTTACAAAATATCTTTAAATCATCAGCATAAAGTAGACAGCTACTCTGCAGTTCACTAACAACGTCATCAATAAAAATGAGATACAGTAGGGGACCAAGTGCAGACCCTTGCGGTATATCTGAAGAAGGTGTGCTGTCAATGGAAGTATTACCTCTATATTCAACTCCCAAATATCTATCTGTCAGATATGAATTAAAAAAGCACAAAAATTGCTGACTCAATTCCCGCGCAGCTAATTTGTTCAACAAAAAGCCATGATCTAGTTTATCGAATGCTTTCGAAAAGTCTACATACACAACATCTACTTGTCCTCCCTCATCAATAGTTTCCGAACAAAATTGTTTGAAATATGCTAAATTAGTTAACGTTGACCTGCTTTGGAAGAAGCCGTGTTGGCTGGGTGAAATCCCTCGCTTAACATGGGAAATAATTATATCATGTAAAATAAATTCAAAAAGGTTGCAAACGTTGCTTATAATTACCACAGGCCTATAATTTTTAATCACTGATCGGTCTCCTTTCTTAAAAATTGGAGCAATTCTAGATGTTTTCCATACCAAATGGAACGTAGAAGTTTTAAGGGACATATTGAAAAGATGAACCAGAGGTTCAGCCATAATGACAGCGCAGTCCTTTAACAAAGATGCAGGTATTCCATCTGGAGTGGCAGATAATTTAGGCTTAATTTTTTTCAAAGCTTCAATAACCTGTTTGCTCGTAATTACTGGCAAATTCAATGGTAAAGAAGTATTGTTAGCTGAGATTGCAGGTTGAAAGCTTGTTGAGGTAATGTAAGTTGATTGAAAAAAATGTGCGAAAGCATTGACAATATCTTGAGGCATATCACGTTGGTTGTCATTGAATGTCATAGCGTTAGGAATACTTGTAGCATTTTTCCGAGACCAGATATATGACCAAAATCGTTGAGGATTAGCAGTTATGTTCCTTTCCACATTAGCAGTATATGCTTGGTATGCCATATCAATGCTTATTTTTATACTTCTTCGCAAACTTCTAAAGGTTTCACAGTGGATTATGTGTTCTTTTACACCTTTTCCATAAACGACGTTTCTTTTTTATCCTAGCAATTATAGATGAACTAAACCAGGGTGGTGAAGAAAAACTGTCGAAATTTGAGATTTTCTTCAATGCAATTCTCCATATTTCATTGCAAATTCAGATATTACTTTCCAAAAGAATGTACAAAACCGCTCAGCTTTGACAGCTCAGCAGTCAACCATTTTGAAAGATACTAATTTTATTCTAGAGAGTTATAAAGATACCAAAAACACCTTAACGTCACTTCCCATTCCATTTGGAAAAATGTTGCGACTGACTCGTACTAAGGGTCGTATCGTCTACAATTATTGTAGGACCAAAGTTTTGCATAAATTGGCCAATATTGAGAAAAGACCGTCGAAAGCTTCAATTCAAGCATTGCTTAGTGAACCACTCGAAAAACTTTGGCCAAATGGGAAACCTATAACAGAAAAGAAGCTAGATGATTTAGAATCATTACTAAGCCTTACACCCAAGGATTCCAAGAAGTTCTATAGGAATCTCGTCAGCGATTCAAGTATTGAGGAAGATATAGATTCAAGCAATTTCTTATTTAGTTTCGAGAATGTTTTAATTTGTGTAGTTTTAATTTTTCAATGAATTTGATGCTAATTACTAGAATACCAAAATAAAGAATCTTTCTCTAATGCGTTCGTTATTTCGCATAGCATGACCAAATAACATTTTTGTGTTGAAAAATGAGCATTATTTTTGAAAACAATATTTGACCAAGCGCCATTTCATTTCATTAGGTTTCAGGTATAAGAGTTTATGAAAACATGATTGCATACATAAATTTGTAATATCATTTTCTAGTCACAGAAGAAAAATCATTCACCACAATCGTAGCATTGATTTTCAATTAATTGTTAAAGTTTATTCATCCTCCTAAAAAACAGAGATTTGTCGCTTGGTCAAGTCATGCATAACGGCGATCAGGCAATAAGGGTGGGTTTCACCAAGGTTGTCAAATCAACAGTCCGTTATTCTCCACCTATAGGGCAACAGTCCGTTAAATACAACGAATGAGCTTAAAGTTCCAATCAACAAATACTGTCAAAGTATGAGATGACATCTTGTCATTGGAACATCACCAGCTTATTGAATATTCTGAAATTACATATAATTCAGTCATTAATTTAAAGAACTGTTTGATTTTTGAATTAAATTCATGTTTTAATAACTATTGTTGATTTTTTATTCATGTTTATATTATTTTCTTCAATCGATATGCAATTTTACTGATTTAACATCACCTCCCGTGTTTTTTTTCCTATAAACCTCTTGCAGATAGCCATTAAGCACCTACTTGATGACAGGCTGTACCAAAAAGTTCATAGGTATTGCATAGGTTCACTCATTTACTTGCCGTTCATCATAACCATTATGGCACCTTAGATTGATATTCCCACAAAACCATTCAGGTTTTTTGATATCCATACATCCATAAAGTTGAATATTTTTCGTTGTTCAGGAACTGAACAAACATCCACACTATATTCGCAACGATTAAGAAATTCCCAAATATATGTCTTAAAGCTACCAGCAAACCTAAAACCTGCAAAAAAACTACAAATTTGCCATATTTTTCTTTTTTCACGAGTACACATTCTAGGTTCTATTTATATTAGACATTATTTGAATACAGCTGATTATTGCATTTCAAGGAGTGACACATGTGTGGGATCTGTCAACTCTTGGTACCAGTCACAAAAGGTATACTCTGAAGGTTTAATTCCATGCTATTCAATGACAACACGGTGACTTGTGTGGTTGTCAGCGGCCGTTTTATGAGGGTGCGACAGGGTTGCCAGATTGTGCATTAATATCCCGTCTCACCCTCCTGGTCCCAGTGGAGTAAGCTCCGGCAACTGTTGAAATATATTCTACTATGCTTTATAAGAGTATTCGTGGAATTTTTCCCAAAATCGTTGCACAACACTTGGAAATGCAAATGAAAATTTAAAATTATTTCCATGACGCCGTAAAATAGCTCCGTACCGACGGGTTATACATCTTGACAGTAAGGATCTTCGATAGGATCCTATATTTAGAAGTATCAATACATTCCACGAGTATCGTCATCTTTCGATCCGGACTGTGCCAGAAAGAGTGACTGCCAGTTGGCTGCGACATTACCAGATCTTCAAATTTGTAACGTTAGCGTGTCGCACCCTTCACCACGGGACGTGATCGTCGTTAGACTTGGCAAACCTGCGAGTGACAGATAGATAACCCCACCAGTGAAAATGGCAATCAAATAATAAACACTAATAGTTTTTATGATTTTTTGACTTAAAAGACATTATTTGTGAGACATGTTCCATAATTTTTTGTGTATGTCCATAGTAATTGCATTATGCATTACGGAGATGTAGGGATTGACACGTCTTACACATATTATCTGTGTTTTAGGATGGAGAGGACAATGTTTTTATTGTTTTGAAGAAATTCATTAACCCATAAATTAATAAATGATTACTATTATGATGTAAAGGAAGATGAGGAATTGGATGGAGTGTATTTTATATTCTATTTTCTTGCAAAATACAGACAAACCCACACTATTCAACAGGTATATGTAATGATAACAGTATATTGAACTTAAAGAGACTGCCATGCATTAACAAACGTCCAAATCTGCTGCCAAATTTAACAGCTAGAAAATCAACCCATTATTTGCCGCATTCCCATTGGCTTTTGGAGATAACTGATTGTTAAGTGTAAATTTATAACACAAATCAAAATACATGCAGGTTGACCTGTTTTCTCTGTACAAAAGCATCATGTTGGAATCAAGAGGTGGTCTTGTTTATAATATAGTCGAATTCTCACGATTTTATTCAATATTTTAATAGAAATCACTGATATTCTGAGGCCTTTGACAGCTTCTGTCAAGTTGCATTTCGATAAGGTATTTTCCCATTGGTCCACAATACTAATGTTGGTGAAATTGGCCCTAAGAGTAACAATTAACGGCATTTTCGGAGGACTTTTGGCGTTTTCGGGACGATGGATGATGGTGGCGTGTCTGGTACATTGAAAACAGAAAACAGATAACTGCATGCAGGCTTGTCGCTTTGGAGGACTGGAAGTCCTTTAGGGAACGGGAATGCCAACTCCAGGTGGTCGAGAGCTTTGATGGTTTTGCGGAATCATGGCTTTGATCAATCTCGGACTATTGTAGTAACACTCTGTATATGAATATGGAAAAGAAAGGGAAGACAAAAGAAGTGTCACTGGGATGACAGTTAAATAAAACATATTGTAAATAGATGACAATTATACTTGAAAGAGGTCACCGTTGGGGCCGAAACGGCGTACAATAAAGAGTAATCATATGCGGTTTAATTCGTCCAGAGAAACAGGTTAATACGTATGCGGCTATCTACGAATGTTGCAATCAGAGTTATCTACTACTAGTGTTGTGAAGGGGTCAGCATATTTGGCTCGCTGTGTACGATAACGCTGTGGCCAATTTCCTCCCTTTGTGGGATTGGCATAATTTTATTCTGAACCAAAGCGCAAAGCGTAGGCATTTAGTCTGCGTGCGTGCACGTGTGTACATTGCAATCTAATAAAGCTAATCTGCATTAATTAATTGTTTTGTTAGCTCAATTGCTAGAATATGTGATTAACTCAATTTACCCATTTGCAGGGCTTACATTCACCTGGCTGCAAATTATACAGGGATGTGAGAAAGGTAGTACTTGTTTCCTAGAATACAGATACTCACAAAGTTTACGCTTTTTCAAGCTATAGTGAGTGTTCAAGCATTTTATAAGGCTGGTCGTATAATCAGAGGATTTAGAAATTTCCTAATGAAATAAAAAATACTACATATTTTAAGGGAAACATTTTAACTGAAAATTATGCCTAGGTGCGCAGATTCAATTTTTCCAAGATTACGTCATCTAGATGTCAACATTTCATTTCACGTAATCATACAGGTAGTATCTCTTCATCACATTTTGAACAACAAGCAGGCTCAACTCCGCTTCTTTTGCGCAGAATACTTTTCTTATAAGTCAGCGATATTCTTCGGGGCATTAACGTAAACGATGGTCTTGGGATACTCGAGAGAAACATCAATAGGTTTCAAATCTGATTACCGTGATCAGTCGAACAACAACATGGTGGCAGATATGCCCTCCAAGTTCTGTGTTGTAATGCCACTGATCGTGATGGCCTTGCAATATCACCAAGGCAAACAATCACAACATCCTGTGTACGCTCACGGACGTAGTTTAAACAAGATGAAGCCACTTGCTACACTACAAGGGATATTATAAGTCAACGAATAGATGAACCAAGCCTACAATTTTTTATCCTCCAAAACCTCAGTTTCTAGTCAGGTCATACAATTGGACTTGAGATACGTTAATTTTTTGACAGTTTTGTCATGAAGTTCGTATTTTTAGTGCTATTTTTTCAACATGTTTGCAGGTAATTGTGGTGCTAGACGATTCCACCACATGGTACTTCTAATCTATTCGAATTTGAAGCTATAAGTTATTTTCCTGAACTGTTCTCAGAAAGGTTGAGTTGTCGCTTTTGTGATATTGGATTGTCACTGTAACGGTTTCACCGTCCGATCGTATTTATTAAATCACTTCTCGATTATCATTTCATTAATCCCATCTCTAGCTCTTTTGCTTGGAAAATTTTCCGCTTGGAGCGCTTGATGCGGAGTTCCTGATCTGCGATCTTCCTCGCGCTTCTTTTTCACTTGAGCCGCCGATCGAACAAGAGCTAAAAATTTTCTTCTCTGTAGCACAAGGTCATATAGCACCATGTGCTAGAATTTTGTAGAATGTGTGTCCGTATAGGACAAAATGGTGAGTTTTATAATACTATACAGTTTTATTGCTGGATCTGCCTGTAGTTTATAGATAATCGATATGTAAGTGGTTTATTTCTTGTACGATTTTAAAATATCCATCGAACGTCATTTTCGACTACTTCGATCATTCGCCATAACTTTAATCAAATCGAGGTGGAAATCGATCCACATCGATTTTACCTCTGTGTGCGTATATATATATTCATAGTTCAGTGAAATTATAAGTACGTTGATTATGAATATTCGATATTTGTGTTTTTATATCAGAAGCATGTGGAGAAATTTTTGATGACCACCATCTTGTTTTACGCTTTTTTTTGCTATTTCATGATTTTATTTTATGAAAGGCATTTCCAATTTTCGGTTTGATTTTATCAAACTATGTAATGTAATTCTAACCTAGAAAATCGTTGGTTCTCTTTTGAGGCAGACTGAGATTGGAAATGCCTTGGCCATTAGGGCACGTTGCTAATGCACTCGGTTCTTTTTCAGATTGGGTCCACCCCCTTTCTCTTTCTCTTTCCCTTTCCCTTTGCCTTTGTCTTTGACTTTGCTTTTGCCTTAGTCTTTGACTTTGCGTTGCTTGGCCTATCACTTCACCCATGCATGTGCCTTGGCAGCGCCATCGCCTTTAAGTTCAACTTCGCCTACAACTGGTTTTGAAGCCACTATATGTGAGGTCACCCCTCATAACTGGGACCTCCACTTCAAGCACCTGGCCATCCTCGCTTCAGTCGAGTCAAAATGGACCAGCGAAAGATAAGTTGATAGTTTTATAGCAGCGCCAAAGATGTAAAACTTATTTTGTTCTTTAAAACTGTAAAATTGTAATGTAATGAAAATGCTTTTGTTGTTAAATAAAATCTGTTAAATTTTTGTGTTCTGTTTGTTCTTCTATCCTCTAGCCATGCCATGGTCGACACACAGCTACACGCCTGTAGATGTCCTCATGCCACCGACTGAGCTACCGGAAGCTAATGCTAACCCCCTTTCTGTGATTGTACAGAAAAGTTGGAATCTTTATTGCATTCCATCTTTTCTGGACTTTTTGCGGAAAGGAAGCGTTACATCACCACGAATACCAGAATCGACCCCTGTGGTTCTTTACTTTGGATATACCCCAAGTTTACGTTTCTACTCAGAAGAATATCACTAAATTGAAAACATCCCGAAGCTAGCAAAATTGAACCCGTTATGCCTCAGCGCGTTATACAGGGTGTTTGATGCATCATTTGCGAAATTGAAATGGCGGATAGAGGAGGTCTTTTTCTATCACCCCAGGTCCCTCAAACAGTTTTTAGCCCAACGGAATTAATTATGTAGATTTTTTAATTTTTTCAGTAAAAACTCCAAAATGTAATAAACAAAGTGAAATAAAAAAATAAAGAGTATGTCAACCAAATGATTAATTTATCTTAATGGGCGATGTACCAATCTTACAAAATCAACATTACTTGCCAGCAGCATGTAGTTTTGTATTTATAAACTCACAAAGGGTTACAAAGAAGAACAAAAAAATGTAAGTCTCAAGTTTGAATTTCTGTAAAAAAAACTAAAAGCGTTCTCGTTCTTAGAATTCTTTTAAAAACTACTCTAGTTTATCCCGATTCTAACGGTATCCACAAGTCACAAAAAAGTTTAACTAACTTATTGAATTTGCAAATTTTGTGTACAGGGTTAAATTTTTTCGGTCGGATAATAACAATGATTTTTTGTTTCTGTTGTGTCATTTACACGTACAGCGTAACTCAGGTAAAAAATTTTGTCTCCCTCGTACACAGCGGAGCATTATCATCTGTCTCTCTTTTTTACTAGTTGATCGGCTAGCCGACAGGGACGACGTTGGTCCAGGAAAATAAAAAAACGTGTAAAATCAAATTTAAATCATTTATTATTTTTTCTGTTTCACAAATCTTGTTCGAATTGTTGTCCTCTATTGCATATGCAAGCACGACACCTTTGTCTTATCTCGAAGGTTGTCGTACGTAGACGAATTTCTTGCCGAATCGTACCAAACACCTCTTCTATTCTTCGGATCAACTCCTCCCTTGTTCCAACTTCTGTCACGTAGACGTGTGCTTTTGCACGTCCCCAGATGTAAAAATCCAATGGACTTAGGTCTGGGGAGCGTGCAGGCCATGGAATAGGACCATCTCGTCCAATCCACGCATTCGGAGAAACATCATTTAGATGTTCCCACACAATTAGCCTCCAGTGTGCAGGACAGCCATCATGTTCGAACACAATTCGTCTGTCACCATTGAAAATTGGCACCTCATTTACCAATTCTGGCAACTTAGAGTTGGCAAATAATGTGGCCCAATCACATGATTGCCAATTACTCCTGACCAAATATTCACACTGAATCTTCTCTGAGCTTTGCCTCTTCACTCTTGGGTTCTGATCTTTTGAAGCCCAATGGTGCAGATTGTGCAAATTTAGTATCCCTTCCTTGGTGAATTTGGACTCATGTGTCCACAGAATACTTGTGAAATATTCCGGATCGTCCACGACTGTGTGCAGCAAGAAACGACTCGGTTGCCGAAGTCATTGTTTTCAAGACCTGCAATCAAAAAAATACGGGTAACATTAGTTTGCCGCCGCTGCATGCTAAATAAAAGCGATAAGAAGTTTCCATTGCAGACAGTTGCAACTATGATAAAAAAATTACGTACCTTGTACAGGAGTGTAGTGGAAGGCATGTTTATTATTCTGGCGAAGTACTTTCCACACTTTCCAGATTGAAATTCTCAGTGATGAAGCTACATTTCGGATGCTTTGAGTAGGATCTTCCTAGACAAGTGCCAAAATCCTCTCATCGATGTCAACATTGTGTCGCACTACGACAC
This sequence comes from Acanthoscelides obtectus, assembly GCA_963669975.1. Lineage (NCBI taxonomy): Eukaryota > Metazoa > Arthropoda > Insecta > Coleoptera > Chrysomelidae > Acanthoscelides > Acanthoscelides obtectus. The sequence continues at coordinate 39,723,970 of CAVLJG010000010.1, read as the reverse complement.
CTCTTGGTACATTATTGCTCACAGTACCGGTTTCTCAAAAGCGTCGATAAGTGTTTTGGAATGTGTGGCGAGTAGGTGCACGCCTGTTAGGATAGCGCTCTCCGTAGATTCTTTGCACTGCTCGTGCAACACAGTTGGCTTGTCCGTACACCAACAACATGTTTGCATACTCTTCATTTGTAAATGCAGTCATCATCAAAACAGAGATCAACGAAAACTGACAAAACAACAACAATCACAGGTCGAGGCACTACGTAGTTACGTTGTACGTGTCAATGACACAACAGAAACAAAAATTCATTATTATCCGACCGAAAAAATTTGACTCAGTACACAAAATTTGCAAATTCAAGAAATTATTTCAACTTTATTGCGACTTGCGGCATACCGTCAGAATCGGGATAAACTAGAGTGCTTTTTAAAAAAATTCTAAGAACGTGAACGCTTTTATCTTTTTTTTTTACAGAAATTCAAAATTGAAACTTACAGTTTTTTGTTCTTCTTTGTAACCCTTTGTGAGATTGTAAATAAAAAACTGCATGCTGCTGGCCAGTAATGTTAATTTTGTAAGATTGGTACAACATCACCCATTAAGATAAATTAATCATTAGATGGACATACTCTTTATTTTTTTATTTCACTTTGTGTATTACATTCTGGAGTTTTTACTAAAAAAAATTAAAAAATCTACATAATTAATGCCGTTGGGCTAAAAACTGTTTGAGGGACCTAGGGTGATAGAAAGGGAGGTCCCACTGTCAGTCATTTCAATTTGGCAAACGATGCAGCAAACACCCTGTACTAAAAGCGATGCACAGATTCCATAAGTGCGTGCAACGAAATGGAAATGGAAACGAAATGAAACATGAACTTTAAAAAAAAGGTGGCCTTCAATCTGACCTCAATTTCTAGTTCAGTGGGTAAAAATGAATGGAAAAGTATAGTGGGACCCCCAGCACACACCGCTTTTTCTTTTTTTTTTAAGGACATGCGTTATGATTTTCATTGTTTTTGTGCTTTTTCTCTAAAATTTGTCCATCGACCCTCAATTCTGACTTTAGATTCAGTGGAAAATAATACACGGAAAAAATATAGTGGGACTCCTAACCTAACATCACTTTTTTATTTTGGGCGCCTGCGCAATTATAATTTTACAATATTAATCTAGGAGATATTATCCATTTTGAAATCAGAAGTAAAAACTCTTCTTGTATTTCCAGAAATAGACTGAAATGCGAAGCTTTCTAAATGCCGTTTACCATAGTTACCTAAGTACTCAACTTTGACCTACATTTAACCAACTTCGCATCTCTTGCTCTTTTCTAGATACCAATGGTGATAATCAAACTTGAAACACCCTGTATAAATATAAGCAAAAAAGTATGAGCAACAGAATGCACTTTTGATACAAAAGCATCTGTTTTGTATCTGTGCCTACGTTAAAACTAACTTTCCACAACCGTCATCGATACTGGGTCTTCTTCAACGTTGGAAATTAATAGCAATGATATTTCTCCATAAAGGTTGGGTAAAATGGGTAAAATTGCCAAAAAAAAAGACAGAAGTCATTCCAGAATATCAGCATGATTTCAGCAAAGACAAGGGACTCTATTACTCATAGTGCCCTACCAAGATTATAAAAAACTATTTGCTTATCCGACAAATACGCGATAAAAACAATCATGTTAAAACAGAACTATATCACCAATGCTACGCAATACCACAGGGATCTATCCTAGTACCCTACCTGTGAAACTTATACGGTGCTGCCGGTAGAAAACATTGCAGGACAAACGATGTCACAATACGTAGATGATTTGTGCATGCTTAGCGCATTCAAACAGCAAAACACAGTCAACATGAGAGCAAAAAACAAAATACCGATTGTATTGAATTTGGACGAGCAAGAACGTCTCTAAACAGATTAAGTTTAACGGGAGTGTGGAGGGAACAGTCGTAGTTCCCGTCCTCAAATACGATACCTTGGGCTCAATCTTAACAGTAACACAGACGGCCTGATTAGAGAAAGAATCCTTAAGGTCAATGGAGCAGCTTATGCTCTGTCTCCAATCATTGACTTCAGCCCGGATGTTTCTATAGAAGTGAAATTGAAAATAATTTAAGCATGCATCTACCCGCTACCAACATACGGAATTACTGCTGTGTTTCCACGCAGAAGTAAAAGTGGCATTCTCAATTTAGAAAGGTATCTTAAGATGCTACAAAATGACAGTGTGGCAACACGCCTGGATCAGGTGCATACGAAATTTCTTAAAAACACAGACATATCAGTGATGTCGATTTTGAGCAAAGTAGATCATCCAATCAGCCAGTCAAGCCAGCGATGTCAAATTCAGCCATCAAAATTCAAGCATTCTGTGCATGGCATCTTATAATGATAATAATGCTTTGTCAAAAGGTTTTATCCTACGTTCCCCATTCTTCTCCTCGTACTTCACTGCTTTCCTAAGAAGTACATATTTTGAATGTATACAGAAGCATTATATTTTGTTTTTCAATGTTTATATATAAGCCAAAAGCATCGTATGTATCATAATCTATACAAAATGAAGGTTTCATATTTATTGAAAAATCACTCAACCTTCCTCTACAGCCCCATGTTATCCACTGGTATTTAGACTCAGCTTGATGAAGGCTCAGGTGTGGCAAATGGTTCGATATCTCCACTGAAAGTCCTTATGATAGCCAATTTGCATGTCAATTTTCGGATCAAGTTTTTTCAGAGATAGGTGCCTGCCTATAACGCGCACGTAAAGTGTGCTCTTTTTTCTCCATGGAATTGGCATTTCATCGAAATAAGACCTTTAATATCCGGCAAGTTTGGAAATGAGACTGCGAATCGCAGCGCGAAAACTAATTTCCATTCCATCCGTTTCGAAATTCATCAACATCTTTTAATTTGCCACTCTTGAGGACCTTAATTGTCTTTATTGGATTAACAGGTTATTAGTGGATTTCTCTTTTTTAAAGACTGCCGCACTATATCCAGCTGCAAGATTGGCTTTTCCAGCTTTCCCAACTCTGACAGGATTCGTTATCGGTCGCACTTTTCTTATTGCTCGCGTCGTGTCGTCATCATTTTCGCTCCCCCATGTAAAGTCAACCATATACGTTAAGGCATACCTGACATGTTGCCAAGTCGCCGGCAACTGACTCCTGCGACAGGCGAGGTCTACATCCTTAACGGTGCTCTCACAGTCAAGCAGAGTTTCTGAGGGGTATCGGGGGGGTGATAGGGAAACGCTAGTGGGACGGCGTTGTGACAAGGCAAGCGCTCTACGTTAGAAAAGGATAGTAATACGCAGAGGTGTGCTGTTCGCGTGCCTGGTTGAATTTGCATATTGCACAGAGTAGGATTTGATTTGGATATACGATCTAGCGCACGACTGTTTCCCTATTTTGGCGCATAGTATACTCAGCCCTTATTACTCTTATTACCGTTATTGTATTGTTGTATTATCGTTTTGTTATTGTTGTGTTGTTATTGTTGTGTTGTTATTGTTGAGTGTCTTTCTTATCAAGGTATCAAAAATGAGCAATAAGAGAAATAAACGTGGCGTCTCGAAGAAGCCGCATTTAAATACGCACAGGAAAAAAAAACGTTTTCCAGATAGAAAGGTAGGTACCAAAACAATTATGCATTTTAGCATTCATTTTGCCAATAAAAATTAGACTATACGTAGTTACTATTATAACTATATTTTATATGTTATTTTAGCTTAAAAATGACAGCAAGGTTTCGCATATTTATGCATTCTCTAACAGAGACTGATGGCATGGATCTTCAAATTCAGGTGTGTATACCCTTTTTTTTAGATTTGCACCAGAGGCTGATATCATTTCTGGCAATTCTGATTAAAAATGCAGTAAGTTTACTTCATGACGTCGATAATAGTATTGTAGAGCAGTTTAATTCAATCATAGCTAAATTCATTGGGGGTAAACGGATTAATTATTGGAAGAAGAGATCCTACCAAGGAAGATGTGCTGCAGCCGTAGTGAGCCACAATACACAGCGACCTGTTTGTGTGATCCAAAAGCGGCTACTCCCTAGTTTCAGTCCAACCTCTTTGATTGCTAAAGTTGAAGAAAGGAGAGCGCAAAAAAATCTGAAAAGGAAGCTGAAACCAAGGAAAATTAAAATCAGAGATAGTGATACTATGGGGAATTCTGTGAGAAGCCTGACATGAGCAACGAAGATATAGAGGCTGCCAAGGTAGAATTCTTGAAAAAAACTTGCAAAAACCGACTCCAAAATTTTCCAGATCGAGCAAGCCACAAAATCTCAGGATTGCAATTTGTGGCGTCTTCATCGAAGAATGAGGTTGACTGCGTCTCGGTTTGGTGAGGTTTGTAGAAGAAGAGATACAACAAGTTGCAGAGCTCTAGTAAACGCCATAATATACCCAACCGAATTCTTTAGCAATGCATGTGACTATGGAAAAAAGCATGAAAGCGTGGCAAAGGCGATGAAATAAATAAAAAACATGAGTGGTATTACCAAATTCAAGGGCAGCTACACGTTGCACAAAGAGAGTACTGTGTGCTTGGTGTTTGGACCCCGTATGGTTTGAAAACAGACGTCATTCAAAAGGATGACGTTTTCTGGAAAAATGAAATGGAAGAGAAATTGAAATTCTTCTACATGAACTGCTTGCTCCCAGAACTGATCGATCCCAGGAAAAGCAGAAATATGCCAATCCGCGATACCGATGTGATCTTGAAGGCACAAGAGAACCGTTTGAACAAGAAAAAGAGTTCTTGAGAATTGGCTATTTTTACCAAAATGGAAGAGATTAGCATATTACATTGTACGCCGTTACTAACCCCTTCGTGTCGGCAAATGCGGTGTGCAGATCTCGCTTTAGCAGCGCTGTGCGAGATGTTATGCTAATCTCTTCCATTTTGGTACTAGTACTAGATGTTCACTATTTATTGTATATTATGTATATATTGTTTATTTAAATAAAAGTCAATCGTCAAGCTCAATAGCACGTAGCATCGGCTAGCTTTATCTAGTCTGTTAGATGGCGAATATTGAAATCTCACATTGACACGTTAAGCGCCACAGTAGAATCTGAAAATCCAGTCCACTGGGCCAAACTGTTATTATTGTCAAATTAGCTTGTTTTAAGTTTCGGTTTAATATTTTGACTTGACTTTTTTCTCAAATCCTATGATTTTTCCCCTTTTTTGATTTTTTTTTCTGAGGTACTAGTTGTATGTCGCGTGGCCCACAGACCAGTCGGGTCGCGTGGCACATAAGTCGCGTCGCGTTTTTTGCAAGTCAACTTGCATCATGTCGCGCGTTGAGCACTGTTTCGTGTCATTTATTATTGAAGCGTTGTTGGTACTGTACTTCATCTTGTCCAAATTGCTTTAACAGGTGGGCTGAAAATTCCGTATCGTTTCAATGAAAAAATATTTTTTTCGTCAAAATTCGCTTTTATTATTCAACATAGTTGCCTTCAAGGGCTATACAGCGATTATAACGTTCTTCAAGTTTTTCGATACCCTTCCGGTAGTAATCCTTCGGCTTGTCCTCAAAATAGGCTTCAGTTTCGGCGATGATTTCTTCGTTGCTGTGAAATTTTTTTCCGGTGAGCATTCTCTTAAGGTCTGAGAAGAGGAAATAGTCGCTTGGAGCAAGGTCCGGAGAATACGGTGGATGGGGGAGCAAATCGAAGCCCAATTCATGCAATTTCGACATCGTTTTCATGGACTTGTGGCACGGCGCATTGTCCTGGTGAAACAAGATTTTTTTTTTCTTCATTTGTGGCCGTTTCTTGGCGATTTCGGCCTTCAAACGCTCCAGTAACACTATATAATAGTCGCTGTTGATAGTTTGGCCCTTTTGAAGATAGTCGATGAAAATAATTCCTTGCACGTCCCAGAAAACAGAGGCCATAACCTTGCCTGCTGACTGTTGCGTCTTTCCACGTTTCGGAGGTGGTTCGGATGCAGCCGTCCACTCGGCCGACTGGCGATTTGACTCCGGTGTGTAGTGGTGGAGCCATGTTTCATCCATGGTGACGTATCGGCGAAAAAAATCGGTTTTATTGCGCAAAATCACCTCCAAACAGGCCTCAGAGTCGTCGATGCGTTGTTGCTTTTGGTCAAATGTGAGATTGCGCGGCACCCATTTCGCACAGAGCTTTCGCATATCCAAATATTCATGAATGATGTGACTGACACGTTCTTTTGATATGTTTAAGGCCTCAGCTATGTCAATCAACCGTATTTTGCGGTCTCCCAAAATTATTTTGTGGATTTTTTTCACGTTTTCGTCCGTAACGACCTCTTTTGGGCGTCCACTGCGTGCGTCGTCTTCAGTTGACATGTGACATGTACGAAATTTAGCAAACCACTTGCGAATGGTTGCTTCGCCCGGGGCAGAGTCCGGATAACACTCATCAAGCCATTTCTTGCATTCGACGGCACTTTTTTTCATCAAAAAATAATGTTTCATTAACACACGAAACTCTTGACTTTCCATGGTTTTCAAAAATAACAAAAGTAGCGTCACTCTCGATACGATAACTCAAAAACTAATGATCCGACAGCTGTCAAATTTTGACAGGCATCTTTTGAAGGTTGGTACTAGCTAAGAAGCGTATGGATTTTATTCTGGTGGCGCCATCTCATAGAAACGATACGGACTTTTTAGCCCACCTGTTACTGTTTATAAATTATTGAATACCAAATTTGTGATGTCGCATAACGAAGCGGAGCAAAAAAGGCTTGAACAATTGGGTAATGAAATACTATATGAAGAGAGTGGCAGTACTGAGTTATGGGGGATGTATACTTATCTGATGCGTATTCTCCAAGTGGTAGTGAATCAGATAGTAGTTGTAGTAATTCCATATTTATCTGTATTACTGTTTATTTATACCGGTATTTTGTTTATTCCTGAATAAGACTTTGTCAATCTGTTTAGTTTATAAGAGTTCCTCCATATTTGTGTTCGTTAGAATATCGACATTTACCATAACTTACTGATTTGCTGTGAAATTACTTTATTCATTTTTGAATGAGAATGTCTGATTATTTTATAAGATTTGCTGTTTGTTTTAGATTTGTAGAATATCCTCTTTTTGTAAAACTCTATAAACAACGTGTTTTTTAATGTTTTCATTTCCAATTCAGTATAATTTGGTCCCTCAGGCCACGGACTCTTGGTTTCCGTAAGAAAATCACATCAGCATGGCACACGTCTTACGTTACGCGGCCAAATATAACTGCCAGCAGTGAGACATATCATGTGTGTCACGAGGCCCAAAGCGCCAAATGAGGTGCGACACACGCATTATATCTCATGACGCTTATCGTGTTAAGTTTATTTTACGATACTTCATAAGGTTAAAGCTAAACAGCAAGTGACATTTTATTTGTGTTAAATGCGTTCACTATAATTATTATTTTTAACTAAAAAGATTACCGCCTCCAATGACCCTGGAACCACCTGGAAACTTTTGGTCACAAAGTTCTGTATTTTACCACACATGTCAAGTCTTTTCATTTGATATGTAAATTGGGGGTTTTGTACAAAAATATGTAACTCGCAATTTCAAAACGGCGGCAATCTTGGAATCAAATTTTTAGTGAAGTACTGTATTCTACAAGGCGACGACTCTTATTTGAGATATTAGCAAGTATGCTATCCGCCATTTTTTAACGGCCGCCATCTTGATTTGAAACTGTTTTCGTATTACTGTTTTGTACAAGTGCTTCCATTTGATATCCATATTGGGGTGATTGAACAAAAATGATTTTTTGTGGTATCACCTCTGAAGCATGGCCTATTGTATAAAAAGAAATGATCAAAATCGATTAAAAATTTCCCCTCTTTCATTGAAGTCTATTAAAAATATCACTTACTGGTCCGATGTTTATCTCGAACGACCGACGTTAAAACTGCTACTGTTTAACTTGGGACAACAAATTATCTGAATACGTCCTTTCTTAGTCCGTACATACCGCCGCGTTGCTTCGACTGGCAGCACGAGATAGTGGCTAAAATTCGTGTAAAAGCCTATTTGCAGAGGTTTTCGCGCTTCAAAATTGACGCTTTATTTTTGAATATTTTTCAATGAAATTTTCACAGTGCACTAAAAACAAGACTCCACAGGGTGCTATAGAGCCACTTTTTCGTTTTTTCCTCTGGGTTATTTTTAAAAAAATCGAGAAGTCGAACAACAATTATCTGCACTTCCACCCACCATAACTCCTGAAAAAAATTTTTTTTTAGAAAAGTGGCTCTATAGCACCCTGGACAATTGTCTTCTGAAAATACTGTATAAATTTTATTCAAATATATAGAAAAATGGAGCGTCAATTCCGAAGCAGCTAAACCCTTGTAAATGACCTGAAACTCACTGCGTCGGAGCCGCCTTAATCAGTTATACCTACCGGTAAGAACCTAGGATGCCTATTTTCTTTGATTACCGGTACAGGTATAGAAACATGCTCAGTTGTATGGCATACACGCTCTGGCTTACCTCCATAGTTTAGATCTTCAAGCAAACCTGTCATGTATGTACACCATAGCGTGTATGGCTGACTTAAGGGCTTTACAATGTACTTGTAGATCGATAGGCATATAAGACGTACAATATTTCTAGGGTAGGAAGTACATACAAAATATAAAAAAAGTCCAATAAATATGGGTTCAAAGAGGCTCCCTTACCGATATACAGGGTGGTTAAGTACTATTTACGAAAATCAAAAAAAAATTATCTACGGTGAAGATACCGAATTCAGATTTTAGACGTTCAGTACACATCATCGGCAATAAACGCAGTTTTCCCAGCCCAGACTAAATCAGAAAATAATTTGTACGGCACTGGTCTTTCCGGAGAAAAGAAGTGCATTTAAAAAAACACCATTCAATTTTCCATAAATGTTTTCTCTTAAGGAATTCTTTTTGGAGATATTCAGTTTTAAATATTTATTTTTTTTATAGATAAAGAAACTTCAAAACAAACGAATCGTTTATTCCAAAAATAAATGAAGCTAATAAGAATCAAGCACGGCTACAATAAATATTACATTTGTTACAACTATTTCTAAATTTATGAGGACACAACATTGAGAGCAAAGAATAATGGCCGATAAATGTTATAACATCCAACCTATAGAAGGTCGATTCAACACAAGCCCGTTCTCGACGCCACAAAGACCATCTGACTCTTTGGAAAATACCTGATAGTAGGAACTGTATTGAAAGCCTTCTGTATACCTTGTCCTAATACCTCGTCCTCAGACTTCGTGTCCGAGGTTCCTAACGATTCATGGTATCTTCTTTGTTGAGCTCAATCCGAAATACTGAATAATTTTGAGAAAACAAGGCTGATAATTCCAGAACCAAGATAATAAAAATCGTATTAAGATTGATTGGTTCCACAATTACTTGTTGTGATATTAGACAAACAGAAGAATCCTAACATGGATAATACCAAGAGAACTATTCAATGTCAACCAGTGGCGTCCATAGACAGCGTTTATGGATTGGTAAGCTTCTACACTACAGTATATTCAGATAAGAGATAGACCGGATGTAAACAAAAGGTTCGGGTGATTTTCACGCTAACGCCGCCGTCTCGACGTAAAACAGGAGCCCTCATTGGTCAATTCGCAATTAAATGCCTATGCCGAGCGGCAGAGCAGTAGTATCAAGGCAGAGTCACATTCAGGTTCAGACGTGTTACGTATGTCGTGTGCATCATTGCAATTTGATATTTCTTTGGACGTTTTCGTTTGTTATCTTATTAAGTTGTTGAGTTTGTCGTTGTTATTGTTATACCTTGTTATTGATTGTTATTGTTATCAACTGCTTGCGCAAAATGCCCAGTAGTACAGATACTGCCGATGAAGTTGTAAACTCCTGTAGTCCACCTAGGAAACGCTCTAAAAAAAGACACCTGAGTGCAGAAATGAAAGAGGTCATTTTGAATATATATAAGATCGAGCGCGAGGAGAACGAGGCATCAACCATCAAAGAAATTGTTGTGAAGGTTTCTCACAAAGTTGGGGTGTGTCGCGCATCAGTGTTTAATGTGTTAAGACAATACAAAAAAAATCACACCTTTTCTGAGCCAATGACCAGTAAACATCGCAAAAGTATTGTTAAATCATTGGATGCAGCTGATAAGCATGCGATTAGGAGGAAAGTGCATGAATTCTTCTTTAGGAATGAAATACCTACTATAGATAAAGTACTGCAGGAGGTAAATGGAGATATAACGTTGCCAAATTTCAAACGATCAACTTTCCATGCGTTACTGAAGCATTTAAATTTCAAATGGAAAAAACGGGGTCGTAATAGTTTACTACTGGATAGAGAAGAAATTGTGCTATGGAGGAGGGATTATTTAACAAAAATTGGGAAATATAGAAATCAAAACAGGAAGATTTATTACCTTGATGAAACGTGGGTAAACGCAGGACACACTACAAGTAAAGTATGGGTTGATGATTCTGTAACTTCATCCAGGAGGGCCTTTCTAGATGGACTGCCCACCGGATTAAAAAATCCAGCAGGTAAATACGAGTAATAGACAACAATCGGATGTTTTTCAAACCTTGGGAACAAGGTTCTAAACATTAATTCCAGGGGGCAGATAAAACATATTACAAGTAACAAAACTTTTATAACTTTCGATAAAATGCGTGGATGTTTTATTGTCACTTTCATTTGTTAGAACTTTTTTAAGCCATGTTTTTATGTGTTTTCGATATTTCAATAATTTTTTAATATAATCTTAAAATATGTCGAATATTATAAACTTAAAAAAAGTTACTAAGTTTTATATTGTGTACCGTTCCTAATATTTCTAATCATTTTAATTCATACTTTAAGCTTTATAAAGTTATAATTTGTTAATATTAATATTTGCGCGTATTTCAGGTTCCTGATCATTCATTTTTTAAAGGTTTATAACTTTAAATTAAATTGTGAAGCGCTGAGTAATCATACGACGTTCAATATTCTTTCTTTCAATATGACTAAATAATCCCAAATATAGCAATCTGATACTCATGTCTCAATGTTTTTTCGCTTATTGGAATAAATCTACACCAGTTAGTACTTCGATTTCCAGGTAAAGGGAAAAGGCTCATTATCTGCCATATTGGCAGTGAGGATGGATTTGTTGTTGACGGTCTGTGGTGCTTTGAGTCTAAGAAAACCACGAGGAAATGAATGGCGAATCGTTTGAACAGTGGTTAACAAAAATTTTACCGAACTTAGAGGAAAACGCAGTAATTGTGTTGGATAATGCGCCTTATCATTCTCGAAGAATGGAGAAGGTCCCAACAACGGCTTCAAGGAAAGTTGATGTTCAAAATTGGCTCCGCTCGAAAAATATCAACTTTGAAGAAGCAATGCTGAAAGTACAATTATTAAGATTTGTCAAGGATCACAAGGCGGAATATCAAAAATACGCCATTGACGTCAAAATAAAACTGTGCTCCGTTTACCTCCATACCATTGCGAGCTCAATCCCATTGAGCTCATATGGGCAGAGGTTAAAAATTATATAGCTAAGCACAATACAACTTTTAAATTTTGTGACCTCAAAGGACTTTTCAAAGAAGCACTAGAATTAATAACAGCGCAAAAATGGGAAAACTGTATTAAGCACGTGAAAGACAAAGTTGAAAAGAGAATGTGGGAACTGGACAATATTTTAGAGGAACAAGTCGAGCCATTCATTATTGACGTTGGTGCTTCAGGCAGTAGCGATGATGAAAGCTCATCAAGCTCATCTTCCCAATAAAAGATGTCGTTCATCAAATTCGGTAAGTTCTAAGTAATTATAAAGCTACTGTATTTTTTAATTAATTATTGACATTTTTGAACCCATTTTGGCAAAACCTATTCAAGAATCTACTTTCTGACAATGTTCAACCATGCACATTTTTTTACGTTTTGAACGTTTTAATTTGGTTACATATTTACCTAGAAATCAAAAAATATACTAATCAATATTCTAAAAGCAATTTTAAGAGATATACGATTATTTTTAATTTAGGCTAATTTAAACGCCATTTTGAGATTATATTCGACTGTATTTCACCAAACATCAGGCGGCATCCGAAGCTGGAAATCGAAGCGAAAATTTTGAAACCCTTATGTATATTTACATCATTATATATTTCTTACCCCACCCCCACATGATCCTATATCCATCACCAATCGTATACACATCGAATTGTGCTAATTTACTACAAAGTTACGCAAAGCAGCATCTACTATCTAAAATATGTACTGTGTGACTCTCAATACGTCCCTGCCGAATGTTACAGCGTTCGATGATCACGTGGTCTTGTTTATGTCCGGTCTATCTCTTATCTGAATATACTTTACTGATTGAGGAATTAATGTTGTAATGAGGAGCCATAGCTTTTTTCACATGCCATTTAATATCAAAACTTCACGGAGTTTTCGGAATAGAGGAGGCTAAAACTTTTTATAAGAATATTTTAGGATCTCGGCTCAAGTATTCAAACCTAAATATCTCCAAAACGACTGATCTAACAAAAATTCCTCATGAAACATAATTTATGGAAATTTGAATGGTATTTTATAAAATCCACTTCTTTTCTCCGAAAAGGCCAGTCACGAAGAAAATATTTCCTATTAGGGGTCCAAATACCCCAGTTTCTACGTCCCTGCTTTAGTTTGGGCAGGGAAACACCGTACGTTTATTCCCGATGATGTGCTCACTGAAAGTTTAACTCATAACTCGGTATCTTTACCCGCTCTGTAGATATTATTTTTTTTCAATTTCGTAAATAAGACTTATCTCTGTAGGGGAGCAACTTTGGACCCATACTCTTGGGAACTCAATCAATGTGGGGAGAGGGCGCATATTTTATCATTTGCCTCAGATCGCTCAAAACTCTGAAACCGGCCCTGTAAGTCAATTGACTCAGGAGCCACGTGAAGGAAGTCGCCCAAGTTTTCATGATATGCTCTGAAAATACGCACATTTGTAATGTCCTGTATGGTTTGTCATTTAGGATTTTCGGGCTGTTGAGCCGTGGTCGGGTTGTATTTGATCCAGAGCTTTCGGCTACATCTGCGGTAGCCATCTTCAGTGGCGCTGCCGGCGGGAGCGAAGCGAATTGCTCGGCTTGGCGGGGCGACTGAATCTGATCGGTCAACTGGATGGGCGTGCGGTTTTATAGGCGATGGGCGGACTGAAGACTGAGCTGTCTGGTGGGGGTACTCTGGGCCCCTGAGTGACGTGGTTCTTGCGCTGTGTTTTTTAGAATTGGGAACCACGTTTTGTTTAAAGCAAGGCCTTCTCATTTTCTATTGAAATTATCATTGTGTTTGTAGATTTCAATTGCTTCTTTGTACATTTGGGCTGAGTAGTGGGTGGATGTTGACAGGACTTCAGTTTCGTCGAACAGAACATTGTGGCCGTCTTGGAGTGCGTGTTCGGCCACCGCTGATTTATCAGTGTGTCCCAGTCGACAGTTTCTTTCATGCTCCTTGATGCGTGTTTGGAAGCTACGTTTAGTGGTTCCTACGTATACTTTGCCACAGGAACACGGTATTCTGTATACGCTGGCACCGCTCAGGAGGTCCCTAGGGTCGTTTACTGATATTAGGAGTTGTTGGATTTTATTTGTCGGCTTGCAGATGGTCTTGACGTTGTGTTTCTGCAGCAACCTTCCTATTCTATCCGTAATGCCTTTAATGTATGGTAGGAAGGAGACTCTCGCAGGTGGTTCCTTGTCTCCTGCCGGCGAACTGCTTTCTTATAGTGAAACCTGTTCTATTTGTTCCCTGCGATAGCCGTTTGCTTGTAAAACCATGTTAACGTGATCCAGTTCCCCCTGCAGGTGTTGAGGTTCGCAAATTCGATGTGCCTTGTCTATCAGATTTTTAATGACACCTCTTTTTTGTCCAGGATGATGGTTGGAGTCCTTGTGTAGATATCTATCGGTGTTTGTTGGTTTGCGGTAAGCTCTGTGACCCAGCTTTAAGTTCTCTCGTCTGACCACCAATACGTCTAGGAAGGCCAGTTGAAATCTACAAACACAATCATAATTTCAACATAAAAGAAGAAGACCTTGGTTTAAAGAAAACGTGCTTCCCAATTCTAAAAAACACACAGCGCAAAAACCACGTCACTCAAGGGACCCAGAGTACCCCCACCAGACAACTCAGTCCTCATTCCGCCGATCGCCTATAAAACCGCACGCCCATCCAGTTGACCGATCAGTTTCAGTCGACCCGCCAAGTTGAGCACTTCACTCTCGCCGTCAGCGCCACTGAAGATGGCTACCGCAGATGCAGCAGAAAGCTCTGGATCAAATCCAACCCGACCACGGCTCAACAGCCCGAAAAACCTAAATGACATTAGAATTAGCCGTGAAAACCTTCATTCTTCAATCCTGTATGGTTTGATTACTAGGTCCACAATCACACTGTCGGAATGGCATTTCACCCTATTTGTGGAAGAAGCCGCCGTAGACGACGTGTTCTGTTGAGACTTGACCATGCATTTCGAGGATTGTAAAAACTAGGTGGTACTGTCAATATACAAGGCATTGAGTAACGTCGTTCTTATTCTCTCATATACATGATTCTCATCTGATATGCCATTAACCTTATGGCTACATCTACAGATTGGAGCACCATGAGTCAACTCCAATATGTAAAGGCTAAGCCAATGAGCAATAGTCAGCAGTGATCAGCTTTTACGGTTCTTGACAATGATGATGACAAAGACAACGAACGATAGTTATGTTATTCCTGTTATTAGATAGGCAACTCGATATATGATAATTACTGATTATCGCTATCAGGTTGTATAGATATGAAGCAACTGTGTTTGAAGTTCTAATACTGCCCCAGACAAAATTTACAACTTGAGGGGAAAACAATGTTACTAGTTCGGTTTGGGTGGCAAGTAGGAGGTAATAGGGGGTCGTGCACAATGGTTTTAACAAAAAAGTGTGACGGTTTAGAAAAGTTTTGAAAACACTGATCTAATTCTATATACAGACTGCAACAAAAGTTTGTAACGCATCAAATATCTGACAAATGACTCATCTATTTTTTTTAAAAATTGGTAGGTTTACGTATGAAACGACGGCGGATCCGCTGATGATATCCGCGATATTGTCAAATCTATAGTTTGTTAGAAACTGATAGCAACATTCGTTTTTCTTATGGAATGCTATACATTTTATTCGATATTTGTATTCTGCGAGAAATTCTGAATAATTTTTATTGAAAATACTTTAAACCTCATAGTTTTCGAAATAACAATAAAAGGTTTTTTTTTCACCTAAGCAATGACCGGTATGTAAAATAATTTCCTGTCTTTTCTGACATTGGAAAGTCCATTGAGTTTCGTAAGTAGAGCTAATAAAATATATGATTTATTTAACTAAAACCAAGAGGATAGAAATTCTAATATTGATTAAAATACGTAGTGTATTTGATATTCCAGGGAAACAAGAGAAAAATTAAAATTCGTTCAAGAACTATTCATCATTACCACCAATGTGAAGAAGCTGCATATTTGACCACTCTAGTATAGCATATCATCGCGCAAACTTGATTTGCAATATCTATCGAAGTTTGTAGGATAGAATTCAGAATTAACTATATCCATAAGTCTTCGAAATAATACCCGTTAAAATAACTACGCAAAAAGGGGTTCCCCGAAGCAACGTAAATACCACACAAAAATTAGATATTTAACCATAATCTCGTGAATAGAAGATCAACAAATGATGTATTGCAAACTTCTGGCTCCTTTGCATCAGCTTAGATTTTTTGTGATGTTTGATGCTTTCATTTTGTGGTATTGTTTACTTCCATTTATGCCAGTTAATATTCTGATAAGAGTATACTCACGAGTGCTTTATATTTTTTCAAGGCGTATATACTATCAGATGCTCAATCTCAAGATAGTGGTACCATATGCAAGGTCAAAAATTAGGATGTTAACTAGTACCTAAGTTGAAAAATCTCAAAAATAAAGTAAAATGTGGATGTTCCTAAAGAACTATATACAGTTTGATAAAATAAAATCTTTATCTCTGCAAATTCCACAAAATTCACAAATTTCCTTTAAAATCATAAACTAAATAACTGTCCATATTACGTTATATAATTATTTGGCCACAACCTCTGCCATCTGTGATTTTCAGTGCGAACGAATAAGGGGTGCACTATACGAAGGCTAAATTCAGCAGGTAATAGAAGGGACGCTACGACCCTATTTACAAAGCTGAAGAAGGTATCTTCGTATCCCATAACACCAGAAATCGATTTAGTATCGCCATCTATAGGGTGGTGAGCAAAATAAGGCGTGCATTGGCTTTTAAGGACGAAGGATCCCTTGTTGTAGATAGCGGTGTAGCAGGAGTAGAATTCTTCCATAGCCTCAGAATAATGTAGGTACCTAAAATGTATGGGGTCATGCTTGGCCATATCAACTGAAGGCTTACAATGAAGAGGGCAGCGCATATAGACATTCCAGGAAATTATGCACTCTTAAATACATATGTGGTTTCTCTCCATCTCTGTCTAAATATTTTTTACTTTGTTATGAATTATGAAAATCTATTGCATTAAACTGTTTTGAAGTAAACTCTTACATCGGCTCTCACGCCTCCCACTTTAAAATGATAAAATGCAATAACAATAACAAACTTTTAAATGAACAATTATTCTAAAATAACTCATATACGTAAGCAAATGTGATAAAGTGGTCTGATGTTCTTTATCTCTTAAAATTTTCTTGTAACGAATGTCCTGTTTATCTTCGTAACCTCAGCTTTTCTGCCACTATAATATTTTCGGTAATGTAAAATGTCACAATTGAAATATTTTTTCAAACTGAGTTAAATCTGAATGAAATGAAATGTGAATTGATTCTTTTCAACGTGAGGTGTTTGGGCGATTCGAAAGGAAAAACACCTTTGATGGAGTATCCGAATCTAAGGTAGATCAACAGCTCCATTATGATGCAGTAAATCAAAACATGAAAATGTTTATTTAGCCACTTTTAGGGTCAAACATACTCCTCTATCTCCGCGTTTTGAGTCTTATATAGTCACAAATAAGTAAAAGTGCTGACTGTCATTAGTTTTTTCAATGACGTTTTTACATATTACTCGAGAAAAAAAGCCAGAAAGAAACGACATTTTTTCCATTAATTTCCGCTCAACAGGCGCATACATGAGGCTCGCAGGATTTGCCTCGTAGAGGGGAGGACAAAATGCAACTTGTTGTGAAAATGTACCAGCGCCAAAAGATTTTGAAATACGGCGGCGTACCTACCGCAAAGATTTTTGAACAGCGAGGGGTAGCATGCTTTCTTGGGAAGAAATTGCTGTCTTAAATATGATTTGTCAAGGTAATTTCGAGACCGGCATGATAATTTTGATATAGAAATCAGTTAAAACCAGAGTGATAGTGGGTGTACGTAAAATAGACCGAGATACTTTAAAGGGTGACTACGTGTTCAAAAATTTGAATAAAACGTAACCCATAAGCATGGGTAACGGAAATTCAAAAATCCAAAATCAAGATACAGGGTGATAAATTTAAAAAAAAAAACATTTTTATTAATAACTGAAAAAATATTTACTCAAATAGATTAAAATTATTAGGTTCAGTGGCGTCCCGGTGGGCATCACAGCGTATATATAATATATAAACCGTTTTATTGCATGTCACTGAACAAGATTGCTTTATTAACTTTGCTAAGAGTGCTTTGAAAAACAAAAATAAAAAAACAGCCTCTTAGTACACCAAATATTATTGGCAAATATCAACAGAATCGACTAAATAATTTTTATGATATGTATTAATAAAAAAAAATGTATTTATCATGTATCTTGAAAACTCTGCATTTTCGGACCCATGTTTGTAGGAACTTTTTTTCATATTTTTCAACAAGGAATCGTCCTCTAAAATATCTCTGTCTATTTTTCGAACATCCTGTATCTAGAATTTGATTTCCATGGACGGAAATTCAATTTGAAGCGAATGTGTTGATAGCTACGAGTATATCTTATAATATCTAGAGGGGCGCTATTTTGGCTGGAGGCGGAGCCAAGAATGACACATTTGTAACATATTGATCCAAGTCTGGCTTAAGTTCGACACCCTGTATACATGAGTTGCAATATATCAATTAAGAAGGAATCCTTAGTTCCGCCCTGTAAAACGTTATTCCTGACGATTTTTTGGTGGCATTCCATCACGGCGCAAGACACCATATGTTTATTTAATACATAAACGCATGTTACTTTGACAGATTCTACGACGAAAATGTAGGCCTGACCTCGTGACTCAAGACGTTGCAACTTATATATTTGAAAACCTTCCACCATGGATTTATCAGAACCACTGATTAAAAGAAAAACTACTTCACCCCATTTCACTTTCTGCCCCCCAGGGTCATCAGCTTAGAAATGTTGAATGACAAGCGATATCGAGAAATGGCTTGTTTAAACGATCTTTCGAAGTCCTTTATTTTGACAACTGCTTTTTCGATTCGTTTTCAAGGAAATTAGAAAAATCTTTGTTTATCTTAATTTGTTCAGATAGAAAACAAACGCACGAGAAAATATCACTTTTTTTAAATATTTGTTCAAAATGTTGCCCGTTATTGGCCAAACAATAATATAGGCGATGTTCAAATTCCTGACGGGCATTTTCAAAAACATGTTGTGGGATATCATGGCAGATTTCGATGATGCGTTGACGAAGTTCATCCAAACTTTCAGGTTGGACAGTAAACACAACGAAAGTATAATGACCTCAAATCAGGGGATCTAGCAGGCCATTCTATACCTGAAGAACATAGTTAGGAGGAGCGCCGTTTTGCTGGAAATATATTTCAGCCTCATCAAGTATAGGGTTTTCATCCTCATCGATTTGCGTTTCAATGGTTTCAGTGATAAGCGGATGTGATGGTATTTTCCAACATACCCAAATAAATGTTGCCATTCAAATTCCATTAATAAACAATGGCCCAAACACTTTGTTTCCTAAAATGCATACCCATACATTAATGTTTTGGGGGTAATGGGTATGCCCTTTTACAAAAGCATGAGGATTTTCATTACTCTGATACATGCAGTTATGCTTATTAACCAATACATTTAGATAAAATGTGCATTCATCACTGCAACGAATGGTATTGTCAATAATCGCTGCAGTTATTTTTTCACTCAACTCGCCTATCGAAATCATCTTTGGTTAAATCTTGCAATATTTTCATTTTGAAAGGATGAAATTTATGGAGTTTAGTAACTGTGTGTACAGAGCCTAATGAAATACTAATCGCAGCAACAATTTTGCGTAATGAAGTATTAGGATTTATTCCAAAATGACCCAAAACTTCAACTTATGCAGCTGCATCCAAAGCTCCCCGATGATCACGTTTTTTATTTGCAACAGATCCTGTTTAAGTAAATTCAGTGTGTATACCATTTTGAAAGTAAAATCTGAATCAATAAATTAATTTTCACTATCTCAAGATTGTCACAAAGGTAACTGACAGGAAATTCTTTGCCTTAGCAACAAATAACCAAACAGTATAACAATAAATACACTTCGCCCAGGATATCTAAATGCGAAAGAAAATTCGGGTTGTTATTTGGTTGTCGCCATGTCAAATCTTCAGGAATGCTGTTTATGTTGATAGTTTCCATTTTTAATATATAAACTAATTGTACATTTGGCAATATTTTGAACACTAATTGAAATAAAATTGCTATTTTCGTGTGTTTTTGTTTTCTGTCTGAACAAATTAAGGTAATAAAGGTTTTTCTAATTTTCTTTAAAACGAATTGACTGATTTCAAACAATCAAACGTAAAAATAAAGGCCTTTCAAATAAGCTATTACTGGGTACCCCTTGCCAATAAAAATTTTTAAGGGAACGACCCTGGGGGGGCGGAGGGTAAAAGCGTTTGAAGTAGTTTTTGGTTCAAAAGTTGTCCTCCTTGACAAATCTTTTGACATGTCTCGGCGTTTTTTCTTTTAATCAGTGGTTTTCGATAAATCTGTGGTGGGAAGTTTATCAAAGCAAGCACGTAGGCAGAAACCTAAATACCAGGGTACGCGCAGAGCTATACGTCTGCTGTCGATCTTAGATCCTTTTTTGGTACAGGCTGGATATGAGCAAACTCCCAAGCCCTGCAAGGTTGTTACGTAAAAAAATCGGTGAAGTGTCATCTTGTGCACTAGGTAGCCGCTGGTGTGCTGCTAATTCATTCCGCGCCTACTACAAGTGAGCATGAGGTGAAAGTCAGCTGGTTCAAAGGTGACATTTCATAGGAAAACCCACATAACTTCATAAATAATCGATATAATGTCACTATTAACGTTACGTAATAGGGGTGCTGGATTCGTAAGGTATCTGAAAGAGACGCAAAAGCAACTTCCGCTGTACATTTGTTTAGTACACTAGCAGGAACGGGATCAGGACCAGAAGCTTCGTTGATGTCGAACGACAAGAGCACCCATCTTACAGTCTCATTCCTGAAGGTTACTTTCCGTACAGTGTAGGGAGCTCGTAGAATCGAGGACAGTTGTTTGTTGTGAGACGTCCATGGTGGAATTGGCAGCAAAGATATTGGCAAGCACTTCTGTCTTAGCCTTTAAGTTGGTTACCATCGTTGTATCTCGGCACGTAAACGGTGAAAGGCTACTCTGTGAGAGGTTCCCTTCGATCTGCTTGACCAGCAACCATAAAGACCTTCTTCCATTGCGCTGCAACATTACTCTGTGCCTAATTGTTTCATGGCGCTGGTCATTGGTATTGCGAACGGCCTCGTTATATTTGCTGCTTGGATGGACATGTGTGTCTTGATCTTCTGTCGACTAGAGGTATCGCACGGTTTTTTGAACCAGCCGTTAAACCCTGGTTATAAACTTTCATTGTGTGAGGGATGTATTCCCCCATCTCAACGTGGATAAAGTCAGGCATTGATGAACAGACGACCGACGCATTCAAGTGAGTAAGACAAACATCTCTACAAGGAAGGCTAGAAAAAAGTATGTGATCACATCCTATTCACCATGCCCGTAACGTCAAATGTTGCAGCCTGGGCGAGTTTCTGCTGCCACAGCCGGTTCGGATTGAAACCTGACCTCTATAACACCGTGGTCTGAGTTGCCCAGGGGAGACAGGACGGCAGTGCTGTAAAGGGCTGAAAACGGGGTCACAAAGAGGTACACGAGACTACTGACGTGTGACGAAACCCGGAGGAGTAAAGCACGGTTCATTACAAGTCAGGCCAGTCATAGACTAATAGCGAGTTCTTCAACGGCATGGGCGAAAGTTCGTTATGAGCATTAAGGATAAGAAGCGCATCTGAATCCGGGTGACTGATGTTCAAAAAGTTCATCTTGACAGCAAGGTATTCAAGTAGGGTTGCGTTCGTAAATTATTACAGAGTGCCCTTTGTACCTCCCTGTACCAATTTCAGTGTACATAATCGACTATTCGTCATTTTTTTGTCTGGGCGGTCCGTAGGACCTTTGCCCATTAGTCAGTGTCTAATGGACGTTAGTCGAATCTGTCAATACTGGTTGCCCAGAAACCAGACAATGTCAAGGAAAAAGAGAAAGGGAAAGAGGAGAAAAATGGAGAAGAGCAAAGAAAAACAGAAGTGTTTAGTTTAAGAGAAGACACCTAGGCTTTTTGACCTGGTACACGGATTAATTTGAGGTGAACTAAACAAATTTTGATTCGGTTTTGTGAGAGTGTACTTTTAAGTTTACTTAAAGTTCGCGCTAAATTTTGATTACAGTGCGAGCCGTGGCCTTCCACAGAGTCGCGCAATAGAGGGTTGCTGTGTGATTGCGCTAGACTATAACGTCGCTGCGCCTGAAGTTTGACATAATCCCTCAAGTAAGGAATGTCAAGGTCTCTGCGTAGTGTCTCGTTTGAGACACACCATGGAGCGTTGCAAATTGTTCGCAAAGTTATACTTTGCAGTACTTGAAGACTTTGCATATGTGTCTTGGCAAGAAAACACCAAGCCGCATATGCATAAGTAATGCCTGGTCTAATAATCATTTTATATAGGCAAACTTTGTTTATCAAACTCAATTTGAAGCATCTACATAACAAAGGATATAGTTACCGAATCGCAATTTGGAATTTTGTTTTCAAGGCTGCTGTATGTTTCTGCCAGGTCATGCCTTTATCAAGGGTGACACCGAGGTACATGGTTTTACATGCCGTCTACAGAAACCTCTGCTGGGGGGCCGCGACGTTTTTTGGTACAATAAATAGCCTGCGTTTTCGACTGATTAATTTTAATCAGCCACCGTTCCGCCCACTCTAGTACTTTTTCCACCGCACTCTGCAACCCATCGTGAACCAGATCACCAGTACACGACTGGGCGACAAGTACAGTGTCATCAGCATAAAGGTAGACTTAACAGTTGCTGGGGCAAGGGACATCATGGATAAAAAGCGAATAAAATTTTGGTCCCAGGACCGAAGCCTGAGGAACATGTACATAATTGTTTGACGTACTTATTCCATTCGGAGATAGTACAAAGTAGTCCTTTTGCTTCAAAAGCGCACTTTTCTTCTCGTGCTCAAAGTCTTGCGAAGACGAGTCTTGTCAGCTGTCATTCTCATGGTTCATTGTTTATTTACCTTACTTGGTTAACAAAACGTGCTCAAAATTGGCAGAATATCCATAGCCATTCCTATAATGAATACAATTGTCGCAGAAAACGTTGTTAAAAATTAGTCGGCTGTCATTACATTGACTTACGTTAGATGCGTTTGCTGAACTAAATATTACATTCCATCTGAACAACCGCTTACAACGTTGTTTCATATTTTTCAGCAATTATCGGATATTCCATTGCTGTGCACGGAATTACATTACCAAGCGATTTACAAGTCATCCCAGTGGTGTCATATACCCTAGAGCAGAGGTCGCCAACTCGTCGATCGCAAGCTACCGGTAGCTCGCAAAGGCAATGCTGGTGGCTCACAACATATTTTGAAATGTTGTAAGAATTATACAAGTTTCCGCAAATTTTGTAAATTCTCATAATAAACATAAGCAGCGGCAACACTGCGGTGAGCGATCTTTTCGAGAACGATCTCGATTACTTGGAACGGAATAAATACGCAACGCGCGGCGACAGTTCGCTCAGTTTAAAACTGAGCCGCACAAAGTCCAGCGGTTGGGTTAGAGTTGGCCCGCAATCAAAAACCTTATGAGCAGTAGTAAGGAGATGAAGACATACTATTTCCATTCGGAATGGGAAGAACAATATTTCTTTACAGAAGTTACACGTAAAAATCTATGTATGTTATGTAATATATACATCTGTTTCCGTTGTTAAAAAAGGGAATATCGAGAGGCCCTATAAAACTGTACATTAAAATTTTGAAAAGTCATTCCCATTACGTTCAGCAACCGGAACGGAAAAACTAAAACAATTAAAAAATCAGTTAATTGGACAATAGACAATGTTTTTAAAAACAATCGACAAAAGTAATGCTGCAACTGAAGCATCATACCGGGTGTCCCAGATAATTACACTAAAGAAGAAACCTTATGAAGTCGGGACAATGATAAAGCAGGCGTTTTTAGAAGCTGCAGATTCATTATTTGGCAACTTTCGAAACAAATACAAGGTAGTGTCTGATATGAAATCTATGCAACTTTCTGCTAATACAGTGATGAGTAATGAGCAATGATATAGTTTTATAGTTAAGAAATGACTTCGATAACTGTGCTTATTTTTCACTGCAGCTGGATGAATCCACTGATGTGGTTTTTAGTGATTTTACTATTAAAGAAGATCTTTTAAAGTTTATCCCACTAAAAGGATTGACTAGTGGGCAGGACTTGATTTGTTTCTTTAAAAATATTATTTCTTCTGAGAAAATTCCAATATCGAACATTGTAGGCTTGACAACCGATGGCGCTCCAGCTATGGTGGGTCGTGATAAGGATTTCGTGGGGTTATGTCGTAAAGATGAAAGTGTTCCGCAATTTCTCTGTTACCACTGCTTTATCCATCAGCAAGCATTATGTCGACATTTTTTTAAACTAAACAACATTCTGAAATTGGTAGTAAAAATTGTGAACAAGATTAGAGCTCGAGGGTTACAAAGAAGAACTATCCAAAACCTTGGCCGATGAAATTGACTGTCATTCGGGGAACTACTTCTTCACTATGAATTCCGATGGCTAAGTAGGGGACGAGTGCTGAAACGTTTCGATGATATCATATCTGCCATAGTTCAATTTTTCAAACAACGTGATGAGCCGATTCCGGAACTGGAAAATTCAATCTGGCTTAGAGATTTTGGTTTTCTTGTGGATATTACAGAAAAATTAAATGAACTCAATTTGCAGATGCAGAGAGGCATAGAACTAGCAGAAATGATGTCTGATATAAAAGCGTTTATCTTAAAGCTGGAGTTTTGAGAACAAAACTTAATCGATAGCGATACCAGGCATTTTTATGTTATTTCAGAAAAGATATCTCAAAGTCCATGAGAACCATATGCTAGTAAATTCATGTAAAAATAGTTTCTAACTTGAAGGATAACTTCAACAATCGTTTCAACGGTTTCAACGAAATTGCTATAGTGGCACAATTTGTTGTTTCACCCTTCATGCAACTTCTGTTACGCAGAATTTTTACGAAGACATCGCTGCGACAGAAATGGAAGTGATTGCGTTTCAAAATGATTTAGCTTCAAAATTATTAGTCTCAGATCAAAATGTGTCCAGACTTCAGTAAGTAAAGATAAATATTCAGTTGTGTGTCGTGTTGCCTTGAAAGTGAAAGCGTTATTTAGTTCAACCTATTTGTGTGAATCTTATTTTTGAAATATGAAGTTTAATAAAAACAAATACGATAATCGACTTACAGATGAACATTTGGATAACTGTATTCGAATAGCGGTATCAAATTATAATTAAGAAAATTGTCAGTGAGTCTGAGTGTCAGGCATCTCATTGCACACGCATTTTTCATCTGGACATGTTTTTGTTTAGAATAGTGCGTTGCTTTTCTTATTTTTGCCATTCTAGCTGACGAAAAATTTTGTTTATTTTTCAAACCCCTACGATTGGTACGAATGGATGTAGTTATGTAGTATGTTTGTATTAGTTATTAGTTTATTTAAGTTTATTAGTATGTATTAGTATTAGTAAAATAGACACATGTATGTCGCATACAACTTCTGTATAATTTCATTTAAGTTGGCTTACATTGCTTACTACTAAGTAGCTCACTGTATATTCCAAAATTATCAAAATAGCTCAACACACTGAAAAAAGGTTAGTGACCACTGCCCTAGAGAACCTTGCGTACAATGACTAACGGTATTTCTCCAATGGGACCCTTCACAGAGACCTTGAAATCCCTTATTAATAGACTACATCAAACAAGAAGCGCAGCCACTTTATAGTCAAGTGGAAATGCATAGCCACCCTTTGTTAGGCGAATCGGTAGACTACAGAGTCGGACAAGATCATAAGCATACAAGGTCGCTACTGGCATTGTGAACAAATTTAAATTGTGTGACTTTAGTACAACCAAAATTATATTTTTTCTTCAACACACAATCTCTAAATTAATTTTAGATTCAATTAAAAATTCCCGAATACTAGTTAACAATGCCAAGGTACCCTCTAATTGACGCAAATCTTCTCTTCTTTCTCTCTGAGTTTGACTGGCATCTGAGCAACCAGACCTGACAATACTTTAAACAGGAGAAAAGGTCCTACAGATCGCTCTGACAGATAATGACGAATAGAAAGATCCCTGAGGATTCTATATTGATGATCTGGAACTAACAAATATAAGTGATACTATAGCCACAACGAAAGTTTGAGCCGACATGAGAAAAGTATTAAAGAAATAAATCTCCAATTATTAATAATTCTTACCGAGTCTGTATATATGCTAACGTGTTAATCAGTTCAAATTAAAATCATCAATCATGCATTTTTACAAAAAGATACCAGATGTGTATCGCCTTTCTCTTTCAATATGCAGACAACTGGTCTGATAACGAAAATCTAGTTATATGCCATAAATATTTATAACAAATTAACAAATCGGTGTACATTAATATTCCGTCAACATTATAGTTACATTTTAATGAAGTCGCCGTTACGATGCAATCAACGTTGCCAAGTCTGATAAACGTGTTGAATGACTCGTGTGATTTGTCTAAGTGTTAAACATGTAGTAGTACCAATCTGCATTCTTTTCCACATGCCTAACCTATTAATAGTTATGAAATAAAATGAAGATAAAAGCGACTTTGATGGTTCGTTAATTACTTATCCATACCAGGAAAAGACTTTATGAGAGCCAAAAGAGACGTTTTGGTAGTTACCAGTAGTTATTTGAAAACAACAAAAGGCTTACTATAATTTAGAAGCACATCAAATTTGTAAGTGGCGATTATCAATGTTGTCACTTGATTGTACATAATATATTTGTACTAAGTTTTTCAGTAGACCATATCCGCTTTTTCGGTTTCCGTCTGCATCCACACGAATCTAGACCTAAACCGTACCGATAATTGCTAAAAAATATAAAACAGCGTTGTATGCGGTTGGTCAGATAGAAAGTAAGATTTATGTCAGCAAATACATCTAATGTTTGCCTAATCAATCGCTGCAACTTTCCTCGATGCGCTCAGAAGTTTGAAAGTATTTTACGAATGTATCTCAAGAAATTTAGTACAATACATAACAGGTATGAAATAAGAAACAAAAAACAGAAACATTATGTAGTGGTATAAATGTATACTACATAAAACATAACCTAGAACTGGACAACATGTATACCCTATTTCATGAATATCCATCACGCTTTGACGTCTACTGAGGTGTACAGCTGATGAGCAAATGACGTTTTTGTGTTAGTCTGCAACGTTGCCAATAATGCATCGGGTATAAATCTAGTAACACTTGTTTGTGGCGTTTTGTTTTTTGTATGCAAATGAACTTTTCTAACTAAAAGAGCAAGTACAAAATGAATCTGTAGCGTACAAAAAACCAAAACAAAATTCAGCTCTGTCTACCTGACCTTGCCGGATCCGTCAGAATTTTGTGTCCTGTGCTGATATTTTGAGATATTACTAGATAATTAAGTGTCGTTCTATCGTGATGGATACTCGTGAAATGGGGTATATCTAAGAGGACGACCTCCCCAGATTATGCCTCGGGAGCTTTTTTATATCACTTGGCAATGTAATACCGTACACAGTAATGGAATGTAGATTGACGGATGAAATTTTACCCTGGAATTTTGTGCAATTTGATTTTTAAAACATCTAAATTATTACAGAGGCATGGAGTGACACTTGATGACAGCTCACTCATGGAAGATAATTTGTATATTCAGAAAATTCTGAGCGCTCTTTGATAATCAAATAAGCACAATGAACCATGAGAACGACACGTGACAACACTCTTTTTCCGGGATGAAAAGTTCACTTTTGACGTTCCAGAAGGATTACTTTATTCATTTCTGAACGCTTGGATGGGGTACGTCAAACAATTACGAACCCTCAAATTGTTACATAGTAGTACACCCTGTGACAATGAACGCTGCCCTTTTCAACCATACAAGCTAGTAGTTAAATTAGGAACAACAAATGTAAGTGGCATTATTCGATTTTTTGTGTTTGTTTTTCTGAAAATCTCTAAAACAATGATATGTTTGGCAACATCGGGGATGGTTTTAAGTAGTAGAAGCTTTAATTCCAATTCTGTTCGTTAACGGAAACAATGCTGATGCAACAAAAATATAGAAATAATCATTTTTATAGACAAAATTCAGATGAATGAAGAGACGTAGAGGGGGGATCCCGTATGTTGACTAACATAGAGTCATAGTATAGGAGCTGGTGGTCAAGCTTTAATGGTACGTTACATACTTTGGTGGAGAAGTATGACATTATTAATAGAGCAGATACTGTGCGCCTCAGGATATAATGTGCGAGGACAATAATGGTTTTCTCCATCGAGGTACATATAATCCTTTTCTCACTAGTAGATACACTTAATGTTCAGGAACACCATCAAATGAAGCCAACGTAATGTATCCATCAGATAACGGTGCGTGGGAGAGGGAAATAATGATTCATTTTCTACTCATTTTCAAATACTATTTACTAATTTATTAAGTAGCTGTCAAAATAATATGCTAAATAAAAACAGTAATTTCAGTTATAAAATAGACTCTGCATTTATTTATAGTAAGCAAAAAATATTAGTAATATTCAAAATGTATAAAGGGTTTAATAGCAATGACAATTTTGTGCCCAACAAGCCAAATATCTCCATGGATGCACGTATTTATTATTTACCTGAGGTTTTTCCATTATCATTATTTAACAAAAATGTAACTTCTCCCTAGAAGAATGCGATAAATGTTGGCGCTTACTCAGATTAGTAGTGAAAAATAGTGCATAGTATCCTAAGATATATACATATACGTAAATCAAAAATCATGAAGTTTTATACTCATTTTTCAAAAACTTAGTTTGATGCTCATTTTACAAGTACTTGGAAATGTCTTAGTTTTATTTCCATTCTGAAGAAGAGTAGCTGCGTGCTTGATAATTATTTATCACTTGTTCTCGAACATTTCGGTATATGAAGCTTAGTTAGGTTATTTTAATTTCATTAATTACCTAGATGTATTTTTTATCATTATTTGCATAGCGGGCGGCTACTTCTCAGTGGGCATTGCGGTCAGTAATGGTAGCTTTTTCGATTAAAACTGAATACAACATGCCTCTTTGAACTGGGCCTAGAGATATTCGACAATTAACTGGAGTGTTAATGATTTATTTTGAAATAAGAAATACTCTAACTAAGCGTGTTATAAGTTGCATCACAAAAAAGAGCGATGGCTTCAGAAACAATTTTTTTATATGGAAAGATAAAGACAGCACAAGCCAATCTCAAGAACTTAAAACCTAATCTCACACTCAAAATATTTATTGATATAGTCACGTCATATATTCTGTTATGAATTGTAAAATTTTTATTTACATGACCATATTCTGCAACCATTTATTTGAAAAGAAAACAGAAACTTGTGTGGGTCGGCGCTACCTTCAGTACTTGATTCAAAAAACATTATCCAAGGCACTGTTAGGAAATAAAAGTGGTCAGCAAGCCAATCTCGAAAAGCCTATAAATTTTATCTACTTAGTCATTACTGTTGCGTTTCAAAAAAGCGATGTGAAAGCATCAGCAAGCTCTCAAAGTAAAAATATCCATTCTTTTTGGGCTTATTGTACAAATACAATCCTTACAGTACCCAATCCAGCAGTCTAGTGCTCTATACCAGTTGGTACAGTTTACCTATCGATACTGTCCAAACTTCCTCGGTTCTAATTTTGGTTTTCCGACTCTTTTGTGATTTCTCCATAAGACATATAAAGCTGATTCTGTTCCTTGTCCGCGTTGTCTGCAGTTTAAGCCTCCATCATATAGCCCAAATTTGGCAGGTATTCTTTAAAATACCTATCCTTTACAAATACTGCATAGATTATCGAGAATATCATTCCTGGTTTTGATTTTAGCAGCAACATTCATTAGATATTCTTTAAATGTCAACGTTGTGTTTAGTGTGACATCCAGATATTTCGGGAACCGGTTGTAAGTCGTTGATTTTCGAAAGAAACGGGCTGAATGTTACTTTTTAAAGTACTCCGGTACTAACAAGAACGAAATCCTTTTTCTTTTAAGATATTCTTCAAGCTCTGTTTATATAAAGTCGAGATCACGAAAGATGACCACTACGTCATCATTTTAGTCGGTAGTAAAGACAAAGACAGCGATTTGTGAATATTTTTAATGAAGTTTCAGATATGTTAGACAGAGACAAACATAATTTTATTGTCTATACAAACTGTATTGCTAATTTGCATATATCCGACAAAGATAGAGGATGTTCTCATGTTGGATGATCGATCATATTTGAAAGATGAATAGTTAGGTTATGTTAAAGCAGGTTAGGTTGTTTTGGAATAATACTTTGGTCTTTGGTGTTCCTGTCTCAAGGTATTCTACTCATAACAGTTTTTTTCAAAACAAAAACTCCCCACTAAAATTATTATTATGGTATCACTCAAAACCATGAAATAAAATGAAAATAAAGATAATCAGTGAAATAACCTAACTTCGCAGAATCATAATATAAATGTTCCTGACATTGTGATTTTATCATCGACGTACGTCCATTGATTACTTCAGTACAATTTATGGTATGACATAATAGTCATCTTTCGTGACTTTGACTATAGTGGTGTGTTTCAAAAACAAATCCACATCAGTATCCTCAAAGCAATTCAGGTTAGAGGTATTGAGGTGTAATCACTCCTCAAAAATCGTTAAGCATCTGTGACATCATTGACCCTTAGTGGTAATCACTTATGCTGCAGTGTTATTTAGACTTAAAGAACCATATGACTAACCAACAACCATCATGTCTTTATCTGAAGATGAAAAGCTCCAACAAACAGATATATTTCGAAATATTTATCAGTACAAAAAATGTAGTTACAACAACAACAACGAAGCAAACAATTAAAATGTGGAAATCAAAAGCAAGAAGAAACGATCTTGACGTTCATAAATAATACAAACACATCAGTGTGGCAAATGATTTGATAAAAATTTCGCAATTAGTCGCCTACGTGAGCGAGACAATTATTCATATGTCATTTTGGAAAATTACTAGTATGTGGGATTACCACGTGATGATTTAATTTTTATATACGTTTCTTAAACAAAATCAGCAATTTTTTTAATATCCCTCAACGAAAGATCTAATGAAAACTCTGTGTTCAGGTAAAAAACGTATTTTACTTCGCCATCTTGAAACAACATTTTAGATGGCTGTATATTTTGTTTCTCGTAAGATAGACAGTCTGGTACCTTTGAGATGTCCAAGGTATCGCTTCTCATCATCAAATATATCGATGCAGCATTAGTAGCTGAAAACCAGTTAGTCCATACAGAGTGATTGAAAAACACGGAACACGAAAAGTTCATAGATACCAGGATCCACAAATGCCCCCTTATTAAAATACATTTAAAAATCCTTGAGAGATTATATATCCGAAATAGATAAAGATATCAACAGGAAAATTTATATATCCAGCAGCACCAGTATCCAGTATAGACAAAAAAAATTGGTGACAGCTGTACTAGGGTCATAGAAACAGAAGGGAAAATAAAAACACTTGCGACACAACTGGAACTCTTGAAGCATCTATTGCATTCGCACGTGGTCCCAAGAGTTAAAATGAATATGTACATAGAAGGCACGAGCATTGTAAGTTGTAGGTTATTATCAGATTAAATTTTCCATTTCCTAACCAGTACTTTTTAAGCCTTCATATATTATACTTAGTGTAGATCTATTTAGCCTTAGCGGTCTGTGATTTGACCGAAAAAAAAGTTATAGATAGATCAGCCGCTAGTTTAGTTAAGTTATTAAGCCTTAGCGGCCCATCTTAAATTATCTGTAGTGTTGTATTTCAAAATCCTTGAGTTTTGAGTTTTGGATGTAATGGCCACGCACAGGTTATCCTTTAGTGGTTAGTACTTCCTCTGATATACCATATTCTATGAGCACAATCCATACTTCACTTACATATATGGAATCTCACTCAAATCCTTATACATCACTCATTTGATAATTAGAATAAAAAAAAGGATTTTATTGTGTTACGTCATCGTTAGTATATAAGTATTTTCTGTTTTCCTTTACCCGCGCACAAGGGCCACCCTTCTGCGGGCTCTTCATTTATTTGTCCTCTATAAAATTCTGTGTAATGGTTGTGTATTTTGGAGACAAATAAATATTACCACTATTACTATTTAGCTAGGGTATTCGATTTTACATAAATTGTCTCTTCTGAGTAATTTTTGTCTTTTTGGAAAAGAATCGGTTTGAATATTTAAGGTGCAATAATAATTATAAAAACCGTTCTACTTTGGGGATTTTAGTAAGGTTTGGCATTAAATATTGTTCCTAACTCATCACGGTATTATATATTGTTTCACCAGTAGCGTAAAAATATTCGACCTACTGTATTTCAGTAATGGGACATTATAGAACAGATTTTGATTCAAACTTTTTATATTATTATTGGCTATACGTTTGATCCAGAAATAATGTTGTTGTTATTTAGATCACCATATCCTCAATGAAATATATTGAACAGTATAGTGGAAAATGCTATTGTGATTCTCTTATGATTTCAAGAGTTTCATACTGCGCAAGTGTATATGGCACAGCTATAATAAAAATTGATAAAGACAAGTTACAACGGCTACAAAATTATTCTTACCGTTTTTCTCAAGGTATATGGAAATTTGATCATATAAGCAAAGAGTACAATGAACATGGAGAATCTCAGAAAATACCAAAGTTTACGTTTGGCCCATATCATTTTAGTGAATAAGAAACCGGAATATATTTAACATGAACTCAACAAATTTGAAAATGTCAATAACTTGGCTATAGTTGTATTCACCCTTCTTGGTTTTTACGTCATCAACGTATTACGAAATAACTGAATAGATCGACTCTCCGTGCGATAAACGAATCTTGAGCGCAGATGTCGTGATATGTTGCCCTTTACTTCTCATATCGTAGGAAGTATTCCTAATATCTGTTTTGACGGCATCACTTACATCATCGGTGTTGCATTTTTTGATTTTGTGAATTTCCCCACGTGGGCAAACCTTTCTTATTTTCTGATTTTGTTCGCTGAACACTATGCAGACTAATCTTCAGCGCATCTGCTACTCTCTCCAGTACGCATGAAGTTGGTAACAGGGGACCGCTGTTTTTATTCTGTTCCTGGAAATACTCTAATAAATTGAGCACAAGCTGTCGGCCTTCTCCATTGATCATATACGGGGAAATGTACAATTTTATATTGAAGATTGATAAAATGACAACTTAAATTGTACGCCGATATCAAGTAAGTTGTCACTTTGACAAATATGATTGAAGGGCACTCATACGTAACGACAAAGTTTTCGTGAGCGAGACACACTACTAAAGAACGTATGTCTTTGAGCTTACCGAACAAACGTTCACTCACAGGGGTAGGTTGCATGTGTATGTATGAGGGAGATAGAGATATATAAAGGGATACTGGTAGTCTTACTTTGAACCGCCAAGAACGGTGACTACAACTATACCAGAAATCGACAATTATTAGTTATACCTGAACACTTTACGTCTCTTTACACAAAAAGGGCTTCTGTTATACTGCGGCCAAGTTCAATAATCTGCCATATGAATTTTGCAACTATACTCTGAATAATTTTAAAAAGAAGCTGAAGTCGTGGTTACTCAACAGTACAGAACCACTCCCGCGCCACTCTGTCACCCATTCTATCTTGATAGTTTTGACATAAATTGATCCCATTTTTATTCGTTAAGAAAGGTTAATTTCATATTAACTAAATAATAAGATGTACAGTTGAGTTGAAAAATACCACCATGGTAACACATTTTAGTGACTTATATACGCCTATTGTTGTATATTGGATATATAATGTGAAAGAATCGAATAAAGACAATTAATTATTATTATTATTATTATATAAAACACTGCCGCATGGACACATATATCAATGAATCAATTGAAATCAGATATAAACTAAATATAAAATATGAATGTCATTTTCATATTTCAAAATTAAAAATAGAATTTGCGCGGTCAGAAATGTATTACGTAACCACGTCTAGCGTAAGTTCTTCAAAACCACATGTAGTTCATTGATAAATATGCTTTTTGATAAAAACATAAATATTCCGTAAAGGAAAAGTTCGCCTCTTCGAACAATATTGTTTAGATTCAACACCTTCGATTTGATGTATCATCTAGAACTGTCTGGAATGGGCTTATCCGCTTTCTGCTTTGAGAGCGATATACCAGGGCAATGGCAAGATTTGTTGTCAAAAATTATTTTTGTCTGCTAGACATGTACACCAGCCGGAGTACATGAAATTGAAAGGTAGTATTTTTAGGATTTTCATGTTTACTTACTTTATAAGCTCTATCGGTTGGAAAAGTAACATTCCAGGACTTATCAAAATTATTATGACGTTTTCTCAATTTTACATATTGTGGAACTCAAGATATAAGAGGAACAGGCATGGACGCCCATTAGGGAGGGCAAGGGGAGCATATACCCTGCGTGGTTTCCACTTGAGCAGTGAAGTATCCTTGATAAAGTACCTATTTTTTTAATAGAGTATTCATTTTTGTGCAATGAGTGGCATACATTTTTTACTCCTCGAACATCCCTGCATAGTAATTGTTTTTCCTCTCACCACTTTAAGTAGCTAGCAATTCCGTTTCAAAGTGATTGACTGGATCTGTCAGTCTTAGCTGACCCCTCTGTTTTCTGCTATGTGGGTGCCTATGAAAAAAGGTGAACAAAGTTTGGAATTTTTACATAGGTTTTTTGTTCAAGACACACAGGCTTCACAATTGACCCTTGGACACTCCGTACCATAGTAGTGAGTGCAGTGTAGTACAGTACGGTTTACGGCTTGAGTAGCAACAAAAATCAAAAACTGTATAACGAAAAGTCATAGGATAACCTGACAATTTAATCAAAAATATGTTCCGTATTTTTGCCTGGTCGTGAGCGTAATTCATTTTCTCTAACAACTTTCAGATCTAAGACAGCGCTTAGCAAATCTTTTAGGTATATAAAAAACGACTATCAAAACGTTTTACGGACTCCAGGTATCAACCAATAGATAACTGATAGATTATAAATCATCATTATCAACGCAATCAAAGGAATAGTTCAGTGTGGACAGTCAGATAGGTATTGGTTCACACGGAGCGTGAGCAGGTAGAAACGGCTACCATCTCAACACGAATGATGCAATATTTCATTTCTCTCAGTGGGGCTTGCCATCGTTACGAAAATCTGACGAAACTTCCGTAGCTTTTCGGCTCATCCCTACAGATTAGATATTATTAGTACTTGTTTGACAAGGTGACAGATATATCTTATCATCGTTACACAATTTTCTATAATTCGCAAATACTGCTGTTCTGTTTTGATGTTGAGATTCAATGAAATATTACGTAAGTCCTTTTATATATGTACGGTTTTGCATTGATGAAAAAATTAATTATGCAATCATTTGAGTGCAAACAAATGATAATGCTTTTTCAAGAAGAGTACCAAACTACCGAACAATAACCTATGACACTGGAAGCTACCCCATTAGATAGGAATACTAATTAAAAATAAATATTAAATATGTAAACTAGTAATGTAGCTTTCTTTGGAAAGCTGTTTCTTGCTATTTGGCAACTCCTCAGCATGGTGAAGGCATGGTCTCGGTAGGACATCAAATAACAGCTGAGCGACTATACTCCATTCAGAGTATCAGGCCTATCAAAATAAAAGTGACTTTTTCACTTTGTGCTGACTTATTTCGATATTAAGTGTGCGGCCAAGATTGGCAATATGAACAAAATAACAAAATGCATGCACGTTAGAGCTAGGGATTTTGAAATACAATAAATCTCAAAAGCAAAAGTACCAGAGTCATGGAAGAATGGAATACGAATTGCTTAAAAATTTTCTTACTACGCCTAGAACTGTAAAATATCAAACAAAAAGACCTCATTGCACAAGAAATGAAAGTATATATACAGGGTGATTCACAAGTCGTGACCAAACATGAAACATCATACGCATTTTAAAGGGGGTCTTGTATGTAACATTTTTTCCTCGACGGCTTCATTAAAAAAATACGAGGCGTTAAAAATAAAAAACATTTTTTTTAATATCTTCAAAACTGGAATGAACTAAAATTTGGTATGTGGTTTTACCTAAGTATTGTCCACATTCAAAAGTCTTGAAAATAAAATTATCGTGCTACGGTGGCAGAGTTATAGGAGATTCGTAGCATTATTTTTCCAAACAAAAATAGTACGCTACTGTTTTTCGAATTATACCTTCAATTTTTTACAAATAAGTATTCCTGTGTCTCTTTCCTAGAGTGCACTGTTTTTTTAATAATAAAAATAAAACAAATTAGATCCTTCATGAAGAGAATTAGTTCCACAATAAAATAGGAGGCCCTGATACCTACCTGACGTTTCGTGGAAGATAGTTTGTCAAAGTTATGTGTTATACGATTATCATTACTACCACCATTTTTTTCTGTAAAACTCAAGTCAAAAATCCCTTTTTTCCATATTTGGATGTTGTGAAATGAAATTCAGCAATGACAAGTACGCCGATATTATTTTTGTGTACGGGTTCTGTAATGAAAAAGCTTTAGCGGCTTCTCGAGAGTATCAACGTAGATTTCCTGACAGACCTACCAAAAGTGTTTACTAATTTGTTTTTTTTTTATTTTTACGAATGCACTCTAGGGAAAAACTTAAGAGTAATTTGTAAGAAATCAGAGGTAGAATTCAGAACATTGCGCGTTTCCAGAAAAAACAGTGGCATACTATTTTGATTTGGAAAAATAATGCCACTAATCCCCTGTATCTCCGTCACTGGTGTACCTTAATTTCAAGTAAACACTTCTGAATGTCGACAATACTTAGATAAATGAACTCACCAAATTTTAGTTTATCCCAGTAGACGGTTTTGAAGATATTCAAAAAAAATTGTTTTTTATTTGTAAACTTCATCTTTTTAATGAAGCCCTAAAGGAAAAAATGTTACATAGAAGACCCCCTTAAAACGTGGTCCTTGGCATGATGTTTTATTTTTGGTCACGACTTGTGAATCACCCTGTATTTTCCCATATCGTTATAATCTACCCCGCGTAAGTTAGACAAAACCATTCATGTGATACTTTAATGATGATCTCTCATAAAATGTTAAACTGGATGTTGTTGGTTATTCTTGTAAAGCTTGCTATAAGTTTTTGGGTATTTCATGATATGACATGAAGTATGTATTTAATTTAATAACAATACAGCACATGTCTCCTATGAGTCAGGGTACGTTTATTATGCAGTCCCGTAGAGTATAGTCAATTTACAAAATCGTATACATACGGGGACTTAAGAACACCGTAAGGTTGTTTTCTGTGAAGTAGTAACTCCATGCATATGCATAAGGTCGCGAATTTTCAAAGTTTGGTAGCCAACTCCGCACGTGAAAAGAAAATAGTAGCACTTCGGGGAGCCCAGATTCTCTCTTTCCCTATCAAAGGGGGGTCAGTGTACGAAATTCCATTGTCCTGGAAAACAAGGTGAATCACAATTTTGGATCTAATCATTGCTCGAAACGATTGCAGAATGGCTCACTAGGTGACCAAAGTTTAATTTAGTAACAGTTGTCCCATAGATATCAAGTCACATGAAAGAACCTGGTAATAAAAGGGCTGATCTTTTTCTCACCAGTTGAAATATGCTATTCACAGTGTTGATTAGATGGCTCATTGCGCTGTCTTATTTCGATAGAGAAAAATGTTTAAGAGACATCCAGGCTTTACCACAGTAGAAGTTCTAGAGCTATGGTTGAGTTACGAAAAGTGTTTCAATAATGAAGGCGTAACATAACAAAAGAAACTGCAAGTACCTTATCTCCGATTGGCGACCTTATGTGGAAGAGATTTCGCCTGCTTGGTGACAAATATAATGAAAGGTGGACATAGTCAAAATAATTTCTATGTTCATTAGGAACTTGGAATGAGATTTTTACGAAATGTTGTAACTGAGAGTGCACAACAGCCGCATAGCTGGATCTGAAACTCCAGCATCACTATAAGTGAAAAGAGATGTGTACCATAAATCACATTACACTATAAACAGCAAAAACAAATAGAAATGCTATATCAAATTGCTCGTAAACGCTGCATACGTGCAGCAGCTATTGAAAACAAATCGGAAACGCGAAAATATAAACAACCAATTTAAATTAAGTAACAACCGATAATGGAAAACAATACTCGCGAAACTTGTGTTGATGATCCCG
Organism: Acanthoscelides obtectus; assembly: GCA_963669975.1. Taxonomy (NCBI): domain Eukaryota; kingdom Metazoa; phylum Arthropoda; class Insecta; order Coleoptera; family Chrysomelidae; genus Acanthoscelides; species Acanthoscelides obtectus. The sequence goes on along the minus strand of CAVLJG010000010.1, from coordinate 39,685,928 downwards.
AAAAAAACACAAATTTCGTCAGCTTATCTGCACGCTTGCCGTCAACCGACGAGACCGCTTCAGAAACCCAACTGTTACATCATCTTCGCTAGAAGCCGATATAAACGATCGCGACTTGACTGCCGGTATTCATTCACTTGATCGCTGTGACTTGTGACTGTACCTCCTCTGCCTTAGCGCCTTTACGACCGTTTTCGGTTTCCAACGCCTTTTGTCAATCCACTTGTTTATTTTTCTCGTCAGAGAAATCTGAAAGCTGCTTACTAACTCACTTTGAGTAGTAACGGTCACCGAGCTTTTACTGAGCTTTGAGAATTAAAGAACTAAAGTTGTTTGGAAGTTCTGAGCTTAAATCGTCGAGTGTAAAGATGTCTCAAACAATTGATTACAATTATTTCGTGAGTGCCCATTCTTCAAGAAGAAGACCGGCTTTAACCAGAGAGCTGAGTAAGTATTATATAATTTTTTATCGTATAGTATTCATAAACAATATAGTGGAGTCAGAGCGAAATTTTGAAAAAGCTAAGGGCAATATAGCGAAGATACCGATGGATACTAATAATATTGAAGAACCATTTTAAATAATATAAAAAAGTACTCCACTTAATAGCTATACACCGCTGTTATACAGCAGACATTACATAAACATCTTCAAGTGAAACAAGGGTAGAAATGAAGCTGCAGGATCAAAGCATAGAAAACAAACTACTCACCTTTGACAATCATCTCAACAATATCTTTATTTCCTCAAATTGTTTACATAGAAGAACATTAATCGCTTTAGTTCAACGTAAATGTTGCATTAAATTATATGGCAGCTGAAGATTACCATAATGCTGTTCCTACTGTCACATAACGTACACTTAGGTCAATGCCATTATCAAGGACGCAAACAATAACCTCATCAACATACCATAAGTAAACTTGAACTTTGATTGTTGATGGCAAAACTGATGGCAGTTGGAACAATGACTGTAAAATTTAACATTGGTAATTCAATATAAATGCTAAGAAGTATTACTTGAAACAAGGACACACTACAATGTTTTCATTAATGTTTATCATCAAATGTTATAGTTTTTAAATCACGTCAATGGCATTTTTTGCTAATCTGCTCTTAGGTATGGTTACGGTGCATTAGCCAATATAGGTACCTGTATAGTCAAATTTTTTATTATAATCAAGCGACATTCAATTCAATTTCTAACACACGCTTATTTGAAATTCATGCTTGCTTTTGTTTTTGAATATGAAGGTTTGAAATGCAATGCTGCATTGCTCAGTGTAAATCCTGTTGAATTTGGCTGGTCATATTTTTTATACATAGTGTTTTAATTGCTTAAATCTTCACTAGCACCCAAAAAAATTACTACTCAGCTACTTCTTATCAATTTTATCGCTATTTTGGATAAAAAATAAGTACACAATTTAATGACTGCTAGATTACAATAAATCAGTATTACAAGTCACATACACATCTGACGTCTTTTGGTCTTTAACTGTACTGATAAGAAGCGGCACTTAGCAACGATTATTGTGAAATTGTTTATGAACATGATTTTAAAAGGATCGAAAACAAGCTAATCGCTTACATTTGTTAACGGAAAAAAGTGAAGTTTATGTAACAAATATTTTGTGGAAAATTATTGTAATAATGTTTTAGTAAGTAGTTATTGTAAGAAACATGAAAAATCGTTCGGGAAAAATGTAAACGAACAAATTATTTGGTGAAACGTGTGAAAAAGGTTACTGTACACTGTACGAGAATATAGGTTATGCTAGGAAAAAAATGCGTCTATTTTTTAATAAAATAAATAAGGTTATAAAATAACGTTTGAAATATTTTTCATTTTTACCTTAAAATTATTTTATCGCTAGGTAACTGACCGTTGGCTCCTTTTTCAGACCAAAAATGGCTACAGATTAAATTTTCTAACACCAAAGTCAGGCATATAATTTTCAAGTACAGTTGCAAGCATGCCTATACAAAGTTTTAAGATCCCCTTATGTTGCCCCTGAGAAAATGAAAACTTATTAAATTCGTAAATGATTGTTTTTCGTTTAATGATATATGTATATCTGATTCGCCAGTACCATCGTCAGCTTCAGTACATAAGGGAAGGATATTCAGCCAGTGAGGGGGTGTATAGATTATTTTTTTTGTTCTCATCAAACAAAGACAGTAGACATGGCGCGAGCTGTATGCTATATCTATAGTAGTAGTAATAGTATTATTGAGCAAACAAAAAAGTAGATTAGAGGGTGCATACGTTAATGAAACATTATACAGATAAACAGTGGCTTATGTACGTTAACTACATACATGTTTTCCTTCCCTATTTTCTATAGTTTTAGTAATTAAAGTTAAATGTGAGATTAGGGCTTGAACTCGTTAATGAATGATTATATTGATAAACAGTGTATTTAAAGTGTATTTTTGTTTTCTGTGCAAGGTTACTTTGTGGCAACGTTAAGGAATTTTTTAACGTTGTACGAATTTGATTCTTCAGCTGAAAGTAGATCCAGAAATAACACGAACAGTACACATAAACATGAGCACTAAAATGCTTCCTTATCAAGATACAGAGTGTTGAAATTGTAATATATAAATCGAAAAGAAATATCTGTAGAAGGTACTGACTAAAAATATTGCAGATGTCGTTACAACACCAGTAGCGTAGAAATAGGGAAATTTTGATTTCAGCAGAAAAGAAGAGGAAATTGTTCTCATGTCTACTGGCTTTTTGAAAGCTTTTATTGTATTTTAAGGCACATAATTTTACATAAATGGCAGACTGTTCCTTTTGGAAAAAAAATAGTTTCAATCTTTGAAGTGAAATTCCTCCAATTTCTTAAGTTAGTGAACCATAGCCTTATTTGAACAATATTCAGGTTTTGACCTATCCGGTCTCATCATTGGCATAGAAATATTCTGCCATTGCGATTAAAGATTAAAGAGCAAGCTTACGAAACTTAAGCAGCGCTTTTTATGACACTAAAGGCGGGGGGTGAAGTACGTCTCACAATGCAGGTCGTCTAGCAAGTTAATTTCTACGCCAAAATACAGCAATGCATTTTCTCGAAAAACTTTCAAAAATTATTTCTACCCACTTTTGGTGAAGTGTTCCAGACATAGAAGGTTCCAGAATTGAGATTGCTTTTTACGATTTTTTTCGCAACAAGTTTGCCTTGAGTATTACGTATGACTCTTATGCCTTATCAAATCACCTCATGTGTTGAGTTGAAATTCGAAAAACTAACAATACCAACTGCTTCCCAATACAATTGTCGCATAATTATCTACGAGAAAGAATTTATACGTTAATATATATAATGAAATCGGACCTCAGGATTCGATATTCAAATAAAGTATTTTGACTGATTTACTAATAGTAATTATTTTTTGCAGCTAAACAAATGTACAATGCTCCAAAGGAGTCCATTTCTCTGGCTGAGGGTATGCCCAACGAGGTCACCTTTCCTTTCAAGGAGATCAACATCGTACTCAAAGATGGATCCCAATATAGCCTACAAGGAGCCGTTTTGAACTCTGCTCTCCAATACATCCCTACTCAAGGTGAGAATATCGCACCAATTACTTTTCTTTATTTTCGAGTAAGATTGTTTAATGCATATTCTGTTTGAGTGAGAGTTTCAAATTGAGTTACTTAGGATAGCAGTTATATGAATAATTATTTTATTTGCAGGATATCCGCCACTGGTGAAAACACTGAAACAGTTCACCAAGGACATCCATAATCCTCCAAATTGGGAGAATTATGAAACGCTGCTCACCAACGGGTCCCAAGATGGAATCAGCAAGTCGCTGGAGATGATTGTTGAGGAAGGGGACAGTGTTCTTGTGCAGAATCCTCTTTATACCGGAACTGAGATTATCGTAAGTACTTCCGAAAAAATGATAATGAGGCTGACTTAACTTAAATTCTGATAGCTTACTTTTATAATTATATACTTTGTAAAACATTATTGCAACGTAGCATTCAGAACTGGCAGATACTTCCCGCTGACCATAACATCTGCCAGACGCTTTGAACAAGGTTTTCCCGCTAAAACAGGCCTTAATATGATAGTTTAGAAAAAATCTACATAAAAGTTATAGGGTCTTGCATCAAGTTTTTCATGCTAGTTTTTTGTATACACGAAGTCTCAAAAAAGTCATGTTGAATAAAGTTGTATTTTTTTAAGCGGGACACTATTCAATGGCACGGACACCCTATACAAAGTGTCTTTCACAAAATTAGTAATGTCTGGAATTTTGGATCATCAGCTTTTGGATGACGTCGAATTTTAATCTTTTATCAGAGATTTTGGTGTACTGCCTCGGAACTTAAATCATTGTAAGATGGTCGACAAATTTTAGACATGCAACGGTTTTTTGTTTTACCAAATGATTGATGCAACTTAAATCTTCAAGTTTGGTATACATAACGGTTTTGGGTGCCTTTTGATCCATTCGTTCAATTTAAGACAAATTATACGAAAATAAAATTCGTTGAACTGTCAAGGTTTGAGAATTCTGCAATGAAACAATTGTATAGAAAATAATTAAGACAAGCTATCTAAACCTCTCTGCTTATTCGCAGCTGAAACCGTACAAGGTGAACTTGATTAGCATCGAGCAAGACAAGTACGGCATCATTCCCAAACAGCTGGTGGACGCCCTGGAGAACTGCAAAGCCAAGTACACTGAAGAAGGCGGAGGGAAGATGCCGAAAGTCTTATACATCAACCCAACGGGCTCGAATCCAACAGGAATTACTATGTCAACCGAAAGGAAGAAGGAAATCTACTCAATCTGCTGCAAGTACAACATCATCATCCTGGAGGACGATGCTTACTATTTCCTGCACTTTTTGGACAAGCAGCCTGAGTCATTCCTGAGCATGGACACGGAAGGCAGAGTGATCAGGTTCGATTCGATGTCAAAGATGCTTAGCTCTGGATTGAGATTAGGCTGGCTGACCGGACCAAAGCAACTGGTGCACTACATCGAGCTGCATGTGCAAAGTTCCATCCTTCATTCCAGCACTTTATCTCAGGTAAGACTCTAGCGCAACCAAGTACGAAAAAATACGTAATTACTTCGATGGTATTCCTATTGTCTTTGGGTTTCGTGTTATGCAAAAGAAATATTGCGATTAAAACCTCTACCGTTCTAGTTAAGACTCAAAGCTGTAGACCTAGTTTTATCAGTCAATTAAAAACCCCCGATACGAAATCAGTAAATTCAGTCTACTCTAACAGATACCATATTCAAAAATGTATCGGTGAACTTACCGACTTAAAGTCAATTTAATCACACAATCATTTTTTTACTATTCCTCATCTAACTAGTAATAAAAATTGTTCACTGAAAGACAATTAAGAACCCCCGATACGAAATCAGTAAATTCAATCTACTCTAACAGATGCCATATTCAAAAGTGTATCGCTGAACTTACCTTACTATTTATCCGATAGCACCAGAAACGAAAACATATCTTAGTTTCAAGCACAACCAGACTATTATTGAAAAAGGAAAACATTTAAAAAGTTCAAAGTATTGATTATTGACTTGAGGCAGCTGTTAGAATAGTTTGCAAATTCTTAATCTCAATAACACATCAAGTTTCCGTGCTATTACATGAGCAATTATTGATTATATTATCGGTATTTTTTCACATTATTCTGTAAAAATGTCGTTCAGGTCATTTATTATGAAATATAATTTATTAAGATAAAAATTAGTACAGAAAATGTATCAAATTAACATGTTGCCACAACTAATTTTTAAGTGATAAGACCACATAAATGCTTGTCAATAAATTTTTACAAAATATTAAGTAATTTCATTATTATCTAGAAAGAAAGAATTTAATTGCAGACTTATAAATTCAACGTTTCAACACATATTTCATACCAGTCCAAATTTTCGGAATGATTGAATTGCTTCCATGGAAAATAACATTTAATAGTTTGTCAGCAAAGATTCGATTTCTTGCATGATCTAAACGTCATTATCTCCAAACTGAGGGTTTTGACACCAATCATAACCAAATATTTTGCTGAAAACTTATTTGTTCAAGAACGTCCGATAACGATTTATCTTACATGTTCCAGTTAGAAAGCAGTCGTATATATGTTTCATGAAATTTTAAATGAAAAATTACTTGTCGAAGAAAACAATACGTGCATTTTTGTATCTTATTTGAGTCAGTTCAAGAGGAAGGTTAACTTTCTAGATAATAATGCGTATACACACAAATTACCAATAGGTCACCAAGAAATCCAGTTTTATTCAGTTCAACGGCTTATCTTGTTTAACATTCTCAAGATGCACAGGCAAACAATGTTCCTATAGACAGAGTCCAATATGTTGACGTTTACAAGAAATCCAGTTTATCTTCTAGACGAGCATGTACAAAGATATGAGATTTTTTTTGTAATTTTGTATGTAAAATGTGGAGATAAGAGCGAAAAAGTATCCACACTTCCGTCATAAAATTATAAATTCAGATAAGTCAAATAAATGCCAATGACATTTCTATATCCAGTTCGAGGATTAGTCATTTTCAAAATGTATTTATCATGAGGCACCACTTTGATATTAAGCGAACTAACTCACTATATTCATTCTAAGATTCGGAATGATTGCAATTCTTGAGTAAAAATGTTATTGTTCTTCGTAAGAGTATCGTATCAGAAGTTTATATATTTGAATTTTTACAATCAACCATCTACAGGCAATAATTTCAAGGTTGTATGGAATCATCTTTATCCCGCTTCTTTCATTTTTATTTTAATCCGATTAGATGCATTCGGCAGGGGTATTACGTAGAAGATGTAAACTTAGAACTAGCTGTTATTCACTTGATATGTACTCGTTCTGTAGCTGTACATGTTGTACGTTTTTGAGAGCGCAAAGAATCCGGGAAAAATCGTAAATTGTAACTTTAAACATAACCTCTCTTAAGAAATGACAACACAAATAACCCGTCTGGTGCAGCTGATAGATATACTTCATATGCAGCATATTTAATAATTTTTTCATACAGAAAATCTGAGACATTATGCAGACCGATACACACAATCATCTTACTATTCAACCATTTTTATTTCTGTCACATCTCTGAGATTTACTATACAGACTATCTCAGCATTCTGCAACCAACAAAGCATGCTGGGTCGTTGAGCGTTAAGTCATTCCTGCATAGGTGACGCTTTTTGTAACGCTCACAACGCTTATAGCGAACAAATGTGGAATTAACTGTTTGCACTTAGGACATTTTGTCGGTTCTTTTTGACATATAGGTTTTCTACGTAATAACCTAATAACCCTGCTGCTCTATTATCTTAAAAAAATAGAGATATTCCTTTGACCTATTTCAAGGATACCAAATCCAATGCATCTTAATTAGTCTTATAAGAATATCTTAATAATGTTTTTAATAAATGTTTTGTTGCTGAGAAAAACGTTAGGTGCTGTTTTTGGCAGAGATGGGTACCGCATGTTTGTATACTTAATAATCGATCTTTAAAAGAATATTTGCATTGTTCCAGGTTCTCCTTGAAGAGCTTTTCCAACAATGGGGCACATCCGGTCTTCTCGCCCACTTTGAATCTGTAAGAAATTTCTACAAGGGTAGATGTGACTTTACGCTTGCTTCAATGAACCGCTATCTGAAAGGACTCTGCGAATGGGAGATACCCACTGGTGGAATGTTCGTATGGATCAAAGTCCATGGAGTGTCTGATGTATACGATATGCTCATGACAAGAGGCCTGAAGAAGCACATCACTTTCGTCCCTGGACATGCGTTCATGGCCGATCCTACCAAAGCTTGCAACTACATTAGAGCTTCGTTCAGCAAGGCTTCTTTGAAGCAAATCGACAGAGCCATGAAGCTACTAGCTGACTTGATACGGGAGGAGCATCAATTGTTACGCAGGAAACTCGAGGATTTAGAGAACAACATAATAAGATAGAAATAGTAGTAGGAAAAATAAGATTTGAATGATACCTATGAAAGGTTTGAATTACACCTAGGCTATCGCCAGGTGATGTAAATACGTTTACTTTGGATTACCAGAGGAAATATATTGATGATTTAGATTGTACAATACGGGAAACCAGTAATTGATTAATTTGAGAATCTTGAATGTGTGGTGTAAATTACAAGTTTGAGTACAAGTTTTGTTCTAACGAGTAATCATGGTTGAAAGGCAATTATTTTCGACTGCATAGTAATTTTCGGACATATCGCGCCAAATCTGGATATCTAGAGCAAAAACAAGAATAACGCAGATTTTTTGTCGTCATATCAGTATTATGCAACCAAGAAATGGTTTAAAATGAGTATTATATTTTTTCTGTATATGTTTTATATATGCAGTTTTATTGGTTTTTATATATTAATAACACATGTTAGTCTGTTGGAACAAATCTTGATTCGTTATTTGAGATTGCAAGATAACCTGAGATTGGTTGAAACGCTGCATTTATAAGATCAATATGTTCGAATTAGATTTAGGATTACTTTTTAAGTGGTTTTTATTTGTGTGTGGTTAATTGTTTCCTTGTAATCAATAAAGTTTTTTTGGTGTGTATATTTGAATTTTATTTACATATCTACTTGAGTCAATACTCGATCAGGACCAAACCAAGCCCTCAATCATCGAATGCAGCTTAATAATATACATGTATTCTATTATAGCAGTTGATAATGCTATTGATACTGGCTAAACATTTGTTTAAAGTCGCCAGACGTGTTACTCAAGCTTCACCTTACGTTTTTCTAAAGAAGATAACTCAGAAAGGATAGATGTATCGATTAAATGCATATCAAAGGTCCTTAACCCTGCGAAATTGCATAAGGTCAGATTGACAATGCACCAAAAGTAGTAGTGTGTGGTTCGCGAACGAACTAGTTCAATCGAAAGATGTTTATGGTTCTACTAAGTGAGCTAGTTCGTAGTTCCTTGAAAAACTCTGAACGAGTAGTATTACATAATACCGATGATCCAAACGAACTAGTTGTGAGCAAACGAACGAGAACCTAAATGATATAATCCTAACTATCATATTGGGTGTACAATGTGAGCAAAAAGAAAAACAAGACTGATGAAGATAGTGAAACCACTGCTATTGAGGATGTAAAAAGTTCGGTCAATGCTAAGAAGAAAACTTCAAAAGATTGTGAATATTTGAAAAGAATTAATGAACAACTGAGACAAGAAATTAAATAACATGTTGATAAATTGTCACATTACGAAAAGCTGCTTACCGAAAAGGATAAAATAATTCATCAACTGACAAATGAGAATAGAAGATTTCAAGAGCAGTATGATTCGTTAACGTGTCACATCACTGAAAAGGAGTCTATTACTTCTGCTCTCGAGAAACTAAACTCCAGAATTGGAGAGATTGAAAACTTATTTCATAGATATGCTGAGTCTGTCCACAATAATGCTCCTTTGAAAACCAAACAAAGATCAATAAAAAGTTTAATAATTACTCCAAATCAGGAGCAGTCTTCTTTCCAAACCAGGAATGATCTCAATAAAAAATTGCATCTGTCCAAACTGAATATAAAAGTAGAACAAGTGAAGAACTCTAAGAATGGAGGAGTAGAAATAAATGTTGAAGTGTATTTCCATGGTATACTGAAGAAAGAAATTGAAAAAGAATTGTCTTAGGTTTACAGAGTATCAGAACCGAAGTTGTTGAGGCCAAAAATAAAAATAGTTGGTTATCGCAGTCATGAAAAAATTACTGAAACCGACCTGGAGGCTGATATTCGACAAAATCACGGCATATCCCAAGAAGACATCAAAATTAACCATGTTAAGTATATTACCTTGAAAAGGTAGTTGGAGTATAAAAAAAACTAGCATGAAAAGATTTAAATTTGGCCATATAAATATTCGATCTCTTCTACCTTCTTTATCTGACATTTCTTTTATTATGCAAAATTCTATGTTTGATATTTTAGGTATTTCTGAAAAGATCTCTTTCTATGAAAATAATTATTTTTGTAGAAATAAATTCAGTTTCTGTCCAATAAATTCCCCTAATTTCACTACATATATTACATATCATAAATAAATGCTTAGAAAACAGTGTGGTAAGCATGGAAAAGCTCTCTTGTTTTACCTTTGTCCAAAGTAGGTAATCCTGGCTCGTATACTGACTTGAGGCCTATTAGCATTTTGCCTATACTTTCCAAATTATTGCAAAAGTATGTATACACAAATAAATGAACATGTTTTGAAATGTGGTACTACCATCTAGACAGTGTGGCTTTAGGAGGGGTTATAATACTGCTGCAGCATTGTTAGATCTAACTGACAATATTGTCAGAGCCTAGGATAACCATCAAACTACTTCCTTAATTCTTTTAGATTTTCCTAAAACGTTTGACATCATCACTCTTAATAGCCAAATGTAAATTTTATGGTTTCTCTGAATCATCAGTTGCTCTAATAAACAGCTTTTTAAATAATAGATCACAGAGAGTTGTCATCGATATGAACACATCTCCTGAGACTTTAATTTCATCGGGAGTGCCTCAAGGGTCGGCTCTTGGGCCACTTCTTTTTATTTTATATATCTCCGATCTTGAAAAAGCTATTGAACACTGCAATATTCAGTTTTTTGCAGATGCGTCGCAGTTATACAATAATTTAAATGCAAAAATTCATAATCTTAAATTTAAAAAGTAACTTTATTCACTCCTAAAAAATTTAGAAATCAAATTAAGAAATATTCGACAATATCATTAAATGGTGAAATTATAAAAGTATGTGAAACTGTAAAAAATCTAGGCATACCTCTTGATGAATGTCTGAATTTTATCCCTCATGTGAACAACGTTACATAAAGTTGTTTTTTAATACTTGAACGGCAATTATACTTGAACAAACAAATTCTCGATTACAAAACTAAAAAAATTCTCTGCGAGTCATTAATTATTTCAAAAATTACATACTACGACATTGTTTATCATCCGTTTTTAGATTTAGTATCTGTCAAGCGGTTAAAAAAAATTCAAAATTCATGTTGCAGGTTAATCTGTTAAATATGACCACCTTTCCTCCTCGTTCATAAAATTGGAATGGTTATCTATTCCTAATCTATTTAAATTGCATTTACTAATTCATAGCTTTTCCTACCTCAATTCCCCCATTTTTGAAAGGTTAAGTTAAAATTTCGTCGTTCTATGCACTCACGAGATATTCGCTTTATTGATACAATAACAATTGCTCCTCAGAAAACTTAATTTTTTACTAAATATTTTACTTAAGATGCTACTATCATGTACAATGCTTTACCCTCTGATACTAAAGCTTTACATTTCAAGAATTCTTCTTCTGCTTATGATATAATATGGATTAATATGTATGTATAATGTTATACTTTTATCCAATCTTGATTTACCTGTGTTTTACTCATTTAATTTACTTTTTTTAATTTTTTTTCTATTTTGAAACTCTGCATTTTAGTGGTTGGTAGATATATATTTTTATGGATGGACATTTTACGGGTTAAGTTACCACTTAATAGCTTATGCTAAACTTCGCCCAATAAAGACGTTTTATTATTATTATAATCTGCTCCTCTAAGGATTGAACTCACCACCCCTGGTTTACAAGACCAGCGCTCTGTCACTGAGCTACAGAGGCTCGTAGTTTCGCTATTCGTACGGTGGCATTTGAAATCCGTGGCTTTTTATTAACATATTTGTTTTTTACAGAATTTCATTAATAACGATAATGGAAAACTGTTATCAAATTATTGCATTGTCATCGGTCCTTGATACATGTGCGAAACAGCAAAAACTGTTCCGAAGATGTTATCCATTCAAATACTAACCGCGCCCGACGCTGCTTCGTTTTAGTGAGCACGACTTTTTGAACTGGTTGATCGAAATGAACTAGAAAGCACATTACTAATCAAAAGCTTCCTCACAGAAAAAAAACTTTGTATATGCTTCATTCGCACAAATTTAGCCTCCTCTATGCGAAACTCGTGTAACTCCTTTTACACCCCATCTGTGAAGTACACTATATTGATCAAACACAAGCTCTAGTTCAGTCAGTACATAAAAGATGGCGAAAAACGGATAGTAGCACATGGTAGTGCGTTCCAGTGATTTATAAGAGGGTAAACTGTTACCAGCTTTGTACATCAGATGGCAGACATATGAAGAAATAAGGGTAGCTTTACCGTAGCATAAAGCATACCACCGAGCAGTTTTATCACTACGAGACACAAGGGCGGACTTACGAATCTGTCTAGGGGGGAGCGCAGTGGTGATCACAGCATTCATTGTCAGGAAGATATTTTTTCTCCGATGGACGGGGGTGATCGGCGACTGGCGATTAAAAATTGAAGGGCGGGGGAGTTATCGGCTATAAAAAATTGAAGAGCCGGAGTAACTGCATGCTTGAGCACTTGCACAGCGCGTCTGAGAGCAAATGCTCCTATCATAGTTGAAGAGCGGTGGTTGGATACTCCGAAGGGGAGGAGATGCGCAGGATGTCATCAATATAAGCCACTGTCATGAAAAAAAAGGCAGACTGGGTCGTTTGGGACGGATTCGCCATCCCCCCTCCGCCACTGACGAGGCAGATTACTTTCTTCCAATTTCTAAAAATAAGGAGTAATGTGTGGTTCCTAGATTTTTGGAGGCTCTGATTGATATCCTTACAAGGAGATTTCTGACCTCAAATGTCAAGTTATGCCGAAGATTTCTGGATCAGTAGGTAGGTCACTGGTTACAAATAGGTAGTTACATACTTCTTTATCAGTGCAAAAACATGATATGTTTTTTAAACAACTTTGAATGGGTATTTTAAAATACCATGTATAGCATGTTTTAGTATTCGCGAAAACTTTGGGGTTAGCACTAACTCATTGATGTCGCCAATCAAGACAAAAAATCAGAATAAGGATTTGATACTATTCATTAGAGCGGTCTGGTAGCCCTTTGCTCTTAGTTAAAAAAGTCTCGTCAGTCTACTAGTCTATCAGGTCTGGCTACCCAGATACCAAACATGTTTAAGGGGAAATGGAAAAGAAGGAAAGAAAGGAAGGAACAAATATAGCAAAGGAAAGAAGTAAATCATTTGAAATAGCTTAAGCATTACTACTTTGATTACTCGAATAATTTTGCAACTCCAAGAAATAATTCGATGATCGGTTTTGTTTACTGAACCAGTTTTGGTTGGTCTGAAATTCCCAACTTAATTTTGATCGCAGTGCGAGGGGCAGCCTGGAATGCTTGCCAATTTTTCGACTGCCTAGTCTACTGAATCACGCAACAGAGGGTTGCTGTGCGATTCCCCTTGATTATAACACCGCTATACCTTTTGTTTTACATAATAACTTAGATAAGGGATATCAAGATCTCTGTAAATGGTCTGATTTGACACGTACCATGGGGCGTTGGTGATTGTGCGCAGGGTTCTGCTTTGCAGTTCTTGCAATCTCTGCATGTGCTTCTTGGCAAGAAAGCACCAAGCCGCGTATGCGTAGGTGATTGCGGGTCTTATGGCCATTTTATAGAACCGAATCTTGTTGATCAAACTTAATTTTGAATTTCTGGACAACAAAGGATAAAACTGCCGAAAGGTAATTTGGAATTTTGTTTTCAAAATGTCAGTATGCTTCTGCCAGGTCAATCCCTTGTCAATGATGATTCCAAGGTACCTGACAGATTGCTTCTATGCCTATACCGCACTCTACAGCCTGTTGTGAACCAGGTTACCAGAACAAGACAGGGCTAGCAGCGTAGTGTCGTCAGCATAGGGATAGACTTCAAAGTCGCTGGGGCAAGGGACGTCATGTATATAAAGTGAATAAAGGATTGCTCCTAAGATCGAACCCTGAGGAACACCGGCTCCCACGGACCGTGTTGTTGACAAAACATTGTTAAGTTTGATTCAAAACTACCTTCCTTCTAGAAAAGATTTCAACAGTTTTAGTAACCAAAATGGAAAACGATTTTGGATGAGCTTATACAAGAGGCCCATGTGCCACACCTTGTCAAAAATGTCTTTGACATATCTAAAAGCAAGATACGAGTACTTCTGTTGAGGGTTACATGCTCCACCAGTCTAACTGCCTGTAGCTCCGTATTATGCTCAGACCGAAAGGCCAACTGCACGTTAGGAATGACATGTTAAATACGAATTTGATCTGAACAGTGCCATGTTTAACAAATAAAGTGACAACATGTGCCTTTTTGATACGTTGTCCAGGATTACGTTACCAAGGATCTATTTCTCAGAGCACTTCTTCATGAGAACACCCGCGAAAAAATTTCGCGCAGATGATAGTTGATATAGTAAATATATCGAAGTTGATTATCTATGTTCCACTGCTTGGACGACTTGGAACTATTAGGGATTAATTATTTTTCAAATGCTTGATATAAATAAATTCTGACAATAAGAATAGCGGAGTAAACTGAAGCTTCCGCAAATCGTCTATATCTCATCCTTCCTTTTCGTAACCCCCAATATTAAGCATCTCATAAATCGGCCGTTAAAATTCCGTTTGTGTTTTAGGAAAGGGCACTTCATCATCTGAGAAGTCGATATTCGCTACTCTGCCAGAACAAAGGGCATACATGGATATCCTGCTTCAATACAGGGTGATATAGCTCTGTAGACATTACTCCCATGCACAATCAAGTAACTAAGCGGAGTGATTGAAACATTTTGAATCAAATTAAATTGCGATACGTACTGGAAAAATGGCTCCTTTTGGCAACAGTAAGCTGTGTAAACTGGGTATTTTATGAACCGGAGTTTCAATGAATGGAGTTTTGGGAAACTTGGAGAATTGGAATTTTGAATATGAGATAATAAGTTTTTTGATGTTATATGACATGTACATCATTTCCGTCGGTTTGTCCGTCTGTTCGATAATCCTCTGCCGGCCTATAACTTGGAAAGCGCTATTCATATTTGAATGAATTTTTCACTCATGGTTACTATTACATAAAATATTCGTAGTTTTTGAAAATAGGTTCACTAGCGGCGAAAAAATGCTCTAGCTTCGTTTTTCTGCGGCTCAAAATTGCGGGTTGATGGTTGTACGTGGTGCGATGATCACAAATTTCTTCGTGGTCCTTAAGACATAATCCTTTATGAACTGATGACGGCGTTGCGTGGGAAGTACAAAGTCAAGCCACTTATCACAATTTTTTCTTCAACCGTATACTTCAAAGATTTTTTCACACGATGACTATCATTTTGGGCTTCGGAAACCACTGTCACAAAATAAGACATTTTACAATAGAAATTCCTGAGTCTAGCATACAGTTACTCGTTGACATTTTCCACTATACACATGGTTTTGTTGAGGACAATAGTCTAAATCTCATCAGCGCCACTGACGTTAATGTTTCCTAGTAGAAAAAACCCCTGAGTAGAGGAAAGGAACCAAATTTGAGCCAAGCGCCTAATTTGACTCAGTGGTGTAACTTTGTATCTTTGTAGCACCTATTCTAGTAAAATACCAAAAAGTTGTGAACTAAGACGCAGTAGTATTCTACATATGTTTACAGTTTAGTTTTGCACGTGATTTGCTGTCAGTGGCGAAGCGTCTATGTAACCATTGTTACCATTGGTAACAGTTAACAATCTTAAAAATAAATATTTTATGACTAAGTACTCTAAAATAAGTTCATTTATTATACCAACAGCAACATGTAATACTTAGTAATTCAGTACAAAATAATGCGCCCTATAGTGTCTAGGTTTTGCGAACACGATGAAGCTGACTCGCCTCGACTTGGTTGTCGGTTGTTACCATTTTCATTTATTGATACACTTGGTAGTCCGTCGGGGACCGTCGGTACCGACTCGTGTCTTATCGCGGTCGCCCGAGTGCGTGGGGCGCTGCGACTACTATGTGGGCTTGTTAACATTTTTTGATTATTAAGTTGGTATATGGAAACTCTTGGTTATGAGGTGGTGTATTTTTGGCGATGACTTTTGTTTTATACAGAAAAAAATGGGTGGACCAGCAGCGGAGTCAACGATTTAAATAGTTTTGGGCTCTAAAGAGGAGACATGAAATTTCTCCGCTACATGTGAGATGTGTAGCCAATTTAATTCAGTTTTGCAGAACAATAATCGAAAGTTGTCTTAACCAAGCTTTTAGGCACCACACTTACGATACCGTATGTTTTTGGCAAAACAGGAATTACCGTTCATCCTGAAGAGGATGGCTCTGATAATAGAAGAAATTATATGGAATTGTTAACATTCATTGCCAGAAAAAATCAAGAATTTTCCGAACATCTAGAAAAATCGTCTGCTTTTTCGGACGGCTTGGATTAGTCATAGCATAAGACATTGAGGTATATCAAGTGCCCCAGACGCTCAGTCCAGGAATGTTTACCTTAATTTAAAAATAGTTCAAATAAAATACCTAAAAAAGCATAAACTTATATTTGGAAGGTTCAAAATAAACATTTTTAATAAGATTCTTTATATCTGGTTTTCGTAACAGTTTAGGAAAAGTCGCGCGTCGCTACTGTTTGCTGTTACTTCGCGACTTTTTACTTCTTCAGAGTTACTAATAGTGTGAGAAAAGTGATTACTAAAATTAAGGTAAGTTACTTAGAACAGTTGTCTGTAGGTTACAAATACCTTATCTATTTTCTTTTACAATATTGTGATTCTATGAGGTATATAACCTAAATATACTTGTGTAAAGTTTTTAACGAAAACTTCCTAATTTGAAATACCCAAGTGTACAGATGTAAAGAATAAGGAGATGGGTTATTTAGAAGCCTCAGAAGGATTCGTTTACATACCTTCCCCCTCCAGTTCAATATCAGAATGCAGCGGAAGCCTTAAGTTGGATGATTCATCTTCAGACGAAAGCGGTGAAAGCGATGCTGAATGTTTATTTTATACTGGTCGGTTTTCCGAAGATATGAAGGGTGAAAAATGGACAAAATGCAGCCATTGTAGTAGATGGGCACATGAAGATTGTGAAAAGATTACCAAAAATTTTCGTTTGCACTTTCTGCAAAGAAAATGGATTTTTTGAATCGTATCTCAAATTAGGGAACCACAAAAATATTTACTTTTTTTTTAAATGTACTTTTTGTCAGTAAAAAGATACATTCAGTATTATTTTTTTATTTTAGAGTATGCTTATAGCATCAAATCGCAAGTTTATTTAATAATATACGCTGGATTAAAATAACAAGTACTTTATTTTACCTTTTAAAAAAAAATATCTCAAATTTGGTTCCTTTCCTCTACTAAGCAGGAAATGAAGAATTCTCTAGACTATTTTAGGATAGACCAAAAAAGAGCACAAAATTGACAGTTTGCAAGCAATCGGTTTTTGTACTGAACAGATGTGCTGCGGACGTTGCTCCCGTTCTTTTGCGTTTCTTTCGGATATCTTACGTGTCCAGTCCACTATCAAAAAGGGACACTTACATCTATATATCTACAACTCCGATTTCTGTGATCAGCAGGGTGATGTAGAAGTGGATCGATCGAGAGCTTCTGCAGTATCTCAAGCATCACGGCATAATTGGCGACACAGGCAGTATGGTTTCCGGTACCAGCAATCAACAGGACCACCTAGCTTACATCATACAACTGCGGAGTAAATCTTATCCAGTCATATGCTGAGACTCATGTCGTTGATCAGCTGTGGCATGCACACTTTCATCCTATGGTCTCTCAGAGAACCTGACTTACTCTCCATTCGCAAGATGCCCGTGGTAATTGATGGGTTCTGATCTTCATCTCACAATGACTACAATAACTCCAACACTATTTGTAATGGGTGATTTTTTTGATAGTATCTTTTTGGCAAGATGACGCGTGAATCGTGTCTTGCGTCATTGTCAAACTTATTCAGTTTGGTCTATAATTTAACCATGAATCGACTTACGAACGAACAACGCTTGCAAATTATTGAATTTTACTATCAAAATTCATGCTCGGTTAAGAGAGTGCATCGAGCACTGCTTCCAATTTATGGGCAATTTGGTCGGCCTACTGAGGGAGCTATTCGGAAGCTTGTGACTAAATTTCGAACCCAGTTTACATTATTATTGGACATTAAACCACCAACACGCAAACGTAGAGTGAGGACTGAAGAAAACATTGCGGCTGTATCCGCCAGTGTTAGTGATGACCGTGAAATGTCGATTCGCCGCCATTCGCAGCAATTGGGCCTCTGTTACTCCACTACGTGGAAAATTTTACGACAGAATTTGAGTGTAAAACCTTATAAGATACAGCTGGTGCAAGAACTGAAGCCACACGACCTCCCACAACGTTTCCAATTTGGTGAATGGGCGCTGGCAAAGTTGGAGGAAGATCCACATTTTTATCGAAAAATTGTGTTCAGCGACGAGGCTCATTTCTGGTTGAATGGGTACGTTAACAAGCAGAATTGCTGCATGGAGTGAAGACCAGCCAGAAGTATTGCAAGAGCTACCAATGCATCCCGAAAAAATCACTATTTGGTGTGGATTATGGGAAGGTGGCATCATCGGGTCGTACTTCTTCAAAGACGACAATGGCCGGAACGTAACTGTGAATGGCGAGCGCTACCGTGCGATGATAACAAACTGTCTTTTGGCCAAAATGGAAGAGCTGGACTTGGCTAACATGTGGTTTCAACAAGACGGTGCCACATGCCACACCGCACATGACACAATGGCCGTATTGAGAGGCGAGTTCGGTGAACAGTTTATCTCACGTTTGGGGCCCGTCAATTGGCCGCCTAGATCGTGTGATTTAACGCCGTTGGACTATTTCTTGTGGGGCCATCTTAAGGCTAATTTCTACAGGGACAAACCAGCAACGATTGACGCACTGGAAGCCAATATTGAAGCATTTATTCGTGAGATACCGGCCGATATGTTGGAGAGAGTGTGCCAAAACTGGACCTTGCGCATGGGCCATCTAAAGCGGAGCCGCGGCCAACATTTACATCAACTCAAATAAAGTAGTAATCGTTTTTTCAAATTTTTTGTTTTTTTTTTAAAATCAAATCCTATACCTCTTAAAAAATCACCCGTTATTACACATCAACGACCTCATCTCCTGTATGATCAATCCGAACCAAGGATTGCTGACAGTACTCTTCAGGCAAGCATTCAGTGTGAGAAGCCGAACCCTTCTGATGATCGGGAGAGAAGGAAACTATCACGAATACATCTCGTCAATCGTGGCATGATGCTGTGAAAAGGTTGGGAATTTGTTTAGGTCTAACAAGTGCTTTTCTCCTGGTATCCTCCCCTCTTTGAACAATGCTAGTAGTAGTTCTGCTCACATGTTTGAGGTGCTGCCGCACCGACTACTCGTACATTGTCCATACTCGATTCTAGTCAGAGGTAGACTGTCCAACATACAGTCTTGAGACCCTTTCGCACCATCAGACGGTCGGCGATCTGGCTCTCTTCTACCGCTACGTCTACGGGCTTTGCTCCTCAGAGCTCTCCTACATGAAGTCGATGCACCTGCCAGGCTTTTGCCTCCCATCCTAGCTCTGATGAACTTCGTAGATCCAAATTTGAAGGGTATGATTGCTTCTCTGTTACTTGAGTACAACAGATTTGATGTTAGGCTTATAGCAGTCACGGTGCCGCAGTATTTAGGCTTTTGCCTACGCCACTGCATCAGTTTGAAAAATAGTCGGACTACTGGTCTCTTTTAGACTGCTTACATAAGTATGTATACCAGCACAAATAAATAAACATGCATTTATTTGCTAATTTTGGATCGGATCACGCAACACCCTGTATATCTATCACTTCTTCGTTATACCAGAGCAGGCAACGCACCATATATCCACTAGGATTCTGGATGCTGGGATACTGGTGGTGGTGTAAAACAACACTGTTATCCCTGTGGAGAGTTATGTGTCCTTTCAGATTTATGTGCAGAATGCCGCTAGCTCTATAATACCCGTACACTTGCAAATCCTGCATGAAAGCAGATCTTCGCTTCGTTGTCGAGGTATTGCTGGGAGGGCAGCCAAATCGTTTATGTTGAGACTTAATTGAGTAAATTACGATTTGCTTGATTCATATTGCCCTTCAGCTTAGTGGAAAATGGCAAAAATTAGTAACAAGATAAGGTCGAAGCTTACGAAAATTATGTGACAGATGCTTGTCATATCAAGACAAAAAATCCCTCCAGAGCTAAATTTTTGTAGCAACTCCACAATGCGAAAACCGCACACTTTTATGTTTTTGCAGAAAAATATGAGTTTCAGGTGAATAACTGCCAGATCGACTTGTAGGATTAAATTTTTGTCCTTACTACCGACTGAGATTTTGGAAGCAATATAGTCTGAATTCGTTGTATTTTAGTTTATTAAGCAGAATTTTCTGCAGAAAGCACAAAAATCAATGATCTACTTTAACTGACCTATTACAAACCTATGATGGGAAAATAGGTTTTTGCAGCTAACCTCAAAGGATTGATCTTTTTTTAAATGATCCTTCTCGGGTAAGTAGTGATACTTATTTTAAATAAAATTCTCAGTAATCCCCATGTATACATTAAATAAGAATTTCAAATACCTACATCTGGTTTCGTTGGCCAGACAAACGTGGGGTGTTATTAACATGAAATGTCCAGTTATTTCTATCATATCAATTTATATATTGTATCAGATTTTGTCCATGCCTCGAGTAGGGCCCCAATCCTGCTTTTTCAGCAGTTGGAGGTTAATCCCAAAGCTTGTGTCCTGGTTCAAATAAGAAAATAGGTTTTTATAACTAAAGCAGCTGATTTATAAAGTATTTCTTTCTTTAATATAGGAATTAGGCCCATCTTAAGCAGATTGTATGATTTTTCTGTTGTTTGAGAGGTACCCTACAAGGAATCAACCAACGGGTGATTTTTTAAGAGGTACAGCATTTGATTTTCAAAAAAAAACACAAAAAATTTGAAAAAACGATTAAATCTTTATTTGAGTCGATAGAACGGTCGATATAATTTAATGTTTAAAGATTATTTCATGTAAAGGTTGGCCGCGGCTCCGCTTTAGATGGCCCATGCGCAAGGTCCAATTTTGGAACACTCTCTCCAACATATCGGCCGGTATCTCACGAATAATTATTGGCTTTCAGTGCGTCAATCGTTGCTGCTTTATCCCTGTAGACATTAGCCTTAACATGGCCCCATAAGAAATAGTCCAACGGCGTTAAATCACACGATCTAGGCGGCCAATTGACGGGCCCCAAACGTGAGATAAACTGTTCACCGAACTCGCCTCTCAATAGGGCCATTGTTTCGTGTGCGGTGTGGCATGTGGCACCGTCTTGTTGAAACCACATGTCAGCCAAGTCCAGCTTTTCAATTTTGGGCAAAAAAAAGTTTGTTATCATCGCACGGTAGCGCTCGCCATTCACAGTTACGTTCCGGCCATTGTCGTCTTTGAAGAAGTACGGCCCGATGTTGCCACCGGCCCATAATCCACACCAAACAGTGATTTTTTCGGGATGATGGGTAGCTCTTGCAATGCTTCTGCCTGGTCTTCATTCCAGATGCGGCAATTTTGCTTATTAACGTACCTATTCAACCAGAAATGAGCTTCGTCGCTGAACACAATTTTTCGATAAAAATGTGGACCTTCCTGCCAGCGCCCATTCACCAAATGGGAAACGTTGTGGGAGGTCGTGTGGCTGCAATTCTTGCACCAGCTGTATCTTATAAGGTTTTACACCCAAATCCGGTCGCAAAATTTTCCACGTAGTCACAAGCTTCCGAATAGCTCCCTCAGTAGGCCGACCAAATTGCCCATAAATTGGAAGCAGTGCTCGATGCACTCTCTTAACCGAGCATGAATTTTGATAGTAAAATTCAATAATTTGCAAGCGTTGTTCGTTCGTAAGTCGATTAATGGTTAAATTATAGGCCAAACTGAACAAGTTTGACAATGACACAAGACACGATTCACGCGTCATCTGTCAAAAACAGTGTTGCCAAAAAGATAATAGCAAAAAAATCACCCATTATATTCATTAGATTCATCCACCTGAATATCGTCTTAGTAGTTGAGTGTGTGCCCTATGGCGTAATATGGTGCCATCAATGGTGCAGGCCCATTGACCTGAATAAAATGCAAGCGACTTGTGTCGGGTGAAAATATCAACAATGTTTGGCATTGAATTCAGAAAGAGGCAACCATCAAGTGACATTGTCGCACACCTAAGCCGCTTCTCTTATTTATGATGACTAATGGAACCCAGCGGAATAGTTTCGCTTAGTTTCTCTACACATCAATAATAGGCGTGCACCTTTGAACCTCTCAAATCCAAATCGTTATGGCACGACCAGAACAGATATCCATACATATCATTGAACAAAATTAATACACAAGGTTGTCATGTATCTCCTTCCCTCCTTCAAACCTAATAGAAGGTATTGCAATAAACATAATCCAGACATACATATGTTCATACCAGGATTATATATCCAAGCACATCTCCCTTCGTAGTAGCGAAGTGCAATATACATATTCCGGATAGCGCTCATCTAATTGAGTGTTGATGTCAGTATCAATAAATCAGAGGGCTGCTACATATTGCGGATCAAGTAATCCTTGGTCACGTGGCTCGTATTAGCCCTCCGCCTCCCTTGATACAGCAGCCGTCTACAGACGTGGCTCACTGGATTTGTAATCCAGTTGTAATGCAGTTCGGTTGGAATGTTAACAAGAACTAGGGAGATGGTTATAGCGGATAGATGAGCAAAACGTCTATATTTGGATCTAGCAGGTTAGGGTTTGAGGAAGATGCATGCCGAAGTCACGGAGTGCTGTTCAAAAAGGTCCACCACTTATTTTTTGAATTATCGACAAGCTGAAACTTAAGGTGATGAAATGGTGGCATGGATACCATATTTTGACGTTAAGATAACAGTCATGGATTTCAAGATGGCGACTGTCAAAGTTGGACTTTTGTGCTTCAAACCGGCTGTAACCCAACAACCAACTATCAAAACATTATCGTATGCTATATCAATCTCCTTCCTTTGGAAGAGTCTATCTGAATGTGCAATGAAATTGTGCAATTCAACTTTCAATTCAACAGATTTTGGCAGAGGCTTTCAAACGAAAAAATATTTTCTTCAACATGTAAGCAAGTAGTTTGAATCTAAAAATGTTGGCCGAATAATAATAGGTTCGAAATTAAACAAAATTGTGGAAATACTCCTGGATCACTCCAAAATTTCACGAGACGTTAAAGATAACACATGATTGAAGCATGGATGAAACTGGACCGATCTAGAAAATTCCCACAAATAAACCAGTGACGTGACAAAATTACCGCAGAAAATTTGGTAGCGCCATCCCTGGAGCAACTTAGTTATATATAATCGATTAAAATGGCTCGTTATTTTTGTTACATGAATTTCAGGAGGTGACGCCGTAGTAGTTGTTTAAAGCACATGTGTGTCCAATTCATCATGGAGCGCTACACGATCCCACAACGCGTCCATATTGTTAAAACGTTTTCTTCAAATAATGAGTCGACTGTCGCGACGATTCGGAAACTACGACAAGATTTCGGTCGAAATAATGTGCCCAGTGCCTACTCCATTCGTAAGTTGGTGCAGAAATTTGAACAGGTAAAGTTAAAGACTTGCCAAGGTCGGGCCGTGTTCGAACTGTTCGTACTCTGGCAAATATCTAGAGAGTTCGTGAAAGTGTAGAGGAGCGCCCTGAGATGTCTACCAGACATCGTTCTCAAGAACTGGGTATCCATCGCACGTCATTAAGCACTATTTTAAAAAAAGGCTTGCATTTGCGGTCATACAAAATTCATTTAACCCAAGAACTACAGCCTAGTGACCAAAGTCGCTGACAATGAGGTCATGCAGTATTGCAGGTTAATACCCAAAATAACTATTTTTACCGATAACTGATAATGAGCGATGAAGCCCACTTCGATATGAACGGATTTGTTAATAAGCAGAATTGTCGAATCTGGGCATTAGAGAACCCTCGTGTCATCCATCAACGACCAGTACATCCTCTTCGAGTCACAGTTTGGTGCGGTGTTTGGTATGTAGGTGTCACTGGACCTTACTTCTTTGAAGACGCTGCAGGTAACTCTCTTATTATCACTGGCGAGCGCTACCGTGATATTGTATAAAACTTTCTGGCTGCTCAAATCAAATAATTTATATTGCAAAACATGTGGTTCCAGCAGGATGCAGCAACTTGTCACACAGCTAAGGAAACAATGAATCTTTGGACGTTTAATTTCTCGTTTTGGTGATGTCAACTGGTCACAAAGATTTAACGGCTCCTGACTTTATGGGGATTTTTGAAAACTAGGGTTTATGCCAACCGACCAAAGAGCAGCTGAAAAACAATATTGCGGAAGTGATTGAGAATATTCCTCCCGAAACCTACCAAAAAGTGATGAAAAATGTAATCAAGAAGGTCCAGGTTTGCTTGGCTTCTATAGGCGGACATTTGTCTGATATTATTTGTCATACATAATTTCTATGTTTCAATAAAAGATTAAGATGAAAAAAATGGGCGTATTTTATTTCATTCCACAAATATTCAAGCTACAAAGAAGTCAGTTACATATCGGCCACCCTGCATACAGGGTGTTTCAGTTTATTGTTGCATAACTTTAAGATTCGATAGAACTATTAAAATTAATGCATAAAGTCTATATAAACATGGGTCGAAAAATGCGTGGCTTCCGAAATACAGGGTGTTTAAATTTACTTTATAAAATATTTTTTTTTAAATATTTCGAACAATATTTGATGTATAACAGTAAAAATTGGTATACAAGGGTTTTTTGGTACGACAAAACGAACCATGGACATAGTTTTACTGTAGCCGCTAGAGGGCGCTCTCTACTGTACCTGTAGTGTATTAAAATGACCGAAAAATTTTTCTTAGTGCAATTTTTTGCTTTTTGAATAAAAAAACTGATTCTTCGCACTTTTCAACATAAAAAAGCTCTCCTGTGAGTTTTCGTTATAGTTAGCCGTTTTTGAGCTATTTTGATTTTTAAGGTTCGATGCATTTTTAATTATTTATGGGAAAATAATCTTTTTTTTACATTTTCGATTTGGGCATTACAAGTAATTAAGATGATCGTTTAGATTGTGTTTTTAAACACAGCAATAATTCCTAACTCCAAATAAACACAAAAAAAACAGAATATTAATTTGTTTAATTTTCCAATATTATTTTTAACAAATTAAATTAATTATTTACAACTAAAATGCTATTGGATAGTTAGGAAAAACATACATACAAAATCTAAAGTAGTTGCTCGAAATGTAAACCCAATTGTTCAATACACAATTCACATCTACGAATGATCGAACGTGGTATAGCATTATTCAAATAAGGCCTTATTTCATCACATGCATTCCTGATTCTGTCTATTAGCATATCTCTTGTGGTTACGGGAGTCTGGTACACTTTTTCTTTTAGAAATCCCCACACAAAGAAATCTAATGGATTTAGGTCTGGGGATCGTGGAGGCCAGGCGACTGGTCCTCCACGGCCTATCCATCTTTCTGGATAATTTTCGTCCAGCCAGTTTCTAACCATTCTCGAATAATGAGCTGGACAACCATCAAGCTGGAACCAGGCCAATCTTCTTAAATCTAACATAACACCATCCCACATATTTGCATGTTCAGCCTTTAAAAATTCCAAGAAGGTGGCAGCATTTAACCTTGCAGGCAAAAGGTAGTGTCCAAATAGTCGATTACGGTAGATATCAATCCACACGTTCACACTAAATTCATGCTGAACATTTCTTTCCCGAACTGGATGCGGATTTTCATGCGACTAAATATGTTGATTATGAAAATTTACCACTCCACGTCTAGTGAAGCATGACTCATCGGTCCATAAAACGTTACTTAAAAACTCCCTATTATTATCAGTTCTATCAAGAATCCGCTGACAAAATGTGATTCTTCGTACTCCGTCCCCTGCCTGTAGTCCTTGCACAGGTTGAAAATGGTAAGGACATCTATGGTCATTTCTAATAACACGGTAAACATGGCTTGCTGAAATTCGCAAGGCACCACAAACTCTCCTAACACTTGTGGTCGGATCTCTATCAGTCCCGCAGGATTATGCGGGTAAATCTGCGCTGACGAACATTTATGTTTTGATCCCTTTGGAGATTTCCAAAACCATTTTCAATTATTTGGCGATGCACTCTTACAAATACTGAGCGAGTTGGATGTCATCTGTTTGGAAATCTTCGTGGGTATTCTCTGGCTGCTTCTGCCTCTAGCGGCTACAGTAAAACTATGCCCATGGTTCGTTTTGTCGTACCAAAAAACCCTTGTATACCAATTTTCACTGTTATACATCAAATATTGTTCGAAATATTTAAAAAAAAGTATTTTAGAAAGTAAATTTAAACACCCTGTATTTCGGAAGCCAAGCATTTTTCGACCCATGTTTATATAGATTAATTTTAAAAGTTCTATCGAATCTTAAAGTTATGCAACAATAAACTGAAACACCCTGCATATACTCGTATATACATTATATATATATATATATATATATATATAACTTGAGACGTGGTCATTATCGTCTAGACCAGTTAGGTGAAAAATTAAAGCTTCCGCCTTTTGTTGGGTACTTCGACAAAAATTTAAGCAAGAAGGACTCTATACTTTTTTAATCTCTCTAGCTTTCAATAGTCTTTGCCATCATCATCAGGAGCTGCAATTACATTGAGATAAGTAGCAACAATTGTGCAAAATGAATTTAAATTAACTTACAGTAGTATGTGAGGATGTTGCTAAATGATATTTACGTTAAGGATGAGGGAAACACCCAGTAACATGGTGAAAGCTGGATACACGGTACAATAGTCAAAATTATACAAACTATTCAAAGCTGTATGACAAGAACAAATTAAAAACTGATTAAAAATATTTAAAACGAAAGTTAAGCATTACATCGTGAAACCACTTGATGATTGCACAAAATGGTGGGCATAGAATCATGAGTAAGATGACCCTTTTGACAGATGGCAGAAGGTTAGCAGTGTCCGTGTAGATGGATAGAACGAACATTCTTTTGTCAGGCGTGTGCTATGTTGCCAAATCACTTCAGATGGTGTGATTATCAAGATATGTTGGGTAAGAACTTGTCAAACCAACCAGAAGCAGTTGAACTAACTATATTATTGATGAGATGGGCAATTGAACAAACAGTTATTATTTTATTATGAGAAAACAATTATTCAAATTTGAATGGAATGGAATTTTTTTGGTGGAATAGACCAAAAAACAGATTTCATTTATGGTTGTGAAAAGTCAAAATTTGGAGAAATGTGTAAGTGCTCCATTTTTTCGCAGTTTAGCAAATATGAGTAAATGACGCTCAGTTGCTTAACATCTGTCTTCTTATTGATACAGTTGTCATTCATGAAAATGTGGGACATTTCCAGGAATAAACGTTTGGATAGGTTTTTCTTTATCAAGAACTTTGATACTTGTGTAGTTCATAGAGTGCCATGTTGTGTTGACATGAGATGCCAGAGCACATCTCTGAGTGGCATACCATCATTGCCTGGATGGAAATTAAAAAAACAATATACATTAAAATTCTATTGATGTAGAGTACATACTATTACAGATAATAATAAATGATTTATTTTTTATAACTTTACCACGCCGTATCTCAAAAGACATTTACTAGGTACATATCTTCATATGAAGTTTTCTTTTTGAAATAAACACAAAAATCGCCCCCTTCAGATATTGACATTGAATAAGGAATAACCCTGTATATAAGGCAGAGTTTAAAGATACTCACCTTTATATTGTAATAAATATGCCTTTACTGCCACATTCGCGGATGATGGCATTTTTTGCGAATATTATAAGTTACATAAAATTTTGCTCTAGCTTTATTATACGACACAGAAATTCTATTTCCCGTCAGTGTAAATGCGGCAGTATTCGGGATATGCCACATAAAAATTAAATTTCATACCCTATATACTTTTTATTATGATGATGATAGGTGGAGTAATAAACATAAAATAAAATGGCGTGTTAAAAGGAGTGTAAATCACGAGTAATGTACGACGAAGTGACGTATTATGAAGTTGCGGCACTTCAAGCTCATCTCCAGAGGTTTTATTATAAAAGAAGTAGTAGGGATACATTTGAGCATATGCCCATACCACGTTACTCAAGCGCCACGGATGAAATGATGGTTTCATCTGCACAAAGCCGCAGTGTGAAACCTGTTTAGTTTCTGTAACTTTATTTTTTTTTATGTTGTGAAAGTGTTGTTTGTATTACACTAAGATAATAGTAATAATAATAATAACAATAACAATATAATTATTGTTATTGTTATTATTGTTCTTATTATTATTATTATTTTTTTTTCATGCTCATAGTTCTTACGTATGGTGGTGTACTATCTTTGAGGAGGAGTTCACCCCAACCAAGGATAGTTTTTACAGAGCCAGTGCCTTTCTCACAATATGACACGTTTGTAAGATAACGGCTTTTTGGAATAGTATGTGAAGGCCGTTTGGAAGGTCCAAGGTCTTGAAGCTTGAGGAAACTTGTTTGGTATCAGCCCCTTCCACAGAGATAACAATGGGAACAATCTGCACTTCCCTTAGCGTCCAAATCCTCTTCATTTCAATCGTCAGGTTCTGGTATTTAACAGATTTTTCACGCTCTACCTTGTGGATGTTGTGTGTAAGCGGAATTTCAACCTCAATTATCTGTGCATATTGGTTGCTTTTATCTATCAGGACAATATCGGGACGGTTAAAGTCTACAGTTTTGTCAGTTAGAAATGGCCGATCCCAATAGAGTATTAAATCTTTTGATTCCAGAACTGGCTCAGGCGTGTACTTGTAATATGGCGGAGGCGATTGTACCAAGTTAAGCTTACGAGCTAGCTGTGAATGGATTATTTTTGCAACCTGGTTCTGTCGTCCCAAATAATCGCCAGCTGCCAACGCAGGGCAAGCTCCTGTAATATGTTCGATGGTTTCGCCCGCCTGGTTGCACTAACTACATTCATCTGGGACGTTTGATTTGAGAATATGTTTTTCATAGTTTTTTGTTTTTATTACTTTGTCCTGGATGGCAGTTATGAACTCTTCCGTTGTTGTATGGACATATCCCTTTCTCAAATAGGTGAATGACGAAGCTTTACCTATGTTGTCATCTCTCAGTTGGCATGGGTAATGGCCATGGAGACTTTTCTCCTCCCAGCATTCTATCCTCCTCGTATTCGATTCCGAGGCCATATTGCCTTGAGGTTGCCGAAAGCTCAAAGGGGTAAATGAGTCATCTGCCTCCACTACAGCAGCTATCTTAGGACTTAGATGGTTATTAAAGTAATTTTGTAATTTGGCTACCTGAGACTTGCAGAGTTGTGTTATGTTGAGCAATCCGCGGCCCCCTTGTGCGCGAGGGAGGTACAGCCGTTCGGTTGATGCCTTTGGGTGGTGACAATGGAACTTTGTGAGCTTTACACGCGTGATTCTGTCTAGCTCTTCAAGGTCTGTATTACTCCATTTCACAATACCGAACGAATATGTAAATGAACTTATTGAACAACTGTGGATTGCTTTGAAAAGATTCTGCGAGTTTAATTTGGTGTTGAGTAGTTTTGTAAGCCAATTGATGTACTTTTCTCTATAGATTGACTTCATGGCAGAATGACATACACCCCTACTTTGGTGCATCCCCAGGTACTTATACGGTTGGTCTTCTGCTAGAGGCGCGATGTTTTCTAAATTTTCTTCCAAAAGAGTTAAGATACCTTTCCTTATAGTGACAGTGGCGCACTTATCTAACCCAAATTTCATTCCTATATCATTGCTGAATATGCTTGTCATTCGCACTAGAGAAGCAAGATGTTGCTTTGACTCGGCGTATAGTTTGAGGTCATCCATATATAACAGATGGTTGAATCTGGTCGGCTCACTCACATCGAGCCTATACCCGAACTTGGAATTATTCAGCAGTGATGACAGTGTGTTCATGGCTAGGCAGAACCACATCGGGCTGAGAGAATCACCCTGGAATATACCTCTGCGTATGAGCACGTCTCCTATATCCTCCGAATTAACTCTTAAAGAGGTTCCCCAGTTCATCATCAGATGGGACAATAGGTTTATGATGCGGATGTCTACTTTATATATATCCAGCACCTTTAAAGGCCAATTATGTGGCACGGAATCAAACGCCTTAGACGATGTAGCAGACATGGAGATTTCTCTTATTTTTACACGCATGCTTCGTAATAACGGAATCAATTATAAGTTGCTCTTTGCATCCGAAAGAACCACAGACACACCCCTTCTGTTCTGCAGCAATGATATTGTTCCTTTCACAGTGAGTATATATTTGGTCATTCAAAAGTGCTGTTAGTAGTTTATAAAACACAGGGAGACATGTAATTGGTCTATAGTTTTTCGGATCCTCAGGATTGCCCTTTTTGAATATAAGATGTGTTATTAGTTTCGTCAAGAAGATAAGTAATATCTCCGGGTTGGCGATTGCTTTAGAAAGTGATCGAGCCAATGCCGCATTTGTACTTAGGAACTTCTTGAGTCAAAAGTTCTGAATATTGTCGGGTACCGGCGCCTTCCAATCAGCAGCATTTTTTAGCACGCTACTTACGTCATCTTGAGAGAATATTGCAACGCTCATTGGGTTTACCGTATCTGCCTTCACTACTTCTTTGATCGAAGGCGCATTAAGGTCTGATGGCTTTGGCTCGGACCAAATATCACTCCAAAATTTAACAAAATTTTGCGTATCTCTAATGCCTTTGGGTTCCGAAGATGATTCTGAGATGATAGATTTGTAGAACTGGTTTTGGTTTCTCTAGAATAAAGCATTTTGCTGCTTTCTCTTGCTGGTCACATTATATCTTTGGAGCCGGACACCTTTCATTTTGGCTTCTTGCCTCATTTTATCTCTATGCATGTTTAAAAATGAGCTATCGTTATCGCAGCTTGGGGGTACGTTAATTTTCAGTTTAATATCTGCAATTTTCTTGATCACCTTTCGAGAGCTATTGCCTACTAGGTATTCTGAAATGAGATCCGCCTCAGCTCTAGATGAGTCAGTATCTTTCATGAGTATTAGTTTCCATGGCTCCTCACTACGTGTCGATGTCTTTTTAAGAGGCGCATCATTAGGTGGTAGTAACTTTTGACCATTCACGTTCACCACAATAGCAGCTGCCGCATAGATAGATAGATGTACTTCTTCTAAGTCATCACAGTGTTCTAGGGGGCGTAAAAGAATTTCGTCCATCTGACGTATTATTTGATTGGATTTTGCATTTAGTGAAGCTTTGGGAGCATAGGCCTTTTTGTGGGGTCACTAAATCTGTAGAAGCTCAAGGTGCTTAGCAAAAGATCATTCAGCTCTTTTTGCTTTTGGCTAGTTTCGCATTCAGGCTCGATATGCGGCTGATCCAGAACTGACAAACGTGTAGGGGCTACTTCGTCGTTTATGGCATTTTGGGATATCGCTCTACCAACTTCACGTTTCAATTAATCCGTTTCGGTCTGGGATAGATAACGGTTTTTCACAATAGTCCTTTTTCTATCAACGATGTTTTGCTCTGTTAATCCAAGTTCCGGGTGAATCTTTGAAAACTCTGTGTGGAGCTTACGTCTCCAACCTGTTTGTGGTAGGTCTTTGCAGTCATTAACGAGATAAAATGCTTTCATTACAGAAATGTTTAGTTCTCAAGTCCATTTTATACGTACGTTGACCGCTACGATTATTGGCCGCAGCATTCCGGGTGCCGGTTTGCAAACGGCCAATCTGTGTGACCTCGTTTGTTAATTCCACAGGATGTTCATCTTCATCGGTGGACCTATAATGTCGATCCCATGTATTTGAAGAATTTCGCATGATGACGACCTGGGTTACCTCCGAGGCTACAACCTCACCCCTGCGAGCGCGACACCACTACCGCTGGGGCTTGTGGTCTCGTTAACGCTGTTACGTTCTTCCGCGGCTAAATTAAAGTTGTCCTCCATAATTATTATGGGTGCGTTGTAGTATTATTATTATTATTATTTTTATTATTATTATTATTTTTATTATTATTATTATTATTATTATTATTATTATTATTATTATTATTATTATTACTATTATTATAGCAAGCGACTCATTAGCAGCTTTGACTGGTCTACAAGGTCCAAACACTAAGGACCCTTTATCAGAAATGTGTTTCCAAACACTAAAAGTACTAGATGATCTAGGCATCACTATTATATTCATCTGGATCCCTGGGCATGTTGGAATGCGAGGAAATAAAGCTGCTGCGAAGAATGCAACTAGTTCATCTAACAGATAAAGTACACAGATCGGAAAAAAATGACTGCTAAACGTATGATGTATGAGTTCTGGCAAAATTGTTGGCAAGAAACACATACGTAATTAAAACTAATTAAGGCCAACGTCATCCTATGGAACCTCTCATTGACGTTAAAAAGACTAGACATTACACGATTACATCGGTTAAGGTCATTTCTAAATTACACATTCATATACCCATACGACTGCGGCAAGATCCTCCTGGGTACAACTGTTGTCAAGAACCGCTGACTGTCTCCCATATGCTAATAAATTGCGCTGGAAATGTAACACTCCGGCAAAATTTTGACCTTTGACAAATCCTCGAGACTGCTTAACAGATCCTGAAAAAAATAAATTAGTGCTATTGTTCCTTAAGTCTGTTGGTTATTATTGGAAAATTTAAATACTTATCTAAGGTCGCACATGTCACACACTTTTTAATTTAGTCTAACATTTCACAGAAATTATCTTTTTATTGCTAATAGAATCTGAAAATAAAACAATACTATATCTTTTTAATTAAAATCTAAAATTTACATATTCACCTAGTTTAAAAATTCTGACATTTACAAATTTACACTCGTAAGAGATTATATATTTACACTTTACATTATATATTTATACTTATACTTGTAATTATACACTATATTAGTAAATGCTGCTAATCACCATGGAAGCTAATGCCGTTAATAAATAATAATAATAATAATAATAATAATAATAATAATAATAATAATAATAATTGTTTATTGTAGCATTTATATAAAATAAAGTAGATATTAAAAAAACAACACTACAAAAGGCTGAGGAGTGGCATTGACATTTTTCACTATCGCATACAAAGATAATCAGTAAGTTAAAATTATCTTATTTAGACCCGTGAACTTCATCTTATTATCTCCATCATTTCTACCTGCTTCAATAAGACAAACAAGTGTATGCTTTCACATAATACGCAAACGTTGCATAAACTAGAGACACGGTGTAGATTATATGTTTGCTTTCCATCTCTGTGACCATAACGTTTTTTTAGCAAGACAGATAACAGAAAGCAAACAAATGAAAATGACTGAAAAGCTCAGCATTCCAGTGTGCGAGGAGATGATACTGCCACCTATGAGCATAGTCGAATGCTTTACTCAGAATTTGTACCAGATCTACACTATCTATTTAAAAAGTTGTTAAATCCTTTACAACGAATATTCATGACTTGCTTATGTTGAAGGAGAGAAATAATGGTTGTGGCACAAAAAGATGACAGCAGAAACTCAGATTATGAGGAAGTTGTCTACCTATATATTAAGCAACAAATCTATGCCGAGCACATCAATTCTATCCTTCCTATAGAAGCTGTATAGCCTTCAACAGTTAGTAAACGACAGTTGTATAAATGCTTCCGTTGTGAGTAACTTGTCGGCTAAAGTAGTAATTTTGCACATCAAATCAACAAGGATCGAGTTTATTATATAGGTTATATATTCGGCCGTAAGATTGTTAAACTTTTTAATTTTAATTATAACCTCCTGAAGGCCTATATACCTAGCCCATTTCCAACTTTTTTGAGAACTTTTTTTCCACTGCAATCTTCTCCAGCAACACAACAGCGATCCATCAGCACCTTCCCCCTAGCGCCTGATCCCTATACCTTCCTCTCTCTCTCTCTCTAACGCCGACAGCGCCTCGGCGGACCATCCATCACGGAAGACGCACCCTCCCCCCTGCCTGACAGGTGGCCCCCCCTAATTAATATCCGAAACGTGCGACGCTGCCGACGCCGACGACGCCTTGCCCGTCACGACGCTAATGGATTTCCTCCTCTTTTTGGCCGACATGCTCACCCCCTTTCCTTCTAACACAACACTTTTGAAAATCATGATTTTTACATCTAGATTTATGCAAATGAAGTTCAGTGTTCTAAATCTCACTTCGATGGCTCAAAACTAAGCATCTACGGTCTTATCCAGTGAAGGGCGCATGTATACATCTTGTAAAATACACCGTTATTTACGCTTATATAGGGTATTCCATCTATTGCTTCTTTTTTCAACTACCATTTTTTTGAAATTTTAAATGTGTCAACTGCCACGTGCTTAGCACATATGAACTGTTAATGGTCTGCCATTTTGGTCGTCCAAAAATGTTATGAAAACAGACCATCTTTAAAAAATACTTTGCGCAAACTTCGTGATGAATTTGGTCAACATAATTGTCCCACAGAGCGTGGAATTCGGTGGATTATCAATCGTTTTGAGGTAACTGTCTCAGTTGAAGGTCGTAGAACATATCAACAAGCCCGTCCGGTACGTTTACGTGAATCAGTGGCCGTTGTGAGTAAAAGTGTTCATGAAAAGCCACCAACTTCGATAAGACACCGTTCGCAAGAACAGGACATCAGGCCAACAACATTACAATTATTGAATCCAGCGGGCCATCAGTAACAATTTTAATTGCATGCTTGGAAAAGGAGAGCGATTTTCGGCTAAAATCGTCTATTCAGACAAGGAACATTCTTATCTCAGAGGACACGTAAATAAGCAAAACTGTAGGATTTGGGGTTCGGAAAATCCACACGAGACCCATGAACAACCTCACCATGATTAAAAAGTAAATGTTTGGTGCAGATTATATGGGCTGGTGGCATCATTGGACCGTTCTTTTTCGAGGATGAAGAAGAAAAAGCCGTTACGGTCACCGCCGAACGTTATCGTTATGCCAACGACCTTTGGTTCCAGCAAGACGGTGCAACTTCGTACACAGCTCGCCAAACAATCCAGTTATTGGCCGAGAAATTTCCAGATCGCATTATTTCAAGAAATTCCGACGTAAATTGCCCTCCAAGATCGTGCGACTCAACGCCACTGGACTATTTACTCTAGGGATTTTTGAAAAGTAAAGTGTACGCGCCTGCCACACGCAGGATTCAACACCTTAAGCGCAACGTTCGCACCGAAATTGAGGCCGTGGACCATACATAAGTAGCAAAGACCGACCTACAATGTTCAATAAAGAGTCGGTTTCTCACTCATAAAAAGTGTTTTTTTTTTATTAGAAAAAGAAGGAACGGATGGAACACCCTTTACAATTATGACAGTCTCGGGACCTTTCCGCACCGGCGGGCCGTCGGCGATCTAGCTCTCCTCTACCGCTACACCAACGGGCTTTGCTTCTTGGAGCTCTCCTCCATGATGCCGCCACGTGATGTGCCTGCCAGACAGACCCGCCTGACTTTGGTCGTACATCCAGAACTGGCCGATACGACAGCTCCTTTGTCCCTAGGATATCCAGATTGTAGAACAATCCACATGAGGAGGCTTGTCCCAGTTCTACTAATCTTAGGCAGTTCAAAAATCGGAGTGACAAAGTTTTAAGTCTGGATTACACGTGTAGAGTAAGAGTAGAGTTCGATGATAGAGTACTTACTATTCCGCCACTAGACTAATGTAAACAGATCGTGCTAGTAACAGTAGAGTACTAAAGATAGTCCAGGGAAGAGTAGAGTGGATAATAGGTGTGGAATAGTACACTCAACTCTCCTAATCGCCCCCCCCCCTCATAGACTTTTTACTCTACCGGTTCGTTTATTCACTGTACCAAAGTAAACAGACACTAGATTTTTTTTAGTAGAGGAAAGTATTTTTATGACATTTCAGGCCATTTTAAGTTAAAAATAATGCTTAAAATAAAATGCAGTGGACGAAAAGTTAAACCATGAAGTTAGTGGAAGTATACAAAGGATATGAGTGTATATGGAATATTAGCAGCCCCAACTATAGAAATAGGTCAATGTGATCTGCCGCAAAGACATGGTCAAATATATGGCAAAGGAGAATTTTTTGATGTTGCAGAATTAAAACAAAAAATTAAAAATCTTAGATGTACTTACAACCGAGAAGTTGGGAAGATCAAAAAATCCAAAAAGTCAGGTAGCGGTTTAAATGATATCTGTGTTCCAAATATTAAATGGCTTGCTTTAATGGATTCGTTCATGAAACATGTGGATCTGGTACTACACAGGACAACAAGGGAAATATGGAAAGTCAAGTGAGTAGATAAACATTTTTATTTCTTTGCAAAAAAATCTACATAATAATACAGACGTAGTATGGATTATAATGGCCAACTGTTTAGTATTAGATGACAAAATCAAACTCCATAGTTTCTTTACACTTTTTTCTGTAAATACCTGTACATATGTATATAGTGTTAGTAGAAAAAACCAAAACGGTGGATTATCTCAGCAACAGTTAAATATAAAGGAACCAAATTTTGTGCGATGGGGTGGGTATCTCAATATGAATAACGCAAAAATTATATTTGCAAGGTTGCCTAGTTTATAGTTTTCTCTCTAGAGTAAGGAATTTTAAAATGTTAAATGGAATACCCTAATTTTTATTATTGTAATTAATTGCTTGTATCAACTTTGTTATGATCTGATATTATCGTTTTTTTACTCTTGTCAATAATTTTAATACTGACAAAATTATAGTTGCAGAATCTCAAATAAATGAGTATTTAAATGCAAAAAATCATAACCTCCGTTTAAATC
This sequence comes from Acanthoscelides obtectus, assembly GCA_963669975.1. NCBI lineage: Eukaryota > Metazoa > Arthropoda > Insecta > Coleoptera > Chrysomelidae > Acanthoscelides > Acanthoscelides obtectus. The sequence goes on along the minus strand of CAVLJG010000010.1, from coordinate 39,648,994 downwards.
CTACAAAATGGAAAGTTATCATATTTTCTCACAAAAAAATAAGGAAATATATTAAAAGGTATGCAATATATCTCTGGATGGCGAAATTATTCAAGTACATAAATCAGTTAAAAACTTAGGTATTTTTCTTGACGACTGTCTAAATTTCATTCCACATGTGAATCATATTACTAAAAGTTGTTTTTCAGTGCTTCGCCAATTAAACCTCAATAAACAAACTTTAGACTACAAAACTAAGAAAATTCGATGAGAATCATTGATCATTTCAAAAATTACATATTGTGATATTTTTTACCATTTATTTTTAGATTCGATATCTACAAAATGCTTGCAAAAAATCCAAAATTCTTGCTGTAGATGAAAAACTAGGTTGGTTGAATATTACAAAATTATATAAATATCACTTACTGTGTTATGTTCATAATCTCCAAATCACCTCATTACCTCCGTTTTTAAAGGAAAAACTACTAAATCGTATGTGTGTTCATTCTAGAGATATTCGCTTCCCAAATACACTCACCATGCCTATCCACAGAACTTCATTTTTCCATAAACGCTTCACCTTTAATGCGATTTACCTATATCTCCCTGACATTAAATCTTTAACATTTAATAACTTTAAAAGACATACCAAGAATCTGCTTTTAGAGTGCCAAAATTAAAAATACTTATATTTTACTTCTGCTTATAAAAATAGTACTTATTCAGTTATAAGTAATTATAAAGGGTGTTTCATTAACGACGCAATATTTCAAGCTTCTATTAAACATGATATTTCGTAACAAACAACTGAAATATTTATTGGATTATGGTGTATACACTTTGGAATTATGTATGAAACAACGTATCAAGTAAATGGCTGCCACGGCTCCGGTGTCACATGCGCTCTCTTTTAATAAAATTTGTGGTAACATTTTTGAGCACATGTCATGGTATCTCGTTGATACAGCGTCTGATTTCAGCTTTCAATGCTTCGGTGGTTGCAAACTTGTTGGCATAAACTTGTGAGTTTAATAACCCCGAAGCCAAAAGTCTAAAGGTGTTAAATCGCAAGAGCGTGGCGGCCAATTCTGGTCACCAAACCAAGAAATGACTCGACCAGGAGCAAACTCGTGCAAAACTGCCATTGATTTATGAGCAGTATGGCATATGGCACCATCCTGCTGAAACCATATGTCATTAAGATCCGAATATTAGCTGCACTTTTCGAATCGTGGCAATTAAACTTTCACCTCTTTGGCAATAATGTTTAACAATAAGGAAACGCTGTTCTATTGTGTAATGATTCATTTTCATAATCTCCCGCCTGGTTACTATCGATCTGTCACGCCACAATCATTATGTCATTATGACTGCCAAAATGGCGCTAAATTCAAATATTGCGTTCTTATTGATACACCCTTTACGTATAATACATACTTTTATTATATTATGTCGTTTTGCAATAGCTTAAGATAAACTTCGCCCAAATAAAATGACGTCTATTATTATTATTAACTTAGACCTGCATCTTATAATGAGCGATGAAGCTCTTTTTCATTTAGAGGGAACAGTTGATACAGAGAATTTATATACTGAGTGACATATAAACCCGAACACCCAGTTTAAATGGTTTTATTTTAATAAAAGTTGGTGAATGTATTTATCTTACTGTAAATAACAAGTGAAAAAATTTTCAGCCTTATCAGTTGGACATTCCGGTTTTTATACTGCTTTTTTTTAATTCACTAACGCTCTAAAAATGAATATTTCAGCCGCAGTAAAGAATCAACGTTGGCGGATTTTGGTTCTTGACATCCTTTACGATCGGTTACGATGCCTAGAGTACGGAGACCTGTACGATTTCGTCAACTTAGTGAGTTTGATAGGGGCCGTAAAGTGGGACTTCGGGAAGCTGGACTTTCTTTTCGGGCAATTGTAGTTAGAGTGCAAAGAAGTGTAGACACTGTGGTTAGGTGCTGTCAGGCATGGCTTCGAGAAGGCCGTACGCAAAGAGCAAGGGGCACTGGGCGCCGCCGTAGAACAACAGACCGTGAAGATCGCCGCCTAAGATTATTGGCCTTAAGGGACCGTTTCTCCACTACCAGGTCCATTGCAAATGAATGGTTTGCAGAACACGGAAGACCTATTGGCATGCGAAGTGTTTACCGACGAATGAGACGTTTTGGCTTGTTTTCATACCGGCCACACTGGGTCCTCCCTTTAACTCGAGAACTCCGACGTGATCGCCTTGAGTGGTGCAGACAACGGTCACTCTGGGATCAGGAATGGAACAGTATTGTCTTTAGTGACGGGTCTCAATTTTGTTTAGGCATGCACGATGGTCGTGCCAGGGTTAGAAGGCGACGTGGTGAATGGAGGAATCCACAGTTTTTTGTTGAAAGACATGTTCATCACACTGTTGGAGTTACGGTTTGGGGTGCTATAGCTTATGGTTCCAGGTCACCTTTAATCTTCATCAGAGGTAACATGAACGCGCAGCGTTATATCCACGAAGTTCTAGAACCCCATCTTTTACCCTATCTTGACACCCTGGCAGATCCAACTTTCCAACAAGATAATGCCCGACCACATGTTGCAAGAGTCACAATAGACTTCTTTCAACATAATGATGTCACATTGTTACCATGGCCATGAAGATCTCCCGACTTAACCCCAATTGAGCACGTGTGGGATATGATGGGTAGGAGATTGCTCAATTTGCAACGTCCTCCTCAGACTCTAGAAGCACTTCGAGAGGAGTTGGTGGTTGCCTGGAATGAGATACCACAGGAGGACATTGACCACCTGATCAGAAGCATGCCTAGGCGCGTTGGAGAATGCGTAGCACATCAGGGTGCATCCACACATTATTAAAGGTCAAAGGGCTTTAAAGCAGTGCAAATTTTGAAATTTTTATCATTAGTTATTATGCTTCATTAGGTACTTATACAAAATTTTATTAAAATAAAACCATTTAAACTGGGTGTTCGGATTTATATGTCACTTAGTATAGATACTGGGCTCCTGCAAAACCAAGAAAGATACATGAACGACCTCTACATACTGAAAAAGACACAGTATGGTGTGCCATTAGTCCAACAGACATTATTGGTCCTTTGACGAGGCCGGCTGTACCGTCACTGTTAATTCTGATCGCTCAGATGATTAAAATTTCAGCCCAGGAATGTATGGTTTCAGCAAGATGGTACCACGGCACATACCGCCCACGCATCAATGAGTGATGTCCGTAACCTCTCTCCAGAAAAATAATTTTAAAGAGTGAATAAGCTCACAAGCCCCGCAGTTTGGTCGAGTTAAAGAACGCAATTCGCGAGGAAATTCTAACTATTGATCGATTAGAACATGTTATGCAGAATTTCAAATTAAGAATCGAAAACTACATCGAACATCCACATTGTAAATGGCATAATGCAAGCTTCATTTTGATGTTAATAAAATCTCCTTTCTGTAATATTTATTTCAAAATCGTCCGGTTGCCAGTTGTTACCCTATGATCTGTGACACGTCGCTTCAGTGCGGGGGTGACATTCGATTCTGGGTAAAGGAACGTTTCTCTTCTCTTCCCTTTAGAAGGCGAGCGCCTTAGACCCGCTTTAACACGTGTACAAATAAATAGATGTGAGCATCCCAGAGAGATAGCTCCCAGTTTGATGTGACACTCGCTGAAAGTGCCTTCAGCCCCATCGTACACTTTTCCAATTGAATTTCGCGAGTGGGCGTAATGACACGGAGCGTGCAGGCGACATTTTCATTTGAGCGAGCCCGCTAGCGCTCTTCGTATTCCTTCCACTGAATTTCAATTTAACTCGTTCGATATAAGTTCCCCAGCCTTCTGTTTTAAACGTTGCATTGTTAGGCACTTTTCTTTTCCAATTATTGTCAAGAAAAACGGCCCGCACTATTCATTTATCTATCTCGTATTATCACAGGATTGGGTTGCAGTATGGATTAGGTACGAGGTCTGTAAATTAAGTGATGAGGCTGATTTTTTTTTAAATTTCCTTATTCAAATATAATTACATTTATATATTGTCACCCTCTAAATAACTTCCTGCTATACTGGAATACAATTTAGCAGATCGGTTACGGCCGCTTGAATGTTTTCGACTGTGTCATAATAAGGTGATTTTTCAACTGGGGGAAGAGTAAAAAGTCACAAGGACTCGAGTCAGGCGAAAAAGGAGGCTGAGGAGCCACAGGAATGTCTTTACTTGCCAAAAACTCGTTTATTGGCATTGCTGTGTCGCAAGGAGCATTATCGTAATTCGACACCCAATTGTTCTTTTTTTTTTATATATCGAAACAGCCGCGCAGGCAGAAGCCTAAATGCCGGAACACCGCGGCTGCTATGATGATCCCAAAGAAATTTTGTTAATACGATTTTTGAACTGCCTAAGGTTAGTAGAACTGGGAAAAGCTTCCTCCCGTAGTTTGTTCCACAATCTAGACACCCTCGGGACAAAGGAGCGGTCGTATCGGCCAGTTCTGGATGTACGAAGTTTGACACGGTTAGGATGGGACGCCGAAGTCAGGCGGGTCTGTCTGGCAGGACATCGCGCGGCGGCATCATGGAAGAGAGCTCTGAGGAGCAAAGCCCGTTGGTGTAGCGATAGAAAAGAGCTAGATCGCCGACGGCCCGCCGGTGCGAAAGAGTCCCGAGACTGTCTGTTAGAGAAGAGTCATCGATCAGTCGGACCGCCCTCCTCTGGGCAGCATTGAGCATCGACAATGTAGTCGGGGCGGGAGCACCCCAAATGTGTGAGCAATACTCGAGGCTAGGCCTTATCTGGGCCTTGTATAGAGTGAGAAGGTCATGCGGAGAAAAGTACTTCTTAGCCCTAAACAAATAGCCTAGCTTTTTCCCAGCAGCTGCAGCTATTGAAGAGATGTGTTCGGGCCAGATCAGGTCCTCGGTGATCTGGATTCCGACCAGCCGAAATGAATGGCTCTTTGGTAGGACTGGACCGTCCATCGAAACTGTATGAGCGCTAGGACGCTTTTTGTTCGTCAAAGTACAGTACTGTGTTTTGGAAGCATTGAACTGTACAAGATTGTTGCGTCCCCAAGCAGTGATAGCCTCCAGCTCTCTTGTCAGAGAAGAAGTCGTCGCTAGTCTTCTTTTTTCCAGCTCAGCGGCAGAGATCGGCTTGTCACTCTGAATTCCTGCATGTAGAGTGCTGTCATCAGCGAAGCTGTGGATTGGGTTGATCGTGCAGGAAAGGAGGTCGTTGATATGTAGGAGAAACAGTGTTGGAGCCAAGACCGATCCCTGGGGAACACCCGCGTTGACGTTGTGGGATGAAGAGGAGAATCCATCAATTACGACGGATATCTTGCGGCCAGAGATAAAGTCAGCCACCCATCTGCAAAGCTTTTCTGGGAGGCCGTAGGATGGAAGTTTGCTCAAGAGGGCAGCGTGCCACAGCTGATCGAACGCTTTCGTGATGTCAAGAGCAACGACATGAGCCTCACCATGAGACTGGATGAGTTTGTTGGTGCCGGAAACCGTACTGCCTGTGGCTAATCAAGCTGTGACGTTCGAGGTAGTCCAGAAGCTCGCGATTTATGCACCTCTCCATCACTTTACTTATAACAGAAAGCAGAGCTATAGGCCTGTAGTTGTAAGGGTCGGTTTTAGATCCTTTTTTTGGGACGGGCTGTACATGAGCAAATTTCCAGTTTTCTGGGAAGGTGCCGGATTCATAAGATATCTGGAAGAGACGCGAAAGAACTGGAGCAAGCTCAGCTGCACATCTCTTCAGTACAATGGCAGGAATCAAGTCCGGACCAGAAGCTTTGTTGATGTCGAGCGACAAGAGCACTCGTCTTACGGTCTTATGCCTGAATGTTACCTCCCGCATAGTGTGGGGAACCCTTTGAATTGACGGCACTTGGGCGTTGGTGGGGACGTCCATGGTGGAGTTGGCAGCAAAGATCTTGGCTAGCACTTCCGCCTTGGCCTTTGAGTCGAATACAACAGTTCCATCCTGACACGTAAGTGGTGGAAGGCTACTGTGTGAGAAGTTCTTTTCAATCTGCTTGGCCAGCGTCCAGAAAGACCGACTGCCATTGCGCTGCGACATTACCCTGTGCCTAACTTTTATATCATGCTGGGTTTTGGCATTGCGAACCGCTTCGTTATATTTGTTTCTGGACTCGACGTCGGCTTGTCTGTTCTCTACAGTGGGGTTTTGTAAGTAGGTTCTGTGGGCCTTGATCTTCTGCTGGCGAGCAGTGTCACACGATTTGTTGAACCAGCCGTTGGACCCTGGTTTAGGAACTTTCACTGTGTGAGGGATGTATTCCTCCATTCCGACGTGGATAACTTCGGTTATTGAAGAACAGACAGTCGACGCATCCGCGTCAGTGAAACAGACATCTCTCCAAGCAAAGCTAGAGAAGAAGTCTCTGAGCCCCTCCCAGTCGGCATGTCCGTAATGCCAAGTTTTGCGGCCTGTGCGAGTTTCTGCGGCCACAGCGGCTTCTGACCGTAACCTAACCTCCACAACACCGTGATCTGAGTTACCCAGGGGGAACAGGACGGCAGTGCTGTAAGGGGCAGGATGCGTGGTCAGAAAGAGATCCAGCAGGCTACTGGCGTGTGACGAGACGCGGGGGAAAAAAGTAGGGCTCGTCACCAGCTGGGTCAGCCCTTGAGTAAGAGCGAACGCTTCGACTGCACGACCTGCTGCATCGGTCTTATTTGAGCCCAACCAAAGCTCATTATGGGCATTGAAATCACCGAATCTTGATCTGATGAACAGTGGTGTGAGTCAATTTAACTCTTCCCCGATCATTCTGACTGTCAGCCGACGACCTGAACGCACAAGACTCTCTCGGGCACCAAATGACTCGAGCGAGTTCAAACTCGTACTGAAGGCGGATCACATGTTTCCCTGTCTCTCCTCCAAGATCGGCATTTCCCGTGTTTTCAGATCGACTGCTACGTTGCCAGTCTCATCACTTAATTTACGACCTCGTAAGAAGGTATGATATCATCCTACATTGAAAACGTCTATCCGATTCCACAAGAAAGAGAAAAAGATTGATTTGAAACATTGACACAGTACTTATCTGGAAGGTACCTTAAATTGTCTTACTAAACAGGAAATATAAGTTGGGGGCGTGCATCGGAAGCAGTTCTTATCACCTCTAAGCCCTACATCTTATACAGTGCGAAATTCGAGTTAATAGAATTGATGCATGGGTACGATATTGTGTGTCATTTCGGAGTCTTTTTTTAAATGCCCAAAGGCATTGTCATGTGATATTTGATTTTGAAGCTCCTTATGAATAATTTATAACCTTAGAGTATAAAACCATTATCTTTCACAACTCTGGACTGACAAGCTTTCAAAGTTGAGAATTTTCATCATTCATCAATGAATAAAAACATTTTTTTTTCTTTCAAGAGAGTCGATCTCAATGTTCAATAAAGTATGAGACATTCAGATTAAACAAAATTGATACAAATAGTCAATAACATACTATATAGCGTTTTGATGATTGGCTGAGGCTCAATCTACAAAAACACTCAACTTTGACAGCCTGTCAGACCACCATTTTGAAAGCTAGTGATTTTATATTTTAGTGTTATAAACGACACATAAGTGTCTTCAAAATGAGGTATAGCACGACCTCCATCCCACAAAATGTTCCATAAATGGTGCCCAGTCGCCATCTTGAAATTTTCAACTGCCCCCTTTACACTAAAATGTAGTACTCATGCATCAATTTCATTATCTCAAATTTCGGCTCGCTAACTTGTCCCGTTCAGCCCACGAATTTCTTTCAAGTTTTTCGTCATTTGCCCATCAACTACCAGAACTTTCGGTGAAACAAGCTTACTTGTTCTATTTAGATTTTCAAAAGTCAAGTTAATCGAATTTTATGACTAAAAGTAGCGTCAAATAGATTGTCTCTGCACTTCTCACGCAACGCTGTCATCATTTATAAGAAACTGCGTTTGGAAAAAATTAGCCATTATTAGGAAAAAGTTGGTTACGATTATGTATAACAAAGAGATCAAACGGGTCAAGTCAGTCAAATACAATTAGTCCCCAGCCCCGCCCATGTGACAAGCCATCGAAGCGTTGCGATGATTAAACTACCAGCCGCTACCCCACTACAGGTTTTCAAAACTATTTCTAAAATGTACTACAAGTAGAATATGTCTACTCGTAATTACCGGGACTAGAAGCATACAAATATACATCCTCATAGTTGGGACTTTTCTTTGCAGAGCATATAGATTAGGCAATAATAAGCAAGTTTTCCTTGTGACGCATATACCAAAACCTTTAGAGAGATATTGCGTTTCGAAGACTCACTAAGTGGGCCAATCCTACACTTCTCCTCCGTAAAAAGGGATGATATTTTGTGGTACTATGTGAGTCAGTACCCAAGTCAGGCGCCTCGCGGTGTCTAGCTTGACGTAGTTTATAAACAAGTGATGATGGCTCTTCTCTTCCAGACAGTCTCGGGACCCTTTCGCACCGACGGGCCGTCGGCGATCTAGCTCTCTTCTACCGCTACACCAATGATCTTTGCTCCTCAGAGCTCTCCTCCATGATGCCGCCGCGCAATGAGCCAGGCAGACAGACCCGTTTGACTTCTGCCTTCCACCCTAACCGTGTCGAACTTCGTACATCATCTGGCCGTTGCGACCGCTCCTTTCTCCCTAGGGTGTCGAGATTGTGGAACAATCTACGAGAGTAGGCTTTTCCCAGTTCTACGAATCTTAGGCAGTTAAAAAATCGGATTAACAAAGTTTCTTTGCGATGACCATAGCAGCCGCGGTGCGCTGGCATTTAGGTTTCTGCCTGCGCGGCTGCTTCGGTGTAAGAAAAAGTTGCACTTAAAAAACCGAAATTGGCACATTCCTGTGTGTAATGTTATCATTAACGTAGTTATCGGTTTGGGATCGAACTTCAAACACTATTTACAAACAAAACATGTGAAAGGACAGTACTTGAAATTCCTTACCAAATGAATAGTGCGTATTTTTCTTCAATTTTTTTTACGTTTTCGGAGCATTCTTACCACAAAAAAGCTGTGCCGTAGAAAAGGAAAAGGAAAGTCCCAACTTTCAGGACAACACGTACTAACGCCATTAATTGAATCAACTCCGAATAGTATCAATATCATCAAAGCAAAAATTATAGTGATCAGTAGACATTAGCGCAATGCTCTCCTCAAAATTAACGAAATAGTCCAAGGACGAATAGAAAAAGACATTCTTGAAACTTAATTTCTGTAGACATAATGTACGTTATTGAAATCTGGTGAATCAAAGCAAGAACTCTGAGCAAGATCGAGGCTTTAGAAACATGGACACTTAGTCGACTACTTTGTATCTCCTGGCAAGCTCACCTCACAAATGAAGAAGTATCAAGGTGTGATTGGAAGGACACCTGTAAAACAACTTAAAGTTTCCTATTTAAGGCATATACTAAGTGACATATAAATCCGAACACCCAGTTTAAATGGTTCTATTTTAATAAAAGTTGGTGAATGTATTTATCTTACTGTAAATAACAAGTGAAAAAATTTTCAGCCTTATCAGTTGGATATTCCGGTTTTTATACTGCTTTTTTTTAATTCACTAACGCTCTAAAAATGAATATTTCAGCCGCAGTAAAGAATCAACGTTGGCGGATTTTGGTTCTTGACATCCTTTACGATCGGTTATGCCTAGAGTACGGAGACCTGTACGATTTCGTCAACTTAGTGAGTTTGATAGGGGCCGTATAGTGGGACTTCGGGAAGCTGGACTTTCTTTTCGGGCAATTGCAGTTAGAGTGCAAAGAAGTGTAGACACTGTGGTTAGGTGTTGTCAGGCATGGTTTCGAGAAGGCCGTACGCAAAGAGCAAGGGGTACTGGACGCCGCCGTAGAACAACAGACCGTGAAGATTGCCGCCTAAGATTATTGGCCTTAAGGAACCGTTTCTCCACTACCAGGTCCATTGCAAATGAATGGTTTGCAGAACACGGAAGACCTACTGGCATGCGAAGTGTTTACCTGTCGAATGAGAAGTTTTGGCTTGTTTTCATACCGGCCACACTGGGTCCTCCCTTTAACTCGAGAACACCGACGTAATCGCCTTGAGTGGTGCAGACAACGGTCACTCTGGGATCAGGAATGGAACAGTATTGTCTTTTGTGACGAGTCTCGATTTTGTTTAGGCATGCACGATGGTCGTGCCAGGGTTAGAAGGCGACGTGGTGAAAGGAGGAATCCACAGTTTTTTGTTGAAAGACATGTTCATCACACTGTTGGAGTTATGGTTTGGGGTGCTATAGCTTATGGTTCCAGGTCATCTTTAATCTTCATCAGAGGTAACATGAACGCGCAGCGTTATATCCACGAAGTTCTATAACCCCATCTTTTACCCTATCTTGACACCCTGGCAGATCCAACTTCCAACAAGATAATGCCCGACCACATGTTGCAAGAGTCACAATAGACTTCTTTCAACATAATGATGTCACATTGTTGGCACCAAGATCTCCCGACTTATCCCCAATTGAGCACGTTTGGGATATGATGGGTAGGAGATTGCTCAATTTGCATCGTCCTCCTCAGACTCTAGAAGCACTTAGAGAGGAGTTGGTGGTTGCCTGGAATGAGATACCACAGGAGGACATTGACCACCTGATCAGAAGCATGCCTAGGCGCGTTGGAGAATGCGTAGCACATCAGGGTGCATCCACAAATTACTAAAGGTCAAAGGGCTTTAAAGCAGTGCAATCATTTTGAAATTTTTATCATTTACTTATTATGCTTCATTAAGTACTTATACAAAATTTTATTAAAATAAAACCATTTAAACTGAGTGTTCGGATTTATATGTCACTTAGTATATATTGTGAGGATCCCGATACTTGATACCTGAATTAGTTTTACAAGTGCAAATTGGGGGGAAGCGCGTACCTGGCCGAAAACAAGTGGTTGAGGAATATGCAAAAAGGGTATGGTATACCGGACGCTGCAACTGAAGGGTGGACCATCAGTTGTTTTTTTTCAAGTTGGTATTATTTTGACAGTTGGTAACACTTTCATGCTTAACATATTGACAGACATATCGTGTCAAACTTCCGCTGTAATCTAATGTATGGATCGTTTTAATCTTGAACAAAGGTCGGAACTATTGAAAAACTATTTTCAAAGTGAGTCCTGCGTTGCAGAAACTTAGCGGAAATTGAGAAGACTATTTGGTCGGAATGAAGCTCCGTCCGCGACTGGTATACGGAAGTTCGTGAAGATTGTTCGTGAAACTGGCCTGCTTGTGGATACAGAACAAGTGGGCATCAGTCGCACTTCTGTGCAGAGAATGTTGCATAACGACCTGGGATTATTTCCTTACAAGGTGCAACTCGTGCAAGAGTTGAAACAAAATGACCATCCGCTTCGATATCGCTTCTCTGTGTAGGGTCTAAATCAATTGGAATCGGACGTCAATTTTGGTCGCCAAATCATCTTTTCGACGAAGCCCATTTCCATGTGGGATCTTACGTTAACAAGCAGAACTGTAGGATTTGGGGTTCTGTAAATCCACATGTCGTCATAGACCAATGCATCCAAAGAGAGTAACTGTTTGGTGTGGCTTTTGGAGTTGTGGGATTAGTGGTCCCTACTTTTTTCAAAGTATAGGTGGTAACAGCGTGACGGTAAACGAAAAATGCTATAGAGACATGTTGAGAAGTTTTTTGTCGCCACTGTTAGACGACATGCACATGCACAATTTCTTATTCCAGCAGGATGGCGCAAAATGCCACACCAGCTGTAAAACAATCCATCTTTTACACACTAAATTCGGCCATCGCGTTATCAGCCGTCTTGGAGACGGCCAGCCTGCAGTTGTGATTTGACGCCCATGGATTACTTCCTGTTCAGGACCTCTGATACACTAACGATCCTCAAACAATTGATGTGATTATTTTCTGGCAAGTCGAAGATAGAACTTTGGTCATTCTACAGTCTTTGAAGATGCATGATTTCTTGTACTTTTTGTCGATTAATTAGGTTAATATAGTATATAGTTATTTTGCTGTCAAGTTTTGAAAAGTTCTATTTTTCTGTTGTTGTTTGTTCGAGGTTGTCTTGGAGGTGAAATTCTCCTGCTGGTGGCAGCACATCCGCTGTCAGACAGTATTGAAATATATGTTGAAAAAAGAGCGACAACCAGTACTGAACTTGACAATCGAGGACAGCGATAAATAATTGGCTGCTCTCTTGCCGGTATGTGACGTCACGTCAATAGCCTAATTTCCCCATTTTCTATTAATTAATATTGGTAATTTTATAGCGCATAAGTTTAGAATAAGACTGAAAATAAATAAATATACCTATTTTTGAATCGTATGCATATTCCCTTATTTTTTTCTAAGGTATTGCACATGGCATCAGATGAGGGAGATTTTTTATCCATCCTTCCATCCATCACAAAACGGTTGACAAAAGCGAAACATTTTGACAAATAATACTGACTGTGCGCATAGAGTAAAAACTGCAGGAGTTTCTATTTTCCCACTCGTATCAACGCATCATGATCCTGTGTTTTCGTAACTCCATTTTTCATCCTGGTGGTGGCGTCAGACTTCGGCTCCGGGTAGCGTCCTGCTACATCCCTGCTATCCTCCTGCTGCTGTCGCACAGCAGGAAATCAAGAATAATGCCGACACGAAAGTGCACTCGCGCTTGGCTCCCGAGGGAGAGCAAAATGGCGGGAACGGAGCTGGAAGGGAGAGGAGAGATACCCGCAGCCGGGATCGAGGCCTGCTATGGGAGTTGCTGTAAGAAAAAAACGCTACAGATAGAACGCATTAATGTTAAAAACTAGATGAGCGAATGATGTTCGGATATACCCAGTGGGCCACGCAGTTGGAATAACGTTCCGTACTTGGGAATTTATAATTCTTGGGCTAAGGTAAGTTTAAGGATATAGGCAATCTTACTGGTTTGAGAGTGCTTGCAAGAACTGATCATACTGATGGAACACAGCAAGGTGACTTTGGAAGGGGTGCCAAGGCATTCAGGTAACAGAGGTAATGGTATGCCGGATGAGCTTACAAGAAAGGGGACATCCAGCCTCTACATCGACGAAGAACCTCCCTCGGAGGTGCCAAATATCACAATAAGGAACCAAGTCAAGGAATGAGTATAATGACGACGCAAGAAGTACTGGAACTTAGTTCTGAATGCAGGTATGGAAAAGAGGTGAAGCTTCCTTGGAAACAATGGATATCATCTCCCTTGAAACAGTGAAACAACGACGCTTTCTTGAGGAACGTTCATTGGAGTTTTTAAATTTTCATTTCAAGTAGGCTGTAGCAGTTCTTATCACAAACTGTCATCATGTCAGAGAGATTTTTCTAGTCGTATCTACATATTTAGAATTTTGATGATAAAATTCAGACGACTTGGTTTATTTGTGCTAAACATCCAAAATAATAACGTGTTTGCTTCCTCGAATTACAGCGCAGTCACAAAAAGTAAAAAACTGAATATAAGCAACCGTTGCGCCCTAATGCTCTACTGGTTGCAGATTACGTCTGTCAGATTCAGAGTCTTACATTACAATATTTACAACGCAACAGATACTCTGATGCATTTTTAATATTATTTGCTTCAAATACAGTAAAACGCACAGATTTCCACAATCAATGCTTTTTGTTTACGATTGATTTAGTTGCCACTACGCTCTTCTCTCCCGGCGAATATTTCGGATTTCTAACAGAACGCAACGACCTAAAAGTACACCTGTGGGGAAACTGTACCAACTGGTACAGAATTCAGGACTGCTTGATTGGGTACTATAAATTATGAGAAGTAATCTACAGTAAACTTTATAGGCTAGGAAACCGGAAAAAAATTGTTGAAACAGTTTTGACTGGTTAACGCTGAGAGAATCGAAAAAGCTTTTTTCGTGGGTTAATCCACATCCTAGATGATCTAACGGAAGATAAAATCATTCTAGACACTTAGGTGGTAGCCGAGTTAGGATCTGTCTAAAACAGATTTTCTGTAACTTGTCATAGTTGAGAAAAGTGTTATAGAACGAATACTGACTATGACAGGCAAATACACCCCACGAATCGTCCAAACAAAGGAATAGTGCCCGTATGTTTTAATGAATCGATCAAGGAAGGTGCTGACTTCGTCACGTGTCGACCACGTTTCGCAAACAATCTACAAACGCCGCTTTAACAGGTGAATCTCCCTACGCCCTATTTTTATTGAAACGCGTTGGGCAGAGGCGGCATGCAATGTAGAATGTAACAGGAAACATGGACACTGGCCTTATCTGAGACTGAGAATACTCTCAAGTCTTTGCAATGATAACTCTGTTATTATAGAGACATTATAACTTTTAAAGAACGTGTTCGAAATGGCCTCCATGATTTTCTATACACAAGGGACACCTTTTAATAAAATTGTCGTTCAGTGTTTGAAATGAATTTGCGTTTTCCATAATTTTTATTATTGCTTCATCAATTTCCTCGCGCAGCTGGTTGACATTTGTATATTCAGATGTATAGATTATCCCCTTATAAAACCCCCATATAAAAAACTCTAGAGGATTTAAATCGGGTGACCTTGGAGGCCATCGTATGTGTCCACCTCTACCTATACAATGCCCAGGAAAGGCACTGTCTAAGTAATGCCGTACATCCCGTGCAAAGTGGCATGGGGCACCATCGCATTGAAAATACATCCAAATTAACGCCGGACTGACGATGAAAGCTGTGTCGACGAATAGCGTGTGGATTTTCCACGCACCATGAATGGAAATTGTGCATGTTAAACATTTAAGGATGCATGTTCTCCGAGCATAGTATTGTGCGCACTGAAATATGCGATATATTTCTGCTTCGGGCATGACTCTGAAGGTTATAGAGGGATGTGTCTCGTCTGCTTCTATTATATCTTCTATTTCTTCTGGGCGTATCGTAGCAAGATGAAATTTTCAGGGTTTATTCTACATGGATTGAGTTAGTTTTGTATAATTTTCTAATAAAATTGATGGCAATTGTATCAAGTTAGCCCAGTGCTCAGTAACATAAAATAGCATTAATTCGCGCTACAACAGCTTGTTTGCTATATACGGCACATTTTGATGGATAACGGTCAATGATTCTTTGTTCATTTTTTTTTGTTACATCCCGATATTCATTCAATTGTGCGGATGATTTGACTCCCCTGAATACTATTCTTGAAGAATGAGGTATAAGTATAAGTAAAGAAAATTTTGAGAAGACTTATTATTTTGGACTATTTGTTGCTACTGGATAAAACTCAATAGAAGTTTTTTTAATTTTTGAGACCGTAATGTGTGATCTGCTGTTTAATGAAACTCCCTAAAGTTCATCTCCCGTAAATTCATATTTCACTATTAACAATTAGGGTAGTTAATCTACCATACGGAAGTGAGTGTTTAAGGGTCCGTTTTAGGGATTTGAAGTATGATACATTACTTATCTTCATCATAACAATTTGTTCTATGTGCAATGAAGAACATTACCAAATAATGATTTACTTATATCACAAAAGTCGACAGATGGTTTGACAATACCTGATGTAGGAATATTGTAATTCTCAAACTAGGGGCTCAGTGTTACAGCAACGTCAAAAATAAGATGCGACACCCTAGAGTCATCTCATGGGTGTCACTGCTGATTCTCTATTTACTGTATATACTTTGAAAGAGTTAGTATCACATATATGGAGCTGTTTATATGTACATATACAAGCATATAGTTGGTTACAGCGCCATCTATGAGAAATCAACTCTATCAAAGTATATATAGTAAATATATAATCAGCTGTGACAAATTCTCATAGCAGCGGTGGCCGCAGTAGTAGACTCTTCGGTCTCCTGATCAGTCGCCGTGCGCTGTGCGGGTTCGTGTCCCATCCCAGGAGAAATTTGTCTCTTGGCTATGGATGTTGTGATTGTCCGTAGGTGGTAGACGGTCTGTGACTGTCGAACGTGGAGGTACCACCCGGCGGATCTCGTAGGCGGAGCCAGAATGTGTGCATGTTGCATGCACACGTGTTCCCTCGCCAGAGTCCGTGTGGCATTCCCCCTTTCCCCTGTATCCCCCTATAGCCCCACGGTACCCAATGGGTGTTTAGGCCTTAGGCCGTCGTGGTAGTTGTAGTATAAAAAAAACGGCAGCTCATTGTATCTCTTATAATTTTTTGGACGCAGGAATATAGCGTTTAGATGGCTATCTTCAGGTATAATACGTTAATAAATGGTACTAGACCCGTCGCTACGCCAAAGGATACAATAATCACATATAATGGAGAGTGTGGATTTTCATAAAACGCTAGATACGCATTATTCCAAGACTTTGTAATTTTTGAAACGCGGTCCAGCGACCAAAAAAAGAAAATTGAAAAATGCGTATTTGATGTTTCAGAGACATCTACTCATTTTTGGAATTCAATCTATCAAATTGAAGCCTTGCAAGTTTGAATAACCCCTACAGTAACGCCAATGCCAGTACAGCGTATCTCTCATTTCACCCCTCTGTCTTTTTCGATTATGACCAAGTACAAAGGGAACGCCAAATATTGTGTATGAGTCGCTGGTTTTACGGATAAACAAGAGCTGACACACGCCACGGACGCTGCGCCGTTGATACCTTTGATGGCTTGATATGAAAAGCAATAAAGGTGTATTATCTTCTCTAATAAAATCTGTATGTTCTGTTTTGTCTGCTCGCCTACCTACCTGGAACGAGGGATACCCTACATGGATCACACTAGAGATCTACTAGGAGACAAATAACGTCTCTGCACTTCCCACGCAAAACTTTTTCATTTTACGGGATATATAATTGAAATTTGTGCTCCATTGTTGGAACAACTGGAATATATAGTCCTATTTTTTCGCAGTTCATCAAGTAAGAATAAATGATACTAAGTTGCTTAACATCAGCCTTTTTATTCAAACAGTGATCTGTCATGAAAATGTATGACATTTCTAAAGTGAAGGAATTTTTCAGGGTTTCATAGTCATAATAAATATTAAAAAATTTTTACACAACCCATCATTACCAGCATATGTTCATAAAAATTACACCTTTCCAAAATAAATCTAAACCAGTATTTTGGGAAATATGAAAAGTTTTTCACTATTCCTGAAATTTGGCAATGATTTTTACACTTCCACATTCTTTCCTGACGTACAACTGTTATCTATCTACACGTCATATTTCCGGCTTCATTCACTGTCACCACGTGCATCAAATATACGATGTTAGAAAGGATTTTAACAAACCCAATGTATCCAGTCTTTTGGTTTTATATTTGCAACGAGTGTTCTCATCCACGCTTTCGTTTTAAAACACCATTTAGCTGCAACCTCACCGACGAGTAAGTGATTTGAATATTTAAATCTGTTCTAAATTGGTTGCTAGTTTCATATTTGTGTTTTATAGTCAACGCCAAACAAAGTGGCGTGCACGTCATCACGATAAAAATTCCCCGACCTAATGCCTAGGTTTCTATCACAAACAATTGCTCTATTGCAGTTTCATATTAATGTGATATATAAATTGTAAAATGGTCATTACTCTCTTATTATGGTTAATAGTCATATAAACATTGTTATTAAAATATCACATGAGTTGCTTTCTGATAAATTTAGACGCATTATGCGAAATAAACTGTTTTGCAAACGCTCCAATCACTTATCGACATGTAAACGCACTAAACCGATTTCGCAGCGTTGACACATTGTCACCTTGAAACTTATTTAAACTGGGAACTGACATTTGTATTAATTTTGACACTGAATCAATTTGTGGCATTTCAAATCTTTATAAATCCTTTGGCCCCGCATACTGTAAATCAACAACTGTTTGTTTCAAAACAAAATTATTCATTTTACGAGTAGATAAAGGCAATTTTGGTATATAAAGATGCCCAAACAGTTAAATAGTCGGTGTAAGGAACTCGTGGCCTCGTTAATGCACTACTTTGAGCAAGAAAGGGACAACAACGGGCCTTTGTTGCCTTTAAATGCTGTTCAAGAGGTAGGTTACTAATAATTATATGTAATGTATATTAATAATAGTGAAATTTTATTTCATTTTTTGTAGCGTGTTGCTGCTGCTTTAAAAATTAGTTTAAGGACAGTTAGTCGTATTTCCGAGGGTGTGAAAAGTGATGCAAATTTAGAATCGCCCAAGAAAAAGCGGAGTTATATTAAACGTGTAACCAACACAGCGACATTGGATACAAGTGCCATTCGAGAAGTGATCTATAATATGTATCACAAAAGTAAGATCTTATTATAATAACTTATCAGAAATTTGCATTAATTTGTTAACTAAATTATAATGTCATATTACACATGGTTTCAGAAGAACAAGTTACGATACAAACTTTATGGTCTCGATTAAGAGATAGGGCATTATTTGATGGTAGTGCCACGTCTTTAAGGCGGTTGCTTAGAGATCTTGGATTTAAGTGGCATAACGACAATCCGCGACGAGGGCTCATGGAACTAACAAGTATAGCTTTGAAAAGGGTGGAATTTCTAAGGCAATACAATCAAGCCAAGGTTGAGGCCTTATACCAGTTTGTCTTCCTCGATGAAACTTGGATATTTCAAAATGGGACCATAGGTCGCTCTTGGCAAAATGGAAACCAAAAAAGCGTGAAAGCTATTAAAACAGATGGTAAAAGGTATGTACTTTTACACAATTTGCACTATAAAATTTAAAACTAATATATTTTAGATACATTATATTACATGCTGGAAATGAAAATGGGTTTATTGAGGGTAGTGAAGCGATATTTTCTTCGAAAACAAAATTGAGCGATTACCATGGAGAGATGATCCAGGACAATTTTTTGAAATGGTTTCAACATCAGTTATTAGAAAAATTGGAGAGTCCATCTATGATTATACTGGATAACGCCCCTTATCACAGCATGATATTGAACAAAGTGCCCAACAATGCATGGACAAAAAAAAATATCCAAGACTGGTTGACAAATCAAAACATACCATTTTTAAACACAATGTTTAAAACAGAGCTATTGAGTATTGTTGCTCGGTACATAATGCTTCTTAATTATATATATTTTGGTCGACAGTTTATATTTCTTTTGTTTATTCCTATTCTTAAAATAACTGCTTTTTTAGAAACAAACCACCTAAAATATACGTGATTGATGAATTGGCGGAACAACATGGGCACAAAGTTCTTCGTCTATCTCCTTACCATTGTATATTTAACCCTATTGAGTTAGTTTGGGGCATAGCAAAAGGTTACTATAACAGACATATTGGTAGAGATGGTAACAGTGAAAAAGACTGTTTGGATATGTGGAACGAGGCTCTACAAACGGTTACCCCAGACATGTGGAAAAATAGTGTTCGACATACTGAGCAAGAAATTTTTAAATGGTATGAAAGAGAACGAATTTTTGATCGACCAGACATCGAACCTTTAATAATCAACTTTGAGAGTGATGAAGATTCGGATTCAGACAGCGCTGAAGAAAGAAACTCAGACTTTATTGTACAGAAAAAGCTTACACCAGTAGCTTACCTAATTTTAGAATGCATTTTTCTGTATGAATTCTGTAAAATAAATACCATGCATAAAATTTGGAGGACCCCATTTGGATTTTTATTCAGTACCTTTAAGCTATCAATTAAATATGGTAGTTTCATAGTGTCATCTGATCAATAATTGTCATACTTAATGATTATGCAAGTACAGATCTATAATTTTATTATACTATTATTTTTGTTCTCATTTGAGGTTAATATTGCTTATAAACCTAGATATGTAAATAATAAATTTTATTATTTTACAAAAAGTTTGGCAACAATGTAAATTTTTCAACACACCCACCTTGATGACGTGCACGCCACTTTGTTTGGCGTTGACTATAGCTCCTGAAGATGACAACATGGTTTGTCGAAAGCTCGAGATTACCGTCAAAATTTTGCCAATTCCCAATAAACAATTTAATTGTTTATATAATATATATATATATATATATATATATATATATATATATCAAACTTGTTTAATTAGTTTAGGTAAAAGAAGTTTTAATGACATATGTCATTTAGATTTAGAAGGATATCCTGATAATATTTGGAATTTGAAAAGCAAATTGCATTTTACTGAATGGTGTATATTACAACTGTTCTCTGACAAATCTTAGATATCAAAAAAATAGGAGAACTTCATATTGATAGTTGATGCTTACAAATCAAAATGAAACTTCTAAATTTCATAACCCTAACAAAACTCGCTATTTTTTAGTTTCATTGACTGTAAGTTATTATACAGGGGGCCCATCCATGTGTGCACGGAGTATTACTCATGAACAAATATATTTTGGGTAAATCTATTTATGGCATGTTATAAATGACATTTGAGGGCATATTTCTAAAATATTGGCAATTATACAGGGTGTCCCAATTTTGACCTACATATCAAACTTGTGATTTTTTAAATGGAATGCCTCGTTTATTGCATATTTGGATAAACCAATCCAAAAGAAGAAAATTGATATACGATACTATGGGGTATTAGTAATTAACTACTGAGATATAAGGTGTTTTGTCTAGAAAAACCCCCCACTTCGACAATCCCTCAGTCAGCCATTTTGAAATTTTGAGTGCTGAATTTTGTATAAAAAAAACTTACACACCTCAGCTTTTATCCTATTTGTTACTTTTTCGAATTTTAATTTTTGCTCATCCAGGGTGGTCAAAAACGCAAATTGTAGTTTTTCTCAAAAATTTCTAATGCATCACCCTGTTTATTTGTGCAAGTTTGGATTCAATTTTTTATAGGCTTTTTTTGGTATAAGGTTTGATCAGATAAAATCACTAGATTTTGAGTTATTAAGCTTTTAATAGAACAATACACCAAAATTAAGGGAAACATCACATTATCCATGGAAACAAAACACAAACAGTGGACTAGTTCCATATTGCCACTAAGAGTACAGATTTGATTTTGGAAGATGTCAACCTCCAAACTCGGATGGATATGTACTTCTAACGTGATGGCGCATTATTTTAATCGTGTGCGTAACTATTTGGACACCTGGAGTAACAATCGTTGGATCGGTCGTGATGGGCCTATATCTTGGCCTCCTAGATCACCAGATATGACACCGATGGACTTCTTTCTATGGGGCTACGTTCAGCAAGAGGCTTATAGATATCCAACCTGGAAAATATGAGGGAAAGGATTAAGGATGCTTTTCTGAACATAAGGGCACACATGCTGAGGGATGTGCAACGGTCATTTATCCAAAGACTACAGCTGTGTATTCAACATGGTGGAGATATTTTCGAGCAGTTTTTGTAGATTAGGTCTTGAATAGTGATAGCTGTTTGTTTATATTGTTGTTATAGGTGTTTTTCTCTATTACGCTTGAAGCTGATTTATACTGTTCTGACTGCTATTAGTTTTTACCTCAAACCTGTACCCTTAGTGGCAATATAGAACTAGCCCACTATTTGTCTTTTATTTCCATGGATAATGTGATTTTTTTCCTCAATTTTGGTATGTTGTTCGATTAAAAGCTTAATAACCCAAAATCTAGTGATTTTATCTGTATCAAACCTTATACCAAAAAAAAGCTTATAGAAAATTGAATCCAAACTTGCACAAATATATACATTTGAAATTTTTGAGAAAAAATACTATTCGCGTTTTTGACCACCCGCATAAATGAAAATTCGAACAAGTAACAAATAACTGAAAAGCTGAGGTGTGTAAGTTTTTTTTGATACAAAATTCAGCACCCCAAATTTCAAAATGGCGGATTGAGAAGTCGCCGAAGTGGACGGTTTTTCTGGACAAAACACCTTACATCTCAGGAGCTAATTACCAAAACTCCATAATATGTTATATCAATCTTCTTCCTCTGAATTGGTTTATTCAAATATGCGATAAAATATGAGGCATTCCATTTAAAAAAATTGCCAATATTTTAGAAATGTGCCGTCAAATCTCATGTATCACATGCCATAAATATATTTTCCCAAAATGTATTTGTTTATGAGTAATATTCCGTCCACACATGGATGGGCTACCCTGTATATGGGACCGAGCTTTACCGACTATTTGATTGTCCAGAAACAGGTTATATGTATCACCATTCACTAGAAGCTATTCTTTGTATTAAATTCAGAATGTAGGGAAAGTGATACCTGAAACTAAATAAGACGCTTGATCATGCGTACAAAAAATGTTCTTTTATTTCTAGTAATAAAACAATACTGCACTCACCCGCATTCATAGCATTTACATATGAGATAAATAGACTCACAGCACTTTATACAAACTAGGATATTTTCAAATAATACACCATACAAACAATATAAGAGAAAGGCACATCAAGCCTATGTTACGTACATGTTTAGTATAAATACTCTTCATGGACCTAAACATGGCTGCATAAATAAAATTTTAAAGTTCTTCCCATTCCGTCACGTCAGCAGCGACTCCTCTATACACAAATTTTATTTGGAGCGAGAAATATTCTAACCTACTCACTAAGCGCCTTATGCTCGAGTATTTCACTTGATCATCATAACTGATCCACTTCACAGCTAATATACCAACAACGACAACATCCGAATATGCAGCTCCTCGCGAAAATCACAAATGAAATGTGAGGAGTTCAAAGCGCGTCAGTGCCACTCCGCTTGTCGCACCCTCCCGATCATTCACGAATGGAGCCGAATCCTGCCGAGCCGTGATTCAAAGCAACAGTTTAACTGTTCTTGTTAAAATGTTCAATTGTTTTTAATTACCTAAACCAATTAAACAGGTACATGTTTTGCTATTTTCTAGCAAACTAGTTTATTAGTATATTACTTTCAATTAAACTAGTTCCAGTAAATGTGGATCACTTAAACCGACTGATTTAGTTACTTAGAGTAATCAAAAAATGTCCTAAAGGCAATGAAAATTTTCCAGAGCAACTACTTAAATGACCACGTTTTCTCAGTCCACTATTGGCCAAGCACTTTTATATCCTGAGGTGCGTAGCGCTGGGGGATATAATATTTCAGTTCCATCAACTCAAAAAAATGAACACCTAGAGAAAGCACATTCCCGTTGCTATTACAATAACTGCTAAATAAACCAAGAACCAAGAATACACAGGACACCAATAAATAAATCCGTGAAATGAGATGATGCACTAACGTCTCCTCCTGTAGGTGCCCCAGAAAAAAAACATTCAAAGCGGGTATTCAAAAGGCAATAAAAAGTCGCACCCGGATAAAAAATGAAATATTAAGATAACGTAGGGCGCGTTAGGCTTGATTGTGTGCCTTTGTGGAAGAAAGGCAAATAGTTCAGCCGACAAGTCCATTATCTGAAGACGTCTGTTTTCATTATATGAAGCTGATGGAACTTGTAAACGAGATAATTTTGTAGCAGTATTCGGATAAAATTATGGCAAGTATAGCCCAGCCATCACAACTATATTTCAGCATATGGCCTGGCCAAAGAGTAGTTATACATGACCTGGGTTTCTTCTGCACTATAGTTGGGGAGCCGACCGCAAAATTTTTGTAACATCATCGATCTGATATGTTACGATAAAAACTAGTGAAACGGTTCATATTTTGATGCTAAACAGCAAAGATGATAAATTTTGATTAGTTTTTAACATAACATACTGGTATGCAATGTAACCTAAACCTTGCGGTTGGCTCTTGGACTATCACTGATTTACAAAAAAAAAACATTTTTATGAGATCATGCTTTCCGATAGAATATCAACTTGGAGCTAGCGGCCGTTCACTTCATGTTCACTCGTAGTAGTAGCTTGGATCTGATGTTCAGTAACCTCTATTGTGTTGATGATAACTCGGTTAGTTTTTTGTCTAAAATACACTTATTATAGTATATAATCGAGATCTTTGCGAAGCAAGAAATTAGTAGCTCTTCTACTTTTCTTATTCATCTTGGATATCGTATATGCAAATTTGCTAAATTTCTAAAATGCGAAGGAAGAAAAAATGGTCTAAGGTATAGTGAGGTGCACTTTACGGTATCCTAGCGAGAACCCGGTAAACACAAAGGGAACATTCCACGATCTAAATTCCTATTGGGAATATTCGTAGAACACACACAATGTTGTAAATATGACAGCGCCCAGTTGCCTTTGCGGTAGCCACATTTGTTTTTCTGTATGGTTGCATAGCTAGAACACAATATTGACCTGCTACTACACCTACTGAACACAGATGGTATGACGTTATAAGTCCGGATAAACATCTCTAAACACATTTTGGGCATGTAAAGAAAAGAAATATTATTTCGGAGGCTAAATATTCTGTTTTTAATCTTTGTCTTCACAGAATTTATTAAGTAGAATTTCGTACTGCAGTAACAAAAATTAACTATCTAATTTGACTGACCTGACACAAAAGAGAAAATCGGTGAGTTTTGATGATAATTACATGACCTTTTCAGAAAGAACAAACGATAGATTTTCTTGGCAGCTGGGATTCCACAAAGCATGTTGGGGAACGCGAGTGGCAACATCTTAGACAACATGGTCGTTGAGCTATCCTTCCGTAGGTGGCTCTCACAACGAGTTGACCTTATACCGATTTTTAATGACGTTATGTGAGGAGGTAACTTTCAAAATATAATTTGTCCATCGGATATGGAACCACGACAAAAGCACATATTTATTTTGACGAAATCGGTATTCCATTGTGAATCCTTTAAATGATTTAAGATGAAAATGGATGTCCTGAATGAAACTATTAAAATTTTACAAATAAATAACTCTTGTCTCTCTTGATTTTCAGGAAACGCTTTATGCATGAACTATGTGGAGAAAACACGATTTGAACTAAAAACATGTTAAAATGTAACTGTCAGATCGTGTTTTCTCCATACAATATTAATTAGTTTACGAAGTATCGTTAAACTTATAAACAATACAGACAAAAGTAGGGGAGATAGGGGCTAGATGTGACAATTTTCAGTAATTATTTTTTTATTCGATCTGAAGTGTTATATGCCCATATTTGGAGCATAACTAATATGGTTTATCCTTTGGAAACACTATGTAAAATCGATAAGGCTGTAAAATAATTCACAATATTAAATTACAATGTTTCAAAATACAGAAACAAATGTGACAACTTACCCCTTGCTGGGGCTGGATGTCACATTGCTTGGGGTTTGTTGTCACGTGTATTTTAGATCATTAATAAATTATGATATCATACTTTTAAACATATTTATTATTACAAAAAATGCTTAAAACACCATATCTTCATGAGAAATAAGTAGAAGAGTTTTTTTACAATTAGTCACTATCGCAGTTATGACATATGTCCATCAGTGCACGCATCATGAGACCAACCATTACACGATGAGCATTTCACCCATTCTTCATTTGGCGGACTGTTAGAAAATGGTTCAAGACAAATCAAGCAAAAACATTCTTCTCCATCAGTTTCATTATCTGAACAGGACTAGCGTTTTTCCATTTTTTAGATTTCTTCATTTTTTTCTGCATCAAAAACGTCTCTTTTCACTGTTTCCCTGTTCCTTTTTTTCTTGTTCCAGCATTTATTTTTCTCTTTCTCTAATTCGTCTTTTACTGGAGTGTCAGTGAGTATTGCACTCCCTCGTTTACGACGGGAAACTCGGTTCATTTATCGTGCCGATGCCTTTGGATAAGGTCTTAAACTTTCTGGAAGTAGTATATTTCCCGTATGCAGCCTTACTAAACTACTACAGCAGGGATCATCAGAACTAGTTTGATTAGCTGTTTTGCTCTCTAGTATATTATCTATTGCTTGTTAATATTTATCAGACTTACAGTTTCATCTTCGTTCAAGATGGTTGGATTTGGCCCAACTTCCTTTTCGTTTAAAGTTTCCGGGTTTGATCCAGTTATTGCTTTGTTCAAGATACCCGGATCTGGCCTATCAGTGACAGAGCTCGCAAGAAAGTCATCATCCGTGAAAATATATCTATTGTAAGGAAACACACCCGATACCCGAAATCCAGACTGTATATTTTTGGGAGTATGTCGTATATAGTGATGGTCTTACCGGGATTATTTAAAACACAAGCATCGCAGGAAGTATTTGTCTTAAAAGGGCCGAAAACGGCGCGGTCAAGAGGTTGAAGTTTATGTGAAGAGTGAGGGTAAAAAGAGAGCATGACAATACCATTTGCTTTGGCTAAATTCAGTCCTTCTATACTCAGATGTGATCCATGGTTATCTAGTAAAAGCAGGCACGGTCTTTCCACAGTACTTTTCATATGAAGGTGAAAAAATCTAAGAAACTCCAAGAAATGTGACTCTTTCATCCAACCTGATTTGGTTTGCAGAACCTTGTGAGCCAGGAGGAGCTGATTTTAAAAAATGTGGTTTGAAATGTACCCGTCGAAAAATGAAAAAGGAGGTATGGAATTTCCAATAGCTGATACTGCACTTGCTAAAGTAACAAGAGTTCCTCTTTCTGATGAAACTATCGAACCAACCTGTTTGAATCATCTTCTGGCAACAACGCGGTCTGGTCTTTGGACAGTTGTAATCCCAGTTTCGTCCATGTTCCAGATTTCGTGAGGCTCAAATTTATGTTTTTCCATAACTGATGCTAAGTTATCAAAAAATGCGCTGACGTTCGTTTTATTGAAACTACTGGCTCTTGCTAAACTAGTTGCTTCAGGTATGCGAATAGACAGTACACGATGACGTTTTAGAAACGCACTAAATCAGTCAGGACCAGCTATATTATGGAGCTTCTAATTTATTTTTTATTTTTTTTAATTTTTAGGCATTTTCAAGGAATTAGCATTAGCAAATTCATATGGCAGTCCACGTACTTCCTTGGGTGATAATCCAAAATAAATATCAGATGCTTTGAGTACATATTCCACTAGATGATTTTAAAGTTCAGGCTCAAATACTAAACGATTTTTGATGTAGCCAACTGAAATTGACGGAGCAACAACTCGATCATCAAGTATTTCAGACTCTGGAATTTTCTTAGAGTATCTTGCTAAAGTACGGTAATTTGTATTGAAGTCAGCTGCCGATTTTCTTATTGAGGATCCTAATCTCACTAAGCTAGCAGCTCTTAAAAGTACGTCAGGCGGCGCTTTGCCGTTCTCAGTCTTCCTTTTGAAATTTCGAACCATGCTTATGTAACCCGAAAATATCAAAAAAATACATTATATACATATACCTACGTAGAATGATGTGCAAAGCTAATCGTCTAGTGTGGGGGCTGGTTGTCCCATGTGACAAGAGGCCCCCGCTAATTTGAGACAACCTGCCCCACTAGATAATTAATTTTTAAGGTTAGATAGCGTCACTAAATTAACAAATTCAAAGTCGTACTCGGATTATTGAAGAGCAAAATAAATTCACACAATTCAACAGTTCTTTTTATTATCAAATGTAGTCTTGAAAACACAAATTATGTGGCAAACGAAAAATTTACTGAGGTTAGGCGATTTGTTTATTTTTGTGTGTGCGACCTTAATCTACCAACGACAACTTTCGTACTGAATACAAGTGTTCTGCACGGACGCAGAAACGATGTGTAGCGCGCCAGGCAACTACATCTTGCGGAGCTGCTGAGATTTAACAAGTGCGACAACCAACCCATGTGACAATCAGCCCCGGTCTCCCCTATTTTGGAAATTACTTTATTTCAACATTACAACTGGTAAACACAAACTCAAATTTTGATGCAATTTTCTTGATCCAAAGAGTCGCAGGCATTCTCTTCATCAGCTATTTCTTCGGCAATGGTTGGAGTATTGAAAAGTACTTCTTTGTACCAATTAAAGCGATTGTTTTCTAGATTTTGCCAGTTCTCAAAAACTGCCTGTAGCAGCTTGTCAACATCGTTCTTCTTTTTGTCAGATAAGGGCCTTCCCAGAGGCAATGTTTGTGACTGCATCCTACATAACATAGTATTGGTGAATGACTTTTTGTTCAAATTTTGGTATGATTCGTCTCCCTCATAGATGAAGTTCTCCATTGCCTTAACTCTGACTGAACGCTTACCATGAACCTCACTGACTTTGAAAGATATCCTCTTCGTGGTGTTTATATTTCTTAGGTCCTTGTAGAACTTCTTTAAATCTCTCGTGTTTTTGACTTTCCAGTCCTGCCTTAGTACATACAACTGTCCCAGTTCTTTATAAACGTTCATATAGTCCTCTTTTTCAATGATATACGGCTTATTCCGCAAAAGATTTTCGGCCCTACCAAAGATCCTATCCGCAGGAAGAAACGAATGCCCATGAGTTGCAAAGTGCATATGAATCTCTTTAACTGCTGATGTCATCTGTGTTTGCATAAAGTACAGAATGGTACGGGTCACAATATTATTCTTATTCTGAGCACCGCACCCATCACTGAACAACCTTAAAATACAAAAATTTTGAAAATCAGTGTTGTGAAGGAAATGTAACAACGCAGATGAAATTTCTGTACTCGCCTTCCCAGCTTGTTCCTCAGTCCAGCAGTAAAACTTTGGGTTTAGTCCTTTCACATCAACTATACAGAAATTATAAAATCCAATTTGTCTTGAGTAGTATGCTCCCTGCACGTGTGTTTTTGGTAGAGGCTGGATTTGTTGTAAATCAAAACAGTAGCTCACAGAATCATCTACGTTCTGTTTCATGAGCTGATAAAATGCATTTGCTCTCTTCTTATGAATCCTTTTTTCTATAATGAAATCGCTTCTTTCCTTGGGTCTCGCAGGAAATGTTTGATTTTGTGATCCAAAAGTGTGCAGTAGCTACATACATTAGTAGCTGGAGATTTAAAACCACTATTAAAGTCATTTACGAAAATTCGTCTGAACATTGAATGTTTTACTTTCATCAAAGATATCCGTTTAGACTTATTTCTTCCATAGTGACCCTTACGGCCTATCTTCGTTACTTCTAAAAAAACTTCTTACAAACTGACACTCGCCGAGAATTAACACTTACGAAGTATTTAACTGTGTACAAATAAATGAAACGGTCTTCTTGTTCGGTTTTTCACGAGGCCTTCTAGGTCTAACTCCTTGGGCCTGGATCAAAGATGAAATGATTCCATCCTGTGCAAGTTTCTCTGGAACTAAACACAACTTTTTCGAATTTCTGCAACGTGGTTTGGTGTCAGTTTTGAACAACGAAAGACCTTTGTATTGTGCCCACAAGGGTTCTAGCGGAAACCTTTTTTCCACCAGTAGAATGTCTTTTACGGCTACCACTATTACTCACTTGTACTTCAACAGTATCTGCATCATCTAAATCTTCCATTTTCAAACTGCGTACATAATTGAAGAAGAGACAAACAACATAACCTCAACATGTAACGGCCGTATGACGAGTGATCCATTCAGAACGTTTTCTCTAGGCTTGGTCAACCGTCAAAATGGCGTCCGCTCATCTATGATTGGTTATTCGGACAAAACATTTTGACTGACTCCTGACTGAGGACAGGACACGTTAAGCTTTTACCAGAATTTTTGATAAAAAAAAATATATAGGAGAGATCACTTTGCTTGTCTTTGCCTGCTAAAAACAAGCGGTCCGTACATAAAAGAAAGGTGGGACTGCTAACTCATTTTTTTCTCTTGTGTGACAAAACTCCTTTTGAAAGTTACCTTCTCATGTAGGATCTTAATGACATTGTGTCGATTTTTTACATAATATCCTTGCGAATCTTATCTAGGCTTTGTGCAGACTGAGAAGCTTCATTGGAGAACACTATGTCCTAGTCCTAAACAGATATCATAGGTGCTTCCCAGCAACAGTGACAGTTTGTGAGAGGTATCTGTGTTAAATCATTTGCTGGGTACTTGACAAGCAAAAACGAATGGCTTCTTGACAAAGCTCGGCCACCTATCAACACCCCATGTAAGGTTAAGCGTATCTTGTTTAGCTTATGTGTAGGACTGTGGCTCAGTAACACTGTTGGTACCCCAGGCAGTGTCACTGAGGTGCCCCAGAGTTCAATCTAAGAAACTTGCCTTTTTAAAATATACCTAAGCGACTTATTCCATCATATGCGAAACATATGTGTAGCATACGCTGATATCAGCTTCCCGATTTGTTGTTAGAAAAGAAGCAGCTACCAGTCTTAACTCCAGCTGCGATCAATAAAATCTTATAGATTAACCCAAAGTCTACTAGACTAATGCTGTATATATAGTTTCTGATTGTGCGGTGGTAGGAAAGAGGGCAATTTTTATGCTCGGTGGCGTGCCAGCAGTTCACGCCTGCCGCTGATCCTTGGGGATATTTTATTTTATTCGTATTAGGGCGGCGGCAAGGGATGAACCAGGAGATCAGCCGGATCTAACCATCGGCATCGAACGGGGTCATTATAATATTCTTCTAAGCCTCAATATGCTCCCACGCGGTAAGGAAGCGAATCATTGTTACCACAACATTGTCGAAATGTAACATGTTTTTTGATGGTACCTTTCAGGTAGGATTGCGTTTTTATAGCTTTCAAAGGCCCAAGTCATACAAAGAGCTTGAAAAAACATGATCCACGCCAAATGGCGAAATGGTATTCTGTCAAAATATTTAAAATCGATTATGCTTTTTGGATGTTGTATAGTATGTATATACCTACTAAGTAACATATATATGTATATATATATACTTAGATTAATTCAGAGTATGTTTTTAATGAGCTTTGTTTATTTGTTAAACGATCAACTATGTATGGCCTCTGGTTAGTATTGGTGGAAAAAAGAATAAAGATGATAATTATTTATTTACTACTATAGGTTTTTCCATAATCTGGTGCGTCCTCTCAGTTTACGTTTCAACTTAGCTCTCGTAGCGTGCAGTAAAAATAGTTTAGGTGGTCAAAAACTTTTAATGCCTTGCATTTCTCATACTTAACTTATTAACAATTACTCTTGGACTTTTCGTAAATCTAATGGCTCTAAGTACCGTCGATTGGTGCAAGCTAGCGTTGCCGCTTACTTAATGTGAAAAATCAGTGTTTTTGAAGGTGTCGGTTTTGGGGCATGGAGTAACTATCTGGAAATTTGCCAGGTAAGTTAAAGTGCTGATCTCTATTTTTGTTTACGTCATACTAGGCATGTTTGTTGATATTTTGAGGTTATGGTGTAGTCGAGCGGGAATGAACAGTCCAGTGCTTTTCATAATATTGAGATATTTAATGGGTGGGGTCAGATTGTTCGCCTAGACGTGGCGAGATTGATCAATTTTCAGTGATCAATCACAACCCATCTAACAATATATGTACATTTATTTTTGTATTGTTAATGGAATTATGATTAGATTTAGCTATAATTTTATTGTTTCTTACAGTTGAAGGGTCCTAATCATGCCGAGGAATTATAAAAGAACACTTGGATCACGCCGTTATGTGGATTATGCCCCAGAGACCCTAGAAGCTGCTCTCAAAAAGGTGGTAGAAGATGGATAGTCCCTCCGTCAAGCATCGGCTGCACATAATATCCTTTTGGCACCCTTCGAAATAAGTATAAGGTAATCAGAATTCTGAAATCTGGAGGTCTAACAGTTCTTTCAGCTGCCGAAGAACAGGCCTTCGTAAAAGCAGTAAATGTCTGCTCAGATTGGGGGTTCCCACTCACGCTTACTGGTTTGCGCTATATAGCTAAAATCTATCTGGATAGTCTGGGTCGCATTATTGGGAAGTTTGAGCAAACATGCCTGGAACAGATTGGGCTCGCTCTTTTTTACAACGACATAAGAAAGATATTAGCCAAAAAGTTGCATCGAACATCAAGTGAGCTCGGGCTAATGTTTCAAGGGAAGATATCGTCCAATATTTCGAAAATTTCAGTGAAACATTAAAGGATATCCCAGCTTGTAATATATTCAACTACGATGAAACAAATGTGCAGGATGATCCCGGAAAACAAAAGATGCTGTTTTGGCGTGGTACAAAATACCCTGAAAGGATATGCAACTTTACCAAAACTGCTACTACCATAATGATGTGCGGGTCGGCTTCTGGTGTGCTGCTTCCACCATACGTTATATGTATATAAGGCTGAGAAAATGTGGAAGCAGTGGATTGAGCTCGGTCCGAAGGGCGAGCCTTGCTGCAACAATAGATGCCTCAGTGTAGGATCGCGATATAATCGAACCCAACATGGATGGATGGACGCTCAAATGTTTACAGATTGGTTTGAATCAGCATTTCTTCCTCATGCAAAAACTCTTCCTGGTCGGAAAGTGTTAATTAGAGACAACCTGTCGGCAGTGTAGAGAAAACGATGTTGCTTTCGTTTGCCTCCCAAAATGTTCGACCAATCTCACTCAGCCATTAGATGTCGGATTCTTTCGCCCTTTCAAGATAGTTTGTAGGTCTTCCCTAACAAAATGGAAGAAAGCTCATCCCCATCAGTCTACTATAGATAAAAAGGATTTTCCCAGTGTATTCGCTTCTACCCTTGTAGAAATAAACCAAAAACATGAGAATGCTATAAAGAAAGACTTGATAAGCTCATTTCGTGCAACTGGTATAGCTCCTCTGGATGCTGAACGAATTCTGCGAAAAATTACAAGCCAAACGACTGTTGCGAATACTGAAGACTCGCTGGGCAACGTTCTTGTGGAATATCTGCAACAGCAGCGTTTTACGGTAGGACCATCAAGAAGAAATATGAGGCGTCGAAAGCTTTTGGTAGAACCTGGAAAAAGTGTTGTTCCAGATGAAGAATCCAGTGACTCAGAAACGAACGACGATCTTCAAACTAATGATAACTCTAGTGAAAACTTATTAGAAGCCATCACCGAACCGAAAACTAAATACTTTGAACCAACAGAAATAGATATACTTCCTGGCAAATTTCTTCTAGTTAAAGTATGTGGTGGATCTAGAAAAAAAAAACAGTTTATCGATATGTTGCCATGGTGCAAAATGTGACCGAGAGTCAAAATGTTCGGGAATTCGAGGTGTTGGGATTAAAGTCTGTAGATGGATCTAAGAATAAATTTAAAGCTCTAGATGGCGACGAATTTCTAGTGGATTTTCCAGACATAGTAGCTGTGTTACCGGATCCTGTCGTGGAAAATCCAGACGGGCTTATCACCCATCGTTTTGAAAATATGATAGATATATTCGAAATGTAGTTTTTCTTTTTTATATCCTACCTCAACTGTTAGGAGACTTATTTAAGTTATTTGTATTAGTTATAGATATGGGCAAGCACCTATTTCAAAATGTGAAAATATTTTTTGTGAGGTATCTGGAAAAATAAAGGTTGTTTATCAACCAAATAGGTGTTTTTGGCCATTATTTACTGGAACACGTACAATAAAATACAGTTGATCAATCTCACCCATAGTGAACAATCTCACCCCACCTACATTAAAATGCTGTAACTCTGTAACCAGTTGAAATATAATAACCAGAGTTGAGATTATTCCTTTAGGAGCCTGTACCCTCATTTTAAATGCAATTAATACTATGTGAACAATCTCGCCCCAATACAAGTATGAAATTGATCAGCCGTTTTCAGTTCCGTTAGGGCTATAGTTTCAAACACTGGTGTTCTTTGCATCCGCTGTGCCATTCTTACCCATAATATGTATCAAATTCTATCATTATAGCGGAATAAAATTTTGACACAAAGAAAATAATGCGAAAAATTTGAATATTTTCATCAATTTCCCCCCAAATGACGGTACTGGAAAACACTGATCTAATTGGCTCCAAATATTCTGATCGCGACTATCAATATTTTTAATTTTATTGTTTGACAGGTCTTTGGTAGTACCGTTTTGTTCAAGCAGACAAATTATCTTCATGCAGAAGCATTCTACGAAGACGAATACTCTCAAGTAGAACTTATTAAGCTACTTTTTTATAGTGTTTGAGTCATTTGATTATATAGGAAAATATTCTCACATTTTTTTTTAACGTTTCGGTTAATTTTAAACTAAACCATCTTAATGGCAAAAGTACGGACATTGACAATTGACCAAAATGCTAAAAAAATAAATAAATCTACAAGGGAACGGTCATCTATCAGATATTCCTTGCTTACAGCATAAGCTGGTTATGCGTTACAACAGAAAGGTTGGACATAGGATAATTCGAACAAAAGCTTTCTACACAAACGATACTGGAAATATATGTCTCTGTTCGATACAGGGTAGTCATTAATGATATGCGAGTATTTAAGGGCGTGAATCTACATGAAAAATTAATGTTAGTTTGCTTTATAAACTATGGTCCAAAAATGTTTCCTTACAAAAACTCGGCGTGTTGAAGTTTTAGGAAAAAAATGGAAATTAATTTATATTTTCAGAACCGATTCAGATATTTCACTGATACGTAGTGAAAGTTAATAAAGTTGCATGTTTTTCAATGCAAAAATATTTTTTAGCTTTAACAGTGGCGCGCGTACGGGTATTGACTTCGATATTTATCAAGAAAAAAATGATACGCCAATGGTTTTTTGACAAATAAAAATTATTTTTGAATTCCCCGTTCAATTTAAAACAAATGATCTCTCTTGAATTGTTTTCCTTTGATGCGCCATTTTTGAGTAAAAAAAATAAAAACCGTTCTATTGTCTAACTTGCAAAATTATTATTAATTTAATTGGAAAAATTAAACACATTAGTGGTAATGAACAACAACAACTGACATCATAAGCATAACATCATAAACAACAACGAAATGATTACAAAAAATGGCCCTTTCACTTAGTATGCATGCTTCCGCACTTCTCATGGAATTGCGCACTCGTTGAAATATCCCTGGAGTGTCTTTTTTTCTATCACAAGCTGCAACTATTCGTTCTCTTAATTCCTACTGAGTGTTAATGCTAATTGTGTATTATTATATTATATTAGCCTCGTCTGTGAACAGAATCATTGATTCAAATTGCGGACTTTGTGTAATTTTTTGAAGATACCATTGACAAAAGGTCACACGCCTTGGAAAATCAATGGAAAGTAATGCCTGAACTCTTAAAATATGGTAAGGATATAACAAAAAAAATCACTAAAATTCTCCAAACAATTTGATGGCAAATATTTAAGTGTCTAGAGATCTTCCTCGTAGTACTCGTTTCGGGATGTTCTTCGACTTCGTGCAGCACTGCTTCCTCAATTTCAGGTGTTCTCACACTTAGAGGTCTACCTTCAGATGTTCCTTTTCGGACAGAACCAGTTTCAACAGGACGACGATGAATATTAGAAAAGGTTTGACTATCTGGAAAAGCACGATCGGGATATCTCTGGTGATAAATCCATCTGGCTTGCTCACCATTACCGTCGGCAAGGCCATATACGGAATGCATTTCAACCATTTCTGCATTTGAATAATTCACCATTATTAACAAGATTTTAAAAACTAAATAATGAAAAAGATGTCACAGCGAACAGATTTGAATAACAGAGTCTTGTCAGATGTCAAAAGCCAGTGACATATTCCAGAGCAACTAGATATTTATTGCTAAATTGCATTCTTCAATTATTACATTAATTTTCTCGGACAATAGAACGGTTTTTATTTTTTCTACTCAAAAATGGCGCATCGGAGGAAAACAATTCAAGAGAGATCATTTGTTTTAAATTAAACGGGAAATTCAAGTCAATACCCGTACGCACGCCACTGTTAAAGCTAAATATTATTTTTGCATTGAAAAATACGCAAAAATATGAGTGAAATATCTGAAGCGGTTCTGGAAATATTAATTAATTTACATTTTTTTCCTAAAAATTCAACACCCCGAGTTCTCGTAAGGAAACATTTTTGGACCATAGTTTATAAAGCAAACTAACATTAATCTTTCATGTAGATTCACACCCTTAAATATTCGCATATCATTAAGGTGTTCCGGCATTTAGGCTTCTGCCTGCGCGGCTGTTTCGATATAAAGAAAGGAACACCCTGTATATTTTGAACTTATGATACTTTCGAAATAGTAAAGTATCGTATGTCGACGATTTTTTCTTAACAATAGGGGTAAGCAAAGTTTTCGATCCATTTTTTGAAGTTATTGAAATACGTAGTTTTGGTTTAAACATATTCCTTTTAAGTAAGTAAGTGAAGAAATAATGGTATTAAGATTGCAAAACACGATGAACGAGTATAAAAACGTTGGGAGCGTTTAGCCAACGCAAAGCGCTCTAGCGATATAGCACTTTTGTGATGAATAACAGTAGCCGTGGTATAATTTGCAACATTAATGAATATATTATCAAATATGACAACCAACAGAAACCGGTTGTCAGACTGATAAAGTTATTCCATGGCTACTACCATTCAGCACAAAAGCGGGCAGCTGGCTGAACGCTCCCAACGATTGTATTGGTCCTACTTTATCTCTCCTCCTTCAAAACTCAAGCCTGGATTGCAAAAATTGTTGACCATTAACGCCGTAAGCTTCCGTATTACTTAATACTTACTTCGATGACAACAAAAGAAACTGTTTAACAAGTCTTGTTTAAAAGAGCCAGCACAGTAAGAAGTCTATGAAAAATCAGCCAGGGGTTTTAGAGACGAGCTACTAATTGATGTGTTAAAATGTAGTAAGCTACAGTAACGTCCTTCAGTCAGTTAAGTGGGAATCGTTTAGCACCTATTTAAAATCTTTTCTACTCCTAATAGGTGTGCACAGAAATTATTGCAGTTTCTTTTCCTTGGAACGCATTGCTCAAATCAGAAACTTATTTGAAATGGGGTGCTCTTCACCTAGGCACAATCGCATATCAGTGACTCAAATAAATCATCTACATCCTTCTTACTTCCTAAGCCAGTGACGAGAATAAGTAACTATAATGTTTTTTGGATGTTATGTGACATGTACGTCACGAAAGATCATTGTACTCGTTTCCGTCGATCCGTCAGTCTGCCTGGCCGCTAATCCTTTTCCCGTCTATAACTTGGGAAGCATCACAGGGATTTTAATTAAATTTTCACACAAGGTCACTACTATGTCAAGGGTGAAAAAGCATATAACAATTGTTCAGAAAAATTTTGCAGGGATTGAAAATTCGATATTGGGGGTTGAGGGGACTATATGTGAATTTCTTCTTTTTGTTAGCAATTTGTTCGTTTCCAGCCCCGATAATTCTGCGCACCCATTAGACGTATTTCATTCACCATAGATTTCCCCGTACATTTGTCTTTAAAACCTGAATATAGAGATATATTTAAGATATTTGCGTGCCGGACAAAACAACGAGCATACGTTTGTCTACTTCAAATGCCGAGGGATAACTAGCGATGACGTATACGTGTATGCAACGCCGTGCTGGGTTTGCAAGTGCCGCGTCAGGCAGGGTCGGTATTGTCAGTAGGATGGTAGGATAGATCGCAATGTTGTTAAATCTGTAATGGTATGAGCCTATTTAACTATCTGTCATGATCCATTTAATTCCTTTGTTTTGCAAGTTCGTAGCCAAGTTTTTTCTAACAAGGAGTAACTGGTCCTTTATGAATTGAGGATTGCGTGTAAAATGCAGAGCCAACAGACTTAGCGCCATTTTTTCAAGGAAGCTTGTATGGATCTTTGTTTTTCCACTCGTGCATTGAAAAGATACGAATTCGAACTTCGTACATTCAGAATCAGCCAACAGGATTTGATTTTTAACATGACCATACCTTTTATCTCAAATTGCTGTCAACATCAAACACTAAACTAATTCCTATAGAAACCTAGCCTTCAAGGCTTTGGAGACCAAATATTGCCACTTCTCGTTCACAGTAACAAGCATAAACACCCAAAATCTACTATTTGGAAGCAAAACAATGATGTATTGTCAAAACAAACAACTTTAAAAATTCCCCAAGACACATCAAACATATCAAAGCATCTTGATCGTGATTATGTTTAAACCCATTGTCAAAAAGCGTTTCACGACCTATAGCTTCCAAAATTATATCAACATTTTTAATATAGAGAGGAATTGAAGGTATCACCAGTTTTAAGTTTTTATTGTTTCTGTGATCCATATGTTCGGCATTTGAACCGCCAAAAAATTGCATGATGTTTGAAATTCGTCAAGCTATATTTCTTCGTATACATGACTTAGCCAGGTAGGTTAATTAGGTTTTCAAGTGGCAGCGTACCCGATTTACAGTGCCCGGAACTGACAGCTCCCCCTGAGAGTCGGCTTAGACCTTACGATTTGGCCCCCCTTGGGAAAATTTGCTACCAGCCTCTCTTCAAAAAATTTTAGGGGCAGGTTTACTTTCACAACAAGTTGTTTCTTGCGGACGAT
This sequence comes from Acanthoscelides obtectus, assembly GCA_963669975.1. Taxonomy (NCBI): domain Eukaryota; kingdom Metazoa; phylum Arthropoda; class Insecta; order Coleoptera; family Chrysomelidae; genus Acanthoscelides; species Acanthoscelides obtectus. The sequence continues at coordinate 39,610,734 of CAVLJG010000010.1, read as the reverse complement.
CACCCCTTTGAGAGAAAAATTTCTCAATCGCGCATGATTAACATATATCTAATACAACTGAACTGGCTGGAAAATGCTTAGGCCCTTTATACAAGAGGGTAATCTAGTGACAATAAGATGGCATACCTGACATAAAAAATGGTTTATTTGAGCAACTTAAATTAACCTAGTCTTGCCGAGCTTTAGCTAACACAACCTAAGGATGTCAGCTTTCATTAAGTAGTACTAGGTTCGAATAGACCAACTTAGGTTGAATAAGGTTAAGATAAAATTAGGTTATTGCATATATTATTTTTTGTTGTTGTTTTGACGAAGACTTTGTGCACAAAAGCAGTTTTTACATAAGCACAAAAAACTCTTTTAAATTTAAAAAAAATTTCAGCTTCCATTCACACCGATTTTTTGTAAATATCTACAGAATTACTAGAGTTTCTTAGAATGAAAATCCTGTGCAACAGATCACGGAGCTCATATTTGAGTACACAGATATTCAGAAAGCTCCGATTTGGAGGATTGCTTACATGGGAAGTTTGAAGACCCCGCACAAAACATATGGAGAATGGGTTCCAGTCGATTTGTCTAAGAATTCAGTACGATGAAAAGTTTTCGTGGGACGAAAGCAATCTTATGATTATTTTTTGAGAAATACTGAAATTACCTTTGTCGGTTTTGTAGAAAATGGTGAATGTGCCGGCTGTAGTTTTCAAACCAAAAACTCGAAGAATTGGTATACTAAAAGAAATATTTCATCAAAACACCTTGCAGGAAGGTGGTGTTATATTGATTTTGATCAAGATCCATACAAGGTCAATTTAAGATCCAGTTGATTTTTACATGCTAATGCTGGAATGGATCTGACATGAGTTGTCAGAAAATTCAGAAAGCTCAATAGGACAGTTAGCTTTTTAACTCTTAGCTGTTTTACTCAGTAGACGAGTATTCCAATTCGTATTTTTCAATGTTTTTTCTTCTTTTTTAATGTGTCTATAGTTGCTGAGTGACTTTGACCCACCTTTGACTACTTCCAATACTTGTTATATAAGCCTCATGGAAAATAAATTATGATTATTTTAAGATCACCGAAAGATCATGATTATTTCTTTGTCTTTGACTATGACATTTGCAGTGTAAAATTACAGCATTCAAGTGTGTACATTGCTTTAGTTTTTTGTAACTTATTCATCTCCCTTACACTGGACAGTAAATGAGATACTTTATATGGACTAGTTTCCTGAAGTTTCGGCTGCTTGGGCAGACTTTTCCAAAGTGCAAATCAAATTAATGACATGAGTTTATGAAATTGATAATTGATCAGACAATGGGTTTTATTTATATGTGACTTCCAGGCGACCCAGTCCATTTGTTTCAGCCTGCATGAATCCAAAACACTACTAATAGTACATTGATACCTCAAAAGCATCATAAGTTTTCGTAGATCGGGCAAACCTCATCTCCATATTTCTCAGATACTAATCATACGATTGCCAACGCTATGAGAACTTTTGTTTAAGAAATATATCATAATGAATTTTCAGGCAAATCGACTAGGGCCCATTTTCCAAACGTTTTGTCCTTTAAAAGAATATTTATAGTGTAGTACTTCTCGAATTTGATTTTTAGATTAGGCTGTAGTCTAGAACCTATCGGAGTCTAACTAATCTCTAAGTCATTTCATGTCCACAGGCAAGGGAAGTATGGTAATTGTGAAAATTTTGTCTATTGAGTGTCTTCTGTAGGGTAATCACTGATCTATCTATCCATACGGCTAGAAGTACCACTAGAACTTGGATAGAACAGTAGGAGAATCGTTAGTGGTCATCAGATAATAGCTATCCCAATCCCAATCTTCAGCAAATGATAGTGTTGTAGATTTTGTGGCGACAAATTGTGTGCCATATACAGGCAGAGAGGATGGACGCTTTTAAAAAATCATAAAATAGTTAAAACAAATTTATTGATGGATTCAGGTTTACAAGGAAATAGCATTTGAGACAGTCAAGTGCCGAAAATCACCTCAGGCATGTGGTGGCCAAAATCGTTGATGCAGTGCTGGAGGCGTTCTTGGAAGTTCGCGTAGACTCTCTCCTACATCGCTCTCTCAACTTGGGCGACTTCCACGCCCTTCAATTCGTCCAGAGTTCGGGGCTTCCCGTATACTCTAGCCTTGAAGAAGAAAAAATCACATATGGATAAATCTGGGGACCGAGGAGGCCAATGAACATTGCCAAACCTGGAAATAAGGCGACCAGGGAAGAGAGGGCGAATAACGTCCATGGATGCTCAGGCTGGGTGGGCGGTCGCCCCATCCTGCTGGAACCACACACGTCGGATTGGAACACGTCGCCATCGTAATTCAGGGAGGAAGAAGTTGGTGATCATGTCGACGTAGCACTCTGAGTTCACGGTAACATCACGACCATTACCGTCTTCGAATAAGTAAGGGCCAATGATGCAATTTTGCGATACAGCGCACCAAACAGTTACTTTTGGGCTGTGCAGCGGTCTTTCGTGTAACTGTTGCGGATTTTCATTAGCCCAATAACGACAATTCTGCTGGTTAACCATGCTGTTTAGGTGAAAGTGGGCTTCTTCACTCATAAACAAAATGAGGTTCTCATTTTGATCGATCAGGGCTTCCATCTCACGTGCGAAGTTCATTCGTTGTGCATAATCTCCGGGATGTAACTGTTGCACAATGGCCAATTTGTAGGGGTGAAAGCGGAGATCCATATGCAAACTTCGCCTTACCGAACGATCACTAAGGCGAAGTGCAGCAGCATGTTTCCGGGCAGATCGAGTCGGACTGCGAAGAAAGACCTGTCGAACGCGTTCAACATTTTCAGGAGTTCGAACTGTTCGCGGCGCTCCTCTTGGTCTTCTGTTGAGCAGTTCACCACCCAACGAAGGATGATGTTTCGAGAGAGTACAGTTCTATTCCGATGAATGTTGAAGTGGCGACGAAACTCACGTTGTACGACGAAACAATCATACGCGAAAACGCGGTGGTCCACCGCCCAAGGCTCCATCACGACAACTGGTAAAATAATGCTAGGATCTAACGAATCAAACGGCACCCTCCCCACCTCTCTCGTAGACGAAGGCGCAGAGTACTACCCATCCCAAAAACGTCCGTCCTCTCTGCCGCACGCTGTACTTGGCACAATTTTTTTGCAGTCACTCGAAATCAGCAATAGCCTCAGTAAATTCGGGGTCACACAATGGACTGAAAATTGATTTGAAGCATTGTGACAGTCTAAGTTGGAGCAAATTTCGAAATAATTTTCACAGATTCATCGCTGATGGGTAGAAAGTAAAACTGGTAAAAAGGTAAAACGGTAAATATTTTAGTCGAATGAACAAAACAATTTTCGAGCTGCTCGTGCATCCAGACAGACAAAAATCTGATTCAGGGCGGATGCGGGGGAGCAAAGGGGAGCCCAAGTGGGTGGTAAAGGGAATGGAAGGGGAGGCAAAAAGCGGGAGTGCGTTGCCTAGCGATGACTGACTCGACATTCTGCTACAAAGGGATATTTTCCAGCGGTACCTGTGCCTGTGGATATGGAGAGGGAACGAGGAATGCCAGAATGTAATATGAAGCGGAACCAGCGCGGCAGCCATGGGACGCACGAAGTTCATAGTCCAGTGAACATGGATGATGAAAAATAATCAAATACAATTAAATTGGCATTTGTTACCTACTTGCGCACAATATTTTTGGTTTTTTGAAGGATGATACTCACTTGGCTTATACCGCACTGAAAAGTTGTAAATGACAGCGCTACTCATAGATACCATTATCGTATTCTACACGTACTGCATAAATAATATGACAAATAAATAATTGCTCATTACGTCTCGAGCATATGAAAACCAGACTCCTAAGAATCAGCTTAGCAAAAATATAGCAGCAACAAATTTGACCGAAAAACAAAAGGCTCGTACGTGTTTTAAATTCCAAAATCCATTCTATTTTGCATACCTGTTTATGTTTTATACTTCCAAAAAGCGTGACACTAGTCCCTTGATACTCCAACTCCACGTTCTCAAATAATTCTGATTCAATTTCGAAAATTTTATCTGCAGGTCTTCAAATTTTCTAAATGATAATCAAATTAGGTTAATGCAAGGATTGCACATAAAAAGCCACAAGTAATTGGGCACAAATGCTTCTGAGAGATTAATAATACTGCTTTTGTCCGACCAACCGTTTACAGCTGCTTCATGGTTTTTAGCAATCATCAGCACGGTCTAGGCTTGGTCTCAGGTAGGAGACTATCTTATAGAGCGATATATAGATCCTATACGACCGACAGAGGATAGCTGATCTGCTTTCGTTTGTCGGACAAAAGAAAGCAGTATTATTAGTTTTCTAAGGGCCAACAGACTACATCTACTATATCACCAGAATCAACGGCATCTAGCGGTCTCTCTGATCACTCAGCTGTCAAATGCGAACTAAGATACTATTTGCTCGTTAGACGAATATTTCTTCTTTTGTGATATATTATGCGCTGTATATGTATACCTAATAAGCATTTCACTGTTTTCCTATCTTATACTTTTCAAAATTGTGTTGTACGCGTTGTACTGCTTAAATGTCATGTATTTTTCTGTAGTGTGTTGTTTTACAACTATCTTTTATCGTGACTACCAAATGTATCCCACACTTATTTTTTCTTCATATCTACTGGCACGTAGATATAACTGTTTTTTAATAATCTTAGGTATATCTTGCAAAATGATCAGCAAGACACAAGACAATAAAGTATATATATATATACAACCAGTTAGGTGAGAAAATAAAAGAGACCTCATCGCTTTAATCTTGTCGAAGTACCCAACTAAAGGCGGAAGCTTTATTTTCTCAACTAACTGAATACTATATATATGTATATAGTATTCATAGTTAATTGCTTGTTAGGAGAGAATACGAATATCCTTGAATTTTTTTGGGATGAAGGCAAAGTTATCCAAAAGAACACTCTTTTAACTTAAACTCAAGCTTTCGATGGTCTATGCGACCATCATCAGGAGCTGAAAACGAATTTTGGAAAATAGCAACATTGCACAATTAGGAGGATTATCATAACTTACTAAGTCGGCGAGATTGTTGCTTGTTCTTAAGCGGCAGTGGATGAGAACAACGAACAAAAATCTTGATTGATGAGTTTCAATTAGGATGAAATTTTCAATTATTAATTATTGGCAAAATCATAGCTCAATGTTTTTCAAAAAATCACTAGCGGATTTATAAGAATTAAAGATTCATTAGCAATTGAAAATTCTTTCGAAATTTCATCTTTTATAGTAACCTCTACATTTTTCTTGACACGTGTTGGCCAACTGACACTGGCTAGTGACGTGTGAGGTTGACATTATTGACACACTATCCCACGGTCGATAGCGAAGGGCATGTGAATTATGGAAAAATGACAAATTATATTTTTTCTGTACATTCGATCTTTTTGATTACCGTAGAACAGCGTTTCTCAACCTGTGGGGTGAGCCCACATAATTACTAGTTACTCCCTTGGGCCTACTTTGCCGAGCAAAACTTGTCTAAGCAAGGTTTAATATTTGAAATAGAGACTCGTTCTATTTCTATATTTAGCTGCGATCTATATTTGGTCTTCAAAGCAGCCACCGCCCAAACTCTTGTTTCGCAAAGGTAGGATGTTGAAAATGGTAGTAGTAAACGAAACGCTCTGGTTTTCAGTGCCGAAAACTCATCGTTCACGCCTGCCCAAAATTCAAAGAGGGATTTATTATTAAACTGTTTTTTGATTTCGTCAAGTCTATGAAGATTTCTTCTTCCGCAGTTGAGATCCCTTCGGGAGTAATTTAAAACAGATTCCTAACCCACTCGTAGGTAACTAAGTATTAATTTGTCGTCGGCAAGAAAATATTGTTTAAAATGCTTTGCCAGCATCGCTAAATGATTTTCAATGGTTAGGAAAACAACTTTCATGTGCTGCTCTTCAACGTTGTAAGTTTTAATACATTCATCCACATTTGCAAACATTTCCAAGTATTCTTGCTTTAAATGTCTGCTCCACAATTCCAATTTTCTACAAAAGTGTTAAGTTTGTCACTCGTATGCAATATATGTGTATTTGCTCCTCGAATATGTCGACCAAGTAGCACAATTTTGTCAGAAATAAACGGTCTCGGAACATCTCAGCTTCTGGTCGGTTTTCTTCTTCTAGAAAAACGGGGATTTGATGTCATGAAAGTCATGATTCAAAAACATTTCCCACGTAATAACCGTCTTATTATATATATATATATATATATATATATATATATATATATATATATATATATATATATATATATATATATATATATATATATATATATCATATCTTCATAAAGTGCAAAAAATAGTCTAGTTTTCAAAGGTCTCATTTTTATGTATTAACTACTGTTACAGCCGTAGTTAGCACAATAGTCAGGCCAGGAGACATTTCTTTGGAAGCCAGAGCTTCTCTGTGAATCATGCAATGAGTCCAGATACACAGAGCAGATTTTTGTTTTACAAGGGATTGTGTACTTTCAAATCTTCCGGACTTGACTCCGTTATCTTGGATTGAATATCTGAAGATAACTGGATTTTGGTCGATCTTAGACCTTCAGGCAGCGCGGTGGCGTAGTGGTAGACGTTATGGGTCTGCTATTCAGTCATGAGTCGCGCGGGTTCGAATCCCGTCCCAATGCAATTTTCTCTTGACTATGGATGTTGTGATTGTCCTTAGCTGGCGGACTTCTAAGGCGGATGCCTTTTCCCCGGTATCCCCCTGTAGCCCCACGGCATCGACGGGTATTTAAGCCTTGGGTCTACGTAGTGGCACAAATATAAAAAAATATCTTTGGATTTTCTGTACATTAGTACCGCTGCTTATGGAAAGTATCAAGGCAAAATATTGGACCTTTTTTTTTAAAGTCATGATGTATGAAATACGTATGGCGATTTACTGGGCTAAATCTGGCACGGGATGCAGGAAATATAGTAGAAACGGGCTGCCGCTCTCGTCCTTCACCTCCCTGCCTCTACCCTCAACCGTATGGCGCCACTTCACGCTAATGGGAAAATATTTTATGAGTTTATTGTCGGCGGATATCGCTCTGTGCTGTTTTCCAACCGGCGATTTTTCTTAGACGGAGTTCAAGGGATGACCAGTGGGTTTTTTATACTTGCTCTCCAAAACGATTGATTAATATCACAAAAATAAAAAAATAGTATGTACATTTATGTATGGATTTCGTTGACCAAGATTTTGAGGATATTGTAAAACACCGCTAAAGATGACTAAAAATCGCAAAAAACTGTACTTATGCAAACGAAAAACTGTTTATCTATCTAGATCTAGATCATATTCATGTATTGCTTATGGATTTCAATATATTGAACACAAATCTGAAGCTTACTCGACCGTCCAACTTTCGAGTGAATGGCAAAAAAAATGACTCTGCACTTCCCACTTATCAGTACATAAAGGAATCTGTTCTGAGAAAAAAGTCAGTCAAATAGGTCCATACAATGAGTCCATAGACATTCTTTCCATGCCTTACCGGTAGTGCCATTGCCTCTCCTGCTACCTAACTCGGGCAGACGTGGCACGGCGATAGCGCGGTTAGAGAATAGCAAACACTATGCTGTTGCGCAAGAGAAATACTTGTGGTTCCATACCAGAATACTCATCATGGTCGGCGAACGCGATCCGTCTCCCGCAAATATTTTTCCAAGTAGGTATGGGAAGTACAGCTGCTAAAAATCGCCATAAACCGCTAAATATTATACAAATTGTAGTTATGCAGCAGAACATTTTTTTGGAACTAGATCAAGTGTATATTTTATGTATTTTGAACCGCTTAAGCATGCCATAACAGCATGATCGCCGAACATTTTTTCTCTGGAAAGGGCAATCATACTAGGTTTGCATACGGGTAGGACACGCACTATCTGTGTTGCGATGTGAATCGCTCAGTTATTGTGAATAAGGCAAAGATACAAAAGTAAACATTTATAAACGGCACAGCATATAAACAATTCGAGTTAATTCGTCGTTATGGAGGGTGAAGCATACGAAATACTCTCTATCAAACAGCAACAATTGCGGAATATATTGTAGTAGAACTACACTTGGTTTTTACCTAAGAGGTAAGCATGATCCGAGCATATTATATCATTGTCACTATTAGTTATCCAATAAAAAGGTTTGGAGATATTTTAATAATTTTCACTGTTTTTGAGCGTACTACGCTTCCTCCATAGTATCCTCTGGCAGTAAAATTAGATCGTAAAATTTCTACTTTTAACACGAGGGTACCTCTCCTAAGAACTTCTGAGTTCGAAATTTAAGTAGATAAATTTAAATTTTAGCTTTGCTCAGTTATATTTAAGTTTAGTTTGACCATTTTCAGTATTCATAAAAAAATTGGTTTGTGTCCAATACTTGGCATTTTTCAATGTTGTTACTCGTAAGATTATCTAAAAACTATCCAGGTAAAAGCTTAATGTAAGGGACTTACCGTCTCCTGACGCCAATGAGTATAAAACGAACCCCTTCCCACTTCAGTTGGCCCAACAATTGAAATCCTAGTTATTTTCTTAAAAAACACAAATAATAAAAATATAGCAGGGTGTTTTCGGTTTAAAATATTAACAATGAATATTTTGATAATATATACCTAATAGAAAACACCAACTTTATCACTCCCTAATCAAATTTGCAGCATAAAAATAGCACATGTTGCAGTTACAGCATATCAACCTATTTTCATTTCAATGCAAAATAAGTTGACAATTGTTTTTACTAATCACAGCTGTCAGAATACGTTTAAAATAGTTTTGGGTAGTTAAGGTTTTCAAAATGGGTAGAGGAAAGGTTATTAGTGAGAAAATTCGGTTACTGACAATTAAATTTTTTAATTCTGGGAAATCAAAGTCAGAAATTGCAACTTTGTTAGACTTATCGCGGTACAGTGTGCGAAATATTGTTAGAAGATACAACGTAACTGGTTCAGTTAATATTAAGCCACGATATGTGGAAAAAAGTAATATCACAAATGCAAATCGAAGAGCGTTAAGAACAATAATCGTGAAAAACAGGCGTGCCAATTATTTATAATTAAGTGCTCTGTGGAGTGACGCTGTTGGAAGGAGAATTTCGAGGTCCACAACTCATAGAGAGGCCCACAAACTGGGATTTAGCACTTGCAAGGTAAGTTTTCTTATAAAAAAAGGGAGGTAAAAACCCTAAAGTTGCACAACTTGTTTATAGGCCAAATAAAAGCCACTATTAACTCCACTGCAAAAGAATACAATGGAATGATGAGGCCCGATTCGAAGTTTGTGTTGGTGACAGTCGCAGTAGAGTTATTCGTAAAAAAATTAAGCATTCCATGTTGACTGCCTGAAGAGAAAAGTGAAATTTCCAGCATCCATTATGGTCTGGGGCAGTATGTCATCAAAAGGAGTAGGAAAACTTCATTTTATTGATGGAAATGTGGATACAAACAAATATTTGGCAATTTTAGAAGAATCGCTTTTACCAGTGATGGAAGAATGTTTGACATCCGGCCAAGATTTTGTTTCAGCAAGATGATGCAGCGTGCCATACCTCAAAAAAGGCTATAAAATGGATGGAAGAAAATAATGTACCACTTTTGAAATGGGTTTCTAGCAGTCCAGATCTGTCACCTATTGAAACGTTGTGGCACGAGATGAAAAAGGTTCTATGCCAACATCCTGCTCGTACAATCACCGAACTGAGACAAAAGCTTCAAGAAATATGGGATAGTTTTACACCAAATTTTTGCCAAAACTTAGTTAACACCATGCCCCAAAGAATTTCAGCCGTAATAAAAAATAAAGGTGATGTTACCCAATGGTAATCTTTCAATTATTGCTTTGTTAACTTCGCGCATTTATTCGCACATTGTTTATTTGTTCAGATGTTCTATTAGTTATAGGTCTAAGTGATTTCAAATATGTATTTTTTACGACTAGAGTGTATCTAAAATATTTTTGAGAAAATAAATTGTTTTAGAAGTAAATAGTTTCGTCATGTTTAGTTTATAAAGGCATATTTTGGTACAAATCTTGAAGTGGACCAACTGAAGTGGGAAGGGGCTCGTATACCTGTACATATAGATAGAAATGCTCTTGTTTAGTTTGCTTTTCGCTATCCACAGAAATGTTCAGCATTTTCTAAATTATATGGAACTGTAGAATTATATGGACTCCGCACGCGTTTATATGTTTTCGCAGAAAATTACGAATTTAATGTGAAATTCAATTGAAAAGGCTTTATTTACGCGATCATTGCAAAGGTACAAGTCAACGATAATCAAACACACACAAAACAATATAGATAATTGACATCAACAAATAAACATGTTTACAGATGAACAATAAAAGTGTAAATATAAATAATATCTGTCAATATAAGCATATTATACGAGGCCTGTAAATTAAATGATGAGACTTTTTTTCATTCAAATATAATTTCAATTTTATATTATCCCCGTCAAAATAGCTTCCTTCTGAAGCCACACAACGCTGGAGACGGTTCTTCCACTCCTCATAGCAGCGCTGGAACTCCGATAATGGAGTAGCCTTAAGCTGGTCGATTACAGCCGTTTAAATGTTTTCGACTATACCAAACTGAGTTCCTTTGAGGTGATTTTTCAACTACGGAAAGAGAAAAAAAGTCACAAGGACCCAAGTCAGGCGAATAAGAAGACTGAGGAGCTATAAGAATGTTTGTGCCAGTTGTTCTTGATCTGGTGAACGTTGGTGTGAGTAAAATTCAACTTTTCCCGATCATTCTGACTGTCAACCGACGATATGATCACACAAGTTCACGGATTCTGTCGATAATTTCATAGGTTCTTGAGGATGAAGGCCTTCCGCTTCGTTGTTCATCTTCAATCGGCTCTCTCCCTGAAGCAATATCCGATAACCCACCGTTGCTTGAAATTAATGTCGCTCATTTTTAGGATACAATAGAAAAACCTGTTTTACAAAAAAAAATCGCTACTGACAGCCAAATAATTCGAGCGAGTTCAAACTTGTACTGAAGATGGACCACATGTTCCCCTGCCTCCCCTCCAAGCCCAGCGTCTCCAGTGTTGCCAGAGCCAACGCTACGTCGCCAGTCTCATCTCTTAGTTTTCAGACCTCGTATGAATAGTGCTGGAATTTTGAGAACGAGTAGGTACATTAAAAATAAAATAATCCAAAAAACAAGAAGTCTGATAGTATTATCAACGGAGATATATCAGGCATGGGGATAATAAAATATACTTCTAATTGTACAACGTAGATGTAACTATATTCTGCAAAAACTATTTAAACTAGTAGTAAAAATAATCTTTACGGAAAAAACTCTTCGAGCGAGTAATATTCTTTTTAGATTAAGAACAATTTTAATTTCCTAAACACGATAATTGAGGCTTACTACTAGTTATTTGCAATTTGTTTCATAGTGGTCTGAAATTGTTTTTATTTCTGGTGTTGTCTTGGTGATCCTTATTTACTAGACATTTGTACTGTTCAGAAATACATATTTCTGGCTCGAAAATGTAGATACCCGTCAAGGTGAGAATGTTAAGGTGTTGCAACTTTGTTCTGCAGGAAGGACATTTCTAATATACGCAATAAATACCATAACCGCAACGGGAGACGAGCCCCCCAGAAACATACTGCATAATGTAATCGAGATGCTACATAGACATGATATAAGATACACAACATAGTAGAGGAAACTAGTGACCTGAGATTTCGTAACAAATATGTCGTTGTATTTATGTCGGCAACTGTCAAACTGACGGCTTAAGCCTACTCAACTTGTATTATGAACTTGCATCCTGACTACTGACTACGTAATTTTGGTTACACAAAAATCATATACTTTCTCCTTCTACCTAGCCCGGATATTTGCGAAACACTAGGAAAGAAGATTACCATTATTACTCACTGTAAAACCCCAAATTAAAATCAAGTAACTACGCATATTGCTTGTTACGGCGCTTGCTTCTAAAGCTTCTATCTAGGCTTTTTTAGATCAATACAACCTGCAGGAATTTCGATTTGAGAGGATGAAAGCGAGTTATATAGAATTTCTACCGGGAATTCGCGAAGCGCGCGATAGAAACGTTATATTAAATAAAAGTATACAGGATACGTTATTGCTTTTTTGTGATAAATTAATGAACATGCACTGGTGGTAGTACCTCTATGCTTGATAGCCCAGGCTACAGAGAAAAATAATAACCATGTCGTGTAAAAAAGTTTAGCAGATATCTGAAAGTTTTAAATGAAGGGGGTCTTTCTAGTGACAAATATATAAAAAGGTACAGCCAGATATGCGTTGCTTTTTTATAAAAAATGGGGAAAGCTCAAAATTCAGTATTTTGCATGTATAATTTTTAAATGAAATGTTGTAAATAATCAGTAAACTGGAGATTTTAAAGCATAAAAAGACCTTCAATTCTATTTTTTAAGAATTAAAATCGATAAGCAATTGAGCTAAGTGCGGTATTTTCAGCAAAATTGAATAAATGTTTAATAAGTGTTTATAACATACACTGCGTTTCCTTTTTGAATGTATTTTTTGCTATATTACGAACGCAGTCCATGTATCGTGAATAATTTAAAGATAAAATACCATTTTTTTGTGAGAAATATCAACTTGTATAACGCAACTATATTCACTTTTTGTTAACTCTTTCACATTCACATTTGAGTAATAAAAAATTCAATTTCAAAAAATAATTCGATCTAGAGCTGATTCCCCCACCACCTCACCCGGAAATACGAGCCCCTTCATACTTCAGTTGGCCCAACTATTGAAATCTTAGTTTTTTTCTTATCAAACACAAATAATAAAAATGTAGCAGGGTGTTATAGGTTTAAAATTTTAGTAATGAATATTTTGATAATATATAGTAGAAAACACCAACTTTATCACTCCCTAATCAAATTTACAGCATAAAAATAACACATGTTGCAATTACAGCATATCAACCTATTTTCATTTCAATGCAAAATAAGTCTATAACGCATAGGTGGCTGTGAAAAATAAAATCCATGACAATTGTTTCTATTAATCACAGCTGTCAGAATACGTTTAAAATAGTTTTGGGTAGTTAAGGATTTCAAAATGGGTAGAGGAAAGGTTATTAGTGAGAAAATTCGGTTACTGATAATTAAACTTTTTTATTCTAGGAAATCAAACTCAGAAATTGCAAATTTGTTAGACTTATCGCGGTACAGTGTGAGAAATATTGTTAGAAGATATAACGTAACTGGTTCAGTTAATATTAAGCCACGATATGTGAAAAAAAGTAATATCACAAATGCCCACCGAAGAGCATTAAGAAGAATAATCGTGAAAAACAGGCGTGCCAATTATTTATCATTAAGTGCTCTGTGGAGGGACGCTGTTGGAAGGAGAATTTCGAGGTCCACAACTCATAGAGAGGCCCACAAACTGGGATTTAGCACGTGCAAGGTAAGTTTTCTTATAAAAAAAAGTGAATTAAAAACCCTAAAGTTGCACAACTTGTTTATAGGCCAAATTAACACTATTAACTCCACTGCAAAAGAAAAATCGGCTTAGATGAGCTAAAGAACATAGACAATGGACACCTCAACAATGGTGTACAATACAATGGAGTGATGAGGCCCGATTCGAAGTTTGTGTTGGTGACAGTCGCAGTTGAGTTATTCGCAAAAAAAATTAAGCATTCCATGTTGACTGTCTGAAGAGAAAAGTGAAATTTTCAGCATCCAATATGGTCTGGGGCAGTATGTCATCAAATGGAATAGGAAAACTTTATTTTATTGATGGAAATGTGGATAAAAACAAATGTTTGGCAATTTTAGAAGAATCGCTTTTACCAGTGATGTTTGACATCCGGCCGAGATTTTGTGTTTCAGCAAGATGGTGCATCGTGCCATACCTCAAAAAAGGCTATAAAATGGATGAAAGAAAATAATGTACCACTTTTGAAATGGGTTTCTAGCAGTCCAGATCTGTCACCTATTGAAACTTTGTGGCACGAGATGAAAAAGGTTCTACGACAACATCCTGCTCGTACAGTCACCGAACTAAGACAAAAGCTTCAAGAAACATGGGATTGTTTCACACCAAATTTTTGCCAAAACTTGGTTAACACTATGCCCCAAAGAATTCCAGCCGTAACAAAAAATAAAGGTGATGTTACCCAATGGTAATCTTTCAACTGTTGCTTTGTTAACTTTGCGCATTTATTCGCACATTGTTTATTTGTTCAGATGTTCTATTAGTTATTGGTCTAAGTTTAGTTTATAAAGGTTCAAATCTTAAAGTGGGCCAACTGAAGTGGGAAGGGGCCCGTACTTACTTACGCGAGTAACTTCACTTTAGGTGGAAGTTGAAACCTTCAAGAATCCATTTCACTTTTGTGAAATGTTCTAGGACCATATCTTTGTTTAAATAGTTCGTCTCTGGGATATACAACTAGCTTTTTACATAAACTATTAAATTGATCCGGCTGAAATTTTCGCATTCTCACAAATGCTTAGCCAGTTTGTTATAATTATGAACATTTGCAGAATACTGCAAAGGAAAAAGAAAATTGAAGGTCTTTTTATGCTCTAAAATATCCAGTTTACCGATTATTTATAAAATTTAATTTGAAGACAAAAAAGAACGCATATATGGCTATATCTCTTTATGTATTTATGACTAGAATTAAAACTTTCAGATATCTGCTAGACTTTTTTTAACCTTTTTTTATCTAGCCTGGACAATGCTTAAGTGCATTAACGATAATATTTTTTGGAATGAACGTTAAAGCTTGTTTCACCAACATTTATGTGTTACATTCGTGATATTGAAGCCGAATAAAGATAGACCAAAGCAACTGTCAGATTATAATCTATAAGGGATTGTTTGATTTCCCAATATATATACATAATTACAGATACACAATTTGGTTCAAATATATTTATACGAGAATTGTGTATTACATGTTTCCAGTAGAATTCGTAATGATATGTAACTTAATTACTGCGTATAATAAATCTAATAAAATAACTAGTATAAATTAATGAATAGTCTTGTTAATTATAGTAGTTCAGGCAATAAGTTATTTTCAAATACTTGGATATGAATATCCTAAGGTATATTGCCCAATTCATATGAATTGTTAAAGTAATGCATTGTTCCAATATGTAGCCATTCATCGCTGTTTTCTAGCTCGAACCATAACTATTTGTCCAGGTTTAGTGAAATATTACTACTATTAACTTGTTGGAATTAGACTATTTTAAATTAATGATGGATGTATCATTGAAATATTAAGGTGATGTGCATTGGCACGGAGTCAAAGATAGCTTCTTATTATGGTATATTACCAGTTAATCAAATACATAATTACCTTCAATATAGAAGTGAATTGCTGAAGATTTTGTATACAGAATCTTTAAAAGGTTTTGGTAATTCAAGATTTCAAGGTTAACGTCGATAAGGCTATTCAACCACAAGTTCAAACTATGAAGTTATTGCCAATCAAATACTAGTAATTCGGAAATGATTTTGTTCTAATATTGACCGTATCAATAATTCAGGTTCATATATTCAAGTATCATGATGGAATACACTAGCGCCACATACCGTACGCCACTGTTAGTAGGGTGTATGAGTACGACAAAATCGGTGCATACGTAGACAAACGCACACCGCATTAACAGTGGTGTACTATAGGAGGATTTTCTCAAAAATATAATTATCAGAATATGTTTAATTCGCGAAGTTAGTGCATACTATTGGTAACATCGCTTCTAGATGTTGGGACAACATATGCCAATACCAATATGTAGAGGCTGGACCAAAATTCCCAATATTACCCACCAACATGCTAAATAAGCATGGCTCCGTGAAAATTTCTTATACTAAGGTATCTCATTTTATAAAAAATGCCAAAATAAAAATAATAAGTAGAGTACATTCAAAGATATACAACAAACACTATTTTTTCTTAGACTTTCAACACCCAATTATTTGAGAAATCATATCCAGGCGTGTAAGCACAACATTACTGCAAACTGCAAACAAAATTCATGATTTTGTCACTGACCTAATATTTTGCATTTGCTTTTGACCGTGGTTTGTAAAGGGTGAGCCATCCGTTGGTTTCTTTTCTAAATTGGTACTAAAACTACACTCTTCAATAATATGTAACACTCTGAAAGAATATACCTTCCGATTATTTATGAAAAACAATTTCAGTTAAATGGCTCCCGTGTCTGACCTGGCCGTAGTCCTTCCTCTTAACCCAATTCCTGTCTATTAGCATATCTCTTGTGGTTACGGGCGTCTGGTACACTTTTTCTTTTAGAAATCCCCACACAAAGAAATCTAATGGATTTAGGTCAGGGGATCGTGGAGGCCAGGCGACTGGTCCTCCACGGCCGATCCATCTTTCTGGATAATTTTCGTCCAGCCAGTTTCTAACTATTCTCAAATAATGAGCTGGACAACCATCAAGCTCGAACCAGGCCAATCTTCTTAAATCTAACATAACATCATCCCACATATTTGCATGTTCAGCCTTTAAAAATTCCAAGAAGGTCGCAGCATTTAACCTTGCAGGCAAAAGGTAGGGTCCAAACAGTCGATTACGGTAGATACTAATCCACACGTTCACACTAAATTCATGCTGAACATTTCTTAACCGAACTGCATGCGGATTTTCATGCGACCAAATATGTTGATTATGAAAATTTACCACTCCACGTCTAGTGAAGCATGACTCATTGGTCCATAAAACGTTACTTAAAAACTCCCTATTATTACCAGTTCTTTCAAGAATCCACTGACAAAATGTGATTCTTCGTTCTCCGTCCCCTGGCTGTAGTCCTTGCACAGGTTGCAAATGGTAAGGACATCTATGGTCATTTCTAAGAACACGGTGAACATGGCTTGCTGAAATTCCCAAGGCACTCAGAAACACTTGTGGTCGGATCTCTATCAAACTCACGCAGAATCATACGGGTAAATCTGCGCTGACGAACATTTATGTTTTTTGATCCCTCTGGAGATTTCCAAAACCATTTTCAATTATTTGGCGATGCACTCTCACAAATACTGAGCGAGTTGGATGTCGTCTGTTTAGAACTCTTCGTGCGTATTCTCTGGCTGCTTCTGCTGCGTTTCCATTTACAAAGCCATACACAAAATGAATATCCGCTAACTCTTGATTGGAGAATAAAAATGACATTTTTATAAAACTTACAAAAAAAAACAGGTAAAAGAAACTAAATTTCGTGCATTCACAATTGCAAAAAATCGTTTCAGGTTTCAACAGACAACAAAACTAACTGTCAACTAATTGACGTTTAACCTTATTATGCTTACAATTTCAAAAATATTTGCAGGCACAGCCTACTTCTAAAAATTATCGAGATACTGGCTTTTTAACGTTATTTTATCATAAATAATTAAAAATGCATCGAACCTTAAAAATCGAAATCTCTCAAAAACGGCTAACTATAACGAAAATTCACAAGAGAGATTTTTTATGTTGAAAAGTGCGAAGAATCAGTTTTTTTATTCAAAAAACAAAAACTTGCACTAAGAAAAAATTTTGATCATTTTAATACACTACAGGTACAGTAGAGAGCGCCCTCTAGCGGCTACAGTAAAACTATGCCCATGGTTCGTTTTGTCGTACCAAGAAACCCTTGTATACAAATTTTCACTGTTATACATCAAATATTGTTCGAAATATTTAAAAAAAACTATTTTAGAAAGTAAATTTAAACACCCTGTATTTCGGAAGCCACGCATTTTTCGACCCATGTTTATATAGACTTTATGCATTAATTTTAAAAGTTCTATCGAATCTTAAAGTTATGCAACAATAAACTGAAACACCCTGTATACATAAATATTATATATTTTTTTCATTATTTATATACTGCTTCCACAGTCAAACCAATATTACAATGTTGCAGAATTTGTATCTATCCTGAACTTTCAGTTCCACCTAAAATCGGAGAACCATTAGGATCGATCTGGAATTGATCCGAAACAGATTCGATAGAAATGTGTATTTGAGCGTAGAAAACAAAGCGTTGCAGTTATAGTTGTTTTCTGTGGCCTTCATCACTGTTGTGCCAGCCAACGTGGTGTGTGGCGCACCCTTTCTACACAAGTGGTGCCCGCTTGTCCCCCTCTCTCTCTCTCTTCCTCGTTCGCATGGAAATCTAAAAGGGAAAGGGACTTTCGCCAGCACTATAAGCCAGTAGTTGAACTACGATTTGCTATTGTAGGTATACATTATATACATTTTATACATTGTATACGTGAATATCGAGACGTATATATTCACCATTGTATACGCGTATTTCGCATCTGAAAGCAGTCCTTAGGAAGGCAAGGACATCGTTCTAGAACTGCCAAAGGGTATGTGTAAGCAACTGTGGAATGAAGCCTAAGCAGATGTTTTAGCGTTCACAGTCATTAGACTGTAACAAAAGTTTGGAAACTGCTTCGAAACCACGGCAGATCCA
This sequence comes from Acanthoscelides obtectus, assembly GCA_963669975.1. Lineage (NCBI taxonomy): Eukaryota > Metazoa > Arthropoda > Insecta > Coleoptera > Chrysomelidae > Acanthoscelides > Acanthoscelides obtectus. Next base: position 39,592,166 of record CAVLJG010000010.1, on the reverse strand, counting down.
TTGATGATATCCGCGATTTTGCCAAATCTACTACAACTTCTATTTTGCTTTTGAAATGCTATATATTTATACATTATGTATGTAGTAAACGCATTCAGTGAATTTTTCAGCAGCGTCTATGTCACTCACAAGCCCCATAATAATGCCTCACTAAATCATAGTAATTTATTTGTCCATTTTCATCCAATTGAGGAAAATGAAGTCAGAAAGGCCATTAAATCACTAAAGGATAAGATGACATCTGGTCTAGATGGCATCCCGTCCTTTATAGTCAAAGATTGTGTGGAAGTGTTTGTTGGTGTTCTAACTAGGATTTTTAATATTTGTATTATAACAAAAAGATTTCCAGATATTTGGAAGATCGCTAAGGTCTGTCCAGTGTTTAAGTGTGGGGATAAGTCAAATATTGAGAATTACAGAGCAATCTCTATATCATGCATGTTCTCGAAAGTCTTTGAAATAGTCTTGTACAGTCGCATTTACACTGCCGTCCAGCGTCAGCTGTCATTGCATCAACACGGATTTGTCGCTAATCGCTCAATAACCACAAATCTATTTATAATAACGCAGTACCTACCTCTCGGAAGCCATTGACAGTAATGAGCAAGTTGACGTTATTTATACCGACTTTTCGAAGGCTTTCGATAAAATTAACCACAAAACTTTATTAAATAAGTTAGGTGCACTTGGTTTCACAGACGATGCTAGGGAGTTGATGAAATCTTACTTATCCGATCGTAGACAATTTGTTAGCTATAATGGCTTCCAATCTGAGACCTACTTGGCACCTTCTGGAGTTTCTCAGGGGTCCAATCTGGGACCATTACTGTTTTTGATATTTATTAATGACCTCTGTGACTCAGTTGAATGTGAACGCCTATGCTTTGCTGACGACCTAAAAATTTATTCGCAGATAAATACTCCTGATGATTGTATCAAACCTCAACACCAATTAAATGTTGTGCTGTCTTGGTGTGTAGAAAACAAGTTGGAGCTTAATGTGAGTAAGTGTAAAATAGTCAGCTATGCCAGGAAAATTAATGTTTGCGAATATCCGTACTCTATTGATGGGTCTGTGCTATAAAGATGCTCTGATGTACGTGATTTAGGTATAATCTATGATCAAAAGTTAACTTTTAGTCAGCATATAAATAAAAAAGCATCAGAAGCATTGGCGGATTATGGTTTCATAGTAAGGAATTGCAGGAATTTTCATAACATAAAGTCTATTAAGCTATTATATTATGCTTATGTTAGATCCAAAGTCGAATATTGTAGTATTATTTGGAGCCCTTACTATGAATGCTATAGCACAGCTATTGAAAGAGTACAACGGAAGTTTATGAAGTTTATTCTGTTTAGGATTGATGGGACATATCCAGAGAGAGGTACAAGTAATGAGGAACTATGTAGTCGTTTAGACATGCTGGCTTTGAAAAAACGTAGTCGTAGTCAATAATATTTGGTTACAAAATGATCAACAATTTAATTGATTGCTCCATGATCCTGGAACAGATCAAGTTTCGTACTCCAACGTTTGCATCTCGCAATCATAAAATATTCGGGCTTCCTAGAGCTAGGACAAACATTCTTCTCAAGTCACCGTTATATGTAATGTGCTCTAACTTAAACATAATTGGATGTTACTGTGATATATTTACGACAAATGTTAATTACCTGCTAAAGGCAGCTAATGCTTATTCGGACCAATAGCTCATGTTACAAATTTATACCTGTGTTGCATTTGTTGTTTTCTTTTCGCTTTTTTTCGCTTCTTTTTGCTTTTGTATTATGTTAATAATGGTTCTATAAATGGGAAACTGTTAGACAATAAAGCTTTTATTATTATTATTATGAATACATTTTATTGAACATACTTTGACATAAACCTCATAGCTTTCGAAATAACAGAATTATAATAATTGATTAAAATAGTGTATTTTATAATCCAAGGAAACAAAAGAATTAAAAAAAAAGAATACGGTAAAACCTAGTTGTTAATTTATACTTCTTGGCGATAAGCTGGATGTTCCGGAAATGCGTTTAGAACATATTGAAGACATCCGCTTTCGTAGATTTTCCTGCATTCATTTCCTATTCGTTGTTTTAGTTCCTCCAAATCAAATGGAGTGGTTGCTATCAGTTTCTGAAAAACTGTAGATTTGGAAACATCGCGGATATCACCAACAGATCCGCCGTGGTTTCGAACCTAAACCTACCAATTTGTTAGATTCTAATGGTCAGGTTGATGTGCTATATACTGATTTCAGTCAAGCGTTTGATAGAGTCGATCATGGTTTACTACTGGGAAAACTAAATAGCATTGGCTTATCAAAAAATTTGGTATTATTATTTCAGTCGTATTTGTCTGATCGCAAACTATATGTGGATTTTAACGGTGGTAAATCAATTCACTTTTTTCCATCAACCGACTTCCCACAAGGATCTTCCTTAGGTCCAGTACTATTCGTCATTTTTATTAATGATACGATTGACTGCAATATTCTGCTCTACGCGGACGACGTAAAACTGTACCGGCAAATTGATGATCCATCTAGTTGCTTTTATTTACAAAGGAATCTTCACAGACTGTCTGGGTGGTGTGCTGCTAATAAACTTACCATCAAAGTGAGCAAATGTAAATCTTTAACTTTCACTAGGAGAGTAAATGCAAAATTACCAATATTTATAAAATTCAGGGACCTGGGAGTAATATTTGACAGGACATTGAGCTTCAATACACACCTAACTAATTTAGTGAATTTTGCCTACAAAGCACTGGGTTTCGTTATACGCAATTCAAGAGAGTTTACCGGTACCACAGCACCTACAGTGCTGTACAATTCGTTTGTTCTTTCTAAGCTGGAATACGGAAGGATAATCTGGAACCCATGCTATGTTACCTCATGTGACTCACTGGAAAAAATTCAGAGGAAGTATTTGTCTCTCAAAACTGATGGTGTTTATCCTCCCATAGGGATTTCACAAAATATCTTACTTCAAAAGCATAGGTTTCTCAGTCTTGATGATAGAAGGAAGATACAATCTTTAGTCTTTTTGTTCAAAGTTATAAATTACCAACATGACTGTGCATGATTTTTGTCTATGCTAAATTTCAATACACCTAGAGTACGAACAAGGGCCAACCTTGTCTTTTACCTACCTACCCCACGAAAGAATCTACTGCTGCACTCACCGCTATATTCCATATGCTCATGTTATAATGACTATATGAATTATTTTGATATCTTCAACACATCCATATCTATTATTAAGAGAGTATTTAGAGCGGTAGTTTTTTTAGAGCTACCACAGTTTGATTGAGCTATGATCAGTGGTAGCTTCTCACGCGTTCTTATTGGTAATTACCTACTAAGCAATCAATGCAATTAGTTCATTTTGTGATTGTTATATAGGTATATATGTAAGTACTGTATTTCCCACCAGTAATTGGTTTATAAACTATTGGTGGTGTAATTAAATAAATAAATAAATAAGTCATTCGTCAGATATTCAATGCGTTTAAAACTTTTGTTACACCCTGTATGATCTGTAGTTTGGTGAGGCAAGGCAGCGCAACGTACTGTCCAGGCTAAACTACGCGCACTTCAGAGAGAAGCTTACATGTTGATTACTGGAGCTTTTCGCACCACACCAACTGCAACCATGGAGGTTTTTCTTAACCTACCTCGCTTGGCCATATAATTGGAAAAACAGGCAAGATGGGCAACGTATATGCTATATCATGTAGCAAATGGTATAATGGACAATATCACTCAAGAAGATAAGCACATGTTGGTGACCAAACCACTACAGTCTGGGAATGCCTTCTGATATACCTAATGCCAAAAATAACAAGGTATGCTAAATCCTATTTAGTGATAATTCCTCAAAGAAATACGTGGAAACAGCAAACTGAACTAATGAGGAAAGATATCAGTGCATGCATAGATGGCTCCAAGTCCGAGGTAGTTGTTGGGGCTGGTATCTTCGTGCCGATGCTGAAAACTAAGAAATCGGTCAGCCTACGAACTTGGGCATCGATTTTTCAGGCAGAGCTATACGCTATAGAACTGTGTGCCAGAATGGTCGCAGAGCTGAAATGTAACGGGACTCTCGTAAAGATTGTGGTTTGCACACCCTTCATAGGGCCTGAGACAGCGATCTTGATTGCGTACATTCAATCCCTATAGAGTTGGAAAGAAAGATTCACCAACACTAGGAGGGATTAACAGGGTTAACTCATGTTAGGGCAATCACAACCATCTTAACAACAAAAAGGTATTGTTGCGGCTAACGAGGGATAGCCTTAAAGCTTTCATGGGACTGTACCGTATGGCGGAAGACGCTGAGGGCAGATTGTGCATGAAGGGGGACGAATCAGTTAATCATTTTTAAGATAAGAGTCATTTTCACATTTGGGAGGGACAGTACTTCAAGTTGAGGCCTGAAGGATATTTCTCCAAATAAGTTGATCGACTTCCTCAGGAGGTGGGAATTACTGGGAGAAATATAAATAGGTGGAAGCCACAAAAACCAGTGAGTCGCAGTGGAGGATCGTGATTGATCCACTTACAAAAGACCTAAGCCAGTTATATCTTTGTCGTGTAATAGAATTAGCTGGATTCCCACTTTCAAGCACTTTAATCCAAGTCTAGTTGTTACGATGTCCTACGTCACTGCTAACGACGTAGGTCTTTGAATACACTTGCGTGGATCTCACCGTACTCAAAGACTCTGACGTACGAAGCGTTGCACTTCTTTTTACCATTTGGATACTTGTAGGATGCTACATTACTCATATAGCATTTTATATCAAAAAAACTCGATGCATGGAATGCACTAACTACCAATTTGTATTATTTTGAATCTCGTATCCAAGGTAAACTTAAAGTCGTAATAGATGGTTTCTTGGACGTCTAATTCTAAGGCGTTTTTGTATAGAGAGATATATCTTCGGGCGTCGAACAACTTCCGATAAGTGAAATATTCCTTCAGCTTCGAAGAAAAACAACCAACCTCCTCTCTCCGCCTCCCGAATGCTTCTATTCCAAATACCAAAACGCATCGTCAGACAGCGAAACTAATTACCCCAGGACATCCGCCTGTGCATCTCGACAGAAGCCGGACTCAGACAAAGCGCTGCGACGGATTCGTCGGAAAAGGTGCGTCCGAGCTGGTTCACGAATCAGCGCTCGGCATTTGCGTTAACCACGCCCATTACCAAGCGCTCGGATCTTCCCATTGGCCCCCTCCCCCGCAGGTTCGATCCGGCCGGAGCGGTTCCCGGCCGGCAATTCAGTCCGAAATCAGTACTCATTAAATAAACAGTGTAGTGCGTGGTGCGGTGGATCATGCTTAACAATCTAGGTGAGTCAGAGCTGCACGGGGAGGGAAGGGGTCCACTAATTGACGCTAAAGTCTTTAGTGATTCAGAGTAACGATAGGCCAGTTAAATGGGTTAAATTAGAGGGCGAGGTCGTGTAATTAGGTGGCAGAGGATGGGTAACGGCGACGCTTTTTGACGTTCAGTCAAGTCCGCGAAGCCTGGTTGGCACCCTAGGCAGCGCCTGTAGGTGTACGGTCCACCATAAAACATTTGTATGTGTCCAATAATGCTGTGCTTTGAGAATGCAATTTTGTGCGGAAAAGTGCGTGTATAGTTCAAACGGTGCTTTGCTCAATAGTGATCGCCTCATAAATGTGTCAAACCATGATGGTCGGTAGGTAGGATCCAACTACATCAACCGGTTATGATTTTTTTTATTTGGAAACGATCTATTACAAAAATAAGTATTACACATACATAACACGCAGTCCTCTGAGAAGTGCTTCAATAATAAAATAGTTCTGCATGCGCTTATTTAATATTTCACAATATAAATTATTTGTTATCTATTAATGTAGTGTTTCAGGCTTTTTAAAAAATAATAATGAGTATTATTTTTTATTTGTCCGGACAGCTTATTGTATGTCTTAAATGCTTGGGATATGGGGTTATTCAGGCCTATGTTAGTATTAACATTAGACTGGTATATGCACATATGTGTTCTAGAACTATGATCATGTATATGACTGGTAAAAAGTATTTCTGTATCACACTTTTGTGCTTTAATTATTATTACTTTATATATGAATTTACTTTGTTCTAACACAAGTAGCTAAACAAGTTAGAAATGCTTAATTCCTCATATAGGTTAGTGCAAAACAATTCAGTTTAAATAAAAAAATGTATGACTTATTTTGAAGTATTTACACCTTACTAAAATTAACATCACATACTCCCCATACTGGTACCTACAAGTTAAGTAAAAAGTGATATAAGTATATTTATATAAGGCTCCCACCGTTGAAGTGATCTTAATTATTGCATGATTAACATTTTCATGCCAGGATTAATTAAATCTATCATTAAACCTAAATACTTCATACATCCTATCTACTCGATTCTTACTTCGTTAATTTTAATGTTTTGCACAATTAAATGTCTATTTTTCTGTTTAAACATCATAAATTTAGTTTTTTTCTAGATTTTTCTTCAACTTACCACGTAACAGCCATTTGTAATACAGATTTAAATTGTTATTTATGACACACTCCAAACTCATTTCACAATCCCCTGTATATAAGAATGCAGTATCATTTGCAAAAGTGAAGTGATCACAGTTAAGATTAGCACAACGCAAATTTTAAACAAAGAGGGGATATAAAAGGGGCCCCAGGACTGACCCTTGGGGTACACCAGACAGATTTGTCAAATACTGACTCTTACTGTTTCCTATTTTGACGTATCGCTTTCTGTCAACTAGATACGACTTCAATAAATTGTATAAATTCCCTCTAAATCCCATGTCTCTAAGCTTTTGCAATAAAATATCAAATGCCTTACTTAGGTCTACAAACACCGCAATTGCATTTTTTTATTGTCTTAGACTACTGCTATTTTATTTACAAGATCCATTGTAGCGCTCAATGTACTACTACTGCCTTTTATCAAACCATATTGAAATCTGTCCATACCGATGTATTTATTCAAAAACGCTAACAATCTTTTTTTTATTATAAATTCTAAAATCTTTGAGAGCACACTAATCACTGAAATTGGCCTATAATCATTGACTGAATCTTTACCACCAGATTTAAATTGACGTACACATGTTCAGGGTATAATGGGTCATTTGGGTGACACAATTGCCACATGTGTACAGTCTATGATACCCATGGGAAGTTATGAATACTATAAAACCTAAAAATAGGAAGTGTAATTTTTAAAAAGGTGTATGTAGGGTATGAAATATAGAGGGAATAGAGTCAATAATGAAAAAACAGCAATTTTGCTTAAATTTCTTCAGGCCTGTTTTCCATATTGCTAACTATTGGACCAACTTAAAAAAAGTATTGGATTTTGTTTTTTGAAAGTTACATCTCTCCACAGAAAGTCTCTACAAGTTGTATTTTAGAAAAACTAACAAGAATACCTAATATATACACTATGCCACTAATTAAGGAAACTTAACTTCTACTCAGAGCTTCTTGTTCCTGTGATCTCTGAGAAAGCATACTTTGTTTGCAAGAATTTGTGGTTGATTTAATGCCTCTGTTACCTCCTTTATTGCTCTACTCATCGATGCCTGGCTAATCCCAACAAAATGGTTGGAGCCAGTGATCTCCTGATGGCTGCCACTAGCATGGAATCTTAGAGTGGCCAAAACCTGAAAATGGATTTGAAAATTCTTAATTAAATTATTCTGCTCTTTTGCCTCTGTATGGATTCCATCATAGATTAAAGGATAGGTACTGTTTTAGAATAACTAAAACTTAATAGCTACTCTTACCTTTGTTATGATCGAAAGTGCAGAAGCTCGTCGGGGTGGTTGTATGAATGGAGTCAATATCTCCAGCAATTCATACACCAAATCTTTGGTCAACCTAAACATCTGTTCGAATTTTCGATCGGAAATTGTGAATCAATCTCGGAGCCCAAGAATATCTCTCCCAATCTCCCATTCCTCAGCAATCTCCTCTACATCCTCGTTAATAATATCGTTCCAATACATCAATTGATTGAAATTATCCATTTTTTGCAATATGTTTAACGAACGACAATAACGGTGACAAAAACGTCAATTTTTAGGTTGTATAGCGCTATTTTCTACTAATTTTTCCAGTTTCTCTTGGTCGGTACTAAGAGAAATCGCGACTCCCTAAAGTGAATTCATTTCTATCACTGTTCGGTAGAAATGATTTAAAGAATACTGCATTTCTTGGCCACGCCCACCTTTTGCCACTTTCTTTTACAATTTCTACTCCCTCAAACTCAAGAATAGGGGCACTGGAAGGGTTTCGAAACTGCTGTTCCAATAAGTTACTCCAAAGATCACAAAAACGGGATGGAGGCGTACTTGTATTCGATTCTCGACGAGTTTTTAACGATACGATGGGCAGAGGTATTACGTATCCTGAAAAGTGACATATCGTTTTTTCTTCTTGACATTATATAGTTTTTTTTGTATCATTATGTAAGTTTTTCTACAAGATTTAAAACTAGCTGTTGTTATCTTGATGTGGAGTCGTTGTGTAGCTATACGTGTTGCCTAAGCTTCATGACACTTCAGCTATCAATGTCTGGCTCTGATGTGATGTAACATCTGCTTCAAAGATCGAATTATTGGAGGCCTGAACTAAAAGCGGTGCATAGGTTCATGGTGTGTTGCTAATCTGGTCTCAAATACACTTACTTGAGATATATATGACGGCGTCAAACGCTGAAATCCGTCATTCCCTGAAATGCCTAGTTAGTCCTCGTATTGCCGGCAAACGCCGCAACAGTTTGATTATTACAACGTTTAACTAAGCATTTCAGTTATTCCATGTAATGACTGAACAATTTCAGTCAAACACCGTAACAACGACATCAACTTCGTTACGGTATTTGCCTAATTCACTCATTCATTGTACCAGTTTTGTGTTCATTTGCTTGAGTATACACATAGTCTTTTCTGTGTTTGTAAAAATGTCGTAGCATTCAGAGTTGTTTTACAAGAAACTAAGTGAATACTATGATAGTGTGAATAAGAAAAAACTATGGAATACAAATGAGTTAAAGGAGGTAAGTTAATTTTTATAATTTTTTGAACCTAACCTAAATTATAGCGCACATAGGCTTGCTCAACAGCAGCATCCAGCTGCTGGATTTCGTATATATAGTGAATACTTGATTAAAAAAACAATAATGTAATAATAAAGACAACGTTTTAATCTATTCTTCTTTCCTCTCAGATTAATTCATGCTTGATTATTTTTCTTTTAATATTATTGATAAAGTAGTACCTTGTTATATTATGTATGGTGTATCTGAAGTCACTTAAAATAGCATAAAAACCTTTGGTCGGCGCGTCCTTTGTAATTTCATGACGTATCATAGGCGTGCGGCATTTATTTAGAACGATAATAATAATGTTTTTATATCACAATAAATTGGATTTTACTATCTTCTTATTTTTTTGATTTGGGATAAAAAATACTTATATTGGGAGTTTAATTTATGTTGACTGAAAGTTAAGAAATGGAAAAATTACAGAATTCCAACGTTTGACATAGGCAAATATTTACATAGCAAGTAGGTATATAAAAAGGTATATAAAGACTTACATTATAGGTATTTATATATCATCCTCGCCTTCGGAGCTGTCGCTAGAGTCATCTTGTAGAGGAATTATAACGGGATTTACAGGAGGCAAAACACAATATTCATTTTCTTTTTCAATAATATGCCTAGAACACTGCTTCCATAGGTCTGTGGCAGCAATATGAGATACTGCATCTCTTATTGTGGCCAATAGCGATTCACTTAATTGAGGGGTCTGATTATGTTTTCTTACTTTTTTTTTAAAGCAGCCCAGACCAACTCAATCGGGTTAAAAATGCAGTAATAGGGAGGTAGACGTAATACTTCATGGCCATTTTGCTGAAGCAGATTGTCAACAACATACTCTTTTTCAAATGTTTGTCTTTTAATAAGATCCAATAATATGGCTTTGGTTGATTTTTGTGGTATTTCCATTCCCTTATCCTTCATAAAATCAATAATGTCTTGTTTTTTTGTGCCTGTATTCGGAATTTTGTTTTTCTGTCGGGAATGGTATGGCGCATTGTCCAAATAATCACTGAATTTGGGGAAATGTTTGGTATTAACTGCTGCTCTATCCACTTTTCAAATAAGTCGGAGGTCATGTCCTCATGATAGTCGGCACATGATTCTTTGATATTTTTGGCAGATAACAGCAAGGCATTAGGTATAAATCCATTTTCACTGCCAACATGGAGAATAATGATTCGTTTTCCACGGTTGCATGGTGCATTTAAAATGCACTTGTTGCTGTCGTCAACCCAGCCGTACTGCACAACATCATGGGAATCATACCACGCTTCATCCAGGTAAATCAGAATTCTTTTCTGCTCTCTATAGATTTTAACTTTGTGCAAAAATTCTAGACGCAATTCAACGATTCGAGACGACTCCATAATCACCATTCTTTTATCTAATTTTTTGTATTGAAAACCACACAGTTTTACAATACAGTGCAGTGAGTCTAAGCATTTGTAATTATAAAAATCTTCAGAATAATCTTTTAATTTATCCCGTATCATTTCCAACGTGGGAACCAAATTTTCTTTATAAAATCCGTATATTATACGACGAATATCTTCCTGAAAACCCACGTCTATTCTTTTTAATTTTTGCCCTATGTGCTTTCTGTGGAAGGAATGGTTGACTACATCTCCCCTTTTTATAACCCGATAAATGGTAGACCGACTGATTTTTGTCAGGATGCAAATTCTGTTTAAAATTTGATTTTGCGAGGAATCTGGATTTTCGTTTTTCAGACAATCATACATATTTAGGATTACTCTTTGGGTCTGTTCCTCTAAATCTTTATGAAAGAATTCTGCCTGCACAGGTTCATCAACCATCTCCTCGTGGCTTGGAGCATTTTCCCAAGGTCTCCAAAGAGCTATATTTAGGACACACAAGAACAATCAACACAACAATTAAATCAACAAGTAAACTGAGTATTCAAAAGTCAAAAACACACAAACTAATAAAATCTATGAAAAAACTCGGACAGACTAAAGAAAACACGTTTATTCACCGCTACACGGCACTGGCTAAACTTTTTCAATTTTCAGTAGCCACCTGCACTTGTTCCGAGCTCTGAAATACACGCTTTCTCATTGGCTATGTCCACGCATAGGCGTGCTTTACTCCACGTGGACCGGTGAAACTGCCTTTGATCTCTTATACGGGGGATATTTGCTGCGAAATTTGGCGATTTTTGCAGCAACAGAGCGTGTTAAATATAGATATATAAAACGCAACCGGTATTTCACAGTGTTTCAAGTGACTTCAGATAAAGTATACTTCATTGGAGCAACGCTGTATTGATTACAGCGTTTGACTGAAATAGGCGAATCCCGTAACGAAGTTAATGTGGTTGTTACGGTGTTTGACTGAAATTGTTCAGTCATTACAGGGAATGACTGAAATGCTTATTCAAATGTTGTAATAATCAAACTTACGGTGTTTGCCGGCAATACGGAGACTGACTAGGCATTTCAGGGAATGACGGATTTCAGCGTTTGACGCCGACATATACAAAGCTAAGCTGGGAAATTAGTTGGTATCCACTTTTACTTATTCATCCTGGAAATTATGTATGCAAATTTGCAGAATTTCAAAAATGATAGAGACAAGAAGAGAAGTATATAACATCCAACAGGTGAGTATGAGACAGACGGAAATATTAATGTATGAAACGTGAAAAAGTTATTACACTTTACCATACAATCATCCAGATGCGATCTTGCTACTCTGCTACTCAACCAATTTTCTTAGTCACATCTCAGAGATATTACACTACAGACTATCTTGGCATTTTGTAACCAACAAAGCATGCTGGGGAACGGCTAGACATTGAGTATGTCGTTAAGTCATTCCTCCACAGATGATCCTTTTTGTGACGCTCGCAGCGCTCAGAGCCAGCAATAGCGGAATGAACTATTTGCACACTATCTAGATAGCAATTTGTCTTTCTGTCGGTTTTTTGACATTAAAAAGGATTTTTACCTGCCACAACGACATCCAAAGTTCGCAACTTTCATCTACTGGTGAGGAACTGCGAACCTATTTGGCGTGAACGCTTGTATTTAGAAGCATGTTCGGATCGGGTTGCGATCGGGTCTCGAATGCCGTTGCTTCCGCGGAAAACGATTCCCAAGAGATATAAAGTGAACCATTCTAATCCCACTTTCCTTCTCAGGCATAAAGGAGAGCTTCTCGGGCACCGAGGACCTAAAGCGCAACCAGCAGCACCAACAGTCTCACCACCCGCACCACGACTTAAAGTCCCTAAGTGACCAAACAGGCAACCGACTGGGCCTGTGCGGGGATAGTGGACTCAGTGCGGCCAGTTTGGGCTTAGGAGGCTCAAATTCCAGTATTGATGGGGATAAGCCCAGCAAACAGAAACGACATCGAACGCGGTTCACGCCAGCTCAGCTCAATGAGCTGGAAAGGTGCTTCTCCAAGACGCACTATCCGGATATCTTCATGCGGGAGGAGATCGCCATGAGGATCGGCTTGACGGAGTCCAGAGTGCAGGTGAGTCGTTGCTACACTTCATGTTCAGTCAGTGCATGTGGATGAAATTATGTCTAGAATATTCAACAATGTTAATTATATTCCCTCAGTAGAGGTTCCTTAAATTCCACATAATCTACGTCTTATTAAGTGCGGGAAGGAGGGTCTTCTCGAATCTAGCATGCGATATATTGTCGCATGCTACACTAGGATCTTATTTATGTGATTCTTGTCATCGTTTGAAACATCTGTTAAGTTATTTGGTTTCAAGAAGAGTGTTGGGAAAATATGGTCAGTAACGAAGAAAAAATTAGCTATCGCCTCTTCCTAACAGTATCGTGCAAATCCGCAGCCGATTTCGGCAAGAGGGCATGTTTTCGAATATCGAATGGCCACTATTTCGCGCTAAAATGATACACGAAACTCATAAAGTATCTTCTTGAATCTCGCAATCAACATTTTTTATTCGACAATATCTCACGAAGCTAAGGCCATCCGACAATGAGTGATGCGTTCGAGATTTTTTTTACCATTCGACCAAACAGTAGATGACAAAGTAGGAATATGAGTTGCTTCAAAGTACTTACTTTTACTTCTCACTCCTACTGGCGGGAAAATTTTGGAAATGATGTCCTATAACTGCCTATGCTTGAGAAGTACCTCACGGATTTCGATGAAATTTTTATACAATGGATGTTATATGACATGTACATCGGTCTGTCGGTCCGTCGATCTGTCCGCTAATCTCATTACGGCCTAAATATATAAAATAGTATACGATATTATTAATCAGCCAAGGACAGAAAAGTTTTTTAGTTTCTGAGAATTGCTCAAACTTTGTTTTTTTTTTTGACGTTTCAGAGAACCCTGAACATTTTTGAAAAAAATTGTAGAGGTAAAAAAACTTGTGGGTGGGGGTTGTAAGGGGGTGAGGAGGACTTATCTCATTTTTTTATGCTGGTACATTCATACGCTCCCAACATTACTCATTTTACGCACCTATTAGACATATTTCACATATCACAGATGTCTCTGTACGAGAACATTAGCCCTTAAAAATATTCCCGGGAGAGGGATCGCGTACCATCGGCCGCGGCTGCTGCTGGCATCGTGCGCCGACCGTGATAACTGTTCTGATATGGAGTCACACGTATTTCTGCCGAGCAACAGCATAGTGTTTTCTATGCTCTAGCTGAACTACCACGCTCACGGTGCCCCGTCTACTCGAGTTATGTATCGGAGAACGGCCACGTTTCCAGATGCACTACCAGTAGGGCAGAGAAGAAATGTCTATGGGCTAATTGTATGGACCTGTTTGACTGACTTTTTCCTCAGAGTGTCTAAGTTGTGCTGAACATATTCGTTTACGTACTGATAAAAGCGTTGCATGGGAACTGCAGAGTTAACCTAGTTGACGTCATTTCTTTCTGACCCCATTTTCCCAACGCCCTTCTTAAAGTCAACTAGCTCAACTCAAGTGACAAGACTCGCAAAAATAAAACTCCAATGTCGCATGCGAGACTCGAGAACACATCCCCCTCCCCAAGAAAGTCATGTCATGCGACTAACTTCCGTCATTTGTTACATATTGTATGACTTCACATAGTGAAGCACGTATTAAAACAAAAAACTAAAAATTTAGAGAATATCGCCCACTGACCTCCAAAAGATCAGGTTAATCCCGTCTTTACGTTAAACACCGGCCAATGGCTACATTTTTATATTTTTTATGAATCGGCTGAATAACCAAGGCCAACGCTATTCGAGAATTGTTAGAACAAAGCTATTCGGCATAGAGCTTATTTTGTCATGTTTGCAAACAACATCTTTAAAATCTATTTTTCCGCAAACGTTCATCCTTGTGGATCCGATGACAGCAAATCCTCTTTCGTTGATATCATTTTAAGCCTCAGTATAATTTATTTGGTTTATGAAACGCAGGAAGTTTCTATAAATACTCAGTAGGCTCTAACTAGCCCATCTTATGAGCAACTAGCACTTGTCTGAACTGCATGACCAATACATTTTCCTAATACTCGTGGCTATAAAATATCAAAACATAATACCTGAAACTAAATCATAGTGTTTCGATGTCAACCAAAGTATTCTTCTGTTTTTCATAGGCTATTCATTTGAAAACTTCCCACCATGGATTTATCGAAAACAACTGATTAAAAGAAAAAACACCCAGACAGGTCAAAAGGTTTGTCAAGGGGAACAACTTTCCAACCAAAAACTACTTCACCCTCTGCCCACCAGGGTTAGCCCATTAAAAATTTTAAATGACAAGGGTTATCGAGTAATAGCTTGTTTGAAAGGTATTCAGAAGTCCTTTATTTGACGTTTAATCTTTTTTTAAATCTGTCGATTCGTTTTCAAGAAAATTACAAAAATCTGTATTTATTTTAATTTGTTCAGATAGAAAACAAAAGGCACGAAAATATCACTTTTTATTTCAATAAATGTTCAAAATCTTGCTCGTTATTGCCCAAGCAATGATATATGCGATACTCAAATTTCTGACGGACATTTTCAAAAACATGTTGTGGGATATCATGGTAGCTTTCGATGATGCGTTGACGAAGTTCATCCAAACTTTCAGGTTGGGGAGCAAATACAATGGATTCCAAATGGCGCCATAGAAAAAAGTATATATATTTCATCTTTGGTTAACCCTTGGAGTATTTTCATTTTGAATAGTTGAAATTTATGGAATTTGGTAACTGTGTGTGCAGAGGATTTATTCCAAAATAACCCAAAACTTCAATTTGAGCGGCTTCATCCAGAAGTTTCCGTTTTGAATTATAAACAAATTGTAGATTTGGCAAACCATAACGGGCAACATTTTGAACACTTATTGTAAATGAAAAGTGATATTTCCGTGTGTTTTTGTATTCTATCTCGAAAACGAATCGACTGATTTAAAAAAATCAAATAAAGAACCAAACTAAGACCTTTCAAACAAGCTATTACTTGATACCCCTTACCATTTAAAATTTTTAAGGGAATGACCCTAGGGGCCGAGGGTGAAAGTGGGTGAAGTAGTTTTTGGTTAAAAAGTTGTCCACCTCGACCAATATTTTTCCGTGTCTCGGCATTTTTTCTTTTAATTTCACCCTGTATAATAGTCGCCTATACGTGCAGTTTTGAATGATTTGGATGTTATTGTAAATATAACAGTTTATGTTTTATTTATTGTGTCCATTTCTATGAAACTATAGATACTCAAAATAAAATTGATAGAAACAGAGGAAAACATTTCTTGGTAATTAGATTGAAACAAATTTTCTTGGCCTGATACGCTAATCTTTCACCAAGATCTAACAGTTTCTGTCCTCCGTTATGAGAATTTTCAAGCGTGATGCTGCAAGGTGCGAAACACCACTACCGTCAAGCAACCTTTCTTCAATGCCCTCATTCAGAATCTACAAAAAGTCTACAAATAATCGTTACAAAAGTACTATTCTTATCGTTAAGCGGGTCGGTAATCATCTTTTTCATCCAGCAAGTTCTCAAGATATAATTATTTAAAAGTTTTAACCCATTTATGCCTGAAAAGTTGCAAAACAGTTTTTTTTTTATTATTTTTTAAAAAAGCTTATTAAAAGACGACACTTTGGAGGTATTTTCAATTTATTCTAAAAAAAATACATAAACAGTTAGTTTTTTAGGATGTACTATACATAGTACATTAGGAATAAAGGTAGCTATAAGAATAATAGTAAAGAAAATATTTAAAATAGTACAAATAATTTGAAACACATCAATATTGCAAATTTTAAAGTGTATGATATTGAACAAAACATTTCACGTGAAGGCCAACATCACATTTTCTACATCTAGTAGTCGTGCGCTCATGACAGTTGTGCACACCTTGTTTGTTTGTGGAATGACTAAATGATCTAAGCGATCATACCTTATGTCACCAAAATTTCTTGATTTACCTTGCTGGTACGTATAAGTCTTCTTGTGTCAAGGAGGTTGTAACTACACTTCTTCTAAATTGTAATTGATCCACGTTATTTCCTCTCTTTTCATAAATATGCCAGGCGTTTGTCAGGACCATATCTACACATTGAGAGATGAACGAGAAATACCATTTTTTGACTCAGATTTGTACTCTGTATTGAGCTATATTCTGGTCTGACCTATCCACCCAGCCCATACATATTTATTATACAGCTTGACAACTTCGGGCTGATCTACATACACAAACTTTTTTTCTTTTTGAGAATACCTCTTTACTGAATTTACTGGTTCAATTCCAATCGCTGTAGACCCAAAAGTTACAATATTGTTGTCATTCCATTTTACAAAAATTAAGTTTTTGTCTTTTACTTTGGTATAATCAAACACTCCACGTTGTTCCTTTTTCATAAGTTTTGAATTTTTCAAAGAAGGCATGGGTATACGATTTTCACGAATTGTTCCTGTACCACATATGCCTTTTTCAGTCAAGCTTTCAAACAAAGCTGGCGAAGAAAAAAAATTATCAAATACAAAATGAAGCCTAAGATTTACCCATTTGCTTTTTAGCCTAGCAGCATAGCTCAATACAACTGATGCGCCAACACCTAAAGATTTGTAAGCCGCGTTCACATACGTCTAAGCACCCTGATAAGGTTCAAACCATAAGATGTAACAAGAGTAGTAGCGCCAACCCAAAATTTGAACTCATAACGTATTGGTTTCCCGTGGATATACTGTTTACAACCATGTCGCCCGTTGTATCGAACCATTGCCTTATCAATACTATGATGCTCTTCTGGTACTTCGTATTCCAAAAAATGTTTATTTAGGTGATTGAAAAAACGCCTTAGTTTAGCAAATTTATCATTTGCATCCAGATCTTCATTGTTTAGGAAGTGAATGTGAGACATTATAAATTCAAATTTATTGCGAGAAATAGCTTCAGAAACAAGTGAGTTGTGTGAATCACTGGATTTTTCCCAATACATCCTTCTGCGAAATACACTACTGTAGCCACTCAACAATAATATGCCTAGAAAACATTTGATTTCAGATTTGGTAACCATAATATTCCTGTTTTTCTGTTGAGCATACCGATTTGTCTCCTCAACTATTATGATCAAAATTTCGTCATCAAAAAAACTAAAAATATCTCGGTTGGGGACTGCTCTTGTTCATTTTGATTTTCGTTGTTTATTGGAAACGCATACTCATTTCTTGGCAAATCTTCTTTTACGTAATTATATGTTTTCTTCTTTTTCACTTCCTTCCGATTATTACCCCTGATTTCACTGAGTGGTATTTCATCTTCTGAACTCCACATATCCTCGTTTTGATTCTTGTTTACTTCGACCTCAGCTTGCATTAAGCTTCCTGGCAAGTTGTTGATATCCAGTCTTTCTTCGTCTCCAGAATCCTCGTCGGTTATGTTACCGCATGCATTAGTGGGAGGTAACAAAGTGATAGACTCAGCTTCAATGTCGTCATATTCTATCATTGCTAGCGCCTCATGCAAAGAAAAACCCCTGAAACAAATGTTCCTTCTCAAAATAATTACTTATTCAAAAATAATTTACCTAAAACGTTTACAGGTAAGCGATGTTTGTGATTGCCAAAAACTCTCTAATATCTGAACCGATAATAATAATAATAATAACAATAATTATAATAATAATAGTAATAATAATAATAATAATAATAATAATAATAGGGCAAACAGCGCATATCGAAAACATCTACATAACCATAACTCATAGCAAAATTCATCCTCTAAAAATTACAATTTGATTGTACCACATGAAAGCAAAAAAAATCAATAACGTGAAATTTTAAGCCTTGATTTATTTACCTGTGCAGCCAAAAAATCAGCCCGCCGCGCATTTTTGTTTTCTGTTTTCATTTTGTTGGTAGCACGAGGCATCAGGGCGGGTCTCTGACTCTGTTAATGCTACTGCCGGTGCTGCTGCGATCAATAAATTAACGTTGATGCCAGAGTGAAACGAGCTCCCGCGCGTTATTTGGAAATTTCCAACAATAGGCCACTTTCATGTCCATGAAATGTTATTTTTCTATGTGGTCAGCTATTAAACCTTCCATGAGAAACATTTTTGATCAATATCTGTTCAGATAAAAAAGTTCAGTTCTGTTTGTCAGTGATCTATCGTCTGGACAGCTGCATATGCTTTGTACTCTATACAGATACTGATACTGTTATTTTTTTGTATTATCAATCTGAACATGTTCTGATATATTTTGTAAAATTGCTTATTCCTTCTGAGCCAATAGAAAAGTGTAATCAAATTAAAAAAAGTAACACAAACTTGTCATCAAACTAGTCCTTACATTCACTTGCTCCAGCGGCACGTATCTTGAGAAGTGACATTATGTCGATTTTTTTTTGATATTGTATTGGTTTTTTGTAAAATTCTGTAGGTTTTTCTACTAGATGTTAACTTAGCACTAGCTGATGGACACGTTGTGAACTGGTTTTGTAGTTGTACGTGTTGCCTAAATCTCATGAAGCTTCACTTATCAATGTTTAGGTCTGATGTGATGTAAAATCTGCTTCAGAGATGGCATTACTGGAGGTCTAAGCTATAAGTTGTATACTATAGCTAGAATGAAACGGCAATGCGTAGGTGCATAGTGAGGATTTATGTGCTAATAATATGTGTTGATGATAATTCCATTTGATTCTTGTCTCGAACATACTTGAGATTGAAGGCTAGAAATTAGTTGGGCATCCACTTTTTTTATCCATTCTAGAAATTACATAATGCAAATTTGCTGAATTTTAAAAATGAGAGAGACAAGAAACAATTATATTCACTGTGCACTGTCGAATTACAAGTCATAATATACATGCAAACTAATTAAACACAACGCGAGCGCGATGGTGATTTCCCGTAATAACAATAATAACGTAAAAAATCGTAATTCATAACTCTGAACATAACCTGTCTTCAGGAAGGACTGCATATAAATAACCCGTCGGGCACAGCTAATAGATATACTACATTGGCAGCAGTAATGATTTTCTCACACAGCAAATATCACTGATTTTATACACATACAGATCAGTACACATAATCATCCAGATGCAGTCTTGCTATTCAACCAACTTTCTTCTCGGAGATGAAAACTATGCAACCAACAATGCGTGTAGTTGAGTCATTCCTCCATAGATGGACGCTCACAGCGGTCATAGCGAGCAAACGTGGAATGAACTATTTGCACCCTAAAAACTACCTAGTCTACAAGATGCCATTTTATCTGATCTATTTGTCATTGTGTGGTGTCTGTGAAGGAAAACTTTCTCATAAAATAATGACAAAACGTTAAATCGTACATAAATGTTATAATATACCCACGGCGTTCATGCTCGCGCTCAAGATATATTACCCCATAAAAATGATGCGAAAGCAGCCAAAGTGTTCATTTCTGAGCTCTATGGCATATGATTTCAGAAATTAAATTAATGTCTCCAGACTATTATTGTTTTAAACCTATCACCATTTTAGATATCCCGTTTAGCAGTTTTCCTTGTAAGTATGAGTTTCCATCGCGCGCTCTATCTCTGCCGTCGGCAAAGTTTCGTTCCATACAAAGGCTTTTAGAGCTTATGACTTCTGGCATCCTTGGCTCCTGGTTTCACGGCTGAACTTTAATCCCGAAATATCGCAGCCACGCTGGCAGGATTGCGAACTTCGGATAACTTGTCCCTTTTAATTAATATGAATTGAAATTAATTCTACGCTAAAGCGGGATCTCTGCGGGTGTGCTGGAAGTCTCATATTTTCTTTATTGTTTACGGAAGAATGGTTCATTGGGTATATATTTCTTCCTGGCAATTCATTGAAGCTACACTTGCTAGCTGAAAAGGTATACCGACTTTTTGGAAGAACAAATAGGAAATGAACCGGTTGAAAGCTGAAAAATGTAGAGGATAAATTAATCACATCTGTGTTGTGTGAAATAGGTCTAATAGTTGCAATAAGTTACACATGCCGACAAGATTTTTAACGAGAAACCAGAGTATCCTTCTCCAAGTTTTATTAAATAATCCAAAAATAGTGATTTTTGCATTTTTAAGCTATGTAGCATTGCGTATTATTTTTTTACCATAGACATGGTTTCAAAGTACAAGCATTGATCATTCCAATACCATTAAGTAAGCCTAATTATCTTTCATTTTTCACTGAAATATGGCAATTCGAAATTTTCATTTTTCTGAATTTCACTATACCTATTTGATGCACTACTCGTTATGATTAAATGTGCATCAGAGTTGTGATTTGGATTATAAAACACCTAAAATTTAATTTATTATCTACGAGTATTATGTTTTTATGAAATAAGACATGTCAACTAAAAAAAGCACAAATCCTCAGCACTAGATCCATGAGAGATCTAAAACTTACAAAAAATCACAGGTCAACAACCCACCCAGGTCGAATTTAACGATCTTACCCTCGGTTGCACTCTTTTCTTTTCAATGAAAAATTACTATCTGATAAAAGCCGACTCGATCTAGCTCACAATATTCAAAACGTACCCAAACCACAAGCCCCAACCCACTCTACCCTATCTAGATGAAAGTTAACGTTCTCACTTTCGACTTTTAAATAAAAAACTGCTTTCTTCTGATAAAAACTGAATCAATCTAGTTCACAATACCCAAGACCCCAATCCACCCTGGAATATCTAAGGTACCTGTACCAAATAAGGTCACATTAACGTTTGGATAGCTGGAACTGCGTAAATATTTGCGAAACGACCTTGAAATTTTAAAGGTATTATTGTAGATATGTTTATTACACAAGCTACATCGGAGAACTCAGAGACCTTTTCTTTTCATATAAAAAAAATATATTTTTCGAAACACTACCGTTGGCCTTATTAGGAACCCATGTATCCAAATAAGGCCACCATCTGGTTTTCAATAAAACCACAACCAAAATGTAAATCACGACTGTATAATAAACGAAGCTATATTTCTAATTAAACAAAATTAAAAAAACACTTAAATCTAGACAGATTTAAATAAAAAAAGTCAACTTGTTTAAAGAAAATCATACAGAATCTTAGATTTTGCCTTCGCAATGATGACAAACAAATGATACTTTATCACCTCTACACAAGCCTACACATTCCTCATGGACATATCTTAAGCATACTACACACAGACGCATGTCACGTACTTATCGCATATGAAACAGTACCAGTTTTCGTATTTATTCTTTCGGGACCTTTTGCTTTTAACGGTTCCAGACTCACTAGATTTTTTTATTGTTTTATCTAAGCCGGATGGACCTGGATTTGGGTCTTTAAACAAATCTCTTACCACGATTTGCGCAGTAGAATTGATGGCTTTTCGTCTTTTTGTGGCGTTGGCCTTCCATTCGGGTGTGGGAAGTACTTCCCTGAAACTTAGATCCAATTGATCACTGTCTATTTGACCAGTCACAAGATTTGTTGTTTCAAGAACTGCAAACTTTTGAGTCGAGTTTATTTCTTTTTCATTAGAAGTAGCTGTTATCTGTAACATTGAAGTTCCGTTGGCCATCAGTAGTGCAAGGGGTATGTCATCAGATTCTGTAAAGCTGACAACATGGTTTTCCTCATTCTCCTCCTGAACATCTGTAGCTGCCGTATTTGAATCGGGCCTCTCTGACATTAAACTAGGTGTAAATGCAGTCTCCGGGATCGCAGCTGGGTCGTGTGGGTATATTCCTGTTGCGCGAAATCCTGACTGAAGATTTTCAGAAGACATGGCCCTTGGATACACTTTCCTCAAAATTTCTCCAAATCTTGCACGATTCAACTTCCTGCCAGGATACCGCTTGTAATATTCGAAACTGCGGAAAACACATTTATCCAGCGGTTGCAGCCCGTGTGTCGTGTTACTCGGAAGACACAATAAAGTGATGTGATGTTTTTCGGCGGCGTCAACAATAGTTGCATCCAAATGAGAAGAGGCACCATCAAAAATGAGAAGAATATCTCCTGGTGGCTTATAGTTTGCTAGATGATCTAGCCATTTAACAACCACTGCTGCCGTCATACTTCCTTTTTGGGTCATTTCAATTACTGTTCCGGTTGGCATATTGTCACCCCATTCATCCTTTTTACGTTTTCCCTAGAACAGGACCATTGGTGGTATTGCCTGTCCAATAGCATTTCCACATGCAACTATTGTGGAATTTTCTGCGTGCTGATCAGCTACGTAGTGAACACGTCTTTCACCTTTCCTCGCCAACACATTTGGTTGGCGGTGGATGGTGAGTCTGCACCCCTTCTCATCTACATTGTAGATACGATGCGGCTGATTGATTAGGTTTAGTCTAATCAGCGAAACTTTCTAGTTTTTTGAAGTAGTCGTTTACAATGTACTTATTTACTTTCTGTGCCCTAGCTGGATTTAAAACCTGTGCTTTCCTTTGGCGAATATTTTCATGTCTGTCCAAAAACAACTTCAACCATTTTCTACCTGGCATTCCACTATTTTCATTAAACGTGTGACGAATTTTTTTGTCATTAACATAGGAAAAGACGGATTTTCGCAAAATCTTTGGTGTAAGGGGCATTCCTGTATCCGATAATCGGATTATCCTTGAGCACAGTTCATCTTCCTGCTCTCTAGACAAAATTGTACGAGTACCAAGTTTTCTTTCTCGCACACCTGTACGAACATGATTGCGAAGTGTTCTTCGTGGAATTTAGTATTCTTTGGATGCACGATTTACCGACGTTCCACTGTTTATACTATCCAGTGCTTGTACAAGCGCTTCGGTTGACCACAGCGCCCTTTTCTTAGAGGGCATATTTCGACTATAGTCTCTGAAAAAAAAACATCTTAATTTAAGACATCTGCCGTAATGGCCAGCGTGTTCCTAATAAGGCCAAGTGGCCGTAATGGGAACCGTTTATCATGGCCTTATTAGGCACTTCGAAGTTGAGTCATTTATTTTAACAGTGAGTAGATCTGATCAAAAGAAATGTTTTTTTCCTTTACCATTTTTCTGGTAAAATTAAAGTAACAAAGTTATAGCCCTTTGGAAGTTTGAGTACCGCCCTGTCTCAATAATAATATCATGTGCTCGTGTTTGGCAACAACGGATATAATCCGCCTTATCGGTTCATCGCATCGGAAACAAAAAAGCGAAAGAATTTGGAACGATGTTTTTACAATTATTTTATTCAGTTCAGTTATACATACAGTCAGTGTCAGTCGGTAACGCGTGTGAATAGTGTCTGTTTTGTGGCTCAAACGAAATAAAAAATGGCACATGTTTATGCGGATCGGTTTCCCAATCGAGTGCAACCAGCCCCTCGTGCCTTTGTTAATGTAGTACAACGGGCTCGTGAATCAGGTGACTTAAGACCTCACAGGGGACCTCACGATCAAATACAGGTCCGCACTGAAATACTTGTCGGGAGGATACTTACAAGGTAAACAATTTTTTTTAATTTTTTTTTTATTTTTACACACATATTTTGGTTTATCTTCCTTCTACAATCATTATCTGAAAATTAATGACTCAACTTCAAAGTCACCCTGTATAACCTTAAACATACAATTTATAAAATACAAAATATTTAAAACCTGGCGACGACAAATAACTAGCTGTATATGTTCTATAGACTTACCTGATTGAACTGATAACAGATTTCGCAAAAAGAAGCAGACAACATGAAAAATCGAAGACAAATTTAAAGTAGTAATTTTGTGAGGCACGTGTTGAAAATCGACACTGGCCAACTGCGCCATCTAGCGCCGCTCCACACCTGCTACATTTATGGGTGCTAACTCATCTCAATGAATGTATAGAACTGTAGAAATCTTTAATTCTAGATGTAACTAGTGTCTGTAAAATCGACGCATGGCCTTATAAGGAGCTTGGCCTTATTTGGTACAGGTACCTTACACCAAGTTTACCATTTTAAGTTCCAATTGTACATTCTTTGAAATATAACAAAAAACTAGATAGTTTAGACACTTGGATAAATATACAGATAGAAACAAGGTTAAAATCGGTGTTGATAGGGCAGGGCAGGTAGTGGGCTTGTGGTTTGGGTAAATTTTAGGTATTTTGTGGATATATGTTGAATATTTAGTCGACAGGCCTTATTTCTTAAAATAAATTGATATTTTATATTTCTAGGGTATTATTCAAACCACAACTTTAATACACATCTAATCATAACGTGTAGAGTATCAAATATAGTAAAATTAAGTAAAACATCAAACCTCGAGGTGTCATATCTCAGTGAGAGAAGAAGATATTCAAGCAAAATCAACGGCATTTGAAAGGGCAAGACTTGTACTTTGAGAATATGACTATAGCTTTTGGAAAAATAAATAACTCGCCATGCTACATAACCTCAAATACAGTAGTAAAGTCGTTATTTTTGCCTATATCATCTGTTTTTGATATACGTATGTCTCCTAGAAAGGTCCACCGACGCAGAACATTTCGCAATGCCTGTTGATCTGAATACTGCGGTGTTTTTTTATAGGTAATCGTGTAGAGCCAGTGTTGAGGTACAGCGAAAATATTCATATCGCTTTCCCAATCTCCGAACTATCAACATTTTAGGGGCTATTGAGAAGCTACAGTCGAAAATCCAACACAATGGCACTTATTAGACTTCGTTGTATAAGAGCAATTTTTCTAGAGTATGGTAAAGAAGGCAAAACAGCTAGAAGCCCATTTCTAAGCGAATACATTGTACAGGGTGCGGCAGAGAGGACGGTCGTTTTTGGGATGGGTAGTACTCTCCGCCTCCGTCTACGAGAGAGGTGGGGAGCGTACCGTTCGACTCGTGAGATCCTAGCATTATTTTACCGGTTGTCGTCATGGAGCCTTGGACGGTGGAGCACCGCGTTTTCGCCTATGATTGTTTCGTCCGAAATAATGAGTCAGTCATCGTCGTACAGCGTGAGTTTCGTCGCCACTTCAACATTCATCGCAATAGAGCTGTTTCCTCTCAAAACACCATCCTTCGTTGGGTTGAATCACTCCTGAAAATGTTGAACGCGTTCGACAGGTCTTTCTTCGCAGTCCGACTCGATCTGCCCGAAAACATGCTGCTGCACTTCGCCTTAGTGATCGTTCGGTAAGGCGAATTTTGCATATGGATCTCCGCGTTCACCCCTACAAATTGGCCATTGTGCAACAGTTACAGCCCGGAGATTATGCACAACGAGTGAACTTCGCACTTGAGATGGAAGCACTGATCGATCAAAATGTGAACCTCATTTTGTTTATGAGTGACGAAGCCCACTTTCACCTGAACAGCATGGTTAACCAGCAGAATTGTCATTATTGGGCTTATGAAAATCCGCAACAGTTACACGAAAGACCGCTGCATAGCCCAAAAGTAATGGTTTGGTGCGCTGTATCGCAAACTTGCATCATTGGCCCTTACTTCTTCGAAGACGGTAATGGTCGTGATGTTACCGTGAACTCAGAGCACTACGTCGACATGATCACCAACTTCTTTCTCCCTGAATTACGACGGCGACGTGTTCCAATCCGACGTGTGTGGTTCCAGCAGGATGGGGCGACCGCCCACACAGCCCGAGCATCCATGGACGTTATTCGCCCTCTCTTCCCTGGTCGCCTTATTCCCAGGTTTGGTGATGTTCATTGGCCTCCTCGGTCCCCAGATTTATCCATATGCGATTTTTTCTTATGGGGACACCTCACGGCTAGAGTATACTTCCCAGAACGCCTCCAGCACTGCATCAACGATTTCGGCCACCACATGCCTGATGTGATTTTCCACACTTGACTGTCTCAAATGCTATTTCCTTCTGAACCTGATTCCATCAATAAATTTGTTTTCGAGTAAAAATTAACTATTATATGATTTTTTTAAAACCGTCCATCCTCTCTGCCGCACCCTGTATTAAAATAATTAGGTAAATTATCAATTACTCAATAGCCCAAGTAGTATCCTCGCTTTTGATGGGAAAATATTCTGATTCTCAATGTTTGCATAATACTATAACGAATCTGCATTTCTTCAACATATTCCAAAAATTGTTTTTTCGGTCTTAGCTAATATTTTATTCGGTATAGTACATTTGCATTTTTTGTATTACCTTAATTTAGGTATAAGCTAGAACCTAAAATCTCACGCATTTCTTATATAGCTTGTTGTTTTCTAGATTCAAATGCCCAATTCCGGGTGATTGTTAAAAAAATCGCAAAAATTTAGATGGCTCGAAAACGTCGGATTTTCAACCATACATAAATAGTATGAAATTTGTTACATTTTAGGTACCGTGTCACACCCTACAAGGAGTACGGCGACTTACACTGTAGTGAAAAAAATCATTCATTCACGTTAGACTCTCATTATTTAACTTAACTCATATTGGAGCTGCACTGCGTTTTTCCAACCCACTGCAATATAAAATCGTTGATCTTTTCAGTGCTAATCCACTCTTTTAACTTTGATAAATAATGCCATAAATGTATCACTCTCCATATACAACCTATATTAATCACTCGATTACACCCACCAAAAAAACTCCTATAGTATTTCCAGGATATTTGACAAACGCAATAAATTAATGTTTGTAGAACCACATTAACAAAACATTGAACTAATTATGAATCAATTTATGGATACAGTAGACCAAATCAAATAACCATGGTATTTAATGAATGTTTTGTGCAGTTATTTTATAATAGACGTTAATGTTATTGAATATCCGCCACCGTAAACATTTGATTTTAATTCAGTATTAATCGCTGTCGGATTTTGAGGTAAACTTCCCTTCGGTGTATGCATATCGGATAGGAATGTATTGTATATTCGCGGTGTTTATTAGCTGAAATTCAAACGTGGACATGTGGATGTATAATATATGTACAGTCTGGGAAGATCAAAAGTTTGCCAATTTTCGAATATCAAAGCTTAAAAATAAACTAATCGTTAAATTAAACTAATCTTAAAATACTCTTCGGAGTCTTGTAGGGCAAGGTTTTATCTAACTTAGATATAATATTCCCAGACATTGTATGGCTTGTAACTCGAATACGGTCAACTTTATAGAAAAGTTACTGGAGGCCTCCATTGTTCAAAATGATCCAAAAAACCTGGAAAACGGGGAAGTATAAGGAAATTAATAATAAATAACTAACGGGTGATTTTTTAAGAGGTATATGATTTGATTTAAAAAAAAACACAAAAAATTTGAAAAAACGATTAAATCTTTATTTGAGTCGATAGAACGGTCGATATAATTTAATGTTTAAAGATTATTTCATGTAACTGCTGGCCGCGGCTCCGCTTTAGATGGCCCATGCGCAAGGTCCAATTTTGGCACACTCTCTCCAACATATCGGCCGGTATCTCATGAATAAATGCTTCAATATTGGCTTCCAGTGCATCTATCGTTGCTGGTTTATCTCTGTAGACATTAGCCTTAACATGGCCCCACAAGAAATAGTCCAACGGCGTTAAATCACACGATCTAGGCGGCCAATTGACGGGCCCCAAACGTGAGATAAACTGTTCACCGAACTCGCCTCTCAATAGGGCCATTGTTTCGTGTGCGGTGTGGCATGTGGCACCGTCAGCCAAGTCCAGCTCTTCGATTTTGGGCAAAAAAAGTTTATCATCGTACGGTAGCGCTCGCCATTCACAGTTTCGTTCCGGCCATTGTCGTCTTTGTAGCTCTTGCAATGCTTCTGGCTGGTCTTCACTCCAGATGCGGTAATTATGCTTGTTAACGTACCCATTCAACCAAAAATGAGCTTCGTCGCTGAACACAATTTTTCGATCAACATGTGGATCTTCCTCCAACTTTGCCAGCGCCCATTCACCAAATGGAAAACGTTGTGGGAGGTCGTGTGGCTTCAATTCTTGCACCAGCTGCATCTTATAAGGTTTTACACCCAAATCCTGTCGTAAAATTTTCCACGTAGTGGAGTGACAGAGGTCCAATTGCTGCGAACGGCGGCGAATCGACATTTCACGGTCATCACTAACACTGGCGGATACAGCCGCAATATTTTCTTCAGTCCTCACTCTACGTCTGCGTGTTGGTGGTTTAATGTCCAATAATGTAAACTGGGTTCGAAATTTAGTCACAAGCTTCCGAATAGCTCCCTCAGTAGGCCGACCAAATTGCCCATAAATTGGAAGCAGTGCTCGATGCACTATCTTAACCGAGCATGAACCAGTTTGACAATGACACAAGACACGATTCACGCGTCTTCTGTCAAAAACAGTGTTGCCAAAAAGATACTAGCAAAAAAATCACGGATTATTATTATGATAATAGACGACTTTATTTCTTAACAACCTGATAACGCAGCTAGAGTAAGACTTAAGTGGCGAAGTTTGAGGTTTGCTGCGTTTACATTTAACCATAAAAGTCAGTAGCAGATGTTAACAATAATGAAATATTATTTACAACGAATTTAAACATAGCAAATTACAACGTATCCAGAATTCGTGCGTCAGATTTTCTTGCGGAAAACGAAAGTTTGATCATATTTCTTCTAAATTTAAGGAACTTGGTATTCTGGAGATTAAAGGCATGCAAAAACTTCACATATTGACACTCCCACATAAGGTTTTAGCTACCAATCAACCACAATATTTGCATAAGTTGGCACGATGTAGTGACATAAATCAACTGAATACAAGGAATAGAAATATGTTAGTGATACCTTTACATTCTAAGGCTGTCTACAAAAAATCATTTAGCTACAACGCTATTAAATTATTATAGTGATCTGCCTCTTATGTTCCAAAATTACTCATTATTTAATTTTGAAAAGAGGCTTAAACTAAAACTACAAGTCAAGGTCTGATGATGAACACAAAATGCTGGAAATATGGACTACTCTTGTAATTGATATTTTTTTGTGTTGTTAATTAGTTATTATTGAGAATTATGGATACATTTCCATTGGTTGAATGTTTTATTATATATATTTTTTTGTTCTTTCAAAGATTAAGTTGAAAAACGCTACTCTTAACGACACTTCGACTTTTTTGTACTATCGTACGAAATAAAGCCCATTTATTATTATTATTATTATTATTATTTGAAGCTGGGAAGCTGAAACTCCGGATGATGAAATTGACGCATTATTACTACATCTAAGTATAAGAATAACAGTTAGAAAATTCCAAGACGTGACATTTTTTAAATACTTTATTATCATAGAATATAAAATCACTGTCTTTCAAATGGCGGACTTGCAGCCTCTCGAAGCTGAGCGTTGTACATTAAATCGCTTATAGCTAAAAAACTAATCGTCAAAACGTTATAGTATCTTATATTAAGATTTTGGTTTCGAAAGGGTCTATCTGGATTTTCAGTAAAATATAATACATGGAATGTTCCATATTTTGTTACATATTCGGATAAACATTTCCAAAAGAAGATTGATATATTTACAGCGTCTTGATGATTGGTGGTTGAGGTATACGCAGAGAATTCAAATAGAGAAGCCAAGCCTTAATGTTTACATTGCATTGCTGGTCGCCAAAGTTCTGTAGTTTTTGTGCATACTTTTGACTCATTTGACTACCATCACCTACCAAAGTGACAACGTTAACCTTAATTAGGTTTGTGCCACTGTTTGCAAATACCATGACCTGAAATCAACAAATACCACAGTAATCTGTAAAAAATCGCACTTTCATTAAATAACACTAAAAATACGAATTCAATGACAGAACTCTCAAGAAATTAACTTATGGCACGTCCCCTTATTCTTCATCTTGACTACAGACTGGGATTTTTGAGACAAACAAATCGTAGGTCTGCTCCTTCTCGCTAGTCTGAATTGGTTGGTGATAAGCGTCTCAATGTACAAAAACATCCAACATTGTCAGCCTACCACATTGCTATTTTTAAAGATAGTTATGTATTTTGGGGTAACAAAATACTCATCGTTAGCTTCAAAATGAGGTATCACATCAGTCCTTAGTCGATTAAGAAAAATATTCCGAAATTAGGCGCAGCCGCCATTTTGAAATTCCCAACTGCCACTTTTACGCTAGAGCATAGTATTTATGCATTCATTTCATCAGCCCGAATTGTAGCTTTCACTGTATAAGCGCATCACATACGGCCACGGTGTGAACATGGCCATTGACTTCCGCGATAGTTCGCTCCGCAAAAGTCCGCACCTTTAGCAAAACCTTTTAAAAACCTAATTCCTTTGTTATCCATATTTTATTGAGTTGGCGTGGCGTAGCAGCAGCGGCAGCTCCGGTTGTTCTCTCTCGCCCCTCTCGATTACAAAAAACCCTGTTGTCTGCCGAGCCGTGTGGCTCGGTGTTGTTTTTAATCCGCCCCTGCACATAGGACAGAGGCGAGTCATCACTCTTCATTTAATATTTAAACGCGCATTTGACTG
The DNA here is from genome assembly GCA_963669975.1 of Acanthoscelides obtectus. Taxonomy (NCBI): domain Eukaryota; kingdom Metazoa; phylum Arthropoda; class Insecta; order Coleoptera; family Chrysomelidae; genus Acanthoscelides; species Acanthoscelides obtectus. Next base: position 39,561,158 of record CAVLJG010000010.1, on the reverse strand, counting down.
CGTAATGAGGGGGTGACTTGACTGCCAGCCTGCGAACCTTGAAGGGGGGATGCACGGGCGTGGGGGATGATTTTTATAAATCTAGTTAGAAAGAGCAATCTGGCCTTTATATCCGTACCCCAAGTAGCACACGTATATTATCCCAATATAAAAACAATATTTTGGTTACATTGGTCCAAACTAATTTTATAATATTGGTGCAAGAAAAAATGTGACAGTTGGATACATTGATATAATATTGATTTGCAATATCAAACTGACCTTTCTTTATATATTACAATTCAATATTGGTTGCATGACAATTTGTATATTGCCCCAATCAATTATGACAATATTAATAAAAAATAGTGAGTTAAATAAGTGTATGTGAAAAAAACGAAAATAACTTTTATGAGCTACTTTTTACTCTTCTTATAAATAATTTCGCATATTTAAAATCAAATGCTTACGATGCACAAAAGAAACATAAAAAATATAAAAAATCCTTGTAAATATGGGAGACGTACTGATATCTATTAAGTATTTTGTAGCATACACCATATTCGATTCAAAATGGCAGCAATTAATTCGATATGTATTGTCACACGAAACAAACCGGCATACAAAATTTCAGCCCAATTGGTTAAGGTTAATTGGGTCAAAATTCAAATTAAACCAGGTGAAAATGAAGATGGTTCAGGGTAAATTCGTATTTTCTGTCTCTCAAAAATTAATCCGAACTGCCAAACTATCTAAGTAACATTTTCTAATGAACTTTGTATTGTATTGCTTACCACTTCTGAATATAGAATCAGTGCATCATATAGGGTGCTATTAGCATACTCGAATAATCTCAACTAATCCTAGTAACTTCTCATGTAATACATATTGGCTCAGCTTGGGGAGAACAACTTTGTCATAGTTGATTTTTATAAAAAAAATGTCTTTGTAATTTCGTGGGCTTGAAAGAAGGAGGACAGCTCCTTCAAAAACGATCCTAAACTACAATATGTACAGTGAGAGCGAAAATAGTGAAAAAAGTGAATGTTTTCAACGAAGAGTGAGTAAAAGTGAGTTGGATCGATAAAAGTGAGAAAAACTGAAATAAGTGAGTCGCCAGCATCCCTATGTTATAATCAATCCTCTGGGTTTCGGAGGATCTATCCAATTATCTCATGAAGTATGGAACATCTGAAAAACTTGTTGAAATCTGTCAATTTTTTAAGCTGGATGTCGGATATTCGGTACTATTTGACTACGATGCCACAAATAATACAGGTACAAACTTTAAGCTTAAAGCTCTTCTGTTATCGTCAATTAAAAAGGTTCAATAATGATTACGTGTAAACAATGATATAGTATTCCCGAGTACGCATGAGGTAGCACAATCAATAATAAGTTATATTACTCTTTACGGTTTTTCTTGAATAATTGTATTTTCTATATGAGAGTTTAATGCACATATCCGTATTTACTTTGAGCCGTTTTACACACAAGAGAATTACTCCGAAAATTATGGTCATAATTATGCCGAAAATTGTTGCTGTCGTATTACACGTAGAAGAATTCTTGTGAAAATTTTCATGGTAAAAATATAAAACCCGTTCTATAGAATATGCGCGAGAATCTGCGCAGAGGATTATTTCCGTGCATGTCATTATCAAATGTCAACGTCAACTACATAACCTCACTTAACATTTGTGGGTGTGGTCCTGTTGGAGTCGTACGAAGAAGCGTTTATTGTTATTGTTTATTCAAAATGTCGTGGAATCGGGAAGAAGTTACACTGTTGTTGGAAGAGTACCAAAAATGGCCAAACCTGTACAAGTTGAAGTCACCCAATTACAAAAACAGAAATTTGCGGCGTCAGGCGCAGGATGCGATAGTCCAAGCATTGAGAAGTTTTATAATATTAACCAAGATCTCGATTTCAAAAATAAATTTAAATCAACGACGTCTGTTGTCTTTCCGATTATATTCGACGTCATACCCGTTAAGGTTATGTCTATTCGAAAATATTACTCTAATGGCGTATCATATGAATAACTCCGAAATTTTGTTTGCTTGTGTCAGGTTGTAGAGAAAATCTTCAATATTTTTCCATGCAAATTTTCGGCATAATTATGACCATAATTTTCGGAGTAATTCTCTTGTGTGTAAAACGGCTCTTTGGTAGTACCTTGAATAGACACTGTGACCAGTTAAAAATCTGGCCACCCACAGTTTTTTCTTTCTCAATCTATGTGATTCAGTTGCAGCATTCTCTTAAGTTGCGCGCTTCTTGGGCGCTGGAATTTTTCTCAGGAGGTCTAGCAACCTCCGGGAGAGATAACTTTTTGTGAAAGTGTAGCTGCCCCAAAAAGCACTTGAAGAGCGGGGGTATAACATTTTCTCAGGGGAGAAGGTAAAAAATGCTTAAACCCCTCTAAATTGTACAAAAAAGTCATACGAGTACTAGATACGCAAGTGTTAAGGTAAAACCAGTTTCTCGAGGGGGACCACCCCCTACCTATCGAGATCTTCCTTATGTTTTGATTTATAGAACGAGCTCTGAAGAACGCACCATAGAGGCTATGTTGTGACCTTAGTTGATTGCCCCTTCTCAAATAAAGAATAGCGAGTTATTGTTACTCACGTTCCAAGGATACCTGCTAGACAAAATTCAGAATTGCATAGCTCAAGGGACTTCGCATTGCTTCAAGGACAAAGATTTGAACATCATCTATTTGTACAAATACGTCAAATAAAAATGCATGATTCGATGAAAATGATTGTATGATATGGACAAAATGGGTAGAGAAAATGACACTGATCCCTAGATATCAATAGCCAAATATGTCCGAAAATTGCAGATTCCTCATCTATGCCTCTATGCATGGCAGAATGGCTGAGCGGTAACTATTATGGAACAACCCTAACACCCTTGCGTCTAAAAAAGGCTCTAAGGATGACCGAGCAGACAAACCGCGTGTGATAACATATCATTACGAGTAGTGCATTGCAACATCAACAAACGAGAGGCACTGATAACCCCATTCGTTGAGTAGTAACCTTCCTGCAAGCCCATGTCCGTTGTGATAGGGGTAGGTTAGTGCAACTCGCGAAGTATCTCCGTGTTCTGTCGCGCCGCCCTTGGGGAGTGATGAACACCCTCTCTCCTCCCCGTCTCTCCCCTTCCGCAGCATAAATCATAGATTCCAGAATCCGTGGTCTGGCGTTGCTGACATTCCTAACATACATGGGGCCTTGTAAATCACTGAACAGCCAGATTGCTAATACGTAGTTCTATCAATAATAAATTCTATGACAATTTCAGACATAACTATCATATTTCGGAAGCTGTAATAATAAGGTCTCATGTACCACGGAATGATAATAAATGAAAATGCATACCTCTGAACATATGAATAAGGTGTTCATACTGAGTCTTTCACTATTTTTTGTTTGCTTTTCGTTGACTGTCTCCAATAAATTGACCTATAACGTACTGGTGGTTGGTAAAAAATGGCGTCAAGTGGATTGACTCTATACTTCCCACGCCTTTGTTCAAATACGTAAATTTCAAAGCGAAGCTTGGAGGTATGTTCATTCAAGTACGATGTATCGTGAATATCTACATTTCAAACTATATAAAATAAATCTAACACATCACCTTATATATGTGTGATATTAGTGCCTTCTTGGTAACACAACGTCTTTCACTGTTAGCAAAAATGCAACATTTACAACCATTCACCCCCTACAACTCCAATTTTCAACAAGTCCATAAAATTTCTAAACATGAACAGGGATATATAAAACATCAAAAAATGAGGTTTCAGCGATTTTTGCTTTCCGTCGTAGCTCACTGATTCAATGTTCAAGACCTACAAAGCTTTTTTAGTTCCTAGCTTGTGCCAAAATATCATCAAAGGTGTACTTTTCGAGTTATAAATGGGTTATAGATTAGACAGGCCTGTCTCGCCACTACTTGGTACGTGTAATCAATGAATATGAATATATGGTAAGTATATTTACTTGACTCCTTAATCGATGGAAGAATCGCAATAACGAAAGTATTGAACCTTCACCTAAAATGCTGATTGTTGTTCAAAAATATCTCAACAACACAGATGGGTTCTGGTTCTACTTGTCGGCGTTTTTATAACCATAGAATGTCACAAACCCCTGCACCGATTTTAATTAAATTAGCGAAGCAGTATGCAATTAGCTTATTCTACTTCATTGTCGGAGGAGTAATGAGCAGAAAACACATCGACATTAAGCTGTTTACAAACTTCGCTTTCTGATGTGTCTCAGCTTCTGGTACACTTAATGACAGTGGATGAAACAAGTGTTTTCAAAATTTCTTATCTATTCTATGATGCACGATCAGCACGCGTTATTGAGGTATATATAGGTGAAAAATTAAAGCTTCCGCTTTTTGTTGGGTACTTCGAAAAAATTTAAGCAAAGAGGACTCTTTATACTTTTTTTAATTCTCTCTAGCTTTCAATGGACTTTGCCATCATCATCAGGAGCTGCAATTACAATGATAACAGTAGCAACAAAAGTGTAAAATGAATTTAAATTGAATCAACTTACAGTAGTATGTGAGGATGTTGCTAATTGTTGTTTTCGTATAAGATGAGGGAAACTCCAGTAACATGGTGAGAGCTGGATACCTGGTACAATGGTTAAAATTATATAAAATATGACAAGACAAGTTAATGACAGATTTAAAATTATTTAGAAAACATTAGAGCATTACGTCGTGAAGCCACTTGATGATTGCACAAAATGGTGGTCATGGAATAATGAGTGAGATGAACCTTTGACAGAAGGCCGAAGGTTGTCAATGTCTGTGTTGAAAGATGAAACGAATTGTGGGCGTGTGCCAATACGTTGCCAAATCACTTCAGATGATGTGATTTCAGAATGTTATGTAAGAAATTGTTAAACCGACCATATATACAGGGTGACTTCGAAGTTGAGTCATTTATTTTAACAGTGAGTAGATCTGATTTTTTTCCTTTACCATTTTTCTGGTAAAATTAAAGTAACAAAGTTATAGCCCTTTAGAAGTTTGAGTACCGCCCTGTCTCAATAATATTATGTGCTGGTGTTTGGCAACAACGGATATAATCCGCCTCGGTTCATCGCATCGGAAACAAAAAAGCGAAAGAATTTGAAACGTTTATCACGATGTTTTTCGTCAGTCGATAAGGTGTGAGTGAATAGTAGTGTTTGTTGCGTGGCTCAAACGAAATAAAAAATGGCACATGTTTACGAAAATGCTGAACTTGTGGACATGATTCTTATTTACGGGGGGGGGAGTCTTTACAAAATGCTGCCGCGGCATCACAGATTTGTGCGAATCGGTTTCCCAATCCAAATCCAGTGCAACCAACCCCTCGTGCCTTTGTTAATGTAGTACAAAGGGCTCGTGAATCAGGTGACTTAAGACCTCACAGGCATGCCGGTGCTCCAAGACCGCACGATCAAATACAGGTCCGCACTGAAATACTTGTCGGGAGGATACTTTATAAAACAAGGTAACATTTTTTTTTAATTTTTTTTTTATTTTTACACACATATTTTGGTTTATCTCCCTTCTACAATCATTATCTGAAAATTAATGACTCAACTTCAAAGTCACCCTGTATATATGAGCAATGAGCAGTAGTCATTGCCAAAGCCAACGACTAGTTGGGTACAAAATACAATTACTTGTTAATTGGGAAATTGGCAAAACTTTTAGGCTTAAGTTGACTCTTTTGACGATAAAATCAAGCTTTCGGCATTCTCTATGGAGCCATCATCAGGATTCTGAAAACACAATTGTGATGCTAGCAAAGAAAACAGGACAGATTTAAAATGTCAGACAACTTACTCGTCGGTGAGGTTGTAGCCACAAGGTGTTTCAGAAAGAACGTAGATAAGATCGAACTTGTGATCAGTATAAAAACAAAAGGACGGGGACATTGGGCTTGTTGAAAAACGACAGATACCTTCGTTAAAAGTTAAGAAAAAATAAAAATTATATCAATACACCCGAACAAGTTAAAAATATTACACGTGGGGAGACATTTTGTTGAAACAATCGAAATGCAGTCCCTAACCTTCTACTACCGCTACTCGTGGAGAGGGGGAAGGCACGGAAAGGTAAAGCGTCGACAGATGACAAGTGATTGACGCGACGGACCGTGATTGACGCGACGGACCGTGGAAATGTACACCTCCCTGTCCAACTTTGGGTATGAAGTATACGAGGGACGCTCGGTAAATCTCCACCCAAAATTACTAAATTGCTGAAATAACTTGTTTTGGAAAAAAGTGTGTCGATCATATGAATGCAAGAATGTGTGATATTGATACAACCTTGAAAAGATGGGTTATGTGAGTTTATATTAAAAATGTGAGTGAGAAAATTTATTCTAATTTTGTGAAGATGTTGGATCAATTTGGACATGTAGCCGTTCTAGCTTTTCGCAATTCAACAGGTAGGAATAAATGTCACTGAGTTGCTTAACATCAGCCTTTTTATTCATGCAATGATCTGTCATGAAAATGTGGGACATTTATAAAAATAAACGTTTATACATGTATGTTTGCGTGCGACAGGAGGAAGCTTCTATGGCCCCTCTCAGGTAGGAAAGACCAACAGATTATTTCTATCAGTCTTTCTTTCTATGTTTCTATAATCACTAAAATGGGTAGGGTCTCGCTAAAATTCATACCAGAGGAATTTGTCTCAACCCGCTATCCCTGTCCATACATACGCTTGTATTTACATATTCAGCACAGATAACCTGTCATTGGTTTCTCTGTCTGCCTTTCTCATCACATACCTCGCTCAGCATCATTCGTCTCACCAGTGTTGGCATTTCTACCCATTTGCCCTCGCCTATACGCTTGGCAAAATTGTGAGGTACATAGTCAATCTACCTGACGACATTCACTTCTAGATATTATGCCCGTAAAAGTCATATTGTTATCTCCAAAAATATGTATGTATGTACCTACTATAATCCTAAAAAACGTCACACACTCTTAAGAACACAAATTAAATTTTTGGCGGAATTGGTATACTCATGTCTCATGAAATGATGAGAACAAGATATGGCAGGTGTACAACTTGTCAAACTATCATTCACTAAAACTTATCTCCAAATATCTCTATCGACTATTTTCAGTTTCACGCTAAAACTTGGCTATTTCGCAGAACCCCGAAGGGATACCTGTTCCTATTATAAACATTTTATTATTCCATACAAATGGTAGTCATCCGAATGATGGTGTCGAAGGCAGGTACTGTTTACCAGCTGCTGTGCCATCGGTCGTTCATTATTTGAAATTATGAAGAGGTTATTCATGGGATTTTTGTCATCTAAATTACCACGTATTACCAGAATCAGAAGTGTCTTAATAATAGAACGTCATTCACTAATAAAAGACAGGGAGGATTTACAGTCCCCTGCCCCATATAGCCCCCAATTTCCAACCCCGACAATTTTTTTCGGAAAATGAAAGAGCATCTGCAACGTCAAAAAACGAATTTTGAGCGATTTGTTTTTTCGTTTTTAGCCTTTTCCTTCGCCACGACTGGACCGATTTTCAAAACCTATAAAGCTTTCTTGTCCTTGGCATAATAGTAACCTTGTGTAAAAATGTCATCCGAATCCGATAAGTATTTTCTAGGTCATAGACGGGCCAAAGATTAGTGGACAGACATTACGTATTTTGAAAAGTGACATTATGCCGATTTTTTTTTACATTATATTGTTTTTTGTGACATTATGTAGATTTTTCTACAAGATGTTAAACTTACCACTAGCTGATGGACACGTTGTGAACTGGTTTTGTAGTTGCACGTGTTGCCTAAAGGCCATGAGGCTTCAGTTGTGAATGTTTGGCTCTGATGTGATGTAAAATCTGATCCAAAGATTGCATTACTGGAGGTAACGGCAATGCATAGGTGCATAGTAAGGATTTGTGTGCAAATAGTATGTGTTGATGATCATTCCATTGGATTCTTGTCTCAAGCACACTTACTTGAGATTCAAAGCTAGAAATTAGTTGCGCACCCACTTCTTCTTATCCATTCTGGAAGTTACATACGCAAATTTGCTAAATTTAAAAAATGAGAGAGATAATAAATAATTATATTCACTGTACACTGTCGAATTACAAGTCATATACATGCTTCCCGTAATTACACACAACGCGGGCGCGGAGGTGTTCTCCCGTAATTATCCTCAAAGTTTTTGAAAACACAAAAAAACTTAAAAAAACGTAATTGATATCTTTGGACATAACCTGTCTACCGAAAGGAAAACATAAATAACCCATCAAGCACAGCTGATAGATATACTTCATTGGCAGCATATTCAGTAATGATTTTCTCACACAGCAGATATCACTGATTTTATACGCATGAAGACCAATACATACTATCATCCAGATGCGATCTTTCTATTCAACCAAATAACCAACTTTGTTCTCAGAGATGAAAACTATAAACCACTCGGCTTCACAAAACTTATGTCGCCAACAATGCGTATATACGTGTAGTTGAGCCATTCCTCCATAGATGGACGCTCCCAATGATCCTAGTGAGCAAACGTGGAATGACTGTTTGCACCCTAAAAACTACCTAGTCTGCAAGATGACATCTTATAGATTGTTTTTGACATTTTATAGTTTTTCTACATAATAATAATAATAATAATAATAATAATAATAATGAAGCGGACAGTCATTTTAAAGATGCCGGAAAGCGTGGTCTACTAATACCTTATAAAACGACAGCGTTGTATCAACATAATGATAATACTTACCGATGGAAAGATTTACCATCATTAGGCTTGTACTCTTTGTAAATTATGTAAGAAGTAACATGTCTTGAAATCGTCCAGCGCCCCCCCCCCCCCCCCTATTATCTACTAACACTCAATATACGATGACAAAACTGTAAAAGAATTGGCTTATGTCAAGTACACTTTAATCCTCTCTATAGACTATAGGAATTAACAGACAAACAAATCCTTGACTATAGCCCCTTCTACCTAGTCTGAATTCGTTGATTCCACTGAGCATCATGGATGACACATTTAGTTTTCTCTGAGATCTGGGAAATATTACAATGAAATGAATCTACTTCAATCTCATGTAAAATGTATTGAAATGTTGGGGTTCTTTGTGAATTTGCAAATGATATGCAAATATACGTGGAGACAACACTCAGTTGACAGAAGGAATTCATAAATCCATGATTAGTGTATAAAACGTTGACTGATATTTGAACATGCCATTATCGAAGGTACATAATGTTTGCTCATCAATATTTATCATGATCCACATACACACCTAGGGAAATATGGGTAAATATGCCCCGCGGTTTCATTGACATAAATGTTAATCATATTTCATCTAGATAGAGAGTTTTGTATGAATATTTTGCCGTCTGAAATATTACACATCATTACATAACCTGGATATCTATTATAGCGATAGAAATAGGGTGAACCACTTATTGTTTCGTTTGCTAATACAGAAGTAATAATTGATTCATTAAATATTATTGCACAAAGGGAAGGTTAACACGTGGCAATAGATAATATCATTAAATGTTTGCATACCTTCTTTTATGTATTAAAATAGTAATCTATGGGATTTTTAAAAGTTGAATCAGGATAGGTATCATCTTCCTCTACATTTAAATATGACGAGTAGTTGGAATGTAATCCAAAAATATGAATATATGCGTACAATATTATGGCTATTATAAAAAAGGAAGAAAGTATATCTTTTTATTCACACTTGGAATGTGCCGTTAGTATTTGAATTTTTCAACACAAAGTTTCTGCCATAGCAAAGATAAAGAGGTTTTGTAAGCTTTGGAAACCGGTACTGTGGCGACGATGCTATGAACGAAAAACTATTTTGATGTTCTTCATAATTTTTTAGTGTTGTCAATAACATTTCAAAAAAAACAAAAACTTCGTTTGTTGAGGTGTCTCAAATTGGTAAAGGGTTCAAAGTGTTCAAGCATTTTATATTTATTTACTCATATTGTTTGTTATCTTTGTACATTGAGTAAATAAAAAAAAATATTATATATTTGTTATATTTTTTCCCTTATCACTTATGGCGCTCAGAATTTTCGTGTTCTCAAAATGTACACTAAGTCATTCTACTTGATTTCATTTTTCGATCTAGTAAGCTGATAACTGCGCTTTTATTCTATGACAGCTTATCCAAAAATGATGAACTGATATGAATTTTTCAAATTTACTCCTAAATATGTTAAAATTAAAATGTATCCGTCATACTCCGAATAAAGAATAACCTGAATATCATAACACTAATATAAATTTGACATGTGATATGTATATTGGAAATAAACTGAAAAACAAAAAGGTGTTCCATAAAGCATACTGTCAAATTCTAAACAATGTATGAATGAAATCTTTAATGAAAAATGACGCAATTAGATAAGTGAAATGTATGCAGGAGCTATTTTCAATAAATGGAATACGCTTGTAGCCTTCAACCAAGGACTATCATTTTTGTCGTTTTTAAAAGTATAATAACGTATTTCATTTGGTTTTAATTTATACCAAAATTACTTTTTGTGTGACATGATATTTTCTATAGATAAAGGTATAATATTGCTCTTCCTTTATTTTCTTCTGTAAAATCTTAGCCAATGCAACAACACATTGCTCCCTAACAAGCGAAGAACAGAGAGTCGAACTCCGCAGAAAAAGTCTTCCAATGATTTTTAAGTCTCCAATACTTATAGTTCGGTAAATATTTATACCAATAAAATAATTAAATAAAAATTAGTGAATGTTTTTTTTAGTTCCACACATGTATATGAAAAAACATATGGACCTTGGGCATGACCCCAGTGTGGTACATTTTCACATATGAACTTCATTTATTAATACAGGGTTACAGGAAAAGTCGTGCTAGATCCGTTAAGGGCGTGTAGTACCCATCATTTCTGACTTATTTCATTATGAAACACCCTACCCTAAACTTAACCCTTTTCGAGATATTCAACTTTTAATGTTTTTATTGAAAATTGCCGATTTTTAGGCTACTAAATGTATTTATTTTTATTTTGTGTGTGTTATTATTACTATTATTGCATTTTAACATGTGTAATAAGATGCTTTAGGACGTCAATCATTAAAATAGTCCATAAGTTAATTGAATAGGCCGTAGTAGATAAGTGAATGTTAAGAAATTGAAAAAAATATCAGAAAGTTTATTTTTCTCGAAGGGATATCTAAAAAAAATATTATGGCAATTGTTCGCCAGATGTGTTTTAAAATATCTATGTTTTATCAGCTATCTAACGAGGTATAACAATCTAGGATTTGTATTACATTTCGTAGAAAAAAAGTAGTTGGGACGCTCCAGTAGCAGTTCCCACGCCTATTCTCCTTCAAGTTTAGACGCACCGTGCGAGCGAGACATGACGATTTAATGTGGGTGCGAATGAAAGAAAACATATTATAATAACCGGTTAGGGCTGGAAATCCAACACGGGATGTTGTTTTGGTTGTCAGTCTGCTTTTGTGCTTCGTACATAGTAGATGTGATATCGTTTTGCTCTTTTCCTCGACTTGGCTACGATTCTGGACTATTTCTTCTGATTTGTGAATACTGTGCTTGTTCACTGGACTCTGATTTGTACTTGTGATACGGAAGTGTTGAAGATGATGTCCTACACACCTGAGGAATATGCTGATATGCTTATTTGTTACGGATACTGCGACTGTGTATCTGCGCAAGCTCGCAACGAATACAGAACTCGCTTCCCCGGTCGTCGAGTGCCGGATGTGGCCGTTTTCAACAGAGTTTATCTAAGACTTCGAGAAACTGGCTCTGTTTTGAGACGAAATACAGACCTGGGAAGACCACGAATTTATGACAACGAAGAACTGCAGGACAATGAGATAGTGCAACGCTTTCGAGTGGATCCGACCATTTCCACTAATCGTGTTGCCCGTGATCTGGGACTTTCGCAATGGAGAGTGTGGTTTACAGTGCATACTGCTGGCCTATACCCGTACCATTACACGCCGGTACACACTATTGAAAAAGGAGACCCCGCGAGAAGGTTGGACTTCAGCAGATTTATGCTAAATGCTGACGTAGAAGACCCAGATTTTCTAAGAAATATCTTATGGACAGATGAATCCAAATTTGATAACGATGGCATAACTAACTATCACAACGCCCATTACTGGGCCCCAAAAGTACTAAGGAATCCCAATAAGAAAAGAGTGGCGAGGTCCCAACGAAGATTCAGCGTGAATGTGTGGATGGGCATTATCTCCAACCATTTGATTGGACCTTACTTTCTCCCGGACAATCTAAATGGGGAAAATTACGAAAACTTCTTGAGACGAGACTTCAGAGATTTGCTGGATGATCTGCCACTCAACTTGAAAAGGGACATGTGGTTCCAACATGATGGCTGCCCTGCCCATTTCAGGAGAAGTGTCAGAGACTGGCTGGACACAAATTATCCAAACAAATGGATAGGACGAGGTGGGCCGTTGCCATGGCCAGCAAGAAGTCCGGACCTAACCCTCATGGATTTTCATGTGTGGGGGTGCATGAAAAGTCTTGTCTACAGCGAGCCAAATCCAGTTTCGTCTGTGGAAGAATTAAGAGAAAGGATTGTCGATGCAGCAAATCAACTAAGGACAACGTTGACCACTGCAGTTGTAAAGACTGGTCTCCGTAGAAGGATGCGACAATGTATTAGAAACAGAGGCAGCCATGTTGAACATGAACTGTAGAGTAAGAAAAAGTTGTGTGAAAACCTGATTTAATAAATGATATGTCATGCTTACCTATTGTTTTATTTTACTTTTTAGGGCTAAGTATCAATTTTCTTCTCCACTGTCGCCTATGAAACTAAGTTTTTTCAATGCATTTAAATAAAATCCTAGATTGTTATACCTCGTTAGATAGCTGATAAAACATAGATATTTTAAAACACATTTGCCGAACAATTGCCATAATATTTTTTTTAGATATCCCTTAGAGAAAAATAAACTTTCTGATATTTTTTTCAATTTCTTAACATTCACTTATCTACTACAGCCTATTCAATTAACTTATGGACTATTTTAATGATTGACGTCCTAAAGCATCTTATTATACATGTTAAAATGCAATAATAGTAATAATAACACACACAAAATAAAAATAAATACATTTAGTAGCCTAAAAATCGGCAATTTTCAATAAAAACATTAAAAGTTGAATATCTCGAAAAGGGTTAAGTTTAGGGTAGGGTGTTTCATAATGAAATAAGTCAGAAATGATGGGTACTACACGCCCTTAACGGATCTAGCACGACTTTTCCTGTAACCCTGTATAAATAAATCTTTTGCAGTTAGTTTTAGGTTTTTGCTCCCAAGTTTATAATAAAATTCAATACATGGTAAAATAGTAATCATTCTACTTTACTCCAAATTTTGTTAAGTCACAGAAATAATAATAAGATCACTGACAGTTATTCATATTCTGAGTGATAAAAAAAGGTAAACACCTATGTATGTTTATCCGATTTTAATAATTTTTGTCATATATGTTCAGTTTCCCTTACTAGTGGAGTGATTAAATTTTCAGCTTGATTCGTCAACTGACTGCAGAAACTGGTTCAATAATGTGTTGAGGATCCACGATTTCTTATACACTCATTGACACGCCTGGGCATCGTGCTGATAAGGTGGTCGATATCCTGTTGGGGTATCTCATTCCAAGCTGCTGTAACTTCGTGAGTAAGAGCTACTAAAGTCTGTGAGGGTGCTTCAAATCTAAAAGCCTGCGACCTATCATGTCCCAGACCTGTTCAATTGGATATAGCTCAAGACAAGATAAATTGATATGTACAAAATTCTTGAATTCTAATAAACATACGTAGGTGCTTAACTTTTTTGCCACTCAGTATATTTCAATAAAAAGAGCTGCGTCAACGTTTGGTGCTCTCCGTAGTCAAAGTCGCCTTCGGGAACCTGGGATATCAAACTTGAGAAATAAGTATAGTTACCCGCTACAATATTTGAACATTTGATTATTTGACCAAAAATACATTAAAAAACCAAATCGTAACATAGATAATTTGAAACCTACATTTTGGATTCCATCGGAAACAAATATAGAAACCAGACTCAAAAGGACACGAAATGCGATCAAGAGAAAAACATGAAACCATTCAAGGGTGGATTCAGGATTTCGTCTAGGAGGGGGGCGCAAACGGTATATGAGGATGCTCATTTTTTAACCTCAGTGGACCTTCTAGAATTCATCCTATTATTGCTCGTTAAATCTATTGTGTTCTATCTGGTCAAAGCCAGCTTGAAAAAAAACATGTAAATTGCTCAGAAATCCTCAGAAAGTCAATATTTGGTTATATGAGAATAAAATAAGTACGTGGCATTTATAATTAACTGGTGTAATAATATTAAAGATTCAAACAAAAAACATCATTGCTCTGTTAACCGACAAAAAATAAATAAAACATTCTGAGGGACCCCTAGTCCATTCCAAACAAAACAATGTCTTTGATTGTGAAAACGAACATGAGACCAAAAAATTCACATTATCGTATGGACACTAGACAAGACAAAGAAGGATGTCTGTAGTCCATCTATAGATCGTGTCTTGAGACCGTCTCCAGACTGCCTATAGACAAATTGCGCAACGGGGTCTACTAGTATGTAATAAGCTCAAGGATTAAGACTCTGAACTGCCCATTAAACAAATCAAATAAATGGTGCAAATACTGACACAATCAAGCACTTCTATTATATCAGCAGTATGAGGCACGTATTCCTCCATTCCGACATGTATAATTTCTGTTATCGAAGAACAGGCAGCCGACGCATCCGTGTCAGTGAAACAGATATCCTTCCAATGAAAGCTAGAGAAGAAGTCTCTGAGCCCCTCCCAGTCGGCATGTCCGTAATGCCAAATTTTGCGGCCTGTGCGAGTTTCTGCTGAAACAGCGGGTTCTGACCGAAACCTAACCTCCACAAAAGAGTGGTCTGAGTTACCCAGGGGAGACAGGACAGCAGAGCTGTAAGAGACAGGATGCGTGGTCAGTAAGAGATCCAGCAGGATACTGGCATATGACGAGACGCAGGGCAAAAAAAGTATGGCCCGTCACCAGCTGGGTCAGCCCTTAAGTAAGAGCGAACGCTTTAACTGCACGACCTGCTTCATAAGTCTTGTTTGAGCCCAACCAAAGCAAATTATGGTCATTGAAGTCACCGAGGAGAGCTACCTCTGAAGCGGAGTGATTGATGTTCAGAAAGTCGATCTTGACGGCGAGGTATTCAAGAAGGTCATCCCAGTTATGGTCCGAGCTGAGCGATAAAGGCAAATACATTTGGGGGATATTGTGGAGTTGAGGCGAAGCCACAGACTGTCCTTCCGGTCTGATTCCAGAGAAAATCTCTGCAGCAGGAAAGACTGCTGCGGACAAAGGCCACAACTCCTCCGTTCTTTCTCAGATTGGAGTGCACCTCGTAGTTTGGGAAGTTGAGATGGTTAACCGGTGCGGACTCTGAGATTTTTGTCTCCGCCAGGAAAAGCATGGCGGGACGATTGGATTGCAAGTGGTGATGAACAACATCAATGTTGCTGTTAATCCCGCAGATGTTCTTGAATCAAATTTTATCTTCGATGTTGTTCCCTCGAGTCCACCCTCCACCCAGACATTCTGAGAGTGGAGTGAGCTTACATCCGGAATTCTTAGTACTCGAGGGATCCATCATCATTAATTTCTTTGTTTTGGAAGATAACCGGCTGCATAGCTTAGATGTGGAAACATGCGGACATTTATAAGACACCCTGGGAAAAGCTATAGGGTGGTACCGCCCCGGTCGACTTGTCCTTGTCTACCACCTTCTTTTTACATGTTAATGATATTAAATAGACCTAAAGTGGCCCGTTGACGGACTTGTACAATTACAATCGTAAGAGTTGTGCTGTAAACAAGTGATGTCAAAGGACAGCATTTGGAATACGAAAGGATACCAAAAAAGCATAATGTTCAGTTCCTATAGCTATAACTTATAGGTGGTATGCCTCTGTCACCATGATGTGACAGAAAGTAACCAATGGTGATAGATTGCAAAAGCAAATGTCAGACGTCTAAGGGGTGGCGCGCGCCCCCCTCTAAATCCGCCAGTGAAACCATTCATGTTTCTACCAATCTAAGGAGGTTATACCCATTTTTTATCTGCAAATCGATCGGCACCAAGTTGAGGTGGATTCTTTTAAAAAATATTGAAAATTGATCCTCTTTAGAGGACCTTGGGATTTGGAGAGCTATTCATCGTTTTCGTAATAAACATTATTTTTGTTTTTAGAAAGCACCATTAATTTTCCTGTGTCCTCTACTAATACTTCTACTAGAGGCAGTCCTTGCAAAGCCTGACAATATTAGAATATAAAATTGGTTAAACAATTTTTAATACAGTTTTTTGCCTGACAATTTGCAGATTTGTGAAAGGATGTCCTTTCCGAATGGTCAGGTGCTAAATCTTGGGTATGACTTTTGACACCAGACTCAAGTCTAATCATATAAAAAAACAGCTGACGCTCCGCTACAAGCACTATTTTTGGGAAGATCCTGAAAGCTATCGTTCCATAACAAAATCATTATATATGATCGGATCTTGAAACATAATTAGTTCTATGGTTATCAACTATGGAGCTAAACATCAAAATTATTCAGATTCCAAAATAAAGCTCTCAGTAACATGTTAAAGTGTCCTTTGATAAGTTCATAATAGGGGCATTTGTATGAGGTTGTCCAAAACGGATGCAGGAAAGTAAACGCATATTAAAACAAGAAAGATTGATATTCAAATCAAGTTGGGTACTTTATTTTGAAGGTTCATTTATACCATTTATGTACGAAAAATAATATCGCTCAAATGTTCATCACGACTGGATTTACAGACGTCCACGCGATGGTCGAAATTTTCAATGACATTTTGCAACATGGTCGGTTCTATGGCATTTATCTCGGCAATGATGTTGTTTTTGAGTTCTTGGAGGGCGGCTGGTTTGTTGACGTAGACTTTGCTTTTCAAATATCCCCATAAAAAGAAGTCCAAGGGAGTCAAATCGCACGATGTTGGTGGCCATGGCACATTTCCTCTGCGCGAAATCACGCGATCACCGAAGAAGGACTGCAATCGATGGATATTGACGTTGGTTGTGTGGCATGTTGCACCGTCTTGTTGGAAATAAATATCGTCCATATCCATTCCTTCAAGTTGCGGCAAAAAATAGTCCTCTATCATCACGTGATATCGCTCAGAATTGACGGTAACGGCGTCACCGGCCGCATTTTCGAAAAAGGTCCGATGATGCCTTTTGACCACAATGCACACCACACAGTCACTTTTTGAGGATGCATCGGCTGCTCTTGATACTCACGGGGATTTTCGTTCGCCCAGATGCGGCAGTTTTGCTTGTTTACCGTCCCATTCAAAGTGAAATGCGCTTCGTCGCTGAACATGATTTTTGATGAAAAATTGGCATCAATTTGGCGGTGTTCAAGGAGCCAATCTGAGAACGTTCGGGCGAAAAATGGTCGGCCCGACGCAGCTCTTACGTCAATTGGATCTTGTAGGCGTGTACATTCAAATCCTTGTGGAGAATGCGGAGCAAACTGGTTCTCGAATTGCCCAATTCTTGGGATCGACGCGTTTTTGTTTGTTTCGGATCGTCTCTCACACTCTCCTTCACAACAGCAATATTTTCCGGTTTGCGAACGCTCCTTGGCCGGCCAGAGCCTGGCAGATTTGCCACAGATCCTGTTGCCTCGAATTTATGCACCAGACGACCGATGGTTGTTTCGTTTGTGCGGTTGTTGCGACCGAAATGTTCACGAAGCGCGCGAAACGTGTTTTTTATTTTTGCACCATTTTTGTAGTGCTCTTGAATAACTTTAATGCGGTCTTCAATCGAATACGACTCCATAGCGATCAATGGTAAACATTCAACTAACAAAATGACATGTCGGTGACAGAGAACAAAGATGGCGTCTCTGTCAAATTGACGTTTACTTTCCTGCGTCCCTATTGGACAACCCTTTACATGTCTATTGTCGACGAGATCAAGCATGCGCTGAAAAGGCACGAATAAAGGCTACATCAACACCTCAATGCAGAAGATCTTCAGCTGCTGGATAACCACAATGATTGTCCGACTGAAGGGGAGGATCAAGCTGTACGAATTATCAGTGATAGTATTAATTATACACTAAGATTGTCTAAATAACATCAATGGTGGTAAATATTTGCTTTGCCCATTCCAGATATTGAATTGCATATATCCCGAAAACTATCAACTTTCGAGAGAAGCTCATAAGAAACCTAAAAAAACTTAAACGCGGGAGTAAAAACCAGTTTAAGGATTTTGTTTAAAAATTGCTCAATGTTTAACGCAATTTTGATACTGTCAGTATGCAAATTTGTTAAAATTGTCCTTTTTTATTAAGATTATACAAAAAACGAATCAAAATGCTTTTCGGCTATCTCGCTTTTAGGCCTCTATTGATTTGTATGACAAATAGCATACCTTTTTACCTGCCACCAGCCGAAATAAAAAACTATTTTCACATGTATCCGTAAAATGTAGCAAGTTTCAACCCTTGCATTCGGTCAGCGACGACGGTAAACAGCAGCAAATGTCGAAGTCGTCGGTGAGGTATGTCGGTGTGTCTGCCTGGCAACCCCTTCATTTACACAGGAAGGTGGTCAGCAGTTTTATGATGTGCAAACAGAATGCCGTTGAATGCTTTTAACGCATAAAAATTTGTATGATGCGCGTGTTTTCCAGCTTTGTTTGGCATTTGGGTAGATTCTAAATAAATACGCTTCCAGACGAACCTTAAGAGTAAGTCACTTTTCATATATGCCTCATTCGTATTGAAGAACATGAAAAGGAGAAATCTGATTTGAGGTATACAGGGTGTTTCAGTTTATTGTTGCATAACTTTAAGATTCGATAGAACTTTTAAAATTAATGCATAAAGTCTATGTAAACATGGGTCGAAAAATGCGTGGCTTCCGACATACAGGGTGTTTAAATTTACTTTCTAAAATAGTTTTTTTTAAATATTTCGAACAATATTTGATGCATAACAGTGGAAATTGGTATACAAGGGTTTTTGGTACGACAAAACGAACCATGGGCATAGTTTTACTGTAGCCGCTAGAGGGCGCTCTCTACTGTACCTGTAGTGTATTAAAATGACCGAAAATTTTTTCTTAGTGCAATTTTTTGCTTTTTGAATAAAAAAACTGATTCTCCGCACTTTTCAACATAAAAAAGCTCTCTTGTGAATTTTCGTTATAGTTAGCCGTTTTTGAGATATTTCGATTTTTAAGGTTCGATGCATTTTTAATTACTTATGACAAAATAACGTTAAAAAGTCAGTATCTCGATAATTTTTAGAAGTAGGCTGTGCCTGCAAATATTTTTGAAATTGAAAGCAGAATAAGGTTAAACGTCAATTAGTTGACAGTTAGTTTTGTTGTCTGTTGAAACCTGAAACGTTTTTTTGCAATTCTGAATGCACGAAATTTAGTTTCTTTTACCTGTTTTTTTTTTTGTAAGTTTTATAAAATGCCATTTTTATTCTCCAATCAAGAGTTAGCGGATATTCATTTTATGTATGGCTTTGTAAATGGAAACGCAGCAGAAGCAGCCAGAGAATACGCACGAAGATCTCCAAACAGACGACATCCAACTCGCTCAGTATTTGTAAGAGTGCATCGCCAAATAATTGAAAATGGTTTTGGAAATCTCCAAAAGGACCAAACATAAATGTTCGTCAGCGCAGATTTACCTATGATTCTGCGTGAGTTTGATAGAGATCCGACCACAAGTGTTAGGAGAGTTTCTGGTGCCTTGGGAATTTCAGCAAGCCATGTTCACCGTGTTCTTAGAAATGACCATAGACGTCCTTACCATTTGCAACCGGTGCAAGGACTACAGCCAGGGGACGAAGAACGAAGAATCACATTTTGTCAGTGGATTCTTGATAGAACTGATAATAATAGGGAGTTTTTAAGCAACGTTTTAACCGATGAGTCATGCTTCACCAGACGTGGAGTGGTAAATTTTCATAATCAACATATTTGGTCGCATGAAAATCCGCATGCAGTACGGGAAAGAAATTTTCAGCATGAATTTAGTGTTACCGTGTGGATTGGTATCTACCGTAATCGACTATTTGGACCCTACCTTTTGCCTGCAAGGTTAAATGCTGCGACCTTCTTGGAGTTTTTAAAGGCTGAACATGCAAATATGTGGGATGATGTTATGTTAGATTTAAGAAGATTGGCCTGGTTCCAGCTTGATGGTTGTCCAGCTCATTATTCGAGAATAGTTAGAAACTGGCTGAACGAAAATTATCCAGAAAGATGGATCGGCCGTGGAGGACCAGTCTCCTGGCCTCCACGATCCCCTGACCTAAATCCATTAGATTTCTTTGTGTGGGGATTTCTAAAAGAAACAGTGTACCAGACTCCCGTAACCACAAGAGATATGCTAATAGACAGAATCAGGAATGCATGTGATGAAATAAGGCCTTATTTGAATAACGCTATACCACGTTCGATCATTCGTAGATGTGAATTGTGTATTGAACAATTGGGTTTACATTTCGAGCATTTTGTATGTTTGTCCTAACTATCCAATAGCATTTTAGTTGTAAATAATTAATTTAATTTGTTAAAAATAATATTGGAAAATTAAACAAATTAATATTCTGTTTTTTTGTGTTTATTTGGAGTTAGGAATTATTGCTGTGTTTAAAAACACAATCTTAACGATCATCTTAATTACTTGTAATGCCCAAATCAAAAATTAAAAATGCATCGAACCTTAAAAATCGAAATATCTCAAAAACGGCTAACTATAACGAAAACTCACAAGAGAGCTTTTTTATGTTGAAAAGTGCGAAGAATCAGTTTTCTTATTCAAAAATCAAAAAATTGCACTAAGAAAAATTTTTCGGTCATTTTAACACACTACAGGTACAGTAGAGAGCGCCCTCTAATGGCTACAGAAAAACTATGCCCATGGTTCGTTTTGTCGTACTAAAAAACCCTTGCATACCTATTTTCACTGTTATACATCAAATATTGTTCGATATATTTAAAAAAAACTATTTTAGAAAGTAAATTTAAATACCCTGTATTTCGGAAGCCACGCATTTTTCGACCCATGTTTATATATACTTTATGCATTCATTTTAAAAGTTCTATCGAATCTTAAAGTTATGCAACAATAAACTGAAACACCCTGTTTTCTCAAAGCCACAAATTTGGAAAAAAGTACTGAATGCGTTTTTCCAAATGTTTAGGTCTGGGAATTGCCTGTATGTGGATCTTTTTTCCCTTTAAAAAAAGCCTATATTAATGCCAACGACCACAAAGTATTAAGACGCATTCTCAAAAGACTAGTCGCGTATCCAAAAAATTGAAATACATCATTTAACAAGTAACTGAATAATATTTTCTGATGATTAGTACCAGTTAAGACGTTTTATCAAAATTAGCACAATAGTTTCTCAGATGTTTGAAATAAGCTAATAATAGTGAGGCAAAGTGACTCATTATTATCTAATATAAGACCGTTCAAATACAATTTTTTTATTTGATCCAACAACTTCGCGCACAAAAAGCAATGTTTATGAAAATGTTAAAGCTACAAAAATGTGGTTTATTGAGGTTTTCAGCTATAAGAATCATATTTGATTCTTGCAACAGATTAGACATCCAAAAACTGATAGAACAACGGAAGCTGCTATTCACAAAAAAACTAGTAAATCACTAAACAAATGCCCAGGTTAGTCGTGTCATGAAATTTAAAATACTTGTTGATACAGATTCTGAAGAACACAGCCATATGACTTTTTGCCTCATTAGAGAATGAAAGCCGGCTCTACAAGGGATGTCTTTTAAGTTTTGCATATAGAAACATAGTAAGCGGCGCGGATCGAACGTCAATACTGAATCTTAACCTCATTCTTAAATTCAAAGTTTCACAACAATACGTGCAGTGTTCTCACTACTGTGAATTTTTAAGTGTCACCAAGTCATTAGAAAAATGGAACTCAACCGAGAAAATTTTCGCGCCATAATTTATTACAACTTTCAGAGACAATTATCGCAAATTACTGTCTGTTTTCGGCAACGAAGCGCCACATCAGTCGACAATTTCTTGTTGGTATGGAGAATTCAAACGTGGACGGGTGAGTCTTAGCGACGATCCCAGGGTGGGTGCACCAAAAACGGCAGTCACCCAGGAAAACGTCGATGCTGTGCGCAAACTCATCATTGAAGATAGACATGTGACATATCGCGAGATTGAGGCGTCCTTGAAGATCTCAAAGACCTCAATTCAAAAGATTTTCATTAAAAATTACTAGTAAGAAAATTAGTTTCTCGTTGGATACCCCACCTGTTGACTGAAGAGCAGAAAGCAGCCAGGGTTAATTGGTGTCAAAAAACGCTTGACCGGAAACTCAAAAAATATGTACAGCATTGTTAGTTGTGATGAATCGTGGATTTACTTTTATGAACCCAGGTGAAGAAAAGCCAACAAAAGTCATCCGTTCTCGAAATGTTTCGAAAAAGATGGTCGCGTCAAAAGCGGGTCAGATTGCAACAATTTGTCTTAATGAGCAAAGAACTGTTTCTGCGGATTGGTATACCACCATTTATTTGACAAAAGCCATCACCGAGCTTCGAAAGATCAACCCCGAAAGAAGAATCATCCTCCACCAAGACAATGCAAGCTCGCAGACAGCCCAAAAAACAAGGCAGTATTTAACGGAAGAAAACGTGGAATTATTGGACCATCCTCCATATAGTCCCGATCTAAACCCTAACGATTTCTTCACTTTCCCGAAAATTAAAAACAGACTGCGTGGTCAAAGGTTCCAGTCACCAGAAGAAGCAGTTGACGCATTCAAAAATGCCGTTTTGGATCTGCCAGCAAACGAGTGGAATAAGTGCTTCAAAAATTGGTTCGAGCGCATGCGGATGTGTATTAATCTTCATGGAGAATACTTCAAAAAACAATAAAGTCATTTAAAACTACCTACCGTGGTGTTTTATTTCCATATGCAAAACTTGGAAGACATCCCTCGTAGTTACTTTGAAACTGAAAAATACAGCTTATGTCGCAAAATTACAGGTATTTAACCAATCTCAATAAGGGCATAAATCTACTCCAGAAAAAAGTAAAAATTATTCACGTTTAATAACGTTGACCTGAGTCGACGTATATTCTGTATTTCGACTAATCTGTTTCATCCTCCTACAGTGTTTTTCTTTAATGCCCCAGTCCCTATTTAATTATGCGATAAAATAGGGGTTGGTCTATTTGAAAATGCTGACAATTGGTTACAGTATTTGTTGCCTATTCGAATATATCTCTCTGAAAGGAGAATAATGATATAGCATACTCCAGCGTTTTGATGATCGTTTAGTTATAAGAAGATCAATGTACAAAAATCTCAAATTGAACCAGCCAGTCCGCCAGTTTGCGTAGAGAGAACGAGCTTTGCATTATACGGTTATACATGGTGTTTCAGAACTAAGGAATCAAACTTCTAGGGGTTATTCAGTGTAACAGTAGAAAATATTTGAGTATAGGGACTCATATCCGGAAAAGTGTCACTACGGCACTACGGCCCTAAGACGCATTAAAATTTAGAAAGACGATGAATTGCCTAAATAGGATTTAATGCGTTTAATTTTTGCCTTTTGTACATGATATCATCACAATAATTGTTCAAAATGTCTTCCTCCAACCTAAATACACCGATTTGAACGTCGCACATGATTTCGACGGACTTGACTAAAAATTTGATACTCGTTTTGAATGGTTTCAAATGCTGCTGTAATTCGTCCAATTAAGTCTTGCTCTGTTTCGTAAACAAAAGACTTTACATGTCCCCACAGGGAAAAATCTAGCTACGTTAAATCGGGTGACCTAGGAGGCCAAGAAACTGCTCCACCTACAGCAAAGTGAGCCGGCGCTCCATCATGCTGAAACTACATTTGCTGTCGAAAGTTCAATGGAACATTTTCAATGGAAGAACTTCCTTCAAGAAACGTCGGTAAATAGGTCCTGTTAACCGTTCCGGTAGAAGGTATGGATAACAACACACAAGCGCCGGATATGGGTCCCTATACTCAAACGTTTTCTACTGTTACACTGAATAACCCCTACAAGTTTGTTACCATAGTTCTGAAACACCCTGTATAGGTGTGAGCCGTAGCTGTTCCGTTATTCAGTAGAATTTTGTACAGCAATGACATTTAATTTGACTGCTGTGTGATCTAGAGTTCTATATCTTCAGAAATGCCTGGAACTAGAGATATAGCCGTCTCATACATTCTGAGGTAACAGTCACGGCTCAAAAGATAATCAGTCCTCTCTACAATACTCGACAAGAGCTTCTTAATGTTTTACCACATGACCTCCCATTCCATTTGAAAAAAAATCATAGGCGAATGTCATACGACCATTATTTACTGAAATCGGTATCATCAGTATGTACTAATCATTCCGTCAGTGTCAGTGAATTTCTAGGTAACCTTCTACATCAATAATTACTTACGTCAAGGGTACAAGGACAATAAATATCACGTTCCAGGGTAAACAGTGACGGATCACAGTAAATACTGATGGTAATAGATTTCCTAAGACGGCACTCAGCCGCTAACTTGAAAATTTCAATTTCTTTATGCAACAATTCCATTATTCCGAATTGTTAAACTTAACCCATTCTGAAACGAATGATGGGGACATTCATGAAAAACACTGTATTTAGTCATTGATGAATATGTTATTCATATTCTACCTGAAGAGAGCTAACCTAATACTATATTTGCGCGCCCGAAAACTTATCCGAGATGTTATCCGCAGTAGCTATATGCCCATATATAGGGTGTCCAAGATGAAGGTCCTATGCATTGGGATCTCAATACTTGTGGGAAAAATCCTGTTTCTGATAGTGTTTTTATACGGATTCAACGATGTATCACGAGTTACATTTATTTTCGAAAAACGCGTTTTTAGGTTGCAAGCTGTCACCGAGTATTGTTTTTATTGTGCATTGTTAATATTGCTTTATTATATTCAAAGATGCCAGGCGGTCATTTTGTCCTACAAAAATACTCAAGATAATACAGAAATGTATCTTGGAGGAAGGCAGCCAAGTAAGTCCATTTTCTTAGAGGTCGCTCGAAATTTAAATGAATATGGTTTATTCCAAAAGCCTGTTACGTCTCGAAAAAAGGAATCTTCAGAAAAAACTCAGAATAGTATTTTACAAGCAATTGCCGAGAACTCTGAGATATCAACTAAGCAAATGAAGAAAAATGTAGGGGTAGCAAAATCCATAGCCCAATGTATTTTGCGTAAAAATAGATATCACCCTTATAAATGCAGGATTTGTCAAGGACTGAGACTAGGGGATAGCGAGTGAAGTGAAGTATCCTGGCCGGCGCGTTCCGCATGTTAAACTCCTCTGAAATTTTGTGTTCTATTAAAAAAACAAGTTATCAGCAAACTTTTGAAACTGAGCAGCAGTTAGATCATATTTATATTTATAAAATAATGGCACAATATTTGAACACCTATTGTGAATAAATTAAAAGCAATGTTAAAGATGTATTCGTTATTCTGAATATCACAAGATTAAACAACTTTTTCCTAATTTAACCTAAGCTGTATCTCCCACAAGTATTGAGATCCCCCATGCATAGGATCTTTATCTTGGACACCTTGTTTTTTTTTGGACACAGGGCCATCTATAAGACACTAACCTTTTCAAAGTAGACTTCTAATTATTGCGGAGAAAAGTATGTTACAGCCGTGACGAATTCTGATTGAGGGTGCTACGCCAATCTCATTTCATCATAGATTTTTTTTTTATATTCCAACTAACACGAAGGCCTAGGGCCTAAGCACCCATTGGGTACCGTGGGACTATAGGGGGATACATGGGAAAGGGGAGGACGCCACACGGACTCTGGCGAGGGAACACGTGTGCATGCAACATGCACACATTCTGGCTCCGCCTACGAGAACCGCCGGGTGGTACCTCCGCGTTCGATAGTCAGAGACCATCTACCACCTACGGACAATCACAACATCCATAGCCAAGAGAAAAATTTCTCCTGGGACGGGACTCGAACCCGCACAGCGCACGGCGACTGATCAGGAGACCGAAGAGTCTACTACTGCGGCCACCGCTGCTGCCTAAGCTAGATAATTTTTCGGATGCGCGAATATAGTATTAGGTTGGCTATCTAAAGGCTGAATACGTTAATCAATGATTTTAGTTAATGTTTTAAGCAGATACACAATCAAATCATTGGGGTTAACAATGATGATTCATGGAGTTTTCGCCTCTAAAAGCCAACGTAAACTCTGTGATATAGCCCATTCAATTCATCTGTTCATCGGCAGTCAATAAAGGCGATCGATTGCATAGTAAAAGGGCGGTAGTGACTACCATCAAACCTTGTAACGGCTAATATAATGCCCGGCTGATATATTGACTTTTATTAAAGCGTTAGATGTTTACGAGTACACGACTCACGACCTATAGGGCTGAAGGGAAGGGGCGATGGGTGATCCGGTGTTAATAAAATGCTAAATCGGATTTAGTGGTGTTTGATTTGATTGCGGGGTGCCGACACAATTTATGTTTGGAGACGCGGGGTGTCGTATGCGAGCGCTAATCAGAATATTAGGCGCGTAATTAGGTGCATCTGGTCGAATCTGAATAACCTGGTTGAAGTTGGAAAGTGTTTTAATAAGCTTCCAGCGATAGACATTCAAAATCATTACGTTATAAAGCTGCCCTCAAGGAGCTAAAAAAGTGGCGTCAAGTAGATTGACCCTATACTTCCCACGCTTTCGAAACAACTTCTAGTGCAATGATATCAAATAGACGTAGTTTTTGTCAGAAAAAGTATTGAACTGTTTGGGCTTTCTTGGGAAAAATTTTGCTCAGTTTGCAGCCATCAGCGTATTCGTTCACAGGAGCCTCGTGTCTTTGGAGCTCTGATGCAAAACAGCTGGTCAACAATGTTTGATAACTGAGTCATGAAATCAAATATCAGTGAATTACATTCCAAGCATCTCATATATATATATATATATATATATATAAAGAGAAAATGATCATGCGGAAAAAGATATATAACAAAAAATAGGAAAATAATGGCCAAAATTCTCAAAAAGCAGGAAAGTGGATTTGAGCAGAAAATAGGATAGGTAACCCGAGCGATACGTATTTCTGCTGGTTGGCTTCATCAGATCCGAAATGAATGCACATATCCACCTACAAACGTAGATACACATACCCATACATCCGGAAACGGGTATAACCTGAGGAAACGCAGATGGAGAGGGAAAAAATTACGCACGAAGTTCACAACAAGAGCCAACCTACACATTGTAGTATAAAATGGCTAGAAGACCTCGAATTTTCAAGGCGACAACTAACCACAACCACGCGGCCGGTTGTAGCCACTAGCTATGGTACTTCAAGCCCAAAGGATCTACAAAGAGAAAATTATACGGAGAAAGGTATATAAAAAAAAAATATGGAAAAATAATGGGCAAAATCCGCAAAAAGTGGACTTTGTGTGTCATTTTTCCCTCTCCATCTGCGTTTCCTCAGGTTAAACCCGTATCCGGATGTATGGGCATGTGTTTCTACGTTTGTAGGTGCATATGTGCATTCATTTCGGGCCTGATCAAGCCAGCCAGCAGAAATACGTATAGATAATATCGTGCCCACCTCGTATGCTTGCCTGCTTAAATCGAGAATCAAAGATGCAATATTTATAAACCCCGTGGCGCACTTCATATGCGACCGATAGGCGATCCGCCGGCTGAAAATATATGATTTTCTAAGTTTTGAGGGCAAATGTACCGGAAAATCTATGATGCGTAGAATCACAAGAGTTGGAAGTGTATTAATATACTAACATCTTAAAATTCCTCCCCCACTCTCTACAATCCCCCACCCTCAATTCTTACCCCTAAAGATTTTTTATGAAATTACTAGGATTCTCTGAACCGTCGAAAACTAAAGTTTAAGCAGTTTTTATTTTTTTTTTCATCTTTGGCCTGCTTTTGTACCGACACTGGACCGATTTTCGTCATTCACATCGTAGTGACTTTGTATAAAAATATCATCCAAATCCGAGCAGTACATTCCAAGTTATAGACAGGCCAAAGATTAGCGGACAGGCCGACAAACAGACTGACGGAAATGAGTTACATGTTTTCGTGATGCCACATCACATCTTTATTTCAGAACACATATCTTCACAATGCAATCAACGCGGATGAGGTTACTGTTACAGCTAATTGATTCAAAAACTAAATGACGTCAGATCCCCTCATTCTTTGTTGAACATTATGTGCCTGCTATCATGGAAGCATTAATACTCATATTTAATCTAATCGTCAAGCCTTCAACATTTCCAAACAGGCGGAAAGACACTAGAATTTGTCCTGTCTTTAAATCGGGTGACAGAAACCCTACAAATTACCGCTCAATCCACATTTTAAATAATTTTGCATAATTGTTCGAAATTTTCATTTTTAACAGAATTTGTATTGAAACATATACGGTATGTATATTTTGGATAAAATCAACACAGTTTTGTTAATAAGAGATCGAGTGTGACAAACTCAACCATCTTCACTCAATAAGCTTTGAGAGCTTTTATAGGGTGTTTGGTACATGAAACAACAACATTTTTTGGACGATTGGGGATGCTATTTGATGATTTGTGATGGAAACCGCGATACTCTAAGTGCTACGGTGACCGAGATATGATAGTTTTTCGTTTTTTTTTTTTTGCTGAATTTCCTACAATTGTTTCTAGAGATAATGACACAAAATAGCAGGCAATAAAGGCAATCAATCATAGAACTTTTGTAAGTAAAAATAGGTTTCAAAAAAGGTATAGTTTTTGATAATCGAATCTCGAATTTGAAATTATACACTTCACGTGATTGTACGACTTTGGAAGGTCATAAGTCATTTGTTTAAAAAGATTTACACAAACTGTTTATCTGGTCTACATTATAGAACAGACTCACGTTTATTTTGTGTGACTATCGCTAGAAACAAAAAAGTTATAACGATATTTATGCGCATTGTAGATAATTCAGCAAAAAATTGAAAAACGATAATATCTCGGTAACTCAATAATCAAATAGCGTCAACAATCGCCCAAAAAATGTTGTTGGTTCATGTTATATGTAGCTACATTGCATGCAATTTACTCCTAAACAGAACTGAAGGTATGTTCGAAAATGAGTTACTAATTAATAGCACAATATGATTAGAATAGCTTTACTAGTTCTTTTTTTCATATTAATACCTTCAATGCAACACAATATTAAAAACTGAATGCTTTGGGTTTCAATGAGAGATCAATTTCTCTCAGTGTTACTGATAATGGCCATCAATCAAAGTGCTTTATTCCTATTTCAGGACTCTAATTTAGGCTCTCTTTTGATATCTTATAGTGTGGGAGGTTATTATGTACGGACGACCTGAAAATTTTTGCAGAAATTGACAATTTAGAAGACTGTACGCAGCTACAGACTCAACTAGTTGCTATTGATGAATGGTGTGACAGCAATAGGACGGCTCTTAATATCGGCAAATGCAAGGTAGTTACGTATTCGTAGAAACAGAACAAAAGTGTGTACCACTACTCTTTGATGAAAATGAACTTTTTGTGACTTGGGTGTAATTTTTGACTACCGATTGAGCTTTGATGGTCATATCTTTAACCTTATAATGAATGTTAGGTTTCATTATCAGGAATTGTAAGTTGATATCAAATACCTCTTCGCTCAAAACACTATACTTTGCTCTTGTTCGTTCCAAACTGGAATATGCGTATTACCAATATTACATTAATTACGTAGACTATGTTCAGAAAAAAATCTTTGAAATATTTGGCTTTTACGTCTCACTCTGTTCACTTTAAGCGTAGTTGGAATTATCACATGCTTTTAAGTGGATTTGGAACCCATTCAATATTATCTCAAAATCCTCAATCTACATTTCTATCTCAAATTAATCTCTTCATTCCTATTCCTATTCATTTAACTGGAATCGTTTTTCATAAATAATCGGAAGGTGTATTCTTTTGAATAAAGTACCGAGTGTAACATACCTGTATTATTGAAGAGTGTAGTTTTAATATCAATTTAAAAAAGAAACCAACGGATGGCCCACCCTTTACAATCCAAACGGTGAGTACTTCCTAATCCACCCCTGTACTTAGCGCGCCCCTGTTTGCCATGCCATCGTTCGCTCGTAATATTTTATGATATAACCTGAGGCGCACCTAATCGGGATCTAAAGGTACCGTAAAGGTAATCGAAACTCGTAAAGTCCAAATCCTCTATCGGAATTCATGGCGCAAGGAGGTGATTTTGCCTACCGCCCGCCCTATCGGCATCAAAAAGGGACGAAATTCGGTGATTACCGCTGAATGAAGTCGATTTGGAAGAATCGACGTAACTTGGTGTGAGCTTTTTCAGAGCGAATTACTCTCTAAGTGATTTTTCGTCATGATCGAGCGTACTTTGCTACATAGGGTAATGACAGGAGGCAGCACTTGCCAGTCCCTTTCAACCCTTCATTCGGTCTATCAAATAAACAATATAAGAAATAGTAGAACAGGAAATCTTGTCCGTACACCGAGTAGATTATCTATGCTGCAATTACTGCAGCTTATCTCTGAGCATGCTTAATATTGTCGTAGAGGAGACATAAGGTTTGAAACGAGTGAATCCTTCCACGATTCTCCACAATAAATAAGCGATCTACAATTAGTAGGGCCATTTTTAAAGTAAGAACCGATTGCGCATCGTGCCCGCGCATTACCTCAGATACTCTTGGCCAGTCTCTCACTACGCCGCTATGACGTTTCACGTCTCTGACACTGTTGGTTGTGTGGTTATACTGCCTTGTTTATCGCCATGTCAATCAACAAACCCGCCAAACACAATAAAAGTTCCTCCTCCTAAAATTCATCAGCAGCTTGTTGAATTAGGCACGCTAATCTGATATTCAAAGCCGCCGGAGAGCCTGCTCCCTAGCGGGGTCGCTCTGCTTGACGACAACGCTCGGCTCACTGCAACGACACGGACCCAACTGAGCAAGTTTCGTTGGGAATTATCCACCATACAGCCCTAACCATCAGGCCTTCATATTTTTTCAAAACTTAATGAATTTACTAGTGGAAAGCTCTTGGAAAATGATAACATGCTGAAAGAAACATTTATTAACTGCAATAACGGTTAGGCGGCAACGTTATTTGACGATAGGATCTAAAAGCTGTTGTCACGACCTGACTAATGTTTAAATGTTTATGATAACTATGTTGACTAATGAAAAAAACGTTCATAATTTAGTTTATGGTATAACTTACATTCATAAATAAAGTTTTTCTGACTCAATTAAATGACCCTTGCACATCTGTTTGTTTTTATTCCAAAAGCCCCGGCTGTCTAAGAAAACTCAGTTTATCGAGCTAACCTGCTAAGTACATGTTTTCCATCATAAACATGGCTTTATTTTGGACATGCATGTCTCAAACATAGCCTAGATCTCACTAGCACAACTGATGAGAAAGCTGAATAGTAAGGCTTTGAAATACTGAAGCATATAATATACTAAGTGACATATAAATCCGAACACCCAGTTTAAATGGTTTTATTTTAATAAAATTTTGTAAAAGTACTTAATGAAGCATAATAAGTAAATGATAAAAATTTCAAAATGATTGCACTGCTTTAAAGCCCTTTGACCTTTAATAATGTGTGGATGCACCCTGATGTGCTACGCATTCTCCAACGCGCCTAGGCATGCTTCTGATCAGGTGGTCAATGTCCTCCTGTGGTATCTCATTCCAGGCAACCACCAACTCCTCTCGAAGTGCTTCTAGAGTCTGAGGAGGACGTTGCAAATTGAGCAATCTCCTACCCATCATATCCCACACGTGCTCAATTGGGGATAAGTCGGGAGATCTTGGTGGTCATGGTAACAATGTGACATCATTATGTTGAAAGAAGTCTATTGTGGTTGCAATGAACCTGGTAGTGGAGAAACGGTCCCTTAAGGCCAATAATCTTAGGCGGCGATCTTCACGGTCTGTTGTTCTACGGCGGCGTCCAGTGCCCCTTACTCTTTGCGTACGGCCTTCTCGAAGCCATGCCTGACAACACCTAACCACAGTGTCTACACATCTTTGCACTCTAACTGCAATTGTCCGAAAAGAAAGTCCAGCTTCCCGAAGTCCCACTATACGGCCCCTATCAAACTCACTAAGTTGACGAAATCGTACAGGTCTCCGTACTCTAGGCATCGTAACCGATCGTAAAGGATATCAAGAACCAAAATCCGCCAACGTTGATTCTTTACTGCGGCTGAAATATTCATTTTTAGAGCGTTAGTGAATTAAAAAAAAGCAGTATAAAAACCGGAATGTCCAACTGATAAGGCTGAAAATTTTTTCACTTGTTATTTACAGTAAGATAAATACATTCACCAACTTTTATTAAAATAAAACCATTTAAACTGGGTGTTCGGATTTATATGTCACTTAGTATACAACGACCAACGGTCCCGACAAGATTAGAACCATTGATTCTCAAGAGGTAGCGTCCCTCTCGTGACTTTTTTCACATAAGGAGGTCAAAAGCATCTTAAAAGAACAGAAAAGATGTCGATTTACTAACAAATAAGTGGAGAAGTGACCTAATCATTTTTCTTGAGTAGGTGACCCCTTATTAGATCCCTTGCGTTAACACCGGTGACTCGTGGATTTTCATATCCGACGTGATTCACACATAGAGCAGATGAAACTCCCGCAGTTTCGTAGTAGGCCAGGTGAATCCCGCCAGCCCCATCTGCTTAATTATAATCTACCGCAAGTGAAGGCGGACTTGACCCCAATAATAGAAGCAATGTAACATATTTTGAATAATAACCCCGCTGCTGATGGTGTTGTGAGGGTAGTGAAAACAGATGTATTTAACTTGTTCAGGTCTTTGTACTACTTATACGAGCCCCTTCCCACTTCAGTTGGCCCACTTCAAGATTTGTACCAAAATATGCCTTTATAAACTAAACATGACGAAACTATTTACTTCTAAAATAGTTTGTTTTCTCAAAAACATTTTAGATACACTCAAGTCGTAAAAAAATATTTGAAATCACTTAGACCTATAACTAATAGAACATCTGAACAAATAAACAATGTGCGAATAAATGCGCGAAGTTAACAAAGCAACAATTGAAAGATTACCATTGGGTAACATCAGCTTTATTTTTTATATGGCAGAAATTCTTTGGGGCATAGTGTTAACCAAGTTTTGGCAAAAATTTGGTGTAAAAAAATCCCATATTTCTTGAAGCTTTTGTCTCAGTTCGGTGATTGTACGAGCAGGATGTTGTCGTAGAACCTTTTTCATCTCGTGCCACAAAGTTTCAATAGGTGACAGATCTGGACTGCTAGAAACCCATTTCAAAAGTGGTACATTATTTTCTTCCATCCATTTTATAGCCTTTTTAAAGGTATGGCACGCTGCACCATCCTGCTGAAACACAAAATCTTGGTTGGATGTCAAACATTCTTCCATTACTGGTAAAAGCGATTCTTCTAAAATTGACAAATATTTGTTTGTATCCCCATCAATAAAATTAAGTTTTCCTACTCCGTTTGATGACATACTGCCCCAGACCATAATGGATGCTGGAAATTTCACTTTTCTCTTCAGACAGTCAACATGGAATGCTTCATTTTTTTGCGAATAACTCTACTGCGACTGTCACCAACACAAACTTCGAATCGGGCCTCATCACTCCATTGTATTGCACACCATTGTTGAGGTGTCCATTGTCTATGTTCTTTAGCCCATCTAAGCCGATTTTTCTTTTGCAGTGGAGTTAATAGTGGCTCTTCTTTGGCCTATAAACAAGTTGTGCAACTTTAGGGTTTTTACTTCTCTTTTTTTTATAAGAAAACTTTCCTTGCAAGTGCTAAATCCCAGTTTGTGGGCCTCTCTATGAGTTGTGGACCTCGAAATTCTCCTTCAAACAGCGTCACTCCACAGAGCACTTAATTGTAAATAATTGGCACGCCTGTTTTTCACGATTATTCTTCTTAATGCTCCTCGGTCGGCATTTGTGATATTACTTTTTTTCACATATCGTGGCTTAATATTAACTGAACCAGTTACGTTATATCTTCTAACAATATTTCTCACACTGTACCGCGATAAGTCTAACAAAGTTGTAATTTCTGAGTTTGATTTCCCAGAATTAAAAAATTTAATTTACCGAAAACTATTTTAAACGAATTTTGACAGCTGTGATTAATAAAAACAATTGTCATGCCTTTAATTTTTCACAACCATCTATGCATTATAGAATTATTTTGCATTGAAATGAAAATAGGTTCATATGCTGTAATTGCAACATGTGTTATTTTTATGCTGCAAATTTGATTAGGGAGTGATCATATTTCTCATAAATTTAAGGAACTTGGTATTCTGCAGATTTAAGGCATGCAAAAGCTTCACTTATTGACACTCTCACATAAGGTTTTAGCTACCAAACAACCACAATATTTGCATAATAAGTTAACACGATGTAGTGACTTAAATCAACTGAATACAAGGAATAGGAATATGTTAGTGATACCCTTACATTCTAAGGCTGTCTACAAAACATCATTCAGCTACAATGCTATTAAATTATACAATGATCTGCCTGTTACATTCCAAAACTATACGTTATTTAATTTTAAAAAGAGGCTTAAACTAAAACTACAAGTCGAGGTCTGATGATGAGTACAAAATGCTAGAAATATGGACTATTCTTGTTATTGTTCTGTGTTGTTAATTATTTAGTAATTATTGAGAATTATGGATACATTTTTGTTGGTAGAATGTTTTATTATATATATTTTTTTTTTTTGTTAAGGTTAAGGTTAAGTTGAAAAACGCTAATTTTAGCGACACTTCGCCTTTTTTGTACTTTAACTTAGGTACGAAATAAAGCCCATTTATTATTATTATTATTATTATATATATTAAGTTGGTGTTTTCTACTATATATTATCAAAATATTCATTGTTAATATTTTAAACCTATAACACCCTGCTACATTTTTATTATTTGTGTTTGATAAGAAAGAAACTTAGATTTCAATAGTTGGGCCAACTGAAGTGGGAAGGGGCTCGTACAGCATGTTGCCGCTTCATCTCATCTTATTACGTTGAAATCGTACATTGGTCTTAAATAGGCATATAGATAAATCACGAGTGGAATTTGAGCATAACTACAAGAGGTTTCTCCCAAAAAGCAGTACCGAACTAGTTCCGAACTATTTCTGAATTATTTTTCAGTGCATGCTCGAGGCAAGTACAGTTCAAAACTGGTTCTGAACTATTCAGTTGTAGCAGAGAATTACACGGCTGTTGTCGTAAACATAACCTCAATTAGAGGAACATTTAAAATTATCAAAATTACGTATTCTAGACGTGAAATTCGAGATTGAGTTCATTATTTTTTGACGTACAGTAAATCTTTTCCAAAAATTGGGAAAACTAGATCGCGTTGAGTAGCTAGGTAAAATATTTTTAAGAAATAGTACAAAGTTGTGTTTGTTGAAGCCGGAAGAATTCATCATTTTGCCTTTGCTACAGTAGGAAATCAAGTGGAATATTAACAACAATAAACTGTTGACTTGAAAGAAATATGTAGTTTTCATTTTTAGTCGTTGAAACTCCTTTAATCAGCCCTAGGTCTTCATCCTCACCTGAATCTTCATCATCATCAATTTTCAAATATGTGTATTACTCAGCACAATAAGTGGGTACGATTCAGGTTCGATATATGGAAATATTGAAAAAACAGGAAATATGCAAAATGGCAGCCACAAAATCAAGTTTCTCAGCTATGGCATCGACGCCATTTATTCTGTATGCGCGCCTGCGCTATCAAATTCGAACTTTTAGTTCTCTCTCAACGCCAGAACTGTTAGTATCAGTTCGAATCAGTTCAGAATTTGTTGGAACAAGGAACTGCCATTTACGAAATTAGTTGCATTTTCTGTTGGAACGGTTCAGTTCAGAATTAGTTCGATAGTTTGTTGGAACAAAGCTAAGCAGTAAACGCTGAAGTGAGAGCCACGTTGATGTTTCTTTTATTCGGGAACGCTAGTGTATTTGAACAAGGATTTTTTAAGACGGCAATACGGTTAAGGATTAGTACATACTACTTGAAAAACGTGTTTTCTTTTTCTCGGAAAGTCCAAAAATTCCATTATCGACAATTAACTCCTTCCCCATCCGAGACGACAGATTATCTAAGAATAGCTATACAAGGTTTACCTCCTATGGATATTGTTATGCATATTTTGGGTTAATTTCCAATGTACTAATGTTGTAAATGTGGCTTCCTAATTCAATCGTTGTGTATTTGACACCCGATACCGAGTTACCCAATTTCGACCAATAGTAAATCAGCCCATATGCACCTGGCCACATATCAGTATGGACACATATCCATACCAACAGATGCATATTTAACAGGATGTATGTTTGTCCTGCCATGACTTCATAATTCATAAACAAGATTGTTGTTGTGTTTTGATCGTGATCGTGGATAAATTACTAAACAGAATCTGCATACAGGTACATTTTGCAAAACGGATTCGATTTGGAATGTTTCATTCAGGAACTAGACCAATTCAACCCGCATCAATTATGAGCACCTAGCAAACAATATTCAGTGAATTATGCAATGGAACATAAGTCTCTAATTTGCATTGGAACTGAAGCAAAGGTAGAGTCCTGTCGTACCGCATGAACCCGCGAGACGCGTAACACAAGTTCTAATGACATCTAGTGGAGGTATTTTTATACGTTCTTCTACCCCAAAGAGATTTTACTTGTACACTGTTTCCGCCAAAAAATCTAATTCATCGTATCCGATAAATGATGATTTGTTTAAATGATGATTTTCCGAATCATGCAAAAGTTCCTTGTAGCCACGCTCTGTTTTAATAGATAGATGTGATTGTAATTGTAAGATTCCAGAGAACTCATACCGATATATTTTTCATTACAGTTAAATAAACTACAATTTATTTGAAACAATGTATTCCGATAACTACGTTAGACTAGCTTTAGGTTACTTGATTTACAATTGGTATAATGTGGAGGTAGTAAAATTATCTGTTTCGTATGGATTTTGTGAATGTGGTGATAAATTATACGTAATTGCATCTTGAGCTTGTGTGTTGCTTTGTTTACGAAAGCCAGAGTTCAATTCGAGGCATGTTTACTACAGAAGTATTCATTATTTAAATGAGTTAATGGATCAGGTAGTGAAGTATTTATTCAGTCATGTTTGGCTACTTCGTCAGGTATTTCGAAGTTCGTTGTAGTCAAAAGTTCGATCCACTCCCAACTAGCAAAGTAGTGCTATAAGCTTTTGGTAAAAGAACTGTTCAGCCGTAAAACCTCTCTATTGTTGTTGCCTGAACACCAAAATGCTGGCTTAATGTTGTGTGGAATGCAAATTTGCTTTCTGCAACTTTATAGCTATGAACTGTATTTTTTTATTTTTTTCTATTTGATGTATTTGTGTTACGTGTCCGTACACTATATTTACTGCATGAGCTTATAGTACTGTGTACTCTGCTCATCTCAATTATCATAATAATAATAATAATAATAATAATAATATTTGCTCTAAAATGAGATGTTTAAAATATTCTTATAGCATAGTTATCCAACACCTTATAGGACAAATTTTGAACGGATGCATAAACGTTTATACAACTGTTTTATACAGCATATTTGCGCGGTAGTCAAAATAGTTGTGTTGTGACAATCATTCGACTCTGTCCGTATTTCATTTCAGAGATTTGTCAAATTGTTGTATAACACATGCAGCCAAAAGATTCTAATAAACCAGAGGCAACATGCACGAGGCCATGATTATACATAACCACCCGCCATATTGGGCAAAAATATATTCCTCTATTGAAAATTTATTAATTACGTTTCAGTTCGACATTACAGATATAAAGTGATAAACATTAGTGTAATGGTGTCTAAATATAGGATTTGTGGAAGATTTAACGCAGATGAGTTCAGTTTTTCATCTTAAAAATCTAAACATACGTTTGATCATTATTAAAATATGAGTAAAATATGAAACCCGTACAAATTGCGTAACTACTTTGCACGATAATCACAATAAAATTTGCTGCGCGAGTAAATCAATAGTCCTATCTTGTAGAAGTTTATCATATAGATACCTGTGTATGAAATTCACAATGGCCGTTATGTAAGTAAACAAGATGACTGTAATGTGTTAGTTATATATTCTTCACTTCGCCTCTCCTCAGCCACTAAACCGATTACGAAGCTCTTAGCTTATTGGTAATCTTGCCAAAGTTCTCAAATATTGTTCAAACATCCCATTAACAAAATACAAAAGCATTTAAGTAGGTATTATTTATCAAGCCCGCACTCACGCAGAATATACATTAAGCGCATTTGATTATTGAAAAACAAAGGATTTCAATAACAACATCTCATAAAATGCTTTGGAATTTTGTTAATGGATGTTTGAAAAGTATCCAGGAACCTGGGCAACATCAAAATTTCTGTTTTTCATATTGTTTTCCGTAGTCAAAGATATCAGGTTTTACACTTCAAATAAATAAAATAACATAACAAAAAACCGTATAAGGACCTTTTTCATTCAGAATAATTCAAGGAATCTAAAAACGAAACGAAAAATAAAACAATTTTTGGAATTTGTTTAGAGGAATTGAGGAATTTTTGACATAACTGTGAGCCAGGCAACACGCAGATTCGTTAAAAGGGGTGCTTTTGAAATGATCTTTATGAAAAAAGACCAAATCTGAATGTTTGTCCAGATAGATAAGAAGCAAGATGCTTCCTGGACTATTAAGTCAAAAATTATCGACAGACAACAGTCAGACGGCCAGGCGGAAATCAGAGTAACATAGTTTCAGTGATTAGGAATTTAAGTCGTTACATTGCAGCCTCGCCGATTGCCGTAGGTAGTGAAAGTTTTAGCACCTCAGATGGCCGTTGAAGTCAACAGTTACCTCGTGTTACATCTAGCTGCCACGAGCTATGTTAGCTCTGGGTGAAATATGACTTAACCTAATCCTAGATACATGAATCAGCCATTTCAAAAATGTTATCCCGCCTAAAAATTGTTTGTAGTTAATGGGATTTCAGCGTGGTGGTTCTTTGTACTTTTGGATGCAAATGGTTGTTGTTTGGGCGCCACCTAGTCCCAACCACTAGGAAAAGAAAAATCAAGTATCCAACGTTAGGTTTCTGGCGCTAAAGGAGATACAAATTCACAAAGTACATAACACAAACATTTATTGAACAAAAGAAATAAAAAAAAATTGGAGGACAAGCAAAACAAAATTATTTTATTCTACAGCACCGGCAGAAGTTGCAAAATAAGACAAGGTTTCACTCCATAGTTATACGTATGAGGACTTTTGATATTATACTA
The DNA here is from genome assembly GCA_963669975.1 of Acanthoscelides obtectus. Lineage (NCBI taxonomy): Eukaryota > Metazoa > Arthropoda > Insecta > Coleoptera > Chrysomelidae > Acanthoscelides > Acanthoscelides obtectus. The sequence goes on along the minus strand of CAVLJG010000010.1, from coordinate 39,521,483 downwards.
TTTTTATAATGGTGTATTTAAAGTATCTGTAGTCATCCTAGAAACATATGAAACAGCGAAATATAAGAGTTTTCAAAAAAGATATGAAATCCTATATAAGAGGTAAGTGGCAAAATAACAGAAAACGAAATTTTGGCATAGGCGTCACACCTAACACCCATACTGTTCAATATTTCAATATTTCAGTATTTCTTTAGATTGGATGTATGCTTATCCGTATTTCCTGTTCTCACGTTTGATTAACGAAATAGTCTTTTCAGCTCACTAAAAATTATTGATTAACTGGAAACGTACAGGAAACAATGTGATCGTATATTTTTTGAGTCCATGTCTTTATCTTGATATCATTGTTTATCAGAACAGAAATCATAAGTGAACCGTACTAAACAACAAAAAAGTTATCAAAGTTTTTAGACATATTACGATATAACACAAGCTAAGCTTCAGATTTGCCGTTGCTATTTTAGTGAGCCTCTTTTACGAAAATTTGAATCACCCGTGGTTTGCAAGCCCTCATCACCATTATCGAAGTTTTGAATCTTTCATTCCTTCGTTTCCGCTTTACCTCGAAGCCAGTAAGTAGCATTTTTTAATAGTACGACAAATTGTTGTCTCCGATACTTTGATCCGTGAGTTAGTGGATTTTTTTTTTTCGTTATTCTTCTATCCAAATCTGACAGTATCTTTTTAGGATACTTAGATACACTTAAGTGCTTTTCATAATGGGTTAAATATGAAAGCTGGAATTCGGGGTAATAAAATTAATGCATGAACTCTGTATTTTTGGGTAAAAATAACACTTGCAAATTTCGAGATGGCAACAGTTACATCTTTTTAAATTAAAGCTTGCTAACTCTGCACGTTCAAAAAATATGTATCGAAACTTTTTAAAAAGCACTGTATATTTGAAATAATATCCTTGACGCTTGATATGGAGGTGTTTGTTTTTCTATTCATCCGTCAGAAGGTGGCTCTAAATCTCCTACAACTCTGACTCAATTGGTCACCAATACGTGATGTTTTTATTCATGGTTTTAAAACATGGTCTAATGACAAAGCTTTCCATACTTACTCAACACGTTAGCACACCACTAATTCCGACGCTGATAATGACGACTGATGTATTGGGGAGAGGCGACGTTTCCAGATGCACCCACCATTTTTTGTCTGGGCTAGGTCTGAAACAGCTGTTTGTCAATAGGGAGCGATAATCAGCAAATGAACTAAGCCATACTTCAAGCACTGCTAGCCCGTACCAGATGGGTGCAACCATTGATTAACGTATTCAACCTGGTTGAACCTAACCAATAATATATTTATCGTTGCTGTCTTATATACACATCAGCACATAAAACTGCACACTCATACTTTCGTGACATCCTTGTGGAAGCATTAGACGTCGCGTCGTCTGCGATGGCGATATTGCCGTTCTAACAAATGGTTAATATGTTTAGGTTATTGCGGGTGTGCGGTAAGCCTGGGAGGAAGTTAATTTCGGCGGTGTTGGCATCATTAATCCCTAATGGGGCGCAGTTGATGTACGATCAGGCTACTGCTCCGGTGGGGGGCCCCAACCACCGTCTACGTAGGGTTTGCCGACCATCCAACACAGAGTTGGACTTAGGGCCAATTTCACCAACAACAGTCCGTTATTCTCCAGCTATAGGGTAACAGACCGCCAAATACAACGAATGAGCTTCAAGTTCCAATCAACAAATTTTAGCAACCAATAGCTATGAAATGTTGAAAACAAAATACTGTCCAAGTATGAGATGGCTTCTTGTCATTGAACCATCACCAGCTTATTGAATATTAATAAATTACATATAATCCAGTCAAAATTTAAAGAAATCTTGATTTTTTATTCATGATTATATTATTTTGCAGGTAGCCATTAAGCACCTACTTGATGACAGGCTCTACCAAAAGATATTGCTCGTTTCCAAATTCCAAACATTCATTCATTTACTTACCGTTCATTAGAACCATTATGGTACCTTAGATTCAGGTTTTTTGATATCCATACATCCATAAAGTTGAATATTTTTCGTTGTTCAGGAACTGAACAACCATCCACACTATATTCACAGCGATTAAGAAATTCCCAAATATATGCCTTAAAGCTACCAGCAAACCTAAAACCTGCAATAAATCTACAAATTTGCCATATTTTTCTTTTTTCACGAGTACACATTCTAGGTTATATTTATATTAGACATTATTTGAATACAGCTGATTATTGCATTTCAAGGAGTGACACATGTGTGGGATCTGTCAACTCTTGGTACCAGTCACAAATCATATACTCTGAAGGTTTAATTCCATGCTATTCAATGACAACACTGTGACTTGTCTGGTTGTCAGCGGCCATTTTGTGAAGGTGCGACAGGGTTGCCAGATTGTGCATTAATATCCCGTTTCACCCTCATGGTCCCAGTGGAGTAAGTTCCGCCAACTGTTGAAATATACTCTACCATGCTTTATAAGACTATTCGTGACATTTTTCCCAAAATCATTGCACAACACCTGAAAAAATGCAAATGAAATTTTAAAATTATTTTCATGACGCCGCAAAATATAGTAGCTCCGTCGGTACCTTGGGTTATACATCTTGACAGTAGGGATGTTCGATACGATCCTATATTTAGAAGTATCAATACATTTCACAAGTATCGTTATCTTTCGATCCGGACTTTGTCAGAAAGAGTGACTGCCAAATCAGACATATCTTTCATCATTTTCAAAGAAATTGTACAAAATCTTTAAATTTGTGAAGTTAGCGAGTTTCACTTCATACGTTGTTACCAGACATGCCCAAATCATCAGTTGCTGCCGTGATATTCATCCCGACCACTGCAACGCCACGGCTAGGCGACCTGTATGTTAAATTTTTATGGATAGGGTAGCGGGTTATGCTATAAATCATATGTCACAGTGTTTGTGCACTGATTGCAACGGATAGGTGATAGACTTGGCAACCCTGCGAGTGACAGGTAGATATCCCCGCCAGTCAAAAAGACTAGTTTTTATGATTTTTGGACTTGAATGAATGAATCTTGAATTTTAGAGGCATCCCGGCCACCATAAGGAGCCAGTGCATAGGCCGCTTAAGCGGGCCCTTATGCACCTCTACAATACTTAAATCACAAGCCTCGCCCTTTTAGTTAAGTTGAGAATCGCCTTGAGTCCAAGCTCCTTTACGTCCTGAGGGTCCAAAGTAATGGACCCCAGTATAGTCTGCCTATAGTAGCTCAGAGCTTCACAGCGACACAAAACGTGCGCCGAGGTCTCTTCCTCTACTCCGCAGCGTTCGCATAAGGGATCCTCAGCCACCCCCATCACGTGCAGGTGCCGCCTTAACGTGTTATGGCCAGACAACAGTCCCACCAGCAACCTTAGGTTGGCTCTACCCAGAGATAGGCAGAAGCGTCCATCCTTAGCACTGGGCCCTTCAATGAGCTCTCGTGCCTGGCGGAGATGTCTAGAGATACTTCTCCATTTCTGAGAGTGTTGTCTTGCAACCCACGTCTCCATTTTCCTCCTAGCTTCATGCGCAGTTACTCCTAGAGCTGGCTCAGGACCAACGAGCTTGCTGGCTGATCCTGTTTTCGCCAGAGTGTCCGCCGTCTCATTGCCCCTTATCCCAGCGTGCCCCGGTACCCATATTAACGATACCGGATGCCTCGCTGCGAGGCAATCCAGAGCCTCCCTGCATTGCAATACAAGACTCGAAGTAATCTTACATGCACTTAGTGCTTTCATTGCAGCCTGGCTGTCGGATAAGATTGTTATTCTTCTCCTAGGCCCACCCTCCTCCAGAATGTGAGATACACAAGCCAGAATCGCAAAGATTTCCGCCTGGAAAATGGTGGTGTACTCACCGAGAGGCAGAGATAGCCTAGTTCTAGGTCCAGAGACCCCAGCACCTGAGCCCTCTTCGGTGACCGAGCCGTCAGTGTACCAGACCTGCCCGCTCACTTCGGAGAGTCCTCGGCTACCGGCGTCCCACTCCTCCCTCGTTGGGTACTCCACAATGAACTTGCGGTTGAAGCGATATTTAGGGGTAATACGATCACCCCTGCTTAGAAGGACCGGGTCCTCCCTTTCTAATTCGACTAATATGGCAGTATGCCCCTTGACCGGATTCAAGAAAGCCCAGCTGCCCTGACTCCACAGTCGATGAGCGACTACTCTCGCTTCACCGCGGATCACCAGATCCAACGGTGGGAGATCCAACAGAGCTTCCATTGCACTCAATGGCGTTGTTCGCACTGCGCTTGTAATGCTAATACAGGCCAAACGCTGAATTTTATTGAGTTTGGCCTTAGTTGACTCAGTTCTAATGCAAGGCCACCAGACCAGGGAGCCGTACAAGAGAGATGGACGTACTATCGTCGTGTAGAGCCAGTATACCACTTTGGGTTTAAGCCCCCACCTTACACCGACAACACGTCTACAAGCCCACATCGAATTGCGAGCCTTACTAACCTTGTGTTCCACATGCTCTCTCCAGTTCAGTTTGCAGTCCAGGATAATTCCCAGATATTTCACTGACTGGGACAAAACTAATCTAGTCCCAAAGAAGGTAGGCATGACCAGTCCGTCAAGCCTTCTTCTCCTAGTGAATAGGATCAGCTCGGTCTTTTCAGCATTAACAGAAAGATCGACTTCCCTACACCACGATTCCACGGAGCGCAGAGCGCCCTGCATAATTTCCGAGACTGTTCTACAGAAACGCCCCCTAACCACTATGCTTACGTCATCAGCATAGGCTTGCACGTAGACACCCATACTGTTGAGCCTAACGAGCAGTTCGTTCACCACGATACACCACAGTAGGGGTGACAGAACTCCACCCTGAGGGCAGCCTCTAGCTACGTTCACGCTGCAGCTTACGTTATTCAGCATAGCTGTTGTTACCCGACCCTCCAGAGTAGAGAGGACCCAATCTATTAGGATTGATCCAACCCCGTGTCTAACCAAGGCCTGTCTGATAGAGTCGGTTGTGGTGCAATTAAATGCACCTTCAATATCTAAGAAGGCCACGAGTGCCACTTCTCGCTGATCTAGAGTCTTCTCCAGCCTCCCAACCAGATTGTGTAAGGCCAGATCAGTCGATTTTCCAGCTTGGTATGCAAACTGATTTGCATGAATGACACACCTTTCCAGTGGGCCGTCCCTTAGGTATCTATCAACTATCCTTTCCAGGGTCTTAAGCACAAAAGATGAAAGAGTAATCGGTCGAAAATCCTTCGGGCCAGTATATCTATCTCTGCCCGGTTTAGGAATGAATACCACTTTAGCCTGCCGCCAACTTCTAGGTGTGAAGCCCGTGGCCACACATGCTCGAAACACATTCAACAGGTAAGAAACAACCGAAATCCGTCCCTGCTGTAACATGGCCGGAAATACGCCGTCCAGACCTGGACTTTTGTATGGGGCAAACGAATCTACTGCCCATACCGTATTTTTTTTTTTTTTTTTTTGGACTTAAAAAACATTATTTGTGAAACATTTGTCATAATTTTTTGTCTATGTCCATAGTAATTGCATTATGCATCAGGGAGATGTAGGGATTGACACGTCTTACACATATTATCTGTGTTTTATGATGGAGAGGACATAATGTTTTTATTGCTTTGAAGAAATTCATTACCCCAAAATTAATAAATGATTACTATTATGGCGTAAAGGAAGATGAGGAATTGGATGGAATGTATTTTATATTCTATTTTCTTGCAAAATACAGACAAATCCACACTATTCAACAGGTTTGTAATGATAACTTTCAGTATATTGAAGTTGGTAAATTCGAGAGTGCCATGCATTAACAAACTTCCAAATCTGCTGCCAAATTTAACAGCTAGAAAATCTACCTATTATTTGCCGCATTCCCATTCGCTGAGGGGGATAACGGATTGTTAAATGTAAACTTATAACATATATCAAAATACATGAAAGTTGTCCTGTTTTTTCTGTACAAAAGCATCATGTTGGAATCATAAAGTGGTCTTGTTTATAATACAGTCGAATTTTCACGATTTTATTCAATATTTCAATAGAAATCACTAATATTCAGAGACCTTTGACAGCCTCTGTCAAATTGCATTTCGATAAGGTATTTTCTCATTGGTCTATAATATTAATGTTGGTATATTGGACCTTAGCGGGGTACCTTCTTTTAACCGTAGTATCAAACGTGAAGTTCCGTCGGGCTGTCGGTACTGCTCGATACTGTTGTCATTAGGAATCCTCCACTATATGTCTTACCACGGAGTGCATGATGTTTTTCGTCATGATGGATACCACCATGCCCAGTACATACTAACAGATGTTTATGTTGTTTTTTCATGTCATAACAGTACCTAACGTAGTATAGAAATGGGGAAAATGGAAAAAAGCTAACTGCGTTCCCAATTGATTCATATGTTCTCGAAACAAAAATCCAAGGGTATACTTGTAACTTGTACTCAAAGCACAAACATCTCGATAGTTCTAACAACCAAAATTCGTGAAATTAGTGGATTACACGATTCAAATGGAATAAAATCAATTATTGTTGATATATGATATTAAACTATTAATCCATCAAAATTTTGCTGCAAGAACATTTCTATTATTCGTTGACACTAAGCTTTTTTAATTCGATTCTGCACGTGCATTTTCTGTGTCAGTGATTTATATGTTCATTTCATACTTCAGTATATTGAAAAAAAATGTCACAACAGCTCAAAAATCAGTAAAGTTCTTTACACATGAATGTTATTTTGATTATTGAGCAACTACAGTAAATGGACGAGAAATTCAAAAGCTACTTAATCTAAACTTATATGTCGTGATAATTTGAGCTCAGTGTTCACTTTTTTCTGATTAACGTTATTTTAACAACTAAGTGCGTACCTACTTAGATACAAATCCACTTGAGTTATCAATAATTTGAAACTTAATCATTTGCTTATACAAGTTCATTACTGTAGTTGCAGTTTTTCTTGCCATGCGTATTGGTATATAGTCTCAGACCGGTCCTGTTGCTGGACGTGGTTTCCCCCAATGGAGGCTTTGCTGTGTACTAGGGGTCCCGGTCGGTAGGAAAATCAAAGGTCATAACTTTTAAACGAGCCACCTATTTATTTAACTGGAATGCGCTGGGCGTTAAGGGGCTTTGATTTTATACAGGATGAGTCTTGTGTTGAGAACTTCTTTGCTATTGGAGAAATAAGAGGCACCAAGGTATGTTTTCAGCTAGGGCCGTTTGAGCTAACTAATTGGATGATTTTTTATGCGACAAGTCAATAAAACAAGATGACGTAGGCTGAATTGGTACCTTATACACAGTATCTATGTGTTTCAAAAGTACAGAAACACATAGAATGTATACACCAAAATCTGTTCTTCAGTCTTCCCGAACATTTTTAAAGTTCGAGTACCAATTTACAGCCTTTGAAAGTTGTAAGAGACACATGAGTAGGTAGCTTAGAACTGATCCAGATTTGAAGTAGGTATAGATCAATCAATGACAGAAGTGTAGCATGACAGCATTGCAAGAACATTTCTGAACTCCGTTTGTAGTGGTAAAAGAAATTAGTGGCATATAATTTGTGAAAATCTGTGTTCTTCAATATTTTCCAAGCACCATTATATATATATATATATCATATTATGTGCCTACTTAAATCCTTCCTTGTATCTATTTCCCAAAACACTCACTTTTCTTAACATATTGAGTAGTAACCAACAAACTCGAGCGCTGCTTTAGTTATCTCAAGATAGTTCTTTACAAAAAGTTAACTTCAATAAACAATTTTGTAAGTTCCACCAATCAACAAACACCCCGAGTCACACAAAATATACTTTTTACCAATTTTTTTAACACAACGATACTGTCTTAGACACAAGCATAAGAGTTGAAATATGTGTGTTTTTTGTCGTAGTACCTAGCTCCAAGCAGTTAGGCTGGTGGAATACGAAACCAGGGCATTCATCCGTCAACACGCGGGTCTCTTTTATAAAGTCTTTTATAAAGTCCAAAAGGTTTTCCCTTTTGACTTCTAAAACTATTGAAATCCGTCCTCGAAAGAAGAAAGTTTCAGATCAAAATTAAGAATGTTTTGTCGACAATACGGCCAGTGCGGGCCGGTGGTTCTCAAGGTTCAGTCCTAAAATTTTGCCAGTACCTCGAGGTCACCCTAGATGAAGGCTGGACCTGGCAGAAACATACAGCAGTATTAAAACCAAAATTCCAAATCACGTTTCGCGACTATATCCCTTATTATATAGATCCTCCAAATTAATTTTGATAAACAAAGTTCGACTATACAAAATGATTATTAGACCAGCCATCACTTATACATGTGCGACTTGGTGTTTCCTTGCCAAGACACACATGCAAAGTCTTTTTTTTTATACTCCACGATGGACTAAGGCCTAAACACCCATAGGGTACCGTAGGGCTATTCAAGTACTGCAGAACAATTTGCAATGCCCCATGGTATGTCTCAAATGAGACACTACACAGAGACCTCGACATTCCTTACTTGGCGGATTATGTCAAGCTCCAGGCGCAGCGACGTTACAGTCAAGCGGAATCGCACAGAAGCTCTAGGTTTCTTGACTCAGTGGAGTACACAGTGGAGCAAATTCGTTAGCATTCAAGGCCACATATTTCATTGTGAAATTAGCTTTTACTTTTAGTACACCCAAAATTACACCCCAATATAACCTGAATCAAAATTTATTTTTAGTGCACCTCAAAATCAATCCGTGCACCGAGGCGAAAGCCTAGGTGTTTCGTCTTTAACTGCCTTTTTTCACTCTTTCCTTCTCTTTTTCCTTAACACTGTCTGGTTTCTGGGCAACCGGCATGGGTATTAAGGATCTTAAAAAGTGATATCTCGTCGGTTTTATTTGACATTTCGTCGGTTTTTTGTGACATAACGTAGGTTTTTCTACAAGATGTTAACGTCGCACAAGCTGTTGTACACTTGTTGAGAACTTGTTTTGTATGTGTACGTGTTGCTTAAACGTCAGCGAACAGCGGAATTAACTATTTGCACATTAAAAACTACCTAGTCTGCAAGATGACATTCCGGCGTTTTTTTTTTATGTTTTTTTAGGTTTTTTACATAATACCCGTGCAGGACTGACTGATTCGCCTAACAAACACTAGACAGTGTCCTACGGACCGCGTAGACAGACAAATGACGACTAGTACTTGCCTACTATTTGACAACACATGACAGAACTCAAACTGCGACACACCGCACTATAAAGAGTGTTACATTGTTATTACTATTTTGTTTAATAAAGTCATTTTCTAATTTTCAATTTTCATAGTCTCGCCAAGAATGTTTAGTCAACACATTCGCGGTAACTTTTTAACATACTAAATTTGATATAAAATATTTTTCTACTATTAAAGAGATGGATGCATGAAAGTCGTTACTAATTCGGATCTTGACTATAATGTGCAACCCCGAGTCTTTTTCATCAAAGACCTGATGCCGCGAAACTCTCATTCGCGTGTCCTCGCATCTCTCCTCTGCTTGTCCGTCGTCAATTCCTGCGGGAGTGCGGGCCGATTCCTGCCGGCTGGTGCCTTCAGCCGTTCAGCCTCCCTGAGGGAGGGTGTCCGACACCGGTTATCCATTGTGGCCGGCCGCCGACGATGTTAATAATCCATCGCCATTAACGCCCTTTTCTGTTTGGAAGGACGCCGCATCTGGCGTGATTTCACAACGCGCCACCAACCGTCAAAGGGTCGTCTTCACTGTACGGAGTCTGCCTCTATGATATCACTGAAATCATTGTTCTCACCAAAAGCAACCGGACGGAAACTTGAGTTCAACCTGATTTCGACCTTGCAGATTACAAAAGAAAGGAGTTGCCTTGCTAGCCTTAAGCGTCACAGCGACTCAAATGGATCTATTGTGTGACCCCCATATTCCCCCCATATTCACTTTCTAGAGCATTGTGTCCAGCCTTGATCCTTGAATTACACTCCAGCCTTGACACACGGCTTTGCATGTAGCTTTTCGCTGTTGGATTTGTGATTCCTACTATCTGAAACCGTAGTCTTGCTAGGCCTTTGCCACTGTCACTACTCAGAAGAGTCACTAGGGTTTCCTCATGTTCTCTGCAGAGACGGGATGCGGCGTCGTCTGTCAGACCCAAGAGCCTCATACGTATGTTTAGACGAAAGTGTTCTGTCAGAAGACCCAGTATGGCCCTTATGGCCCTCCTATTAAATCCGAGTAGGGGTCTTTGTTCTTTGGTGAACTCTTCTGCCTGCCTTTGCGCTGATTGGCTGTTCCACCATTCTAGAGACTTTTCTTGGTCCAATCTCTTACGGATCTGCTCTCAATGATTAGAAACCAACCCCGTGTAGTTAGAGGGCTTCTAACAGAACACAGTGTCCAGAAAGATCACCTCCGCAAAATAGGGCTGTATGATTGAGTCGTCAGTTGCAGACAACGCGGAAAAGGAACAGAATCAGCTCTACATGTCTTGTATGAGTGTGAGGCGCCTGATCACAAAAGACATCAACTCTTCGGGAAACAAAAAAAACAACTTAAAACAGTAGGTACTGGCAGAGAATCTGTACCAACTGGGTACTGTAAATTCGAGGTAGAAGGTAAAGGTACAATATCTCCTAGATGCTGCAGTACCAACAGGGACTTTGGTCGGACGACGCTCGGGAAGGGAAAAAATATATAAGTCATATATTCCACAAATAAAATCTACCAATATCAACCAATATACGGAGTATTTTTTATTTTCCAAAAAGCTGCTTATACATGACAAATATATTTGTAATAAACGATCTGCGAACAATAACACCTTGCATGCCGAAATATTGATGACATTATCAACTTATTTGTCACTTATTTGTCTGTATAGCTTTCCTGTAAGGTTTTCAATACTGCTGGTCCAACTAAATAAGAACTAAGGAACATAAAACCGCACAATAGATAACTACTTTTACACGATTATCAACTGATTTTTAATTTTACGACCGAACATTGTCTGAAGTGTCACAATGACAACCACAGATAAGATCTTTCAACATATGTAGGGCAACTAAAAGCGACCGAAATGTCAGCAACCGCCGAGCAGCTGGTCACACCGCCCTCCTTGCGGTAAGAACGTTTGCAGTCAGGCTGCGATTGCTTGTTGTTTCCAGTGAGACAAAATTTTCATTTTGCAAGTGTGTGGGTTTTATCCAAGGGCGGATTTAGGGAATTACACACGGAGGGCGCCAGTCCAGTGGTAATCGCACGATTTATGTTCAGGAAGATGTTCACCTGAGGGGTGTACCGACGACTCAAAATTCAAGATGCGGGGGACAGCTGCTGCAAGGTTGGAAAAGCACCCTTATGACAATTGAAGGGCAGGGGTGGAATACGTCTAGGGGATGGGGGCATACCTGTATACGATTTACCATTTTTATGGAAAAAAGTCTCCCGTCCCGCGCACTCCATCTAAATAGTCTATACCATGTTCAATTTCCATACTATTGATTGACTCAGGCTACAGTATACTTCGTCACATTGCTGGTTACATGCCGGTTACAATTCTATGTAAAGGGAAGCCTTTTTTTTCCATATCTTCAGAATTGACAAAACAAAAAGACCCTATATACCAAACTATCTAACTTCCCAGGACTATCGTGGAGACCACTGCGTATTCGATACTTTAGAATGTTTCCTGAGCGTCAAATATAGTACTTTTGATGAAATATCAGGTCAAAGTCCTCCAGAGTATTTTCCAGATAATACTTCAAAATGATGCAAAAAAGATAAATGATCACATTATTATAGTACAATATGCGATACTGCTTTACATCGGAATATAACGTCAGATTTTCAAATCAATTCATTCAAAGTAGTAGTAGTTGGGTCGTTAAAATGCATGAACAAAGGTCATCACCCTTGCTTTTCTAGAATAGCTCTGTATCTGGATACCGCTCCCACTTAGAGAATGACTGTCCAGTAGCGAAATTAATGCTCACATGGTGATCCCTCCAGAAACGTAATGCGGACAGAAGGGCTGACCAACGTTAGGATCGCAAGTTCACATTATACATTTACAACGTACGATTGCCAAATCACTGTGAAATGTACAGCTCCCACCCCTAATCACGGTACTTTTTTTTTTAAATAATAAGAAGAACAGCAGAATCGGACAAAAGGAATTCTCATATTGTTATATTTGGTGATAATTTAACAATGACTGCATCGTTATTTTTTATATGCTTCACCAAGCATCTTTATACCTTTGTAACATCATATAACGTTATTATCAAACACACGGTATTATAACCATTAATGTCCATTTCTTTCGATAGCAAGCAAGCGCCAAAAAATGGCTATCAAGCTTTCTAGTGAAGAACTTACTATATATTCAACTATACATATCAAATTTGCGTCTTATATGTACTAAAATGCTCATACCGTTTTTGGTATGCTCAGCATGGCAAGAACGTTCGGCTTAAAATTTCATGACTTAGTTCTTTTCTGAAATAACCGGTGTTTCAGCCTGACAAAGGCTACTAAGGCCTTCCTCTAACTAAAAAGACATGAGATAAATATAAAAAAATAGTCACGTATACAGGGTGACTATTAAGTACTTGAAATTTTTTTAAAGTTTCAAAAAAAATCTCAGGATATCAAAAAAGTAATTTGTAGGTGACCTCAACTATGACCTAGGTAACGTCCGTGGGCCATTTAGATATCAAGTTTGTGAATTCAAATAGCAACCACCATTTTTGACAGCAGCTTTACGTCAAAAAAGATGAACGACCGCCCTGAAAACTTGAGAACCACGCATTTTTCAGAAATATAAGTTCTAAGAAAAGTCTATCAGAAAAGCAATTTGTCGATGAAAAAGGCATGATTGCCAATGGGGTGTGAAAGTACTTTTTAGGCGTTACAGTTGGAAATACTGATTAAACTACCTCATCCATGATGTAGTGTTCCGAGCTCGACACGAATCTGGTGCTAAAAATTATGGTTGCTACTTGAATTTACAAACTTGACCTCCAAATGCCCTCTGAGGTCATTGTCTACATAATATTTGAGGTCTCGGAAAATTGCTTTTTTGTTATTCTAAAACTTTCTTAGAACGTTTTTTCAAACGCAGGCATGGTTACTAATTTCTTACGGTGTTCAGGTATTTAATAAGTAGGTACTATATATCAAAATAGACTCAGAAGACATTGAAAAATTGGGTAATAAATTTTACACAAAACGGTTCTTGTGATACGAAAAAAGGAATCCGTTAATCGAAAAGGTATGGGCGGCAAACTAAGTCTGACCGATAATAATGGAAGTCGTAATTTGTTTATCATGGAATTCAAAACATTCGCAACTACAATACGTCCCTTATTCGTAGCGTTGTAAGTTAAAATAGCTTGTCACTTGTAATTCGAAAATTTTTCTGAATGCAATACTTAGTAAGTAAAACTATATTCGTGTTCATGTATTTAATAGGTATATCAAATGGAAAAAATACAAAAATGTATAATAAACTTTACATAACAGATTCTTGTAATACGAGGAGTACGTTAATTGAATAGGTACGAGCGATAAACTGATAGTCTGACCGATAATAATGAACGTACACCGTAATATTTTTCATGGATTTCAAATTTCAATAACAATAATTCCCTGGCGTTATAAGTTAAAAGAGCCTGTCACTTGGAATCCGAAAATGCTCCTGAATACAATACTTAGTAATTAAAAAATACGCAGCGAGAATGATTTTCATCCTGCTACCCTTTACAGAAAATTTCCCAAGTACGCGCATGGCATCGCCCTTCTGTGCCACCGCCACGGCAACCTCGCAGGGGGCGTCCCCCCAAAGGGCGCATCCCATCACTTCCCCCTAGCCCTCCATTCCACATCCCCTACCATCCCCAATCCCGAATTCCACGACAGTCGATTCGGCTCAGTTCGGGAGCCGCTCGCCTGCGCAGAGGGGATGGTGGGGTAACGTTCAACTCTCCCCCTACAGTCAATTGATTCGGAAAATTCCCGGTTTAAGCGACTGGGAGATTTCCCGTGTCGACGAGCCAGCCGTTTTTATCAATCGCGGCTTCGTAGAGAAAGTTGGGACGTCTTCGGAAAATGGGGTAATCATGGGAATGCCTCGATTCCGGGGAAATTGGATGTCTTAAATATGGACGATCTTATATCCTCAAGACCTTGAATTTTTTACGATAGTGAGAGATGCCAGATCTAGGTGACCGGCTTTCACCTTGAACATTCGTATTCTATTCCTTTTTATGTCAGATGCTATTCAGCCTGTGTTTAGTTCATGCAACTTATGTATCGAACTTTGCTAAGCACCAGACTTGGGTAGAATTCAAATATTCCATATTTTGAATCCTATTCCTATAGACAGCTCTTTCGTGCTTCTTGGCTACTCATCAGCATGGTCTAGGAATGGTCTCTCGTCTCTGGGACAACGAACGAAATGATCACGTCTATCGTCTAACCCTGACATACGGTCTATCGAAACACGATAGTGCAAAGTGCCATCTATCGTTCGCGGTCCAAGTAGCACGAAACAGCTGTTCATGGTTGGCTGTCTTTTGGTCGGCTGGACGAAAGCATCATGTTTAGTTTGTTCAATGGCTACTATACAGCCATAATCGTCAGCCGTCTACCGCTATCTTATTTCGATAGAACTATTTTCGCTTGTCTGCCTCAAATAACTATAGTACACCTTTACTGTACAGATGATACAGCAGGGTCCTGACTGTCGATTCTCGATAACCCCTCCCCCCGAGACGGACATCTTCCTGAAGATGAATCCTGAGCCCCCTCCAAGTACTTTTCTGAACAGGTAATTCCAAATTCGTCATATAGACCCCCGAAAATATTTTCTTGATCCGCACCTGGATGACTGCTAAAAAACATGGAACAACGTTGTATGCAGTTGGTTATGGTTACAGAGATGAAAAGCAGACCGATAATATCCAGCCATTTTGATATCTATGCACGATTTTCTCTGAACTTGCAGCAAACAAAACAAACAAGTACTTGCTGAACTATTCTAAGTAACGTAGAAGGATCACCAAGAACACCAACAATCTGGAAATATTCTAAAAACAGTTGGTGATGGGACAATTCCTCAAAAGCCACATTGCTTGGGGGATTTTTTATTCGACAATAATAGTTTTTATCTATGATTTCACACATATATTACCGCGCATATTTGTCCTTAAGGTTAAGAACGATATATATGAATATTTTGTACATAAAGTGCACTAGCCGCTACTCGTTCCACGCGACAAATTTTTACCTAAACCAGCTAAGCAGAAGCCAACGACACCCCAGTGAATACCACCGCAATATAATTTATTGAATATGAATAATAACGTAGAGTGACAACATTAGATCTGTAGTTATTCATGTGTGAAATAACCAATAGATAACCAGTCTTCTGCGAATATAAAGATATTTTGTGGAATGAAGAATCTCATTCATTTTTACCTCAAGCACATAATACGAGGGCGTGCGAAAGCGTTCCTCATTCATGTAGAAAAAACTAAACTCAGAATAATTTTTCCCCAATCATATTCATATTACATGAACAGCTGAAAGGGCTTCCATAGCCGACCAATGTTAACCTACGAGAACGCCGATTCAGATACTATATATCATGCGTATTTAAAGTCTATAATTACAATATTAATTTGTTAAGTCAACAACGCTTTTTTTCAATGATATTTATTCTTCTCTATGGCCTTATGTCAAGAGCGTACAAAAGTTGAACATGATGCGTATAGAAGGTTCATTTGTCCAAAATGTCGTGAGAGGTACATAGCCAGCCCGCGTGACTAATTTTTGGTAGATTAGAGTGCTTTAATGTTCGAATTCTGTTAGCCCTGCACCTACCTTCAAAACGTTGAAATTTTTCGACTATTACAAAAAGACAAAATACCCGTTAAATTGTTGCCCCTTGTTTTAGAAATATTCTATGTAAAGCAAAAATCATATAGCTTTTCAGAATAAATTCCCAAGCTTAATGGACTATCCCCTTGTTACAGGTGTGGTTTCAGAATCGCCGCGCGAAGTGGAAGAAACGCAAGAAGACAACGAACGTGTTCCGCACCCCCGGCGCCCTCCTGCCCTCCCATGGCCTGCCGCCCTTCGGGGCGATGGGCGACGGCCTTTGTGGATCCGGAATGTTCACCACGTCGGACACGCGGTGGGGCGCCGTCGCTGGAATGACCACCGGTAATTTTTTTAAAGCTTAGATTATAGTGAAATTAATACAGCGTTCTTAGATTTGAACCTGGAAACAAGAAATTTGAGTTTAAAAAAAAATTATTTCAAGCAGATATTTCACTTTTATTAGTACACTAAATCATATAATATTCCACTTATAGCCCTAAAGCGTAAAGCTATGTGATAATTTACAAGTTTTGAGAATAACTTTGGTTTTCGTTAAGTTATATGAGTCTATAAGGAGCTACGGCGAAGAGCAATGGCGAAAACTGTGATTTATAACTTCATGAAGTTATTATTAAAAGCAGCATGACATCCCACAGTTATTTAACCGTTAGAGCCTTACGCGCAGTGTAACATAATTTTGTGCTTGAAATTCAAATTTTTCCTAACCCAAAATCGCTTATATGACCAATCAGCATCGCTAGTCACATCTTTACAACCCCCTTCCCTTAATGCAATACGAGGTGGTCCCAGAAATACCCGGCCTGACCTAGAGATGGCGATAGTTGTTTGAAAAGTATCATTGCATTAGAAAGTATGCAACCTATAAAGCATATGTATCAAGTTTGAAGACGTCACTTTGTTTAGTATTTGTTTGGCAGCCATCAATACTGAACGTTTTCAGTGAATTTGTGAAAATGGAGAAAATTGGTCATCGTTATGTGGTACAATACTTTTATTTCAAAGGCCTCAGCCCAACCAATATAAAAGCTGAACTGGATTCTACTCTGGGTGAGTCTGCTTCTTCGTTTACAACAGTAACATATTGGGTAGCAGAGTTTAAACGAGGCCGTATGAGCTGATCGACCAAATGGGGTTTCGACTCCAGAAATGGTGGAGAAAATTCACAAAGCGGTACTGAATGATCGTCGATTGAAAGTGCGCGAGCTAGCAGACATAGTAGGCATTTCAAAATGTGCGGTTCATGGCATATTATCTGAAAATTTGGACATGAGAAAGCTGTGTGCAAGATGGGTGCCACGATTGCTCACAATCGAGCAAATCAGTCTCGTGAAGATGTTTCAATTGAGTGTTTAGCGATGTTTCACAGCAACAAAGCAGAATTTTTGCGTCGTTTCATAACCATGGATGAAACATGGGTCCATCACTGCACACCCGAGACAAAAGAACAATCAAAACAATGGACTCAAAAGGGACAACCGGCTCCCAAGCAGGCGAAGACCGTTTCATCTGCAGGCAAGGTATTGGCGTCGGTTTTTTGGGATGCGCGGGGGATAATTTTCACTGTCTATCTTGGAAAAGGTAAAACTATCAACGGCGAGTATTATGCGAACTTATTGTAACGTTTGAGCGATGAAATCAAGCAAAAACGGTCGCATTTGGTTAAGAAGAAAGTGTTTTTCATCAAGACAATGCACCAGCTCACAAATCCGTTATTGCAAATTGCTTCCTCATGCACCCTATTCACCGGATTTAACCCCCTCGGATTATTTTCTGTTTCCAAACTTAAAAAAATGGCTCAGTGGTCAAAGATTTTCCAACGATGAAGAAATGATGTCGGCAGGTAATGGCTATTTTGAGGAGCAAGACAGTTATTATTATAAAAAGGGTATCGAACTTATTGAACATCGCTGGGAAAAGTGTATAGAGCTCAAAGGAGATTATGTTGAAAAATAAATACATTTTTTTACAAAATTTTTGTGTTTTCTTCGTTGGGTCGGGTACTTCTGAGACCACACTTCTCAAAAGAATCTCTAACATAAGGTTTACAAATTAATCGTGCGCACTTTTTGATTTTCAATTGTTCATCAAAATGAACAACAACGTCCATGTCAACTTTTGTTATTTTATGACTTTCTTACTGAAGATATAATATTGCCAATTTATTTCTTCTGATATGGATATTTTAAAATTATCTTAAATCACTTGGGTAATCTAGATGAAACTCTGTAGGCATCAAGCGGCTAAATCTGTGTTGGTTATGCCAAAGTGAATTATGCCACGGAGGGTACTGTCAAATTTCACTGAATATTTTGAATTTCAACTAAGCTTTAGGCTCGTTTTTTGAAGGTATGGTCCTGAGGTGGAAACACATTCTTGCTTGTCTATTCATAAGCAATTTCTGAGTGAGGCTATAAGGGGGGCGGTGGGCCTGCTAACCCCCCACCCCCCAGACACGAACCGTACGAAATGCTGATGTAATTTTTATATTTTATTTCGTATGACGATTTTCCTAGTGAGATACATGCTTATTTTTTATCAACTTTCCTCCAATATTTTTTTTTATTTTACGCTTCAAATACTGAATAATACACGGTTTTTCCCGTTACAAAAATTTCACGTGCTTTCTCCAAAAAAGCGTAATATATTACGTGAAACAATGTTTGATCAGAAAAAAGTTCATCCACCCCCATGATTTTTTATGAATGCTTGGTTAAGCAACGAAAATCAAAATTTGATTGCTGAGATAATTGAGTCGGATATAATATATACAGGCTGTCCAATAAGTACCACGACAAACTTAAGGAGAAGGTAGGCCTTGGTCTGACCTCCCAAATAACAAAAACTTACTTATTGGACAACAAAATATAACAAATATACATGTAGTCCCTTAATTTCTACCATCGATTCAATGAGTAATTTAAAGGAAATTAGAAATATGTGAATTGAAAGAAATGAGGTTGAAAAGAAGCGACGTAATACTAAGTCATATATTTCAAAGAACGAAATTTAAAAAATATTAAATATAGTTGAAAGTCAAAAAGCGCACAAAATTAAAAAGTTATCCTTTTAATATACCTACAGAATTTGAACGCATCTGAATAAAAAATTCAAAAATCTATTTAGTGTACCTAAGTTCCAAGGTCTTCATTTTTCTACGACTATCAGACATCCACTATTTGGAAATAAAATTTTTAGAACAAATATTCAGTTCCTGTAACTCAACGAGACTAAAAAGAGGAATGGAACGTTTTTTAAATATTGTTCATTAGTGACGAAATTACGAACAAAGACAAAACTGTTCGAACGATCCCGAACTCCGTTTGTATGTGCTGTATAACTTCCAATAGTTTTTTTGTCGCTGTAAAAATAACCGTTTGGAGGCGTAAAGTTTTGGAAAATTACCAACATTTTTTTTTCGCCACATTTTAAGCGTACTTTAAGGCTTAGTTAAAGAACTTTTGAGGCTTCTAGGTTCTGGAATTTGACAAGTCTCTTTTTTAAGTCACACAGGCAGCATTAGTTATATTGAAAGGGCATTTTGTACATCTGGAAAATCTATGCGAACACATGAGGTGTAATAAACCAATCTACGTGGCATTCTCGATGACGCATAATATGATGCCAGACGGAAATTACTGATACTACAAAAGAATTTTTGGTAAACGATATCCTTCTAAATTATTTTTCCTTAGAGAATCAACATTATCACGTTCATTTCAAAAATGCCTAGATGTTTTCTCTACCAGTATCTACATTTCCTATATCTCTTCATTATTTTATCTTATCTTTCTTTTTGACTTCGCATGGTTTCTGGGTGAACAGTCCGACAGACTGCCAAACTAACTGACATACTTTGACACGAGGGCAAAGATCGTACAGACCGACAAATGAAACGAAAAATAGTTCTGATTGTAAGTCTATTGTTCCAGGATTGGGCCAATTAAGCCAAGGATCGATGGGCGGGTTTGGCCAATCGCTAGGCCAACTCAACCAAGGATCCGGCCTTAGCTCAGCACTTCCTATCAGTTCGGCTAGTACGGTTTACCAGGCGCACTATGGACTTAACTCCTTAGGTAAGTTATAATCATATAGACCAAGTGTAACAAAATGTTCGTATGATGCCAGAATAATGGTGCGTTTATAAAGTCGCCTAACTTAATTCAAATTCAAATTCAAATTCAAAATATTTATTTCGTCATGAATAAACATCATAAACAAAAGAAATTCTACATTTAGAGCAATGACAGAAAAAGGACAGTCTCTCGATTATAAAACCGATTCATTGGACCCTTTAATACAAAGAGTCCATGCGAGAAAGCCCTGAACACCCTAAAAGTCGTTAAACAAAATAAAAAAAACAATAAAGAGGCAAATGAAGAGGCGGTGAAACATAAAAAGGCAAAAACGAAGAAAGAACCTAACCTAATGCTGTACACCTCAGGATAAGTTTAGCTGAATAAGTTTATGAACCTGACATAGATTGACAAAATCCCGCAGGGTTATTATGTAAAAACCTATATAATGACAAGAAATCAGTCAAATGTCAACTTGTGCACGTAGCCGCTAGTTGTACGTTATAGCTATGCAATCGTTCAAAGTAAAGTCTGAGCAAATCAAAAGTTCGCCAATTTTGGCCTAACAAACAACAAAATAGAGTAATCTTGAAATACTCTTTGGGGTCTTGTAGAGCAACGTTTTGACTTTAATTTAGACTTTGTTTTTAAGCGTTGGGTATATTCATTTTTAGGGGTTTTCGGACAGAGAAAAGTTACTGAAGGCCTTTTTTGTTCAGAATGATCCAATGAATGTTAAAAATATTGTCAGCGTAAAATACTTACTTTGCAATTTGTGAGTCGTGTGACGTTGCCAGATTGTAGCATGCAAATTTAAATGTATGATGCTGATAATGTAATAGCAGCCTTACACGATCCAAAGCATAATTTTTTTTTCAATTCATTAATTTATTTGATTCTGTAAAGCGGCTATAATTTATGTAAATTGTATCCCCCTATAGCCCCACGGTACCGATGGGTGGTTACGCCTTAGGCCTTAGTGGTGGTTCAAGTATAAAAAACATGAAACAAGGGGTAGCTGCTCTTTAATCCGGATCAAGTATGTTTAAACAATTCATTTCAAATAAATTACAAAAAAAATGAATTTTTGCCCGGACAACAATTTTCAGGTTTTTTATATCATTCTGAACAAAACACGTGTCCAGTAACTTTTCCCTAAAGTTGGCCGTTTTCGATTTATAAGCGATTTGATGTCTGAAAAATCCTAAAAATGGGTTTCTTGAATCTCGGTTAAGGGTGGATTTCACCAGGATTGTCAAATCAACGGTCCGTTATTCTCCACCTATAGGGTAACAGCCCGTCAAATACAGCGAATGAGCTTCAAGTTCCAATCAACAAATTTTAGCAAACAATAGCTATGAAATGTTGAAAACAAAATACTGTCAAAGTATGAGATGACAGCTTGTCATTGAAACATCACCAGCTTATTGAATATTAAGAAATTACATATAATTTAGTCAAAATTTAAAAAGTCTTCGATTTTTAAATAAAATTCATGTTTTTATTTAATATTGTCGATTGTTTATTCATGTTTATATTATTTTCTTCAATTGATATGCGATTTTACTGATTCAACATCACCTACCGCGTGTTCTTTTCTATAAACCTCTTGCAGATAGTCATTAAGCACCTACTTGATCACAGGCTCTACCAAAAATTTCATAGATATTGCCCGTTTTCAAACATTCATTCATTTACTTGCCGTTCATCAGTACCATTATAGCACCGTCGATTAATATTCCCACAAAACCATTCAGGATTTTTGATATCCATACAACCATAGTCAAATATTTTTTGGTTGTTCAGGCAAACTTAAAACCTGCAAAAAAATAGAGTTTGCAATAACTTTCTTGTTTCACTGAGTACACATTCTAGGTTATATTTATATAAGACATTATTTGAATAACATCTGATGAGCTGATTATTACATTTCAAAACTCCCCAACGGGTGACACATGTGTGGGATCCGTCAACCCTTGGTCCTAGTGGAGTAAGCTCCGCCAACTGTTTAAATATACTCAAATATGCTTTATAACACTATACGTGGAATTTTTCCCAACATCGTTGCACAACACTTGAAAAAATGCAAATGAAAATTTAAAATTATTTCCATGACGCCGCAAAATAACTCCGTCGGTACCTCGGGTTGTATATCTTGACAGTAGGGATGTTCGATACGATCCTATATTTAGAAATATCGATACATTTCACGAGTATCGTGATCTTTCGATTCGGACTGTGTCAGAGAGAGTGACTAACTTCAGTAGTACTTTTCTTCTTTGTTTCCTTTCGCTGGATATCGATAATTTTATTCCAATATTTTAGAATATCGATACTTCCTAAAACGATAAGAATCGATACATATCGATACTTTTCGTGGATCTAAACATCCCTAATCTTGACAGCTTGTCGTTCTTGTCAACTGGGCTGCAGGGTGCGGTGTTGCCTTTACTATCTTACATTTTGCTAAAATCTTATGACAAATTACAGCTTCAAATGAAATATTGACGAATATGAACGGATATGCATAGAATTTAGAATATAAATTCATATTGCAAATTTCATATTGTCTATGCATGGACTTGAACCGGATTTTTCGGTATTTTTACCGAAAAGCGAATATTTACCGATAACATCATTCTTTACGATTTTTCAAAATAATTTAAATATTTCTATACTTGCCGAAAAAGAGCTCAAACCAAAAATAAAGCTAAGAGTTAATTTTATGTAGTCTTCATAGTTTTATGCCCCATATCAATCATACATATGCATACACACTTAGGCAGTCGGGCACTTGAGAGGCGTCGATTTGGGTTGCCTATGATTACGGACGGACATCATCCCTTACTCCGCTTACCCTGAATTGATTTTTGTTCATACAAAAGGTACAGAAACCGAAACCTGTATGTTTTCAAAATAAATATATAATTAAAATGAGAGGTGAGTTCATGAGTTCAGGGGTAAAACAGAAAAATATTCACAATCCTATAAGCAAGAATCGAAAAAGGAGTTTCCAGAATGGTTGCAAAGTACTTTGAAAGAGCGACCAGATTGCACATTGTAGAAGTTGTAATACAGAACTATGTCCTCAAAAAACATGTGTGCGCGCCAAATACAATAATAGACGTTTTTCATGACTCAAAGGTCCTTGATCTACCACTGATCTTGGGACGGCATTTACCTTATACCAAATTCAACGACACTATTTACCGATTCCGTTTTCTTTTTTGCCGGTTCGGCAACACTGCAGATGTGCAGATCACTTTAAAAGCAATTGATATCCCAGACATGTAATAATAATAGAAATAATAAGAAAATATAACAATGTTTGGAGATATATTTTCATAAATAGGTATTTTTGATTCTAACTTATAATATCTAGGCGATGAATAATAGGTGGATGCGGATACTTTTACAAATGTTCTGGACCCAGAAATGCAAAATGTGTTATTTGTTTACATGTGTTGTGGATTTCTAGATCATAACTTGACAAAAATTGTTTTTGATGTAACAAAGGATGATGAACCAGTTGGAATACGTTTTATATCCTTTTTTTTGCAAAATAACAAAATTCGGTACATTTCTACAGGTACGTATTATGTACAACACACTGTACGTGATATACAGACAAAACTAGATTGCCATGCATGAACAGTCGTTAAAAAGAGTGAAAACCAAATATATGTTAATACCTAGAAAATCGACCTATTATTTCTCGCATTTTCATTGGTCCATTTAAATAACTGGCCGCCTTTTCTGAAATGATAAAAATTTGAAATTCTATGAAAGTTATCCTAATTCTAAAGCACAAAGACATAATATTGCATCTATAATGTACCCTTATTTATAAGGCAACCGTTTTTTCACCATTTTATTCAACATTTCAATAGAAATCACTGATATTCAGAGAGCTTTGACAGCTTCCGTCAAATTACATTTCGATAACGTCTTTTCCTATTGGTTCAACTGACAGTCAAATATTAATGTTGGTGAAATTGGCCCTAATTGTTATAATTTTTCAGGTCACCAAGGATCTGAATTTAAGCTAAAACCTTGCACTACAAGACCTCGGAGAGTATTTCAAAATTAGTTTATTTTGAAGTGATTGTTATTCTTGTCTGCCGAACTTTTGATTTCGTAAATTATGCATATGTAGGTACATATAAACGCTACCCAATGTCCCTCGTTTAATCTTTTAGAAAATAAGTTACGTCTGGCAGTCCTGGGATCTTACTGTATGATAAGCGATAAAAGGCTGATTGTATCAGATTGGGCTAAATAGTGTTTTGCTTTGCTCATCCACGAGAATTCGATATAGGCCATGATCTAATAAATTTTCAACGAAGTGCATCCATCACTACATCACACAAGTCCTGAGAATGTCTGTCAGCTTATCAATCGCACATCAGATATTAATGAGTGGTAATGCAACAAGCATGAAGGCAATCAAACCGTGTATGTGAACCAGTGTGTCCAGGTTAGAAGAGCAAACAAACACAAACTAAAATATTAAAATATGTAAATGTATTTGAATGCTTCACAAAATATCATACGAAATTTAATGTGAAGGTACGTAATCTGTTTGTCAAGAGCCATGTCGGAAATCAATAGTCATCAGCCATAAAGTGAGTAGGACTAATGCATATCAGATCTAGATAAATAAGATACGCTTCACACAAAAATTTCATTTGCGGATATCACACGAGACGTCGGTTGTTAAGCTGCGAAAGCTGTAAGTATCTTCAACTAGGATACAAGACTTCAATCTCTCCCAAATACACCATGATAATGATTTGATAAGGTTGAAAACTATCAGAATATACTTTCCAGAGGGAAAATATTGGTATGCCATAGAAATAACAGTTTTAGAAATTACCCCTTTGTTAGATGTTGCACAATAAGGAATGATCTTGGTCCATTTGAAAGAGTTCTGCAGTCTATGAGAAAAGATCGCAATTTTACATGCAATCTGAAGATATAATTATAGACAATATATATTTTTTGATAACTAAATGCCAGTAGATAAAGCGGGTTTTCAAAAAGGACCAAATAGTCTGGGAATGCTTCCAAAAGATGTTCCTTCAATGTATGTCCTATGTTCAATATGCACCGCTGTGATTAGTACTAATTTCTTCCAAATGAAACTCAACGATCAAGTGTCCAATTTATACTAACACAATGATGTAGTTAGCACGTTAACATCATTACAGCTAATCAGGTATCTAATACAGCTATTAATTAACGCATTTTAAACCTACCAATTAGCATGGTTAAATCTAATACGCTACCTACTGACTAATCAACACTTGGCGTCCGTCTGTAGAAATGAAAGGAGACTTTCTTAGAAAAGAGATCAGGACATTTGTTGTCTGGGAGAAGCAGTAAACCGACACTACAGTACCAGTCTGACTGGATACATAATCGTAAAATCGTCGTTCAAACAATGGTGATTGTTTGACGGATGCTTTACCTCAGCTTGGAACAGGTTCTGTTTGTCTTCAGATTTGTTGAATATTCATAGAAGCCGGTTACCAAGGTATCGTTTCAAAAACTGATCCTGTGACTTGTCGCTTCATCTCTATTTGAAAACCCCATATTTTTTTAGGTAATTGCTTTGGGCTATTTTTACTTCCCACGCCTAATTGCGAGGAAGTATTGTAATCGCGAAAATGAGAAATGTTTTCTGGATGTTATACAGGGTGGCCCATAAGTCATTTGAGCTGGAAAAAAAGGAATAAAACCAAACTAGTTACATTATGAAGAATTATTATATTTTGTTATCATCTTTATTGAATGGGAATTATGTTTTAAAAATCACATCGTCTAAATGCAATCCATTACGATCACGGCACTCATATAAACGACGTCTAAAATTGTCGATGACTGCGCGGCAAGTCAACACTGTAATGCTTGTCATTTCTCTTCGGATATTTTCTTTCAGGACATCAACTGATCGCGGAGTGGTGTCGTACACTTTACTCTTGAGGTAGCCCCATAAAAAGAAGTCCATTGGGGTCAAATCTGGACTACGTGGTGGCCAGGAAATGTCTCCTCTTCGAGAAATTACTTTGCTGGGAAAAAGTTGACAGACGACGGGCATAGAAGTGTTGGAGGTGTGGGCAGTTGCTCCGACCTGTTGAAACCAGGTCTGCGTATTATAGCCTGGAAAATTCTGCAACGCTGGTGTCAAAAACTCTTCTATCATTGCTGCATACCGCTCCGAAGTAACAATTAATGCGCGACCTCTGTCGTCCTCAAAAAAATAAGGGCCTACGATGCCATGCGCTGACATAGCAGCCCAAACTGTAACTTTAGGGCTGTGTAAGGGCTTCTGATGCTTACGCCTTGGATTTTCGGGGCTCCAATAACGGCAATTTTGTTTATTTACATGCCCGTTTAAATGGAAGTGAGCCTCGTCCGAGAACAACACATTATTGAACGAAGAAAATCGATTCAACATTTCATTCGCAAAGTTTAGTCTCTGAATAGCGTCATTATCTTTTAATTCCTGCACTAACTGAATTTTGTAAGCGTGCAGACGTAAATCTTTCCTTAAAATCCGCTGTAAAGATGTTCTGGGTACGTTTAGTGCACTGGAACGCTTACGAGTAGACTGGGTAGGATTTTGACGAACAGACTGTGCCACAATGTTGATGTTTTCTTCAATACGTGTTGTCCTTGGTCGACCCCACCGCTGTTTATCTAACTTCGAACCAGTCTCTTCGAACGTAGCAACCCAGTTCTTAATCGTTTGAGCTGTTGGACACTTTGTAAAATTGTGTAAATTGTGGTATTCTCGATATTTACGCCGCGCAATGGTTGCCGAATCATTATTTTGATAAAACGCGCGCACACAAAAAGCACGATCCGCTCCATTGAAACACTCCATGGCGACTGAATTCCCAGACACTGAAGATACTGCCCCCACCTCGCCCGCGCCGCTCACGCTCACCCGTTAAATTTTATTCAAATTTGAAATTTCAAAGGACTTATGGACCACCCTGTATTTCATGTATGTGTATCACGAAAAACCATGTCGCTCATTCCCATCGGTCTGTCTATAAGTCTGTCTGTCGGTCGGACTGTCTGTTTTCTAATCCTTGACCAATAAGTAACCTAGAGAGCACTGCTCGAATTTGGATGAAATTATTACATAAGGTCACTACTATGCTAATAACGAAAAAGCTTTGTAGTTTTTGGAAATCGGTCCAATGGCTGCGGAGAAAAATACCAAAAACAAAAAAGATCGCATATGGATGGTTATGCGTACATGGTCTGCATGTATATAAATGCAGTGATATTTGATGTGTGAGAAAATCATTACTGAATATACTGCCAATAAAGTATATCTATTAGCTGTGCCCGACCAATCAGTTTTATATTCTTAGGTGCATTCGATTTTATAAGACAAATATTTTCATTGTATAGCGTGAACATGATGTGCGAAATTAATATCTCATTCACGATAACGTAACACTATACATCACTATAATCCTTTGTATAAGATTTCAAATCAACTATATCGACTTTCTTGTAGCCTGGTATCAATCCAACAAACTCAAATTAATGCAATATCAAGCTGATTTTGTCTGCAAACTTATTCGTTTCAGTTTGAGAGGGGAGTAAGGTGATAACATTTATTGCTCGTTTTCATTCTGCTAGCATTAAAATGAGAATGTCGAGCTATACCTAGCACTGGTTTTTTTAAACTTGTTTTCAAATATTAATGAGGTTAGCAGGGTACAATTTCAAATGACCTTATTATTTACCTAGGTATTTTGACTCGGAGTGTGTGAGCTCAGACATTCGTTTTTTAATTTCATCTCGCCACCTCGAAAATTTTCTTGCCGACGCATGAGTATTCCTAACCTATGTTTGTCACTGTCAGTGTGTCAACCCACTTGGCATGGGCGTACCATTTTGAGTTTGCCTTTTATTGACCTTCGCAATATGATAATATAAAACACCAGTACCTAAAAATACGAATTACGGACAATATCAATAGTTTTTGCCAAAATGATCCGAGTTTTTTGAGAAGATCATTGAAAGAAGATTGGTTTGCCCAGTATGCAGTCTGCCTATGGACCTTCAGCTCCTCACACACAGCTCAGTTATTAGATTTTCTTACTTATGTCGTATGGCATTGATGACATAAAAACGGTGAAAAGTTGGGCATTGCGGTCGATAATCGTAATTTCTAAAATTAGTAGGGAAATAAATTAGTTAATACCAATCTGTTTCTTCTTATTAAAAGATAGTAATCTTGACACTTTATTTTTCAGCGAACCTAACGAAAAATTCCAAGAATCACTTCCCTTATAGAGTCAGTAATGACTCTTATTTTTACAAAAGTTCCGTACCTTGTATAATAAGCAAAGACCTTGAATCGTAGATCTAAGTAGAGAAGTGACGTCACAAAAAGCAATTTCGCATATTCCAAACCGCTACTCTTTCGTTACATAGTCGCACATATTCCATTATCTAAATAAACAAAGCTATTCCCAAAATCCATACACATAAAATATGAAGCCACTCCTTTGTGTCTGAAATCGACAAATAATCAATCACAAGTAAATAGAGACTACCAGTCACCAGTGTTATATGTATGTTCACTGGCAGCCCAGAAAAATCATAGCAAACAAACATTAGCGCTAACTTGAGTGTTTGCTATAGCAATTAGAGCAGTCGAAGAGACGTATTTCGGTAGCTGGTAACGAGACTTCTCCTAATAATTGCTAATTGCCACACATGCATGCTGATGTGCTTTTGTTGAACTTTGACGTAGGAGGCTTTGAAATGTGCATTCATACGGTATACATACTTTCTATTGTTAATGGTGATAATGAGAAATTTTAATGGTTTCCTATTTTTCCAGAAAAATGTTGGTCATGATGAGTGACGTTATTTCCACGCTTCCACGCACTTTTTAATTTTAAAACGATAAATCAAACAAAACGACTATCTTTATTTAACAATTAACGAAAAGTAACAAAACTTGTCTTCCAAAGTTAAAACGTGGAAAAAGGATGGCGCATCCCTTGTGCCAAATGGCTCCCGGTTGAATTGGCTGAAGTTTTAATACACAGGGTGGCGCATCGAAAACGAAACAGACGCATTTACTGGCAGCTCAGTTTTTTTTTTGGAAAAACGCTCAGACCCGTCGATGTTGTTTTCGAGGGGAACACAAGTTTGGCAAAAAATCACGTTAACACGTGCAGCCACCTGGGCGGGGTGACAACAACCCTAAAATCTTAAATGGAAAGGGGGGTCGAGTGATACCTTATTTTAAAGGTCTTTCAATTCCCTTTATAATGATGTAAAATACATGAGCTTTAGTTCAGTAGTTTTGAAGATTTATTGATTTAAAGCTTAAAGTAGACTTTAATAGGTACATCAGATTAGTTTGTACTACTTTCAGAAGAAATTTAACTAAAAGAATTTACTTAATATGTAAATGCTTTTCTTCACTACGCCCATGGTTTGTTTATCATTTTGTTGTTGAAAATAGCTATTGGAGATTTTTTGTGTGGATAAAAGTTATTTCTTGAAGAAAGATAAGGAAATATCTCGTACTTATTTTAAACAGGAATTTAGTACATAGTTTGCGATTGATTTGACCAAACTTTGTTGCTAAAATAACTTGTAACGCTTTATTACATAAATTAACCATGGTATATTCCACAGCAGAAAGAGTTGAAATTATCAAAATATTTTTCGGAAATAATCAGTGCGCTAATAGAACAGCAGAAATATTTAATGAGCAACATGAGAACAGTAACGTGCATGGAAAATATGTTCTAGAACTTGTAGCTAAATTTCGGGATACTGGGTCAGTCGCCAATAAAAAACGCAACATTGAAAATCCCATAAGGAACGAAGCAATAGAAGAGGGGGTTTTAGGACAAGTTTATGTAGATCCTACGTTAAGTACCCGCAAATTGGAGACTGTGTGTGGTGTTAGTCAACGTACTGTCCAACGAATTCTAAAGGCCCATAGTTTTCATCCGTATAAAATTCACCTGGTACAAGAACTTAATGAAGACGATTCTGATCGGCGATTACAATTTTGTGAAGATATGAGTGAACGAATTATAAACGATGAACATTTTCTATTCAACACTTGCTTTTCCGACGAATGTTCCTTTTTCTTAAATGGCGTAGTAAATCGTCATAACTGCCGATATTGGTCCGATTCTAATCCCAGAATTTATCATGAGGTTCATACACAGCAGCCACAAAAAATAAATGTTTGGGCTGGTATTTTTGGCGATCATTTAGTTGGTCCTTTTTTCTTACCTAGAAATTTGACCAGTGAAATGTATTTGGAATTACTGGAAGACGCCATAGATTCTGCATTAACAGCCATAATTGAAAATCAGAATGATCGGCGGTACATTGCGAATAGGTTGATATTCCAACAGGATGGTGCCCCACCACATTACCATTACATGTTCGACAATATTTAGATCAGACGTTTCCAGATCGATGGATTGGTAGAAGAGGTGCAATTGAATGGCCCCCAAGATCGCCAGATTGATCACCTTTGGATTTCTTTATGTGGGGTCATTTAAAAAGCAAATTCTATGCTACTAAGCCAACATCATTAAAAGACCTGCGACAAAGAATTGTGAATGAGTGCCTTCAAATTACTCCTCAAATGTTGCAAAATGTGCGGCAACGTTTTGAGCAAAATCTTTATTATTGCCTGGAGAGTCATGGTGGCCATTTTCAACATTTACTTGCCTAACAGGTCAGTTCATTCTTCACTTTTAAATTACTTTGCTGCCAAATGTATTGATCTCCACTAATGATGATGTATTAGTTTTATTTAAGCTTTAAATCAATAAATCTTCAAAACTACTGAACTGAAGTACATTAATTTTATATCATTATAAAGGGAATTGAAAGACCTTTAAAATAAGGTATCACTCGACCCCCCTTTCCATTTAAGATTTTGGGGGTGGTGTCACGTGCTAACGTGATTTTTTGCCAAACTTGTGTCTCCCTCGAAAACAAAATCGACGGGTCTCAGCGTTTTTCAAAAAAAATACTGAGCTGCCAGTAAATGCGTCTGTTTCGTTTTCGATGCGCCACCCTGTATTGTTCTCTCCATAACATTCTGGTCGAAAGTCTCCATTGCACTATGGTCTCAGTAGGAACGAGTTTCGAGTCACGGAGTGTTCAATCTTAATAAATTTGAAAATAATATGAGCATACGAGAGACACCAACATGATTTTATGATGATGCGGCTAAAAGCAAGGCTACATTCAGTAGATGGATGAAAGCAGCATTAAAGTAGCTATCTATTACTTTTCTAATGAACATGCAATGAGACTATAGGATGACGCGGGTGTTCTTGGTGAAATCATTTTTTTGAGTTTGATATGATACGCTTTACAATAATGGTACATACAATCAGAATGATGGGGTGGTGGTATATCTAAGAAATGATATCAACTACAGATGTGATTTTATTAAATTTAATGATGGTATCACAGCGTTGGATTTGATATTGAGAATTAATAACAAAGGTGTAAAAGTCACATCTTCCTATCGACCACCATCATCAAACCCTTATACATTTGTAGAAAATATTGAAAATTTTTTGTCAGATAATAAAAATGCCATACAGTCACACCACATCATAACAGGAGACATGAATATTAATATACTGCAAGATACCAAATTAGTAAACAAATACCTAACTGTAATGCAGAGCAACGGATTCATATTACATATAAATTTACCAATAAGGGTAGTCGATAGTTCTAGTTCTGGCATTGATCAGTGTTTCATCAAAAATTTTTCAAATTTTCTTCGGTACATACCATTAATTGTTGAAAACCACATTACCGACCATTTTCCCACTGTAATACTTATATCAACACCAGAAAAAAATAATAGTAGATCCACCTTTAATAATGAAAGAGTGAAATATAGGTGTTTTGTCAATAATAAAAAACTACTTGCGAATATCAAATTAGAATCGTGGACAGCAGTGTACTGTGCAACAAACACACTCACTGAACGCATAGAGCATTTAATTGAATGTCGTAATAACCGAGTTAAAATTAAACATTTTGACAGAAGCAGGAAATCCTTTTAAAAAATTACCTTTCAGGTCGTTCACAGACTGTCAAAATCTCTAACACTTACAGTAAAAAAATGTACATCAAGGAACGGTACTAGGCCCACTATTATTTAGTCTCTACTTAAATGACTTATTCAAAATTAACAGTACTGGAATGATTATATGATTTGCTGACGACACCCTCATATTATATAAAGCCGATGACTGGAGCACACTGAAGCAAATCGCTGAAAATGATTTTATAAGGATCATTGACTGGTTTGATACTAAAATAACAGTTAACTTCAAAAAAACAAAATTTATTGCAGTTACATCCTATTCAAAAATTTTACATACTTTCAAACAAATTTCCGTTAATTATCATGGACAAAAAACAAAAATCGATAGTGTTAACACTTTGAAATATCTTGGAATATTTATGGACTCACACTTAAGGTGGGATAATCATATTAAATATGTTATCAAAAAAATTAGAAATGTTTCCTTCAAAATGCTTGCTAACATTCTAATGCAAAGTTCTCCGTACCATGCCTTAGTTAAAACCCATATAATATACGGTATCACAGCCTGGGGTGCCGCCCGCAAGACATACATTTCTGACCTGAATATAGCACAAAAAAATGTTTTGAAAGCCATTTTCTATAAGCCAAGATTATATCCGACGAACAACTTATATCAGGAAACAGGGATACTTGATACAAGACAGCTTTATTTCTTACATGCCACCACCTGATACCATAAGTATTGTAATGAAAAAAAATCCTATAAACACGAGCATAACACACGATTTCGAATAGGCTCATCTAATATCCAAAGACCACACAAAACATTTTTCAAAAAATCATTTAAATTCTTAGCAGCTAAATTATATAATGTAGCACCAAACGAAATTAAAATACTTAATTTTGGAAAAAAATGTAGACGAAAATTGAAAGACTGGGTTTGTACTGTGCAGCGAATGACTATACATAATTATATAGAAAACTAAAACTACAAAATTCCAATTATATTAATACTTTTTAGAATTATCAATAATAGTTGTTATACACATATGATTGTTTGTTGGTTATTAAGATATAATCTACACACAGGAGATGCCTTCTGCGGTTCTTTTTCATATTTGTTTGCCCATTTTTTGTATTTTTGCGGATAAATATTATTATTATTATATCACTTCCTTTTTTTTCAAAAACTTATAGAGAATAACGTACTATAATTTCAGTCAATTTGACCGGGAACTATGTATTTTCCATGAATATTTCGATGACTTGTGCTCTCTGAGAGCTTCCTGTCCAATAGAGAATTTTGATCAAAATGGTATGGACGATATCAAATCAAAATATTAGCCAATTTGAGCCAACATTATTTTCCAAAATAATCAATAGATGTCTTGAAATCGGTAGACATTTTTGGTGTCTAAAATCCTGTTTGAATCTTTTGGCTGGAAGGATTTTAATGAGTCTTTTCTTTTTATGTTACTTGGATCTTATATGACATGTACATCACGAAAAGCTACGTCACTCATTTCCGTCGCTCTGTCTGTCTGTCGGTCGCTCTGTTCCCTAATTCTATAACCGTCTATAACTAACGTACCGCTCGGATTTTGATGAAATTATCGCACAAAGTTACTACTATGCAACGGTTAAAAAAGCTTTGTAGTTCTTAAAAATCGGTGTAGTGGTGGCGGAACTAGGGGCAAAACAGGAAAAAAATCCGTTTTTCGGCCATAACTTTTTTGTTATTACTCGGATCTTTTTACGTGTGGTCTCATTTTGTAGGTCTCATAAATACCTAAAAATCTTATCTGCAGAGTTTTTTTCGTTCCTGTCAACACTTTCAATTGAATCCCAAAAAACGCCTTTTCTCATTCTTTGTTGTCGAATAAAACGTTTCCCACAAAAATTGGTATACCCATTTTATGCGTCCATGTTTTGAATACCCCCCTTGAACAACTTGCAGCAATAAAACCAGACTATACAATTATTTCGCAAACCAGAGGTATTTTCGTCTGATACGATTAGACTGACGTTTCAGAGGTTGCTGATCATTTTCAGAATTTTTTTGTTGTAAACAACGGGAAAATTAAATGATAAAAGTCGGATGTATAATGTGCTCATAATTCGAAATAGCTGCAATCGCTGGCGTTGCGTGCATGGCGTGATGCTGCATCATCGTGAATGTCACTGCCGACTGTGTCAAGGGTACCAAACTAAAACTGGTCTGCGGTGGTGTCGTCACTGACACACCGCTACAGAAAAAAATATTTATATATTTTAGCAGTATTTGCATAGTATACGCACGTACCACTTTAGCAGTCTTCTGTAAGCGATAACTTGACTGTCTTTATGTTTGTACATATACAGGGTGACTTTGAAGTTGAGTCATTAATTTTCAGATAATGATTGTAGAAGGAAGATAAACCAAAATATGTGTGTAAAAATAAAAAAAAAATTAAAAAATTTTTTTACCTTGTTTTATAAAGTATCCTCCCGACAAGTATTTCAGTGCGGACCTGTATTTGATCGTGAGGTCCCCTGTGAGGTCTTAAGTCACCTGATTTACGAGCCCGTTGTACTACATTAACAAAGGCACGGGGGGTTGGTTGCACTCGATTGGGAAACCGATCCGCATAAACATGTGCCATTTTTTATTTCGTTTGAGCCACGCAACAGATACCACTATTCACTAACACTGACTGTATACAAATGAATGAAATACTTGTAAAAACATCGTTCCAAATTCTTTCGCTTTTTTGTTTCCGATGCGATG
Organism: Acanthoscelides obtectus; assembly: GCA_963669975.1. Lineage (NCBI taxonomy): Eukaryota > Metazoa > Arthropoda > Insecta > Coleoptera > Chrysomelidae > Acanthoscelides > Acanthoscelides obtectus. Next base: position 39,486,629 of record CAVLJG010000010.1, on the reverse strand, counting down.
AACCGATACGGCGGATTATATCCGTTGTCGCCAAACACGACCACATAATATTATTATTGAGACAGGGCGGTACTCAAACTTCCAAAGGGCTATAACTTTGTTACTTTAATTTTACCAGGAAAATGGTAAAGGAAAAAACATTTCTTTTGATCAGATCTACTCACTGTTAAAATAAATGACTCAACTTCGAAGTCACCCTGTATATTTTTCCGAATTTTATAATCCTTAAATCTACCACCCATTTCGCCTAACGTTTAATATGTGTTACTCCGTCTATGATGGTTCTCTCAATATTTCGTCAAGTAGATTGACTCAGTACTTATGACGCAGTGATGTACAACAGACACGGACTGACAAACTGGTACAGATGAGGCGGCGTCCTTCTATTATTAAGAAGCTGCTGATGAGAGTGATATTATGCACCTGTTAGGCATAATAAGTGTCAAAAATTTCCCTACATCTGCCTTGGAAACAGAAATATGATAGATTTGTTTTATATAGTTTGATATGCAAAGGTCGAAAATCCTTGGTGCTTTAGTGAACTTACCTAATCACGATTCTATTTTGCCGTTTGAAACGATTTGATACATCCCTTTCTTTTAAACCGCCAACAAAGGCGTAGAAAGTATACTTGACGTCATTTTTTTCTATCGCATAGACGGAAAAGCATGTCATCCTTGAAAAATGGATGTAAATAATCTGTTGTCTATGTGTAAAATAATAATCATAATAATAATAGCTTTATTGTCCAACAGTTTCCCATTTATAGGACAATTTATAAACATAATACAAAAGCAAAAAAAGCGAAAAAAGCGAAAAGAAAACAACAAATGCAACACAGGTATAAATTTGGTCCGGTTATTGGTCCGAATAAGCCTTAGCTGCCTGTAACAGGTAACTAACATTTGTCGTAAATATATCACAGTAGCATCCAATTCTGTTTAAGCCAGAGCACATTACATATAACGGTGACGTGAGAAGAATGTTTGTCCTAGCTCTAGGAAGCCCGAATATTTTATGATTGCGAGATGCAAACGTTGGAGTACGAAACTTGATCTGTTCCAGGATCATGGGGCAATCAATTAAATTGTTGATTATTTTGTAGCCAAATATTATTGAGGCACAGTACCTACGTTTTTTCAAAGTCAACATGTCTAAGCGACTACATAGTTCCTCATTACTTTTTTTATATACTCCAACTACCACGAAGGCCTAAGGCCTAAACACCCATTGGGTACCGTGGGGCTATAGGGGGATACAGGGGAAAGGGGGGGACGCCACACGGACTCTGGCGAGGGAACACGTGTGCATGCAACATGCACACATTCTGGCTCCGCCTACGAGATCCCCCGGGTGGTACCTCCGCGTTCGACAGTCAGAGACCGTCTACCACCTACGGACAATCACAACATCCATAGCCAAGAGAAAAATTTCTCCTGGGACGGGACTCGAACCCGCACAGCGCACGGCGATCAGGAGACCGAAGAGTCTACTACTGCGGCCACCGCTGCTGCCTGTACCTCTCTCTGGATATGTCCCATCAATCCTAAACAGAATAAACTTCATAAACTTCCGTTGTACTCTTTCAATAGCTGTGCTATAGCATTCATAGTAAGGGCTCCAAATAATACTACAATATTCGACTTTGGATCTAACATAAGCATAATATAATAGCTTAATAGACTTTATGTTATGAAAATTCCTGCAATTCCTTACTATGAAACCATAAACCGCTAATGCTTCTGATGCTTTTTTATTTATATGCTGACTAAAAGTTAACTTTTGATCATAGATTATACCTAAATCACGTACATCAGAGCATCTTTCTAGCACAGACCCATCAATAGAGTTCGGATATTCGCAAACATTAATTTTCCTGGTATAGCTGACTATTTTACACTTCCTCACATTAAGCTCCAACTTGTTTTCTACACACCAAGACAACACAAAATTTAATTGGTATTGTAGCTTGATACAATCATCAGGAGTATTTATCTGCGAATAAATTTTTAGGTCGTTAGCAAAGCATAGGAGTTCACATTCAACTGAGTCACAGAGGTCATTAATAAATATCAAAAACAGTAATGGTCCCAGGTTGGACCCCTGAGGAACTCCAAAAGGTGCCAAGTAGGTCTCAGATTGGAAGCCATTATAGCTAACAAATTGTCTACGATCGGATAAGTAAGATTTCATCAACTCCCTAGCATCATCTGTGAAACCAAGTGCACCTAACTTATTTAATAAAGTTTTGTGGTTAATTTTATGGAAAGCCTTCGAAAAGTCGGTATAAATAACGTCCGAGAGGTACTGCGTTATTATAAATAGATTTGTGGTTGTTGAGCGATTAGCGACAAATCCGTGTTGATGCAATGACAGCTGGCGCTGGACGGCAGTGTAAATGCGACTGTACAAGACTATTTCAAAGACATTCGAGAACATGCATAATATAGAGATTGCCCTGTAGTTCTCAATATTTGACTTATCCCCACACTTAAACACTGGACAGACCTTAGCGATCTTCCAAATATCTGGAAATCTTTTTGTTATAAGACAAATATTAAAAATCCTAGTTAGAACACCAACAAACACTTCCACACAATCTTTGACTATAAAGGACGGGATGCCATCTAGACCAGATGTCATCTTATTCTTTAGTGATTTAATGGCCTTCCTGACTTCATTTTCCTCAATTGGATGAAAATGGACAAATAAATTACTATGATTTAGTGAGGCATTATTATGGAGCTTGTGAGTGACTTAGACGCTGCTGAAAAACTCACTGAATGCGTTTACTATATCCTGAGAATTATTTTGAAATTTCATTATCCCTGGGATTCGTGATGTGTTGTTTTTGGAGTGAACGTATGACCAAAAAGCATTGGGGTTAATTGTTAAAGAATTCTGGATATTTTCAATATATTGATCATACGCTGATTTAATCTGGTTTTTAATCAAGCGGCGCAAACGTTTGAATTCTTGTAGATCATCAAAAGCAGACCTGTTGATTTTTTTCCTAAATTTAGCTTTAAGTTTAATGTTCTTAATAATAGCTGAGTGAAACCAAGGCGGGTATCGGTGACTGTAATTCTTCTAAAATACCCCATTATGTCTATAATAATAACAGTTGATGATAACACATGATCTGCTAGTACAGCTGTTTCATGATCACTAAAAGCCATGGTTATCGGAGAGAGCTCTACATGCACACGTATGTGCATTACAATATCAAACAAAGCGCCTAGCGACCATCGGAAAGCAAATAAATCGAGTCAAAGTTTGCTTTTGACACCTTCCCTCGAATGTAACAAGTCTGTGTGGCATTCCGGTACACACGGAGAGGTCCTTGACCAATTTTATGTGTTCTTCGACATCGAGGTAGAATACAGTTGCTTTAAAGAAATGGCGTCATGTAGGTTGACCCTGCACCTCCCATGCAACGCTGTTATCAGTTACTTCACAAAGGAAATTGGTTATGGACACGTATAACAAAAAATTAAATGGATCAAGTCAGCGAAACAAGCTCATTCTAAAAGTCTCCACCCATTTGATAACGCTAGTATCGATCATTCGACAATGATGCTAAAACACACCAGTCAATCATGCCATAAAGCGCCAGCCATGAAAGTAGGTGTATAACTCGGGATCGATATCTGCAGATATTTCTCCAAGTTTGAAGGGCAAATGTACGGGGAAATCTGTGATGTGTGATATTTACTAATAGGTCTAGAATTACCTGATTTGGAAGCGTATGAATATCCTGCTACCAACGCCCAAAAAAGTATTTATTTATTCAATAAATTTACGAGTGAACCCATTTTTACAGAGTAAAATTACGTAGAATATACACGGAAATAACATTTAAAACATACAAGCTCACAGGACCATTTGAAAGGTACTTTTTAAAGTCTAAGAGTGTACAGGTGAAGATATCAGTATTAGTCTGAACCAAGTTTATAAGACGAAGTGCTCTATCGAGTGGAGAGTGCTGACCATAATTTGCCGGATGGAACTTAATCGGAGACAGGTTACTATTACGGAATGTTCTACAGGCTACATTGAAATTTATCCGTGCGAACAAAGTTTCGCAATCGGTGAGCCCTAATAAAATCTTGATAGCGAAACAACCGTCAAAGATCAATCGCTTATGCTCCAGCTATATGAGATTCAGTAATATTTAAATTCATCTTTATTTTTTTTTATACTTGAACCACTGCGAAGGCCTAATGCCTAAGGCCTAAGCACCAATGGTACCGTGAGGCTACATGGGGATACGGGGAAAGAGGGACGCCACACGGACTCTCTAGCGAGGGAACACGTGTGCATGCAACATGCAGACATTCTGGCACCGCCCCAGAGATACCCCGGGTGGTACCTCCGCGTTAGACAATTAGAGACCGCCCTCCACCTACAGACAATCCCAACATCCATAGCCAATAGAAAAACTCGCAACAAGAAGCAAAAATTTATACCGGACACGCTCCAAATCAACTTTGTAAGACTGATACTAAGGGAACCATACTTCTGTGGCATATTCTAGATTTGATCTTACCAAGGAGCAGGAAGGTATTGATTGAAAGGCACTTGAAATTTCTCCAAACAAAGCCCAGCATCTGCAAGCCCTTTATAGTAACCGTAAGAATATGGTTTATAAAGTTAAACCTTTCATCAAAAAGCACTTCAAAATCCCTAGCGGTAGCCTTACAAGAGAGAGTATTATTGTTTGTATTATAGCCAGCCAAAATTCTACTCCCGCGTTTGTAGAAGCATATTGAAATGCATTCATTAATATATAATACAAATCTTCCGCCACTAGACAGATTTTCAAAAACTATAAAGCTTTTACGACTTTGGCACAATAGTCAGTTTGAGTGGAAAATTCATCAAAATCCAAGCGGTGCTTTCCAAGTTACAGAGAGGCCAAGCATTAGCGGACGGTCAGACCGACAGCACGACAGACCGACAGAAATGAGTGACATGGTTTTTCGTGATGCACTTGTCGTATAACATCCAAAAGACCTAATATCTTATTTCCAAAATTTTTCGCAATTACAGTATTTCCTCGAAGGTGGCATGGGAAGTAATAGATATACAGATACAGTTGTACGTGGTGACAATGATTTTCTCAATAACGGATAACGGCAGCTGCGATTTATTTACTTACCAATTTAGTCAGCCGATTAATAAAAATCACCTGCAAATAGATGCATTCCACTTCGGTCGCTACCGGTATCACTAATATCATTGCAATAAAATAAATTTCGTACTTCAAACGATGCTTTCTTTATTTTTTTTCATATACTCTGTGGAATGAATGTTACATATGAGTGCATATCATACCTCCTCCACTCACTATCCACACCATGAGATTCATCCAAATATCTATTATATTTTCTACATCTATATCATTTTATAAAGCCGATGCCTTGGCTGCGTATTACTTGATAAAAAAAGTTCTTGAGTCTCTAACTATAGGGCGATAATCATGTTCAACAGAAGCGGGCAGATATGAAAACTCCGAACTCATTATGATACTCGTATTTCAAAATATGGTGGAAGTGACAATCGATACTTATTTCGCGCACTTTCACCATATTTTCAACAACGCTACTGGTTGTCCCTGAAAGTGGACGCGTTTGTATCTTTGACGACCGTTATTTTAATATATACTGCTATAAATACAATTTTTCCGTCAGTACGATACTGCTTGTACAAATACAAAGACATAACCTAATCACCTATGTACCGAAGATATTATTTCAACTAACATAATTAGTTTTTTGTTGTAAAAATTTATCTGAATTGTATACGCTCTAGAAACAAATCAATTTTCCATGATAGCTAGGTTTGGTTATACATGCAGTTATTTTCTAGATGATCAAAAATCCAGTTACTATCCGTTATCATTATAACAGTTCGAATAGAGGCAAAATAAATGGTCATTCTATTTATTTCCAGGGGACAGCATGATGTCGTACTGCCAAACAACCCCTGTATCATCTGCAGGGGGAGGAGGGGGCGGCAACCCTCCCTCAAACGGCCCTGCATCACCACCCCCTCCCTCCCTGCCACAATGCTCTTCAGCGGGGGGTACACCACCAGTAGCGTCCGCGTCATCCCCAGGTATTTACATTAACATTAACACAAATACGTATAATACAGCTTATATTAGTCTGAAAATACACTCTGATGAGAGAATCCTTTAGAAGATATTCATGACTGCATTTCGCATTATACAAAGCGGCTCATAGGAACTTGCTTCTGTTAAATTACTTTTGATTAACAATGCCAGGTCGAGCAGTTGGTGAGGCAACAGCGCATGTCTTGTGACCAAACATTTTACAAGAGCTGCCATCCCAGCGTGTGTAGTTACAAGGATCTGTTTTTGGTAGGTCGGTGTGAAATTTTTCGGTAGATTTCGCTAGAGACGGGGGTAGACATTAAACCAAAAAGTAAAAACTTGCTTGTGATTGAAAATTGTTTGAGGTCCAGTCGGTTTTGAAAATTGAAAAGCGGAAGGGAGGGGTATCACCAAGTGCTGAAATGCTGATGTCAAAAAAATTGAGAGACACAGAATTGCACCAAAGCTGTGTAATCCAAAAATCCATCGAATCCTGAAATGCTGCTATTTAAACACTTCTTCTATTTTTTAGTACAACGTTTTTTACAAGACAACTAACACCATTTCTACTTTTCGTTTGATTTTTGCAAATAGCACGTTCTTATGGGCCACCCAGTGATTTAATAATACTGATTTATATCGATATGATACTGAATAACATGAGTGCGAAATTGCGATAAATAACAAGGCTGAGACCTGTCATTAAGAATGAGGCTGTGCTAAAGAAAACGATTTTTCCAGGTGGAGGAGTCCAAGAAGAGGAGGACGTATGGCGTGGGCATAGTATCGCAGCTCTACGTAGACGTGCTTCAGAGCTGAATGCTGCGATACCTGCTTATCTACAAGTACCATACGATACTCATACCAATGCATCTGTATACTAAAGTAACAAAAAGCTGTATTGTGACTATTCCAGAAGTAAAACTGTTTAACTTTAAAGAATACTGGGAGTGACTTCTAAATATGCTATGGGGCGCTTTTTGATCAGTGATATTTCCAGAAACCGAAAGATGTTGTTAAAAGCTAAAAATATACAAAGAACAACATGCGGGGATTATTCATTAAAATATGGGTGAGTCCTAGCGTACAGCAAATATGATTTTATGTCTAAGCAATATTTTTTCTTGAAATTTATTTAAGATATTATTCCGTTCTGTGAACGAAAATATGTAATAAGATTTGTGGTTTTCTAACCGGTGATTCATTTGGAGGCCTCTTTTCAGAAGAAAAAACATAACAATAGTTCATTGAACGCGATTATAATTATTATCCAAGGCAAGAAGCATTTAAGGCAATCACCTTTTTAAAATTATTTATTTTTGAATGACGGCTGTTAGTGCATTCACCTGGTCCGTTCTGTAGTTCCGATTTTCGATAATGCGCCTAAGCATTTTAGGTGGTATTTAAGGAGAGCTATTGGACCCGTTTTGTTGCTTGCTGAAAATCAAGCACATTATTAACATTAGTTTTAACAAGACGACACGGTACTTGCAGCTCAGCCTACGATATAATCCCTTTACTGCCGCAATAATTTGATGAACAGCTAATTTCTCATGTCGGACCAAATAATTGACCTCTTGGATAATGTGATGTCACACCCTTAGACGTTTTCATTGGGGCCTGTATGTCTACATGAATAAGAAACAATGAGAAATAATAAATCAGAATTATTCGCTGAATACGGAACGAACACATCATAGAACTTGGAATCCAAAAATGGACACGTTGCCTGAACCGACGACCAACATTTAAAAATAAGATTTTCAAAAATGAATTTCGTTGATGCTTCTTTTTTTCAATAATAAATATAACTCGTCGGAGTTGGTATTTGTAATTTTGTGTGCTTTTAAAAAAGTACTCATTGCTAGTAACGTCACAATAGAAATTATCATAATACATCATCATTCTTATGTAAATTATTGAAATCTATATTAACTAAACGTCATACTTTTGGCTTTTCACTTGATTCTATAAGCAACATTGATTTCGACTTCAACCAGTGGTTATGTAAATGTGAAAACTTGACTTCCAAGACATAATTCAGTCAAGGTAAATAAAATTGGGAAATACCGTAATATGTATTTAGTACATTTTATCAGCCTGCTCAATACATTGCGAAACTTGTTTAATTTTTTGTGACAAAACGGTAACTCTTGGTTGTGGTATTTTTTCATAGTATACCGTTCCAGCACTCGTATTAACAAAAGTTGGAGCAACTTTTATATTGAGCATATCCAAAAGATAGAACAGTATCACCATCTTTTTCAATAGTTCAGGGTCGCACACTGGACAAGAAGTGCAGTGGGTCCAATGGTGCTTACATTGTGTAATATTCAATGTTCAGCTAAAACAAAAACTGCTCTGCCTTTTTGCATTACCATATGTCTAATATATGTTATTCTGGATTATTTGACGAAGAAACTATAACTGCTACATAATTTTACTGCTGACGAAATTGGTTTCTTTTTTAATAACAATTTGGCTTACTATGTTAGGATTTCCAGGGGAAGATTAAAACTCAGGCGAGTTTTATTCTTTCCCTGAGGATCGGAATGTTTGGCGAGTGGTAACACCCTGACGCAGTCATAATGGTCTACTTACTCGACAGTATACGAAGTAATGTTTACGAATATGCCAGCCTTCCGAAAACTGTTTTGACAAACAAATAGAATAACTGTAAAGCCAAAACATAGGCTTATACTGCATCATATTTTATTGCATCTTTTACTTCTAGAACGTCATGAATCTGGAATACTCTACTTGATTAGTTAGAACTTGTACTAACAAAATTTAGCTTTTTTTGACGCCTCTAATAATATATTCACTGAGACTTTTTCATGTTTATTGTTTTTGGTCGAAATGACACTGGTTAATTTGTTAATAGAATTTAATTAAATATGAACTACTCATATCCATGAGTATACCTTCGGTGAAGATCTAGTCACCTACACACTATCTTGTTTTGAGACTACGTATACGATGTAAGATAATATAATCTGTACAAAGAACAATAATAATAACTGTCTGATAGATGTTTATTTTCAATGCGAATCTGTAAAAACTCGATTTTGTCCGTAAGTGTTAAGTAGAGTAACTTACGTGCTCCCTTGTATACGTTATTGCTAATATATAATAATAAATGTATCAGCCCAAAATGGATGAGTTTGATGAATCAAATTCCAAGTAATTAATGTAACGATTATTTTGAAACAAGTCGCCAATTTTCGCCAACATTTGTATTTATTTTTATTTTTGTTGTCCTGTGAACTTGTCAGTAGCATTGCTCTGATTTCAGTGGAGCTTCAAACCATTTCAGAATGATTATTAAAAAGTTGCGATTTGCCAGAGTGTTATTTGGAAATTATTCATCAATTTCGTCCTTCCATTCATAAAGCATTAAAGATACAATACTTTTGTTATCTGATTACATTTCTTTCTCAACTTAATTCTCTACAGTTTATCGCGCAATGTTTTTCCTCCGATATACACGTGTGAGATATGGTAGAGGGAAGACTGACTTCCTTACCTGGTATTCCACAAACACTAACAGCTTTTCTGAACGAAATACTTGGGCTAGGGAATAACAACAACTGAACGAATGTATACAGCGTCCAGGTGACCCTACGCGCTATTAGGGAAGTCTGGCGATAGAGCAAGTGTTTTTTTTAGTTGAAAAAATCTCACCCTCCCTTACTTATTTCTTACTGTATAAAAAATTTCGTTCAAACCAAATCGTTTTTACTGTTAGTGAATATATACATATTACAATACATTTTTTTAAATGCGCAATAGGAAGGTATTGATACTTTGCTTGATGCTAAATGACTACACATACGATTGAGACAAATTCAAGAGAATGTGGGTTATAAAGTAATGTAAATATTTCGTTACTGTACTCTATCATACTTACTATTTTTTTAGCTATGGCATGCGCATGACGCGTCATCAATAGCATTTTTTTTAATGAATTGGTTCCATGTTCAAATGGCCGCTGTTACTGTGTGTATATTATTAAAATTGTACTTGTACAGTTGTAGTTTTTGAATGAGTGATGATAAGAAGAATAAACTAGAAAGAAACTTGCTATTACCAGTAAAGTAGAATTGTCTGTAATATATCAATTTCCGTTTCAGTGACTTATGTATACTAAGTGTGTAAAATAGAAATGTTATATATATATGTGTATTTTTAATCGGAATTTTTATTTTCCCCAAATGTTCCCAAAAATATTAGCAAACAGTCAGCTTAAGTGCCAATTTGCCAGTAAATAAAAATTAATAAGAACATATAATGCAATTCTGTTTCATAGTACTTTAATTCCACCTTCACCGCCTATCGCAGTTTTGCGCCAGGAGAATGCGTATTTTGAATTGGTAGCACTCTCACCATTTTCTCAATGGTGTGACCAGGATTGTGCACATTCGACATTTTCAAAAAACTATTAAAGAGGTTGGAGTTTCATCAAACATCTTTGGAAAATGTTTTATCAGACGATATCAGAATAGAAAACAGTATTGTTCTTTAGATTCTTTAGATTCTTTTCCTTATACAGGGTGACTTCGAAGTTGAGTCATTTATTTTAACAGTGAGTAGATCTGATCAAAAGAAATGTTTTTTTCCTTTACCATTTTTCTGGTAAAATTAAAGTAACAAAGTTATAGCCCTTTGGAAGTTTGAGTACTGCCCTGTCTCAATAATAATATGTTCGTGTTTGGCGACAACGGATATAATCCGCCTGACCAGTTCATCGCATCGGAAACAAAAAAGCGAAAGAATTTGAAACGTTTATCACGATGTTTTTCGTCAGTCGATAACGCGTTAGTGAATGGTAGTGTTTGTTGCGTGGCTCAAACGAAATCAAAAATGGCACATGTTTACGAAAATGCTGAACTTGTGGACATGATTCCTATTTACGGGGGGGCAGTCTTTACAAAATGCTCCCGGATGCATCACGGATTTATGCGAATCGGTTTCCCAATCGAGTGCAACCAACCCCTAGTGCAACCAACCCCTAGTGCCTTTGTTAATGTAGTACCAAGGGCTCGTGAATCAGGTGACTTAAGACCTCACAGGTCAGGGCATGCTGCTCCAAGACCGCACGATCAAATACAGGTCCGCACTGAAATACTTGTCGGGACGATACTTTATTAAACAAGGTAACATTTTTTTTATTTATTTTTTATTTTTACACACATATTTTGGTTTATCTTCCTTCTACAATCATTATCTGAAAATTAATGACTCAACTTCGAAGTCACCCTGTATAATACAGTATCTTCTTGAACACGAATCCTGAGCCCCCCAGAACTTTCTTCATGAGATGTCAGTATGTCAGATGTCGTAGCTACCTTGAGTGGCACTTGGTACGGAAGTTGGTGGTGTCACCCCATCGAAACTCAAAAGCAATAAATTTTATATGATATAAACGTGATGGATCATTTAATATTGGTTTATAGTTAAAATATTGAACAAATAACAAAACACAATAAAAACTAAGACAGAAAAACTATTTTTATGTTACAATAATTAAAATCTCTTCTTTCTAGCTTTAACAGCTGCAAACTCAGAAATATCTTCATCAAAATTATTTTGTATTGCCTCGTATTCGATGCCAAGATTGTCAAGTCGCGATTGGGTTATTGTTGCCCGCAAATAGTTGTTTCTTAATTTTAGTTTACTGAAACACCTTTCACATGAAGCTACGGACACGCAAACTGTCATAAACAATTTTAGTGCAATCATATGATTTGTAAAATCCCATTCTGCAATAAACTTTAAAAAATCTATAGAGTCCCCCATTTCAAAAAGCAGATACATCCATATTTACTGTGGGTGCTGCCATCTCATAGTCAAAAGTTGTAGTAATATATTGTAATACATATTCGTTTCCAAACTGCTGCAAGATCCATATAAACCAGCTTACTATTTCAAATTCGGCTAAAGCTGATGCGTGTTTCATTAAAAAAGTAGCTATATCCTTAGTTTTACCAAAACCGGCTAAATCCAATGTTACACCTACTGTGATGCTCTTGTTCATGAACAAAACCTTCAAGTCCCGTTAAAGTGTGTTTACCACGGCGAGGAACGAAAAAAGTGAAGGATTCGAATTGGAATACTATAAGACTGTATAATGGATAATCAACAAAGTTTAACACAAGCAGAAGTCAATGCCGATAAGAAAAGTAAGTGCTCTACTAATACTGGGTGTAGCTTTGAAGCTGATGTATGATTTTTTATATTCATTTTTAACAAAAAGGACTTTTTACTTTTTAAGTTGAGTTTTAAGGTGATGTATTCGAAACAGTTTGCAAGAAAGAATGTACGATTTTCCTATTTATATCTTTTTGTTATATTAGTGATCTAATGTTAATACATCAGAAAAGTATTCACACGAATATCGTTTCATTACCGGATAAATCCTGAGTTGACATTCAAACTCGGGTAAATCCATCCCTACCCCCCCTCAAATACTGACATACCTATATGAGCCAAACAATATTTTTTATACTGTAAAATTCCTTTATTGTGCTACGTACTTCAATATTACGCTATTACTGATTCAAAGACTCACATATAGTAAGAGTTACAGTTTTTCACCTTTTTCTTAATATCATCAATTTTTGATTTAGCCACTTATGGAAATAGGGGACTCAGATACCCAATCAGAAACTGTAACATTAGCGGCTCTTAAGTGCCTTCGCAGTCTTGGTGTCTCCAAAACTAATTATGTTTCTGAGACCTCATCATAAATCAGTAAATTTGTATGTAACTAATTTCAGTTCTTCAGTATTTGTTAAAAGCAAAGTATTTGTTTGTACGATCTCAAACAATGAAGGTAGGTTTTGAAGAGACTTCGATCTTGTCTGGAATTCTCTGAAAAAGTTGAGTCACCGGGTGGATGTCACCCCCAAAAAGGTGACATCCGGTGCGGACCGCCTCCGCCCTCCCCCTTGCTACGCCACTGGTTGATACTAAACAAATAATATCCTCCTCGAAGGCTGGATTTACTGTGAGAAATATACACATTTGGAAGACCTAAGTATCAGTGCTATCTATCGAATAAACTTGTCTGCTTTTTCGCCATCTATCACCAGCAAACCACTACTAATTACTAATGAAATAACAGTGCTCTCAATACGGCGTATGCAATTAGTGATACAGAATTTAGTGTGCCTAGTTGCCTGCATGAAACGTAATAGATCTCTACCTACTCTGTCTCTTTTTTGATTACGCTACCTGTCAATAGATCGCCAATATAGATTAATAGTTCTGTGTTCAACGAATAACTTGAAAAAAGACGAGATGATACGTCACTTATACATCATCTGTTAGTTCTTATGTCAAAATCTTACGTCAATGACATTGGCTTTTATTCAAATGAAGTGTTTTCAATAATTCCTACATAAATAAATAGATAAATTTAGAATATTAACAGAGTAGTGTAGTGATGAATGACCGCACACATCATCCATGATCTGCAATTATAAAAAAAATCCAGACAAATGCAGTCAAACGGTACTCTCCTCAGATTATTGTTAATTTTCTGGTGGTTTATTGTTTATAACAATTAACGGTGTCGGCTTAAGCTCCGTACTTTTATGCTTTATGAAGAAACTGACAAACCTCCTAGAAATCAATAATCTCATTTCACCCCCATACTGAGCATGTGCAACATTTCACCCCCTATGGTCTGCTACACCCCCTACACACAAGGATCAATGGGCCCTTTGATCAATATGAAGATAGCACGACACATTTTTACTTTATACACTATCATCACAGACAGGTTATCATCATAAGTGTAAAATGCATTTCAAGATTCGGATCAGCATTCAAGCATATATTTCGTAAATGTGATACAGTTGTGATTTAGGTTTTTTGTGGTGGCAGGTGGGATATTAAGGAAATTGAAAATGCAAACATTAAGAAAGAAAACTAGTCCTTTAAAATGTGAGTATGCACCTTGCATGGATGGTTGTGGTGCTAAATCTTGAGATTATGCATGCCAGTATCCTTAAGATAAATAGCATTTATTTTATGTACATTTTTGATAATGCAACGTGTAGCAGAAAGTCCTCAAGTAATGGTGGCAATCATGAACAAAATTAATTGTATGCAAAATACTAAGTATCATCTGGTGCAATAGTTTCTTACTCAGTAGGCTTCGGTACGTTTCATATTTTGTGAGAGGAATTGAGTTCAAATACTTTCAATATTTATTTGATCAGCTGATCAAAACAAAAAATAACTTTGTACTTTGCATAATCAAACAATTGATATGATTTTGCTATTATAATAGATGTTCATACATCTGTAGAAATATCCAGTTTTTGCTTGCTTTCTGTTACACTAATTTTCTTTTATATGTATCATATTAGGCTTAGTAAATTAAATAAAAAATCTTTTAATAAATATTTCCCTTCTTTTTCCCTCATTCTCTGATTCACTGCATGTTGTACATTTTGATATATGTATGCTTAAATCCAAACTGTATTTTACTTGAAAAGTATCTGCTCTATTTTACAGCTAATAAGTATAATTTGCATTTCATTGCTCTCAGTTTATAGAAATAATTCTCACATTATTTGTTATAAACAAAAATCATTGTAAGCTAGTGAACTATTTTCATTGGTTAACATATTCCTGTGAAAAAAAATGATTCCGTCCAGGCAACAAGATTCAGAGCTGCAGTAATTTTTTGCTGTATGGCAATTAAAGTTTGCAGCAGTTGTTAATAAACTATCAAATTTAACAGCAAATTGCAATCTGCTGCAAAACTATTTAATGGCTACTGTATCGCTATCACTTCAAGTTGCACAATGCACTCAATATTATTGAAAATGGTTCCAACATTCAAACATTTTACAAGCTAGTATTCTACGGTTTTAAAAAAGTAAAATATTAGGTAATAGAAATGATAGGAAAAATAATCATTGTTACTGTTATTCATTCAATGCAGGGACAGAACAAATTGAAGTACATATAATGCCAAACATTTATATTATAAAACTATTATTGACAACAAAAATGTGTCAAAACCAGATTAGTAGGTAAAAAATGATCACCTGCAATCACATTCAATGCTTATTGGTAGAACAATACACTGAATACACACAATCCATACAGTGATAGTGTTGATACCATTAAAAGTTACAATTTGAAAAAAAATGCATGGCTGAACAATCCTGAGGATAATTTGGATTTGGCATGGGTTATGCAACATATATTGCAGTTGCTTGTATATCATGTTGCTGGTCCTAATTAATATACTTACCATAAAGCTTTTAATTTGGCAACTAGAATAAGGTAAATGTCCCAAACTACAGCATGTTGAGAGACTTTCACTTAATTAAAAACATTGCTGATAAGAAATGAAACATGTTTTCGTGAAAACAGACATTTTCAGAGTAGTCAAGGGTGAACGCTACGTTGATTTAGATTGCAGTATCCTTTCATATAATTTTTTTACAAACCTTTATTTGAAGCTTATTTCATGATGAATGTTTGCATTGTCTCCAACTGCATTGTACAGACTCTGGGTATAGTGTGGGAAAATTAAAATTACATTTCCATGAATAAAGATTAAGAAAATAATAGTTATATATTCAAAACACTCTTGTTGATTTCACAAGAATCACATTTCATATCACATGGATAATAAAATAAAGGTGAATGAAAGAGGTAAAAAGTGATAACAACTATATGTCTACCTGAGGTCATATCACAACAAAACAAAAATGATTATAGATACTCATACGTCACATTCCATAACATCTTCATGACCAGACTGTAATATGGAAAGCAAAAAACAAAACTGTATTTTTGTACTGATTGTCAGTCTTTATACTTGTAATATTGTAAATGTATTTCATAAATATTTGATATAGTAAATACATTACATATCTGGGGCAGAATAAACACCTCTTTTCATGAGAGGTATCTTAATTACATCTTCACATTCATAAGCTAAAAGGAAAGATAAGAAGAACGATAATGGATAGGGCTTAAAAACTGCCCATAACTGTTCTGATTCAATTGTACTATGATAAAATATCCATAATTATCAATTTTCTGTATTACGAATTTAGCAATGTGAAGCAAAACACATGGCGCTTGCTTCTTTTTATTAGTGTTGCAATGTCAAAATACTTAATTTAGTGGATAATGAGTAGATATTTATTGACCATTTAGTGCCATGTATTCAATAACTATAACAGAAAAAAATGCATCAATTCCAGTAGAAACAAAAAAGTAGACTTTGTATGGTAGATGGCTAAATTTTCATTGAATTGTTCAAACTGACAAAAGACTGTTGGAAAAAGAGTATACCAAATTTCACTCAAAAGAAACATTACATTTTTTTCATACATACTGTCTGTATAAAAAATTCGGAGTAACCCGAATTTAGGGACATACAAATTAATACAACCCAATTTTTTATTTTTCAAATATCTATAGGTTCAATCATATCTTAAATTGTTTATAATGAAATTGTTAACATGACTATTCACATACTTTAGTCAAATTAACTAATTTACTTCTTGTGGGAAGCTTGAAAAGTTCAGTACATATCCTTACAGCCAGAAACAACAAGTTCGTTTTTTTTTTGAGACAGCTGAAATGATAGAGAATAATATTCAATATAGAATTTTATAAAATATGTATGATTTTCTTATTTTGGTGCTTCAAATAAAAACAAACGAAGTTATGGACTATCAAGAAGTTTTGGACATTTACCTGACACAAATAAAGGGATTGTATTCCATTGCCAAGTAGACAGACATTAAAGTAATACTCAACTGATTCGTGAATCTAATAATTATAGATTCATCTTGATTATCCCATTTTTATTAAGCATTACTCCTAGTATATTCCATTTGAATTCAGATAAAACAAGTTTGTAGTCCTTCTGTTCTTCCACTCACCCATTACATGCTATATCTAAAATCGTCGGTGAGAACTTGAGCTGAAAAGGAGTATCGATGTCAATAGAGCGCGAAAACCAAATCTAAATCACCGAAAGCTCACCCAGTTGGAACTGATTGTGCATCGGTACAATCAATAGAAAACGCCAATAGATTAAAAACTAAAATAAACTCTTATAGCCAAGTTACTTTACATAGGTCGATAAGTTTATGTTCCTCACCGTCAACAGGCCGTTCTGTGGGATAATGTTTAAGCTTGAGAGATATAGCGTGTCGACAGGTTATTCTAGAGCTTCATCAACGATGATGTTTAAACGATTTGAGAAACTCAATAAGTGCTTGTACTAACGACCCATTATATTCAACTGATTAACTACACTATAAAAGCGTCGTAAATTGATACCGAGCTAAAACTTGGTAGTTTCTTACTGCGAACAAGAAATACCGA
Organism: Acanthoscelides obtectus; assembly: GCA_963669975.1. Lineage (NCBI taxonomy): Eukaryota > Metazoa > Arthropoda > Insecta > Coleoptera > Chrysomelidae > Acanthoscelides > Acanthoscelides obtectus. The sequence continues at coordinate 39,469,138 of CAVLJG010000010.1, read as the reverse complement.
GTTTATGTAACATTTGAAACTCATTATTTATTTTCATGCTGATAAATCTCCGATTTGCTGGCGGTAAAATGAAACCACATAATGTTGGATTGATATTGTAATTTTTTAATTTTTAGTTTGGAAGAAGATATCGAAGTAGCCGAAATATGGAGATTTACATCTAGTTTAATAAGTTTAACGTACATCGATGTTTATAAGCCTTATGTTTAGGTTCAAAAATAGTAAATTTCGAGGGATAATGGATACGACAGCAGAAATTTAATATACATGCTTTAAATGTTTGATGGGATATACAACACAGTCTAACTGACGAACAATAAGTGGTTCTAATACCAGGATAATGAATAAACATAATTTTACTGCTTATCACTAAAAATGACACTGAACCATTAACTTGTTGGCATATCACACGTTATAATTTTGCATTTTTTCAATATCTTTCAACGAAAAAGTATGCTGGAAAAGGTATGACCTGAGTGGTTTCAGAAATGAATGACCCAGTTCAAAATGACAATATATTGTACATCGAGTTGGGCGAAAAGTTAGTAGACTTTCACGTCAACATATGTGGTTTCATTTGATGGCCAGCAGAATATAGAAATTGATCAGCAAGACTACCGCATGATAAGTTTCATGTGTTACTGACACTGACTTATGTTATAGAATGAACGTCTATTACGCAATATTTGAAGAAGAGAAGAAAATAAACAAAATGCTCATCAACATTTGAAAGGCGCTTTCAGTAAAAAAGAAAATATGTCAAATATAGACGTTAGTGGTGGACGATTTAATTATGGATGATCATATTTCCTCGAAGAAACAACCTATTTTTATAGGAAACCCCTTTCTGAAAATGGCGTCAGTCTGAAAAAATTATATATTCAGAAATATTTTTACTTGTTTTTTATTTCAAGACAAAAATGAAACAACTCGATTCTTGGGAGATGGGGTGAGCTTCAAGGCGAAACTGATCGGTATCTTGGAGGTGTCCGAAGCTCGAGGAGATAGAATGTGTCAAGAAGCTCTAGCTGACTTAAAAATGGCGATAAGGGCTGCTGGAGAGCATAAGCAACGGATTATTATCAATGTTGCCATCGATGGACTGAGACTTAGGGACGAAAAAACTGGGGTATGTTTAAATATTAATTTTAAATATCATTCCCGATTTGGTCGTATTTCCTTAAACTTACAGCTTTTAAAAGTAAAGTGTTAATAAACCAGTGTATTTATCTCATTTGCAGGATTCCCTCTACCATCATCCAGTCCACAAAATTTCATTCATAGCCCAGGATATGACTGACTCGAGAGCTTTTGGTTATATATTCGGTTCACCCGACACTGGACATCGATTTTTTGGGATCAAAACTGACAAAGCAGCAAGTCAGGTACAACAGTCTTTCTAGTTTCCATATAATTACACAATTGCATATTTACTTCAATTTTTCTGTTTCTTATGACATGTACTATTTTTCATACAGTGGTCAACGGTTTAACAAGCTTGTATGTTTTCGAACCTTTACAGGTGTCATAAATATACATCCATATATATCCTAGAATTTTTTTTCATGTCATATTGTGACTAATAATTAATTTTTTTTCTGGCAGGTAGTGATAGCTATGCGTGATCTTTTCCAAGTAGTATTTGCACTGAAAAAGAAAGAGATAGAAATTGCTAAGCAAAATTTGGAAAAAAGTTGTTATATAGCCTCTTCACTTTTATCTGATGGATCAAGTAGTAGTTCTAAGGTAAGAAAAAAAATGTATGTAGATTGAGTCTGAACCTCCCACGCATCGCAACGCGAAGTTAGACTATCTGTGAAAAGAGCTAGCTACGAAGTTGCAAAACAAATAAATTGAACTGATCAAGTTAGTCAAACATGCACATACAATAACTCCATAGACATATCTTCCTTACCCTGCCGATAGTATTGTCTATCAGTTTTATAAATATCCTAACGCCAAAAAGCCCCCAATTTTAACCCATACAAACATTTTTTTTCGAAAATGGTTAGGGGTCTCTGAAGTGTCAGAAAACGAAGCTTGGTCATCTTTTTTCCCCCAGCGCCTCCGCTACTGAACCAACTTTCAAAAACTATAAATCCTTTCCGTCTTAGGTATAGTAGTAACCTTGTGTGAAAATTCCATCAAAATCCGAGCAGTTATAGACGGGCGAGCGATTAACCGGGAGACAGATATACAAACAGACAGGCACTGTTACTTGGAAATTCTTTATCCCCTGATTGAACCTGTGTCTGATTTGCGTTGAACGCCAGGCTTTTGACTACGATAACATGGCACAACTTCAGGGCACTATAGGCAAACTGACTCTCAGTTCATCTCGACCTTCAACACAAATCCGAAGCAGAACTCCGTAAGAAAGATTTTCTGGTGCAAGTAGACGAAATGTTGTAGATTGTCGGCGCTCTTCGTTGGTGAAATTATTATGTCATGAATGGTACCACAAGTTTCACAATAAAAAACTAAACGCGTTATGTTACAACTTCTTCAGCATTGTATTGTGAAATCTGTACTCAAAATTGTACTATACAATCGCTTAGTCAAAATATCTTAATTTTCCATTTTGTTGTAGATGCAAAATGTACCCCATGTATCCATAAAGTCCTCATCCGAATCAAAACACTGTTCTTCCTCAACCAACGAAGCCAAAGGCTCTGGGACAGCTGTAGCTGACTTAGTAGACTTAGAACTAGAACTTAATAGCCTACAGCAAGGATTAAATCAAATGGAAAGAATCACACCTTCCGATCCGTTTGGTTCCAAAGAAGATCCTTTTGGTGATAGCTTCACTAGCTATCCAGCGGTAAGTCGAACAATTGTTAGTTACTGTTTTAGATGAAGAATACCGCTATAAAAACGAAGAAGAAAAGTATCAATCACCTGTCGCATGGTCGTTATAGGGTCGACATCGAACTCCGCACAATTATGACGAGAACTGACCAGAACGACCGTTCCTTTGTTCATATTTCCCTTCAAATTCTGTCTTCACGGTAGGTTCCGCATCATCTGCATTATTTTTTTCAGAAACCAATCCTGCCTCCACCACCTCCTTCAAACAGAGAGCGTTCCAGCCGCACCTCAGAATCCAGCAGTATTTTTAGTCCAAAACCCTCCCACAAAAGCAGCACAAGCACCATAGAGCCCAGTTCAATACGAGAGTTTACTTTTTCTCACGAATTCGAGAGCTCTCACGAAGAACCCAGTAGCGGAGACTGGTTCGCACCTTCAGCTGGGAATAGCATATTTGAGGAACCTTCACCTTTACCAGTGACTGAACCTACTAAAGATGAAAAACATGAACAGACCAAACAAGAAATACTCAGCCAGTTTGATGTTTTTACTGAATTGGATCCACTAGGTGAGAAATAGTGAATCAGTGCTTTAATATATATGGTTCCGTATCTTTATTTAAAAAAATATCTTATACAGTGGACTCGCGGTAATCCGACATAATAAATAACATTATCAGTCCTATAGAACTTATAAAAATAATAACTAAACTTATTTACGTTAGGAAATAATTATGTTCAAACAAATATACATATGCACTAAAAATATGTGTTTCACAGGATAACGAATAATCAAAATCCACAAATACAAACGGGTAACATGTGCCCATCAGTTTATAAAGCATTAACATATTCACTAATTTTTTTGTTGTTGTTAAAGCGCGAGACTTTGTACTTTAGTCATTTCAATAAAAAAAGTTCGTTGTAGGAACGTATGCCATGACGACTTCTGAAATGTTCCAACCATCCCTTGATAGCCACAAAATCATATTTTTTCATTATTTCGTTGTAAAAGAACTTTTCGTGGCCAACATGGGTCCCAAAATGGGCGCATGCCTGTTTCTTTCCTGAGAAAACATGTACCAAGCTTATTCCACCTCTGGATGTTCAGCTTTGCTTGGCCCACAGTCATTAGTTGACACGAAAGTTATAATCTTTTCGTGGTTCTTTGTCATATCATTTATTGTAAATCGACATACACCTTATTCACTTGCAGAACTGCTGAGGGATTCATTACGATTTAAGCGATTCAAAATATCACTTTTTTCTTTAATTGTCACTGTTTTGGGCTTGTGAAGGAATGTACATGTGACACACAACGGATAAACAATGAACGCTCGCTAGGCCGCAATTACATGTATACAGTCAAATTCAAACTGACAGAATACGCGTCGAAAAGTAAATGTTGGTTACTCGAGTACTCGTTACTCATAAATACCCAGTAACGAGTATCAATTCGAGCACAAAATTATTACTTTGATTACTCTGCTTTCCGTATCCGTAGCCGGTTCGCGTTATCATCTTAGTCATTAACTGTAGCTCTGCCGCTCATGCATCAGGTTTGCCAGACATCCCACATTCGGGTTGAAACCTGGAAACTCCAGATTTAGAAACAGTTATGAAATTCTATGTCCGCCAATCAAAAAAAAAATTAAGCTTACCTATTTACATTGTGACTCAAACTCATTATTATTGTTGTGATCCTGGCAAACCTGAAAAGGAATAAGGAGTCGATTGGATTTCAGCAAAGTTCGGCTGTATTATGATCCAGAAAAGCGGCAACAGGTTATCAGCACTGTTCACGAAAACCACAATAATAAAATTTTATGTCAATTTGATTTGTGTTTACTTGTCTCACATTTTGGTAAAAATTTATAATTCAGTATGACCCACTGATAGTATGTGTAGACTAAGCTCCAAGTAGAATTTTTTATACTGGTACATGCTTAATTCAAATGCTTCGAAAAGTTACTTGCTATTCCGAATTTCCTTAAGCCCATGTACAGATCATCTTTCTAACTAAAATACATGTTTTGTAGGCATTTCTAGTAAACACAAAGTATTTTAATATGAGTCCTATGACACCCTATCCTATAATAATCCTTTTCGCTTTGCATAAAGTTTGAAGATTCTATGTTTGCATTAAACACGGCAAATTTTAAGGTTGTCTATTTTCTTACAAAATTCGGTTCCAATGAAGTTGTTCAAATTCGACATTAATTACACGACGCACTTTGCCAAATCGTTATACTCATACGACTCATAGTAATCAAAGTAACGAATACAATAAATGATGACTTTGTAGAAGAGTAACGAGAATCAACACCACTAGCGTCGAGCACAGTTGCGGTGCCGCGTACAAACAGTCCAATCATGCATTATATTCGTGACGATTTGACATCTTTATGTACTATCAACAGCCATAGGCGTGTCGGATTACAGGGGGCGCCGGGTTAGATAGGGTCAGGATTACGGCGGGTCAACAAGGTTTCGTGGTCCTCGTTACCGTTACCTGATTTATATTGATTCGAGAAAACTTTGTAAATGATTATATTCCTTTAATAATATTTAAAAAAAGTAAAGATATCAGTACTATTTGAATCATTGCATTGTGATGTATATTTATCTTTATACAGTAAGCATGTTATGGATTTCTGTAGTAGTAGTTCTTTTAATTTTTATTTTGTTTTAGCACCCAAACCTATTTTATTTTGATCCTTGCCTGTGGTAAAATTGATTTGTTTTCTTTTATTTCTGGCCAATCGGCAATGCGAATTACCCATTTTATTCCGAAGGCGGCAAAATTATGGATTTACTAATCGTTAAGACAAGATAAACAAGTATGATGAATTTCAAGTCCCCAGAAGATATTTTTTGTAAATTTGTCATGTCTAGAATGGTCAAAAAGTTTGAAATGTCCAAAAAGTTTGTTCGAGAAGTTTTATTTTCGCTGATGCATCTAACGTGACTCGAGCCGTTACTGAAATCACACAGCTTAAACAATCAATAAACCTACCTACAAAGAAATAGACCGTCCGAGAGCAATGGTCAAATTGGACTAGGTTGTATGGTTAATAGAAGAAGTTCGAAAAATGTTGCGATTACCATTGTTCATTCGCTTATGCCTTATGCAGGTTTTCCTTGAATTTCAAAGGTTATAGTTGCATCACTTACTAGATGCAAAAAAAATTCTATATCGAAAAATATGTCGTACCTAGTTCGCTTGTCGTTTGGTCTATTTTTCCTTTTGGTTCCTATTAGGTTTTTCTGTTGAACAAAATTTTGATAGGAACAGCACCCATTCACGGCGAAAAAAATCCATTTTACCGTAGGTACAGGTCGCAGTAAACCTTACGTTGATCGCAAACATTTCTTTCAAGAACTGAAAAACCCCCCAAAGAAGGCTTTGAAAGAATTAGCGTCCACCGCTACTGTTCAGGAAACTCCATTGTTTCCCGCCACTTTTCCTTCTACACAGCCAACAAGTGGCGCTTCTGATCCTAGTACTACCAGCGGAGTTTTTACAGTGGATCCATTTGGCGAGGATCCGTTCGTGAAGGAAGACCCGTTTGCAGATAGCGATTTTTCGAAGCAAGATCCGTTCGAGAGCGAATTCGCTAGTTTCAAGTTGGATAGCATAGGAAAGAAGGACAATAGTATACAGAATACACTTCCTAAAGGTATGTATGTATGTATGCTAACCCCTGAACCTCATTTACGCCGCGTCAACACCACAGCACACTCGTACCTGCCTATATTTGCTCCAGCATTTATGATGTGGCAATTACACTACTCAAAAAAATTAAGTGGCATATCTGACATAACCGAATAACATTTGTTCAAGTCCGTCTAGATACGACCATTGTTCGCCAAAATGCAGATGGTCAAAAATCATCGAAAAATTTGGATTTTTTCTAGGCCCCTCAATTTTTTTGAGCAGTTTAGAAATACGTGAATTTGAAGAACGGGTGCTGATTGGTCATATGATGTTAAAAGGTACACCACAGAACATAACGATTTAATTGATTTCTAAGAATTGGGAAAAATAAATAACCTGGAGAAAAATGTTAAATTTTCTTCTTCCAGATCCTGTAGCAACATACCAAAAGTCCCCTCTAGAAAAACAAACATCGCTATTCAGTACCTCTCCAAAAGGACCAAGTGTATTCTCGCGGCAAGCTACTTTAGAAGACAAGAATTACAGTAAACTCACTCAGCTCCACGATAACCCTAGCTTGGACATTTCTTCAGAGAGTGAGTGTGCTCCGGAGCCTCCACCAAGACCATTCGTACAGATCAAACCGCCTCCATTGCCTCCCAAAAAGCAAACGGAATTGGCCACTAAACCTCCTCCTCGACCACCTCATGGTGAAGAGTCACCTTACGATTTTATCGAAAAGTAAGTTTTAAAGTTTCATCTTAGGAAAATAAGGACTATCTTCGTCATGCTTTTGATAACAACACATGCAATTATAATGTGTGTTTATTTGGATTATTAAAGCTGAAAAAGGAAGGAAGAAACGGATAATAATAATAATCAGTTTATTTCCAACATGCGGGAAATATCAATAAAATATCAGTACACCAGAGTAAACAATTACATAGATGAGAATAAGAACTTATAAGTAAATAATAATATACCAGTTACAACTTCATCAAGGTAAAGTTCGATGACGCGAGATTTAGTGTCATTAAATATGTCGCAGTTACTAATACTGTTGAATAGTGTCCACATCCTATGAACGGGAGACTTTGACAAAACGTTGGTGTGACAGAAATCACAGTAAACTGTAGCACGAGCGAGGAACATTAAGACCTGTGTTACTCAAAATATATGGATAATAAATCTGATGTCAAAAAGTTTGAACAATATTCCCGAAGCCTCTTTGTGGATAGAAACCATTGCGTATGAAAAAAAAACTGCTAATAGAGTTTTGATAAATAGGTGGCCAGATCAGCATATTCAAGCGTGCTTCTGGCGTATGAAGCTTGATTTCGACGTTTGAGAAACTTGACTGAGTTTCTAACACAGTAGGTACCTCAGCATTCGGGAAGCAGACAATATAAGTTATTTATGTGATCTCTAAAAGTGAACTTGGTATCAAATGTAATACCTAGTTTATAACTGTTACTCCTTTCTAACTTTGCCTGATTAATAATGCAGTCATCATGATGCATAACATTTTTTCCTACAATATGTTACTACTTTATATTTTGACACATTTAGTGTGAGGAGGTTCTTGAAACACCATGAAGTTATAATTTCCAAATTATTTTGAAGAGAATGGCAGTCTTCGGAAGTTACGAGACTTACAAATTTTTAAATGATCAGCGAAAAATAAATGATGACATTTAATCTCAAGCGACAAATCAATGATAAAGATAAAAAATAATAAAGGTCCACAGTTAGACCCGTGCGGAGCTCCTGAAGTAGCTATGTAGTTGTTAGACTTGAGACCAACACATTCCACAGAGAGTATTCTGTCCGAAAGATATGATTGGATGAGCGAGAGTAGATTTTCTGAAAATGCAAGGTTCGATAATATACAGGGTGGCCAATATATAACTGACTGATTTAAATTGAGCGCCATTTTTGATATACGTATTTCAGCAGTTGGCACCATAATACTTGTTTAAAGCACATGTGTCCAATTCATCATGGAGCGCTACACGATCCCACCGTCATGCAATATTGCAGCTTAATGCCCAAAACAACGAGTTTTACGGACAACTGATAATGAGCGATGAAGCCACTTCGATATGAACAGATTTGTTAAGAAGCAGGATTGTCGTATCTGGGCATTAGAGAATCCTCGTTTGGTGCGGTGTTTGGTATGGAGGTGTCATTTGACCTTACTTCTCTGAAGGTTCCTATCGCAACTGGCGAGCGCTAGCGTGATATGGTGCAAAACTTTCTGGCTCCTCAAATCCAGAAATTTAACATGCAAAACATATGGTTCCAGTAGGACGGAGCAACTTGTCACGCAGCTAGGGAAATAATTACTCTTTTGCGAACAATATTTCCGGGACGTTTAATTTCTCGATTTGGTGATGTCAACTGGCCACCAAGGTCACCGGATTTAACGGCTGCTGACTTTTTTTATGGGGTTTCTGAAAAATAGGATTTATGCCAACAAACCAAATACTGTAGAGCAGCTGAAGAACAATATTACGGAAGCGATTGAAAATATTCCTCACGAAACTTACCAAAAAGTGATCGAAAATGCAATCAAGAGGGCTCAGGTTTGCGCGGCTTCTAGAGGCGGACATTTGTCAAATTATTTTTCATTACATAATTTCTAAGTTTCAATAAAATATTGAGATGAAAAAAATGGACGTATTTTATTTCATTTCAAAAATATTCAAGATACAAACCAGTCAGTTACATATCGGCCACCCTGTATATCAAGTAATAAGCAATGATCGATTCGATCAAAGACTTTCTGTATATCCGTATAGATTACATCAATTTGGCATTGCTGATCCAGAGTCTTAACCACAGCCAAATTAGAAGTCATAGATCGGCTATAAACTATAAAACCCATGTTGAAAGTCAGACATGGGGCTTGAAAAAAATAATAAATATGCTCATAATTTGCCAAAATTACACAAAACCACAATCTGACGTTAGTACTTAATATCAGATGTGTCTTAAAAAAGGGCATACTTTAGACATTTTCCATATTTGCTGAAACGAACAGATGCGTACCATCAGATGGAAAATAATAGAAATTGGTTTAGCAAGAGTGTGAATGCAATCTTTGACTATGAAACTAAGAATATTGTCTGCTCCGGATGATGTAAAAGTAACATTTTTTGCCTCATGCATAAAACAAGAAGTCAAGTGTACTACGCATTTTCTTCACCAAACCAGAGATACTGAGCTTCCACATTTTATTGATGTTCAACTGTATTTTACAGATATGAAACCGCTCCTAGTAGTCTGGAATTTGTAAAGAATCCTGAAAAACGTCCTCCACTACCAGTTCCAGCAAGGAAAGCAAAGTTTGAGAGTGATTTTATTCCTGAAAGACCCAAAAAGCAATTCAATGTTTCATCGAGTGAGGAGGATTATCTAACTCCTATATCATTTCCTGATAAAACCGCTCGGATAAGTCCACCTCCTTCACAGAAAGATGCCAAAAAAGCTGATGGGGAAAATAAGGAAGAGGATAGTCTCAAAGGTAGTTATGTTTTTAGTTTTAGAGCCTTTAGTTTAACAAGCCGCTGATAACGGATATTTTCACTTTTTATATGAACGAGACAGGACAAATTTTGCCATCCAAGGTCGTAACCTAAAGCTTAGCGCTAAAATTATAGCTTAATGAATTCTCACATGACTAAGCGTTGACACGCTCTCTTCTTAGTAAGTACTGACCGCTACCGATATGTATATCATATATCAACATATAGGCAATATCGGTCTAATTAGCCTATATATATATATATATACAGGGTGACTTCGAAGTTGAGTAATTTATTTTAACAGTGAGTAGATCTGATCAAAAGAAATGTTTTTTTCCTTTACCATTTTTCTGGTAAAATTAAAGTAACAAAGTTATAGCCCTTTGGAAGTTTGAGTACCGCCCTGACTCAATGATAATATTATGTGCTCGTGTTTGGCAACAACGGATATAATCCGTCATCGGTTCATCGCATCGGAAACAAAAAAGCGAAAGAATTTGGAACGATGTTTTTACAATTATTTTATTCAGTTGTGTTGTATACAGTCAGTGTCAGTCGGTAACGCTTGAGTGAATAGTAGTGTCTGTTGCGTGGCTCAAACGAAATAAAAAATGGCACATGTTTATGCGGATCGGTTTCCCAATCGAGTGCAACCAACCCCTCGTGCCTTTGTTAATGTAGTACAACGGGCTCGTGAATCAGGTGACTTAAGACGGCATGCCGGTGCTCCAAGACCTCGCGATCAAATACAGGTCCGCACTGAAATACTTGTCGGGAGAATACTTTATAAAACAAGGTAAATTTTTTTTTAATTTTTTTTTTATTTTTACACACATATTTTGGTTTATCTTCCTTCTACAGGGTGGGGCAAAAGTCACGAAGGGATTTGAAAAATTAATAACTTTTTTAAATTTATTTTGTTTTCATTTTTTTTTTCAGGACCGTGTAAAATAAATCCTGGAGATTAATTATGGAGCGTTACAACCTCAATCAACGAACCAAACTTATAGAATTTTATTTTGAATATCATCATTCAATAATTCAAACTCAACGAGCATATCGTCGTCATTTCAATTTGCGGAATTCGCCCTCTGAATCAATGATTCGACGCTTAGTGGCACGATTTCAGCAGCAAGGCACAGTTATGGATCTCCCACGAAGCGGAAGGCCACGTTCCGCAAGAAATGAAGGGAACATTCAACGCGTTCAGGAGAGTGTTCAGGAGAATCCGGAAACCTCAACCCGAAGACGTTCTGCTGAGCTGCAGATGTCTCAAAGGTCTTTACGCAGAATATTAAGAGGAAATTTACATCTGTTTCCATATAAAGTGCAGCTAGTGCAAGAACTAAAACCAGCAGATTTTCAAGAACGACTAACTTATGCAGTTCGCTTGCAAAGAATGGCTCGAGAAGATAATGAATTTATTCATTCTCTGATCATGAGCGATGAAGCCCATTTTCATTTGAATGGCTTCGTAAATAAGCAGAAATGCAGAATATGGGGTACCGAGAACCCAAGGGTGGTTCATCAAAGGCAATTACATCCGCTTAAATGTACAGTATGGTGCGCAGTTACGTCTCAACGAATTATTGGACCATTCTTCTTCGAAGACCACGATGGGAATGCTGTATCTGTAGATGGCGACCGATATCGTGATATGATTCAAAATTTCTAAAGACCAGCTCTTGCTGACAATCAAACGATGACTTTCCAACAAGATGGAGCCACTGCGCATACTGCTCGAGCCACTATGCACCTTCTAAGGCAGATTTTTGGCGAACGTTTAATTTCGAGAAATTCAGGATTCAATTGGCCCGCCCGCTCGCCGGACTTAACAGCCCCTGATTATTTCCTTTGGGGATATCTGAAAGGAAAAGTGTATATTAATAAACCCACAACCCTGCAGCAACTAAAAGATAATATTCGAGCAGAAGTAAGTGCTTTGGGGCCAGATATTCTGACTCGGGTAATGGAAAATGCTCTTGCAAGAGCTGCACTTTGCGAGGCTGAAAATGGCGGTCATTTGCGTGATGTAATCTTTCACACTTAAATTGTAAACAAACTCCAAACATTGCATTTTAGTTTTGTGTTAGGGAAAAAAATTAAAATTAAAATTTAAAAAAGTTATTAATTTTTCAAATCCCTTCGCGACTTTTGCCCCACCCTGTACAATCATTATCTGAAAATTAATGACTCAACTTCAAAGTCACCCTGTATATATACTCGTATATGCATTCCCATCAATTGTATCGATAGAACTTCGTTTTTGTTATTTTTACATAGGATACAAACGATTTTTTCACCCTTGATTGGACATTTTTTCGAAATTCTTCGCAATGTCCACCATTTTAATACAGCATTACTAATGTCTTCAAAACAATTCAAGTAAAATGCGACTCACACCCTTATTGAAAGTGAAGTTGCTTGCAACAATAGAAAGCTCAGCACTGTGAACACTGCGTTTGATTTTAATTGTAAGGATCTCCTAGTTTTACATTTTAACTGGTAATTTCGAATTGAAGGAATTTCCTTTAGATTTAAAGTGTTTCAATAGCTGCCAAATAGGCTCTGACGTTCGGTAGACATTATTAAATTTCATTAAATCGCTTACGTAAATGCTGTTTTGCCGATCTCTGATGAACGGTTTGACATAGGTCAATAACACCGATATATCGGGCTTTGAGATATCGGAATCGGCAAAAATCCTGTATTGGTAGATCTCTAATTCTGAAGGTGATCCTACTTTCTTCAGATTCGGGCTCCTATCTAATTTACGCTGTTATTCATGAGTTCTCTGTTGAATTACATTAGGTTTTCGTGAGGGGGAATGCATCGAAATGAATAAAATATTTATATCCTTGAGTTTCTTAGGCTGGCGTTTAATGTGTTACGAGTCAAAAAACTGATTTCATTTATAATAATTTCGAGCTTTCTCCTCCGCGGTTTTACCTGCAGGACTTGTAGGTGGTGTCACTAATAAAGTAAAAAAATCTCCAAGCCATTCAAGTCGACTATCAATCAACTAATGCCAATAAAGATACAAAACGTGATCAGAAGAATTTAGGACAACTTTTTGTGTGTGTTTGGGTAACAGCTAGTGCAAAATAAAACGTCTGTATCTCTTGACGGTCACAGATTGAGTGGGCGATGTCTGGGCGCTGTTGCTGGCTTGATCTGATGATGGAGATTTTGGTACTTACTATAGCATTAGAGTTTGATTGATAATAGATAAAAAAAAGATTGTTTGACAAATAACACAATAACTATACTACTACAATTATTTTCGACTGCAAACTGTATTATTTAAAATATGCCTTATGTATTCATGTAATAGAGACTATAATCTATCTGTGTACCAAATTTCATCCAGATCCGTTCAGCCCTTTTGGGGTGAATGAGTAACAAACATCCACACTATCTCATTGATGATAAAGGGTTTTCCATTAAGAACTTGACAACTTTATTTTTAAGTAAAACGCAAACCATTGGAGGGTACCTCGAAAATTTTATTGTTGGATTGAAGTATACCCAAATGTATGGAATTCCACCATGGGCACGTTGGCAGCGATCGATTCGTTGAACCCAATTTTCATTGACTCGGCCAAATATTTCTACAGAAACGGCCGCTACCTCTCGTTCAGTATTAGCTCTGAGCTCGTCTAACGACGCCGGCTTGTTGGCGTAGACCAATGATTTAATGTAACCCCACAAAACAAGTCTTGAGGTGTTGAATCACACGATCTAGGCGTCCATTCGACAGGACGATTTCTCGATATAACACGTTCACCGAATTTTGATTTCAAAGTGTCGAATGTTTCACCCGCTGTGTGGCTTGTGGCATCGTCTTGTTGCAACCACATATCGTTAATGTCTAGCCCATCCAAAAAATAACGTTGCAACATGTCTCTGTAGCTATCTCCGTTGACTGTAACGTGTCGATCATTTTCATCAATGAAAAAAATCGGCCTAATGACACCACCGGCATGAAAACCACACCATACAGTTATTTTTTGTGGATGAAATGGTGTTTTTTGTAGCGCATGAGGGTTTTCACTTGACCAATAACTCATATTCTGTTTGTTGACGAAGCCGTTTAGCCTCATGACTGAAGGTGATTTTGCGACGAAATTGGTCATTTTCTTGCAACATTTCTAGAGCCCAATTCGAGAACGTACGTCAGTTCATATGATCGAACGACTTGAGTTCTTGAGTTAACTTGATCTTAAAGGGTGCAGGCCAAGATCTCTTCGCAAAAGTCGCCATAGCGTAGTCTGAGCGATGCCCAATTCTTGAGAACGCCGTGGAATCGACGTGTTCTGTTCGTTTGCGATGGAAGCTCGAACGGTAGCAATATTCTCTGCACTTTTTTTACTAGACTAAGAATTGCTTGTCTACTGGGACAAGAATTACAACCAAAAATTGGCGTTAACGCTCTTAAAGTTGCAGTCATCGACTCGGAATTTCGGTAGTAAGTTTTAATTATTTGTAAGCGTTGTTCGTTCGTGTACATCACCATGATGAACATATGTTTTCTTTACTGAATGTTTTGACATTAACAGTTCGGTAATTGATTTGAAGATGCGTTCACACTGTAAGTTAAATGTTTTCAAGTAACTATTGGAAAACGCGATATTAGTAGGGATTGTTCAGTACATTGTTTAATAATTTCAGGCCTCGACATAACTCTGTCACAACTGACGCTTTCCGGATTGAACGAACTGGCTCAAAAGCTGAATATCCCAGCAGGACAACTAAGCAATATGACTCTGGTACAGCTCACCGCTCTCCTATCGGACTACATAAAAACGGGAAGTACCGGTACATCTGACATAAAGTCAAACGATACAACAACGAATGACGATAAGTTTCCTGCTTTCGAAGCAAATTTTGCAGCGAACTTCAGTAACGGTGGCGGATCTACGATAAATTCTTCGTTTGATAGGTATGCTGTGTTCAGGTAAGCGGTGGTGGGTAGATGTTTAAGATCATTTGGTTTTAATATTGATCATTATATTCTTCAAGATGCCCAACTCTAGGATTTAGGCTTTGGTCCTGTGTGGTGCCTCATGTATAAAAAGCTCACAATATGGTTTGTCAGCTGATAAGTGCGATCATTTCTTATTTTCTCACACCACGGATAACTCGATTTTATAATCGTGTAGTAATCATATCAATGTGTATCTAATTATTATTTCTTTATTTCTTACCAGGGAATTAATGCAGGAGGAAATAAAACAAACAAAGATAGACTCGGAACCCGAAGAAATATCGGAAAATAAGGAGAAAATAGAAACGGTGTCAGCCACTATCAGCTTAGAAATGAAGTCACTGCAACAACAAGAATCGATGACAGACAGATATGCAGCTTTGAGAGAAATAGTTGACATAGAACTGAAACAATCTGGTTTAGGAGAGAATAAACTAGATGATACAAATGTACCGGAACAAGATGTAGCTATACAAAACGTAGTAAACCAAGACACCAACAAGGAGAGTGAAATTAATATAATTAACACAAAAAAAACTATAGTATCTGATGAGAAAGCCAAAGCAATAATATCACCAGTAAAATCAAATATAATAGAGTATTCTGCTCCTTTAGATAGCAATGAAAAATCTGTAACTATAGAGAAATCACCTGTGAAATCGAGTATACTGAAAAGTCCCCTTCCAAGTGCAGTTTCTGAAATAGTACAGAATAGTGCCAGAATGACCTCAGGATCGCTGTCTGATGTGGTCAGCGGTAGTTCTCCGGAAGTTGACAATACTGCCAGTAATTCTGATGCTGGGAAAAAGGCTAGTGAAACCACTGGTAAGTTACCTGTCACTGTTACTAACCGTTTATGACAAGGAATGTGACCCTACTGGATATTTATAAACATGTATGGTAAAAAATTAAATATAGCAATAAATAATGAATTATGTTCTTAACGATAAAAAAGTTCACAGACTTCTGATTCCAATACTTCGTCTTTTAGCGACCGTTTTTTTTTTCATTTTTGATTGTTGTTTGACCAAAGTCATTAACTTCACATGCTCTACTGTAAGCAATATAATAACGTACTCTTTTGAACAGTTGTAGAAGCAACTTCTTGGAGATTATGAAACTTTTCAAAAATCCAAATGATTCTTAGTCCACGGAGTCCTTTATGCCCAACGAATCCAAATAGATTAGAAGGAGCCTAGCCTATATGTTGAAATTGCATAGTTTTAGTGCATACTTTTGACTCATTTGCCCACCAAAGTGACAGCGTTGTATCAACATAATAATAATACTTACCGGTGGAAACATCTACCATCAATAGGCTTGTGCTACTGTTCACAAAAGTTTGAACACAACACGACATTTATTTGTTGCTAGGCAACAGCGCAACTACCGGTTAAATAATACTTCAGTCAATTTATTTGTTTCGATATTACTACTGCTCTAAGTTTCTGACCTTGGCCGGTTGTGGATAAAATTTTGTAAGTTTCTCTTGCGTTTATTTCTCTTTCCGAATCACAGCAATTCTTAGTGTACAATGGTTGTATACGTATATAATAAATTACTAACTACTATAAATTCACTGTTTCACGTCGTTATTCTGGTTTATTTACTTTTTGGATATATCTGTGTTTCACTACCGTAGGTGAATCATGGGCAATATTCGACCAACCTGCGCTACCAACGACAATATTGCCAGACAAGGACAAACAATCCCTTACTTCTCAAACACATCAACTACAACAAACCACCCAGAGCGAGGAGGGAGCATCGCCATGGTCGAGCGATTCCAAGGAGTTCGGGGATGGATCTCCCACCGAATGGGGCGAGAAGGAAAGTGGGGGATCGGAGGGGAGATGGAGTGTAGAAGGAAGGAGGGGTAAGAGCAGAGGCAGGGGAGACCAGGAAGGGTGGTGGGATACGTCGGCGGAACCTGAAGGTAGGTACCTGCCATTTACAGTTCTCAAACGAACAAAATAAAAATGCATAACTTGTTTATTCAAAGAATCGATCTCATATGCTGAACTGTATAGCAAGTTCATCAAAATGGGAAAAACCTAAAGACCGAGCAAAAATTGAAACTGTACTCCATTGCATGATGGAGTCCAGTTCAGGTACAGGCCTACTATGGGAAAGGGATGCTAAACTCTATTGTACTGGAGACTTTAGACCAGGATATGTAGGATTTCAGGGAAAAATTGTATGGACCGATTTTAAAACGAAATTATATTTTTGCTGATAAACTCTTTTCAAAAGTCGAATAAAAAAATATTTGTTGCGTATATTCTAAAATGATAAATTTACTGCAGTGGCTAATTTGTTTTTACAAAAAATCGCCGATTTCAAAGTTAATGTACAACCAAAAAGTGCATAACAGGACATATAAAATAATATAGCTGGATGTCTTGGTAGTGTTTATAATTAAATGATATCAAAAATGCTCATACTCAAACCTAACTAAAAACCTGGGGTAAATCTAACGGAGAAGTGGGACAAACCTAACGAAAAAAAGTAGGACAAACCTAACGAAAAAAAGTGGGACAAGCCTAAAAAAAAAATTGAGACAGTACTAACGAAAAAGTGAGACAAACCTAACGAAAAAAAAGTAGGACAAACCTAACGCAAAAAGTGGGACAAACCTAACGAAAAAAGTCGGACAAGCCTAACGAAAAAAAGTGGGACAAACCTAGCTAAAAAAGTCGGACAAACCTAACGAAAAAAAGTAGGACAAACCTAACGAAAAAAAGTGGGATAAACCTAACGGAGAAGTGGAACAAACCTAAAAAAGCCAAGTAGGACAAACCTAACGAAAAAGTGGGACAAATCTAATGAAAATAAGTAGGACAAACCTAACGAAAAAAGTGAGGCAAACCTTACGAAACATATTGGGACAGACCTAACGAAAAACCTGGGATCAACCTAACGGAGAAGTGGGACAAATCTAACGAAAAAAGTAGGACAAACCTAACGAAAAAAGTGGGAAAACCTAACGAAAAAAATGGGACAAACTTAACGAAAAAAATTGGGAAAGACTTAACGAAAAACCTGGGATAAACCTAACGGAAAAGTGAAACAAACCTAACGAAAACAGTAGGACAAACATAACGGAAAGAATCGGGACAAATCTTACAAAAAAGGGGGACAAACCCAACGAAAAAAAGTAGGGCAATACTGACGAAAAAAATTGGGGCGAACCTATATGTAAATACATAATTGTCACTTTTCCCGGTTTTTAGTTTTTTTGATAAGCTCTCTAGCGATGCAAATGCTAATACATATTTCATATAGGGTCTCATAGAATTATTTTCTACACGTCTTCTGATGACCACTTATATCAATACTTGACAGTTTTTTCATTATACAACAAATGTATTTTCCATGGTTTAGAAAAAAAGTCGCACAGCAAAATTGTGTGTATAGCACAGGGTCGATTTTGACTAGATGATCTAATCTACTTCTCTTGCGTTAGATCGCTTTACATCATATGGATCCAGTGAGCGTTATCTTCCAGTAAATAAATTTGTTCGTATCATTATACATCTCTCATACAGTGAAGGTGCCTAAACCGGGGTCCAACGGCTGATTCAACAAATCGTGCGACACTGTTCGACAGCGGAAGATCAATGCACTCAGAGCCTTCTTACAAAACGCCACTGTAGAAAACAAATAATCCTACGTCGAGTCCAGAAACAAATATAATGACAGTCGATCTTTCTGGACGCTGGCCAAGCAGATGGAAAGGAACTTCTCACAGAGTAGCTTTCACCACTTACGTGCTAGGATTGAACGATTGTGACCGACTCGAAGGCTAAGGCGGAAGTGTGCTAAGATCTTTGCTGCCAACTCCACCATGCACGCCTCCCTAAGACCCGAGTGCCGTCGATTCAAAGAGTTCCCTACACTATGCGGGAAGTAACATTCGTAAGGCGGGTGCTCTTGTCGCTCAACATCAACAAAGCTTGTGATCCAGACTTGATTCCTGCGGTTGTATTGAAGTGGTGTCCAGTTCTTCCGCATCTCTTCCAGATATCTTACGAAACCAAAATTGGAAATTTGGTCACGTCCAACCCATACCAAAAAAGGAATCTAAGAATGACCCTTACAACTATAGGCCTATAGCTCTGATTTCTGTTGTAAGTAAGGTGAGGGAGAGGTGCATAAATCGCGAGCTTCTGGAGTACCTCAAACGTCACGGCTGGATTAGCGACAGACAGTATGGTTTCCGGCATCAGCAATCCACAGGGGACCTCCTAGCTTACGGCAGGCAGTTGTAGAGTAACATCTAGTCTTATGGTGAGGCTCATGTAGTTATTCTTGGTATCACGAAAGCATTCGATCAGCTGTGGCATGCTGCCCTCTCATGCAAACTTCCATCCTATGGCCGTCCAGAGAAGATTTGCAGATGGGTTGCTGACTTTCTTTCTGGCCGCAAGATATCCGTCGTCATTGTCGGCTCCTCTTTATCCCACAATGTCAAGGCCGGTGTTCCCCAGTGTTTGGTCTTGGCCCCAACACTGTTCCTCTTACATATCAACGACCTCCTTTCCTATACGATCAATCCAACACACAGGTTTGCTGATGACGGCACTCTACATGCAGGAATTAAGAGCGACAAGCCGATCTCTTGAGCTGGAGGTTATCACTTGTTGGGGACGTAACCGTGTCAATGGATGGCCGAGTTCTGCCAAAGAGCCGTTCATTTCGGCTGGTCGGAGTCCAGATCACCGAGGATTTAACCTGGCACGAACACATCTCGTCAATAGCGGAGCTGCTGAGAAACAGCATGTTTAGGTCTAAGAAGTACTTTTCTCCACATGACCTCCTCACTTTATACAAGGCCCAGATGAGGCCTAGCCTCGAGTGTTGCTCACATGCTTGGGATGCTGCCCGCCCCGACTACATTATCCATAATCGATGCTATTTGGATGAGGTATATCCGACTAATCGATGACTCTTCTCTAACAGACAGTCTCAGGATTCACACTGGCGGGCCGTCGGTGATGTCTAGCTCTCTTCTTCCGCTACACCTATGGGTTTTGCCCCTCAGACCTCTTATCCATGATGCCGCCGCGCGATATGCCTGCCAGACAAGCCCGCCTGACTTCCGCCTCCCATCCTAACCGTGTCGAACGTCGTACATCCAGAACTGGCTGATATGACCGCTCCTTTGTCCGTAAGGTATCAAGGTTATTGATCAATCTACAACAGGAGGCTTTTTCCAGTGCTGCAAACCTTATATATTTCAAAAATCGGATTAGGCCCTCATAGCAGCCGCGTAGCCCGGGCATGTAGGCATTCTGCCTGCGCGGCTGCTTCGGTGTAAACAAAATTGTGCGTACTGCACCTTTAACGGTGATTTAGGATTTTGAGAGATGAGCTTTTCAGGAAGGAAGAGCTCACTCCACAAACAGGTCTCAGTGTCGCAACATTTTTCTAGTCTAGTTACAAGATTTAACATCCCTATTTTATTTTAGTCCATCAGTATCCAACCCGTAGATCTACAACAGACAGCTACGACGACGACTATCCCCCACCCCGTACACCATACGACCAGCGGGCTCCTCGGAAACGCACTCGTCAACCGCCTCCCTGGCAAGAAGGGGCAGCAGGACAAGGAGGAGGCATGGGAGATACTAGGGGCGGTGGGGGACACTCCTCAAGCAGTAGAGATGTTAGCCCCTGGGAGGAGGAACCTGCAAGGAGGTATAGGCAACATAGTGCAGGGACCACTGGAGGTAGAGGAGTGTACCAGAGGAGTAGGGGAGGTAGAGGAAGTAGGGATAGCTGGGACGACGATGACGATTACGAGTAAGTGAACACAGACAATGTAAATTCCCATTCCAAGGTTCCTTAGAGGATACCTTTTTTACATAACTTCTCGGCTCGACAGCGTTCGTCAGAATACAACTGCCTCTGAAATAAAAAAAATTAATGCGCAGCTAGGAAGTGAAAAAAGAACAATTAAAGTACTCACTGTTAGTCAATGACGTATACGGTGTGATTCAAATTTGGCTGACATCATAATTTGTTCGACAGAGAAGCGCGCTAAGCATGCGATATGTATGTTAGAAAGAGATTGAAGTACCTCAAGTACCACCCTGTCACATGTTGCTTATAAATACTCTTCGAAGATGTCGCTGTTCGATTAAAAAACGTAGGTTTAATTCTACTGTACCCATCTCCACGGTCATGCAAACGGCTTTTTGAGAGTTATCTGTATCTATGCGGCGCGGGATGAAAACGATCATAGGTAATACTTGGAAGAAGTACGTACCATGTGAGCGAAAGTCTCAGTTTTAAAAACACCATGTGTAATATTATTTTGAGTATACATATAAAAGAACGACCACACATGTTTGGATGCCATTTGAAGATGAACGCCTAAATTGTATGTCTTTTGCATTCTTTTGTAAAAAGAAAAGGTTATTTTTTTGTAAAATTTCTTTTAAATTGTCTTTAAATAGATATGACGAGGAGCCTACAGCAGTTCGTTGCCACTGGTCAGACAGACACGGCCCTAGAAGTACAGATAGAGAAAGTAGACATAGTGGAGGTAGTAGAGATCACGATGATTGGAGCGATGATAGAAGGCATAGAAGGAGAAGAGGTGACACAAGAGAAAGATGGTGCTGTCCCGATTGGGAACAAGGTAATTATTTTCAGTTGACAGTTTCTGATATCAATTTCTCAGCATTACTTCCTATGAACTCAGCAGTTTTGGCTTACTCCTGACTTATAATATTTAACAAAAGATACCTTTTATATCAGCCACAAAGACAAGCTGATTTACAAAGACATGCGATGTCTTTTACGAAGTATGCTTTCTCATAGATGGCGCTCCGAGCTGTCTTACTTCGTATTTTACAAATATTGCATGATAATGGCTGACTGTCCCAAAACAATCATTTTTAGGCGTTAAAGCAACTATTTTCCAATTTAGATGAGTAAAGTGATAAATGTTTCAATTGTCCATATGCTCCTCTCTATTGATGAAATTACAAGATATACAAATCCATACAGGAAAGGGTTCCCTCATTATGCCTATCAGATTGTTCAACAAGTTGAGAATTGTTATCAGAACTGTTACCAATTTTAACATTTTCCAACGCCGCCTGAAAAATCGATTTATGGAAAACTATTTTAGCACCATTGAGGAATACTTACCATCAGACTTGTGAATTGAATACAGGGTCATTTACAAGCCGTGACCAAAAATGAAACATCATACACAGGACCGTATTTTAAGGGCGGTCTTCTTTGTAACATTTTTTTCCTCAAGGGCTTCATTAAAAAGATACGGGGTGTTGGAGTTGAAAAATATAAAACAATTTTTTTAATATACTTAAAACCGTCAACTGGTATGAACTAAAATTTGTTATGTGGTTTTACCTAAGTATTGTCCACATTTAGAAGACTTAACTTTAAATTAACGTGCGCCAGTGGCGGAGATACAGGGGATTAGTGGCATTTATTTTCCGAATAAAAATAGTACGCCACTGTGTTTTTTCCTAGAGTGCATTGTTTTCTTAAAAAAATGAAGTAGATAATCAAAGCTTTATTTCAATAAATGTTCAAAAAGACCACCATTCTGACAGATACAAGTGTGGCATCTATTTAATAAATTAAAACGTATTTCCGCAAAATTTGTTGTGGCTTTAATTTGATGAAACGCATTATCTATTCATTCTTGTAACCGATCAACAGTATCAATTTGTTCAGCATACACTATTTGTTTAAAAGCGCCCCACAAAAAAAATCCAGGCGGTTCAAATCAGGAGTCCTGGCAGGCCAATGTACGGGTCCGTTTCTGCCAATCCATCGTTGTCTAAAATGAATATTTAACCATGCGGTTATGTCACGACGAACATGAGGTGGAGCACCGTCTTGCTGATACCACAGTCGTACTGTCGTTGCTAACGAAACATCATCTAACACATTTTCTATCTAATTCTCTAGAAAAGCTATGTTCTTTATGAGAATTAAAGATTCTACTCCTCGTAAAAAGCGACACAAAACCAAATCAATAAAATCTGCATTTTGATTATGCATTTGCAATTTCGTCGCCGGGTTGCAGACATTGCACATTTTGCCGATGGTAAGGATATAAAATCTCCCGATTTAAAATTCTCAACGCTAGACTTTGGGAACATGGATCATTCAACGCCAAATTAATCACTTCCAGGTCCCCTCGAACAGTATGCCGGACACCATAACCTCTAACTCCGGGAAGTTTGTCAATTCTATATTGCCGGAGTCTTAGAAATGAACCGTGAAAACCTTTGGAGTAAGTTGGCGTCTGTTAGGAAATCTGCGTTGATACTCCTAAGCCGCTAATGCATTTCCATTACCAGAACCCGTACACAAAAATAAAATCGGCGTACTCATCATTGATAAATTCCATTTCACCACACTCAAAAATTGAAAAAAGAAACTTTTGACTTAATTAGTGTGGACTGAACCACTTTTTAAGTATTTTTCATTTTATGTTCCTTGACAATTTACCGATTTTCTTTTAAGTCAAATGACATCATTCCAGAAAAATCGAGATATGCAGGTAGGTGGGCTGAACAATCAAAATGGCATAGAGACGAACGTTATTACGGTCAAGAATCCCCTTGGGACGAGGATGAGTACTCCAACGATCCAGACGAATCACCTCACTATCTGTCTGCAAAGAAAAACTGGAAACAACGGCCGAGCAGTGCAACTGAAGTAGAGCGAAAGATAGCTGAAGGTGCAAAAGGAAGACATTATATGGGAACAGGTAAGTCAAAAATAGTTACTCTGTGCGCCGCCCCATGATGTTACTAATTCCTACTACCAAACGGACTTATCAAGGTGCATCCTTATTGAGGGAAGAGGAGGGAAACGAAACTCATCTGCTAGGTTCCGTTGCGCATAATCAAATGACATGCGCAAATGACAAATGACGGACTTCCATTGTATATAAGGTTTTTTGATTCACGACGTTTCGATTGATGTGGTCTTCAAACGAAATGTCGTGAATCAAAAAACCGTGTAGACAATGGAAATCTGAGAAACAGCATCCGCGGCTAAATCCCCAAGAAGGTGAGAAAAAATTCTAATAAAAAAACACCACTCTATATATTCTCAACTCTGCGAGTAAAGCTATTTCACAAAATCGGATAGTGGGTCGCGGAATTCTTACACAAAAGCACCGGAAATAGCACCAAGTCACCTTCAGCTCTCGTATTTATAGTCGACAGAAATTATAAAAAATGACCTCCAACGAGATGAAGAGTATAGTACGATTTTCAACCACAAAATTATTAGACCAGGAGAAGTGTTTTATTACTAAAAATAAAATTCGGTATTTTTAAGAATAGCTATAAAATTATTATTCGAAATAAGAAAAACGTTGTAATAATTTACTTTATCAAGGTTTAGTTAATTTTTAGTTGACCATAAAAAGAAACTATAACAATCTATGGCAAATACTATGATGAGATTGAGGATGTACTTCATTGCGCTTGTACTAGGATGATTCAAATTGGGTTTCCACCTTGAAAGTATTGAAAAAAAAGAAGAAATTGAAAATTATAAAAAAAGAATGTATTTGTCTTTTCCGGACAGTTCATTACAATTATGCTTGAAAGATGATATCAAGTGATATCAAATGACCGCCGCGGCTCATGTGGCATGACGTAATCCGTTTCGAGAAATTTTCGACTACTCCGTGGCAGAATCAGGTCCTATGTTGGTAATTTCGCGTCTGATCTCCTATTTCAGCTCCGCAATTGTGTTCGGGATAATCTTGTAGACTTTGCTTTTGAAATACCCCAAAGAAAATAATCTAAGGGAGTTAAATCACAGGATCGCGGCGGCCAATTGATATCGCCGTTACGTGAAATAACGCGATCTGGAAACTTGCCGCACAGTAATTGTATCGTTTCTCCTGATGTGTGACCTAGGCTTCAATTCCTGTGTTAGTTGGACTCTGTATGGGTGTAACTTCAAATCTTTTGTTAAAATCCGCTGTATTGTGGAATAAGTAAGGTCCAGTTGCTGCGATCGATGACAAATCGAGGTTCTTGGTTTTTCGGCCACACTTTCGACACAATAGCAATATTGTGTTCCGACCGACCTTTATGAGCACGCCTAGGGGTTTTGGTGTTAGCGACGGATCCAGTTTGCTCGAATTTTTGCACCAAATTCCAAACTGTCCTCTCACAAGGCCGATTTTGCTCGTCAAAAAATTCACGTAAAGCACGGAATGTATTCTTCCTTGATCGGCAGTTTTCACTATAGGCTTGGATAATTTTAACACGTTGTTCGATCGCATATTGCTTCATGACTGTTTTGTTTATATTTTGACGTTAGAAATGGCACGTTGTAGTTGACAAATTCGGTGGCGTTACAAAAAAAAATTATTTGTAATGTGGAAACTCAATTTGAATCACCCATTATTTGTTTTATGTGACCCAAACTGCGCACGGAAAAAAATTGAATGTTTTAGGTAGCAGTGACGGTGAACGAGATAGACGGTACAAACCCACTCGTCGATCTCGAAGTAGAGACAGCCAATACAGTGAGCCCTCACATAGGTATAAGCCTGAGATTGGATCATTATCCAGAAGCCTGCACAGGAAACCTCACGGACATCAGAAGACTACGCCAGACGACGAGTTCGTGAAGAAGACCGACCAGAAAGATACTAATAAGGTAAACAGTTTGTTATATTCATTTTCCATGATAATTTTCAGTGATGGAATTTTCATTCTAATACAGATCTTCTCATTCGCAGAAATCATTGATGTTGGCTAGGAAAAAGCCTAAAGATACCGCATCAAAACTGGACGAATCTCCTACGTGTGGCACTTTTCCTCGGAAATCTTCATCTAGGTCAAAATCTCTGTTTGAAAACGACTTCGTCTCCCCAGAACCCGCCCGTATGCAGCCCAAATTTAATTTTGACGACTTTGAGACTTCTGAGGCTGAGTCTCCGACGACTCTCACCAGGCCTTCGAAACCTACTTTGCGAACTCACTTTGAAAAAAGTGGAGGTGCTGAGAGGGAGTTTAAAGAGCATCGAGGTTAGTAAAGACATTATCATCAATAGGTTATACACCGCTTTCCAAATATCATCTCCGCTCCTTATTTTTTAAACGAGCTGACTAAGCAAGCTGAAATTCGGGGAGAGAAAAATTCTGGCACAAATACTGCACTTTAGCGTAAAAGTAACAGTTGAATTCCGAAAGTGGCAGTTGAAAATTCCAAGATGGTGATAGGGCGCCACCTCGAAAGAGGTTTTCAAATGAAATGGGGGATTAGCTGATATCCTACTTTAAAGCTCCTCACGAGTACTTTAAAATCTTAGAATATCAAATCACTTTCTTTCAGAATGGCGGGATGCCAAAGTTGATCGTTATTGTACATTAAATTCCTTATAACTCAACAACTAATCATCAAAATGGTATACTACTTTATAACTTGAAATGTGAGATTGTTTCGCCGATTTTTTATGAGATTATGAAGATTTTTTGACATAACGTTGGTCTTCCTATAAAATGTCAAGTTTTAACCAGCTGACATTCCCTTCATGCTCACTTGTAATGGGTGATTTTTTTGCTAGTATCTTTTTGGCAACACTGTTTTTGACAGATGACGCGTGAATCGTGTCTTGTGTCATTATCAAACTTGTTCAGTTTTGTCTATAATTTAACCATGAATCGACTTACGAACGAACAACGCTTGCAAATTATTGAATTTTACTATCAAAATTCATGCTCAGTTAAGAGAGTGCATCGAGCACTGCTTCCAATTTATGGGCAATTTGGTCGGCCTACTGAGGGAGCTATTCGGAAGCTTGTGACTAAATTTCGAACCCAGTTTACATTATTGGACATTAAACCACCAACACGCAGACGTAGAGTGAGGACTAAAGAAAATATTGCGGCTGTATCCGCCAGTGTTAGTGATGACCGTGAAATGTCGATTCACCGCCGTTCGCAGCAACTGTTACTCCACTACGTGGAAAATTTTGCGACAGGATTTGGATATAAAACCTTATAAGATACAGCTGGTGCAAGAATTCCAGCCACACGACCTCCCACAACGTTTCCCATTTGGTGAATGGGCGCTGGCAAAGTTGGAGGAAGATCCACATTTTTATCGAAAAATTGTGTTCAGCGACAAAGCTCATTTCTGGTTGAATGGGTACGTTAACAAGCAAAATTGCCGCATCTGGAGTGAAGACCAGCCAGAAGCATTGCAAGAGCTACCAATGCATCCCGAAAAAATCACTGTTTGGTGTGGATTATGGGCCGGTGGCATCATCGGGCCGTACTTCTTCAAAGACGACAATGGCCGGAACGTAACTGTGAATGGCGAGCGCTACCGTGCGATGATAACAAACTTTTTTTTGCCCAAAATGGAAGAGCTGGACTTGGCTGATATGTGGTTTCAACAAGACGGTGCCCCATGCTACACCGCACACAAAACAATGGCCCTATTGAGAGGCGAGTTCGGTGAACAGTTTATCTCACGTTTGGGGCCCGTCAATTGGCCGCCTAGATCGTGTGATTTAACGCCGTTGGACTATTTCTTGTGGGGCCATGTTAAGGCTAATGTCTACAGGGATAAACCAGCATCGATTGACGCACTGGAAGCTAATATTGAAGCATTTATTCGTGAGATACCGGCCGATATGTTGGAGAGAGTGTGCCAAAATTGGACCTTGCGCATGGACCATCTAAAGCAGAGCCGCGGCCAACATTTACATGAAATAATCTTTAAACATTAAATTATATCGACCGTTCTATCGACTCAAATAAAGATTGAATCGTTTTTTCAAATTTTTTGTGTTTTTTTGAAAATCAAATCCTATTCCTCTTAAAAAATCACCCGTTAGTAGGCGCGGAATGAACGAACGGCACATTAACGGCTGCCTCGTGTACAAGTTGACATTGTACCGATTTTTTATATAGGTTTTTTACGTAATAACCATTTTTTGAACGGAATGTCTCAAGTTTTATTGCACATTCATAATATAGTCCCTCCCAAAAGAAAAAGATTGATATAACACCGTTTTTGTGAATAGTTGTTGCGTTATAATCGATACAATGTAAAAAACTCAGCTTAGGCACTCCGCCAGTCATTTCTAAAGATTATTCTCTATGTTTATAAAGTACCCATAAAAGGAGCTTCAAAATGAGGTATCAGAAGACCCCCATTCCACTTGATAAATTTTTTCAAGATAGCCATCTTCAGATTTACATTTATCGCTTTTACGCTAAAATATAGTATTCATGTATCTCGAATTCCAGCTCGCTAACTTGATCCATCCAAAATTAAAGGGGTGCCTTTTTGAAAAGTAGTGTATGTAGTCAGGCTTTCTACTATTTTTTAGGAGGAATTTTGACGAAGGAAGAGAAACTATCGCCACGATATCGAGAGGTTAAAAATGAATCGTTTTTTGAAGATGATTTTTCGCCGAACGAGAAATCTGAACCGGTACCTGAAGACAGCATATCCAGTATTAAAGAAGAAGTTGATAGGTAAATAACTAACATTTGGCGAGAATAAGATAAGCAATTGTTAATCGCTTCATGGGCAAATAAAATAGCATGTCCTACTGTCAGCACAAATGAACTTTAAAGAAAATGACAACAAAAATTGAAATAGACTTATTCATTGTAAAATGGTAAAAATGAGAAATCTTATCATAGGGAAGAAGAAGATGAATTTAGTGACAGGAATCACGAAAACGCTTCTAACGGCAGGAAGAAATTCATGTCAAAAAATCGCCTTTCTAGCGCCAGTTCGAGAGCGGATGTCAACCTCAAAAAGTCTGAATCTGTAAATATTTTTGCCAGGTAAGTCTACTTTTGCGATCTGACGTTTCTATTGATTTTGCTTTTCAGAAAAATTTATTTGATAAGTCATTCTGGGTAAAATATTAAAATTAAAATTCAAGATACTGAAAATAGTAAATTATATACGTAAGCGATGATTTAGCGACTCAGATGATGTAAAGTAATTCAGCATCCCTATTTGAGAAAGTCTCGGTAATTTGCTTCGACCTGGGAGAGAGGAATCTCCATTTTTCAATAATCTCTAATAGAGTTTAGCTTTGAGTATGACGGCTAATAAAATTTTTAATGACTTCCATATTTTATTTCGATTAAATATTGTCTAATTATAAACTTAAATTTTCACTCCATATAGCTCAAAAGTGAGTGAAGCTTCACTGGTGTACGGTTTTATTTATGAGAAACATTTTGATTAAAAAAAAAATACAAACTTAATGAACAGAAAATATTTATTACTATCAACATATTCGTAAATTCGGCGAGTTTTATTTCTTGAATATCATTCCGTCCCTTCGGACACACTCTTCTAATCGCACGCGCAAATTCTGAAACACTCTCTTGCAGAGTTCCGGAGTGATGTTTATTTCTCGTCGAATGTTGTCTTTAAACTCCTCCAGTGTTCGTGGATTATTGGAATACACTTTTGTTGAAACCATGTCTTTCTGTTGAATCGACGTTCTGGTCTTGCAATAGGTGCAAAAAAGTGTCAATCATGTCCTTGTATCGCTCGGAATTCAAAGAAATACGGCCCAATAATACCGCTAGAGGATATGGCGCACCAAACAGTCACCTGTGGACTATGTAACTGGTGTTGATGTTTTTCTTTTGGGTTCGTTGGTGCCCAATATCTGCAAGTTTGCTTGTTCACATAGCTGCCTAAATGAAAATTGGTCTCGTCACTGAAAACAACGTTCTCGAGTCTACGCTACGTAGGGAATATATTTAACAACCATTCAGCACAAGATTTCCGTAATAAATAATCACTTTCTTTCAAAGCATGGACTGATTGGATTTTATAAGGATGAAAACATTTTTTTTTTTGTTAATTGTGCCATGCAGTGTTGACCTAGAGATTCCCAAAAGAGCGGAATGCTTCCGTAGAGCTTGTTTCACGGAATGTCTTAATCCACTTTTTCAATAGGTACTTGGGGCATCTCTTGGTCGGCGAATGTTGTAGTGTGTACAAAATTTCCGAAGGACGGCTGCGTATGCATCACCACTCTTAAAGTAAGCCTCGATAGCAAAAGCACGTTGCGCTCCGGTCCAACGTTCTTTTGTGACTATTTAACCCGCACGCCGAACGCTTCGATCAAGACCTCTCCCCGCTTCATCGCATATACGGTTTCCGCGTAATTCAAATTTGAAATGTGAACTTTCCCACTGGACTACAGCAAAATTGGTATATTCATCGTTAACTTGGAACCCAATTTCTCAAATTTTCTCAAGGTTTACAGTGCATATCCTGAGCAGGGTCTATCTGAAAGTTTGCTACAGTCTCTGTTTTTAGGGCTTAGAAGTAAATGTGCTTCAATTATTTTCTAGCATAAACTGCTGCACAATACAGTTGATGCTAATGAGATTGAGCTCATTTTAATGTCTCATCTATTCGAACTAAATCTTTTATTGTGACAGGGCTCGCAGAAATTTATTTTTGAAAGCCCCCTATATATGTAATGTGTGACATTATTAATGCCATATCTAATTATTGTGATATACGTGCTGAAAGATTGAACAGCATTCTGGGAGTAGATGAGAATTACTTAGACAATTTATATGTTTCTCACTTGAGTGAAGTATCTTTTTTACGTTATTTCTTGTTTTTTTCCTTTAGATAGAATGACCTGCTTTTTGTATGTTGTCTATTTCTGTTAGTTTGTTTAACCTTATCCTTGGATTGTCCTGTAAATGGTTTCCTTAACTGATAGACAATAAACGCTATTTATTTATTTTTTATCTATAAAATATCTGTAATAGTGATTTATCCTTTTTTTTAAGGGAGGATGATCCCTTCGACGATGACTTTTTCTGCGAAGAATCGAACGAGTTTCAAGAAGAAAAGCCTTCATCTAGAAGCACAGAGCTTAGGTGGACTGAAAATTTTGATAATTAAAGTATCCCCTTAGGTAATTATAATTCGATGCGGTCTAAGTGGAGCAAGCGAGCGTTCGTCTTTTTCATATTCTCGTCATCGTGTATATTCGAATGTTTATACGAACCAATTTTAACTTAATCCAAGTGGTAGCTAGTTCCCGTAACACTCGCTTACTCCATGAGTGCTGCGAGCAGTGTCCATTTAGAAGCGAAGTTGAAGATGCAGTGTTTGAAGAAATGTAATAATAACCTCCGGTTCATTGAGCAACATTTTTAAGCCGAAAGTTGAATCTCCATGTTTGTAAAGTCTGGTTTTATTGATGCAAGTTATTCAACGGGGTATTTAAAACATGGACGAATAAAATGGGTATACCAATTTTTGTGCGAAAACTTTTTATTTGACAACAAAGAATGAGAAAACGTGTTTTTTGGGATTCAATCGAATGTGTTGGCAGGAACGAAAAAACTCTTCAAACAAGATTTTTAAGTATTTATGAGACCTACAAAATGAGACCACACGTAAAAAGATCCAACTAATAGCAAAAACCTAATGGACAAAACACGAGGCAAAATGCAGATTTTGGCACTTGTTGGTAATGCAACGATAATTTCACGCAACTTCTTGAAATTCTTCAAATCCGTAGGATTTGTACTTCATATCGGCAAGGTAAACTTGTGCATTTTGCTATTAAATGCCCTTTGAACGAACCCTGTATATTACTCAATAAACTAGTAATGATGGCCGAAAAACTAGTGTTTTGAACAATTAAAGATTTTCAAAAACTACTAGACCAATCTATTCCAATTTTGTTGTGGTTATTTAGAAATATGAATCCTACGAGTTTGTAGAATTTCAAGTATATGTGTGAAACTATCGTCGCATTACCAACAAGTGCCAACACCTGCATTTTGCCTCGTTTTCAGCCATATTTTTGCTATTAGTCGGATCTTTTTACGTGTGATTTCATTCTGTAGGTCTCATAAATACCTAAAAATCTTATTTGAAGAGTTGTTTCGTTTCTGCCAACACTTACGATTGAATCACAAAAAACAAGTTTTCTCATTCTTTGTTGTCTAATAGAAAGTTTTCCCACAAAAATTGGTGTACCCATTTTATGCGTCCATGATTTAAATACCCCCTTCAACAATTTGCATCAATAAAACCAGACTTTTCAAATATTTTTGGCTAATATGGTTAGACTATATAATCAGATTAAAATATCTTGTCTTCAAGGTGACCGAAACGTCAGTAAATCTTTGAATTACACAACTGTGGTTTTGATTTGACGTAAAACATGGAGATTCATCGGCGAGACAGACACAGGATATGTTTCAGAAGTAACGTTATGTTAAAAGTTGTTTTTCCAAAAAATATTATTAGGGCATGTGATTTTGATACTAACAGTATAAAATGCAATGAAAAGGGTGCCCTGAACGTTTAGGTGAACATTTCTCCAAGCTCTTCATTAAAGCCTCCTTTAAGGTGATTTGTGAGAATGTTCTTGTTAAATATCGACCAGTGTTGAGATAGAGAATGGTTTATGAGAATATGGTTGGCGTATTGATATATAATTTTTAGACTGAAGTATGGTCAGTGATTGTCAATTTTTTGTACATATTTATTTATTTAAATTATTGTCTATATGCTTTCGCCTTTGTTCAGTGAGAATGATTAAGATGTTATTGTTAAGAATCTCATTCATATTTACTAACAAATTACAATTTTAATTGTGATCATGTGAAAGCTGTTCAAAATTAAGGTATATAATATTTTACACCAACATTGATATTAGATTTCATAACAATGTATTGATCTCACTTTAAAATGATTCATCGAAATCTCTATTACCCCTGAAAATTATAAGTGTGTAGAATATTCTTGCTATACTTTGAAATTATGGAAATTGTAGGAATTTGAATAAATTTTTCATCAGGCATTTTGTACAATTTAAATGTATTTTTCAAAGAAAATATTTAGTTACTTCATAAAACATCCGAGAATTGTGGCAAAGATATAATTTTATTGTAATTTGTATATATGTCATAATGTCAATGTTGGCCTTCTGTTTTCATAGTTTTCAAAATATAGTCACTGAATATTGATGAGATGATTTCTGTTGTGCCTCTTTATTTTACTGAATAAATCTTTTTTGTTAATGTTGGTACATTATTCAACTACTGATTAAAAGGAAAAACGCCGAGACACGTCAAAATATTTGACAAGGGGGACAAATTTTTAACCAAAAACTACTTCACTTTCACCCTCGGCCTCCCAGGGTCATCAACTCAAAAATTTCAAGTCACACGGGTTTCGAGTAATAGCTTGTTGGAAAGGTCTATCGAAGTATTTTATTTTGACATTTTATTTTTTTAAATCAGTCGATTCGTTTGCGAGAAAATTAGAAAAATCTTTCTCTTAATTTGTTTAGATAGAAAACAAAAACACACAAAAATATCAATAAGTATTCAAAATGTTGCCCGTTAGGGTTTTTTTTTATACTCCAACTACCACGAAGGCCTAAGGCCTAAGCAACCATTGGGTACCGTGGGGCTATAGGGGGATACATGGGAAAGGGGGGGACGCCACACGGACTCTGGCGAGGGAACACGTGTACATGCAACATGCACACATTCTGGCTCCGCCTACGAGATCCGCCGGGTGGTACCTCCGCGTTCGACAGTCAGAGACCGTCTACCACCTACGGACAATCACAACATCCATAGCCAAGAGAAAAATTTCTCCTGAGACAGGACTCGAACCCGCACAGCGCACGGCGACTGATCAGGAGACCGAAGAGTCTACTACTGCGGCCACCGCTGCTGCCTTGGTTTTACAAGTCTAATTCATTTATAATTTAAAACGGAAACTACCAACATAAACAGCAATTCGGAAGATTAGTCGTGGCAACAACCCGAATTTCCGCATTATTTTCATCAACACAGATTTTAGTTGTTTAGTTATTTGTTGCTAAGGGAAAGAAAGAATTTAATTTACTGTCAGTTACCTTCGTGACAATCTTGGGATAGTGGAAATTAATTTATTGATTCAGATTTTACTTCCAAAATGGTTTACACACTAGCCGAAAGAGTGGAAATATTTCTAATTTATGGTGCCCAAAATCAATGTCTGCCGTCACGTTTAACGACAGACATCCGGGAAAGATAACTTCGCATAGGTATGTTTTGAACCTTGTTACTAAATTTACTCAAACTAGATCTGTTGCAAATAAAAAACGTGATCATCGGAGAGTTTTGGATGAAGCCGCTCAAGTTGAAGTTTTGGGTCATTTTGGAATAAATCCTAATACTTCATTACGCAAAAATTGTTGCTGCGACTGGTATTTCATTAGGCTCTGTGCACACAGTTACTAAACTCCAGAAATTTCATCCTTCAAAACGAAAATATTGCAAGAGTTAACCGAAAATTATTAAAAGCAGAGATCGGCCATGAAGCTCTGGCGAGTAGGAGACTCTCTCAACAGATGGCGCTAACAGTACTATTTATCGTCACAATATGTTGGAAAATACCATCAATCCGCTTATCACTGTAACCATTGAAAACCATTGGAAACCCTATCCTTGATGATACTGAAATATATTTCCAGCAAGATGGCTAGACGACGAGTTTCCAGATAAACGGATAGCGCGAAGAGGGCCTGCTAGATCTCCTGATTTGACGCCATTAGACTTTTTTCTATAGGCCCATTTGAAATCTATTGTTTTTACTCCCAAACCTGAAAGTTTGGATGAACTTCGTTAACGCATCAACGAAAGCTGCCATGATATCCCACGTTTTTGAAAATGTCCGTCAGGAGTTTGAACATCATTGTTTGGCCAAAAACGGGCAACATTTAGAACACTTATTGGAATAAAAAGTGATATTTTCGTGCTTTTTTGTTTGATATCTGAACAAATTAAGATAAAGATTTATCTAATTTTCTTGAAAACGAATTGACCGTTTTTAAAAAAGCAAACGTCAAAACAAAGGGCTTCGAAAGACCTTCCAAACAAGCTATTACTCGACACCCCTTGTCATTGAAAATTTTCAAGGGGATGACCCTGGGGCCAGAGGGTGAAGTAGTTTTTGGTTTAAAAATTGTTCCGCTTTACAAATCTTTTGACGTGTCTCGGCGTTTTGTCTTTTAATCAGTGGTTTTCGATAAATCCTTGGTGGTAAGTTTTCAAATTAACACCCTGTATATCCACTAGCACTAGCTGAACTGAAATTCAGCAACACAGAAATCTGGGACATGGTGATTATTATTTCCAAAAATAAAGGCAATCGACTGTTTTAAAAATATATTTGTGAAATATTTAAGGCACGTTTTCATCATATAACAAAATATATAGTTATATCACAAAAAAAGTTACGCACAGCGATAAAAATTCGAATAGACTTTTCTATTATAAAAATATAGGAATCCAGCTACAGTCATGTACATCTACACATAAAGCTACCAAATAAATATAGTTTAATCAGCTGAAATTCACAATAAATCGTTGCAAACGTCTTACTACAGCGTTGTCTTATAATCTATGGCAAAATTATGATATGCAGTCAAGATGTATAAAGAGCTTTTCCAACAAATATTGGAAGAGCAATCAGACCAACATTATAAAGAACTACATTGGCCTCCTAAAAGTTCATAATGTATTGTGTGATTTCAATATTGATAATAATACAAAACTTTCAGGAGCTATAATTTAATTAATGAGATCAGGAGAGACCAAAAACCTTCATCGCATTAAATGATGTAGCTAAAGCCACATCTTCAGGATTTTTCTTCATAAAGGCAGCTATCATCTCCACAATGGCGGGTAAAGAGCATGGTTCGTTTCTTTGAAAGGTGCAGTAACGATGTAGGAAAGTCATAGATCTGCAAATTAAATGTGAAAAACTATGACAGAAACACCAATCAGACCACTATTTGAAGAAGCAATGATAATACATTTTTATTTTGAAGTGAATAAAAATATTGGCACCTACCTTTCTGTGAGACCATCTTTGACATGATTTGGCAACTTTGAGGCTCTTGTATTAGGATACATAAAAGGAGAATCAGTTTCAACCATCAGTCTTTCCAGTGGTATCGACCCATTCTCTAGTAATTTCCTTACACCTGTATCTGATTTATCTTTACAAAGGTATCCTGAAAAAAATACAAGACAACTTAGTTATTGAACCACAATTGCAAAACTTCGTCATACCAGTTAGTCCTATGTAAAACCCTTTGTTCAGATACTCCAGTGCTTGTTCGTAAGTACCAGTAAAGCAATGTACCAGCACGGGTGGCAATCTACCTTTATACTCCTCAAATATTTCGATCATGTCGGTAAAAGCATCTCGTTCGTGTACAAATAGGGGTTTGTTCAGCTCGATGGCAAGTTCAATCTGGAACGTATCAAAAGACACTTATGATGAGTAGAACATAATAAAATGTGAATAACTGAGAAACCAGGTCTGCAAATTAAGTGATGAGACTGGCAACGTAGCTTTACGATCTGGCAAGGTGTTGCCTTTCAGTGGAAAGCGTCGGGCTTGGAGGGGAGACAGGGGAACATGTGATGCGCCTTCAGTACAGGTTTGAACTCGCTCGAGTCGTTTAATTGTCCATAATATTTTTTTGTGAAACAGTTTTTTCTATTGATTTCTAAAAACGGACATCAATGTCGAGCAATGGTACGATATCAGAATTTGCTTCAGACTTGGGCGGAGTGCAATGGAAACTCTTGCTAAACTTCAGCAGGCCTACAGAGATAGAGTTTCGTCAAGAGCCCAGGTTTTTCGGTGATTTAAGGCATTTTCAGAAGGGATAGAGAGATGAACCATGAAGCAGAAGACCTCCATCTTCAAGAACCGATGAAAATATCGACAGAATCCGGGCTCTTCTGCGTTCAGATAGTCGGTTGACAGTCAGAATAATTGGGGAAGAGTTAAATTTGACTCACTCCTCGATTTATCAAATCATGAACAACTGGGTGTTGCATCATGATAATGTTCCTTGTCAAATTACCTGCATAGTACCAAATTTGGCACACTTGAAATCTATGTTATTTCCCAAGTCCCCCAATAGTTTAAGACCTTAACTTAAATTGTCCCGTATCTGGCACGCTCGCTTGTCTATCTGCAAGAAACATTGTCGCCGTCTAGCACGTATTTTATGAATTCCGTCAGATTTCGTTTAGCGGCCCGTATGCATGAGTTACTATGTTTGCTTATAAAGTTGTGGTGGCCATAAATCATTCAAAAATCAAATGTGACTTTTGAAAAATTATGTCCCTCAACTCATACACCTGTCAATTTATCGTCAATTGTTCTCTTGTGCCATAATCGTAACAACTCGATGTTAGGGTAACATAGGATACTTATAAGGTCAAAGAAATGTTACCGAAGAATTTCCATTTCCTCAACATGTGCTGTAATAGGTAGATATTGTGGAGAAGAGCTCTCATTAGCAAGAAATCTGATGGCTATTTGCCACTGGCTGAATTCAAACTTAGTTCAGCAGAAATTCTAACAAGATTCCAGGTAACTTGCGGAAGTACCAGCCCAAGAAATTCGTCGCGACAATGTGGGACATATTTCCTGAGTGTATGTAATGTAATGTTAGATTATGTTTAATCAGACTGAAATTGCTTTCGCCAATTTTCATTTGGAGTAACTATACTAAGTGACATATCAATCCGAATGGTTTTATTTTAATAAAATTTTGTATAAGTACTTAATGAAGCATAATAAGTAAATGATAAGAATTTCAAAATGATTGCACTGCTTTAAAGCCCTTTGACCTTTAATAATGTGTGGATGCACCCTGATGTGCTACGCATTCTCCAGCGCGCCTAGGCATGCTTTTGATCAGGTGGTCAATGTCCTCCTGTGGTATCTCATTCCAGGCAACCACCAACTCCTCTCGAAGTGCTTATAGAGTCTGAGGAGGACGTTGCAAATTGAGCAATCTCCTACCCATCATATCCCACACGTGCTCAATTGGGGATAAGTCGGGAGATCTTGGAGGCCATGGTAACAATGTGACATCATTATGTTGAAAGAAGTCTATTGTGACTCTTGCAACATGTAGTCGGG
Source organism: Acanthoscelides obtectus (assembly GCA_963669975.1). Taxonomy (NCBI): domain Eukaryota; kingdom Metazoa; phylum Arthropoda; class Insecta; order Coleoptera; family Chrysomelidae; genus Acanthoscelides; species Acanthoscelides obtectus. The sequence goes on along the minus strand of CAVLJG010000010.1, from coordinate 39,431,155 downwards.
CATTATCTTGTTGGAAAGTTGGATCTGCCAGGGTGTCAAGATAGGGTAAAAGATGGGGTTCTAGAACTTCGTGGATATAACGCTGCGCGTTCATGTTACCTCTGATCAAGATTAAAGGTGACCTGGAACCATAAGCTATAGCACCCCAAACCATAACTCCAACAGTGTGATGAACATGTCTTTCAACAAAAAACTGTGGATTCCTCCTTTCACCACGTCGCCTTCTAACCCTGGCACGACCATCGTGCATGCCTAAACAAAATCGAGACTCGTCACTAAAGACAATACTGTTCCATTCCCGATCCCAGAGTGACCGTTGTCTGCACCACTAAAGGCGATTACGTCGGTGTTCTCGAGTTAAAGGGAGGACCCAGTGTGGCCGGTATGAAAACAAGCCAAAACTTCTCATTCGTCGGTAAACACTTCGCATGCCAATAGGTCTTCCGTGTTCTGCAAACCATTCATTTGCAATGGACCTGGTAGTGGAGAAACGGTCCCTTAAGGCCAATAATCTTAGGAGGCGATCTTCACGGTCTGTTGTTCTACGGCGGCGTCCAGTGCTCCTTGCTCTTTGCGTACGGCCTTCTCGAAGCCATGCCTGGCAACACCTAACCACAGTGTCTACACTTCTTTGCACTCTAACTGCAATTGCTCGAAAAGAAAGTCCAGCTTCCCGAAGTCCCACTAAGTTGACGAAATCGTACAGGTCTCCGTACTCTAGGCATCGTAACCGACCGTAAAGGATGTCAAGAACCAAAATCCGCCAACGTTGATTCTTTACTGCGGCTGAAATATTCATTTTTAGAGCGTTAGTGAATTAAAAAAAAGCAGTATAAAAACCGGAATGTCCAACTGATAAGGCTGAAAATTTTTTCACTTGTTATTTACAGTAAGATAAATACATTCACCAACTTTTATTAAAATAAATTTAAACTGGGTGTTCGGATTTATATGTCACTTAGTATAAATATATCTTCAAATATGCATTTAGTTTAGGTATGTTTACATGTATTTTGAACAATTTATAATACATAGGTGTATGGTTTGAGTAAATTTGTTTGTTTTCATTCAACTATTGCAATTTGTGGTAACGTCACATAGGTCAATTTAAGAAAAAAGGCATTGATAATTTTTTTATATACTTTTCTAGTTACTTTTGAAAAATGAACTATCACATATTTTTTTTAACAAAAACTTAAAAATCATGCAGTAAGAGCTTCATATATTTAAAAAATTGTGACAGGCAGTACAGCCCTAAGTTTGTCCCTTTCACAAAATCCATTCTGAGTTTAAATCTAGTCTGAACAATCTCATTATTGCCAATATTTAGGTATCTAGCATAAAAGTCCAAGAAATTACAAACAATTTTGCAAGTACACTTTATTTTATGATGTACATATATCTGCCTCCCAAATTTCCTGTTCTTAGATCAAATATTGTTTGAAATTTCATGATTATCAGTGAATTACTTTTACAGATTTGCATTAATTTTTTTTAACAAAAACTTAAAAATCATGCAGTAAGAGGTTCGTATATTTAAAAAATTGTGACAGGCATTACAGCCCTAAGTTTGTCCCTTTCACAAAATCCATTCTGAGTTTAAATCTAGTCTGAACAATCTCATTATTGCCAATATTTAGGTATCTAGCATAAAAGTCCAAGAAATTACAAACAATTTTGCAAGTACACTTTATTTTATGATGTACATATATCTGCCTCCCAAATTTCCTGTTCTTAGATCAAATATTGTTTGAAATTTCATGATTATCAGTGAATTACTTTTACAGATTTGCATTAATGTGATCTGCAAGTGGGTACCTATAATTTATAATAAATTGTGTCTTACATGTTTTCTGAACACCATTCTCTGGTCTTCAGGTTCAGAGAAGTTTCTGTTGAAATCTAGTCCACATTCACCAATAGCCACACATTCAGGATTGTCAGCTACCCTTCTAAGTTCTAGCCAAGTTTCATCTGTGTAGGATTTGGCATCATGTGGATGTATACCTAAAATATATTGTATATTGTATTTTATTTATATCCATACCAACAGGGTTACTGGTAAATAGTGGTAACCTCAAGTATTCCCAAGTATGACATGATAGAAAACTTAAAATGTAACAATTTAACTCCTATAGTTCCTGTTTGTGGATAAAAATTAAGTATGAAGTTTATTATTTTGAAGGAATTTGCTTTCATTTTATTATTCATTCTTAAATGAAGTCCAAGCTGACACAACTACAAAAAGTACACACAATTATAAAACAGTTTAACATAAAATAATGTCAAGGTCAATGAATTACTATCAAGCCAAAGTAAGACTAGCTACATTCTTATGTAGCCTTTCAGATGTCTCTAGTACTATGTTTGAAGGTATGGTATTTGTTGTTTCAAATAGATTGTGGCCTATTAAGAAGTGCCTTCAAAAAGCTTCCATTATATTAGTATATGGTTTGTCTGGAGTTTAAGCTCTAGGTAAATAGTGATTAGCTCTCCAAGTAACAAGTTCTAAGCAGAGCAAATATGACCGTGTTTAATGAGTTTTAATATAAATATATTATGTAATGAAACTATTTTCTCTTGATAAAAAGCATTGTATAGGAATAGTCATAAATTCTGAACTTGAAGATAAAAACACATATATCTAACAGAAAACAATCAAATAATGAAAATGACTTTCAAATGGCATATATCACAATATTCTTTCACACTATAGGAGCTAGTTATAATTAAAGTCTTTTGAAAGATCCTTAAACATCCTTATATTGTGCCAAATCTTTATTTCATAGGCAGTAGGTTAAATATTTTTGGGCCAATATGACTTAATGTTTTGAGTTCTACATGATGTTTTATCACTATAATATACCTTATGCGTTTAATTATTCTTTTTTGAGAATGAACATGTGTATGAATACTAATTCATTCATTTCATGGAAGAATATCTAAATTCAATCAAATAATGTGATGAAATAAGCCAGGTTATTACATAGTCACAGTACTGCTTCCAATCTATGCAGGAATTCAAATACATACCAGGAAATTTACACATTATTAATATTAGGTTCATCCAATTTGAAATTTAGGTCATTGCAATTTCTTTGCCTTGTGTGAGGTGCATTGCATAATGTTTTATTTGAATTAAAATATGAGTTATTATTCAAAAACCATTCGTGTAACCTAAATAGGGAGACATCTATATTGTGTTGTAACTGTTCATCAGAAGAACCCATAGCTTCTATTGAGGCATTATAGGTAGTTTTGCAGTGATATTGTTCATTCAATGCTTCAGATTATCAGATGAAAAAAGTAATAATAGAACTGTGCCCGAACCTACCAGCTGTTGAATACAATGTATTGGGATAAATCCTAGTGAGTCGCAGAGATTCTTTGCTGCCTTTGAGGGAGGTTCCTGTTACCATAATTTTTTGAACACCTAAAACAAATATTGAACAAATGCGAACTTTAGTACATCCTTTGATCGTACCTGAATCCTTGGCCCTTTGAATAACGCTTTCCAAGTCCCTACCAAACTTCTTGTTTGTCAAATTAGCACCAACGTCGATAAGTATATAATTTTCGTAACACTTCTCCATATTATTTTGATTTTCTTCGGGCGTAGTCATACTTTCCTGGGCAGCCATTATTATTTGGTCTAGATAACAAAGTTAAATTCTTCTTAAGTGAGTGATTTACAAAAATATAACATATTAAATAATAAATAAATTATTGTCAACATGAGTGGTAACAATGGTGACATGTATTGTTACCACGTTACCAGTGTTCTTGACAGGGTTGTCGTTGTCATCATAAAATATAGAGTGGCGCATCCATAGTATATGCTCCCTATTTCAAATTTCACAAGTTAAAGTAATGTAAAAAATCATGCTATGCTTGACAAGCATTAAAAGATATACGTAAGCTCGAACATTCAACGAAGAAACAGTTTTCAATTGCTAACCACCTCGTTTATTTTTCAGCTTCTTACCCGCCTTTTGGCTTTGGGTAAAATACATACGTGTGATCAGCACTCTATATTTCTCGAGTGACAGCTCTCAGACTTTTGATAACTTAGGTAACCTAAAAATAAAAAAGGGGAGTCTAGCAAAAATGTAAATAAAAATACGGAAGAATACGGGAATTATGAAGAAATACAATCAATTGCTGTTATTAATAGTTTCTATAATAAGTTTATCATTATTCTTAATCTACCGCCACGAATATAACAGATTACACTACGTACTGGAGGTCTTTAATTTCTTCGGTCAACCATGCAACTTTTCTGATCTGCAGAAAGCAGATACAATCCTGAATCAACACGATTGGGGAGCTACACCCGTCTGGCAGGAAAACGAAAATGGATACGTCTATTCTGCTTTTCTTACTGGAAAAATTGAGGTGAAAGCTATAGCCCTACAAACTGATGCCAAGTACCTACCAAGAAACTGCCTGCTGTGGTTTGAGGACAAGAAAAAGGCTGTACCAGGAAAGTTCAAGTTTTCCAAGATCGGAAATGATGATGCTACCGTTTTAACTGCATATTTTTATATGTGTTCTATACCAAATATTGAAAATGTACCATATGCTGTGTCATTCAGTCACAAGATTAAAAGGGATAATGAGCTTAAAAAGATTATGCTAACAAATACTTTAGATCACAAACTCAATGTTAATACGACTATATGTGTGTCACCTTCAATTTTCAGTAAAAAAAGATTTATAGAATTCATAAGCTTCCATAAACTGCTTGGTATAGATTCATTCATATTTTATGATAGAGACATCCCTCATAGATTGTCCAAATTGATTATGAATTTATCAAAAAGGCTAGGTATACAAGCCTCATTTTTGCCATGGAACTATCCTAAGCTTGAAAGTACCTTGACACGCACCATAGTTGAGAATGATTGCTTGCTGCGTACATTTGGACAATCTAAATATGTTATAACACTAGAGATCAATGAATACATTGTACCTACAGGTGCAGATAGTTTTGATTCACTTATAAGGGAATTCAACAGTGATTTCCATAGGTTAAGCCTCCCAGTACAAAAGTTCTGCATTAACAATGTCAATGTGGACAAACCAATTGCTTTGCAAAATTTTGAGATGGCTAATGATTTCAAATATAATGTAGTAAGGAATATTCACAGAAATATAAATAGTGATAATATCATATCTACTAATGCTATTAGTAAGGCACTAGCTTCAATCCATAAGTACGTCAAATGCAATTTAGAGCCATTAAATACTTCAACTGATAAGAGCATGCTGAAATTTTCAACTGATTTTGTTAGATCTACTCTAGTGCAGCTGTTGATTCATGAACAAATGTAGTAACCCTCTTGAATTGCTCAAAGCTTATGATTTAGTACATTAGATGTGTGTTGTCAACAAGAGAAGGAGAGAAGAGACATTTATTAACTAGAAATGACAATTCTATAATGAAGAAACTCGTAATTTTTCTGCTTTCTGCATCTACACTTTTATTATAGATATTTAGAATCACCTTTTGGATTGATATTCCTAAAAATAATTGCAAAAGTGTTATACTCAATAATCCTACATTTGCTGACAACATTCTTAGTACCAAAAATTTAAATGAAGCATAATGTGGGTTATAGCATTGGAGATTATGAATGCAATTTTTGGAAACTGTATATCAATCTTCTACCTTTGATTCACTAATATGTCTTTTGGAAAAAAATAATAGATATAATTCATTTCATGTCAACTTTAAATGTTACAACAACAGGTATTATATACCTAAAACTGAGTTTGAAACATTCCTTCAATATCTAGGTTCTGATTAATTTGTCAAGTTATTCTTTCCATTATATAATGCTTCTAGGTGTAGAAAATATTAATTAGTATAGCCTTTGACATCTTTTAGGCTTGTTTAGTATCTATCCTGATCACAATAATAGATATGTGCCTGTTTTAAAAGGGACAAAATTTGGTTGTTGTCTTATGAATACAATTGTCATTAAAAAGGTTTGGCAATTCAATTACTACAGTCTAAATAGAATATAGGAATCTCATTTTTTATCATGACTATCATATCACAACCATTCTCTTTTTCTATACAAAATTGTTCTAATGAAATTAGGATGTACTGACCAGTGTAGTAATTTCACAGTTGATTTGAATTGCTAATTATTAAATGTTCTCCAATTACAACAATAGCACCTCTGTAAAACTGTTATAACATTAGCCATATGATATAAATAATTTAAAAAATTTCTCAGTTAAATTTGTAGTCTTCATTTCATTGTTTAATGTGTATATTACATTTAAATAAGAATATTTATTGTGACTGATATATTTGAGTTTATATAATTATTATCCTCTTTGATTAAATTCTTAGATGCTATATTCATGTTTTTAATTCTACCAAAACAATATGTATCTAGCCTAATATTCCTCTTGGCATAGTACAGTGTCTCCTATGGAAAAATGTCAACAATTAGTTTGACTTCATGTATTTTGCATTCAGTAGAGTGCAAGTTTAATGAAAGATGAAATAAAGATTTATCTCATAGTTATATTCTGAAATTGTTGGAGAGATTTCACAAATGCCACGTTGCGGTATCTATTTTGAAGTAAACCAATTGAAAATTAATTTTCATTTTTAAGATAAACATTCACAAATACTAAAGCCACTTGTTAAAATAACGACAATTGCATGGTGCGAGAAAATGTGTTTACAGGCTTAGGCTACAAATCATACTTATCTTCGAACGTGTTTTCAATACACAAGAGTTGTAAAAACTGGTAATCGCCCTACGGCTAGTCCGTCTCTGGCGGGCTTTTTTTTTTTTTTTTTTTTTTTTTTTTTTTTTTTTTTTTTTTTTTTTTAACGAGGGGGGAATGCATTTACGCACCATACCATAGCACGAGCTACGACGTGTGTGGGGCTCCAGGGTCTTGAAGAGATCACCTAATACCCACTAAACCCTAAACCTCCGCGTGGCCCGACTCATCAGCGTCTCGGTAGGCCATGTGTTGTGCGTGACCTGCGGTCTGCTACAACGTCTCCTCATGTGTTTCAGTCTCTGGGAACGCCGGGTTGGTTCCCTTTACCTCGCACATTCTATCGATGTCGTTAAGCGATCATCGATAGAGGGTCTGCTAGTTTCTCTTGAAACTCTTGTTTTCGAAAAATCAAGAGTTTCAAGTCATCTTACCAATATGTTGTTCCTGGTCCTGGTCCTGAAGGGTCCTGGTCCTGGTGGGTCCTGGTCGTGGCGGGTCCTGGTCCTGGTTGGTCCTGGTCCCGGTGGGTCCTGGTCCCGGTGGTTCCTGGTCCTCTGCATCCACGCCGTGGGGGGGGGGGGGGGAGCAGCCGCAAATTCTCCTAGTCTCCTAGTCAAGGTTCCAGTTAGCGGGTGCCAACTGGGACCTTGGTCTGGGGTACCTGGTTCTGCGGTTGCGAGGCCTCTCGTCTGGCGTCTGGCGGGCTGAAGGCAGTCGTCCACTTATATCTACGAAGTGGGTAGAAAAATGGTTCATGCTAGTTGTAGGTTTGTACGTGTAAAAAGCGTTCTGTACCTTGTGACTCTTCCGTGTATTTTGTGGGGATTCTGTGCTTTCAAGTCAAGTTTGAGGTTAGGTTATTGTTGATTTTTGACGTATCAATTGCATCTTTTATTTTCAAGGAATTTTAACTCATTTTCAATCCTATAAATAATGGCCAGCTAGCATATTCTTTGTGGGTCTAATTCCGAATATATTCAGAGGAAAACACCAGTAAGTAATTAAAATCTGCGTGACATTTAAAGAAACCTGACTGGAAACATCAAGACCATATCAATTAAACATGTACAACAGGTCCAAAAGTTTAAATTACTATTTATGGAATAAGCTTTGTATGCGCTAAACCTTATAGTTGATGCAACAATCACAGTAGAAAAATCAAACCAGGACTCTTAATAGTAGTTTTCAATGAGATCTTGTGACTATATCTAGCTTCATAAAAACCACAGTGAGTGAGAATTTAGTAGCTACACATTCTATTACATGCCTTTTTTTTAACAGAAAACTGTGATTTCATAGCAAGTTCTATACAAGTTAATTGCAAATTCTTAAGACATGATAGGTACTCTCTCAATCTTGTAATATCAATCCTTGTAGTACTGATTGCTGACAATCAAAAACTTTTAAGCACTTCAGTATAGTTGTTTCATGCATCGGTTTTGAGTACCTACTCATTTATTTTTAATGAATCGAATAAAAAAACATATTCAGTACTTTATAATAAATAATATTAATTTATTTGATTTGAGATAATATCCATCATGGTTTATGTGAGTGGCTACAGAGTTAATATTTATCTACAGAACATATTTTTTAGTTAATGTAACAACTGATACTTATCATTTGTTTTCTCTGACCACACACTTTAAATTTTCTCTTGATTGTGAGAAATTTTGGTCCCAATGGTGACTTTTTTAAAGTACAATTGACACTTCTTTATACATATATTGCCAAAAAAAAGTGTCAGTTGTACTTGAATATGGCCCCTGTGGCTTGAATCAGCCAGAGAAACAAGGTAGACTATCAACACTCTTTTTGAACAAATTACTCCAATTATTTTTAAATTAAGACAGTATCTTTCATGGAGACCCTTGCACAAGATCTGCTATAAATACCAATAATGGCTAAAATGTTTCTTAAGATTTGTGCACCATAAAAGCTATCTAGAATTGTAAAATTAGTTTATGTTATGCAAGGGTTGGGAGTTTATATTATTCAGATTCTAGAAAGAAGGTTCGCCAAAACATCAATCTATAATCTTTTGTAGCATAAACCATCCATATAAGCTAAGAAATTACCATAAATTATATATTATGAGATTTTTATATTTGCTTATCTCCCAAAAAATTGTGAACACAATTGTAATACTCCAGATCATTATTCTAGATGCAACAAGGATGGCTGACTATGAGAAGCAATTTCAAGAGGACCTGGAGAGAGCCCAGGCTCTCAGTCTGGAATCATTGGCTTTGGAGCAATTCAAAACCAAAAGGATGCAAGAGTTAAACAGGTCTGCCACTACTGTATCTGTCACAGGAAAGACCAGAACAACTACAGGTAACTCATTGTGCAATTCCATATTTTAATAAAGGGCTAATGCTGCAGGCTGACTATTTACCATTTTGAGAAATCAATTTCAGGTTTTTTATTATAGTTTTTGAAATAATTCTCATGAATATAAAATTAATTGATACAGGTTAAGTATACAAGGGTGTATCAAAAAGTTCCCAGACTAGCTCTGTAACTTACCAATAGTTGGCAGCACGAGGCTGTGCCTGCCTATGAATCAGCTTATAAACTCACAAAGTTTTCCCTTTGCCTTAATTTTGCAAGAATGTTATTCAGCGTTTTTGTGCTCGCTTGATTTTCTCTGTTGGCGGTTTTATCATGAACAAAAGGCTTGAACTTGTTGAAATTGGCAGTATCGCTTAAATATTTAAAAACCACTCATCACTTCATAAAATTTCTGTAGCATACTTACCATTTCTGTATCTGATTTTCCAAGTTTTACGCAAAAATCTTCGCTCTTCGTTCAAACCTTTGTTTCATGATGAATTTGCTGACAGAGGAAATCAGGCAAGCAAAAAGACACTAAATAAAATTCTTGTGAAGCAAAAGTGATGAGGAACTTAGAGTCACTACTTTGTGAGGTTATCAGCAGATTTATATGACGAACTCGGACTAGGTATGAGGAGCAAGCATATGATTTGTTATAAACCAAAAGCCGCCAGTTTGACAGTTGTTGACATTTCACTTTAAATTCCTATTTTTCTAGAAAAACAATCAAAAGTGCGTCTATTCTATAGAATCCTAATGTTCCAGACAATTGCCCGAAATGGTGATGGTTCTTGTGGGATGCAAAAGCCAGTTTCAGCTGAATAAAAGCAGCCTTGTCAAAGGTCACGCAATTGTCGAGTAGGCTCATCCAGTTTTATGGTGAGGCTCATGTTGTTGCTCTCGATATCACAAAAGCTGTGTCATGTTGCCCTTTCATCCTATTGCCGCCTTCCAGAGAAACTTTACAGGTGGGTGGAGGAGCCATTGATTTTGGCTTGTTGGAGTCCAAATCACCAAGGACTTGATCTGGCACAAACACATCTCATCAATAGCAGCAACTGTTGAGAAAAAGCAAGGCTATTTGTTTAGTGCCGAGCAGTACTTTTCTCCACATGACCTCCTCACTTTGTACAAGGCTGGGATATGACCTAGCTACGAGTATTGCACAGATTTTTCAGGTGTTGTCGCCCCAACTACATTACCCATGCTCGATGCCGTTCAGAGGACGGCTGACCGACTGATCGATAACACTTCTCTAACAGACAGTCTCTGGACCCTTTCGCATTAGCGACCCATCGGCGATCTAGCTCTCTTTTACCGCTACGCCAATAAGGATTCCTCTTCAGAGCTCTCCTCAATGATGCCGCCGCGCGATGTGCCTGCCAGACAGTCCCGCCTGACTTCGACCGCCCAGAACTGGCCGATATAGCCGCTCCTTTATCACTAGGGTATCGAGATTGGAGAACAGTCAACATGAGGAGGCATTTCCCAGTTCTACTAACCTTAGCCGCGATGCCCGTGCATGTAGAATTCTGCCTGCGCAGCTGCTTTGGTGGAAAAACTGCTTGCTTCTTTTAGTGTTCAATCCTAATATAAGGCTGGTTAACAGAATTGTATTCGTAACAACAGGAAAAAGTCAAAATATTTTAGCAATGAATTTACTCAGATCACAACTATTTAGAAAAAGATAGAATTGAAGCAAGGTGTCCCACTATTTCCAATATCAGGTTTTCTGTCATTGCTGCTGTTTGATGAAGACATTTTTTTGTATTTCTGAATTTTGATAATCACAAATTAAGTATAATTGTTCATATGCTGTCCTGTTAATAAATCGTTTCTTTGGCTTGTTCCTCTCCAGAGAACTAAATGTACTTTTGTGCATTGGTGTGCCACTTCGGTAGACAATGGTACGCAAATTAGTATATATTATTTACTAAAACTACACAATTTTGGCGACAAACAATTGAATGTAAACATATAGGCTTTTGGCTCTTAATCTCAAGCTGCCATCTGTTGGTAAGTTACAGAGCTAGTCCATACACTTTTTGATACACCTACGTATGTATGCACATATAAACACCTTCATAAAAAGTAATTTTTTGATACCAGAAAAAATATTGATTACACATTTTAAAATAGGCTAAGGCTTTTAGGGCCTCCTAAGTGTTTACCCTAGTTAGCTTGCAGATATTAAATAAAAATCATTTCAATTTTCAACTGCCAGTGATGAAAACTTATCACTGATGTACTTCTTACAGAACACCGCACTACATGTATAAAGAGCTGTCATGATATCTTTTTTGTTATATTTTCTGTCATATATTTCAGTTTACTTAACATTAGCATGGATGGGCACATTCTTTTTTCATCAATATTTGTGTGGTGGACTGTATCAACAGATGGAATATTGCTGTATAAGCTGGACTGTAAGCTCATTATTTGTTGTATCTGCTATGGAATTTGTCAACCATGTTGCCCCTACACTACTACCATTTTGAATTGGTTGCAATTAGATTTCAAACTGGTTGATCTTAGCTATCAAGCGAACACGTACATGTCGGATACTATGTTTACCTGTTTTCAAATATCCAGACAAATATTTTTTTGTAGTGGCTCGCGCATCGTCAATGACAGAGACTGATTCCTTTGTGAAGTATGACAGGCAAACAAGCAAGTCTCGTCCGAGACCAGGTGGTGCACAGAATTCAGGGAATGCTTCTAATCCGTTGATCGCACCTCCTCCATCATCACAAAGAAAGACCAGTATGACAGACAGTGAAACACCAGATCTAATTTCTTTTTCCAGCCCACCTCCTGCTGTCAATACTACTACAAACAGTATAATCGAATTTTGCAATCAACAGAGGTAAGAATAAAAATTAGCTATTAATATTGATAAGCCATCCATCTTTCAGTCAGTTCCTTCAGTTCCCGGCTGTGATCAGATTGACGTGACAGTGATGGGATGAGTTGTCCAGAAACTGATGTTTATGTGTCCTATCAACTACTATTGATTGACCTAATTCCACATCAAAAATTTTATATTCATCAGAGACATGTTTGCTACCAAATGCAAAAGGACCTAGTGATAACAAACTATTCTGCTGGATATTTTAATGGTTTAATGGTTTTTTCCAAGTTTGAAACAGATCATACAGAAACTGTCCTGTTGGAACTTAAACACTGTTGTCAGAATTATCATCAACCCTCACAGGTGTTACTGTTATGGTTTCTCAATGTTTTGATGATTTAACAAATAATAGAATCTTATTAATTCCTTCCAGCTACAATAATTCTCAGCTTCAGCCAGTGGTCCAATCGCCGCTTTTCCACTCAGCTGCTGTACCTCAGCATCCATCTCAGTTTAAACTCTGGCCCCAAATGCCTGTAAATACCACTCTTTCCACTCCATATCCTCAAGTGGGGCAGTTATACTCTCAAGCAGCCCTGTACAGGCCCCCAGGTCTCACTCTTAACATGAGTGGTATTAGAAGTGCACCCATGATGTCCCCAGTTACGATGAATAGCCCAATTGGTGGGGGAGGGTTAGTAGGAGGTGTACCTCCCGCCTTATTTAAGCCCCCACCGATATCAGGAATTAATGCGGGGACTACTGGATCTACCGGAAACTCAGTTTGCCAAACTCCACCTCAGGTGAGTATAATAGATTTTATTGAAAGTTTCAATTAATAATGGCTAAAATGTATTTTTTCAGACTCCTCCTGCATTGCCTCCAAAAAATCAGCCTCGTCCCCCGCCTCCTGTAATTGGTCCTAAAAGCAGCAGTGTGTCATCAGGGCCAAAAAGTACCGTTTCTTCTAGATCATTTTCAAAAAATTCGACAAAATCCAGCAATAAGAAAAGTAGCAGCTCAGTTATTCCAAATCTGATTGATTTCGCGCAGTCAGATGACAAGATCAATGTTAGGGTCAGTATTTTGCAGGAGTTTGACCCCTTGTCTGATACGTTCAGTAGCTCTGCTAGCTCCAGGACTATTAGTCCAGATTGTTCAGGTAAGAGACTATTGATAGTAATTCTGCGCTCGGTTTATTGTGTCGCAAGAATTTTTCACTGGTGTAAGTTCGTATGCAACTACGTGACTGCATGTAATAGAACATGTCCTGTTATCAGCTTAGTTATTTTTTATCAGGACATATTTAAGATATCATTTGGTATCAATTTATAAACATATCTATTTATTTTTTCAGTGGACGATTCGATATCGATATGTAACAGCGTGTACGAGGAATATGATCCGTACGATTTTATCTATTCCGGATCGGGAAATAATAGCGTATCTGACCCTATCTATGCAACTGTGAACAAATCGGATAATGCGCCTATGTCCCCTGTTCCACCCAGGATTTCTACGATAGACAGGCGCAGCTCCAAAAGCTTCAAGGTAAGAGGCTTGACCATACGGACTACAATTTTAATAAAAGTGCAATTGAAGGGCCCGGTGCAATAACCGACCACGTGCACATTTCAAAACTCGTTATTCACTCATAGTGTTGCGAAATTTGTTATTTTGCAGCCGTACTTTGGCCAAAAACTCATCTTTTCCATCAATATATGCACAAATATTTACTTTAGATTTTTTGAAATTTGAAATTGAACCTTCCACGTGGACGGTTATTGTCACCAAAATGGGAGGAATTCTTATAAAAAAAGAAGAAATGCTATTATTTTTCAAAAAAAAACTTCTTTATTGGGTATAATAGAACTAATCAATAAACAAAGTGCATACTAACACTTAAGTAACGTAAATAAATAATTTAAACGACAATCAAACGAAACAGAACATTCTGAATAAGGTATATCGAACTAATCAATAAAAAAAATGCATACATCACTTTAGTAGGTAACCCAAAGAAATAATCAAACGAAACAGTACAGTCTGAATAAGCTCTAATCAGAATCCCCATCTGTCCTTTCGATCGTATCATAAAATGTTTGACAAATGGGGGGCACATATTTTCTCACTAATGGCATAATGCTATCGTATTTAGCTGCTTTCAGTGGTAGCTTCTTGTTATATGCTAGAGGAGCTCTGTTTAGGTCAATAGGGGTACCTGCGCATTTATTTAAGGGATATGAGATTGTAATGGCAGGATTATGTGTTTGAGATACTGAAATATTCCCAGGGAATGTAGAATCATATATAAAGAATCTATATTTCGATAATGTAAATGGTTGTTTTTTAACCACAGAAGTTTTTCTAAAAAAAGGCTCGAGATATGTTTTAAAATCAAACACCATATCCTGTGTTACTCTTTCAACGGTAAACTTCTTACCACAGTTTTCTACTAGCGAATACCATTCTTCAGGCAAATAACAAAAGTTCTTTTTTACGTTTCTTTTTTTCAATTTGTGCAAAATCTCGGTCACATGGCAAAAAGCTATGACCTGGCTCTGGCAAATGATGCACTACTTTAGAAAATCTTCTGTTGTTGACTAAAGTTGACAGAAAGTGGACCATTGCCCCATTTTTATTTTGCCCCCCACAGTTGTCTGTAAAGATATGCAAAACGGTAACTGACCTGCTTATATATTTGTTAATGAAATGCCACAAAAAGGATACTGATTCTATAGAGCCTTTCTTCGCTACAGTTTCGTCAAACATATAACTAACCGATTTGTTATTGGAACAAGAGTAGAAAAGCTGATTATATACCCAAATCTGCCTAGCATAAAATATGTCCCATGTAGTCAACACCGGAACAGGCAAATTTTGCTGGTAATCGAAGCAAATAGTCTCCACAGTTTCGTTAGTTCGTGCCAGTTCAGTTTTTTCTTTCAAATCATCGTAGAAAGCTTGAGCTTTCCGAAGATGTACATCTTTTTGAACTTTTAGTTGCTGCTTAAGTTCATCCGTAGAAGCGGCATCAAGTTGTATTTTCAGTAGGTCACAAGTGTCCGAACGCGGATATCCGAATGACAAATTAAAATGTTCTGTAAAATACCTATAATAGTAGTCATACGTTACTTTAGGTTTCGCTTTTTCATGGCTTTCTATCAGGCTGTACTGTTCAGGTTCGTATTTTTGCAAATAAAGTTCATGCATTTTGCGGACATTCAACTCTGCTGATAGGTACTTCTTTTTATTTTCATTTCGTGAATAGTGTGATTCACGTGCTGGAAAACTGTTTATATGGTCCTCAATCTGTGCTACAACATTTTCCGGTAATTTGTTTGGTCGGTTATGGTGCTTACCACGGGAATCCTTTTGAAGCAGCAGACCAGAAACTCTTGACTGTGAAATTCTTGTTACTCGTGATCTGTGAATCGCATGCAAGTTACAAAATGCTGTGCGGCACACTTTTTCAGTTTTTGAAGAGATTTTAATACTATAACCATAAGAATATCTTTTTTTCACCCACGCTAGTTTTCCTCCTTCTGGAGACTTTTTTTACATCTATGAGCGCTGCTAAGTAACTATCTTGAATGTTCTTATCTCCCATTGCATAAAACTCTGTAAATATTGCATCTTTTTCCATTTCCGTGAATTTTTCGAAACACTTCTTACGACAATCACATCTGAATCCCTGCTGTTTTGCTTCAATAGTTTTACCTCCACTACTTTTATATTCTTTGCCAGAATTCCTTTCCAACTTTCTTACATTTCTTTTCCATGCTTGAGGAGTGCGCTGACGTTTTTTACCCTCTTTTATTAGATGCTTTTCTGCAGGTTCATCTGCATTAAAAGAAATATATGCATTACAAAGCTAGTGAACAATACTAGATCACTTACCTTCCTCAGTTGAGCTGCTTGAGTTGTCGCCTGCAGTAACATGCTTTGAGATAGGTGTCTGATTTATACCTGACGTACTAGCTTTATTTATTTCTTCATCTACAAGGAATTATTTACATCATTGTTATTTTTATCATTTTTTAAAGTTGATCAAATTACCTTGTTCCTTATCGTCGTTCAAAGCATGTTGGTCAGTAACAGAATAGGCATTACTTAATGATTTAATAAAACACTTTCTGCCATTTTTGTTGCCACTCTCACTTTCCAATACATAATCTGGGTCCATATCATAATTATCGGAGTCATGGTATGGATCACTTTCACTGGAAAACTCACTTGAGCTGTCCATTTTCACAAGGCGATGTGCACTCCACAAACGTCAGAAAAGTAAGGTTAGACCTTGCTCAAGTTTGGGCGCAAAAACCGGCTATGTGTGTCACGTGGCCGCTTATTGCGCCCAATAATATTGATGGTGAGAATACGTTAGGGATATATTTGGTGCAAAAAGCGACCACGTCGATTTAAGTGGAGTTTTATGCACAATCCGTGTACTGTTCTTGCTCCAAACGACGCGGATACATTTTTCAAAGCAAAAAAAGTCATAATCTCAATTTTGACAAAATTGGTCTTTGGCCAGTTTTTGCACCGGGCCCTTCAATTAAGGTGGCACGTCCTTTTTTTAGATTTTTTTTCAACTACCTGTTTGCAGCAGTATTCTAAATCCTTTTCATCTGATAATTTCATGGTGTGTATAGAGATGACTAAAAAAACAATGTTATGATTTTTTTGTCAAAAAGTGAATATTTTGTTCATTTTATTGTTATATTTTTCCTTCAATCGGAACTTGTTAACAAATATAAGTACAGCTGTGAAATTGTGTGTGAATATTTCTCTTTTATGGAAGAATGAATCAAGTGATTACACACTTTTGTTCTTATCACTTTTCCTTTTCGAAAAATCTTCTTGAAGCCTCATCTATCAATTGTTGCATTTATTAATAAAAGTAGAATATTCACGTAAAAGTTCAGAACTGTATTAATATTTGTTAACAAGTTAACGATCGAAGAAAAAATCCACGATAAAATGCACAAAAATGCATTTTATGATAAAACAAAATTTAAACCGATGTTTTTTAGTCATCTCTATACACATCATGAAGTAATAAGATGAAAAGGATTGGGCTCTATGTAGGGAAACGAATCATCAAAACATGTAGACAGATTGTTTACTCAACTAGCAAAGATTTTCTTCATTATAAGAACAATTAGTTACAATGTACGGAAAAGTACAGCCTTAAGCAATTACTTTGCCTTACTTGAAGGTATACTGAGATATAGCATTTCTCTTTTAGTGTGTCTGCTACCAAAATTGTTTAAAAAATATGCTTATTCTACTAAAACAAACTATTAGATGTATAACTAAAAGCAAACCTAGAGCCGTATTTAGACCTTTATTTTTAAATCTTAAAATAATTACTGTCATATGTTCATTTTAGAAACAGCAACTCTTGTTTTTTAAAATGAATCTAAATTTGAAACAATGAATATTAGACGAAAACAAGATCTCAAACTAGTACTACCTAAAACAACACTTGTGAAAGACTAAATAATTTATGATCGTCCGAAAATGTACGTGTGTCTCCCTGATGATATCAAAGGAATTAACAATTTAAAGATATTCCACTTTGGACTTAGAAACTTTTTAATATGTAGACCACTGTGTGAGTTCTAGAAATCCCCTACTCAAGATCTACTGTAATTACATTATAGTTTAGTTTTAAGTAATTTTAGCTAATTGGGAAATGCTCAAAAGAAAATATTATCACAGGATAAATGAAATAATTGAAAAAGTTGAATCAATTAAATGTATTAATGATAAACTAAAGTTTGAGGATCATTATGAATAATTTCAAAAATTGCAAAAAAAAACCAAATTACTTTTATAGGGCTTCTCATGGTCTTAGTACATATTCCAAAAAATAGTGTATAATACAATTAATTATTCATCCGCATTTAGTATATAGTCAATTAACTTGTTCACTGCCAGTAAAAGTGCATTCTAAAAATTACAGGTCCTACAAAATAAAGCTATGAAAGTGATATTGAATGAAAATAAGTACACCAAAATAAAAAGTATGTTACAAGAATTGCAGTGTTGGAATATAGAAAAAATATATTTGGTTCTTATTTTCATATTCATAATAAAAAATCATCTTTTGCCACAACATTATATAGAACTGAATAATTATTACCACAATTATTATACAAGAGAAAATATAACTTTCTATTTTCAAAATTGTAATAGTATTATACCTAGCAAATCAATATTTCAGAAGAGATTACTTGAATTTAATAAACAGAAAAAGAAAATTAAGGGAACATTTCATGGACAGTGAGATGCAAGTTTTGTTTTTCTGAACATTTGTATGTTATGTAATTGTTGTAGTTTTTTTTTAAAGAATGTTATTGTAACAATCGTGCTAAATAAATCCTAAACAAGCAACCATACAAGTTAGCTTTGACATTAAGAATGATTGTATTCTTCAGACAATAAAGCATATTTATCTATCTAACGTAATGCACAAGTGCCATCTGTTACCAGAATCCACCACTACTAGAGTGAATAGCTGCTATCTTTTGGAACTCTAAAGGTATCTCAGATCTCATTGATATCAGAGTTACCACTGTGACCGGTTGATGCCGTCCGTTGTGGCAATATAATAGATGTTAGTCTACACGCCATTGGAAACTAGTAATAGTGCCTTGATCCGTCAAACCACAGATGGCCAACCGTGCACAGCTGCTTCATGCTTATTGGCAATTATCAGCATGGTATAGACTTAGTCTCCATGAAGGACAAAGAATGAAGCATCCTGTATCGGTCGTATAGTGTTTATCCGAATACGATTGCACAAGTACAATCTAGTACCAAAATCGACCATTGCGAGAGTGTTGGAACTGTAAAGATATTATCAGTTCGCGTTGATAGCAGAATAGCCGCTGATGCTCTTCACAATCACAGTGGTCAATTCTGGTAATAGATGGTACTTGTAGACTCATATTCGGATAGACCTTATGCTTCCAATAGAGGATACTTTGCTCTGCTTTCATTCTTTCTCCTCCTAGACTGATGATTGCCAATAAATATGAGACCGCTCGGTTGGCTCTCTGAAGTCGGACGGACGAAAGCATTATTAGTTGGAGAGTAGATCATCATCTACTATATTGACAGAACTGACGACATCAAGCATCCATATAGTCTGATATCCAAGCAAACCAAGATACAGTAGCGGACAAAAGTTTGGAAACAAATATTAATATTACATTTTATGTACCTAAATTAAAATTGTGAAGGAACAGATAATATAAATATTAAAGTCTATCTTTGACTCCAGGACTAATACAAGGTTTATCTTATCAATATTCATATTCTTTAAAAATAAAAATACGCGTTTTTTTAGTGAGAATGGCAAAAGTAAAAGAATTTTCAAAAGATTTAAGATACAAAGTAATTAAATTATTTAGAAGTGGTGTCAGAAATGTTGACATTTCTCAAAGATTAAGAATGAACAAAGGGACGATTTCGAAAATTATTAGTAAATATCAAGAATACGGATCAACAGCAACGCGGCCCAGGTGCGGAAGACCGAAGAAAACCGATTATGTTTAGGATCGTTATATTAAACGTTTGTCCCACGAAGATCCTCGAATGCCAGCCACACAGATTTTCAAAAGAATCGTAGAAGAGGATGCCGAGAATCTTTCTGTCAGAACAGTGCAGAGATGCTTGGTGGATTTTTGCCTACTTGGTAGGCGTCCAGTGCAAAAGTCTCTCATTTAAAAAAAATCGTTGGGATCTGACGGTACGGTATATGTGAGACGTCCAATACGGAAAAGATTTGACAGATAGTATCAGTTGCCAACAGTTAAACACGGTGGAGGCGAAAACATGGTTTGGGGCTGTTTTTTTCTGTATCCTCAAAACTGTAAGCAAACTATATGAGAAAAAAATAGTCCTTAATAATAAAGAATGAAAAATTAGAGCACTTTTAAAAAATTACTAAGAATGTTTCCAAACTTCTGTCCGCTACTGTACCTTTTACACCTCCAACAAGATAGCTGCTATTTACTCTCGCAGTGGTTGATTCTGGTAACTGGTAACTTATGCAACAGATTATTTGTATGTGTGATCATTTTAATACTCTGTAGTTACCGAATATAAACGACAACAATTTATTTACAGAGAAACCTTTTGAATATAATTGAAGAAGTCCAAGACCGTTCTTTGATCAAAGATCCTGAACTCAAAGCATTCTACAATATGGTACACAACGTAAGAAGTAAGTGGATTACTTTAGTAACAGGCATTATTTCGTGCTTATAATACCGAGATTTGAACCAATTGACATATTTTTCAGAGCAATATCGTTATAATGATCCCGATACAAATATGGGCCTAGTAATAAGCCCAATGGTGAATTTTGCATATAATGAAGGGCTCAGTATTAAGTTGCAAGTGCATCCAAATTTTGAAGGTGCAGATTTTAATAAGCCTATCAGTTTCACTTGTGATGGTAAGTTAGTAGTGAATATTAATTTAAATATGCATGTCTCATGTCCTGCATTTCTAGTTAGAAATTGTTGACATCGGTTTCTAGCTACATCTAATTTCCTTGCAAGTGAACTATTGCATATCTTACAGTTTGAGAAATTTTCCAATTAGAGAATAGCAACTTTTTTACAGTAAATTCGAGTGTTGAACATGTGACACTTCAACTTACATATGGGTTAGATGCCCCAACAAATTGCCAATATACACTTAAAGTATGGGGGTGTAATGAATACCTGGTTCCTACGACGTTTCTGAGTGATTATGAGTACGTGCATGATTGTATAAAGTTGGACGAAGACGTTGTGTTGATTTTGATTCCTGATTCTAAGAAGGATAAATCTTTCGCAAGAACGGTAAGAAAACTGGACCCTGAAAGTTAGAAAAATATATATATTTTTTTGTTATTTGTGTATGACTTACACCACATTGAACTTTATTTATTTCCTTAGGCACAAGATGACAACGACGATGGAACAATGAAGTTTGATAATATTGTGCCCGACGATATGGTATTTAGGATAACATACGAGAAGTTAAATATTTTGCTAGGTACTGAAACATCATTTCCTGGTTCAAGTCTAAACTTTCATTCAGACTTAATAATCCGTAGCCAGTCAAAAATTTACCTGATACGGTACCCGTGCTGTGACCATTGAGTGTGTTTGTTCATTTCAGAAACTGTTGAAAATGAAATGAGAAAACTGGAGGAAGCTGCATTACAAATGTTTAGAAATAACTCTCCTGGTAGCTTACAATCTCTGAATGTCATACAGTCTGTGAAATATATAGTAAATCTTATGGCTGATCTTTGTACATTAGATATAATGCAAACCATTGAGGCCTTGGAGAAGTCATGTAGAGACTTCATACCTTCACGTGTGAGTATTTATTGAAGGTTCATTGCTCTACCGCATAGCTATAAATGATTTTTTTTCAGGATATTTGTTTCTCCGAAATGATAGCAAATAACTGCAATAAAATCCGGTTTGCCATCCAAAATCTGATTGAAATGTACTGCCAAGCATATGCAGTGGATTTTGAGGTGAAAAGTCAACCATCTAATGAAGGTACGTATTTTTATCATACAAATTACCAAAACACCAGAATTTATTATTAGAATAGGGTATTATAAAGGTTTTGCAATACAGCTTTAAATATTGGCTTCGAAGTAATTTCCACCACATTCAATACACTTCTCCATCCTCCAAAACCAGTCCTTCAACCAGCGAGAAGGTCCTCATCCTTAGAAAACCGTTTTCTTTTTAGCTTCATTTTCACATGCGGAAACAGTGCAAAGTCACAGGGAGCAAGATCTGGACTGTAAGAAGAGTGCTCAATAAGTTTCAGCCTAGTAGTAGTCAAATACTCGATGCAGGCTTTGGCGCGGAGAGCTGGAGGGTTGTCATGGTGGAGGTACCTAGCGTTCTTTTTTGACTTTGGCCGCAGGTTTTTCATAGACTCTATGACTTTAGGCTGGCACTGTTCGGGGTACCACTCTCTTCTGTGTGTCCAAAACGACATGCTCCACAATCCTGCTCGATTTGAAAAATACAGCTATCATTTTTTAATTAAAAGATCGGGATTTTCTGACAGCTACGGGTGTGTCCTCATCATCAAAGACCCAAACTTTGTTTTGAGCCTTGGTCAGCACATCGTAATAATAGAGCCAAGTGTCGTCGCCTGTAACGAAGCTGTTCACATACCGAGATTTCCCCTTATCAAACATTTTCAGCATCTTTCGGCACCAAGTCGAACGACGAGTCTTCTGTCCTTCCGTCAGACTATGTGGTACTCAGTTTCCTTACGTGTAAATGGTCATGCAGAATTGGGTGAATTGCTGGTGCATGAAGGTGTAAGGTCTCCTGAATCTGTTGGTATGTCACTCTCCAGTCTTCGTCAAGCATTTTCCTCGCCACGGTAATGTTTTCCTTTGTTCCTGACGGTCGCGGCCTTTTTTCACTCTCAGCGTCCTCCAGAGTGAAATTCCCCATTGGGAATTCTCTGTACCATCTGAATTTAGTCGTACGATGAGTATCTCACTACGTGACCACGATGCCATAGTTCGCACTTTGCACTGTCAATACGAATTAACAACTAAATCAACAGACGTGCTGCTGGCGGCTACTATGCACTTCTGGACTAGTCGCAACATGCAGTAACATGCAGCCTCCTGCGTCCGTTTGTTAAGTCATATTGCAAAACTTTTAGAACCCTTTGTTAGTCAGTAATTACTTCCAGGCTGTTTATCACTCGGCATTTATATTATATTCAATGATGAAAACGTACATAACTGTCACATGTCTTTTTTCTCAGCTACAAGATATGTTCACGATATTTTGGACTCTGTAGTGATACGAGTTTGTGCGATATATCGCCCATCGGCAGTTTGGGAACACGAAGAATACGTAATAGCTGCGCATATTTACCACGGCACAAAAAAAATTGGCAGATCTAACAGGACACAGCCAAGCAAGAAGATTGAAAGAGACAAATACTGGCCTGCAAGGATTGTATTTGACACTTGGTAAGTAATTACCCATTATAATTGCTCTTTTAAGCGGGATTTTCTCAAGGTTTGAAATTTCGTTTTGACTGTTTTTGTTATAGGAAGTTGCGTACATTAACATTTTTTTTTTATTCTTCAAGGTTGGATTTCGAAGATGTGCCTATAAACAGCCTAGCTAGAGAAAGTCGTTTAGTGCTCCAGGTTTTCGGTAGGTCACTCACAACTGTAGAAACAGATGAGTCAAAAAGTTCCAGTGACCCAGTTTATAAGGAAGAAGAAATCGGATGGGCAGCAGTACAGTTCTTCAATTATGAAAGGTACTGAGTTCTTGAAGTTAAGAATATGAGTTTTACTGGTTTTTCGCCTCCGTCGCAGCTTTAAACATATGATAATATGAAATACCATCTTACCCTTAATATTTTTCACAGCATCATGACACAAGGCAGTCTGCTGCTCTCCTTATGGCCAAAAGAACAAAACTATGCCAATGACCACATCTATGGACCTGCTCCACCGATGAGATCACATCCTGATCCTAATCATCCAATGATTGGGGTAGAGATTGCAGCTCCTCCGAAGGTACAGTTTCCTTCTATCAGTCCAGAGATCTATTCCAATGTCACCAAAGGGGATTTTGACAGGTAAGTCATATCTTTTAATTCACATGTTTGCAGTGGGTTTCTGAATATTCTGTCGTAGTTTGGATAACGAGACTCAACAGCTGTTGGTGGACGCGTGTGAACAAGACATGCTGTATAGATTTCCTCCTGAGATAAGAGAAATTCTATGGGAGAAAAGACACTATTTGTATCATCTTCCTCAGGTAAATGTTTAATATACGATTCTCAACTGTTGTGATATGTATTGTTACATTCCCATTTTTGTTTTCAGGCTTTACCTAAAGTTCTTTTAGCAGCACATAGTTGGGAATATATGCAACTTCCTGACTTACATGGCATGCTCCATGCTTGGACTAGACTCAGACCTATACAAGCTTTAGAGTTACTGTTACCAGTGTAAGTAAGAATGGCATACTTATTAGTTTCAGTTTGCATGTGTAATTTATCAGTTATTAGTGCTTGCTAAACATCTACGTGATAACTTACAGGTTTTGAGAATGTTTACAGGACGCAGAAAGTACTCGCGAAAACTTTGATGCATAACTTTATTTAATGAAAAATATGTTTCTTAGACTGTAAATGAATGACAAATATCCCCACCATGAATACATGTCCAAACAAAACATGCTTTCACTACGAGTGATGGACATTGAAAATCATTCAAAAAGGAGTATCTGTCTGGCACCACCGCATTTATCTCTGACCAAATAAAAACAGCACGTATTTAGACGCCATCTTCTGTTTTTGATTACATCTTTTAGCTCTCTTCTACTTCGCTTTGTTTATGTATAAATAATTACGATTCCTTCATTGCAAGATTTATTCAACTGGATATTCTTTTCAGTTACCCTGATTTAGAAGTTAGAAAGTTGGCTGTGAGATGGATAAGGGGCCTTACGAATGATGAGTTAGTTGATTATTTACCTCAGTTGGTAGTCGGTTTGAGACACGAAACATACGAGAATTCACCTCTTGCTCAATTTCTACTGGATAGAGCCTTGAGGTCTCCCAGATTTGCTCATTATCTTTTTTGGCTGCTCTGCCATAGCTTACCTGGAGAAACTCCTCAGGTAAGAGACATGTTTTCGAGATTTTTTTAGCTATGCATGCTTAGTCATTTCCTTGTAGAATTGCAGTATGGAAACAAAAAGTAAGGAAGAAACGACAATAACTGAAGTGAGGCACCATAGAAGACTGAAGCTAATGTTGAGAGCCTTACTAGCAATTGTTGGAAATTCTCTAGGAGACTGTTTCTTATCACAACAATCATTAGTCAAAGTAAGTATAATTATTTTATAATTGCAAAAAAATGAAATATTTCATGGTTTTAGAAAGAAAAAGGCAAGCATAAATTGCTGTTTGACAGTCAGTTGCTTTGTCCTTTATGTGGCTTCTACGAAAACATCTGCCTCAGTGAAATATCTAGCTTATGATACACAAAAGTCCTGAATCAACCTACACGACGTAATTTTTAATTAATTATCTTTAATTTCAGAAATTGAATGATATTGCTGAAGACGTTCAAAAAACTAAAGAGTCCCATCGGTTGACAATTCTGCATAACGTCCTTAACCAAATTCACAAAGACCTTCAAGAATGCCCAACTTCCCTCCCACTTTCCCCTACTTTGCGAGTGAAAGGCATAGACGTACAGTCTTGCTCCTATTTCCCATCCAATACGCTTCCTTTAAAAATTAACTTTATCATGGAGGACAGTTCAATAAGGCCAGCCATTTACAAAGTCGGGGATGATCTTCAACAGGATATGTTGACCTTACAAATGATCAGATTGATGGATAAGTTGTGGTTGACTAAAGGGCTGGATTTGAAGATGGTCGCGTTTACCTGTGTTCCTACGTCGAAAAAAAGAGGTGAGCATTGTAATATATTTTTGTTTCTATGCCGTTTTACCGTAAACATCTGTACAAATAACTACAGTTTATATAATGTAAAAGTTACACATAATAGTGATGTAATGAATAATCACATGATTCTTGATATTTGCAATCGCTTCCTCATTCGCGAAATTAATGCGAATATTTTGAGAATGTGAATATCAGAAAAAAAGAATATAAAAATAATATTAGTACTTGAATAAAACAAGGAATAACAGCTTATTTTTTTGCTAGAAAGGCAAGTTGTAATAGATAAAAACTTTATTTTTTTTTACATGATTTTTTTTACTTACCGATATTCTCAATAGAAAACATCGTTTGTTTCGTTACTGAAGTGAGACAGTCCAAACAGCGATGAGGCTGTCATATCAGTGACTGTCTGGTCCACTTTAAAACCCAAAACGAACAGCTAATCTTGATCAGGACAACACCTCAAAAAGTTTTTCTAATTTATCATGGAGGTACGCTCAAGTATAAGCATTTTTGAAGTTCGCTGACATGGATCACCACAAACATATAATTGAATCAGTTATTTGTGAAACACCACATGTCCAAAACTAACAATCGCGAGAAAATTTGAAAAAACTGTTATATGCAAAAATACCTTAAATCATCATAACACGTAAAAAAATATGAAGTTTGATTGTTTGTACGAGAGTTTTTTGAAAAAATGACAAAAAAACTTTTATGTATCTTGAGGAAAAAATGAAAATCTGGAGGACATGTGGGGTTTCTAAAATCAACACGCAACTTTTTTGAGAAAAAGTTTATTGGATACATTAGCACGAGGTACATTAAAAAAATAGAAGACGGTCAATTTTCATCCACATCGTCATCGGTGCCACCAACAGTTGGTCATCCAAATATCTCCCTATAGAAGTTTTCGATTTCTTCGCCTATTTCTACGATGAATTTTTCGAACTCTCTGATGCTTACCATCTTTTTGCACTAATTGGCACTTTTGAATTAGGGTATGCGACCACTTCGGGAAAAGTTCTAGTAGATATTCCCAACCTAAATTCGTGCTTTATTAGGCCATCAATGAAGTCGCGAGCAGTCACAATGCCCTTTTCATCATTGCTGTAGCTGAAGTGCATGAAATTTGAAATTGAAAATGAAATTTTATCTTCTTTCCTAACACCCCTTCCATAAGATTCTGTGGACAAAGAATTTTTTTGTAGTAAAGGGGCCACCATTTCTTATAGTTTTTGATCAATGTATTCTCTCCATCCATTACGTATACGGAAAATTTATTTTTAGTGCTTGAGTTGAGAATCAAGGAAACATAATCTTTTTGCAGATAAATTCGGTCATTTTTCTTAATTTTTCTCTTCACCATGGCAAAATCCCTGTCACATGGCATGTACGAATACTGCGAAGTATTGGTTCACAGTCTTGAATCGTCCAAGGTCTGTAAGACCTAAGCACATTCTAAGAACTGAATGGTTTTTTTTCTGACCACCGCATCCGTCAGAAAAAATATGGAAATGTTCAATGTTTGCTGGAACTTCATTGTTTATAAAGTGCATAATGAAGGAGCACACCTCGTTTGGTCCTTTTTTGCCCATACCTTCGTGACATACATAAAACATAGTTTTTCCAGATTTTAGGTCGTGGATATTGAAGACATTGACAGTTGGTTGATGAAGGTAAAATGTGACTTGGACCGGAATAACAGGAAGTGCAAGATTTTGCATGTTGTCCACACGCAAATTGCTCCTACACTGGGATCTGTTTGGCATAACTCTTCAATCGACTTCATTTAGCTGTAGAATTTTTTGGCTCTTCTTTGGTGAACTATTTTTTCCGCCACAGCTACACGTTTAGCAACATCGTTCAAGGCCTTAGATTTAATTTTGTTGGACAGCTCCTCACAGGTGCAGCAGGTGTCGACCTGTGGTGTACCGAAAGACAAGCTGAAACGTTCCTTGAATATCTTGCGGTAAAAACTATACTTTGCAGATGATTCGGGATTGTTTATAAGAAACAATTCATGCATTTGTTTTATATCCAGCTTCTCACTAAGGTAGTGATAGTCACGGCTACCATAATGTGACCTTTTAACTGGAAATGAACGAATATGCTCCTCTACTTGCCTGACCACCTGTCCAGGTTTTGCATTCCCTGGGGTTTCTTTGCCTCTTCTATCATTAGTTGGCTTTCCCATTGATAATAACTTACTCAAGCGACGAACACGGTCTACAGTGACTCCATGGATACTAATAAAAGTTGTTTTGTATACACGCTGCTTTCCCGAACTGGAAGACACATAGTATTTGTATGATTTGCTTTTTGGCTTTGCATTATTTTGGTCTACTCTAGGTCGTTTCCTGGAAATCTCTGAGCACTCTATTAGAGCCTGCATATATGCATCTTGTTCATTTTTCGTCTCTAGAGTATAAAATCTATCAAAAATCTCTTGCCGCTCACCTTCGGGAATTTTATCAAAACAGCATGACCTACACCTAAAAGTGGAAAATGATATTTTGACCGACAAAACCAAAATGACTCGTATTTCTCTTACCGTCATGGTTCACCTATTGTCCGCTGATTTACTTGTATGCCTTTGTAATAATTCAGATATTCTTTACCTCTCACTCGTGCACCTTTAATCACTTATAAATAGCTTGTTTCTGTCCCTTTTTGCGTTTTTTGGGAATAACCTCCGCGGAAAGTCATCCTCGCACGAATACATTGTGAAAATGCGCTAACGGTAAACACCCGCAACGCATGCGTACGACATTTGTCGCGTAGAAGATAGGAGCCGTTTATTAGAGAAACACCACGTGTCTTGGACTTGTGGGGTTTCTCAAATAAATCTATATTTTGGACTAGCGCTGACAGCGTTATATCAGTTGGACATATGCGATTTCTCTACAAAACGTGCATCTATATGAGAATATACCATTGAGTTCAAAAAGTCAAAATGTTGAATTTATGGACATGAGGGGTTTCTCAAATAAGCGATTCAATTACAAGCAACGTTGAAAATCTCACAGTTTGAATCAGCAAGCGACATCTTTGTCTTAGTCTGTAACGTTGGCAATAATGAATCGGATGTAAATGTGCTGAAACTCAGCACTGTGTTCATTATTTGTATGCGAAGGAACTTTTCTAAATAAAAGAGTTGTTAGCACGTACAAAATGAATTTGTTGAGTACAAAAACCTACTATAAAATGAGGTTCTGTCGATCTGGGGTGACGGATCCGTCAGAATTGTGTGTCACTTGTCGATATGGGGAATTTTGAAATATGACTAGTTAATCAGCTGTTATTGTAACTTAATGGATACTCGTGAAAAAGACCTAAATCTGCAAGTGAGGTTAAATCTCACTGAGCTGAAGTTATTGTCTTTTTCATGAGTATCCATTACGATGGAATAACAGCTGATTATCCAGTAAGATTTCAAAGTAGACATAGCCATATTTTGTTTTGGTTTTTTGTACTTACGCTACATATTAATTTAGTATTTGCTAACAACTCTGTTGGATGAAAAAGCTTTGTAGCTTTTGAAAATCGGTGCAGTGGCGCCGGCGCTAAAACCCAAAAAATTAAAATCTCTCAAAATCCCTTTTTTGACGTTACCGAGGCTCCTTTTAGATACATTTTCGCAGGCGTTAAAATTTTAATGTTAGGGGTTATCGTTGGTGGTGCAGAGTATGTCAAAGTGCTACCAATTTATACGTCACTACCCCGGCTAATTCTATGCACCTATTAGACATATTTCGTAAAAGTTGAATTATAAAGATATATCTTGCGTGTTTTCGGGTATAATATAACCCCGTGCTGAATTGCGACGTTGCTGGATGGTCTGTACTGTTTATCAGGCGGTATTCTAGATTGCACTGTTGGCCTATGGACTGAGTGTATGATCCACTTAATGCCTTTGTTATACCTGTCCTTAGCCAATGTTTTTCTAAAAAGGACTAACTTGTGACGAATATAATCCCTTAACCGTCAAAAGTAAATGCTTCGCAGTCTTCTGCTTTTCTTCAAGTAATAGTTTAATGTGGGATTTAAAGAAGAAAAATAGAATATTCGCATTGGCGAATGCCTAAAAATTGACATTCGTTGGGAGAATTCGAGAAACCTTTGAAAATACATTAAATGGTAGTAGAGATTTTGTCAGCACAAACTATTCTAAAGGGTAGATGTATTTATTTTACACTGAAATTTTGTTTGAGGTATGATCGAAATGGTGACTAAAGCAGAAACATTGAGGAAAATCCAAGTTAGCCATGGCTTGACTGGTTCTTTCAAAGATAAACCCATAGCAGAATGGCTGGCAAAGCATAACCCTTCTGAGCTAGAGTATGCTAGGGCAGTGCAAAACTTTACAGGTATGAGGTTCGGGTAACTAATGCATATTAAATTTCAAGCATTCATTATAATTGAGGTGGTTTAGTCTACATACTCCTTTTTTAGCGTCATGTGCTGGATATTGTGTGATAACTTATATATTAGGAATCTGTGATAGACATAATGATAATATTATGTTGAAAACCTCTGGACATTTATTCCATATTGATTTTGGTAAATTTTTGGGCGACGCCCAAATGTTTGGCAATTTTAAGAGGTGAGGCTGGAGTAATCGAAACCCATTCTCGTATACTAAAATAATTGTTTTCATTATTTTAGAGATAGAGCTCCATTTGTGCTCACGTCAGATATGGCTTACGTAATCAATGGAGGTGATAGACCTACAGAAAAGTTCCATCAGTTCGTAGACTTGTGTTGCCAAGCTTTTAATATCATCAGGCAACATCGAAACTTGTTCTTATTTTTGGTAAGTAAACAGCGCGACCAGATACTGTAATGTTGATGAACGTTTCGTACTCTCAACGCTTTGAATGTTACATTACATGGCCGATATGTTGCCTGTAGTTTTGAGCTGTATCAGTCTTATGGGGAATGGGTGGAAACGTTCGCTTTTTTTCTAAGAGCGTTTAATCAAACGATTGTTTTCAGATAACTTCGTCTGGAATTTGTCGTATAACTCCAGAATCAATAGGCTACATGCATAATGCTCTTCTACCTGAGCTATCGAATCCAGAAGCTGCAGCATACTTCACGCGACTGATAGAGGAGTCATTGAAAACGAGATTTACCCAATTCAACTTTTTCCTTCATAATTTGGCACAACTGAAGTTTTCTGCTGATGATACTGAGGGATCGCTACTTTCCTTTGTACCAAAGACGTACAGGTCAGTGTTTCGTAGTAGTTTTTGTAGTGTTTTTATTTGATTTATAAGAGTATTTTTCCTAATCTATATGCTTTTTTCAGTATGGCTACTGATGGACAACTTGTTCATGTTGAGGTAGTCAATTATCGAAAACGATACGATCCAGACAAGTATTATGTTTACATTTTGAGAGTATATAGAAAAGATCAAAAACAACCTATGGAAATCCAAAGAACTTACAAGGAGTTTTGCGAATTACACCAAAAGTTGTGCATTTATTTTCCTTTGGCCAAACTTCACAGGTAAGTCGTTTTATAATTTATATTCTCATTTATAGCGATGCAAGTGTCTTGGGTAGCTAGATGTGTTAGTACGTCGAGTTGCTAAGAAATCATGTTTATGATTCGCGGGATAGAATCTCGTCCTAGGAAGTTGTATTTTGAGCTATGGATGTTGCTTGTCTATACAAGGTACTCCACATAGAACTGCAGCGATCGATTACTCAAAACTTGGACGTTAGATAATTATGAAAACTTGAAGTTATGGTATAACGAATATGAGGAAATCGGCTTAAATATTTTCAAAATGGTGACCCTTCCGGTTGTACCAGAAGTAGATACCAAGTTGCTTATTTTGAATGGAATGTTCTCTATATTTTTCAATTTGAAATCGTCGCGAGATTCTAAATACATGCCATATGTAACCTTTTTCACGTGTATCCATCACGGTAGAATGGCAGCTGGTTATCTTGTAATATTTCAAGATTCTCCATATCGGCAAAGGACACATAATTCTGACGGATTCGTCAATGCCAGGTGGACAGAGCCATATTTTGTTTTATTTTTTTGTACGCTACAGATCCATTTTGTACGTGCTAAAAGCTCTGTTATTTAAAAAAGTTCACTTGCATACCAAAAACAAAACGCTACATTTACACCTGATTCATTATAGCCAACGTTGCAGGCTAACACAAAAATGTCACTTGCTGATCAGTTGTTCACCTCAGTAGATGTCAAAGCGTGATGGATACTCGTGAAATAACGTGCGATAGCTATGTCTAACCATTTTTGAATCGTATCAAATTTTGTGTAAAAAATCACAAATGCAGGTCCATGAAAGCCTATTAATTTTTCGTATATTTTTGTCCTTGTCGAACTGTTTTCTTATAGAAGGGAGTTGAGTTGTAAACAATGTCAAACTTTATTTTTTCAAATGGGAACCCCGCTTCTATAGTATCATCATCTAAATCAACGAAAAGAGCCATAGTTTTGAATAAGGTCGTCTAGTTCTACGACCATCGTGGGTACCTAGACAGAATCGCGATTCGTCGCTGAAGATGAGATTATGCCATTCTGCCTCCCAATGTTGCCGTTGTCTGCTCTTCATACGTTGACGACAGTAGTCCGCAGTCAGAGGAAGCACAACCCGTGGACGGTATGAAAAAAGTCCAAAGGCTCGAATGCGGCGATAGAGTACGCATAGTAATAGGTCTACCTTCTCCAAATCATTCTATCCACACAAGACACACACGCCTTACCGTCATTGCAGTACAATTAACACGGCATTTTGTTATGCTTAACACTAGTAAATGAAAGGGCAATAACTAAAAATATTTGTTCTACTCAGAAACTGCTTTCTTCACAAAAACTAAGAGATAAGAAAGGTAAACAAAAACAAAGATAAAACGTTGACATTGTTGCTACAGCATGCTTTAAATATAGTCATTATGTTGCAAAAAAAAAAATTAGAACAAATTATTTTTTCTGGATGTAACAGTTCTAATGTCACTGAGTTTACTATAAGGTGTGATTTATTCATATACGGCGCCATCCCGAGTGTGTCGAGATTGTGGAACAATCTACAAGAGGAGGCTTTTCCCAGTTTTACCTTAGGCAGTTCAAAAATCGGATTAACAAAATTTCTTTGGGACCCATAGCAGCCACGATGTCTCGGCATTTGGGCTTCTGCCTGCACGGCTGTTTCGGCATAACAAATAAAAAAGGAGATGAAAAAAAGAGAAACTGATAATGAAAAATAAAAGAAAGAATTCGTCGTATAAGTTATACCATAACCCCAAGATTTCAGAGTATTTCTAAAACTCGTCGAGTAATCTATCGCTGCTGTTTTATGTCAGATACTTATATCGCGTCTCTGGAGCTGGTCTATCCAGTCACCAGTTACCAGTAGATAGCATGTGTTGATACAGCAGGGTGGGCAAAAACCGTCAACGGTTCCCCAGTGGCCAGCGTCGCCTCCCCACCACTATTACCAGTACTTCAGAGATGCAACTATGTATCACTTTTTCATTTTATATATATATATATATATATATATATATATATATATGAAGCCAACCAGCAGAAATACGTATCGCTCGGGTTACCTATCCTATTTTCTGCTTGAATCCACTTTTTGCGGATTTTGCCCATTATTTCCTATTTTTGTTATATACCTTTCTCCGCATGATCATTTTCTCTTTATATATATACAGGGTGTTTCAGTTTATTGTTGCATAACTTTAAGATTCGATAGAACTTTTAAAATTAATGCATAAAGTCTATATAAACATGGGTCGGAAAATGCGTGGCTTCCGAAATACAGGGTGTTTAAATTTACTTTCTAAAATAGTTTTTTTTTAAATATTTCGAACGATATTTGATGTATAACAGTGAAAATTGGTATACGAGGGTTTTTTGGTACGACAAAACGAACCATGGGCATAGTTTTACTGTAGCCGCTAGAGGGCGCTCTCTACTGTACCTGTAGTGTATTAAAATGACCGAAAATTTTCTTAGTGCAATTTTTTGCTTTTTGAATAAAAATACTGATTCTTCGCACTTTTCAACATAAAAAAGCTCTCCTGTGAATTTTCGTTATAGTTAGCCGTTTTTGAGATATTTCGATTTTTAAGGTTCGATGCATTTTTAATTATTTATGATAAAATAACGTTAAAAAGTCAGTATCTCGATAATTTTTAGAAGTAGGCTGTGCCTGCAAATATTTTTGAAATTGAAAGCAGAATAAGGTTAAAAGTCAATTAGTTGACAGTTAGTTTTGTTGTCTGTTGAAACCTGAAACGTTTTTTTTGCAATTGTGAATGCACGAAATTTAGTTTCTTTTACCTGTTTTATAAAAATGCCATTTCCAAACAGACGACATCCAACTCGCTCAGTATTTGTAAGAGTGCATCGCCAAATAATTGAAAATGGTTTTGCAAACCTCCAAATGGATCAAAACATAAATGTTCGTCAGCGCAGATTTACCCGTATGATTCTGCGTGAGTTTGATAGAGATCCGACCACAAGTGTTATGAGAGTTTCTGGTGCCTTGGGAATTTCAGCAAGCCATGTTCACCGTGTTCTTAGAAATGACCATAGACGTCCTTACCATTTGCAACCTGTGCAAGTACTACACCCAGGGGACACTATAGGTACAGTAGAGAGCGCCCTCTAGCGGCTACAGTAAAACTATGCCCATGGTTCGTTTTGTCGTACCAAAAAACCCTTGTATACCAATTTTCACTGTTATACATCAAATATTGTTCGAAATATTTAAAAAAAACTATTTTAGAAAGTAAATTTAAACACCCTGTATTTCGGAAGCCTCGCATTTTTCGACCCATGTTTATATAGACTTTATGCATTAATTTTAAAAGTTCTATCGAATCTTAAAGTTATGCAACAATAAACTGTATAAACTGGAAGAGGCTCCATATGCAGAAGTAAGCAAGAAGCTTGTTCCTGGCGTCAAAGATAATAGAGGCAATGTTTAACACTTTTTTTATTTCATCTTAATTTATATATTGCCATATACTAATATCTGTCATGTTTTCCCTATTTACTTATCAATGTGATTATTATAATCCATAGCCCTACTCACATATGCAAAAAAGCAATTACACACAATATTGTATTTACGACTTTTCACTTCCTTAAAAGCAATGTATGGAAAATTTACAATAAATACATTAACACTTTATCTGAACCTATTTTTTTCTGTTAACATTCTCCTTCTGCACTGTTTCGATCACCCTCTGTCAACATAAGTTTTCTAGGTTTAGGCTTTGGTGGGAAATCTCCAAAAAATATGCTGGCTGCATGGCTACTGTAACCTACCAATTCGTAGTCGCCCTCCTCATTTGTGGTTATGTCAAGGTCCTCTGATAACTATTTACGGAAAATTAATAATATTGAAATATTTGTGGTATAATACTAGTCCATATATGTGTACGAGAGAGAAGCACGAGAAGTGTGTATCAACACATGTTAGAAAGAAATAGACGCTGGCTGTATAGGGAAGGTCATCGCTATATTGCCTAGCTAAGGTGACGCAGAAGGTCGTACAATCTACCGCGTTGTCAATATGCTACACCAGAAAATGTTCGCGCAGGCTGCTACAATAGGTTACTGTCAAACATAAAAAGGAGATCTGTTCGAACATTTAATTTAATATTTTGTTTTTATTTTGATTAGAATTATTTACTTCAAGTTTCATCCTCAGTTATTGTTACATTTTGCGACCGAGCTGCGGTCGGAAAATGTGACAAATAACGTTATGCAATGTAAATTATCACTGCCTGCGTATACGCAGGTGAAAGCCATTTAGAAGCAGGACGACACTCCCCTACGAGCGCGAGATGGGTACTGACCAAAATCGCTCAACTATGTTCATGGAGGTGGAAACCTTGCTTTGGAATGCACAAGATGCCGTGTTATCAAACGAACCAATGATGCAATGTTGCCGAATTTGTGGCAATCCTGACCTTTCATTTCGACCTAAAATGGAGCGCCGCTAAACAATTCAAAAGTGTGTACGCTCAAAATAAAACCATTATTTGAGCGTAAAGAATAAACTAACGCATATTTTCAATATGCATCTTAATTCAAAGAACTGTTGTAACATATTTCCAATGCTACCGCATCAGCGTTGCTAGGCAACGCGATGTCGAGCTTAGCTATCCAGGGGGCTTCTATCTCCTTCTAACATGTGTCTATGTACACTTCTCTCTCGTACACATTGAACTCAAGCCGTCTGACAAATTTGGTTTTCTCTGTAGAATTATTATAGAATCAAAAAATAGAGAGCACAAACTAAACTTAAGTAGTATCGATAACATACATTATGTAATAGCTATTTGCATAATAAGTTATGAAGTGGGTAATTTTGTTCGACGAGCATTAAAAAGTTCTAGAATATAATGTAAGCTGAAAGAAATCGTATTCTATCTCATATAATATTACTAATTACCTCGTCCTCAGAAAAAGAAAACTTCATTTCGGGGTCATGTGCAACTATGTTAACTTTAAAATCTTCGTTGTAATCATCAAAATCCTGGATCTGAGAGTGGTCTACCTCGAAACTGTCTGACTGTATTTCCTTTGAACTATCATTTTTCATGCAACGGATAATATGCTACAAAAATATAATTTTCAAATATCACTTATCAGTGTAATATAAAAAATCTACAAGTAGTTTTATCTATTGCTTATCTGGAAACATCATCAATCGACAATATGTCAATATTACATCTATCTGTTTTGTAGTATTACAACTGGATAACGATATAACGAATAATTTTATGTGAAGCATGGTGATATATTCACCCAGAATACGTACTTCTACCGAAAAGTTGTAGATGTCCAAATCATATCTTTAAATGCTGGTTTTGAAGAACATATATGCTATACGCCCATTGATAAAATTTGATAATGCTGACTCAGAGATTAATTTGATCAAACAATAGAAAAATATTTATAATCTACCTGCCTCAAGGTTATTTTCGCCAGATTCTTCATTTTTTATATCACTATCAGTTTCACTGTCGCTTTGTGACATGAAAATTAGGGGTGATTGATCCGAGAATCTGGTATTCTTTTCTTCATTTTGAATATCTTTGTTGTCGAAAATGTCCCTTACTTCGTCGTCATCCTCTACGTTTTTCGTTGCCTTGAGTATGGACTTCGGGTGCTTTGGAATAACTTCGTATCTGTTCTCTTCAATATCCTTAATTTCAATGTATTCTACAATCTAAATAGACATTGGTATCAGAAAGCTATTACAGATTCAAACGGTGTCACCGTATAAAAAAGTTTATTACGAGAGTCATGGTTTAATCTCTTTTTTTTAACAGTCGAACGTCGAATTTCGCTTCACCCTCTGGTCCTAATTGTAATTGTGTCAAAAACGATAAACTTGTGAAAGTTACAATTTTATTAGCGAAATTGAAGTTAATTACATTTTTGAAATAGTGTTTATGTTTAAAATGTTGATAACATATACGATTCATCTGATATGTAGTTTGCTTTTTAATGTTCTAAATAAAAATCTTAAGTAATCAGCAAGAGAGAAAAAAAGTGTATTGCATATGCTGAATGCAATCTTGTACGAATTAACAAGCTTCACATGATATTTTTGCTAATAGCATGTTGGTTCGTCAAACAATGTTTGTTAGTTTTGTGTCTTCGAAGCAACAAATAAAATCGTTAAGAAATAGAACATTGACAGTGTGTCGGGACAGTCGAAACTTTAATATTTTTTCAGCATCCACGGCTTTATTTATCGCCCAGACAAGCATTTAGAAAAGACAAAATATTCTTAGAATTACCCATCTATTGAATTTTTGTATGATGTTTAGAAAATACGCTGTATAATGTTCGTATGCATCAAGACGGTATCTAAATAATTGCTGCTTGTTGATATCACCACGAATATGAACTACATTTCTTAACCCTGCCAAAAAATCCGCAATACAGCCTGAACAAATATCAAAGTTTTTTGATAAGTACATATTTGTATATTTTCCAAGCATAAACAAAGTTGCATAATCTCTGTATTTATCGTGGTTTTGTTCATGGTTTTTAAGTAAACACTATTTAGTTGGATCTTTTTTAACATGATGTGCGTGTATGTTTATGGAATCCCATATGCATATAGTTATAGCGCTCATGTTCAAACATGTTTGGGTCTGCGTACTCGCCAATGTCAAAGGGGTTCGGATTACCTGTGCTCTGAGTGCAATCATTGTAGCTTGATAGGTTTGTCAGTTCTAGTTGCCCACGTACCAGACAAAGATTTGGAGAAAGAAGATCAGAGAAAAGTGGGCCAAGTGCGTTAGTTGGAGGGTTGCCTCGGATTTATCAACTAACGTAACGAGCTTTTGCATGACGAGCATCAGCCAAATTGTTGCTGATCGCTCCTTTTTTTTGCACCTCGACAATTTGTTCGGAAATTGATTGTTGTTGAAAGTAAATGTTTGATTGGACCTAAAATTACATGATTTTATTTTATTCCCAGTGCGAGCCGCGGTCTTGTTTGCTTGTGAAGTTGCTCCATTGCTGACTCAACACATTGCTGTGCGATTCGCCTTACTACAAGGGTCATTTTCAAATTAACAACCGATTCACAGTTACGTGACATCCGTTCAACCTCGGACACTCTTGGCCAGTCTCTGCGCCGCCATTACGTTCCACGTCTTTGTCGGTGTTGGTTGTGTGGTTATTCGGCGTGGTTTGTCGTCATGTCAATCAGTAAACCTGCCGCTTAGTAATTCGGTTTTCAAACGCAAATAAGTTCCTCCTGCTGAAAATTGTCAGCAGCTTGTTGAATTAGGAGCGGTATATAAAACCGCGGGCGGAGCCTGCTCTCTAGCGGCAACTTTCTGCTTCACGACAACGCTCGGCCTCACGTTATGACAAGAACACAGGCGTAAATGGACAAGGTTCGTTGAGAATTACTGGATCATCCACCATCCAGACCTGGCGTAGCACCATCAGACTTTCATCTTGTTGTTAAGGAATTTCTTGGTGGAAAGCTATTGGAAAATGTTAGTTACTAACTGCTTTAACTCTCAGGCGGCAGAGTTCTTTGACGACGGGTTCCAAAGCTGGGTTCGCCACGTGACAAGGGATCATGATTATGTTGAAAAATGAAAAAGTCTCCATGTTTTAGTTTGTGATACAATTTACGTTCATAAATAAAGATTCTCTTGCTCCATTACAAAATGGTTCTCACTTCACGCGATTTATTCTCTGGGATTTAGTGGTGTCCGTTAGTGGTAGACGGTCTCAGATCATTGAGCATGGAGGTACCACCCGGCGGATCTCTAAGGGGCAAAGATGTGTGATGTTCCCTTGTTAGAATTCATGAGACGATCTCCTTTATCGAATGTCTACAGATATTTAGGCCTTAAGCCTGGTTCAAATACAAAAAAAAGTCGCTGTACCTATTGATTAATATTGTACCTCAGATAAGGAATGTCGAAGTCTAAAATATTTCGAGTTGCTTTTTACCTGATCATCCTGAGGGATTTCCTGCCCTGAATCATTGCTGTCAAATGAAACTCGCTTGCTCACTCGATCGCTGTGGTCCGTCACCTCAATATATTCTCCTTCATTTTGACTCGTTGGCAAAGGTGGAGGCAGGCTATAATAAGGTGCAGATGATTGTTTCTTTGGCAAAATCGGTGGGGGACTTTTGGGCAAAGGTGGTGGTGAGTGTCGTGGTACAAGTAAGGGTGAATGCCTTGGAACAGGTGGAGGTGAACCCCTTGGTTGGGGAGCTGGAGGTTTTGGAAAAGAGGGTGGTGGTAAGCGTTCCAAGGATTTGCTTTTATGCGATATATCCGGTAACTTCACTTCATTTTTTTCTAGGCGCACACTTGTCGGTCGTGGTCTTCGACCGGTCGAAGGTTCTGGACCTGTAAGAGGAAAGCAGGTTTTATTTGAAGCAGTTGCCGAAAAGGATTATGATAATAATAATCGTCTTTACTATAAACAAAAGGCGAAATTTATCTCAAAACTATATTTACACCTTTACCTTCAGTAGCTGTTGTACACTAATACTTTCAAATTTAACATAATTTTGTCACACTAGTAACAATAGATTTTGAAGTAAAGACGACGCCCACGTCTTTTCACCTTAAGGATATTGGTACAGTATTCTTGAGATCATACGATATCATTTTTCAGAATACATGAGAAAAATGTACCGCCTTACTTAAACTATTACCTGATGCTTCAACAGCTTTGAGAAAATTCCAATAACTATAATATTAATCAATATGTCACTTTATCTTTAAAAACCCCGAATAATTTTCTTAGCATAGTGTTATACTTGCCAACGTGGTAGCCGAAACGTCGTATCAGTAAACATATGTGGTTTCATTTAGCGGTCAGACAAATATGGAGTTAACTATTTTTGCTCACAAAACCAGCATAAATCATAAATACTCACTTTTGCTGTCAAATTCACTGAAAATGTAACTGACGCACACCACCTGTTCATGTTTCTTCTTTTCTTTACTGTTCTTTGTGAACTTAGCCCTGAATCCGCCGAATAATCCCATATTTCTCTTGACATAACGGATTATCCGAAATGTTGTCACCTTATCTCTTTTTCACGAGATATGCACTACAGAATGTTATCATGTCATTAAGATACGATTATCTTTTAGTTCGCTATATAATATTTTTTATTGAAGCTTGTATCGATAAGTGATACCTCCCTTCGAGGATTCGTAAATAATAAAAAAAATTGAAAAACGCCGCTATATCTACCGGGTAAAATGGATTTTACATATTAAGATATGTAAAACACGTCCATTCTATGATGTAGCTTTCCTGATAAAGTGTGATTGGTGATTGGCTATCTAAAATCAAAGTAGTTTGAATAAATATTACTTGGTTGAAAAAGATACATCTTGAAAACAAGTATTTATTTAGCTGTTGGTAAAGGGAATAAAAAATTTAAAAATATTCAATTTATGTATTTAGAATGACGACATTTTGGTTATTATCTTTCCCGCATGAAGCCCTTCCATTTGATACCCATAGTATAGAGGTTACGATGGAAATTATAAATCGCCATTTTGTGGTGGTAGCAATATTAGATTTAGAATGACGCCACTTTACGTATTGCATTTCTTTCATCAAGCCCCTCCATTTGATACCCATATCGTAGGGGTAACTAGGACTATGCAAATCGCCATTTTATGATAGTCGCCCTATTGGATCTAGAATGACGAAGTTTGCCAATTGCGTTTCTCTTATCAAGCGCTTTCATTTGATACCGATATCTTAGGAGTTCCTATAGCTATGATGATTTTGTGGCATCCGCCATATTGGATTCAAAATGGCGGCAGTCAGTTCATTTTTTATTGTCACGCGAACCAAGCGTGTGACAAAATTTGAGCTCAATTGGTTAAGGTAAACTAGATTAAATTCCAAGATTTGCCCCCACACATACAGTAACAGACAAAAGTATATAGACAAATATGAATATTTACCTAAATACCTTTAGAAAACGAATTGATACTGCATTGTTCCATAAACAAATGCGTTATTAGTAGAAAAACTAAATTTCTTGTTTTTACATTATCTGCAATGAACACAATACAAGTCTGAATATAAGCACTTTTTTATGAGGGACAAAAATATGTAGACAAATTCTTTTCAACATTAGTTTACTACAGTTTCGTGTCAGAAGAGGATTTGTTTGTGTTCATTGTGGAATAAGTTGAGTTATTTTAAGACCATGCCGCGTGGCACAGAAATTTCTTTCGATGTGAAAACTAAGATCATTGACTTATACAAAGATGGTCAACGTCAAGTCGACATTACCAAAAATTTGAAGCTGAAGCGTAAAACAGTTTGGGCAATATTGAACAAATATAAACAAAAAGGTATCTTGCAAGCCTCTAAGAGATGTGGTCGGCCTAGAAAACTAAATGCTAGATGAGTTGATTAATAAAAGTAATTTCGTCCAAAGATCCGTTTAAAACCCCAAGACAAATAAAAGCCGAAATCGAGACAAAAGGAATTGTCAGTGATTCTACGAAAACTATAAGTAGAAGATTAAATGATTTGAAGTT
This sequence comes from Acanthoscelides obtectus, assembly GCA_963669975.1. Taxonomy (NCBI): domain Eukaryota; kingdom Metazoa; phylum Arthropoda; class Insecta; order Coleoptera; family Chrysomelidae; genus Acanthoscelides; species Acanthoscelides obtectus. The sequence continues at coordinate 39,389,632 of CAVLJG010000010.1, read as the reverse complement.
ATTTGCACGTCGCCCGATTAAGAAGCCGCTAATCAGGAGGAAAAACCGTAAGGACCCATTACAATTTGCACGGTTGCATCTTGATTGGAGCATCTGTGACTGGAAGAGGGTATGTTTCAGTGACGAATCCAAGTTCAATATGTTTGGATCAGATGGTGTTCATTATGTTAGATGTCCTAGAGGACAAAGATTGAACCCCAAGTACACTTTGCCTACTGCCAAACAGGGAGGCGGGTCTGTTATCGTTTGGGGGTGCTTTTCGGGGTTTGGGATGGGATCGTTACATAGAATAGATGGCATTATGGATAAGTTTGTAAACACAGACATACTAAAGCATGTCATGTTACCCTATATGGAAGACAATATGCAATTAAGATCAATCTTCCAGCAGATAATGACCCGAAGCGCACTTCAAATCTCGCAAAGAAATTATTTCTGGATGAAAAAATACCAGTTCTCAAATGGCCTTCACAGTCTCCCGATATAAATCCTATTGAAAATCTATGGGAATACTAATAAGCAAATACGAGATAGAAATTATTCAAACAAAGAAGAACTTTTTGCCGCTTTAGAGCAAAAGTGGAGACAGATCGATGAATCTTATATCAAGAATGCTACAAAATGTTAACAAAAAAATGGTTGGTTTTCTATAATTCAATGAACTTTGCTTCTTTTTCCTATAATTGTTTTGCTTGGTCTATATACTTTTGTCCTTCATAGTTCCAGTTTTTTTCAATTAATTTGTTATTGAAGGGAGTCTAATGAATTTATTTATGTATAAGTGAGTATTATGCTATAACGAATTATGTATACAGGTTGGTATATAAAAAGTTAAAAAAGAAGTACAGCACAATATTAATTTGTCTATATACTTTTGTCCATTACTGTACATACAAATAGGTCAAGGAGAAGCTTGAAAAGATGATTTACTGGGATTGCTAATCGAAATCTTTTCACAAGAACATTTATCTTCAGTTCAAAGCTAGAGACTCTTTAACACGATTTTAACTAAAACTGAATAACAAGAAAAGTTCGTTTTGATGATGAGATCCTGTGTAATGTTAGTCATCACAATAATGTACTTCCAACTTGTTAGTAAAAATCATATCTTCTCTAGCTAAGATTCTCCACGAACCAAGATGTGTTGATTGCACTGGAGCTATGTATTGATTTGTCAGAGAAAAATCATACATTTTTAGGAAATAAGCTTTATTTTTCGCTTGAATAATTTTTAGCGACATTGATTGCCTTAAACTTGCCCTCAGCACGCTTATAAGAAAGATATAGTTCAATCAAAGAAGTAGAATAATCTAAAACAATAAATATTTTTCTTTTGCAGTCTATCGACAGGTCTGCATATGGGCAGGTCAAATATAAAACAAGTAGCTCAGAAAAGGTTTCATGAAATCAGTTTATTTATAAAGTCCTTGTTTCTATGTGCCCCCGAAATAGCTCACTCTGATCTGGTTTACACATTCTTTCATCCACTTTTGAGGGACCAACAGCTACCTGATGATTATTCAAAGAAAGTAAAAGGTAAATATGTTATTATTATGACATTGTTGCGAAAAATCTTTCCAATTTCACTTCTTTATGTTTTTGCAACAACTGCAAAAACGTTCGGCGTAATATACGTTTTGAAATCCAAAAATATCAAATACCTTATGGCAAACTAATACTATCTACTGTTGGCAAAGTTTTGGTTACATTATATATACATTCTGAAATGACACGTTTCTCGTTTCCTTACAATCTTTTGTAGATCGAGAACCTCAAACTTCAGGCAGACTGATGGGTCAACTAAAACTCTCCCTATTGTATCGAAAAGGTGTATTTAGTGTGATGGTCCAGCATGCCAGAGGTTTGCCTAGACTAGCAAATGGCCAAGAACCGTCTACCTATGTTAAAGTATACCTTCAACCAGACCACCAAAAAAGTACAAAGAGAAAGACGAAAGTTGTCAGAAGGAATTGCCACCCTAGTTTTATGGAAATGGTAAGTCCACACAATATACACTGATATATACTTTGAAGTCGAGTCATTAATTTTCAGATAATGATTGTAGAAGGAAAGGAAACCAAAATATGTGTGTAAAAATAAAAAAAAAAGTTACCTTGTTTTATAAAGTATCCTCCCGACAAGTATTTCAGTGCTGACCTGTATTTGATCGTGCGGTCTTGGAGCACCAGCATGCTCTTCCCTGTGAGGTCTTAAGTCACCTGATTCACGAGCCCTTTGTACTATATTAACAAAGGCACGAGGGGTTGGTTGCACTCGATTGGGAAACCGACCGGCATAAATCCGTGATGCCGCGGCAGCATTTTGTAAAGACCCCCCCGTTTCAAATTCTTTCGCTTTTTTGTTTCCGATGCGATGAACCGATAAGGCGGATTATATCCGTTGTTGCCAAGCACGAGCACAGCACATAATATTATTATTGAGACAGGGCGGTACTCAAACTTCTAAAGGGCTATAACTTTGTTACTTTAATTTTACCACAAAAATGTTAAAGGAAAAAACATTTCTTTTGATCAGATCTACTCACTGTTAAAAAAAATGACTCAACTTCTAAGTCACCCTGTATATATATATATATAATTTTGGTGCTTCGTCATATTATGTCCTCAAAGAAACGAAATATTTTACTGTAACTAAGGATATGCTGAGGCAAAGCGTCTTGTACATGGTGGCCAATATATAACTGACTGATTTAAATTGCGCGCCATTTATGATACACGCATTTCAGTAGGTGGTACCGTAGTAGTTGTTTAAAGCACGTGTCCAATTCATCATGCAGAACTACACGATCCCACGCGTCCGTATTGTTAAAACGTTTTACTTAAATAATGAGTCGATTGTTGTAACGATTGGGAAGCTACGCCAAGAGTTCGGTCGAAATAATGTGCCCAGTGTCAACACCATTCGTCAGTTTGTGCGGAAATTTAAACAACCAGGTGTAGTTAAAAACTTGCCAAGGTCGGGCCATGTTCGAACTATTCGTACTCCGCAAAATATCGAGAGAGTTCGTGAAAGTGTAGTGGAGCGCCCTCAGGCGTCTACCAGACATCGTTCTCAAGAACTGAGTATTCGTCGCACGTCATTATGCACTATGTTAAAAAAAAGACTTGCATTTGCGGCCATAAGACAACTGATAATGAGCGATGAAGCCCACTTCGATATGAACTGATTTGTTAATAAGCAGAATTGTCGTATCTGGACATTAGAGAACCCTCATGCCATCCATCAACGACCATGGTGATGTCAACTGGCCACCAAGGTCACCGAATTTAAGGGCTCCTGACTTTTTTCAAGGTTATTTTCGAAAAATAGGGTTTATGCCAAGAAACCAAATACTGTAGAGCAGCTGGAGAACAATATTACGGAAGCGATCGAAAATATTCCTCACGAAACCTACCAAAAAGTGATGGAAAATGTAATCAAGAGGGCTCAGGTTTGCGCGGCTTCTAGAGGCGGACTTTTGTCTGATATTATTTTTCATAGATAATGTCTAAGTTTCAAGAAAAGATTGAGGTGAAAAAACGCAAGTTTTATTTCATTTCACAAATATTACAAACCAGGCAGTTACATATCGGCCACCCTGTATTGAGTCAAAATTTGTATTTGCCATGGTATGCGTAGTCATATCACTGACGGATATACCTGTACTTCTCATTTTCCTGGGCTATGTTCTTTTGTTGATGTTTTTATTGCCGCTGACGTTTCATCATATGTTCAAACAAAACTCGAGTGTTAATGAGGGAGATCACCTTTTATATATATGATATAATTTCAGTTGGAATATCGGATGTGCTTAGAAATAATCAAAACTCGCTATCTGAGAGCAACAGTATGGAACTACGATGCACTACAAGAAAACGAATTCATGGGCGGCGTTGAACTAGATTTGGCGCCTTTAGATTTATCTGAAGAGATTAGCGAATGGTATTCGTTAGTGAATTTGAGCAGATAGCATCGACTATGGCAGTAAAATGGTCACATTGACACTATGCCCAGGGTAATAGGAAAATCCTTACGAAGCATTGGGTTTGTTGTGGTTGGATTTGACTAAAGGGCATAATTTATATTTTTGAAGGAATATGATCGATACCACAAGATTTAATCATAGCCATACAGTATTTTCACAAGTATTATCTCTCACGTAGAGTATGTGTCCATGAATATTACACAACTGAAGCATGATGAGTGATTAAAATAAGTGTAAATGGCAACATCGGAGAAGTGGGGATACAAGAGTTGAGACGTATGGCGAGTCTCGCCGCTGTCGGTGAACATTACTTAGGCTATATTGATATGGACACTATATAAGATGCTTCAATTGTATAATGTTAGTGGTGGTATACTCACATATTTGAAATATGCTGTTAAGTAGATCCAGTGCATCTACATTGATTGATGGAGGTTATTTCAAAGATTTGCTCCAAGAGTTAAGGTTCATGTAAAATTATCTGTCTTTCAACTCACTTAACATTTACAAACTACATATCACACATATAAATGTATTCAACACAGGGTATGGTACGAAGTATGTCCTTTCATAAATTCTTATTCAATTTTCGTCTATTTTGATTTGGTCTCGCACTCCCCCTAAATATATATTGATAACAATTCTGCACATATTCCTTCATGCTATATCTGCACAAATAAAAAGATAAACCATTATAATCACAAATAATTATAGTAAGGTTAACCTCAAAGTCTGATTGTATAGTAGTAGCATAGGAATTGGGAAAGTGCATTTAAACATTTTTAGGCTTGTAACTTTTGAGTTGTAATTTCCTTTAAGGTCCATTTTTGCTATTTTTTAAATTTTTCTATGTAGACAAGATGGATTTATCAGTAAAACAAATAAACAAATGGTTAGTAAAACTGGATAATCCTTAATCCTCCATTTTTGTCTGGTCGCGAAATGAAACTACATATGACTGAAATTCAGTATGAAAACCATAGGATGAATTTCACGTGTTACATGGATTATCCTTCATCAGTAAATATTTGTATTTTTAGCTATGTTCAACATTATAATGCTGTGATCCGTTGAACGGATAATGGCCGCATGACACGATGATTCTGAATCAAATTTGTATACGACATCTGGCAACCTGTCAAAACTAAGTGAAGGGATGTTGAATCCCATCTAACGTTTTCACACCTACACTAATGCTTTTGTTACCATGACTGGCTAAGCATTTGACATCCCTACAAACCGACACCACTTGTCAGAAATGAACAATTGTAGCTTATGACCGTCAATGCATCAACCATTTTTCTAGATCGCCAGTCAAGGTGGCACGTCCCCTTTTTAGATTTCTTTTCAACTTCCGGTTTGCAGCAGTATTCTAAATCCTTTTCATCTGATAATTTCACGGTGTGTATAGAGATGACTAAAAAACAATGTTCTAATTTTTTTGTCAAAATGCATTTTTTCTGCATTTTATTGTGCATTCTTTCTTCAATTTTTATGGAAGAATGAAACTATTGATTACTTTTGTTCTTATCATTTTCCTTTTAAAAAAATCTTTGATTTTTTTGGAGCCTTGTCTCACAGCAACTTGAGTTTTCAAGAAAAGCAAAGATTTTTCAAAAAGGAAAAGTGATAAGAACAAAAGTAATCTCTCGTTTCATCCTTCCATAAAAGATGAATATACACATACAATTTCTGAGCTGTACTTATATTTGTTAACAAATTCTGATTGAAGGAAAAATGCACAAAAAATGCATTTTTTGACAAAAAGAAAAATGAAAATATTGTTTTTTTAGTCATCTCTATACCACCACGAAATTATCAGATAAAAAGAATTTAGAATACTGCTGTAAACAGGAAGTTGAAAAAAATCTAAAAAAAGGGACGAGCCACCTTAAGTTGTACATAAATATGATATCAAGTTTCATATCACGTCACGCGGGCCTTATATGATTATGTGAGTGATTGTATCGAAACGTCCAGTCAATTATTCTACCAATAATTATTCATAAACATTTTTGTTATATGTATTCCTGAAATTTTCTTTTCTGTTCAATCGCTCGTAATTGGTATAGTAAAATTAGTGTTGAAAATCTGTAAATTTTTGATGGATTTCCGTGTAAAGACCTCGAATTTTTAGTATTGAAAGAGGTCTGTACGTAACAGAGGAAAATTTATAACATTTACAGGGTTGAAAATTATCCCTGTAATTGCATATATGTTATTTTTGGTATTTGGTATTTTAAGAATGTGCTTTTCAAAAAGGTCCCCCTCCTCACCTTTTGAGCCGTTCAAGCTGGCAAGCTGAAATTGGGGGCAATTAAACTGATTCATGAATACGGTATTCTATCGTAAAGGTGCTGGTAGAAAATTTAAAGATGGCGGCTAGCCACCATATTGGAACATTTCTTTGTCACCTAGTCAATACTGCATAACCTTGGAATATAAAAGTCCCCACCTTATGTGTCCATGGATCTAAAGATTTTCCACGAGAGCTTTCTAAGATTCCAAAAATGTCTAAAAGAATAATTATACAAAATTGACATTGCAGCATTAATGCTAAATAAATATTCAAAAAAAGAACAAAGATACAGGACCTTCAAGTTGGGAAGTTCATACCCTATTACAACGTATTGAGGGCTCGAAATTTTACTTTACTTTATTCATTACAACACCCTACAGTGAATACCAATTACAGGGTGAGGAAACACAGAGTATAAGATAGATATAAAAGATAATAATAAGTAATAGACTACAAAGTGTAAAAGATACATGCTGGACGCTAAAGTTTTCAAAGTATATATGCATAGTAAATAGAGGAACAGCTGTGACAAATTTTCATGGATGACGCTGCAGTATTAAATTTTACTTGATACATTTTTGGACGTGGGAATTTAGCATTAGGTTGTCTATCTCGTATACGTTAATCGATGCTTTAAGTGGAGAAATTAAGGAAAACTTTTTCACTCTAACTATTAAGATAGTCGAGATACAGGTTGACATACTTTGATGTTGTTACGACAAAATGTGGAAGTACATATTTAGATTTATCCAAATACGACAAAAAATGTTATCTGTAAAAACAATATTGATTTCTAGCTTAGTAGTATTTGGACTGAATGACCCATATTTTATTGCACATTCAGACTGTCAGACCTCTGCAGGAGAAGATAGATATAATTTTCGTGATTAGTTATCGAGTTATAAGCAATTCGATGTACAATAACGCTCAACTTCGACAGCCCGCCATTTTGATCCTAATCGTATATTGTATTTCAAGGATAATGAAATACTTGCGAGGAGATTTAAAACTAGGTTTCACGTGACCACCGATTACATTTAAAAATGTTCCGATATGGGGGCTAGCTGCTATCTTGAAATTTTTCAACTATCAGTTTTACGCTAGAGTATAGTATTAATGAATTTGTTCGTCCCGAATTTCATTTTGCTAACTTGACCCGTTCGAAAAATAAAGTGGGAAGGGAGCTTTTTGAAAAGCACCATAATTTTTGTCAGTATGCCGCATAGTATCTTGACACCGGAAGAATTTCCTTCAACGATTATAATTTTTAACTGATACATTTTGATACATCTGCATGCAAATATTAGAATGTACGGAAATGAAACGGTGTTTGTGAGGCGTATTTTCCATTATACAGGTTGTCCCAGAAATAACACGCCAGAGTTACACGGGAGGTACATTGGCTTCAGATCAATCAGATAAAATCCACATAACCTTAGTAAAAGTTTTCTAGATTTCGAGATATTGCCACTTTTGGTATTTTTTAAAAAAATCACTACTGTTTGCTCCTTTTTTGCCTGTTATGGCTATTAAGAACTTCTAACTTATGAGTTTTTTCCTGGGCTACCGTTAATAGTTGGTTGATACAACCGAGTATTCATTTAATCGAAAACTAGAATGGTATCCTAAAAAAAAAATAATACATTTTCTTTCAATGTGAAAGCCTTTACTAAAGTTTGACACTGTGAAAAAATATACCAGAGTGAATCGGCAAATGAACTTAAAAGCTGGCCTAAAAATTGAATAATTCCAGCGAGAGTTAAATAACACGTGTTAAGCACTAACACAAGGGGACCAGTACTTTATCGAGGTGACAATGCTATCGACCGAACAATGAATATGAGAGCGAGGGAGCTAATGACTTGTTTAGGTCGTTTCATTACTTAGTGATTTGTATACAAAAGACGGCTGCACTTATTTTTTATTTATAGTATTTCGAAAGTATTACGACTTCAATGACAAAACGTGGATTTATTCAATTTTTAGTAGAAAGAACCTACAAATGTTTTACTATTTTTCAAAGAGCATTAAATAGGCTAGTTTTTAAGATAATTTGCCGATTCAGTCTGGTACATTTTTTTCACAGTAATTATTCAAACGTTAGTAAAGGTTTTCACATTGAAACAAAATCTATCAATTTTTTTTAGCATACCGTGCTAAAAAGTAGTGATTTTCTTGAAAAAACCTGAAAGTAGCAATATCTCGAAAACTAGTAAAACTTTTAGTAAGGTCATGTTGATTTTATCTGATTGATCTGAAGCCAATCTACCTCCCGTGTTACTCTGCCGTGTTATTTCTGGGACACCTTGAGTTAAATGGTGCTCCGTGTATATCTTTTGCGCAAAAAGACGGCAAACTTGGTATAAAATATTCTCACTAATAATCAAAGTCAACGTCTGATAGAAAGACGGCTTGGTAACAATGCTTTTGCTAAGTTAGGTGATTTCGTTGTGGTATATATAATCGTGTTTCATGTAATCATGCCAAAGTTACACATTTTTAATATTACGCTATTTTATATCAAGTTCTATTTATTTTTTGTATTTAACCTTGTATTTATTTATATGTAATTAATTTTGTTTAATGCTCATGCTAATGGTTTAGATAGTTTTCAAAACACATCCAATTATAAATTGGACGAAAAAAATATCCAGTATATTTCATGAAATAGTAGTACCATGAACTATCTAAAACGTATTGGGCATAATAAGTCATTCCTATATGCTATTAGTTTTATTCTATTGTACAAGAAATAATGAAGGTTGAGGAATCATTTTTCTGTAAGAGATTCGTATTATATTATTTATGTCTAAATGTAATTATTGTTTAATATTGCAATTTGATGTTTAGAGGAAGGTGTAGTGATTTTGTAATTCTTAGCAGCGGGATTACTTGAAAGTTTACAGGACCTGCTGCGCGGGAGTCAGAAGTCAAAGAATATACCACTCCTCGTTTTTTTCCGAGGGTTTTTTGACCTTTCTGACGGTGCGACATTATTCATTAAATTCCAGTAAAACGTAATTGAAATTAAGCAATAGCATTTCATCGATTTGTTAAAATTTGATTTACGGATATAAAAATGTACACTATACATTATTTTCTCTGTAACGCATTTATTATATAGTTTTTGATTACAATACATATACTACGTTGTATTAGCTTCTTTTCATGTTTTTTTTCACCATGGACAAAGTTCATGCCTTATGGAGAAAAACTTTATCGAGTGTGTTTTTGAATAGTATTCTGATAGGATACGGGTGCTATGTTGGTGGCTCATGTTTCATGAATACACCATATACAGGGTGATTCACAAGTCGTGACCAAAAATGAAACATCATGCATAGGACCGCATTTTAAAGGGGGTCTTCTATGTAACATTTCTTTCTCGAGGGCTTAATTAAAAATAAACGGGGTGTTGAAGTTTAAAAATAAAAAACAATATCTTCAAAACCGCCAACTGGAATGAATTTGGTATGTGGATTTATCTAAGTATTGTCCACATTCAAAAGTCTACTTAAAATTAACTTGCACCAGTGGTGGAGATACAGGGGATTTGTGGCATTATTTTTCCAAATAAAAATAGTAAGCCACTGTTAAATAATTACTCTTGCGTTTTTCCCTAGAGTTCACTGTTTTCGTAAAAATAAAACTAACTGAATCATTTATGAAGAGCCGACATACAATTAGTTACAAAATGAAATAGGAGGGCTTGGTACCAACTCGACGTTTCTTGGGAGATAGTTCATCAAATTTGTTATATGGTTGTTATCGATACTACTGCCATTTTTTTTTTGTAAAAGTCAAGTCAAAAGTTTCTTTTTTTCATTTTTGAGTGTGGTGAATTGGAATTTAGCAATGATGAGGCCGATATTATTTTTGAGTCCGGTTCTGTAATGGAAATGCTGTTGCGGCTTCTCGGGAGTATACATTTCCTAACAGACGCCAACCTACCCAAAGGTTTTTACTCGTTTATTTGTAAGACTTCGGCAATATGGAATTGCTAAACTTCCCGGAGTTAGAGGTCATGGTGTCAGGCATACTGTTCAAGAGGAACTGGAAGTGATTAATTTAGCGTTGGATGATCCTAGTACAAGTACTACGCGGATTGCAGCCCAGTTACCATGTTCCCAAAGTCTTGCGTGGACAATTTTAAATCGGGAAGTTTTACATCGTTACCATCGGCCAAATATGCAATGTCTGCAACCCAGCGATGAAGTGCAACATGCAGATTTTATTGATTTGGTTTTGTGGTCAGTTGAATCGCTTTTTACGAGGAGTAGAACCTTTAATTCTCATAATGAACATATTTGGTCGTTAGAAAATGCGTTCTGTAGGAATCCACTCGTTTCAACACAGATTTTATAAAAATGTCTGGTGCGGTATTTTCAATGGCCAACTGTTTATGCACGTTTTGTCACAACGTTTAAATACAAATTCATACTTGGCTTTTCTACAGAATTACATAGAACATGTGTTAGATGATGTTCCGTTAGCAACGAGAGTACGAATGTGGTATCAGAACGACGGTGCCCCACCGCATGTTGTATAGATTGGCAGAAACGGACCCTTACATTGGCCTGCGAGGTCTCCCGATTTGAACCCCCTGGTTTTCTTTTTGTGGGGCGCTTTTAAACAACTAGTGTTTGCTGAACAAATTAAAACTGTTGATCAGTTATAAGAAAGAATAGATAATGCGTTTCATCAAATTCAAGCCACAACAAAGTTTGCGGAAATGAGTTTTTCTTTATTAAAAAGATTCCGCGTTTTTATCCGTCAGAATGGTGGTCTTTTTGAACATTTGTTGAAATAAAGCTTTCATGGTCTGGTTGGTTTTTGGGTTGGCTACTGTACAGTAGCTTACAGGACTCCGAACTATGAACACCTTCTGAAGATGCGAACCACTCGTGTAAGCGAAACGTCAAGTAAAAATATTTTATGATGGCCTAACAAACCAATCAAATAACATTGGCTGATGGCTGCGAAAGGCTTTCGAATTTCATTTGATTGTCTAGTTTGTTTTTTATTTTTACGAAAACAATGCTCTCTAGGAAAAAACACGAGAGTAATTATTTGTAGCAAATTGAAGGTAAAATTCGAGAAATTGCGCGAAAACAGTGGCGTACTATTTTTATTTGGAAAAATAATGCCACTAATCTCGTGTATCTCCGCCACTGGTGCACGTTAATTTTAAGTACAGACTTTTGAATGTGGACAATACTTAGGTAAATCCACATACCAAATTGACGGTTTTGAAGATTTTTTTTATTTTTAAACTTCTTTTTAATGAATCCCTCGATGAAAAAATGTTACATAGAAGACCGCCCTTAAAATGCGGTCCTGTGTATGATGTTTCATTTTTGGTCGCGACTTCTGAATCACCCTACATATGAGCATGTAATTTTGGTGATTAAATAAGAAGCATCCATGAGGACGTCAGATTACTTTATTTTTATTTTGTAACAGTACTGGTATAAACATAAGTGGGAAAATCATGCCTGAAACAGCTGTTATGAGGAAAATATTCCAAGCTTGATTCGATATGGAAGGTAGCCACTAGACAGTGTTTCGTAATTGAATTTCAATATTTAAGGAAGTGATTGTTGGGTCCATTAGAAAAAAACTTCATATGAACCGATATCTTAAATGCCTTAGGTTTTGAGATAGAGGAGGGTAAAGTTTTCAAAAATAAATAATTCATTATTATATATTTGTAACACCACTTCATTTTAATGAAATGTGGCATTTTCAATATACCAGATCTCTTTTTCGTCAGTAAGGAATATCGCTTGACTAGTTTGGCAGGCATTGATGGTACGCCACTCATTTCTCTTAAAACGATAATTATTATTTCTCTTCAAATAAAAATTATCCTTGAAAGTCTCAATAATTTCTGAGCAAATATAATCGCTTGACTTTTTTGAATGCGACGCACGGCTGTTGCTTAAAAAATAAAAATCGTTCCTCTGCATGATCATATTTTTTATATGACAATATCACCATGCGGCGAAAGCTGTTCTTTAGGTGAAAACGCGCATCGGATAGAAAAAAATAAGCGATGAAATTTACTTAGGAATGATCGGGGATCTCAAAAATAGTTTTTATTGTGGCGTTACCATCAATGCTTGCCATAATAATAGGCAGATGAAATTCTATAAGAACGCCACTGGAGGAAATTGAAAAAATGGTACATCGAAACATGCCTGTTGATACAAAGTACATGAACGCCACACTTCATTAGAATATTGGAAGTGGTATTACATATACTAATAATGAACGATGTATTTTTTAAAACTTTACGAGCCTCTGTCTCAAAGTTAATACATTTAGAATACATGCTCAAATGAAGTTTTATTCTTAAAATGGATGCAGAAATCTGACATTCAATTACGAAACAAGCTGCAGAAAACAGCAAATTCGTATTGGGTAGAAAAAATTGTATTCAATAAAATTCACCATTATTACATACTTTGCAATAATTCGGTATCTTGTAACTGAATGTCTGTTATTATTTATTATTTCACCCCTACTCATCACGAATTTGCGAAAAACATCAACGGTCACTGTAGGACTTCCTCCTGCTGTTCCCCGAATATCATTGTTGGCTCATCATCTCTATCTGAGCAGCACTGACGTTCTTCATCCCTTCCTGGACGCAGCTGAGATTGTTCTTCCAGCAATGCAGCAAATCTCGTAGTTGCTGCCACTGCGCTCGACCGAACGTTCGATGCATCGTGCTTGACACGAATACCTTCTTCAGCGACTGGTCCATTCTTGCTCTTACTAGCTTTGTTTTTAGTACTGCAATAAGAAAAAAAAATGATCAAATTGAAATTGTATACAGGTGGTCCATCCATGTGTGGAGGGAATATTACTCATACACAAATACATTTTGGGAAAATCTATTTATAGCATATTATAGAGTAACATGACATTTGAGGGCACATATCTAAAATATTGGCAATTATACAATTTTGACCTACATATCAAAATTGTGATTTTTCAAATAGAATGCCTCAAATTTTATTGCATATTTGGATAAGCCAATTCAAAAGAAGAAGATTGATATTATATGCTATGAGGTTTTGGTAATTAGCTGCTGAGATGTAAGGTGTTTTGTCCAAAAAAACCGTCCACTTCGGCAACTCCTCAATCCGCCATTTTGAAATTTGGAGTGTTGAATTTTGTATACAAAAAACTTGCACATCTCAGCTTTTATCTTATTTGTTACTTTCTCGAATTTTCATTTTTGCTAAATTGGAATTGTGAAGGAACAGATGATATAAATATTAAAGTCTACCTTTGTCTCCCGTACTAATACAAGGTTTATCTTATCAATTTTAAAATTCTCTGAAATTAAAAACACGCGTTTTTTAAATACCACAGTTTTTGTAACTACAAAAGTATGGAAACATTTCAGTTTTGCCATATTCATTCGTTCGCGATACTCTGATAAATATTAACATCAGTGAGAATGGCAAAAGATTTAAGAGGCAAAGTAACTGAATTATTTAGGAGTGGTGTCAAAAATGTTGACAGTTCTCAACGATTAAAAATGAACAAAGGGACGATTTAGAAAATTATTAGTAAATATCAAGAATACGGATCAGCAGCAACGGGGTCCAGGACCGAAAAGAAAAACCCGATTATGTTTTGGATCGCTACATTAAACGTTTGTCTCATGACGATCCTCGAATGCCAGCCACACAGATTTTCAAAAGAATCGTAGAACGGGGTGCTGTCACAACAGTGCAGAGACGCTTGGTGAAGTTTGGGCTTTTTGGTAGGCGTCCAGTGCAAAAGCTTCTCATTAAAAAAATCGTATTGCTAGACTTGAATTTGCTAAAACTCATCTAACTTGGACATAACAGTTTTATGGGGCGATGAAAGCAAATTAAACTTGTTTGGATCTGACGGTACGGCATATGAAAGACGTCCAATACGAAAAAGATTCGACAAAAAGTATCAGTTGCCAACAGTTAAGCACGGTGGAGGCAACATCATGGTTTGGGGCTGTTTTCTAGTGCTGGAACGGGTCCAATTGTGAAAATTGTTGGGAAAATGTATCAAAAACTTTCCAAAGATATTCTTAGCTAGCTCCCTTTTGCTGAAGAAGAAATACCTGTATGATGGACATTACAGCAAGCTAATGACCTCAAGCATACCTCAAAATTCGTAAAGGACTGGTTAAGACTAAAAAATGTTAATGTCCTAACATACCTATAGAACAACTGATTATGTAACAAATATTTGGCAAAGTATCCCGTCTGTAAAAAACTGGTGTCTTCTATGAGCAGCAGATGTCAGGCAGTGTTGAATGCTAAAGGCTATACTACCAAATATTAGTTAAACAATATTTTTTAAATCTTTTTGTAGAGTTGTTGTATTTAATTTTGTAATAAAGAAATGTTTCCAAACTTTTGTGGTCTTATTTTCAGTCATAATATGAAGGTAGTTTAATGCTGTAGTACCACAGCAAACACAAATTGTCATTTGTATCAACAATACTGTACGCAAACTATATGAGAAAAAGAATAGTCCTTCATAATAAAAAATAAAAAAATTAGCACACTTTTTAAAAATGACTAAGAATGTTTCCAAACTTTTTTCGCTACTGTACCTAGTAATGTCACAAAACACTGACAAAGAAAAAAATGATATTTCGGATCGCGTAAATAGTAATAAATCCTTCAGTAGACAACGAGAAGATCGAAACCTTCGTGTCAATTACTGGCTGTGAGCCAGGCAAAACACAGACATTCTAGAACGCTGAACACACACAGAGGCGGAAGAAACTTTGTACATGTGGTTTCTTCAGGAAAGAAACAGGCATGGGCCCATTCTGGAACCCATTTTACAAGAAAAAAATGAAAAAAAAGTACTTTGTGTCTAGTAAGAGATGGCCAGGACGTTTCAAAAGTCGTCATCACATACGTTCCTACAACGAACTTTTACTTTTGAGAAGACTAAGGGACAAAGCTTTGGTCACGCGCTTCAACAACTTAAAACAAAAAAATTAACGAATATTTTAATGCTTTATAAATTGATTGGTACATATTATCCTTTGTATTTTAATTTCTTGACTATTCGTAATATCCTGTGAAGAACATATTTTTAGTACATATTTATGTACATTTGTTTGAACATAATTATTTTCTAACGTAAATAAGTTTAATTATTATTGTTTGGAAGTTCTGATTGCATTTTTATATAAAATATTAGCTCTACATTTTCTGTTTGATTTACCAAATTCCACATACATTTTATACATATACATAATTCTGTAGTTTAGATTCTTTGATTTGGAATTTGTCGGATTACAAGGTACTCTTATTAAAAAAAATGTGGACTAAAGAGGGTCTTAGACAGTACTCTATAAACAAAAAGTTTGTCGGATTACCGCGGGTCCACTGTATTTGGACGTTCATATAAATTCTCCAGTCAGGTTGCAAAGTATGTCGCAGCAATGCTACAAGGTGTCTCGAAAAGTAGCCCAGAGGTAGACCACCCCATGGAGAGTTCGAATCACACCTGTATACGATCCGATTTTTTTTTAGTTTAGGAGCTATGATTTTTTGTGAATTTTCGAATTCCGAGCTTATTTTAGCCATAACTTCTTAAATGAGATAAACGCCTGCTTTTTTCTTTATTATTTAGCTGAAACTTGAGGCCTAAAGCTAAACTAAAAAAAAAAAATCGGATCATATATGTATGTGGGCGTGATTCGGACTCTCTATAGGGCTTCCGATTATCACTACTTTTTGGGACACAATTGTCGAGATCAGTCCTGAATTTTCCGTTAATTATCCCTGAGTTTTGTATTCTCATTGGCAAATTGACGAAATTGCTCAGCATGAGAAAAAAGTAAGTCAAACAGGATCCTACAATTAGTCCATAGATATTCATTTCCTGCCCTACCCGAAGTGCATCTGGAAACGTCGCCAAACTCAGGCAGACGCTGCACCGTATAGTCCAATCATAGCAAATTCCCACGAAATGATTGTAAAGTATCGTTTTATTGGTACAAGTTGTTCAAGTGGGTATTTGAAACATGGACGCATAAAATGGGAACACCAATTTTTGTGGGAAAACTTTTTATTCAACAACAAAGAATGAGAAAACGTGTTTTTTGAGATTCAATCGAAAGTGTTGACAGGAACGAAAAAACTTTTCAAATAAGACTTTTAGGTATTTATGAGACCTACAAAATGAGACCACGTGTAAAAAGATCCGACTAATGGCAAAAATGTTATGGCCGAAAAACGAGGCAAAATGCAGGTTTTGGCACTTGGTAATGCGACGATAATTTCAGGTAACTGCTTGAAATTCTTCAAATCCGTAGGATTCATGCTTCTAAATAACAATAACATAATTGGAGTATATTGGTCTAGTAGTTTTTAAGAATTTCTAATTGTTTATCCCAAAACACCTATTTTCCGGCCATCACTACTAGTTTATTGAGCAATATACTAGGTTCATTCAAAGAGCATTAATTAGCAAAATACACGTGTTTACCTTTTTGATATGAATGACAAACCATTCCGCAAGATAAATGTTATTTTTATGCAAAAAACAAAGGTTAAGTTATTTTCTTCTAAACAAATTCAAACATTTCGTATTTGTGAGTACATAATTGAACAAATGCGCTACGATATTCAAAGAACATACGTTACTATACACATTTTAAAACAAAGCGCATGTGTCTTATCATCCTTTGTTGCGAATGACTCACAAATACAATATTTGAATTTGTTTAGAAGAAAAAACGCAACCCATTCCTTTTTGCATAAAAGTAACATTTATCTTCCTGAATGGTTTGCGATTCATATCGGCAAGGTAAACTAGTGTTTTTTGCTATAAAATGCCCTTTGAACTAAGCCTGTATTTTGCTCAATAAACTAGTAGTGATGGCCGGAAAACAGGTGTTTTGGGATAAACAGTTAGAAATTCTCAACAACTACTTGACCAATCTACTCCAATTTTGTTGTGGTTATTTAGAAGTATGAATCCTATGAATTTGAAGTATCTGCGAGAAACCATCGTTGCATTACCAACAAGTGCCAAAACCTGCAGTTTGCCACGGTTTTCGAACATAACTTTGTTGCTATTAGGTTTCTTGTGAGTGCATCAGTAACGATCCTCCACTGCGAATAAAAAGTTTTCCCACAAACACTGGTATACCCATTTTATGCGTCCATGTTTTAAATACCCCCTTGAACAAATTTCAGCAATAAAACCAGACTTTACAATCAGGGCTAATGTATAGATAAATCTATGATGTGTGAAATGTGTGTAAATATGTATATATGTCTATGAGGTGCGTAGAATTACCAATGTTGGGAGCGTATAAATGTACCATCATCAAAAAACTGAGATAAAACCTCCCCACCCCCTTATAACCCTCACCCTCAAGTTTTTTTTCAAAAATGTTCAGGATACTTTGAATCGTCAAAAAACGAAGTTTGAGCGATTTTTACTTGACTAGTTTTAGACCTTTTTCTCTGACGCCACTGGAGGGATATTCAAAAATTAGAAAGCTTTTGCATCCTTCGCATTGAAGTAACAAGTGTAAACATTTCATCGAAATCCGAGCGGTATTTCTCAAATTATAGGCGGTTATAAAATTAACGGACAGACAAACCGACGGAAATGAGTAACAGCACTGGCGCGGAAAGTAAAAAAGCTGCAATTGCAGTATATTTAGACTATTTTATAATTACTAATTGATGAATTATGATGCATTTACCTTCGATGATGAAATTTTCTACATCTTCTGGCTTTATCTGAAGCTCCTTTTCTATCATTTCAAACGTTATCTCTGGGTTAGCTTCAGCCATTTGCATGAATGACAGCAGACGCATTTTGCGCATCAACTGTTCATGATTCAAACCTTGAAATAAAGATGCTTTTTTAGATTTCTGTAATGCTCAACTCTTACTAAATTATAAGCAGGATTAAGCTCCAGAGTGATAATCCGACTAGATTATTCTGTACTTCATATAAACAAAATTATCACAAAACCTAGGTATGACAGCATTGTTTCCAATTTATTGATCTGAAGAAAACACAAGTCTTCAATCAGTTGAACTGAACATTCCTTTACCTTGACTTGTGACGAATTCTTTGTGGTCATTGTAAAATTTCAGGTAAACCGTCAAATTTTCACTCACGAAAATGTTCAACAGGTCGTGAATGAGCTCTCCTTCAAGAAACCGGACTGGCTTCAGATCTAGAAGAGGGTCCAATAGAAATGTATTTGGCTCAGCTAGTGCTGAAACAATACAGCGAATAGCATCTTCCCTTGCATGTGAAGCATTTTTATCAGTGTAGGTCCCTAACAGTTCTATCATCACCAAGGCGGCCTGTTCACTAAAAAAAATATGCAAGGTCAAAAAATAGATATACAAGGTGTCCAGAAAATCAAGAATAATCCTGCAGTTGCAAATAGGTAACACATCATCAAATCGTTACACTTTAAATTTTTAAACGCGCAAAAAGCTCGCCGAAAGTCTGGTTAATGTTATTTCATACTCCCTCATCCTCTATTATCCATGCTTAGACTATCACCATAAGACCAAGCTCCAGAAATTACAAAACAGCTGCTGGTTTGTTTGGTCTGCAAGAGATGTCACATTACAGATAAAATCAGGGAACAGGTTGAAAGTTGATAAGCGATGCATATATCTTATAGATGTCTTCACACATAAGATTCTACTAACAGATCAGCCTATCTTACTAGCAAATTAACTCTTACCCCATGGAGATTTTATTTCCAGGACTTAGATTCAATATTAATTCCAACATGCCTATACCTAATACCTCAACTTTTGAAAGGAGTTATTCCTTTAATGCTGTTAAAAATTACAATTCTCTCAACAGTGCATATCAACCTAAACAGGTCATTACTTTCAAGAGACTCCATCTAGCCCTCTCTATTGTGCTCATGTGAGTGTTTTCTTTTTTAGACTGACAGTTTCTTGTGTCATTATTAATTCATGTTGGCGTGTGCATATATTTTAAAGTTGAATATTTGTTCATTGGTCCATGCATTTGACTGAATGTAAGGTAACATTTGGAAAAAGCATTTGGTTGAAATTTAAAGGTATTCGTTCAGTCCATTTAGACTTTAGAAAAATGAATTGGTGAAAATTCCGAGCATTATGAGACCTTTACCAAAACAATTATCTGTCAAATAGTAGGTCATATTTGTGGTTGCAGGATTATCATCCAATTTCTGAACACCTTGGATAAGATATCAAAAAATAACAATAAAGAGGAATATATAATTTTCTCCATTTTTACAAATTCAGTGAAAACGTTCAGTATTGATGGCTGCCAAACAAATACTAAACAACGTGGCATCTTCAAACTTGACGCATATGCTTTATAGGTTGCATACTTTCTAATACAATGATATTTTTCAAACAACTATTGCCATTTCTAGGTCAGGCCGGGTACTTCTGGGACCACCCTCGTAGAGGCTCATACTAGTATAATTAAATATATTCTTGTTTACCTTTGATTACACTTAAGTAAAACCTCATGCAAAAGCCTGTATAGCTTTTGCAACTGTTCACTCGAAGGTGGACAATTTGCAAACTGCTGTTTCAATTGTGATATATCTTGGTAAACCATTTTCACAGAGTCTGTTTGTTTGGCAATTTGAAGAAGATGATAGTATACAGGATACCTCATTGGAGAACTGTCATCCAATGACTTGAAGAGTAGCCATAAACTGAAAATATATATATATATAATAATTAATCTGCCTGTTGAAGGATTCAATTAAATTAGAAGGTACCCCTCACTATCATAACACAAATGTTATTTAGAACTAATGTAATATGAATAATCAATAAAAAATCATCTTGAATGAGATGAGCCACGATATTAGATTTTACCATAGAAGTAAAGAAGTAATAGTACTTACGCTCTAAGGCACACAACACCCAATTTTTGGCCAGGAGCTTTTGTGAGCTTCTCACAGAATGCTAGGATGAGGTTTTCTGATCTCTCTAAGGGTATCTGTGAAATTAATTTAGAATATATCATCTAGGAAATTTGCCTTCATGAGCAAGATGAAAATGGCAAATGCATACTTATACTTCGAAGTTGGGTCATTTATTTTAACAGGTCCTCACTGAAATACTTGTCGGGAGGAGACTTTATAAAACATTTTTTTTTAATTTTTACACACATATTTTGGTTTATCTTCCTTCTACAATCATTATCTGAAAATTAATGACTCAACTTCAAAGTATATTATACCTAATCTTATCAAGGGTCTAATATATGCTCTCCACTGCAACACTTGCAAGCCATTTTTTGTATTTGCTTGCTGTCTAAAAGAACATTATTAGCACTAATTATCAGTTTGAAATGTACCTTAGCTATAATGCTTAAAATAATGGGTAATTCTCTACCTAAACTACACCAGCTATGTTGTTGAAATGATTTTAGACCCTAATTTTCATTACTTCATGTTGATGGACATTCTTAATTATTAAATTTGTATATATGCCCTAAAACTTACACAACCCTGCATAACGTGTAATGCACTATGCACTATTGGCGCACTTACGCGCGCCGCGACAAATGGGGAACAAATTATAGATTATAAGAGCTGCTACGCGTGGAAATGCGAATTTTTGTTAATTCTCTTATATTTCTTCAATGTGGCTACAGTGCGGAATGTATTGGATCCATTCCATTCTGCAAATATTGTGATTAAGGTGTTTACCTTTTAAAACCCAGTTAATAATAACAATATTTTGCAACTAACCCATTTGCGGACATTTTTAATCTCAATTCCATCATTTACAACCCAAACCTAGTGCTTCTTCGGATGGAGAATCAAAAAAATGCTGGGTAGCTAAGCTAGAGAATTACCAAATAATCATAAGCTATGCATACTGTTTTTTAGAAAACTTATATTAATTTATTATTTATACAAACAGTTTTGTTTACTCACAAGGACCATTATAGAGACAATATCATTCAAAACCATCTCAACATCGGCTTCTTGGCCTTCCTTGAAACAGGCATCGCACACACCTATGATCTTGTGCAAATCATCTTCGATACCTTTTGGCGACTTCTCTTCTGATATCTCGGCCCCCAGCCCTTTTAAGTAGGCTCGAAGCTCTTGAGCCTGAAAACACATGGTGTAACCAAACATTTGGCGGGTAGCTTTAAAAAATGATCTGAATGAACTGAAAGTAAACATACCTGATCCTCCAGGGACATATCAATAAAAACTGGTGGCACCTGCATGGCTAAGTTATTAATATTTTCAGAGAAATATGTAAAAATTCCTAACCTAAACGGCAGATAAATTTTGTCGTGTTGAGACTTCAATTGTCAATTTCTCGAACGTCACGCCACTGCAGTGTTGCCAAACCAAAAAAGACGAACTTTGTAGATAGTGTCTGAAATTCGGTGGTTTCAAGGACTATTAGGAGGAAAAATTAGGGCCATCGCTAGACCAGCAGTGGATCAGAAGCGTCAAAAGTAGTATATTTTGTATTGCTGGCGCCTGGCGCTTAACAGCAGAGGTTTTTTGAGAACACCTTTTCCTGAAAACATATCAACTTCTTTATTACAACTTCAATGAGCATACTGGTCGTTCTTCAAACTCATTTGCAACCATCCTGGAAACTCCTTTTCCCATTCTTGTTCATAAGATTGTGAATAGTTTTTTTATTGCTTATCTGGTGATACGATAATGATGATGATCTACCAATCTGTACTTTATTGTACGCGCAAAAACTAATACAGGAAAAGTAGTGTGAGGGATGTTCGTAGATAATTATAGGCAGGCCAAATCTAGATACGTCGTGTGCATGACTGCACAAGTGTTTGTTTAAGATTTATTTAGCATGACTGCTACAATTACATTCTTTTAAAAAACTAAACAATTACATAACATACAGATATTTAGAAAAAACAAAACTTGCATCTCTAAGAATTTTCACTGTCCATGAAATATTCCTTTAATTTTCTTTTAAACATTTTTAAAAAAGTAGACTTTATATCTTTAAGTTCAAGTAATCCTTTCTGAAATATTGATTTGCTAGTTATATTACTATTGCAATTCGGTAAATGAAAATCTATATTTCCTCTTGTATAATGTATGAAATTTTTTACATTCGACCACTGCAATTCTTGTAACAGATTTTATTTTGATGTACTTATTTTTATTCAATATTATTCTCATGGCTTTGTAATTTTGAGAATGTAGCTTCATTGGAAGTGAACAAGATAGTTGAGTTTACTATCTATATATATACCTAAATATTTGATTGATTCAACATTTTCAATTTTTTCACCATTTATCCTAACTGTATTTTCATTTAGGTATTTCCTTATTAGCATACATTTTTTTTATAAGTATTCAATTTTAGTTTATTTACATTTAACCAATTAATGATTTTTGCCAAGTCAGAATTTAGCATTTTTAAAGCAATGTCTATATTTTCATCTGATATGTATATTAATGAATCATCTGCAAATACCTGAATTTTGAATACAGATCCTTTAAATCAGTAGTGATGCAATTTTGTAAGTAATTTATCCACGTCGATAGTCTCAAACGCCCTTTTGAAATCCAAATCAGTTGAGTGTTTCTTCCCGAATCGAGCTTGGAATTTGACTAAAATTTCCCGCAATAAATTCAATGATCTGTTCATAAATAATTTCTTCAAAGACTTTTACAACATCAGGCAGAACATTTATTCGCCGCATATTGGTGTACATCTCAGAACTCTTCACTTTCGAAACAGGAGTTATGGTAGAGCACAGTTTTGTTGGAATTCCGGCATATTTTAAACAGTAATTTATCAGGATTAATATGCTTGCTCCAATAATATTAAAACTTTCATTAAGTACACGTTTAGACAAAATAGCATATGAATGACTGGATTGGGGCATAAAACCACAAAGACTACATATAGGTCATTTTTTGCTTTATTTTTGGTTTCACCTCTTTTTCTGTAAAAAATCTGAAAATATCTGAATTATTTAAAAGAAAGTCTGGAAAGTTTCGTTTCGGTAGAAATACCGAAAAACTGGTACGCTTGGCAACTGCGTGTCACTGTCACACAAGAAATTATGTGGCATTGTCATATGATACAATTTTCGGAGGATTACCGAAAAAACGTGGATGATGTCGCCATATAGTTTGGAAGAAATCAAAAATAGCGAATTTATTATTGGCACTCTTATTTTTGCTTTCTTCATTGTTCCAAAAGAAATATGTTTCTTGTTTAATCATTTACGCTTCGAGATGCAGCTAAATGCTCCCAGACTTACGACCAATGGTCTCTTGAAGCGCGGTAGGTTTAAATTTCCATAGGTATTTAAAGAATGATTCAACAATTTCCAATTCTGCATAAACACTCGGTAAAAATATTTCGTGTTACACGTGGATCTGTCACTTTGTTTATTCAATGCATTATTAGCTAATAATAGGCTGGAAAAAAAACTTATTTTCAAGTATGTTTTGAAGCATTTATTCATAGCGCCTGTTTTCAAACACCGTAGTTTAACTTTTGTCCGCTACACATCTTTCGGCGCTGTTTGTCTAGTCAAAATTTCTGTTTCTTTGTCTGGATATCGGCGTTTTTTCCTATTTTTTTACTTTCATATTCGAGTTTGCACGTAAAATCCTCTGTCTTTAGATTAGCCGAACACGAGGAAATCGAATTGATAGTGTCGAGATTGAAATTTTTTGATATAACCTCTAAAGACGCAGTCCCCATAATCAGCTGTATTTGATTATCATCGTAAAATATGTTTATGGGCATCTAATTTTGGAATAAATTCGCATTCTTACGTATTGTCAACGTTCCAGTAGGGTGCAGAAAGTTCGTTCGTACCTAGATTTAGCATAATGTACTCTTGTTACTGTCTCAACATCCTTATTGAAACCCTTCCTGATGATTGTAGGGGTGTCTCTGCAGACTCCTTAAAGCTGAGCCCCGAGGAACGAGAAGATAGTTTTTTCCAACAGGTAAATAAAATTACATATTATATGTTTTCTCAACTCATTCATTTACATATTATAGTGTGCTATATGAACACCACTTTGTTCTGGTGGTTTGATGATTCTACCTTTTCTGTACTTTTTCATAATTTTGTGTGAATCCTTGAAAATTGGATTGGATTAATATTGTCGACATAATTTTCAATGGGTGCATCCAGGGAGTTATATTCTTGGAGTGCAGTTGCATTTTAAATGTGACAACTTATAAATAAAAAATGAAGTATGGTGTTTTCGATTTTAATGTTTTTGTCTACAATTTTTTATTTTTTTCTTATAGAATGTAGATATTACTGTAGCCTTTGACAGTAGTCAATTACAATTCAGTTCTGAGAACACACAAACCTAGGGTACAGAGGCAAAACAGTTCTGGGTTAATTCTCTATAAAACCTGAACAAGGTGTATATGATTTATTTTAATCAATTTTCCAATTTCGTACAGTAATTATATAATAGTGTATCTTTCATTTTACATTAGTTACCTTTAGAGCACTTATCTCTGTGCAAGATAGAAAAAAAGAAAGAATTTTAACATAGTAACTTTGAATTCCTTATTCATTTTTCCATTTTTTTTAAATTTGACACTATGACTGAAAACTGTCTATGAATGTAGAGATTAGAGGGTCAAATGTCAAATCATTCAGTCATCCAAATCTAGGAAGCCAAACAGGATGCTCAACCAGTCTAAAATTGAAAGAGCTGCTTCATTTGGAAGTTACTGTGGACGATTCCATAGCAGCATTTTAAGAAATTAGGTGCTACAGTTTAGAGCATTAATGTCCATCTTTAGAGTTATGGGCTTTTTCGTAACTGTCAAATTGATAAGAAATCAGTCATATCGGAATAAGTTTCAGAAGTATACTATAATAGTTCAAAATCTTCAAAAGTTATTTTCTTTTCCTTGATTTATCTTTTCTATCCAGCTGTTAAATGAAAAATGAAAGATAATAGTGGCTTTAGTAATGCCTCAACAGCTTTCCCAAAATACATTGAAATATGTCTTGCAGGATTTAAAACAAGTAAGAACATTGCAAAAAGTGTATAAGACCCATCCAGATTTAGTGTTGACCAAAGATGTTGGGAAATGGGTTATCAATTGTTGCGCCAATTGTGTATGTGAGACTTATGCTGTTCACAATGAGAAGGGACCTGATAGTGTACTGATATTTGCCAACCTCAGGGTAATTATATAAAATTACAAATGCTGCCAATATATTCTAAGGCCTAGAGACCAAAAACTATTTTCTTCATTCAAAATTTGTCTAATGTTTAGCTTTTCCAAGAATATGCCACAGTATTTGAATAGAAACAAGATAATAAGTAGGCTAATCACTTGTTTAGTTTTCATTGCTGTTTTTTATTTTTTCATCTGCTTATCAGCAAACTTTATTCTACTTACAGAAATTGGAATCCAAAACTGATTTCCTAAACTTTGCAAAGTAAATCATCCTTGTTTCTTCTGTTTATACATCAATGCTTAATGTGCTGATTAACTTGTAGGATACAAATTCAATAGAAAGAGCTAAAAGACAGGATCCCGACTATTCTAAGGTGTTCAAAATCATCATTAGTCATAGTGCTGTTAGAGCAAACAGTAGGGTTTTGTATTCATGTAAGTATTTTTATCTCTGGTATTTACTTTTTTTGTTAATATCCTCTTTATTCAAGACCCTCAATGTAATCCTGAGGCAGCCATGAGTAATCTTAAAGATTATTTGTTAGAATATATGAAAAGAGAAACAATTGCTGTAGAACAAAGGATAAAGCAGTTTGCAGATGAGGAATATGAAAAATTTAATGATCTTAAAACAGCTGCTCTCAGGGAACAGGGATTCTTGAACCTGTAAGTAATAAACAATATTTTCCCTTGAAGAGAATAACATGAAGAAAATAATCTCTAATTGAGCAGTTTTTGTGATAAAGAATGTATTTTACCCCTACAATATTTGATAACCTTTTCTAAGAAAAATGCAAAGTAAGCATTTTTATTTATAGATATTTAGATAGCAGTTTAATTCAAACTACATATTTGAAATAGATAAATTGTGTTTTATTACTAGTTTCAACCAATAGTGCTGATTGATCCATAATTCATATCTAGGTAAGCTTTTTGATGCATCATGGGAATACCTGATTCAAATGAACAAAATTCTTCACAATGTCAAAAATGTCTCAGTATTTTCACAGCTGAAATTAATAACTTACTTGGATTAGCTGTGTTTTCAAAATGACCTCTCATAAATGAATATGTTAACAAGTGAAGTAAAATTGTACAAACTTATTACTAATAATTCATAAAGTACAGATTCTTCGACCTGTCATACCTTACGGAAGTATGCAAGGTGTCCTGAAATTTGGGACTTTCCTTTTCAGAAACAACTGTGCTTGAAATAATAAATTTAATTTGTGGTGAAATAGTAGCGAAAATTAAAAAAAAAAAACGAAAAAGTACTCACAGTTCCTTTTCAGGGAAATTTGAAGTACAGCTCTGTCACTTATAATTGCTGTTAAAAGTTGTCATCAGTGGTAAAATGTTTTGTAGAAAGTCTAGGTATTGAGCATACCATTCACTATGCCACCACAAGTATTTAAAGAAAATGTTTGTTGAAAATGTGCGGATTTTCCAATGTTCACAGATGAGTTTCGTATGTTATTGACCATTACGCGCGAAGGTTGATTTCGTCCGTGACCAATATGGACTGCAACAATCACTTACAAAACCGCTCTCTTGCACGAAAATCCTCGGCTTAGAGGACTCTTACAAAAGGGTACAATATATCATCTCGCAACGTTTACCACACTTTAGCCTTGGAGATTTGCACTTCCCAGAGATTCAATACTCCTTCCTCAGATTGCACCATTCGGGGTTTTCTAGGTCTCCCAGTGCTCACATCAACATTTCTAAAAAATGACCTACATCTCTAGCTCTTTGCACATGGTAAACACATCTAGGCGGCTCTGAATGGTAACGTCTGGGTACATACACTTTCGAAGCTTCGGTAGCATTTTGAAGACGCTCATGATGAATTAAAATCATATCGACAAGTTCGATGTTGCTGTACGAGTGTGTCATTATGGATTTTTTCGCTGCCGGCGCCTGGGTTTGAGTGCTGACGTTCCTCGTGCCTTCTCATCTTTGATCTGATCGAGATATGGGAGCGGATCAGGTTTTTTGATTTTGCGGTGCTTAATATCTCGGTTATCTTCAGAGTTTTATGTATATGCTAATAGAAGAAACCGTTTATTTTTTCAAGATTATTACGCCATGAAACGGGAAGTCCTAACTTTGTGGACACCCTGTATTGCAGCGCAGCTGATAATGTAATACCTACCTACTGCTTAATTTCTCACCAACCCAATAAGCAAAGATCTTTGCTGTACTGTGGGAGTAAATGAGAGTTGAGAATAGTTTTCTACAAACTAAGATCATTTTTGTATTTCAGAGAGTTTATCTGGATAACTTATCATAGTTGATGTTTATATTTAGGGCGTATACTTCTTAAATCGTATTTGTCACACAGTTATAAATTTTCCTGTTTATGTAATGCACCTGTGTTTATCAGTAAATGTTTGTTCTGTTCTAGATTTATTCATGAGATGTCCCAGCAACAAAAGAGTGAGCTTCAGCGCAAGGCAATTATAGATGCTGTGAAAAAAGCTGATGAAATGCTTTCTGTCGACGTATGTTCGCCTGAGTATGGAATGAAGATCAACAGTAAGGTATGAATCAATAACTAGCAAATGTATTTGTTATACAAATTCGGACTAGGTAGAAGGAGCAAGTATTCGATTTGTTTATCACCAAAATGTGGTCAGTAATCACGATGCAAGTTCATTCTACAAGTTGATCAGGCTCCAGTCATCAGTTTGACAGCTGTTGACATTTTACATTAAATTCATACTTTTCTACAAAAACGTATAAAAGTGCAAGGGTTCCATACAATCCTAGATTTCCAGGCAGTTGCCGAAAATGGTGGAGACTTCTGTGGATTGTTAAAATAAGCAGTTTAAACTAGATGAGAGCAAATCTTTTTATCGACTATTGTTATACAAGGTGATTCACGAGTCGTGACCAGGACCGCATTTTAAAGGGGGACTTGTATTTAATATTTCTTCGTCAAGGGCTTCATTAAAAAGATACGGTATGTTGAAAATAAAAAATAAAAAACAATTTTTTATTAATATCTTCAAAACCGTCAACTGGAATGAACTAAAATTTGGTATGTGGATTTACCGAAGTATTGTCCACATTCAAAAGTCTATACTTAAAATCAAGGTGCACCAGTGGCGGAGATACAGAGGATCAGTGGTATTATTTTTCCAAATAAAAATAGTACGCCACTGTTTTTATTTTGTTTTATTTTTAATAAATTTTCAAATAGACCACCATTCTGAAGGATATAATTGCGGCATCTTTTTAATAAAAAAAAAAACGTATTTCCGCAACATTTGTTGTGGCTTGAATTTGATGAAACGCATTATCTATTCTTTCTTGTAACTGATCATTTGTTCCGCATACACTAGTTGTTTAAAAGCGCCCACAAAAAGAAAACCAGGGGGTTCAAATCGGGAGACCTCGCAGGCCAATGTACGGGTCCGTTTCTGCCAATCCATCCAACATGCGGTGGGACACCGTCGTTCTGGTACCACATTCGTACTCTCGTTACTAACGGAACATCATCTAACACATTTTCTTTGTAATTCTGTAGAAAAGCTAAGTATGAATTTGCATTTAAACGTTGTGGCAATACGTGCATAAACAGTTGGCCATTGAAAATGCCGCGCCAGACATTTCTAGAACATCTGTGTTGAAACGAGTGGATTCTTACAGACTAGGGATTCTCCAACGACCAAATATGTTCTTTATGAGAATTAAAGGTTTCACTCCTCGTAAAAACCGATTAATCTGATCACAAAACCAAATCAATAAAATCTGGATTTTGATTATGCATTTGCAGTAGCCACTCACAAAAATTTCGCCGTTGCACTTCGTCGCCGGGTTGCAGACACTGCACATCTTGCCGATGGTCGGGAGACAATACAACCTCAAGCTAAAATCTAGTACTTTTTTCCCTTGTATAATAAATAACTATTTTTATTTTCAAACTTCGACACCCCGTATCTTTTTAATCAAGCCCTCGAGGGAAACATGTTACATAGAAGATTCCCATTAAAATCCGGTCCTGTGTATGAAATTTCATTTATGGTTACGACGTGTGAATCACCCTTTATATTATAGTCAACCGGCGTTGCGAAAGGGCATGCACCTCCCTCAACATTGAGCTTTTATCTGGGCAGTTTAACGTTATATGCTTTAATTTTGAATCTAAAAGTTCTCAGACAATGAAGTTTTGCGTTATAAATAGTAATTTTAACTATTCAGAAAATCTGAGTAGAATTCATGCCAGGTGTCCCATTTTTAATATCAGGTATTCACTTCAAAATCACAAACTAAGCAGAATAGTTCATATGCTGTACTATTAATAAATATCTACTTTCGTTTCTTTGCCTTATTTAATTTATCCCTGTTTATTTACAAAATTAAAAACTGAGCGATTCACATCGTTAAGTCAGAGACCCGTGCTCGACGAGAGTACAACAACTATGAATAGCTACTTGAATATCCTTTCCAGAGAAAAGAATATACGTGGATGTATTGTTTTGTCACTTTGGTAGGCAATGGTAGTGAAATGAGCCACAAGTATGCTCTAAAACTACATAATCTTTGCAACAAACAACGCAATGTAACCATATGTATAGGCTTGGCGCCTTCAAATTTAAATTTATTCACGTTCATAGATTACTACGAGCTTAAGGTGAAGAAAACATTTGTATGACGAACTGTCAATTTTCTTTTGTTACTAAACTAAATCGTGCAATCTACCACATAGGGCCCAAATAGCTTATCACCTAGGGAACAACTTATGAATAATTCCATGACTGACACTAGAGGTAACTTGGAACCTCCTAGTTAAGCCCATCAATCTATGTATCTGGAGAGAGGTTCACGTCATTCATCTTGATATTACAAAGACATGACGACCTCCTGGATACACAACCATTCTATGACCTTGTAAAGCGCCTATGAAAGTTAATAGTAGAATTTTTTTATGAATCAAAACATTTTTATTTGGTTGTATAATGTAAGCGCATGCCTAAGTTTTGTTTAACATAGTTTTGAAGATCAAATCAGTTAGGTGGCCTTCCCCATCCTCCATACTCTGGGTAAACTGATTTCTGTCGTTTTTCATGACTCTTGGTAGCATAGCAGGCGTTATGTTGAAAATTTCGTCCTGGGCGTATTAAAACCTCCTACTGTCTTTGGACGGTTCACATAAACGCGGGATTTAAAAAAAAAACAGAAAAAATCACAAGGGACCAAAACGGAAGAGCGGCCACTCGAAATTGCCCCTAATTGATATGAGGCGCTTTGGTAAGTGTTCCCTCAAAACAGCCATCGATGCTCACCACTACTTCCAGCTAAGGAAATTGCAGACCACACTCTGACTTTAGGTGAGTGCAAAGGTGATTGACACAATTCTCGAGAATTGGTGTCAGCCTAATAGCGCATGTTTTTGTTGACGGATCTACCCAAATGTAGATGAGCTTCATCACTAAAAAAAAAAACAATAGCGTCCTCAGGAACGACTTCGAGAAGACGCTCACATGCGTTCATCCTAGTCTTGAAGTCACATTCAGAAGTTTCCTGCACAATTGCTATCTTGTAAGGATGGAAATGAAGATCGTCATGGGTAATCTAATGGACCGAGAGACTCCAGTTCTTCGACTTGTCGCACTTCCAGTTTGTCTAAACATCTTGAAAAGTGACATTATGTCGATTTTTTTAACATTGTATTGTTTTTTTTGTAACATTATGTAGGTTTTTCTACAAGATGTTAACTTAGCACTAGATGATGGAGACGTTGTGAACTCAGTTATCAATGTTTGGCTCTGATGTGATGTAAAATCTGCTTCAGAGATGGCATTACTGGAGATCTAAGCTGTAAGTTGTATACTATAGCTAGTAGGAACAAGGAAACGGTAATGCATAGGTGCATAGTGAGGATTTGTGTGCTAATAATATGTGTTGATGATAATTCCATTGGATTCTTGTCTCAAATATACATACTTGAGATTCAGAGTTAAAAATTAGTTGCGCATCCACTTTTTCTTATTCATTTTGGAAATTACATACGCAAATTTGCTGAATTTAAAAAATGAGAGAGATAAGGAAAAGAAATCCCTTGTGGGTGAAGGAACAGGTGAGAAAATATGCACAGGATCTTCTAAAAGTGCCTATAATCGACCATAGAAAAATTCTTGCGGGCGCCCATGATCATACAAGGAAATGTTATAGGCGTTTTCTTGTACCTCGTGACTCGCTCAGACAGGAATATTTATGAAAGTGAAAAGGTCATTACATTTTTTATTTCCACTCATTTAAATTTTATAGAAATTTATTTCCGATATCAATAGAAAATACAAATGAGCGCCTAGATGTGGTGCATTGGTTTGATGTGTGAGGCGTCATTACTATTTTTTCTGTTATGTGGCTTAATTGCACACAACGCGTAGGCGGTGTCGATTTCACGTAGTGCTCCTCAAAGTTTTTCAAAACACATAACCTGTCTTCAGAAAGGACAACATATAAATAACACGCCGGACATGGCTAATAGATATACTTCATTGGGTGCATATTCAGTAAAAATTTTCTCACACTATCACTGATTTTATATACAACATGCAGACCAGGACACATAATCATCCAGATGCGATCTTGCTATTCAACCTACTTTCTTCTCGGAGATGAAAACTACAGACTACTCTACTTCACAAAACATATGCAACCAACAATACGTGTGGTTGAGTCATTCCTCCATAGATAGACGCTCACAGCGGTTATAGCGAGCAAACGTGGAATGAACTATTTGCACCCTAAAAACTACCTAGTCTGCAAGAGGCATTTTATTGTTTTTTTTTTGACGTTCTATAGGTTTTTTACATAATACCCATGCGGGACAGGGGCCAACGGGGCTAAATTATAGCGATTCCAAAATGCGCGCTGGGTTGCGATCACAGAACATCCGCTCGAAAAGTAGGCCTCAACGGCAGAAGTCCTCTCCCCACTGTTCCAACGCATGATGGTGACCGAACTGTGTTAGGACAAAACTTTATAATCCCGCCTCTCGAATAAGACCAAAAGTGTCCGCTATGATATTATCCGCCCGAATGGCGCGCATTTTAAAAAAGGAAGATATGCTGTCGCACCCTGTAGCTGTCGCTACTGTCTAAACATCTTTTCGTCCACAAACGACAAACGGGGACTCAAAACCATAATTGGCTACGTTGTTGCCGTCACCAGTGGCCTAATGTACAGAATAGCTTTATTTTAATGGGGCCGGTCATTGAAAAAAAACTTCATTTTAGAGACATAGTCCGAAACGTCAGAAAAGTAGCCCAGCTGCGCCTGCAAGTTACGATGCTGAAGCGATATTTGAAATGGAAGGTAGTGAAGATAATAGATCCGTTTCTGGTACAGACGTGGAAGAAAGTGATCGTGAAGGTAGAATGTTGCACTATTTTGATCGAATCTGGAATTTGTTTTATTTTCGATATTAGATCGTTCATTTGGACCTGTCAGTATTACCTCAGAAAGTCTATTTGGTTTGCAGATACGACTGAAGGTGCTATCATGATGCCAGTGAGGCAGTCGGTGCCTAAGCATAGTATAGCAAAATCGTTACCAATGGATATACCGGCGTTCCTTACACAAAACAAATGTCATGTGGAAGATGAATTTGACGATCTGGTAAGCTTATATATAAAATGTTGATTCAAATCTGTTTTAGTTGTCCAAACTTAGTCAAATGGAAGCTAAAACACGAATAACATTGTGTATTCTTCAATGTAGTGATACTTTTTTCAAAAATCCGAGTACCGAGTAAATGGCGAGAATTAACGTACCTGTAAAAAAACAGTTGTTCGGCTTGGGCGATTTTTTTTTGTGGAACGCCGTAATGTACTTACGGTACTTTTAGAAGAATTATATTTTATATATTTATGAGTCTTGCAACTACTAGGTTTATGTTTCCCACATAGACATTTAGGACTCATTCTTAGATATTATATTTACAAAACATATTTTTGTCTCATTCTTCTATCTTTCCTATCAGAATCTACCTTTGACAGGTTTTTTCTAGACAACTTGAGCACATATTTTTGTTGAACTTATGTAATGCCAGGCTCCATGCTCAAGTTTTTATTAGAAGCACTGCAATCATGAACACTGAATTTAAATCCTATAGGCTTCTGGCTATAAAAAACTCAAATCAAAACTGCTTGTTGTCTAAGCGGAGACAACTGAAATTTGGGAAGAACCAAACGTGAATTATCCTTAAAGATTTCTCTGCAGAAATGCGGGAAACTCATTACCGTAACTTTTCGAATTTTGCTGTGTTTTGGTTATGGAAATATTGGCAAATTGTATGGGCCTATTTGACGTCTAATCCTTTTGTTCTTAGCTAACTTTTTCCTCGTTGTGGCTGATTTGCACTGAGCATAATCCTTTGTAATAATAATACATAATAATATCATTTATTGCTCAACAGAAACAGAATCCCTTTACAGAGCAATATAAAATAAAAAAAAAAACTATACTATCCACAGGTATTTTGTGACATATTCTTAACAGGACATTTTAGTTCCTTGAGGTGATTTCCACATTAGATTTGTCCTTGCAGCAGTAGAATAAAATGTTCATTATTGTCTAGAGTTGAACTCTGGTAGATTAAATTTAATACGCGATTAAAGATATGGACAGTCAATAACATAATACATCAATTCATAAAGGAATGAAAGAGGTGACAGTGTCCGTCTGAGCTCCACTGTCAATGTGAAAACAGTTTAATAAAAACTTCCTTTGTTTATACAGTCTTTTCTTGTGACACTGATGATGGTATTACAGTCTCGAACGTAAATAAGACAAAAAAAAAATAGACATATCAATGCTATGTCACTATTAAATGATCGACAATTTCTGACGATGAATACATACATTTTGTATGCTTCACCAATGTTGTTATCAATATGATTAATGAAACTGATTTGCGAATCAAATAATCTTTAGTGGTAAATGACGCTCTGAAAAATACCATCAATGTTGTAATCAAATAAGATTGGCGCTTTTTCCTAGAGAAAGTGACTACGACTACTTTACACGTTGCAACATTCAGTGAGAATCTGTTATTAGCACACCATAAATGAAATTTGTTGAGCATGACCTGTAACCTAACACAATCTTCTGTGGCAGTTATTTCACAATTAATGAAAATATTAAATAGTTGCGGGCTTAAGATTAATCCTTGTGGACCACCTGAGTTTACGCTATACGTGTTAGACTTGTACCCCATTATAGTATGCACACAATCGATTGAATAAGTAAGATTTACAAAATTGATTGATTAATAACATTGCTGATCACTCATTTTTTTTTTCAGCCACGTCAGGAGAACGTGAACATAGCAGAGAGCATAAAAGCCTTGGCGCAAAGCGTTCATGGCGACGCCGTATTCGGTGAGCTACCGAGACCTAGACTGAGCAACCAGCTCTAGCTCAGGGAAGGAGAAGTACATCTATAGCTCTTCCACATATACACACACATAGAATAGGCGCACCTCCTCTTGAGCAGGGATCAGTCTTTAATCTGGTACCAGAAACAAAGATTACATATTGAAAGGAGTATTGAAGATATTCACGTGAGATGAGCGTTTCAAAATCAAATCGTCACGGTCAGATTAGTGTTTCTAGATTGAAAATAAAGCCAAATATGAGCACATGGAATATTTTCTAGTCCAGTCTGTCTATGAAATTATTTTAGTTTTGGAAATCTACATTGACTATTGTATATTATATGATTGCTGTTTATCTAAGCACTTATAAGGTAACTCTTTTTTAACGAATGTTTCATCAAGTTTGTCGTGTCACATTTGACCAGTCTTACAATTTTTTTAGTGTTACCAAATTGACTTCTTGGAGACAAAATAAGTAATGATAGCCTTATTTGTAGCATATTTCTGTCTTCAGATGGGATTCGAAACATCGTGATTTAATTCCTTACACACGTCACCTACTTCAAGGTCAAGCGAATATTTCCAAACAGAAGCCCCCCTTTTCACATCTGCACGGGTACTATTCGTCATCTGTTTTTCTGGGCGGTCCGTAGGACCTTTGTCCATTAGTCACTGTCTAATGTACGTTAGTCGAATCTGTCAGTCCTCGTTGCCCAAACACTGACGACGAAAAAGAGAAAGGTAAAGATTAAAAAAAAATGAGAAGAGCAAAGAAAGACACGTGTATTAGTTTTTAGAGGAAACACCTACCCTTTTTGACTTGGTACACGGATTGATTTTGAGGTGAATTAAAAACAAATTTGGGTTCAGGTTTTGTACAGTGTAATTTTGAGTTTACTACAAGTTCGCGCTAATTTTTGATCACAGTGCGAGTTGAGGTCATGAATTTTTACGAACTTGCTCCACTGTGTAGTCCACTGAGTCACGTAACAGAGTGTTGCTATTCGATTCCGCTTGACTATAAAGCGGGAATTACATTACGAAACTAGTGGTATGAAACTAGTGTCATGACATTAATTTCACCAACATTTCATGTGCAAGTAGTTTCGTAGTGTCGTGAAATCGACAGTATCGCTGTGATCATGGCGCCGTCAGCATCGAAGCTGTATTTTGCAGTTCAAGATGTTGTCATACAGATGTTGATATATAAACTGAAAAAGAGGATGGCTCGAAAGAAAAAGCGTTGGTGGGTTAGAGGATGGGTAGCAAGGAGACATCTGGGTGCAGTACAGTTAATTTCCGAATTAGCAGATGAAGATCCTGAGAGCTATACAAACTATTTTCGAATGAGTGAAGATTGCTTCAACTTTTTATTGGATAAAGTATCTGACAAAATCACTAAGCAGGATACGACATGTCGAGCAGCATTGACACCAAAAATAAAACTTCAAATTACGCTGCGATTTCTAGCAACTGGGAATAGTTTGAAGTCATTGTCATACGAATTTAGAGTGGCACCATGTAGTATATCAAAATTTCTACCTGATGTGCTAATCGCAATCTATGAAGCATTAAAAGACTACATTCAGGTAAGCAAAACATTTTTATTTAATACAGTTGAAAAGTTAGATACTCAAATCTAAAAATACTCATCAAAGTCCAATTCTCTCTCCGTTATGCTGGCAATAGCTTGAGAAAGTACATCGTTATTGTAACCAGTGGGATTTGCATCTTCTTTATCGTTATTGATGGCACTACTGGCAGAAGCCGTGGACTTTGGTCTTGGTGGCGATGAATTGCGTTGAGATAACGACTGTTGCTTCAAAGAACTGATTCGTTGCCTTCTTATTGTTGATAAAATTATCTCCTCTGTTTCTAAAGCAATTTCCAGAGGAAGCTGTCGTAGCTGTTGAGCTACGGTTTGCCCAAACAGTGCAAACTCATCATTGCCTGCATTAGGCACGTGTTGCGAGGAAATCTGTTCCAATGTATGTACCGCTTTAAGTAGCGGATCTGCAATTTTCCTTTTGTTTCTTGTAGGTGTGCGTGGTATGGTAAACTCATCATTACTGGATCCTGAAGCTGAACCCTGTGAAGCAGTGTTGGGTGTCTAAAACAATAATTAAATTTTGAATTTTCTTTACAGGTACCAAACACAGAAGAATGTTGGAGGGAGATAATGGATGGCTTCAATGATAAATGTAATTTTCCAATGTGTGGTGGTGCAATCGATGGCAAACATGTTCAAATCCGATGTCCAGCACATTCTGGAAGTGACTATTATAATTATAAGGGCACATTCAGTATTGTCCTCCTAGCAGTTTGCGACAGTGAATTAAAATTCAGGTATATCAATGTGGGCCTCTATGGTCGAGCTTCTGATGGAGGAGTATTTGCCAGATCAAATTTTAAAAAAAAGTTGGAGGAAATGTCTTTGAACGCCCCTGAAGGAATGGTTTTATTGGGGGACCAGGCGTTTCCTCTCACTGACTATCTTATGACACCATATAGTCGTCGACTAAATTTATCGAAAAAACAAAAAATTTTCAACTACCGACTATGCAGAGCTCGCCGGACTGTAGAGAATGCCTTCGGAGTGTTGGTTAGCAAATTTCGTATACTTGAAAAGCCTATTGCTCTACTCCCAGAAACTGTGGACAAAATTATAAAGACATGTTGTGTCTTGCATAACTGGCTGAAGACCCGATCATCAACCTACATTGAGCCAGGACTGATTGATGAAGAAAACTCAGAAACAGGAGACTTAGTGGAAGGATCATGGCGTACTATAGCACAGAACTCATTTAGGCCACTGGGTAGTTTCAGTGGAAACCATTCGAGAAATGCTCACCGGATACGCGAGCATTATACTGACTACTTTGTTGGGCAAGGGCGTTTAGAATGGCAAGATAGGATGATTTATTAAATGCAAAATCATATTGGAAGCTGATAATAAAAAACTTACCAAATTTTCTGTGTTTTCTCTGGCATAACCATCAGTATTTTTTAAAAAATCCATATGAGGGATCCATGGTATTTTAGAGATATACTGTTCATCGGTTGCCATACCAGTAGTATTAGATTTTTTTGTCTTCATTACTTCATTGTTGTAAGTATTACGAAGTGTTCGTATTTTGCAAATTACATCTTTTACACTTTCCATCTGCATAACCTCCATAATTGCTTTGTACCCCGCGTCTCGGGCATCTCTATTTTTGTAGTCAGGGTGTTTTGGATCCCAAAGACACTCGTTTCGCTGGTATTCATTAATGAACTGTATATTTTTATCGGCTGTCCAGCGTTGATTCGCCATTTGTAACGAATATTTCACGATTTCACAATCTGCACGTGCACGGCCACAAAACACACATCCACTCTGAAGCGCTGTCGTGACACTAGTTTCGCACATTCGCGTCACGTTTACATCGTGAAACTGGTGGCATAACACTAGTGTCGTTCAAAAATTGCGCGCCGCACGAAAGTAAATCGGTGTCATGAAAGTAATGCACGCATTGTGAAACTTAACATTTACACGTGAAACTATTGATGAAACTACTGTCATGACACTAGTTTCATACCACTAGTTTCGTAATGTAATTCCCGCTTAACGTTGCTGCGCCTGAAGCATCACATAATCCTATCATGTCAAGTTATCTGTCTAGTGTCTCATTTGAGACATACCATGGAGCGTTGCAAATTATTCGCAAATTTCTGCTTTGCAGTACTTGAAAACTTTGCATATATGTCTTGGCAAGAAAACACCAAGCCACACATGCACAATAATGGCTGGTCTAATAATCATTTTATATAGTCGAACTTTGTTTACCAAACTCAATTTGGAAGATCTACATAACAAAGGGTTTAGTTGCCGAAACGCGATTTGGAATTTTGTTTTCAAGGCTGCTGTATCTTTCGGCCAAGTCATGCCTTTATCATGGGTGACACCCATACACTTGGCAGAATCAGTCCATGGTACACGATTTCCGTGTACAGAAACCTCGGCTGAGGGGCCGCGACGTTTTTTGGTACAATAAATAGCCTGCGTTTTCGAATGATTAATTTTAATCAGCCACCGTTCCGCCCACTCTAGAACTTAGTCCACCGCACTCTGCAACTCATCGTGAACCAGTACACTAGTACACGACTGGGTGACAAGCGCAGTGTCGTCAGCGTAGAGGTAGACTTCACAGTTGCTGGGGCAAGGGACATCAAGGACAAAAAGCAAGTAAAGGATTGGTCCTAGGACTGAGCCCTGAGGAACACCGGCCCGTACTGGCCGTGTTGTTGAAGGAAAACCCTTTTGGATTAGTTTATAGAGGAGACTCGCATACCATACATTGTCAAAGGCTTTTGAAACATCCAAAAGCAAGATGCCAGTACTCTTGCTGAGGGTAAACCTTCTGGTTACTTTGTTCCATAAGCCTGACTGCATGTAGCTCGGTGCTATGCTCGGATCGAAAACCAAATTGAACGTCAGGAATCACCTGGTGATTTGACGAAAAATTCTCAAGGTGGCGGTAAATCACCTTTTCGGCGAGCTTAGGAGTTGATAGCAGACTAATGGGTCGGTAATCCTGAGGAAATATCGAACCCTCCTTTGGAATCATGATGACCTCAGCACTCTTCCACCCAGCAGGAAAGTACTGGATTCTGAGCATCGCATTGGCCATTGTCACCAAATATATCAGAGCTTTCGGTGAGAGCAGCTTCAACGCCTTGTTATCCGCACGGGTATTACGTATATTGAAAAGTGACATTATGTACATTTTTTGTTGAAATTATATTGGTTTTTTGTGACATTACGTAGGTTTTTCTACAAGATGTTACCTTAGAACTAGCTGATGGACACTTTGTGGATTCGTCTTGTAGTTGTATGTGTTGCTTAAACGTCATGAGGCTGGAGGTAACGGCAATGCATAGGTGCATACTGCGGATTTGTGTGCTAATAATATGTGTTCTTGATAATTCCGTTGGATTCTTGTCTCATATACGAGCCCCTTCCCACTTCAGTTGGCCCACAAGATTTGTAACAAAATATGCCTCTATAAACTAAACGTGACGAAACTATTCACTTCTAAAACAATTTATTTTCTCAAAAACATTTTAGATACTCTCTAGTCGTAAAAAATACATATTTGAAATCACTTAGACCTATAACTAATAGAACATCTGAACAAATAAACAATGTGCGAATAAATGCGCGAAGTTAACAAAGCAACAATTGAAAGATTACCATTGGGTAACATCACCTTTATTTTTTATTACGGCTGAAATTCTTTGGGGCATAGTGTTAACCAAGTTTTGGCAAAAATTTGGTGTAAAACAATCCCATATTTCTTGAAGCTTTTGTCTCAGTTCTGTGATTGTATGAGCAGGATGTTGTCGTAGAACCTTTTTCATCTCGTGCCACAAAGTTTCAATAGGTGATAGATCTGGACTGCTAGAAACCCATTTCAAAAGTGGTACATTATTTTCTTCCATCCATTTTATAACCTTTTTTGAGGTATGGCACGCTGCACCATCTTGCTGAAATACAAAATCTTGGCCGGATGTCAAACATTCTTCCATCACTGATAAAAGCGATTCTTCTAAGATTGCCAAATATTTGTTTGTATCCACATTTCCATCAATAAAATGAAGTTTTCCTACTCCTTTTGATGACATACTGCCCCAGACCATAATGGATGCTGGAAATTTCACTTTTCTCTTCAGACAGTCAACATGAAATGCTTCATTTTTTTGCGAATAACTCTACTGCGACTGTCACCAACACAAACTTCGAATCGGGCCTCATTACTCCATTGTATTGCACACCATTGTTGAGGTGTCCATTGTCTATATTCTTTAGCCCATCTAAGCCGATTTTTCTTTTGCAGGGGAGTTAATAGTGGCTTTTCTTTGGCCTATAAACAAGTTGTGCAACTTTAGGGTTTTTACTTCACTTTTTTTTTATAAGAAAACTTACCTTGCAAGTGCTAAATCCCAGTTTGTGGGCCTCTCTATGAGTTGTGGACCTCGAAATTCTCCTTCCAACAGCGTCACTCCACAGAGCACTTAATTGTAAATAATTGACACGCCTGTTTTTCACGATTATTCTTCTTAATGCTCTTCGGTCGGCATTTGTGATATTACTTTTTTTCACATATCGTGGCTTAATATTAACTGATCCAGTTACGTTATATCTTCTAACAATATTTCTTACACTGTACCGCGATAAGTCTAACAAAGTTGCAATTTCTGAGTTTGATTTCCCAGAATTAAAAAATTTAATTACCAGTAACCGAATTTTCTCACTAATAACCTTTCCTCTACCCATTTTAATTAAAACTGTGGATTCCTCCTTTCACCACGTCGCCTTCTAACCCTGGCACGACCATCGTGCATGCCTAAACAAAATCGAGACTCGTCACTAAAGACAATACTGTTCCATTCCTGATCCCAGAGTGACCGTTGTCTGCACCACTCAAGGCGATTACGTCGGTGTTCTCGAGTTAAAGGGAGGACCCAGTGTGGCCGGTATGAAAACAAGCCAAAACTTCTCATTCGTCGGTAAACACTTCGCATGCCAATAGGTCTTCCGTGTTCTGCAAACA
Organism: Acanthoscelides obtectus; assembly: GCA_963669975.1. Classification (NCBI taxonomy): domain Eukaryota; kingdom Metazoa; phylum Arthropoda; class Insecta; order Coleoptera; family Chrysomelidae; genus Acanthoscelides; species Acanthoscelides obtectus. The sequence goes on along the minus strand of CAVLJG010000010.1, from coordinate 39,348,150 downwards.
ATTCATTTGCAATGGACCTGGTAGTGGAGAAACGGTCCCTTAAGGCCAATAATCTTAGGCGGCGATCTTCACGGTCTGTTGTTCTACGGCGGCGTCCAGTGCCCCTTGCTCTTTGCGTACGGCCTTCTCGAAGCCATGCCTGACAACACCTAACCACAGTGTCTACACTTCTTTGCACTCTAACTGCAATTGCTCGAAAAGAAAGTCCAGCTTCCCGAAGTCCCACTATACGGCCCCTATCAAACTCACTAAGTTGACGAAATCGTACAGGTCTCCGTACTCTAGGCATCGTAACCGATCGTAAATGATGTCAAGAACCAAAATACGCCAACGTTGATTCTTTACTGCGGCTGAAATATTCATTTTTAGAGCGTTAGTGAATTAAAAACAAGCAGTATAAAAACCGGAATGTCCAACTGATAAGGCTGAAAATTTTTTCACTTGTTATTTACAGTAAGATAAATATATTCACCAACTTTTATTAAAATAAAACCATTTAAACTGGGTGTTCGGATTTATATTTGTCACTTAGTATACTTATTATTTGTGTTTGATAAGAAAAAAACTAAGATTTCAATAGTTGGGCCAACTGAAGTGGGAAAGGGCTTGTACTTGAGATTCAAAGCTAGATATTAGTTGCGCATCCACTTTTTCTTATCCATTCTGGAAATTACATAAGCAAATTTGCTGAATTTCAAAAATGAGAAAGATAAGAAATAATTATATTCACTGTACACTGTCGAATTGCAAGTAATATACATGCTAACAGTAATCACATACAACGCGGGTGAGGTGGTGATTTCTCGTAATTCTCCTCAAAGTTTTTGAAATCACAAAAAAACGTAAAAAACCTTAATTTATAACTTTGAACATAACCTGTCTTCAGCAAGGACAACATATAAATAACCCGTCGGGCACACCTAATAGATATAATTTCTTGGCAGCATATTCGGTAATGATTTTCTCACACAGCAAATATCACTGATTTTATACACATGCAAACCAATACACACAATCATCCAGATGCGATCTTGCTATTCAACCAACTTTCTTCTCAGAGATGAAAACTAACTAGACTACTCTGTTTCACAAAACATATGCAACCAACAATGCGTGTAGTTGAGCTATTCCTCCATAGATGGAGGCGCACAACGATCCTAGTGAGCAAACATGGAATGACTGTTTGCACCCTAAAAACTACCTAGTCTGCAAGATGACATTTTATAGTTTTTTTTTTGTCGTTTTATAGGTTTTTTTACATAATACACGTGTCGAATTGAAAAGATTAGCAAATTTTACGTCCGAACATCACCTTGGCCATGACTTTGACAATTGTCTTTCAAGGTCATTTCGAGCACAAATCAAGACATCAAAAATAAGTTGTTCTAAGAAAAATGTATGACAACAAACACAATTGTGAGGTTTGAGGGGATCACCCGAAGGTGATCTTAACCATGACCTTGACCGTCAAAGTCAATTCAAAATTTCTCAAGGAAACCTCTCATTTTTATATTGAAGGTGGAAATTTCATATACGAATGTGACCTAGTGACCTCAAATGCAAGGTCATGTCAAGCTTAAACGTTATTTGAGGTCAAAGCCACATTCGGACGAAAAATTTCCTGTTTTTCCACATCCAGCATAAAAATGAGACGTTTTCTTTAGACCTTGGAGGTCATGGTCATCCCCATAAACCTCACAACTATGCAGTCAAACATTTTTGCTAGAGCAAATTGTTTTCATTGTCTTGACTTGACCTTGGAATGTCCTCGAAGGCAATGGTCAATAGCATGGCCAATATGATATTCGAACATAAGGTTTGCTTCTCTTTTCAATTCCGTTGGTAAAAGGGAGGGTTCCATTTGAAAATATCCACTTGACCTTAGAATCACTTTGTGGATGGTAGTCAAGGTCATTTTCAAGGTCACCATCATTTTGTCCCCCAAAACCTTACAACTTTAATTTGAAACGTTTTCTAGAATGCCCAGGTTTTTGAATATTTATATGGGGGGATCAAAATGGGACACCGCGTAAATCACTATAATAATTTCAAGTCAATTCGAACTCAGCCCTTTGCTTTTTCCATAGGATTGAAAAAAATTCTTAGTTTTCGCTTGCAAGGTACGATATTTATTACCTACAAGAAGCGTTACTCACGTGAATTCTCTTTTCGGTTGGATCTTGAAGTGTAAATGAAGACTTTGGCCAGTATGAATGTTTACACAGTAGATTGATAAGAGCTTTGATCCAGTTTCTCGTAAGTCGTATGATCAATTTCACTGAAACTTTGTTTTCTGAGCATTTATTTATATTACTGTCCAAAAAGTTTGACAATCTTTAATCAAGCTTGAAGTCAGAGTTGGAAGGAAATGCGACTGAACCATATATTTTTCTTAATTAATTGTGTTTAGATAAGGCATACTAATAATCTTAGGTCAAACTTTTTGATCAGCTATATTCATATATTGTCTGCCATATCATGAAAATAATTTTACACGATATCATGACCATTTGTAATGATGGTGATTCTATTCATTTATTTGTATGGCTTACATCATACGTATTTATTCTCATCGCTGGTTTTCGTGCATACATTGTCTCCTGGATGAATACGACTCTTTGGTCTGCTAATTACTTGTTCGTAAAGCTATAAGATTCTTAAGATATTTCCGATATCCCGTGTCTGTTGATCTTGAGAAGGGCCGTGGCTTTTCAGTTATCAATTCATGCTGAATCTGTGTAGCAATAAAAATCATTTCCCGGGACACCTATTCTTGAACACGAAGGAGTAGAATCACTGATTGAAAGAGGGCGAGATTATTTTCCCTGGGAAATGATCCCATAGCTTGAGAGCTGTTGACTTTTTTGTCAAAGAAGTTTGTGAATGCATCCATTTTCGGCAAAATAATATGTTCCTGGGTACTTCCTATCGTTAAACACTCCATTACAAAGTTAACTTTGTCTTGAGAGATGAGACTGATGGCCAACGGCGAGACTCCGCACTTTTTCTCTCGTGAATAATTAAGAGACCGCCTCTTGTATTAACATTCAGGAATGCAATAGAACCACGCCCGATTTTTCTTAGTTGTTTTACTCCCATATTCCGAGAATCGATTACAGGGACGCACCACGGGTGGCTATCTTTTGCATAGCATTGTGTTCGCGAAAATTTTCTATGATCTGATTTTTCGGTGACATCTGATGATGATATGATCAGATTATGCGATTGCGGTGAGACTTAAATCGTGTAAAGTTATTTTGTGACATGTTATACGAACGCCTAGGGCTTCGCGCTTTCAAATGCACAGTTTTGACGCTGTAGCTCAACATCATGGCCAGGTTAATCTACACATTTACAATTGCTACATCATTCAGCGCTCGTAAATCTCGAACTTTACAGTGCGCTTAACGCTAAGCTAACGCAGACGAAGTGACGTACGAATATGTTAGGATTCACTTAAGGCTTGCCACCCCACCAAGGGCGGCTCCAGCCTTTGAGTCACTTTAGGAGTGCCACTTACAGACAGGTCAATGCTGATGTGACGCTGAAAGTGCGACGTATTTACCGTCCGTATAACATGTCTGTTATCTGATTGGTGTTGTATATTTCGTAAACAAAGGGCAGAAACAAGTGTCATGCATGTGCGTATAGGCTAAGCTTTAGTGAAAGTAAGGCAGAATAGACAAGAGGAAACGAAATATATAATATTAAGTGCAACGGTTATTTTAGATAGCACACATATACAGGGTGACGCATCGAAAACGAAACAGACGCTTTTACTGGCAGCTCAGTTTTTTTTTTGAAATACGCTCAGACCCGTCGATTTTGTTTTCCCCTTAGCGGGGGTGACACCACCCCCAAAATCTTAAATGAAAACGGGGGTCGAGTGAAAATGGCCACCATGACTCTCCATGCAATAATAAAGATTTTGATCAAAACGTTGCCGCACATTTTGCAATATTTGATGAGTAATTTGAAGGCACTCATTCACAATTCTTTGTCGCAGGTCTTCTTATGATGTTGGCTGAGTAGCATAGATTTTGCTTTTTAAATGACCCCACATAAAGAAATCCAAGGGTGATAAATCTGGCGATCTTGGGGGCCATTCAATGGCACCTCTTCTACCAATCCATCGATCTGGAAACGTCTGATCTAAATATTGTCGAACACGTAATGCTTAATGTGGTGGGGCACCATCCTGTTGGAACATCAACCTATTCGCAATGTACCGCCGATCATTCTGATTTTCAATTATGGCTGTTAATGCAGGCTCTATGGCGTCTTCCAGTAATTCCAAATACATTTCACGGGTCGAATTTCCAGGTAAGAAAAAAGGACCAAAAATACCAGCCCAAACATTTAATTTTTGTGGCTGCTGTGTATGAACCTCATGATAAATTCTGGGATTAGAATCGGACCAATATCGGCGTTATGACGTTTTACTACGCCATTTAAGAAAAAGGAACATTCGTCGGAAAAGCAAGTGTTGAATAGAAAATGTTCATCGTTTATAATTCGTTCACTCATATCTTCAAAAATTCTAAAATTGTAATCGCCGATCAAAATCGTCTTCATTAAGTTCTTGTACCAGGTGAATTTTATACGGATGAAAACTATGAGCCTTTAGAATCCGTTGGACAGTACGTCGACTAACACCACACACAGTCTCCAATTTGCGGGTACTTAACGTAGGATCTACACTTGCCCTAAAGCCCCCACTCCTATTGCTTGGTTCCTTATGGGATTTTCAATGTTGCGTTTTCTATTGGCGACTGACCCAGTTTCCCGAAATTTAGCTACATGTTCTAGAACATATTTTCTATGCACGTTACTGTTCTCATGTCGCTCATTAAATATTTCTGCTGTTCTATTAGCGCACTGATTATTTCCGAAAAATATTTCGATAATTTCAACTCTTTCTGCTGTGGAATACACCATGGTTAATTTATGTAATAAAGCATTACAAGTTATTTTAGCAACAAAGTTTGGTCAAATCAATCGCAAACTATGTACTAAATTCCTATTTAAAATAAGTACGAGATATTTCCTTATCTTTCTTCAAGAAATAACTTTTTGGCCACAAAAAAACGCTCCAATAGCTATTTTAAACAACAAAATGATAAACAAACCGTAAATCTTCAAAACTTCTGAACTGAAGCGCATGTATTTTACATCATTATAAAGAGAATTGAAATACCTTTAAAATAAGGTATCACTCGACCCCCCTTTCTATTTAAGATTTTAGGGTTGGTGTCATCCCCGCCCAGGGAGCTGCACTTGTTAACGTGATTTTTTGCCAAACTTGTGTCCCCCTCGAAAACAAAATCGACGGGTCTGAGCGTTTTTCAAAAAAAAAAACTGAACTGCCAGTAAATGCGACTGTTTAGTTTTCGATGCGCCACCCTGTATACAATTACCAAAGTTTTATACTTTTTCTCTTATAATATTCTTTTCGATTTATTTTTCTGAAGTCCCCTCTTAATCCAAGTTTGGTAATATCTGCCTTTGCTGATATATTTGAATATACAGCGTGGCCCATCCATGTGTGGACGGAATATTACTCATAAACAAATAGATTTTGGGAAAATATATTAATGGCATGTTATACATGACATTTGAGGGCACATTTCTAAAACATTGGCAATTATACAGGTTGTACCAATTTTGACCTGCTTATCAAAGTTGTGATTTTTTAAATGGAATGCCTCAAATTTTATTGCATATTTGGATAAACCAATTCAAGAGAAAAAGATTGATATAACAAACTATGGTGTTTTGGTAATTAGCTACTGAGATGTAAGGTGTTTTGTCCAAAAAAACCGTCCACTTAGGCGACACCTCAATCGGCCATTTCGAAATTTGGAGCGCTAAATTTTGTATCAAAAAAAACTTACACACTTCAGCTTTTATCTTATTTGTTACTTTTTCGAATTTACATTTTTGCTCCTTCAGGGTGGTCAAAAACGCGAATTGTACTTTTTCTCTAAAATTTAAAATGCATCACCCTGTATATTTGTGCAAGTATGGATACAATTTTTTTGGAAGTACATATGCAGTTTGACATCCTGCAAAAGCAAAGGCAAATACTCGATCAAAAAATTCAAGTATTCTGTACCTGTTAATCTGTCGTCAAAAAAGAAAGGCCCGATATCTTGTCTGCCTATAACTCCTCCCCAAACATTCAAGCTCCATTTATTTTGGAAATCTATTTGCCCAGTAAGGGTTTTCCGTCGCATAATAGTGCATGCTATGCCTGTTGACAACACCTATGCTGTTAAAAGTTGCCTCATCGCTAAAAAGAACCTTATCCAGGCAAGTAGTGTTTTCACTCACTATGCTTGCGAATAATCCTTTGGACAGAAGTTCTGCATATATCAGTTTCTGATCCAATTTGCCGTGCACTTAAATGCGGATTTTCCTGCAATTTTAATAGAACCTCCAACTGATTCGCCTCATTGGTGACACTTGAATTATTTGTACATTTTTTACTATATTCCACTGCACCACTTGATTCAAAACGTTCTCGTAGTGTGGAAAATGGTTCCGGCCTTGGATGTCGCATATTAGGGTAGTGTTGCTTATAGTGGAATTTTTTACAAAAGAGTACCTTGTAATCCGTCAAATTACATATCCAATGGTAAGATTATATATGTTATGTATATGTATGTACTTTGAAGTGCAAATCATATTTATAGTTTATGTATGTCGAATTTAGTAAATTAAATAACAATAGAGAGCTTACGTTTTATTATAAAATTAAGCATAAATGCACAAACATATGTACCAAAATAATCAAGAATTATTAATCAAAATAATTAATGAATTTATCAAATTATGAAGCTTGGAAATATTCATCAATTTTTTTTGTATAAGGTTGTTATAACGCGAGATCAGAGCTTTGTCCCTCAGTCTTTTCAAAAGTAAAAGTTCGATGTAGGATGTACCATTCTCTTCAGCCCATTGTAAACCTAGCTCAAAGGCGTTAATTGTGTCTTGTGCTGCGACTTGTGGAGGTGTTGCAATCACGTCGTCGTTATTTTCCTGATTGTTTTATAATTAGAAACCTCTTTTATAATCCCTTCGTCAGACATTTCATGAAAAACATTTTCCTCTTTATCCATTCCACGGCACCAGATTTTCAAATCTTCTGGACTTATCTGTGTTTCAGTAGCGACTTGTTCTATAAATTCCGAAGTAACACTGATTTGTGGAACGTTGCTAGGAGTGGTGACTATATCTGACCATAACTTTTTCCAAGACGATTTGATAGTTGATGACGGTAACGCATTCCACGACTGACAGAGAGCAAAAACCAAGTCTTTCATATTAAAGTTTTTTCTATTTGGTTTTGGTTGGTCTTTTGATTCGGCTCTCAGAAGCAGGTTTTCCTTATAGTCTTGCTTGACATTGGTTGAATCAGTGCAGTGCAATTTGGCGGAAGAAACATCGCAGTGATGCATTTATCCTCAGTTGTTAGTTCTTCTTCAGACGGATGACCGGGAGCGTTATCAAGAAGCAACAACACTTTTTGAGGAAAATTGTAATCTTTTAACCATTTTCTAACTTCAGGTACGAAGCATTCATCAAACCACTTTTTGAAAAGGTCTTGTCATCCATGCACTTTTTTGTCCGTAATAGTGTACAGGTAAATCAATGTTTTTGAATGCCCGTGGTTTATTAGATTTCCCAATGACCATCATCTTAAGCGCGTGTGTGCCCGCAGCGTTAGCACATGGTAGTATGGTTACACGCTCTTTACTTACTTTTCGTCCAGGTACGGATTTTTCGTTACAAGAAACGAAAGTTTTGTTAGGCATCACACGCCAAAAAAGCCCTGATTCGTCTGCATTGTACACCTGTGACGGGTCAAGATTTAAATCGTTTACCTTTTGCAAAAATCTTAATTTAAAGGGCTCTATGCAGGTGGCATCGTTAGAAAGTTTCTCTCCTGTAATAGTCATTAAACGTATGCCATGACGACTTTTAAAACGTTCTAATTATCCTTTGCTGGCCACAAAATCATCTTTGTTTGTTATTTCCTTATAAAAAAACTTAGCTTTCATGGCCAACATGGGTCCTGAAATTGGTGAATGCCTATTTCTTTCCCGAAGAAACCACATGTATACGTACAGAGCTTCTTCCACTTCTGGATGTTCAGCTTTCTTGAGTGTCTGTCTCTTGCCTGGCCGGCAGTCAGTAATTGACACGAACTTCTTGATCTTCTCGTGGTTTCTTTTAATGTCATAAATTGTAGATCGGCCTACGCCGTATTCACTTGCTAAACTACTGAAAGTTTCATTGCGATTTAAGCGGTCTAAAATATCACATTTTTCTTTAATTGTCAATGTTTTGTGCTTTCGCTTCTGAGTTTGTGATGACATTACTAGGTACTATACTTAATACACAATGAATAAATAGTAAACAATGAACGCACGCTAGGCCGTACCGATATCACCAGTAGTCAAATTCAAACTAAGTAAAACAATGCGCTTACGCGTCGAGCACGATAGCGGTGGCGCGTACAAGTTGTAACCTGTTCAAACCTGCGTGATCTACATTAGCTAAGATTGTCAAATACGTATGTATGTAATACATATTCAAAGACATGTCGGATTACAGGGGGCGCCGGATTAGGCAGGAGCCGGATTATCGGTGTAAATGCGAGATGCTAGGAAAGTATTTCTTTGGGCTCCGCCCAACACGAACACCATATTCACCATTTCTGCTTTAGAAAAATTCAGTTTCAAACACGTTTTTATTATAATGCTCACAAAGCTAATTTTGACAGTTTGTAACTAATCAACAATTTGTTTGTTTCCAAGGATGATGCGATATTTTAGGGAATTAAGCCGTTCCATAAAGACGTGCTAATAACCGAAAAAATAGCCGTAAAAACCCTTATGTGACTAGTATCAAAAAAAAGCTTATAAAAAACTGAATCCAAACTTGCACAAATATACAGGGTGATGCAATTGAAATTTTTGAGAAAAACTACAATTTGCGTTTTTGACCATCCTGTATGAGCAAAAATTAAAATTCGAAAAAGTAACAAATAAGATAAAAGCAGAGGTGTGTAAGTTTTTTTTATACAAAATTTAGCACTCCAAATTTCAAAATGGCGGTCTGCGGGGTTACCGAAGTGGGGGGTTTTCCTAGACAAAACACCTTATATCTCAGTAGCTAATTACCAAAACCCCATAGTATGTTATATCAGTTTTCTTCTTTTGAATTGGTTTATCGAAATATGCAATAAAATTTGAAGCATTCCATTTGAAAAATCACAACTTTGATATGTAGTTCGAAATTGGGACACCCTGTATAATGGCCAATATTTTAGAAATGTGTCCTCAAACGTCATGTATAACATCCCATAAATAGATTTTCCCAACATGTATTTGTTTATTTGTAATATTCCGTCGAGACACATGGATGGGCCACCCTTCATATTGGTGTTCTTAGAAAACAATAAGGTTTCTTGCTAAGTCTAATAAGGTTCAGATAAACTAGTTTCTCGAGTGATTTTAAAGATTTTACAATATAATGCAAGAAAAAAATCTAAAAGTTTATGTATTTCTGAATAAAACAACCTGGCATCCTGCCTAATTTGAAGGCCCTTGCGGGATAAAAAAACAGAAGAGAAGCTTTTTAAACAAATAAATTTCTGCAACCTCCAGAAGGGCATTTGGACCTTTAGTTTTATGATCGACTAAAAACGTGATATAACTTATTTTCGAAATTTTCTCAAAGTGTATTATCAAGAACCCCTTTCGTTTATATCATCTTTAGTGGAAGGTTGAACTAGAAAGACTGATTACACAGGCAGTAGCAAGCATCCTTATCCACATTATTTCTATTGAACAATTTTAAACAATTCATATTTGTGATATGACTGAAAATAGGATTATTTATATCGAAAAATGCCTTACCCCATCGTTGGTCAATAGCATACACCTCTCCTTCATGTTTACACCATTTTTACATTATTTTTATTAAGTATATTATTATGTGTTATAATGCTATTTGTTGTTGACATTGTTTGGCAATTACTGTTTTGGACATGTTATGGAACATACAATTAATTTTATAGCTCTTCTTAAGCCGTGGTTTTAATTCTATATTTTTGCATACATGCTATTTTTTGCATCGTAAAATTATTGTCTATGTTATGAGAGTGATTGTTGAAAATTGTTGGATAAAATTGTACCTATAAAATCATTAATGTAGCAATTATTCGATATACAGGGTTGTAAGGTCCTTTTTTCTTTTATTATTATATCGTTTGTAAACAATTTTTGTTATTAATCCTCAAATATATAGTATAGTGACTAGCACTGTGGGTAGTAAAGGGCTCATTTCATATATCCATTATGTGTCTGCTATGGCTGATATAAAATTAAAAACCCAACTTTTGTTACAAGACTACCTGCTTTCAATATGGACTATTAGAAAACAGAATATTTCTACAAGATATCGTTTTTTAAAATTATTCTAAGTACCCCCAACAAAATTCGAGCACGTTTATTATCCGAGTATACTCTGTATATCGACACCTGATTGATTTGTGATACCTATAGTATCCTAGTAAAAGAGTAGATAGGTGCCATAACATCAAGAAAAACCTCAAAAAAACATCGTTTTCAAGTGAAGGAGCTGGTGCTTATTTTTCAGGGATCCTATGGATTCTGCTTTTTTTTACGTTAAGTTTGCTTTTCTTCATTATTTTTGTTTTTAATTAAGAAAAAAACTTCATGTATACAATCGGAGTTGTTGATGAAGTGGATACTGAAAATGTACAATTTATAGTCTGTAATATTTTACGATATAATTGTTCATTGGTTATTAAAAGGATATAAATACAGATGTTTTTTTACGAAACAGGCCATATATCTTTTATTTATCCAATATTCCATGTTACCTTCATATAAAAGCTAATCGAACATTTCTTACAAGTAGAGGTGTTTTCCATCAAATATTTGGTTTTCACGTTATTTTGAACTCTATTTTTATAATGCAATTTTCTAATGCACGCCTCTGTATCCTGCTAAGCGGTGTTGCCAGATACTCAATAAAATTATTCTGGGATAATGTCATACTCAGTTTGTCCTCATTTGCGTCCGGTGAGGTTCGTTTTTGCTTATGTTTATCATTTCCTTGGCCTTTTTGGTCACTGAAAGTGAACCAAGTGCGCTGTTGCAAAACTTTCCAGGCGGCTGCTGCAAAAGCCATTATGTGATTGAAAAAGTATCTTTTCACCTTTTGGTATTGATTAGCATATTCCACTACCTTGCGATGGTGATTGTCTTATTCCATTGCACCCATCACTGAATCTGTCCAAATTCCTGCGCTAGTGCAAAGGTTGACGTCCAGTGGCAGGGATGGGTTTTTTTGAGGAAATACAAACTATTCCTAACATACAGGCTTGGTAATAGTTGACATGAAAAATCTACCTGCCTCTAGAAATAACTGCACTCTCTTTGCTCAAAAAGTATAGTCATAGGAACCTCGATTGTTTGGCAGTGTTTATTCATAAAATATGCACCCCCGCAGTTAACACTACAAACACAATATTCTGCATCTATCACGGTTTTTATTCTTGCCAATCCTATGAATAACGGTTTAAACCTAGCTGGTACACTGTCTCGAATTTGGAAATTATCATGGATATTTTGTATGTTTATCTTTTTGCTCAGATTTATTGCGAAATTATAGAGAAGTGCACAAAACCAAAATTTTAACAGAGGTTAACCGCTGCACTCCTTTATCGAATGAAAATAATTCCTGGGGGCTTTCATAGTAGACGTAATTCTTACTTTTTGCTCTTCCTCGTCTGCCCTCCAATTTACATCGCTTCTGTCTCTTTAATCTTATCTAAATTGTAGTCCACCAGACTTACAGATTTACCAATGAACCTTGAGATAAAGACAAATATCCTTTGAACATGAGTCACATTGACAGACAACATCGAATCAAAATTTTTTTTGTAACCATCACATTTATTAGAACCATTGTCTCTATCTACATATACTGGGGTACCAAAGAAAAAAGAAAGCATAACGCATCGTACGCCACTGCTAGTGTGGCATTACTTTTCATAGGTAAAGTCGGTACGCCTGAATTTAGATATGGCACTTTATCAGTGGTTGCTGCTTTCTTCCGTATTTGGTATCAGACTATATTTGCCGTTTTAGACCGAAATTCTCATAAAAGTCGTAACCTCCGGTGCCAAGCTGGGTCTTTGAGTTCCAACCTAAAACTTCAATCATACAGTTTTTCGAAATGGAGTAGGAATATTACCTGGCTCCCCAAATTTTAATAGTAACGATCTAGTACCCCAAACGTAGGACCTATTTTGTTAGTTAACTTCTGTGTGTGGCACGAGTAAATTGAGCCCTCGGACGTCAAGGACAGAGCTTGCCGTTGACGTCTAATTTTTGGTACCTGAACTGTATCAGTTCATATCTAAGAAATTTGTTGTTTACGCTTAGTACGATTTATTTTATTAAAATTAAGTGTTTTTATAATTTCTGTAAGATGGCAGAAATACCATCAAAAGCATTTATTTATTTTCTGCATGACCGTGACCCGATCTGCTATGTCGAAGCGTAAATGTGTTTTTTATTTTTTTAGATTTCATGTTTTTTATACCTTGTGTTGATTTTTTAAAATCGGTCGATTCGTTTTTAAGAAAATTAGAAAAATATTTATTTATCTTAATTTGTGCAGATAAAAAACAAAAACACACGAAAATATCACTTTATTTTAATTAATGTTCAAAATGTGACAAGCACAATAGATTTCAAATGGCCCATAGAAAAAAAGTCTAATGGCGTTAAATCAAGAGATCTAGCATGCCATTCTATAGGCCCTCTGCGCCCTACCCATTTATCTGGAAACTCGTCGTCCAGCCGTTGCCGAACCGGAAGAACATTGTGAGGAGAAACGCCGTCTTGCTGGAAATAGATTTCAGCCTCATCAAATATAGGGTTTCCATCCTCTTCGATTTGGTTTTCTATGGTTTCAGTGATAAGCGGATTGATGGTTTTTTTAACATATCCAAATAAATGTCTCATGTCTCCATTCAAATTTCCATTTATAAACAATGGCCCAATCACTTTGTTTCCCAAATGCCTGCCCGTACATTAATTTTTTGGGGGTGCTTGGTATGCCCTTCTACAATAGCATGATGATATTTTCATTGCTCCAATACCTGCAGTTATGGTTATTAACAAAGCCATTTAGATAAAATGAATGTGCTTTCATCACTGAATCAGATATTCTTTACATGAATGGTAGTATCATCAATGGCCGCAATCATTTGTTCACAAAACTCATCTCGCCCATTGAAATCATCTTCGCTTAACTCTTGCAATATTTTTTGAATGGATGAAATTTATGGAGTTTAGTAACTGTGTACAGAGCGTATGGAAATACCAGTCGCAGCAACAATTTTGTGTAATGAAGTATTAGGATTTATTCCAAAATGACCCAAAACTTGAGCGGCTTCATCCAAAACTCTCTGATGATCGCATCAGGTTTTTTACTTGCAACAGATCCAGTTTGAGTAAATTTAGTAACAAGGTCAAAGATACCTATGCGAAGTTATTTTCCCCGGATGTCTGGCGTTAAACGTGACAACAGATTGCGGGGCACCATAAATTAGAATCATTTCCACTCTTTCGGCTAGTGTGTAAACCATTTTGGAAGAAAAATCTGAATAAAAAATTAATTTTCACTATCCCAAGATTGTCACAAAGGTAACTGACAGCAAATTAAATTATTCCTTTCCCTTAGCAACAAATAACTAATCATGTATAACAACAGTTCGCCCAGGATATCTGTGTTGATGAAAATAATTCTGAAAAAATTCGGGTTGCGATTTGGTTGTTCCCACGTCTTATCTTCCAAATCGTTGTTTATGTTGGTATATTCCGTTTCAAATTACAAACGAATTGTAGATTTGGCAAACCTTAACGGAAAATATTTTGAACACTTATAGAAATAAAAAGTGATATTTTCGTGTGTTTTTTGTTCTCTATCTGAACACGTTAAGATAAATATAGATTTTCCTAATTTACTCGATAACGAATCGACTGATTTTAAAAATCAAACGTCGAAAGACTTCGAAAGACCTCTTCCAAACAAGCTATTACTTGATAATCCTTGTCATTTAAAATTTTTAAGGGATTGACCCTGGGGGCCGAGGGTGAGAGGGTGTGAAGTAGTTTTTGGTTAAAAAAGTTGTCTCGCTGTTTTTTCTTTTAATCAGTGGTTTTCGATAAATTCGTGATGGCGAGTTTTAAAATGAACATATATTTCGATTTTATATTAAAGTTTGTCAATATTTTTATTTATAATTTTTTAACATTTGAACTTCTCTACGTTTTTATATAACTTAAGAGACTGAGTACTACAAAATTATTTCAATTGTTTTATTCTCTAAATGGCAAGGAAAAAGTACGTTCGGACCTTCAAGACCCAACTGGCCAGCCGTGCCTGAAAAACCTTACGGGCGAAGGGTCCTTATCCTTCGGAGAATCTTCGAAAGTGACCTCAATATGGCAACGTCGCTAACGGGGCGCCGGCGACCCGCGACGCGACGGTGCGTTGCGTTCGTTCACTTCGAATCCACGGCTTGCCGCTTGCTGCATGTAATCAACCCACCGCGTTTACAAACCCGACGATACCACGCTGATCAACAGGTCGCCGTGAAAATACGATCTTTCATCCAGCAAGCCGGTATTTACTTTTACTTGCTCCAAACAAACGAGACGGCTCTGGGTTCAGAGAACATTATCGCGGGGTGCCGAAAACGCCTCTAATTCGGTTCATATCAAACAGGGGGGTGGAAACGTTTGATACGATGAGCTTCCATATGGAATTATCAACCGTACAGTTGTTTTTGAGTGAGAAGCGCGCCGGCAAGTGTTGATCGAGATTTGGTTTATAAAATTTTTATTGACTTTAAACTGTTGGAGAAAGTACAGCGATAAGAACAGGGTGTTAGCAGATAGTTGAGCCATGGAGACCTTTGCAGTGGATAAGAGTTTTTACGATATAGGGGAAACTTCTGAGGATTTGAAGGAGCTATGGGAGGCTGATTTGGACCCGGTGAGTTATTTGAGCTATTAAAATTATTAACCTCCAGGGTTAGTTTCATTTCTTCTTTATTGTTGTTGCATTTGGAGCGTTACACTATTTCACATCTAAATATTGATTCTACTGAGTTTGTTTTACTATAAAATTTAGGTTTGTTGGTAGATTGATTTAAATTATAGGAGAAATGCCTAAAAATATTTTTGAGATTTTTTTATGTCATTTGTGCAAAATGAATAAAATCCCACTTCTGACTATACCGGAAGTTGGAGGAGGACCATTACAAGCAGAATTGAGGTGGAAGCCTTCTACATAAGTTTATTTATAATGAAATATATCGTCCATTATATGTAATGAGCCTTATCAATCTCAAATTGAGCTGTATAACTACTTATATTTTTGTCACCACGCATGCAGGTACTCATTTTCTAATTGTCATTAATATCTACTGGTAACTAAAATTGCTGAGTTCATCTACTCGACGCCATGTTTAAGACGATTTTATTAAATTTAAGACATTACGGATAGGTATCGCATCTTTAGATACTCTGTTGTTTATGCAATATATTGTGCCCCATACATTTAGCAAAACATTTTAGTCCCTATCTCTCCAAATGAATAAAATTTGTGAATAATGAAATCTATCTAAAGTCTACCACAACAATATGCCATATACACAATCCTCAATAAAACCAATTAAATCGAACTTTTACCTGTTTTGGACAATTGCCGATTGTCTAATGATTTTCTAAATAGGTAATAATTTCATGAGTCAACAGTCAGTCTGGACGAAATTGTGAGAGATAATTACTTGGTAATGAGGGTCTCTAGACTACCATGGAGTAGTCAAGACCTATAAAAGGTTACAAGTCATGTTATGAGAGGTATAGAAAAAGCATGATTCAATAAAAGCTGCAATGCTTTGTGCGGGTAAAATAATATACAGTGACGAATGACAGTCTTTGCTTGAAGGTATCGGAAAATGCTCGTTTTGCGTATGCATATACATACACCCAATTTAAAATTAATGGTGAACATATTCTATTAATTTATAGGTCCACAAAGTATTACTGGAATTAAACGAGGATGCTCAATAATCGGTAATCACACCTGCACCCCCCCAACCGTTTGGCCTTTCAAACCATTTTTAGATAGTCATGGAAGATCCCAAAATTACTACCAATAATAACCTAGTATTATAATTCGAGTGATACTTGGAACACTTCTTTTGCCTATTGATGGGGGATGTAACTCTACAACATAGTAATTCCATGGAGACTTCTCTGTGCCATTCTACAGCCCTTATATTGGTATTACTCAGTTCACAGCTGATCATTTAATGAGAATAATTAACTTATTCGGATAGATGGAGTGTGCTACTCGTATAGGGTCACATTCAATTTTAACGACTTATTTTATGCCGTAATGTTTATTTCTCTTTTTGTATTGTGTCGCTGATTCATAATGGCCAAGATGGAATTAAAACCTACGTTTTTGTTGCTTCCCTGCTGTCTCTTCTCTGGCAGTTTTCATGTTAATTCTTTTATTTACTCCTCTTCTTTTTATGCATTTTACTTTTTGTCACTTCATTACAATAAAAAATGTTATAAAGAATGAGAGGAACGATTGCGACCCCCTATCAAAAAATATCTAGTTTCCAAACACAACTGTTTATTTCTAATAAGGCACTATTGACTTTATTTAGCTAATGGTATTTATTTATTTCATCACATGAGCTAATAAACTCTGGCGTACCACAAGGTTCTGTTTTCATCATACACCTCAAATTTGACCACAGTTGTTCAAAATTGTAAAATAATGACCTACTCCGACAATACCCAAATATATCTATCATTTCACCCAAATAATCATAAAAACGCTATCGCATTTATAATCAAAGATCTAGAAGTAATCTATAATCATGCAAAGGACAATGCTCTTAAATTGAACACTGTAAAAGCACAAATAATTTTGTTAGTCCCAAAAACAAAATCCAATTTGAAAATTTGTATCAAACAATCACAGTTGAAATCCCGTCCGCGTAAAAAACTTCGGGGTGCTCTTTGATGAAAAATTAAGGTTCCGAGATCACGTCGCTCTAATAGTTAAAAACTATTTAGCATTAAGTCTCCTGTATCGCAACAAATACATTTTGACCAAGTTTTTCAAAAAAATTGTATGTGAAAGACTGGTTATTTCTTTATTGCATGCAATTATATTATCCCTGCCTAGACCAATGTACAACAAAACGTTTACAGAAAATCCAAAATTACAGTTACCGTCTGATAAACAATCCTACAAGATATGAACACACATCAGTCCATATCATTGCTATGAACTGGCTAAGTGCTAAATACTTGTTCAAATATTTATTGCTCACAATTGTACCTACTTGAATAATGCTCAACAAGAAGCCTTCCTACTGGTACAAAATATCCATTCCTCGTCATAATATAATCCACCCCAACGGAATTATCCGTTTTCCAAGAGTATTCACTCTGCCCCAACACAAGACTTCTTCTAAATTCACAAGATCTTTTCATTTAATGCAATCTCCTTATAGATTCTATATCAAAATAAACTTGAAGTAGCATCTCGTGCATATGTGATTGTAATGGTTTATTGAACTTTTACATTGCTTTATACCAACATTTTTGAAGAATATGTACCATATATAAATTTCTAGTATCCAATGTCACACAAGGGTTAAGTGGAGAATAGTTGAGGCAAAACTTCGTTTAAATGTCACCCCCTCTAGCCACACATTTCCCCTGTTGTAAAAGCTGTCCAAATCAAAATATCTCACCTTGTCAAATATGTATCACATATCATATGGTCTTGTGACATAATGGATATGAAAATAAAACAAGCTATTTCGCTTAGTTGACACTGAAAATCCAAACACCGCGGTCTAATCACGGATACGTAGAACTTGGTATTGCTTTTTATGGTTAGAACGCCCTGTAAAAATTATAAACCATATGGTTACTAAACAAGTCATTAGCCGATAGCCGTTGGTATTAGATCTAATACTCTTATTAATGAGTTCTCCGATCATATAATTTCAATAAACCCGCATTTTGATAGCGTGCGATTTACTAATGGGTAAGTTTTGATTTTTCAGAGTAATTACATAATTTTCACAAATAAGGTATCAGCTACGAAATTAATTAAATCAATTAGCAGTGTTAGCACTTATGTGAGCACTCGTTATTTTTGTCGTAATTAAGAATGCTCGGTAAATGCATTAATACATTTTCAGGCATACCTTTATGTTTGAGTACTGAGACACTTAAGCAGTTACGATGAATGATCTATTCTGCCCATATTTGAGTATTTTTGCATGTCCCTTGTATAATTGAGGCGAATGGTACTCGTTGAGAGAAATGCCCGTAAAAGCCGTAAAAATGCATTTCTATCCACGAAACGAGGTCAACTATCGCAGACTTGATTCTTACAGTAAGGCACGAAAATTATGTCGCCCATTTCACTTACGCCATTACTTAGCAAAGCTACTGCAATCAAATGCTTGCAGAAATTGAGGTATAGCGATTAGACTTTTCGAGAAAATATCTGGTCCTGGAGAATCCAGTATGTACCAACCATATGCCTTTACCTTGGTATAATTTCTGGATATATTATTCCTTTTTTGGACTCCATCAATTACATCAGGCGTGTTTGATGATTTCAAAATGTTTACTTTTAGTGCAAATACATTGGATTTATCTTGATAAATGTTATTGTGGTGGATTTTGCCATATTTTTAGAAGAAATATGTTTTACCTTTATTTAACCCATTTTCCCATGTTTGCACTATTTCTTCGTTTCCTGTACACTTCATGTAATCAATGGACGCCGCCTTACTGACCGACCATACCTCAAAAACCCAGGCGCGTGAGGACCCCCCCTGTCTTTCCTACCACTTGTCGGACCTGACATCCACCAGCCACACAGCTATTCTTACTTTGAATTCCGGTCTCTCTATCAACAAGCCGGTCCAACTTTGAAGACCGGGCTCGTGACCTTTCCCCATTTACAGCCCTCTGATATTGGGTCTGGTCTCGTTGTTTTTGACCCCCATATCAAAAGAAAATCTAACGTATGTACCCGAACGTATGTGTGTTTAATATGCACTTTTATTTTTAATTTTATTTAAATCGTTTATTTTTACTTATATTTGTCAACACCGTACTGCAAAAACAAACACAAAAAGAAATCTCGTCAAATAATGTCTTTCCCACATAGCCATACTGAATAACTGAAAAGTATAGCATTATAACACTTAACACTAATAAGAATTGTTTTTAAATACATTCCGATACTTAATAACAACAGAAACCAAATGTTATAGTGACACATCTGTTCCTCAACACTGCATGGTCAAGTATGGCTCCAGATTCATCAAAACCTTTTTTACCTTCCTTTTGAAGATTTTTTTCATTCATAATACATAGTTGTAGTCGCTATGTCGCTTTAGCTGCAACCTCACCGACGAGTAAGTGATTTGAAAATTTAAATCTGTTCTAAATTGGTTGCTATTTTCATACTTGTGTTTTAGCTCCTGAAGATGACAACATAGTTTGTCGAAAACTCGAGATTACCGTCAAAAGAGAGCTTTAAGTTTTGCCAATTCCCAATAAACAATTTAATTGTAATTTTGCCCAACTGATCGTTGGTAATGGCAATGACTACTGCTCGCATTATACATATATATATATATATATATATATATATATATATATATATATATATATATATATATTGTATATATATATATATATATATATATATAATACCCGGGATTACATATAAATGTAATGACTAGTGGTTTAATTAAAAAATAGTTTTATTATTAAAAACAAAATAATTTCATAATGCATAACAGCATTTGTATGGTTAATACTTTCTTTGCTTTAAAAACGCTTCGACAGGATTGCAATAAATGCCGTTTGCCTTGAAATGCGCTTCTGCAGTTGAAAGTTTCTTGAGTCCCCGAGCTAGATTCCCACAAAAATATACCATGTTTCATGGTACTTTCAAAATTATCAAAATACAGTGTTCTTGTAACTGTTCCAATTGAGTATTTTTGATATATTGGATGATTTTCAGTTTTTCATTCAGATGATCTATGTTTAGACCTGTCTCAAAATTCATCTCTTAGCTATGAGTCAAAAAAGTCAGTTCAGCCGTTCCAAGTTGGTATTTTTAAAATCTTCAAGTTTTACTTTTTTCTTCTTCGTGATGACGTAGGAGACATTATTAGCACGAGGCCAATATAACTAGACTTTTGAAAATTTTTGGGTAAACTGTGTTTTTGAACCCTAGAGTTGCGTACTTATTGCTTTATTTTAATTCGAAAAAGGTGATGTGTCTCCTTTTGGAGTCACCGTATGTTTATGTGTGGTATTGCAATAATATATTAAAATTTTGGACTGAAACCTCCGTATTGAGACGGTACCAAAATGTCAATTGAGAGCTCTGCTTATGATGTGGGTCAAATACGTGCTAGAATTTCGAGCTATAACGTTTCAGTCTCACTGTGGTGACAAGCGACACAACTTTCGGTATGAGACTGTACAAGCGAGTGTGCCGGCATGGCTGCCAGACGTTCACTCCGGTTCAGGTCTACCGAGCTCGGTGAACGGTCTCTGGTCTCTCCATCCAGTCTCACATGCCTTCTGCTGGAAATATGCGAGCGCAAATAGGAGAAGAGATATTACAAGAGCTAACCATACGCTACGGCATCGCTACATCCATCGAAGACATCTATCTAATTTTGCCATCTCCCACGCATGGCCCACATAGCTGGCTGACATTTAGAATGCTTTATATGGAAATGAGACACCACACGGATGTAGGTATGCCGATGATGGGAATCGGCGTATTATCTGAATGGATGTTTGAGATGCATCACCATCCTTGAATTGATCAGCCGTCAATTGGCGCGGAATGTTAGGAATCGATTTAATTTCAACCGAAAGTTTATCTTGTGTGCCGTTCACAGTATTTAGACTAACTACCCTGTGAGCCCTTTAGTGTCTCTTTTGTTTGGAAACCCCTCGAGTCAAAAAGTGTATCTATTGGCCTAATATAATCAAATTATAGCCGACCAAGTACTATACAGGGTGTCCTGGAGTTATGACTTTTAATAATAATAATAATAATCATAATCGTCTTTATTGATACTGAACAGTTGCAAATCGTGGCAATGTTTTGCGACACACTACTCTTACACTTAACGACCCATGCAAAAAAGTTGTTTGATATAAGATTCATCAATCTGTCTCCACTTTTGCTCTAAAACGGCAAAAAGTTCATCCTTGTTTGAATAATGTTTATCTCGTATTTGCTTATCTAAGTATTTCCATAGATTTTCAATGGGGTTTATATCGGGAGACTATGAAGGCCATTTGAGAACTGGTATTTTTTCATCCAGAAAGAATTTCTTTGCGAGATTTGAAGTGTGCTTCGGGTCATTATCTTGCTGGAAGATTGATCTTAATGGCATATTGTTCTTCCATATAGGGTAACATGACATGCTTTAGTATGCGATCGATTTGATATAATTATAATTACGAAAAAAGTTCATTGCAATTGAGTCTATGCCAACTTCGGGATTAACAACTCATGATTTATTTTGTCAAATGCCTTGGAGTAATCGATTGACGTCACTGCTACGAGAATTTTTTTTGTCAAGGGCTCTAATAATATTGTGAACTAAGTTTAGGAGGAAAGTAGTAGTACTGAGAGACTTCGCAAAAACATACTAATTAGATGGGATACGTTTATCTGTAAAATGCATTAGTTGTGTGTGAGCTGCAACAAATAACAAAGTTATACTCAGTGGCGACGCGTGACTTTCCCTAAACTGTTACCAAAACCAGATGTGAAAAATCTTATTAAAAAAAGTTTATTTTGAACCTCCCAAATATAATTTTTTGCTTATTTTAGGTATTTTATTTTTAATATTTTCAAATTAAGGTAAACATTCCTGGACTGAGCGTCTGGGGCACTAGATCTAGATATACCTCATCGTCTTATGCTATGACTAATCCAAGCCGCCCGAAAAAACAGTCGACATTTCTAGATGTTCGGGAAATTTTTGATTTTTTTTGGCAATGAATCTTATCAATTCCCTGTAATTTCCTCTATTGTCAGAGTCATCCCCTTCAAAATGAACGGTAATTCCTGTTTTGCCAAAAAACAATCGGTATCTAGAAGTGTGCTGCCTAAAAGCTTGTTTAAGACAACTTTCGATTCTTGTTTTGCCAACTGAATTAAATTGGCTACACATCTCACATGTAACGGAGAAATTTCATGTCTCCTCTTTAGAGCCCTAAAACTATTTAAATCGTTGACTCCGCTGCTGGTCCACCCATTTTTTTTTGTATAAAACAGAAGACATCGCCAACAAAACAGTTTTTGCAACCATAACCAAGAGTTTTCATATACCAACTTAATTTAAAATTTCAAATTACGTTTTTTTATTCCTTTTTAAAATTATTCAAAGTAAGTTTTGGTCTTCCATTTTCAATGATATCGTTGACAAGGAGAATGACTTTTCAAGTAGTTGATCGATTACGCAGCGACACTCATCCATGTTTAATTGCACGCACACTACAGCCGGTAACCAAAACGGCGTCTAACGAGTGAGAAGTGAGTAACCAAATCAAAAAATGGTAACAAGCCCACATAATAGTCGCAGCGCCCCACGCACTCGGGCGACCGCGATCAGACACGAGCCGGATCCGACGGTCCCCGACGGACTACCAAATGTATCCATAAATGAAAATGGTAGCAACTGACAACCAAGTCGGGGCGAGTCAGCTTCATCGTGTTCGCAAAATCTAGTCACCATAGGGCGCATTATTTTCGTGGGGCTAATTTGCTATTTACTGAATTACTATTACATATCGCTGTTGGTAAACAAATAAATGAAATTATTTCACAGTACCTAGTCATAAAATATTTATTTTTAAGATTCTTAACTGTTACCAATGGTAACAATGGTTACATGGACGCTTCGCCACTGGTTATACTCACTATTTGTTACGGCATGTCAAGTGCTACTGTTTTTCCTATTCGATTTGAAAACACCTGTTTGTTTACTTCTTCCTTAATTTGCAAAATTTCTGGTTGTCTTTGTCTTCTGCTGTGCCCATCTGAACAGTTTTTGCAGGATATAAACAAATCTACGTGGCTCTGATGGAAATATGGTGGACGACGGCGACGTTCTGAATACCCGAATACACTCCCGGAGTATCAATAGTAACTTGAAGAATGCTCACAGTAAACTAACATCAAAAAGATAATAACCTTATTGCTGTAGAAATGTACCATTTCAGTTTTCAAATGCGGTTTGTTTATAAGCTAGGTTAACCTACACACCGCGTGGCGCCTGATTTAGATATTGACTCATATAGTCATAGTACCACAAACATCATACTTTTTGACGTAGGAGGGGAGAAGGCAGAGTAGGAATGGCTTTGGTTTGTTGTTACAGCCATGGGTTATTATAGTAATTAATTATATGCAAGCTTCACTCTAGTCATTTTAGCGAGGAGGTACCAAGATACACACGCTTGAATTGCTGGTCTAGTATTAGTCAACTACCGGACACCAGAACCCCCCCCTCCGGTTCCACCCCTGCCTAACAATTTGAGTTTCAACGTGTACATAACAGACTAACGTTGCCGAAACTTTTTATGAAATTTGGTTTTGGATGTTCCAGTGTGCTTCTGCCAAGTCAGCCTCATCAAATATTCTGATGGAGTAGCTCAATAATCTTGACAGCGTGAGAGGTCCATATGGACAATATAGCCCAAAATAACTTCTGGCTGTTCGGTGATAAATGCGAAAGCGCAGCGAATTGCCGAAAATAGCCGACAGTCTAGTGACTCGAGTCGTTGGCGTTGTTTATTTCCTGGAACCAACGAAATTATACTAAAAATTCATTGCACGATCACCGTCGAATACATGTAAACGCGGGCTGAATATTTGGCGTACGAGTCTATTAAACTGTTTTTTATGCGTTTTGGATAGAGTCGATGACCACTGCATGGGGTTTTTGTACCCTCTTCTGCCATTTTCGAACACAGCAGTGTTGGTAGCTGAAGACTTTCGGGATAGTCCATGTTTGAAACTTTCCACGCCTATCGGCGAGGAAGTATTTTTATCGCGAAACATTTCAAAAATGAAAGATTATTTTTTGGATGTTAAGTCGGTCTGTCCGCTAACCCTTGGTACGTATATAACTTGGACAGTACCGGTGGAATTTTGAAGACATTTTCACACAAGGTTGCTACTATGCCAAGGGTGTCAAAGCGTTGGAAATCGGTCCAGTGGCGGCGGAGATTACGCCTAAAACGAAAAGAAAAAAACGCTCAATCTTCGCTGTTGATGTTTCAGAGGCTCCTGATCATTTTCCGGTAAAAAAAATTGTGAGCAAGGTTGAAAATCGGGAGCTGTAGACGGTGTGGGGGGTATATCTCAACTTTTTTTATCTTGTATTGATCGTACGAGTATATTAGCCACTATCGTGCACGTAGTATTTAAAATTACCATACAAAAACGATAATTATCGTACGTCTGGTAGCGCTGAGTTAAAGTATTATGGCATGACTAGTGTGGTTCAGCATCGTTGTCAGATGACCGATATTTTCTGTAGGAGAGGAAAGAAATTTATAGTGATACTAAATCTGTGGGGACTATGGTCTAATTGTATGGGGCCGTTTAGCTGACTTTTGTTATACATGTCCGTAGCTGACTTTTTCCCGAGGGGGCTAACTAACTGATAACAGCGTTGAGTGGGAAGTGTAGAGAAAGCTTACTTAACGCCATTTTGCTGTTGTATGTGAGGGTCAAGGTGGTTGCTGAAAAGGCCCCGAGATATTTTCAGGATTTTTTTATGCAGGTTCTTCTCAAATGTTGGAGATTTTGTTCACACGGCGTAAACGTTCTTTTAAAAATAAGCACATTTTCCTGGTAGGAAATTCACCAACCAAGGTACTAGGTCTCTAAAAAAATGATTATCAAAGTGGATTTGCCTCTAGCGAATGAATGAGTGAAAATATTATTGAATCAGTTATGTAAGTAAACCGAGCTGGTTGTTTATAAACCAAATGCTGTTGAAGTTTCGCGAGTCTATTCAGATTTGAATTGTGTAAATTTCTCAGAGATTTGTAAATTCCTGAGTTCTGGAAAACAAACGTGTGATATATTACAACTTTTAAAGAAAAAAATCCAGATAATTATATTCCTTCAAAACTGGATTACGTGACTTACTTATTTGACAAAGTCGTGCCGGTACTGGGTTAAGACAGTTTACGGTATAATTGTGTCTTTTTTTGCCAAATGAATTGTGAATACTTCCTTCAATTTGATTTGTCCTTAATTCTGGCTGTTTAATCGCACATTACCTTTCTAAAAGTTAGTGTAGTAAAGGTAATGAAATGGAAAGTTCCAACCAGGATCCCTTGGTATCAGCTTTCAGAACGTTCTGTATACTCTTCCTTATAAATATGTATGTCAACGAGAATACGCCCGAGATGGAGAGTTGGAATTCAAAGCAGAAGAGGCATGAGACAAAGTGTCAAATCACTGTTCCCACAAATCGGAACTATCGGAGCTATCTGACCGTAAAAGGTTCACAAAAATGTATTATATTTAGATACTCCACTGATAAATTGACAAACAATTTAGATAAACAGTACGGCCAGATATCCTCAATACCTCACAAATAAAGGTCACCGACATAATACAGGAAAATAAAAGTAAAAGAATTCATAGAGGCATTGTGTACATAAAAATTGCGAATTGCGTCTATGCCATATATGTTACGTCCAATGAGTGAGGTGTTATGCACCTGCAAGTAGTACAGAGACAAGTTGCCAGCTAGCAGTACATTGCATGAAGAATACAAAAACCATTGAAATTTTGTGTCAACGCAAATTGCAAATTAAATGGCATTTCTCGACGCACGTGGCCTCACATCAGTGTTTACACATTTTTTCCTGTGCAATGCACTTCAACAGTCGCAGAATACGCAATGGTTGACGAGCTGTAATAATTTAACAGTATAACTAATAGGTATTCACTGGAAACTAGCGGTTCTCGTCTTCGGCCATTATTCTTTTCTCTATGACCGTGTTAGTCCTCGCATTGTTATACCAGTAGAGTTCCACACTATTAATATCTTAAATGGGACGAGTTGTTAGCCCCTCCACGCTAATGCAACATAATTGGACATTATATTCATAAGCCAGCCTTCTTAAGAGGAACAAGTCGATGCGACTGAGATAACTGGATTTTGCGAAATATCTGCGTAGCGATGACCAGTTGTGATTCAGGCTTTTGACTAAAATACAGGTAGAGTCATTTTGAATCTGTACGAAGTTGATTTGTAACGCATGCTTCATATTTTTATAAAATCGTAAAAAAGGGTGAACAAGTAGTCCTTTCATTCATTTGTCCTCACAGCTCTAACATGTTAAATTTTTAAATTTCTTGGAGTGGAATACTTGAATGTAGTATATGGAAGTTATCACTGCTTGGAGAGGCAACAATCTTGTACAGTTTAATGCTTCCAAAACACAGTACTGTACCTTGTCGAACAAAAAGCGTCGTAGCGCTCATTCGGTATCGATGGATGGCCGAGTTCTGCCAAAGGTCCGTTAATTTCGACTGGTCGGAGTCTAGACCAACGAGGACTTTATCTGGCACGAACACATCTGCGGCGACCTACCGCTACACCAACGGACTTGCTCCCGAGAGTTCTTCTCCATGATGCCGCCGCGCGATGTGCCTGCCAACCCAGCTGTGTCGAACTCTGTAGATCCGATACTACCGCTCCTTTGTCCCTAGGGTATCGTAATTGTGGATCAATCTGCAAGAGGAGGGTTTTCCCAGTTCTACTAACCTTAGGCAGTTCAAAAATCAGATTAACAAAGTTTCTTTGGGATCCTCATAGCAGCCGCGGTGTCCTGGCATTTAGGCTTCTGCCTGCGTGGCTGCTTTGGTGTAAAAAATTACCGATGAATAAATAAAAATGCAATTTAAGAAAAAAATGTCATTGGAGATATTTTTGATTTTGTAACTTCAGAAAGCAAATTTTATCTCAAAACTTGTTTTATAGATCAATTTAAAACCCAAGTTCTAGTTAACAATGCCAATGTACCACTCTAAATGACAGTCTCATTATTTTTTTCTTCTATTTATTTTCCATGACTTTGTCTTGTATCTGAGCAGTCAGGTATACTGTCTCACAAGACATTGACCCAACTGTAGCGATTCATAAAAATTAAGCAAAGGTAGGTAGGTCCTTGTGCTGACTCGGAGGTTGCAATATACACATATTATGTACATATTTTACCAGCTTAGATCTGAAATGTTTTTCTTTTGATATTTTTATCTGCCGCTACTCAGTTACATCAGTTTTTTGCGTATATCGGACATTATGTATCGTGTTTTCATTTTGATCAAAGCTAAGCAACCGTTTCTAACTGAATCATTCATTACTTTTATGAAGAAGTCGACCAAAATCGAACGTAATAGATTTTTATTAGGGTTCATTGTACTTATTTGTACCGAATCAGGTAATAAAAACCGATGATGTTTACAATTTTGTTAATTTCGATCAATGATTCTTAAAATCAAGCCATGCGGAAATAATAAACAGATCACTCTATCAACGGTAAAGCTCATCGTGACTATGAGATTTTTTGCAACTATCTAGGAATACTGACGAACATATTCCTATAGAGTTATAAGATCCATGATCTAGGCATGTCGTTCCTTTCAAAATAGCTTTTGTAAATTGGCGAGGATAAGCGTTGCGTTTAAGTAACAATTCTATGTGCATATGGCTACATAAGTAGAATATGCTAGCTGTCTCAACCAGATGTCATATTTGGATGTTAGTTTACATAAAGTTCTGTTAATGTTACACTTGAAACTTATGCTCTGGTTTTCACGATTATACGGTTCTTCAGTTGTCTGGCCGCTAATTGAAGACACATCTGTTTGAGTACCTTCTGTTTACTAACGTTTCTGTCACCATGGTGCTCAGACAAGCATGGAATCATAAAATTTTGTGTGGATGATACAACCTTAGAGTACACTTCCTTCTAGCTAGTATAAAAAGACAATTCTAATCATTATTTTCCCTGGAACCAGGAAGAACGAGATATTGCTACAATATATCATGTATTTCATTAATTTATGTCCTTTAAACAAGAAATGCTTGATTGATCTTGTAGGAAATGATAAGATCTTTCCCATATGACTGGGGTATAGTATATAGTGGAATGTCACTATCAGTAGCTCTTGACTCCAGAGACCTGATAGTATTTTTTTGTTTGCCCTTGATAGTACTAGATTTTCATAACCCAAATAAAAAGGTTGTTGACTCAGGATAGGTAGATCAATCGCCTGTTTATGAAGCGTTTAACACACTGTGAAAAAGTCTCAAAGTGGATAACAATTAGGATTCCATGGTTGTCTGTCGCTAAATAAAACCACATATATGTTCAATTTATTTTTTTACTAACGTGTTCGGTGGCATTTTTCCATTGTACAATAATTCTGTCAAAGATTGTCAGATTCTTTATATTATAGTAATAGTAGTTAGACTTAACTTCTGGTTTTTGAGTCCAAAGTGAAGATATGTATGTTTTACAAAAGGCGTACTCCGTATCAGAAGAAAATACTGGTTTCTCAGTCCTCCCATGAAACTGTCTAAAGTCTGAAGATTGCAGTACCGGTGCTATGAATAATTCAGGAGGAAGCTTTAATATCCATTGTCCATTCGAGTATTTACAAGCTCTTCACTTATTCGATTAAGTTAGTTAATCAAGGTTTATATAAAATTATAGCTGTACAATTCCCCTTCAAGAAGGTACCACTATCTCGTGCACGCCGTCAATGATCCTGTGAAAGGTACTCATTTACAACTCTTGAATGTGGCTCGACAGGAAGGTCGTTTACACTACCAGGTACTGTTAGACAAGCCGGTGCTGCTTCTTTAAAAATTATAGAACACGCCTCGTAGTTGCTAGCACCATACACGGGTCTACAGGAAGCGTTACTTTAGTAAAAAGTGTCGTAAAGATGATTGACGCTCGTGCATTGCTGGCAATCTATACCGCTGGATCATAAACTAAAAACTGGATAGGTACATCTGGAAGCTTTTGACATCAGGGTGTTGATGAAGAACTTGACTAAACTTAAATGGGTAATTCTCAGAGTACTTTCAAGAGAAAAAGTTCATATAAACATAGTCAAATAGTGCTTAGAGATTTAACATACCAGGTGCCAAACTTTTTTTAACAAATCTCAACAAAACCGACCGAATAAATATTGAGATTTTTACGAAAAGTCGATATTTCAAAAAACTTGACACCTTCTGTTCTGTTTACGAACATGAGAAGTAGCCATAGGAAGTGTTTCAACTATAACTTATGAACAGTGGGCCTGAACTCATGAAATTAAATGCCGCATTGAAATAGCAAGAAGTTAACAGGATGAGAAAAAGATTATGTAATAATAAGTTAGAAATGAGAAGAAGAAGCATGAAGGCATGGACATTGGTCAACTACAGAGACAAAATAAAATAGACTCACTGTTCGAAATTTGGTGTTGGAGATTGTGGAGAATCCCATGTACAAAACAGAAGTACGGTAAGATGATAAATGCAAAAAAAGGAATATAAATACGTGGTGTAAAGTTATGGGTGGATCAACGATAACCAGATGGTAGGGCACTTCAATACCATTATACTTATTAACCTCTATATGTGTTATCCGAAGCTCAATATTTCAGAAATTTCTTCTTTTGTGAGCGATTTGCCTTTTTGTCTGCTGATATCCAAAAAATCAGAAAGAACCGATACGTTCCAGCAAATATGCGGAAGAATGTGTTGCGAGATATACCTGACTGCTTTAGTCGAAAGATTTGGGTCACGGTGGTGAGGTGGGAAGCTTTAACTCTACCCAAGCTATTTCAAAAGTCAGAGACGACATTAAAGGACGATTGTATATATACTAAGTGACATATAAATCCGAACACCCAGTTTAAATGGTTTTATTTTAATAAAAGTTGGTGAATGTATTTATCTTACTGTAAATAACAAGTGAAAAAATTTTCAGCCTTATCAGTTGGACATTCCGGTTTTTATACTGCTTTTTTTTAATTCACTAACGCTCTAAAAATGAATATTTCAGCCGCAGTAAAGAATCAACGTTGGCGGATTTTGGTTCTTGACATCCTTTACGATCGATTACGATGCCTAGAGTACGGAGACCTGTACGATTTCGTCAAGTTAGTGAGTTTGATAGGGGCCGTATAGTGGGACTTCGGGAAGCTGGACTTTCTTTTCGGGCAATTGCAGTTAGAGTGCAAAGAAGTGTAGACACTGTGGTTAGGTGTTGTCAGGCATGGCTTCGAGAACGCCGTACGCAAAGAGCAAGGGGCACTGGACGCCGCCGTAGAACAACAGACCGTGAAGATCGCCGCCTAAGATTATTGGCCTTAAGGGACCGTTTCTCCCCTACCAGGTCCATTGCAAATGAATGGTTTGCAGAACATGGAAGACATATTGGCATGCGTAGTGTTTACCGACGAATGAGAAGTTTTGGCTTGTTTTTATACCGGCCACACTGGGTCCTCCCTTTAACTCGAGAACACCGACGTAATCGCCTTGAGTGGTGCAGACAACGGTCACTCTGTGATCAGGAATGGAACAGTATTGTCTTTAGTGACGAGTCTCGATTTTGTTTAGGCATGCACGATGGTCGTGCCAGGGTTAGAAGGCGACGTGGTGAAAGGAGGAATCCACAGTTTTTTGTTGAAAGACATGTTCATCACACTGTTGGAGTTATGGTTTGGGGTGCTATAGCTTATGGTTCCAGGTCACCTTTAATCTTCATCAGAGGTAACATGAACGCGCAGCGTGATATCCACGAAGTTCTAGAACCCCATCTTTTACCCTATCTTGACACCCTGGCAGATCCAACTTTCCAACAAGATAATGCCCGACCACATGTTGCAAGAGTCACAATAGACTTCTTTCAACATAATGATGTCACATTGTTACCATGGCCACCAAGATCTCCCGACTTATCCCCAATTGAGCACGTGTGGGATATGATGGGTAGGAGATTGCTCAATTTGCAACGTCCTCCTCAGACTCTAGAAGCACTTCGAGAGGAGTTGGTGGTTGCCTGGAATGAGATACCACAGGAGGACATTGACCACCTGATCAGAAGCATCATCATATCATTTACTTATTATGCTTCATTAATTAAAATAAAACCATTTAAACTGGGTGTTCGGATTTATATGTCACTTAGTATAATTTGCGATCTCAATCGCCTAAGCTATTTCTGTAATTGTACAACTTACTGAAGATGATATGATGGTGGATAAAAATTTAGAGCGTTGACTCACCCTGAAATGTAGTAGTTTTTTCTATAGGTCCTAGAAGAAACTGTTGTGTGATTTTTTTATGGACAGCCCTTGAAAATTGAGGAGTTAACAGAGGCTATCCAGCAACAGTTGTAAAAG
Source organism: Acanthoscelides obtectus (assembly GCA_963669975.1). Classification (NCBI taxonomy): domain Eukaryota; kingdom Metazoa; phylum Arthropoda; class Insecta; order Coleoptera; family Chrysomelidae; genus Acanthoscelides; species Acanthoscelides obtectus. The sequence goes on along the minus strand of CAVLJG010000010.1, from coordinate 39,316,497 downwards.
TAATTGTTATTCGGGCTTTTGTGAAGTTTGTTCTCAATAGTCTCACTGCTCACTGTTTGACTGCATTTGCAAAGTAAATCTATGAATCGAATTGTTCTAAAACTCCACGAAAGTGGAAATACATCTTGAACTACTGAATTTCGGTTAGCACATATAGGGGTTAATTCAGTAGCTATTGAGCTTCTTTTTCATCTGACTCTTGTTGATCCACTCTCACTGAGAAATATGAGCTGATATAATTATAAACGGTTAAATAAAGAGAAAGAGAGGGCTTGGAAAATACCGTATATCATGGCTGAAAATCTAAGACAGTGTTTGAGTAGAACATCAATAGACAATCAATTCATGTCAGTGATAAACAAGGTTAAATAGTCCACGATGAACGTGCTTAAACGATAAGATACTACACAAAAAAGAAGAACTGTTTGAGATTTATCCGTACCACAGGCAAAATTGTAGCCTCTAAAAGTGCTTCCAACTGGTATGATATCAGATGATTAGAAACCACACTAGTATTGAGTTATCGTGTACATACGTTGACCAATATTAGTATAGAGCGCTTTTAAGCCAAGTTAACAAAGCGATTCTCATTCTGATATAAAAGGTGAAAATGTAAACCCACTGAAATTAGCAATGATTTTCAGAGAAACCAGCATGCATTTGTTTGTCTGATTTACACGATAAAGGATTTCAACGAACCATATTGTTATTAGATAATTTCCTGGGAAATACTGATTGCAAGAGTACGCCGTAGCAGAGATAACGTCTTAGACAACAATATCGTTGATCGTATCTCCTATGCACATTATTGCCATGCAACATCTGCTTCAGTGAAACCACCGCTACCTGCCACTTCTTGTTTACACTAAGGTTATCACTAGGAGCAGCTTCTCAAATATGTTTACAAGCCTGTCTGCCTAACGGGTCTACTTATTTAAAAATGCAGATACTTGCTGAAATTGGAAAAAACAATATTCGTTAGTGATATGTTTGAATTGCAAAGCTTATCGTATTTGATTGATGCTAATTGTTTAATGTGTGACTTATGCGTTTTTTTTTGGCATAGTATGTGAAAATCCTTAAATCCATTATTGTCACGAATATGGCTAGAAGAATTTTTCCGTATTAATAAATAAAAAACAAGCTTACCGAATTTTGTTCGTTTCAGCAGTTTTAAAATGCTGAACAGAATCAACTCTCACGCCGGCCGTTATATCTGGTGATCTTGGAGGCCAGGTGACATCTCCTAATGGGAAAATCAAACTCTCGGAAAGCACACATGTTTTGCCTAGTACGCGGTATGGTTCCATCTCTTGAATCTATGTTGGAATAGATCCGAGGTTCCCAAACCTATTTAGCCTACTCCCCACTTTCTAGTCTTAATTATTTTCTAGTGCCCCCCGAAATCGTTCATGAGGATGTCTGTTGCGGGAATCAAATGATCCTCCCGTAATTTCCTTTAGGCTCTTTACCGGCCCCCGTAGGTCCCTGCACCGAAAATGCAAGGAATCATTTTCAGACGACTAGTTCCTGAAAGCGTCAATTAAACCGCAGAGGGATTACTCTCCGCTCATCTGAGAAAGTGAGGCGTGTGAGACGGGATATCAGTGCAAGCACAAAATGCTCAACCAGACGGCTCTTGGGATGTTACGGAAGTGTGCAAAGAACTCTCACCAAGGACCTAAAATTGCATTCATATAAAATGATGATTGTTCAGAAGCTGCTACTAGCAGACAATCAACAAAGGCTTGATTTTAGCCTTCATAGGTTAGACATTTCGCGCAATGGAAATGTCACTTAGCCCCCTCGCGCGCCGGACCTCACGGTGGGTGACTATTTTCTGTGGAGCTACATCATAGAGACAGTCTGCAGCAATCAGCCCCATGCCATACTAGAGTTGAAGACAGCAAATCAAGGATGAAATTTTTGCAATTCCATCTGACATGTTTTCATACGTAGTTTGCTTCTATTTTCAATGTCACTTTTAACCTTAAAATCTATTAATTTCTCTTAGCTTGAGTATTAGCAATTTTACGGCGATTTAAAATACATCAGAACCAAACGCGCCATTCTGTATCATGCTTAGACATGAGTACGTATTTTTTAGCCAGGGAAGTATTTGCTATATTTCATAAATGATGTGTTGGGTATATTGAAAATATAACTCTAAAAGTAGAAGCAGTTTACAAATGATGATAAAAAATAAATACTTGAATCATAGAAGACTAGTAGCGAAATCCTTCCCCACTCTGTACAATTCCCAGATAAATCCTGCCCTCGAGTACTGCTCATATGTTTGGTGTGCTGCCGCTCCGACTACATTGATGGATCGATGGAACTTCTCTAAGAGACAGTCTCGGGACCCTTTCGCACCGACGGGCGATCGGCGATCTTAACTCTTCTATCGCTATGTCAACGGGCTTTGCTCCTCAGATGCGGCTCCGCGTTGAGCCTGCCAGACGGACCCGCTATTCTTCTGCCAACCATCCCAGCTCTGTCGGACTTCATACATCCAAAACTGTTCGGTACGACAGTTCCTTTGTTCCTAGGGTGTCAAGATTGTGGCACAATCTCCCTGAGGAGGCTGTTCAAAAATCAGGTCAACATGGTTTCCTTAAGGTTCCTATAACAATTGCGGTGCCCCGGAATTTAGCTTTACGCCTATTCGACTGCTTCAGTAGAAAACAGCTCTTGGCTAGGTTCATATATCGACGCCTTCGACGCTTTTGCACTAGCCAGAAGCTTATTTAGAGAATATTTCAAATTTTCTCTACCCGATATGTTCAGGCCTACTTTTCATGGATGCCCCGTCACAATAATGCGGTAGGGATATGTGGAGAATAACGAGAATACACCTTTTTAAGGGCCCCGATAGCTCTGGCAGCTATTGTGCAGGCCCGCATACGTTGGGCAACCGAATTTCTCTTTTTTATGATAAAACCGACCAGCGCCAGTATTTACTTAAAGAGAATATAATATAACAATAACTGCCGATCTCACGGGAACTGAAACAACTTGGGATTTACTCACACATACTGGTATTTAAGTATTCATACATAAATAGGCATACATGCTAGGAATACCCCATTATGACTTTCCATTCTATGTGCTTTTATATGCTTAAGCTTGTGGTTTTACCAGTATTCCAACTCTACCATAACCGGTATCAATTGGTAAATCACCTTTTTTATTGATTGGATAATTACGAGATTAATTTCATACACACAAAAACGCTTTCTTGACTCAGGAGTGCACATTTTCTATTGTTCCAAACAGTTCAGGTAATAAAGGACCGGCGTCTGTGAACGATGTTTTAGTCCCTGGATATAACTCAAATTTCAAGTCAGTTGCATCTGTGAATTTTTGTGCATTTGCATATTACATGAGTAGAACATAAGTATGTCTTTTAAACTTACATCATCCTTCTTTTTGTTTCTGTACTTGATTAATTTTCAAAATCCAAAAGTTCGCAATTTTGCCATTTTTGTTTGAAATTCACCCATTTTGGAATATTTAAGTATTTTTATATGAACACATAATCCCAACACTTCCTACTTCAAATCTATCATTAAACGCACTAAAAGACACAATACATGTAATAATAAAAGTGTTGCGCCACTGTGATCATAACAAACAAAAGTTGGGGTCTCAATATAATTGTGTATTGATTTATTTCAACTACTGTTTTTAATGTGAGCGTAGTGGGGCAACATACACGTTTTATTTGTTTGGTAGCTTAGTGTGTTCTTTGTTGGTTGGAAGTATTTATGAAGAATCAAGTACTAAAATAAAAAGACAAATGTTGATGAAGGTGCAAAATACATAATTATTTTCTAATATATTTAAATGCTAACATTCTATGGATGCGATCAATTTGGGATTTGAGTTATTTTTAGTGCCGAAAACCCCGCTTATAGACCCTGACTGACCCCTTATTTATAATATGTTCTCAAACCAAAGATGTTACTCAATTTTGAGATTCAATACTGAGTCTGGTCCCAGGAGGAGGTAGCCCCAGCGTAAAGAACATTTGTTCTCTTTTGACAATCATTATGCACCTGCACCCCCTCCTCTCCAATTTACACTACCGGCATAGTTGAACCTGAACCCCCCCCAGCCGTAGTCTCGGCCCTTGGGGGTCTCCTAAAATATTTATTTTCGAGCCTCGAATTTTTTAGGTCATTGGGTTAAGGACTCTATTTCTTTGAAGGTAAATCATCATATCATCATCAGGTTCTTGAACTATAGGAAATAAAGATCTCAGTACAAGGGTACATATTTCTGTTGTGTTTATTATGGGTGAAATAAAATTAATTTTTACTTGAGTTTTGAGTGCAAATATGTGAATAATCTTTGATTATGTGATCCCCACCAGCATGAGGTGGTTCAAAAGTTATAGGGTTGCAACTGGTTGTAATTCCACTAGAAACACTTTCACAATGATAGCTCAAACGACATGCCAAGCTAGCGAAACGGGAATCCAACACTTCAACAGTATGTGCTGTTACTGACTACAGAATTAGATTTACGATCGACTGCACACTTTTGTGACTTTAATGTATTTTTTACGATTTGAACAGCTTGTTTCCTTATTCCTCATACAAATTATTTCCAGGGTGATGAAACAGAAGACAAAAAGACACGTGCAGAATAAAAATATTAGATAAGTAATAGCGAGAATGTACAGATCCATTTTTCCGCAATGATCTTGGAATAATCTAACAAAATAAAGGATTATTTTTACTCGTATAGAGAGAAGTGCACATACTTTTCACAATCCTTTATTCGCTGGAAGTAAGCATTGTTCGAATGGTTAATATTAATTATTACAGGTTCAATTTGAATATCCATCCCACATCTTTGTCTCTTGAACGTGACGGATGCAATCTTTCCACTGCCTAGCGGGCACTCTGTTGACAGCTTCATAAAACAATTTTTTCGCGTCAGAAAATTTTTTGTGCTGCCTGACTAGATGGATAAGTTCTGGTCACACCATATTTTCATTGAAACTAATGTCTTTTGATATGAGCCATTGTTGAATTTCTGCCAACGTTAAGGACAAGTTCTTTTGCCTGAATATTTAAATGTCCCTTCTTGTCACGTTTTCGGGGAGGAGATATCACTGAACAGAAAGCATTATTAGTTCATTATTTTCCCTTTCCGTCGCTACTATTTTGTTTCTTAAAGCCAGACGTACTTTCACTGGCGTATCCAAAAAAAATTCCGGAGGGGGCTCAGATTTCACAAACAGTATAATTAAATCATAAAAAAGTTTTATAACGTTGATGGTTTGCAGTGACGAGTAACAAGAACCCAAAAAAAATGTGTTAAAAAATTTGTCAAAAACTGCCAACAATTTGATTCATATAATAAATGCGGGGACCTCGGTTGGCCGCGTGGGTCAGAGTGTCGTGCCACTGATCAGCCGGCCGGCCGGGCCGCGAGTTCGAATCTCGCCTTCGGAATGGATGTTGTGACGTCGTGTGTTTGTCCATAATTAGAAATGTAAAATATAACAACCTAGTTTCTGGCTGCATGGCTTAGTCCTAAAGCAAAAAAAAAATAATAAATGCGCCGATTAAGCATCAACCATGCTTCTTCATATTTGATATCGAGGAATGCTGTCTTTTTGCCGCTAAAGCTATGTACTCATATATAGTTGGCGATAGCGCCATCTAAGAGACACTAAAGTAGATTTCTAACTATTGCACAGAGGAGAAACATAGTTGTGACAGATTCTCATAGATGACGATGCCGTGTCTCATGTTATCTCGGATATTTTTTTGGATGCGCGAATATAACATCTCTCTAGAATACGTTAATCAGTGGTGGCGCTACCTACGTACTCGTATCGACAAAGTATGACTTTCAGACATTTATCTTAAATAATTCCATGCGATTACGATTCCGTCAGTTCCACACTCTGGATAAGATTCATTTTTTCAGGTTTCAACTTACGCGTATAGATTTATTAAGAAAAATGATATTGATGCATCAGAACAACGTATTTTGTAGAGAAGAACCAAGGTCCACCTGAATACGCACTTGTGTACTTTACTCAAGATCACCTATTAACAAAAACTTTCTCCTCCGTATTTCTGACTATTAACTCATTCGTATCACTTCAATGTTCTGGCAATATTAATTCCACTTTAGCTATTTTTCACATGGTCACATTGAGGAGTGGTACGTAACCTTGATAAACATTGTTATCATTTTGTTATTACTACTTACGGTATGTTTTATCTGAGATTAAAAGGAACAGGTAAAATCCAGACTCGTTTAAAAATAACTTTAAGGGGCTTCGACAAAGGCCGTTGAAAGTGTACCGTCATATTAAAATACTTAGTTGCTAATGACAACTATTTACCATCTTGTTTTTCCACAAATTGTTTGTGCGATATGAAAAATAGACGGGAATTCCTTTAACGAATATGCGAGTTATACTGTGCATTCCGAGTTGCATAATTGGAATAGAACACTTTTTTGTTATGTTAGTAGTTTGTAAAGAGGTTTTCATTATCTTTCATATTCAAGGCCTTCGGATATCATAATCTTACTATGTTAGAAATAATTTACGTGGTGAATTTTCAAACGCGACTTATCTTTGTTTCAAGCGCAGTATGCAAATATTTTCGGATTCTAAGTTTTTACGATGTACTAGACTGAACCCGCGACTCGGCTCTCGTGGAAGTAGTGCGAGGTACAGGTCATTTGTTTTGCATTAGTGTGAAGGAGATTGGCTTCGTAGAAAGAAATGCAACATTCACAGTAATGCAATAGTCATTTTGGTAATGGACATTTTTTATTCAATATTTTAATGCAACAATAAATTAACCTCAATGTTTCCTTTTTTTGTCCGCAATTTACATTTCATGAATTAAAAATATATGTTACCCGATAAAATCAATCTGATATTCAAATGACCTTGATGGTCATAAAAGGGGGTTTGGTTTGGTTTGGTTTGGTTGACATGACTTTTCTTAAAATTGGTCTGGCGCCCCCCTGCGGTCGCGCCATGGTTCGATGATATTATTTGTAAATCAAAGTTCCACGCTACTTACTTATTATCAGTTCAAAGAAGTGCGGCATATTATAGATATTAATAGTTGGCGGTGCAAGTCAAAGCGTATTAGAATTATAATCACACCATGTAGTCGTACTCAATCCAAGCTAAATTGAGGAAATAGATAACACACATTTTTCTTGTACTAGTTAGTTTGAATAAATAACAATGTTTTGAATTGGGTTCTCGTTTTGTTACGCTAGTGAGCAGTATGCATGTAGGCGTTATTCTAGATATACTCGCAACGTTATGTACGCATACGTATGTATAAAACTTTATCAGTTATTTTATCGCAAGTTTATGTATCATGTTATCATATCGCTACCTTTATCTTCATAAGCTATTTACCAGTTTGTATTTTTACTTTTCAATAATTGTACGAACTACAGGTGTACTAGAACTCTTGACATATATTGATACGAGGCTAAAACCTCACACGTGTATGAATTTTTCAACTCTTTTTTGTTGGATGCCCATCAGCATGAATGAAGAGGTTGCCGGGCGGTGCAAAGTGTTTTTTCCAAATTATAAAAAATTGGTTTGAAATTTTCACACAAGAATACTACTAACCGAAGGATAAAAAATCTACAGTTTTCGAAAATCACAGTATAGTAGATGTGGAGTTAAAGCCAGATAGTGAAAAATAAAAATCGCTCAAACCTCGTTTTGCGACGTTCCAGATGCTCACGATTTTTGAATATTTTGGTCGATAGTATATCTATAAACTTCGAAGCCCAGTAATTCTACGCATCTGATAGTTATGTTTCACACATATGTTTTTTCATGTTTTTCGGTATATTTGGCCTTAAGAGTTTAAGCGAAAACATATTTCTGTATGTAGAAATAACGCTAACCCCTGCCGGGTCATTATCCACGTGATGAATTTGTTACCTGAACAGCTGAGAAGAGCTCGTCAACGACGCCCACGGTTATAAAACAATTGCGTCTACCAGCCCAAGTTATATGCGAATATGCAGATATTTCGAGGAATACAGGATCTCATCTACTTTTAGTAGCTTTTCCTCAAGCAAATAATACCAGGGCAAACTACAGTTGTCCTCGATTACATAGAAAAAAAATTAAAGTGACTACTTTTCTTCAGTTATATTCATTATATTACATGATCAGAGATTTATGAGAACTAAAAAATGAGAGCACACGTAAAAAGATCCGACTAATATCAAAAATGTTATGTCCGAAAACCGAGGCAAACTGCAGGTTTTGGCACTTGTTGGTAATGCGACGATGGTTTCTTGCAGATATTTGAAATTCTTCTAACTGATAGGATTCGTTTTTCTAAATAACCACAACAAAATTGGAGTAGATTGGTCAAGTAGTTTTTGAGATTTGCGAATTGTTTATCCAGAAACACCTGTTTTCCGGCCATCACTACTAGTTTATTGAGCAATATACAGGGTTAGTTCAAAGAGCATTTTATAGCAAAATACACTAGTTTACCTTGCCGATATGAATCACATACCATTCTGGAAGATAAATGTTATTTTTATGCAGTTTGAGCTTGCGGAGTGTCTGAATTACAGCTCATTATCTACCCTTCCCCTACAAGATTCCGAATGTTGGGCTTAGCTAATTGTAAAGTATTGGTATTTGATTGTTATTATTTTTAACAATTTGTAGTAGTTTTAACAGATTCAGACATTATATCGCTTGTAACTCAATGGCCAACTTTAGAGAAAAGTTAGTAATTACCGTCTCTGTTCTGAAAGAAAAGATTCATTTTTTTGTAATTTGGTTAAAAAAATTGCTTAGGTAGATTTTCACCGGCTTACCGCCCGGCAATCTGTTTTTTCATGCTTCCTCACCTCGCTTAGTATACTTGCTGTGGCAGTTCTCTTCTTTGGGAATGGTCTTATCACACCGTGCATTAACTACCGAACAAAAAGGGAACAGAACTATTTAGTTCATTACTGACTATACAGGATGTCGTTAAAAATGGGACTTTACAAAGCGCGGTCAGGCTACAATACGCAGTTTTCCTAGTAACACTCACACCAAAGTCTTAAAATTATAGGAATATTGAGTTCCGAAGGACTCGGGTGGACCAAGCATTCTGCAACTTATCCCACAAGGCACCATGTTTTAAACTAAACATGACGCTTTCGTCCGTCTGACCAAAAAAGACGAACCTTGAACAGCTGTTTCGTGCTTGTTGGGTACTCATCATCGTGGTCGAGGCTTGGTCTTTTGTCTCTGGACAGACGAACGATAACATCGCAACTATCTTCTATACATACCGAGATTGCCCCTTATCAAATTTTTTCAGCATCTTTCGGCACCAACTCGTACGATGAGTCTTCTGCTCTTCCGTCAGTCTATGCGGTACCCAGAGAGAACGGGTTTCTTTACGTGTAAGTGGTCATGCAGAATTGAATGAATTGCTGGTGCATGGAAGGTTTAAGGTCTCCTCTCTGACTTTCGCGGCCTTCCTTCCCTCTCAGCTTCCTCACTAGTGAAATTGCCCCTTTGGAATTATCTGTACCACCTAAATATAGTCATACGATGAGGACAATAATTCTTTAATGGAAGCGTTATTTCTTCTAAGCACTGGTCTATGCTTAAACCACACGTAAAGTTATACCGTAAAACTGCCCTTATCTCACTACGTGACCACGATACCCTAGTCCGCACTTTACACTGTCAACACGAATGAACAACTAAATCAACAGACGTGCTGCTGGCGGCTACTATGCACTCATGGACATGTCTCAACATGCAGTAACATGCAGCCTCCTGCGTCCGTTTGTTAAGTCATATTGCAAAACTTTCTTAGTACCCATATTGCGACAGTAGTTCCGGTTTATATTTCGCATTCTTGGAGGAGCGGACGTATGGCGTTTTCGGTAATTAAGCGGGGTGACGTGTCTGATACATCCAAAACAGCGAATAACCGCATGGTCACTTGTCGCTTTGGTGGAGGATCAACGTTTTTTGGGAGCGCGAATTCCTATCTCAGGCGGACTTGGACTTTTGTTGGTTTCACTCTGTGAGGTCTTCAGGCTTCCTCGCAACACACTGTATAGTATTGAAGAAAAAATTAAAAACAAATGATCCAGCATCTGGAAGGCAGATAAAATATGTTGTTATTGTCAATAATTTGTACTTTTAAAAAGTGGTGGACGTACCGTCAGTAAAAGTAATTAACGCATAAACAAACATTTCAAATATCATGGTAATATTTGAGAAAGAATTACATATTCCAGGTACACTTATCTATGATTAAGTTGATATCTTGAAACGCCTTATCAATGGTTACATAAACTTATTAGGCAATATAGTATTTTGTCTATTAAGGAAATTGAAGCGTGGAGCTTCGAGCAGGTGGATATGTGTCCAGACAGTCATGTCACGTTGTGTTAGGAAACCTTGAGGATTTGTCACCCTAAAATCTATTCAAGTCTCATTCCCTCCGTCTTAAAAACGAACACGATCGCTGGATTGCCACTTCTTTTCGCTTGTCGCTGCCACGCCCAGGCATTTATAACCCGCTGGCCAAAATTAGCGCGCGAACTTGAACGTCGCGCGTTTTAGATGCTTTTTGCATCAAGTATCATCTGTGTGAATATCATTTGCCGTTCGCATCATCCAACTGACGAGTCTGATTATAGATCGGTATAGCATTAGTGCAATGAAAACAAATATTAAACTTATCCGCCTGTCTTCCTGACAAAAAAACGCCAGATAAGGATTTCGAAAGCTGGAATATACAAATCACCTCTTCCCTAGTATTTTTCCTGCTTTAATCAGTTTGAAGCAATATACTATGTCCGTTATTTCGCATTCGCGAAATTCTATTTCCGCTATCCGTACGTTGTAGAATGTATAATTTAAAAAAACATCTGTTGAATAGGCCTGAACCATTATAAGGAACCAGAGAGGCTCTATCATAAACTAAAGATATGCATTATATTTGACTTGTTGCTTTTTATTTGTTTCGTTGAATAATTATTATTTTTGTTTCAGGTAAGTGCTGTCCCTATTAGGAGAATCTGTAAAACTGCGTGCATACTGTGACAGGTAATATTCGTGTTAATTTTACCAACCTATCCGAATCTAAATCAAAAATGATAGAACTTAGATGCTGGCAGGAAAATCAATTTAAATTATTTTGAATATAGGAAGGAACAGGGTATATATACTTTTGGTTCTATGTTTTAAAAATGACCGTGTGGAATGTATAGCTAATTAATTTTTTGTACCATAAGAACAAATTAGTAAAATGTGGTTAAAATGTTTTAATATAACAATTCATTCGTCCGTTAAACAACCGGACCAACCGCGTAAAACGCTGTTTCATGCTATCATCAGCACGGTGTAGGCGAACGATCGAAATCAGAGCAAAATTATCCTCTACAAGACTTATCGAAACACTATAGGACAAGTGCCATCTATTGTCAGAATACCATTTTCGTTGTGGCCTATTCTGCACTTGAGCTACCTTGTTTCGAATTTTTTCATGTGTTGTTCCAGCTACTTTAGCTAGACGTCAATAATTGAAATATGTAGAGGAACTGCATCATATTTGGAAAACTGGTTTGTTTTTTGGAAATAATAAATTGATAAATGGGATAGCAAAATCAAAAATACAATTATTTTTGGGAAATCCTTAAATATTAATGATATTAACAATCAAACAAAACAAAAACTAGGAACCCCATCAAAATATTTATCAAAGTAAAGAACTCCAAAAGCTTAAATTTATTCAGGGTGCAGGTAATTTGGAATATAGAATCCCAAATTATAATCACCTTTTTTTGACAATAATTGTTTACACTTTTTCTAAGAAACTAATGAATTTCTCAACTTTGTAACCATTTTAGTCTTTGGTAATTAATCTGTTTAATTATTTAATTCAATTATTATTAGTTATTAAGTGACCAGTCATAATAATCACAAATCAGTATTTAGCCTGAACTTATAGTTTAGTGTTCTTAGTTACTGTTCCTACAATAGTCACAGATACACACACCGGATTCATAACCTCTACAAGCAGCGTGAACCCACAATTCGCACATTAAGCACTGTACCTGTCTTCCAAATTAACAACATGACATATTTACTTAAAATTCCATGTCATATTTTTAATTCTAAATATATTCACAAAATCAAAATAAAATTGTAAGCTAACAAGGGCACATACCAATAATTGCAATGAAGATTTTAGGTATTAGTAAATGATTTTGTCAATGATTGTGCATTGTTACTGAAAAAGATTTCAAAGTAGACGTCTCGTTCTCATGTGGTTGGTACCAGGAAATGTCAAGATGCCGTCCTGTTCTTAGTACTTGTGGTTTCATGTGATTTACGACAGTATATTTACGGCAAAAAAATATAGATTGCGTTTGTACTTATTCAGATAACTAAGTATTCCAAGTTACCTGCATTATTTAAATATCCTGCACATCCTCTATTAATAAAACTTTTACGCTTTGGGCGTCCAGAGTGAAATTTTACACAAAATTGTTATTATATGTAGCTTATTTCGATATTTAGTCCCTGAAACATTTTACTACTATCCGTGTTTTGCGTTTCAATGACTGCATAAAAATAAAAATTAATGGCTGATTGTTTATATATTTTAATGTTTTTCGCATTGCAGTAAATCCAATTATCAGTGCGATATTTTTTTATTTTACCACTATAAAATATAGGAACGTGCGATCCAAATTTGTCAATACCACATTGAAATGCATTGTAAAAAAATCATTATACGTTTCATTCTGGTATATTACAAACACGGTCTTCCTCAAGGATTTCAGGATTATAGTTTCCATCACTTCTTAGACTTATAAATCTCGCTGAGAGGCGCCAATAAGGCTTTCATTTCTTAGAGGCACATATAATAATCCAGAAAGTTTATGTTGTTGTACCTTGCATGTCCTGTATTGGTGGGTGTAATTATTTGCTCTAACAGCAGTTTGCATTAGGTGCATCAAAACATTTGGCCTCTCCTCTTATATATGGTTCGGTGCCAAAAAAAAAAGACGTTGTTGATAGAAACAACTCAAGTCCGCTAGGGGACTGTTGTTTCCATGTGTATTATAAATGGATTGCCTTACATCTTATTGCAAATTACGATACACCCTTTCAAACGTAGCAATTCAATATAACATACTAAGGTGTTTTCTTCTCAAATTGTTGAGATATTAGACAAAATCTATAGGAAAAAAAACACTGATCTTTGACAAGTAGCACCTCGGCAACTGTTATAGTTAGTACTAATTTTTTCCTATTTAATTACTTCATCACTTTTTAATTTTTTTATACAGGGTGGTCAACAACACAAAATGAACTATTTCTCAGAATTATCGAATGAAACACCCTGTATAATTCCACATTATTTGAATGTTCTTTTCCCAAGATTTTTTCTGATATAAGGTATTTTGTGCGATTGGTTCTTGAGATACTAAACATAGGGACATCTTGAATTTTTGGCTTTATAACAATACACCAATTCTAACGATCTGCTGTTACAAACTAAATAATTTTTTTTTATTTTTAAAAGTATTTTAATAATTTTCATTTACCTTGATATCTGATTCACAAAAGGGTTATCTGTAACTCAAAAACCAGTCATGCAAACCTTATATCAAAAAAGCTTGTGAAAGGGGAATCAGTGAGTATTACATTTGAAAATTCTGCAAGCATTCATTTTGCATTCTGGACCACCCTCTATAAATAATAATAAAACTGAAAAATTAAGTGAATACAGAGAAAATATAGGATAATAAAAGTGCAGGAGCTACGAGTTAGCAAATTTGTGTTTTTTTTTTCAATATATTATCAAATATCTCACCAATTTGAAAACAAGACTCTATAGCATATCCATTTGTTCCGTATGCAAGGGTCTATCCAAATCCGCAATAAAATGTAGTGCTTTCCATTTGAAAAAACGAATGCCTTGATAACCACGTAGTTATGAATCACTCTGTAGGGATATAAATATTTTCCAAGTAAGGTGGGATATAATTATTGTAATTAACTTTTTTAGGTGATATGCGTAATATCGGAGTTATCCACCGAGCCCACGCGTACTCTTTCCTGTGAGGAACTGTGCAGTATGGTAATTTATCCGCACCGCCGCTCCCTTGTCAATTTAGGTCTTAATGAATGAATGAATCTTGAAATTAGAGGCATTCCGGCCACCATAAGGAGCCAATGCATAGGCCGCTTAAGCGGGCCCTTATGCACCTCTACAATCCTTAAATCACAAGCCTCGCCCTTTTAGCGAAGTTGAGAATCGCCTTGAGTCCATGCTCCTTGACGTCCTGAGGGTTCAAAGTAATGGACCCCAGTATAGTCTGCCTATAGTAGCTCAGAGCTTCACAGCGACACAAAACGTGCGCCGAGGTCTCTTCCTCTACTCCGCAGCGTTCACACAAGGGATCCTCAGTCACCCCCATCACTTGCAGGTGACGCCTTAACGTGTTATGGCCAGACAATAGTCCCACCAGCAACCTTAGGTTGGTTCTATCCAGAGATAGGCAGAAGCATCCATCCTTAGCACTGGTCCCTTCAATGAGTTCTCGTGCCTGGCGGACATGTCTGGAGATACTTCTCCATTTCTGAGAGTGTTGTCTTGCAACCCACGTCTCCATTTTCCTCCTAGCTTTATGCGCGGTCACTCCTAGAGCTGGCTCAGGACCAATGAGCTTGCTGGCTGATCCTGTTTTCGCCAGAGTGACCGCCGTCTCATTGCCCCTTATCCCAGCGTGCCCCGGTACCCATATTAACGATACCGGATGCCTCGCTGCGAGGCAATCCAGAGCATCCCTGCATTGCAATACAAGACTCGAAGTAATCTTACAAGCACTTAGTGCTTTCATTGCAGCCTGGCTGTCGGATAAGATTGTTATTCTTCTCCTAGGCCCACCGAGCCGTCCGTGTACCAGACCTGCCCGCTCACTCGGGAGAGTCCCCGGCTACCGGCGTCCCACTCCTCCCTCGTTAGATACTCCACAATAAACTTGCGGTTGAAGCGATATTTAGGGGTAATACGATCACCCCTGCTTAGAAGGACGGGGTTCTCCCTTTCTAATTCGACTAAGATGGCAGTATGCCCCTTGACAGGATTCAAGAAAGCCCAGCTGCCCTGACTCCACAGTCGATGAGCTACGACTCTCGCTTCACCGCGGATGACCAGATCCAACGGTGGGAGATCCAACAGAGCTTCCATTGCACTCAATGGCGTTGTTCGCACTGCGCTTGTAATACTAATACAGGCCAAACGCTGAATTTTATTGAGTTTGGCCTTAGTTGTCTCAGTTCTAATGCAATGCCACCAGACCAGGGAGCCGTACAAGAAAGATGGACGTACTATCGTCGTGTAGAGCCAGCATACCACTTTGGGTTTAAGCCCCCACCTTACCCCGACAACACGTCTACCAGCCCACATCGAATTGCGAGCCTTGCTAACCTTGTATTCCACATGCTTTCTCCAGTTCAGTTTGCAATCCAGGATAATTCCCAGATATTTCACTGACTGGGACAAAACTAATCTAGTCCCAAAGAAGGTCGGCATGACCAGCCCGTCAAGCCTTCTTCTCCTAGATAATAGGATCAGCTCGGTCTTTTCAGCATTAACAGAAAGATCGACTTCCCTATGTTCACGCCTTTAGGTCTTAATATCTGGAATGCGCTATTACCTCATCCTATATCTCCTGTCATCTCTTTTTTGCCACAAGCCAATAAGCAGCACATCTGTTACCATCATGTATCTGTCTGTAGACACCGATCTAGGCAGATTACATGCATATGTTACATTTCGCTGGGCTCTGTGCGCCAACTGAGTATATTTCGTTTTCCTCAAAGCGTAGGCTTCATATTTTGGGTCCTCAGAGCCTTGACAGGGTCCAAACCCCAGCCCACACTTTCCTATGTCGATTTTTGCGGATCTTGGGGCACAGTAGCCGATATCGTTATTTTTGAATACCTGTGATAGCTGGTACCGTTACTTATTGATATCAGTGATTTAAAATCGTGAACGATCACAATTTTCGAATAACGATGAGATTATGGGTATACTGATATCCTGAGCAAAATTCAAAATATTAGAGTCCGTGAAATATCTGCCACCACTAGAGCCCAGCATTCATATTTCATCGTACCAGTAGGAAATGGAACAAATCTGAATGCGTTCCTCCATCCTAAAACCTGTCCATCAGCTCTTAGACTACCTCTTACAAAACTTGTCGAGCAGCATCGCCCAGGCTCGGCACCAGCATTTTCTGTCGATCCTTCAGAAATAGAATGCAGCATGCTGCGTGCAGTCATCGCTGGCGACCTTGTCTAACGTCATCTTTATTAATCCCATCAAGCAACCTCTGCCGACATCAGCAAACGCGGTTGCAGTCGTTTGTTTAGTTTCAGGAAGAAATGACTGCAGTCTCCGTATAAATACGTTACGACAGTGCTTATCATTTGCTACTACTACTGAGGTCACAGCGGCAAGGCCTTTACGAGGAATTAGGTGATGTATTGTCACTTTTGCAGATTTATTTTTAATTGCATCATAGCCTTCTTGGTCATCAAAGCCAGCCGGTTTGTTGGTAGAGGTTACTGTGAATAGGTGCCGCATAGTTGAGAGATGTTACTGTAGGTACGCTGCAAAACCTATAAGAGCATTTTATCATAGACACATTTATATCTAGTTGTTTTGATTTGCCTTTAACCTAGACCTAGGATAATGTTTGTAAACAAGGAAGTGTATCCAAAACGAATTCAAGGCTTTCTTAAAACCTTGTTCTTTGTTAAACTTTTTTCTGTAATTTCCATCAGTTTTTTTTAACACGATGATTACAATTCAGGACGTCACAATACTGCGATCTAAGACAACATTACCTTTGTGATAAGCGATATAAAATGACGTTTTCAGAAAGTTGAAAAGTGATATAGTTTGATGCTGAAAATAAATAAAACTATTGACTTTAATGTGTCCCAGAATAACAAGTCCATCTCCAGTATACATATAGGTGTATGTCGAACACAAAAAATAAAGCCATTTCCTATAAAAAAAATGTTCTGTGGGGCTTTCCTTCAAGCCCGTAAAGGGCCCTACTGGAAGCGGTTTTAGGTTTAAACGACATTGTAGATTTCAACGAAATTTCGATAGATAATAAGTAACTGGTTGGATCATTACTTGGTGTTGTTTATTGAAAATTAACTTATTCCAAAAGTGTCGAACAAGTGTATTTTTTCCGCTTAAAGCCTCTCAAAAGTGTAATCGTTGGATCATTATGATACGGGGTGTAAAAAAAGCAGTACTGCGCTGTGGTTAGTAAGTCCGTAGCGATTTTAATGTGTTAACATCATGTGAAGCCCTAACTTGCTACTAAGCTTTCAAAATTTCGCGGAATTCTACGTTGTCTTTCAAACGTTATTTGAACAAAGCCGATTTACCGTGACGTCCTTTAGGGCCTTGTATGTCCGAAGGCCATTTTATGAGAGATTGACATGTTTTCTGAAATACCCTCCATAGCCCCGGTATCGGATATATCAGTCATCCATAAATAGAACACCCAGCGTGGCCAATTTGAAGATTTTCAGCGATGATGATTTAGTTTTAAATTATCCTGGTAGGTGCCCGTCATCCTAAATGTTTATCGTTATTGAACTCAACATTGTCATTCAAGGGAGAGAAACTATTTGCCATCTTTCTTCAGGGACCATATCATTACAAGAGCGATATGCATCATATGTAGACAATCGTTGAGGTCCATACTCGTTATTCTAATGTGCACGCTTCATTTGCGCTCTCGCTCTAACATACTTTCCTCTCTCTCTCATACACACTAAATGCTTGATCTCAATGACTATCTACCGATCGTAATATTTTCTTATATCACCTTGTTACCAGATTTTCTCATGTGTTATATATATATCCTGCGAAAGGTTGAGAAATCTCGAAACTGGAGATACTACAGACCAAAATGTGTAAATTGACCTAAACATACCTTATTTTGTAAGGCCAAACTTCTAGAGGGCGCCACTTACAGCGCTATTTCAGTAAATAACTTATCATAATTTTTTTGTGCTACTCTGTATGCAACAACTGCCCTAAAAATCTTGTTTTCTCGTATTTCCACAACAAAAAAGTTTACTTGTTATAAGTGCCTTAAACTATAGTTTTCGAGATATTTATTTTTAAGAGTTCCAATGCGTTATTTGTACCATGATAATACATTTTTATAACATAATAATCAAGTTGCTTTGGATAATATCTGAATAGCGTTGCTATGGTTTTTAACAATAACAAATGAGGATGGCAACAAAACCAATAAACGGAAATAATAACTATAAAAAATTGTTCAAAATGAGCACCACCTTGCCGAACACACTCTCGAGCTTGACGAGCTAATCCTTGCTGCACTCTACAAAGCATTTGGATGTTATTTTTCATTTCCTGGCTATGGTAAAAATTGTTTGTCGAAGATCATCTACAGTTTCTACTGGCGTATTGTAAATGCGTCGGTTTAAATCACCCCAAAAAAAGAAATGCATGAGATTTAAAACTGGTGATCTAGCCGGCCACAATACAGGTCCTGATCGGCCTATCCACTGGTGTGGATAAACTCTTTTTAGGCTCTTCTAATATGTACCCGTATACTAAAATGAGGTGGAGCGCCGTCGTGCATAAACCACATATTCATGCGTGTTCATAATGACAGATCTTCCAGCAGAGTGGGTAATTGTTCTTCAAGAAATTGTAAGTACCTTTGGCCATTTTGTCTAGGTGGTAACTCAACGGGTCCTATTAAATATTGTCCAATTAGTTTGAAGTTGTACTTGGTGGCGGGTTTGTATTATTGCATGTTGATTTTCCTCTGCATAAATGTGAAGATTATGCGAGTTAATGGCCCCATCCCTTCCAAATCCTGCTTCGTCCGAAAATAATATTAACCAAGTAAAACCATTGTCGTGGTTAAACTTCCTTAACACGTTCAGTGCGAACAGCGTCAAAAGACGCCCTCCGCTCCTGTGGTGGGAGGCGAACGGCGTCTTTCGACGCTCTCTGCCGTCTTCCAAAAAAGTATTTCAGTTTCTGAGGTGGGTATCCTCATCCCAGTTCGCAGTCAATGTGTTAACAGCCATGTACAAAACTCTAGCCTTGTGGGTTCATCATCCGCGCTTAAACCATGTACTTTTTGCATGTGGTATGGAGGAAGCAGTTGCTCTTGAAAAATGGTATTTACTGTCCATTTGGAAACTTGACATTTTTGAGCTACATTCCTAACCCCAACTGTAGGATTTTCAGAGACAGCATCTAAAACATTTTCTTTAACTTCAGCTGTACGTACAGTTCTGGGAGCTCCACTATGTCGGCCCATATTTTGAGCAAAACTGGGTACCTAAAATCCATATGGTTTTTACTATTCAAAATAAGGCTATAATCATTTTTTACCAGTTTCTCGTAACCGCTGATCGATTCGTTGGAAGGTCTTTGAATTAGGCGGGTGTCTATTAGGGAATCTGTCAGCGTACAATCTTCGTGCTTTTAAAGCATTACATCTTGCCAATCCGTACATTAAATGCATATCAGAATATTCTTCAAACGTAATGAAGTATCTCCAGTTTCGAGATTTCCCAACCATAGGGGCAGATCTGGGAATATTTCAAGGGGGGGGGATTAAAAATTGGGGGCGCACGTCTTACGATTTAGGTCTAGCAACATACTTTTAACTCCAAGATACAGCAATATATACTATGTTCTTAAATAAAATGACAGACTTGGGCATCTAAGGGGGGGAGGGGGGTTGGCTCCCATCTCTCCATCTAGAACCGCCCTTGTTATATGTTTAATAAACTTACCGCTATTCAGCACATATTTTAAGCGACGGATTTTCCGGACCTAGTACATACCTAAATCACTATTGACGTGTGTATATCGCCCTGTATTCGATCTCGAGCGTTTGTCAATGCTACAAGTCATTATTTGTAAATCCGAAAAGGAAATTCTATTTTAGTCTGTGAAGCAAGACAAAGAGAACGTTTAACTACAACATCCAATATACGCTTGCATTTATGAATAAAATGCGGATATGCAGTTCGAAATGCTGTTACTTTATTGTTTGACGGATCATTGCGGAAAGGTAGATACACTTCCAGCTACATTACAATATCATCGGGAAGGTTATTAGACAATAGAGAAAATAACATTGTTCTGGCAAAGTGGGTGAAGAAAGTTGACATTATGCTTGATTAATGCAAATGAAAATTCAAATATCAAAAATAAACAACATCCAGTTGTTTGGAAATCACAATTGTTGCTCTCAATGTTATAGATTTATCCTTCTTTGTTTACCGTGTTGTTTCGATCTTTGATATTTGTAGATATCGGTAAAAACACCTGTGAGTCGATGAGCACTATGTTTGACAGTTTATTTTAAAAATTAAACCGCTACTATACTATAACAACGCTTATCCATGCTGATTTTTTAAAACCATGCCTGTTGACTGCAGGATTTTCATGAGCTATGCCACGTTGGACGATGCTGAGCTGTAGTGAGCATTTTTCCATCCTATGGCTTTTAGAAAAGGTTGACAGCATCATTAACACTGGTGTATTTTGGCATACGGACATATCTACAAAATGGCAAACTGAGAGATAGTGATTTCTTTTCTGAAAGAGGTCACTGTTTCTTAGCCATTTAAGTCAGGTATAAGCTGTAGTCATATCAAATCAGAGACACCTGAGCTCTGTTCTGATCATAATTCCCCTCCTCATTCCAATTGCTCGTGATATCTTTATTTATTGGCGTCAGTGTACTTATACGCTTCCAACCCCGGCTACTCTAAGCAGACATATTTCAGATATAGATTTCAACGTATATTTGCCCTTGAAACTTTCATGTAAAGAAATATTTTCAAAACATGGGTCGAACGTACCAAACTCAGTGAAATAAAGCAGTTACGTCATATTTGCAAAATAGATCCTAAATTGGTACGTATAGTTTGAATTTCCCGGGTACATTTATGTTGGTAACAGTTTTCTGTGCTGTGACATTGCTTGTCAAGTAATTACCCCAATGGCTGTTGTTTATTTGTGGTTTATTTTCGTTATTTTTGCCTCAATATTTGCATTGTTATTTTATAAAAACAGATTTTTTCAAAACTTTAAGGTGTCCTTTTAAGCATTTTGCTAAAATGCCGAAACCTCTGGGTCGACAAGCAAAAGAATTCGTCACTTCTTTGACAAAATATTTTGAGACCGAACGAGATCATGAAGCTCCATTATTGCCTTTACAGTCCGTAAGAGAGGTGTTAGGTAGTTAATAAAATTTATACTAGCTCTAGCGTTTGCAAAACATACGCTCCGTAATGTTGGTTGCGGTAAGGCAACGAAGACATAAAGTAGATTTTGTGAAACGCCCTAGGATCTAATAGTAGTTAATTAATGTGGCAACCATGTGCGTCACTGTCATTATTTGACGTTGTGAGGTAACTGCTTTGATTCAGTGAATAAACTTTACTTGTGTCATTGGCTGGCAGGTGCCATGCGATGTTTAGTCAAAGCAACGTTTCCGGATGGTCGGCACTGTCTATGGGGCAGGGGAGAAATTTCTAGATAGCAACGTTGTCATATAGGTGGGGACTAGGCTCTAAATCCATATGCTTCTCTGACTGACTTGATCCATTTAATACATATTTGTAGCTAACTCTTTCCCAGATGGGTTAACTCGTAGCGAATATAATCCTTCATAAATTAATGAAGCATTGCGCGTAAAATGCACTGTAAACCTACTTGACGCCATTCAATTACGTCAGTGACCTTATTTACAGTGTATGATAAAATAATTATTATACGTATAGTAAATCGAAAATACCGTCAGTCATTATCCTAAACCATGAAGTAAAATGAGGTAGTGTTTAGAAAATAATGCATATTGTTATTCGATGTCATTCAGGCCAAGGTCATTGCAGACTACATTTAGAAGAAACGATTATCGCCTCGAATTTCAAATACATTTCCTACCATTTCTACCTACGAATAAATCTCCAAAGGAAATGCATTGATTAATTCTTTGCGTTGGCGGTACAGATCACAGAGCCAGTTAAATGGAAAAGCTTGGCAATGTCGGTGTTTGAATAATATTGCTATTTGCACTGGTTAACCAAACAATTAGCTAAAACATTCGTCAGTTTGACAAATTCACAAAAAAACTAATGCAAGCACTCTTTGATTAGGTTTGACTAGAATGAGTATTGATGCTGATTTTCTTTGAACAAATCGCCAAATTTTATTTTAGAACGGTTTGATATTTGCTACTCCTGTCACTTGGAAACGTTAGGTTTTTTTGGAAATCGTTATAACGTTTCGGAAACTATTCTTTAATTGAAGATACTCGTTTGAAAATGAGTGCATTTCACTGTATTGTAAATAAAAAGACTAACTTTTTAATACTGCTATTCTGTTAGCAAATTATTAAACCAAACTCTTTTGACATTATGCGCTTTTCTGTTCTTGTGTGTCAAGGATTTGCATAGATAGAAGCGAATCCTGATGATCAGAAAACCGTAACAAAATATCTGCAAAAAAGGTAAGCCTCAAACTCTAATTCTCGAAACATTGTGGGGGCTGTTGAAGGAAGTTATGATATAGTCAAACGCTGGTGTCGAGATGTTAACTGCAAAAGGACATCTTATGAAAATAAATATGGTGGAAGTCCACCTGAAACGGCAACAACTCGCCAATACAATAAAAAATGCATGATATAATGTTACAAGACGGACGAGCAGCATTAAAGGGACTCATTATGCGAACTTAATCTCAAAATTGCGAGATGCCCTGAAAAAACATCGGGGGAACTTAACAAATGGCGTACTGTTTCATCAGGATAATGCTCTCAACCATAACCCGTGCAATGCTGTGGCTGCTCTCGAACAAGCAGACTTTGAATTGGCAGATAATTTACCGTATTCGCCGGAGCTGTTCCTCAGTCCTTTCATATTATTTTCAAAATTAAAAGAACATTTGTGAAAAAAACAACAAACAAGTAACCAACAGATGATTTGCTGCTATAGGAAATCATCTTTTAGCAGTCGGCCAAAATTTTATATTGGAATGTAGAATTGTTATTGGTAAGAATTAAGCAGAAGAAAAAATATAAATCAAATGTAACACAGGGATCAACCCTCGTATATTGATTATAGAAGATAAACATTTAATCAGTAGAATCTATGCCACACGGTCATGTAAAACATTAGAATCATTAGAATATTTTGTGGGGCAAATATCTTTAAGAAAAATAGGTGAAGGCTGTCCGCCGCAAGACGTGATGTGATCGCTGCCGTATTATTGACTCACTGACTTTTTCTAATTGTGCAAGATCAGTCATTGTTGTTTCTTCTTAGGTGTGCCAGACTAGTTTTCTGTCAGGAAAGTGTCATGTCATTTGATATACGTGAACGAGGTTTGTTGTAGGAATGAGCGGAGGATTTCCATTAGCTATTATAGCCTAGTCATTGTAGAAAATTTGTAAAAGTTATTTTTAGCATTTATTAGTATTTGACATGCTTGAGTTGATCTATGGTCATTGAATTTTTTTATTAATGTACTTTGTTAGCTACCAACGTTTTCCTCAGGCTCAACTTATACCCTAGCTCGACTTTGTCAGACAGCCTATAGATTTTTTTTACGAATGCTAAGGCTTGGCTGTGCAAAATGGATTTTTTTATTGAGTTAAACTTCTAAATCCTTCAAAACGTTCCATAGTTCTTGGAAGTATACTTGATCTAAAAACGATATTTAATATCTATAGGCATCTTACCTTCCACGCCACGCGACGAATCATAATAATTGCGGAAAATTTGGAATTTTAAATATTATATTTTTTAATGTTACATGGAATGTTCCTCACAAAACGCCATGTCAATCATCTCCGTTGACCTATCTGTCTAGCTGTCGGTCGTGATGGGCCTATATCTTGGCCTCCTAGATCACCAGATATGACACCGATGGACTTTCTGTGGGGCTACGTTAAGCAAGAGGTTGATAGATATCCACCATCTACCCCGGAAAATATGAAGGAAAGGATTAAGGATGCTTTTCTGAACACATGCTGAGGGATGTGCAACGGTCATTTATCCAAAGACTACGGCTGTGTATTCAACATGGTGGAGATATCTTCGAGCAGTTTTTGTAGATTAGGTCTTGAGTTGTTTGTTTATGATGTTATAGTTTTTTCTCTATTACGCTTGAAGCTGATTTATACTGTTCTGATTGTGATTAGCTTGTACGTCAAATCTGTACTCTTAGTGGCAATGTGGAACTAGCCTACTGTTTGTCTTTTGTTTCCATGAATGATGCGATTTTTTTCCTTAATTTTGGTGTGTTGTTCTATTAAAAGCTTAATAACTCAAAATCTAGTGATTTTATCTGAATCTTGATCAAAACCTAATACCAGATAAAAGCTTATCAAAAATTGAATCCAAACTTGCACAAATATACAGGGTGATGCATTTGAAATTTTTGAGAAAAAGTACAATTCGCGTTCTTGACCACCCTGTATGAGCAAAAAAGAAAATTTTAAAAAGCAACAAACGAGATAAAAGCTGAGGTGTGTAAGTTTTTTTGATACAAAATTCAGCACTTCAAGTTTCAAAATGGCGGATTGAGGGGTTGCCGAAGTGGACGGTTTTTCGGGACAAAACACCTTACATCTCAGTAGCTAACCAGCAAAACCCCATAGTATGTTATATCAATCTTCTTCTTTTGAATTGGTTCATCCAAATATGCAATAAAATTTGAGGCATTCCATTAAAAAAATCACAAGTTTGATATGTATGTCAAAATTGGGACATCCTGTATAATTGCCAATATTTTAGAAATGTGGCCTCAAATGTCATGTATAACATGCCATAATTTTCCCAAAATGTATTTGTTTATGAGTAATAATCCGTTCACACATGGATGGGCCACCCTGTATACATTTTAGCATTGATACTCACGGAGAATACGTGATTGATAATTATCCTACTTTGACTGGTAATATCGTTCGAAGATTTTATGTTTTTTATTTTTTATAAGGTCGACGATATAATGAATGCTAGCAATAAAATGCTATTGAGAGATTAGATGAGATTTCGGAAACCGGAAATGAAATATCACTAGTTCAATCATACGGAATTTTCATATCATAGCGTTTGAGAGATTTAATTCCATGTAAGAGTGTGAACATAATGACGGATAAATTTCACGTTTTTTATTTGATGCTTGTAGTTTGAACTTGCGAATATACGAACAGATTCGATATTATAAGAGCCGGTTTTTCAATCGTAGGTTAGGTGCAATTTCGCATCTAACTGGAAGTGAAACCTCAAAACGTGCTTTTCATTGCCAGGTTTGCCCTAAGCGGTAGTTAACTTGAACCGCATCAGGTATTGGTCAAATAGAAAGTTGTAGTTACGCTGCAATGTCTAACCCATTTTGCCTTAAAGTGACATGACTTGTCAACGATTACAAGTTAGTTATTCAAATCTTGAAAGACGTTTGTTAGGGCAATTTATAGTTAAGCTTCAAGTCATCGTTACAGAACTTGAAAGTTAAATTGAAAAACCGGGCCTTGAAGGTTTGTCCCCACGTTTGTACTCTTTCTCTTTCCCATTCGTTTTCTACTTAATCTACAATCTAAAGCTACTCAAAACAAGGCTCAAACTTGATATGTATCGATAGAATCAATTGAGTAGTTTTGAGCATAATGTCTATTTTAGGACATGTACTGCTGTTTTGGTCTTCAAGATTATTTATTAGTAACTTTTCTTCGATCGGTAAATTTCAGCTTGCCTTCGACCAATACCTAGATGCCTAGTCAAGGACTCACATCACAACCCTACATGTGACACAGAGAAAAATATACATACACTGCAATTTTAAACAATACTGATGTGTGCTACAGAAATTACCTTTTCAAATGTGACGTGCACTGCACATACACCTAGAAATGCCGGTTGTGCAACTCGTTTCTTTTTATCAATGTGGGTTTCCTTAGACATTATATTAATGTGTTACCTGTTACATAAGCCAGTAGAATACATATAATAAGCCCGCAATGGGATTACGCAAATACTTACTGATAAAGGTTATCGATTTTTATGTAACTGCCTCTTTGTTTTGCGGGAATGAATGAGGTGTAGCGCTACTGATGCAACTAGTGATTTACTTCTGCATCGTTTTTTAAGCGTTCGGTGATTTGAGAAACAATTGCGTTCCATGACGTTGTATATGGTTTTTATTCTACGTCTATTTTTGAAAATTTCTTCATTCTGTTCCGTAGATAAAGAGGAGCAACATTTTCAACATAAGGTTTTTTATTGACAATTTTGTAAAGCTTTCTGGCTGCTCCAGATATAAGGAGAGGCTCTAACATTTTCCTGATAGACTGTCGGAGTTTCTTCAAGTGCACTAGGATCATTCATAATTTAGTTATAAACTAGAGGGTTCAAGTCCGTAAATGGAGCTGGCCATAAGCGATGTCCTACGTGCCAAACAGGCTCACACATTCAGTCCAATTTTTTGCCTGCCCGACTGGTAGTACCGTCCATTTGGAAACGTCACCTATCCCCGATTCCTGACTGCACGAAGCGTCAGACGCGACATTGCGGCAGTAATGTTAGGACACTCACCAAGATCAGTATGTCCGCCGGTGAACCCAGAGAGCACAGACGAATACCGAAAACATGCTTTTACGTGATGTACATGTCATATTATAACATATCTCATTTTTGGAGATTTTTCGCGATTACAATACTTCCTCGCCAGTAAGGGTGAGAAATGAAAGGGCTCCATGGTAGAGTGATACTCTGGGGCCCCTGGAACCGCCTTGTGGGAGTGGGGGGCTGACTCCCAGAGCCCGACGCAAAAATGATTGCCATAAGTACATTTTCAAATCTCTCATGGACTTTCAGTTCTTACTTGTCACACGTTTGATATATGGTGTTCCGAGAGTGCCTCTTTCGATTGCTGTATCATATTATCCATCTGTCATCGATGTTCCATTAATTTGCCTGTCCGCGCCTTGTATGTGGAACTCAACTCGACAAAGGCAGTTTTTAACAGCAGTTTAATAGATTGGAAAGTCAATATTGATCTGACGTGAAAAACACATTTAGATACTTAATTTCTTATAGATATTATAAGAGCGTCACTGCGTGCGGTGTAAAGTTTATAAATCGGTAAACATTAATGCCGAAGTTTTTTACAATTTAACAAACGAGGGATCAAAAAGCTTGAAAATATTTCAAGAACAGAAAGTGGATTCAGGAATAAAATAAAATGTTCCTAGAAGGTAGGTCCTCCTCCCTCATCACACAGATAGAATGTGATGAACATGTCTTTGCGCCTGATGAGACTTATTAAGGACAAAACATCAGAATTCTTTAAATAATGCGGGCTATGGATATAAGTTTTTTATTTGGATTTGATCCCAGCCTCCAAGTGAAGTTAGATCCGCAAAGTTTTGTTTTAATTGCTTATGATGAAAGCACTGCCTGTACGTATAACATTTGGAGTATACCTTTTTCCACTTGACAGATTAATTCTTTTCCTGATTTTGAAATAAATCTTCAACACTCATATCACTTCTATCTTATGGGATATTTTATATGAATTTTTCGTTTTATTTTTGTACCCATTGTCTGCCTTCTTGACATTGTTTTTAAATTCATTCTGTAAAGCATTCTCATTTTTGATTACAAAACCATAGTCAGGGTCTTTGCCTTTTGTATTGTTCAAAAATTGCAAAAAACATGCCAAGAAAATTGCAACGTTTTACAAAAAAATGTTTTTATAGCACTACATCAAAACCTTGTCTTAACCTACAGTTTACATTTACAAAATTTTGAAAATAATTGGAGAGGTTTTTGAAATATTTCTTAATATTTATCTTCCATCGCATTCCAATTTTAAGCACAAGCAGTCAAATAAAGTTTCTACTTCTGAATACACGTATTATAGGTCCTTTGAAGAAGTTCCCAGATTAGCTTAATTCAAACGTAGATATGGGATGAAGTCGACCTTGAAGTCATTGTTTTTATAGTTTTTCACGAAGGTTGCATCAAATCTCTATCATTTTTAATACGATCCGCAAATAGTATCCGTATAGTTGTATAAAGTATTTATAGAACTATGATTCCTAGCATAAATTGTTGCGTTCAAACATAAACCGATGTAAAAATGATAATGTCGTGTACTCTGGATAATTACAAAATAATGAATATTTACTTGCATGCTTCCGTGATTTTTCACAACGATGAATATATATTTTTCTAAGGCAGATTTTATTATCGCTACGCTATAACTATGGATAACTTTTCGAAATGCAAGCGCCAACGTTTTCGAGCTTTATCACTTGATGCTAATTGTGTTCGAGAGCTACGATTTTAATCCACATAGAAAGTATGGGAATAGGTAAAGCAGTGCAGTTTTCAATTAACTAGGAATAGGTAAAGCAGTGTAGTTTTCAATTAACCAAAATAGAAAAAATGGCATCTCCAGTCATATTTTCAAGGGTACAATCCAAAAGGGCCTACTGTAGCAAATAAACGTCTGATCAAAATTAGTCAATTGGCAGCTAGACATCTGTTTTAAAATCCCAACAGATATCAACGATTTCCAAGATTTTTCAACAGTACTGTATTTGATTATGTTCCTAATGGCAGTACAACGCTAGAGTTGCTGAACGTTTTTTGATAGATGAGGTTAGACGCCTCAGCTTTATGGAGCTGCTATCCCCAAAGGCTTAGAAAAAACGCCGAAAGCAATGCATTGTATGAGTTTCAAGAATACTTTACTTCATCAACTGCATTCTTGATTGCTTGTGTACAAATAAGAAGGCTTTTCCATTTGTATGTAAAATATCGCTAGCAGATAGAATCACAATAGAATCTCCCCCCTCCTATCGACAAGTGCCAAAGCTTATGCAAAATTGCAGTGTTGATTTCTGAAACAGATTATTCATATCCATTTTTCAAAGATGTTGCTATTTATCGTAGTTTTTTACTGAAGTGTTAAAAAAAGGACTTAAAATTTTTACCTACATTGAGAGATAAGTGATTTAAACCCCGCAGAAAGAATCAGCTAAGAGGATTTGCTTTCTATTCTGAATATCATTGGAACACGAGGGTACCTGACAACTATCAGAGAATGAAAATCTTCCTCACATGTAATGGCTACCTAACTTCCATTTCATATTTCAAAAACAGAACAGGTCAGAACTTACGACGCCCCAGGCGGAGCAAAGTTGCTTTAAATCAATACGTAACCAAGCAGTATGTATCATAGTGCAGTACCGCTCCAACACATTAGAAAAGGGCCTAACCATTAAATCAATACACATTCCTATAGTTTGATGCGTTCATTGACTTCCCTGTACCAGGGTTACTTAATATATGAATCAGTACCCTTACATATTCCTTCGTCCTCCATACTTGCATATGGCAGAAATCTATAAAGTTAATGAACCGTGCTCCATTTACCCATTTGTTAGGAGACCTTATTACACCGATTCCATCCTTCTAATCAAATTACGTAATAAAACAATAGCAGTTTTACAGAGATCGGCTGGAGCGACTGGAACAAATATAGGGTTTCCCCAATCACGACATGACGCAAAGCATAATCATTACGCGGCAGATTTCTTGTTTTTCTACGTCATAGAATTTTGTTTATTTTATGTCTTCCATCAGGTTCCCAGAATCTGCACAGATGTTGGGATCTGCCGATCTGCGAATGATTTAGCTATTTTACTATTACAATTATGTAGTTCTCAAGCTTATTAAGTCTAATCACTCATCTGAAACCCCTAATTAGAATTAAGGTTCTCAGTACCTTCACCTATTCTGTATGGAAAACGCGTCCGTTATCTCATTCGTTTTTGGAAATACAAATGTGCTTGGCTACATGAAACTAAAGGACTTGATGGAGTTAAATGCTGTCTAATTTTTTCAAAATACTTTTACTTGCACGCCTACAGGCGAGGAGGTATTATAATCGCGAAAAATTTCAAAATTGAGATATGTGTTTTGGACGATACATATCATGTAGATCACGAAAAACCATGTCATTTCCATCGGTCTGTCTGTCTGACTGCTAATCCTTCACCTCCCTGTAACTTGGAAAGTACCGCTAGGATTTTTAAGAAATTACCATGCAAGGCTACCACTACGAGTATACCTAGGACGAAAGCGCTTTGTAGTCTTTGAAAATTGGTCCAGCGGCGGCGGAGTGAGGTACAAAAAAAGAAAAAATAAGAATCTTTGTTTTTTGACGGTTCTAATCATTTTTGGAATAAAATTTATAGAGGTTAAAAATTTGGAGTAGGCGGTGGAGTGAGTAAGTAGACACTTTAAAAAAATGGGATTATAAAATGCATTTTATGCCTTTTTGACGTGGCTCAGTTGGTTAACTTTATAAAACACATGTAAATTAATGTTAAAATCATAATATTTGACTGTTTACATTTGATGTCAATACAAAAAATGTTTTTGATATATAAGTAAAAAGCGTTCTTTCCATTATACATGTGGCATGGAAAAACATCGCACCCAGCACCCAGACCCATAGGTACGCAGTAGAGACTGAACGTAAGGTATAGATAGACATTCTCAAATCTAGCACAAAAGCATGCTATTAATGAGCAATTGGTACTTAGTAGCATGTGTGTACGTACGTTACTAGAAATACGTTTGCTCATTTTGAGTATGCTTCAAAATTGACCGTCGTGCAAACAGGTTTGCTCATTGAGCATGCTAGTATCCATCAGTTGCTCGCACAGCAGAACTAGAGAGTATTCGTCAAACTGATGCGCAAACATGCGCAAATGATTTTTTTAGCCATCAATGTCTTCTTCTCGCATTTCTAGTAGCAATCGAGAACTTGCTTCAAGGTTTTCTCTTCTAGTTAGCCAATCACGAACAGACATCGACCTACTCATCCTTTTTTCTTTCTTGATAACAACAGTTTTTTGGTATTACAATTAAAATTATGACTTTACTCAATTCTCTGGAGAAGGTCACTTGGTTTTCCATTTTTTACTACCTGCACCTGAGAAAAAGACTGAAAACACTGACAGAGAGCTTGCTAGGGCAAGCAAATGTATCAGTTTGAAGAGCATGCTATTTTTAAACATGCTATTTTATGAGCATGTCTATCTGTACCTTTACATTTACAAAGTTGGCGATAGTAAATAAATATTTTTCTATTTATTTCAGGTAAGTGGAATCTGCGCATAATAGATAACATGAAGGTAACAATTCAATTTTGTCCATAATCTTTAGTTTAATCTTATTATTATAAGTATTCGTAATATGTGCTATAAAAGCAGGAATCTCTTGGAGGTAGCCAGATCATTGACGCAATATATATACAGGGTGTTCCATAATTATTGCGACAAAATGATAGGGGTTGTAGAGGGCATAAAAATATGCAATTTTGCCTTATAAACCCCTGTTCGCAAATATGCCGTTTGAGCACTACAGTTAATTTTACCTTAAGAGCTCATAGGAGAAACAAAAAATTCACCAGCTGCAAAATGTTCGTCTAGCACATTTCATGGTCTCGCCGGTTTGTAGAAAAAGCCTGCTGTGTTTACATTTTTGTTATCGTACAACCGTACCACCTTTTAAAAGTCCAAGCCATGGGTCCAGCAGACTATCTGCCGCGTCGACGTTTTTGTCGTTGGTGGCTGCAGCAGGAGTTGAGGCAACCAAACTTTGGTCGCTACGTTTTGTTCACTGACGAGTCCTGTTTTACAAAGGACGGTTATTTTAATAGCCGTAACAGTCACATTTGGGATGAAGAAAACCCTCATGCCATAGCCATCCATAGAGACCAACATCAGTTTTCAATTAACATCTGGTGCGGCATTGTGGACGAGCATATCATCGGGCCATATTTGCTTCCACCACGTTTGGATGGGCATGCTTATGGTCGATCCTTACAGCATGTGCTACCGGAACTATTAGAAAATGTGCCACTGAATATAAGAGCCAACATGTGGTTTCAACACCATGGCGGTCCAGCCCACTTTTCTTTACAAGTGCGGCAGTATTTGGACGACAAATTTCCAAATAGGTGGATAGGCCGAGGTGGCCCTGTACCTTGGCCTGCGCGATCACTTGACCTGACTCCACTGGATTATTTTATCTGGAGCTATCTGAAAGCTTTAGTGTACGAAACTCCTGTTCCCAACCAACAAGAGCTACTGGGAAGAGTGATGGCCGCGTCCGCACATGTTCAGGACATACCGGGGGTATGCCACAGAGTTCGCCGATCATTGAACAATCGTGCACAGGTGTGTATTGAGCAAGGTGGAGGACACTTTGAGCAATTACTGTAGGTAAGCTGTTTCAAGAAACTGATCTTTTTTTTTGCTGCAGCCCAAACGGCATGTTTCCGAACAGGGGTTTATAAGGAAAAATTGTTCATTTTGATGCCCTCTACAACCCCTATCATTTTGTCGCAATAATTATGGAACACCCTGTATATATATAACTTGAGACGTGGTGATTGTCGTCTAAACCAGTTAGGTGAAAAATTAAAGCTTCCGCCTTTTGT
Organism: Acanthoscelides obtectus; assembly: GCA_963669975.1. NCBI lineage: Eukaryota > Metazoa > Arthropoda > Insecta > Coleoptera > Chrysomelidae > Acanthoscelides > Acanthoscelides obtectus. Next base: position 39,283,864 of record CAVLJG010000010.1, on the reverse strand, counting down.
GGGACATTTCCAGGAATAAACATTTGGATAGGTGTTTTTCTTTATCAAGAACTCTGATACTTGTGTAGTTCATAGAGTGCCCTGTTGTATTGACATGAGATACCAGAACACGTCTCTCGGGATGAAGCCTAGAATCACTTTTGTGTGATGAAAGCCTTCCTTTTAGAGATCTAGAGGTCTGACCTATGTATATTTGGTTGCAATGATTGCAATTGATAGAGTAAACTGTGTTGGTTAAGCCAAGCAGCGGGACTCTGTCTTTCATCTTTGAAAAAATACGGACGGATTTGCAAGCAATTCCACAGTTGAACGGGCTACATAGTCTGATCAGCTTAGGGGTCAGTTCTTTGATATAGGAATTTTGTTATTAGAATTAGTATTTTTGTTTTGAATTATATCAGTTCTATTATTAGGAGTTGTGAGAATATTACTTGGATTATTAGAGTTTGGCAAAATACTGGAAGTATTGTTGATGAACAGATTTGATAGATTCCGTAAATTAGAAGTATGGAAAGTATTGTCAGAGATGCTGATTACCCTTGTTTTCATCTGCTTCACCAAGTTGATTTTAATCCTTAGTTTATGGTATGACCTAAAATTGAGGAAACGGCCTGAGTAGGCCATGGGTTTCTGGTCTAGAAAGGGGACAGACAGGTTCTCATCTTCTTTTTCAATGGTAAATTGGATGTAGGGGTCATAGCTGTTATATATATATATATATATATATATATATATATATATGATCAACATCAGAAACGTGTTACTATGTCTTAATTTGAATGAGCAGTAGTAAAACTAGGTGTTGATGTAGAATAGTTTATCAATGCAGAATCTTTTATCAGTCGTGACCTACGAATTCGGACCAAAATTATGTAGTCAGTAGTCAGGATGAAAGTTCATACAACATTGGACTTTTACCTGGAAAATTGTGAGGTTATTTCGACTCACTCCATTTCACTTTTTGTTTCATTGGCCGCTCAGTTTCAATCTAAAGTTTGTTAACAGAATTGTATACCTAAAAACAGCATTAAAAATGCAAAATATTGGAGGCAAACCAAATTTTTTGATGGACACTGAAAAAGGCCAACCAAAACTTTAATCTGACTAAACAAAACTACAATTTAAGCTTATCTACTTTAACCCTGAATCTGAAAGTTATTAGGAAGTGTACTTTCGCGTAATAAGTAGTAATATATTCACAGACTACACGAAAAATATTCTTAGAGCGCATTTCCGTGATGATGTCCTCATTAGTTGCATATGTCATTTGAAACGCCCGATGTGTCGGCCGCCTTTCTGTTCAAGTCATTAGCAATCGCCATGAAGTCAGATCTGTGATTCGAACTATTAGATCATAGCTCTGTTTTGTAACAAGGTTCAGTTACAATCACAGGCGGTGGACTCTGCTATATTTAACTTTTATTAAGTGTTTAACCTCAGTGCTGGTTGATGGTGTCTGCTGCTGTTGTGTTCAGTTATGTCCGCTTACACAATGCGAACCAATGAAAGTCGTGATAATCGATCTTCGGTCACTTGAAATTTTACTCCCTAATTGTTCCAACAATCTAACAAGTAACAACCCAGTGTACTGGTCTAGGGATTTTTGTAGGGGGGCGATGTTGGCAAGTTTAACACTAAACATACAAAACTTGTCAAGAGACCAGTTATGAGCTTTTGAATTGAGAATGATCATATAATCTTACAGCTTTTGCACATTTGACTTGATGATTTTTTCTAGCATCCTTATACAGTTAGTATCCTTTTTTTATTTATTTTTGTCAATACTTGTTACCACAAGTATACGTACCGTTATCTACCACAACGGGTATTACGTATCTTGAAAAGTGACATTACGTCGATTTTTTTGACATTGTATTGTTTTTTGTGACATTATGTAGGTTTTTCTACATGGTGTTAACTTAGCACTAGCTTGCGAACTCGTTTTGTAGTTGTACGTGTTGCCTAAACGTCACGAGGCTTCAGTTATCAATGTTTGGATCTGATGAGATGTAAAATCTGCTTCAGAGATGGCATTACTGGAGGTCTAAGGTGTAAGTTGTATGCTATACTATACTAGAAGGAAACGGCAATGCATAGGTGCATAGTGAGTATTTGTGTGCTAATAATATGTGTTGATAATTCCAATGGATTCTTGCCTCAAATCAATTCACTTGAGATTCAAAGCTAGTAATTAGTTGCGCATTAACTTTTTCTTATCCATTCTGGAAATTACATGCAAAGCTGAATTTCAAAAATGAGAGATATAAGAAATAATTATATCCACTGTACACTGTCGAATTACAAGTCATATACATGCTAACAGTAATTACACACAACGCGGGCGCGGTGGTCATCTCCCGTAATTCTCCTCAAAGTTTTTGAAAACACAAAAAAACGTCTTCAGAAAGGACAACATATAAATAATAGATATACTTCATTGACAGCACATTCAGTAATGATTTACACAACAAATATCACTGATTTTATACACATGCAGACCAATACACATAATCATCTAGATGTGATCTTGCTATTCAACCAACTTTCTTCTCAGAGATGAAAACCACAGACTACTCGGCTTCATAAAACATATGCAACCAACAATGCGTGTACTTGAGCCATTCCTTCATAGATGGACGCTCACAACGATCCTAGTGAGCAAACGTGGAATGACTGCTTGTACCCAAAAAACTACCTAGTCTGCAAGATGACACTTTATAGGTTTTTTGACGTTTTACCTAATATATTCGACTAGCTGTGGTAGAAATATATTTATATGCATTAAGTGTTGGTAAGTCTGGAATTCGATTTGCCGCTCCCTATAGACAAATATGGGATGTTGGGGTATTCTGTGTCTGCGGATTTGAAGCGCAAATAAAACAGATTTTCAAGCCTTTTCTGATTATTAGCCATTTATTTAATACATCCAAATCGTTCATGATCATTTAGTTTTTCATCTACGATCGGGCTAAAAAGTGGTCCTTTTGAAAAGGTTATGTACAATTTTTCAGTTCTCGGATTTCTTTATGCCATAGGGCGGTAAAGTAACTTTTACACCCGCTATGTATGGATTATGTCGAACACAATATTGCCACCATGAGAAATATATTTATGTATTCGTTGCTAGGTGACGGTGCAACTACCGATGCGATGGTATACTGTAAAAGCTACTAGACCTGGAATTGACCTATCCGTCAGAATTGTTTCCTTTTGCAAACATGGGGAATTTTGAAATATTACTAGATAATCAGATGTCATTCTACCGTAATGGATACTCGTGGAAAAGACTATGTATGTATTTGAGTCTAGGGCATGAAAAAGGCATTTACGGCCTGCGACGTGAAACCAGTTCCCAAGACACGAAGCAACTGCGGATGTGTCATGAAAGTCACGCTAAATATACTTTTTACCTCCAAGCCGGTCATTGGCAAACATGGGATGAAAGATTCGGACCGGTTAAAAGTTGTGATAATTGGATTATCGCTATCACCGTAAGGTAAAAAATCGATGGTCCACACAGCTTGCGATATTTTTTCATTTAGCAAGTGAGATAAGTAAAGTAAACAGACAGTAGTAGTTCTGGAGAGGCTAAGTCTGACCACTGGGCCACCTTTGGCCCTTTTTGTATACCCCGTAGGGCCAATACTATAGTATTCTATGTCATTTACTGGTAACTAGTAATTAATACCTGCTTCAGCGATGCTATGTAGTACCTATGTTGGTCTTGCACTTGTCTGGTGCGTCAGTCTAAGCGTAAAATAAATGTTTAAAATGTCTAGGGCGATGAAGGAGTGGGTTAAAACTCCATGCTAACCCCTCGAGGCAAGTGTTGGATTGGCAATATGGTAGCGTACATGATCCGACTTTTGTACTAAAAAACATGAAAATCACAAGATGAACAAAAACTAACTCAGACTCTAATTCTCTGATGAGTCTCCAAAAATTAAAAATTCCAGGTGCAGGTTGAACAATAACTTTATGATCATATCAGTTCTAATTTAAGAAATATGAAATGGCTGAGAGTAAAAGAACTATGTGAGTTACATTTTTAGCCACTTACACTCATAATCTTTTACTCACAGCCATTCCCCCTTTTTAAAGGATAAACTGATACCTAGGAGTAATATTCACTTAAGAAATATTGGTTTTGCGGCGACTCTCAAAATGCCTCTCTACAAGACTTAAGTAAATGCTTCACATAAAACGCAGTATTCTGTATCACGAACTTTCACGAGCCATAAAATTGATCAATTGCGGAACATTTAGAAAATACATTAAAATATTCATTTCGGATAAACATAAATAAATTAGTTGTTTTTTTAACTTTTCACTTTACAAAATTTTCCAATGTAAAATTTAATTCTTTCAACTGTAAAATTGTTATAATTCATACTTTATACACAACCTATTTAAACAACTATCACTACTCTTATTAACATCAAAGTATTCTATGTTTTGTTAATTGTTGTACTGTTGTACTTTTTTTTTGGGGCCAAGTGGCAGGAAAGCACTGTGCTAAACTTCGCCCCCAATAAAGACAATTATTATGATTATTATTAAGTCGAGCCTTATCTTATGACATTGGGAGTAGTAACTTCAAAATGTAATTTGGTTGAATATGCGGGAGTGACGTTCTACTGCAGCGTTCCAAGATATGTCAATCTATCGGAGTTATAATCCTTCACACCAAAATTAGTGACGTTCTAACTTTACTCTGCCTTTTGGTTTTGAAAAACCAATTCTATAAACATTGCTCACTATATAACAGGTTTCATTAGATTAAGCGATAAAATATCAGCTAACTAAGGAAAATAAACAATTCTCACTTGATTGACCAATGTATGGAATTCTAAAAATTAAACTAACTGGTTAGCGGATACCAATGTAATTGACATTACATCTCTTGAATTGCAAAACATTTTGTGCAACTGTTGTTGTTTCATTCCACATAAATTCTGTTTTAGGATGCACTTTGTTTACTGGTAATATGATAAGGGTGTTGTTAAGTGGAAAAATGCAAACAAATCGTGGAAATTAAATTCAGTGGCTACCATATAATAGACGAAGTTTTTAGTTCATTACTTCAGAATCATCCAATTATTTTTTGTTGACAAATAGATTTTTCAATAAGCAAAACCAGTAAGCCAAAAATACAAGAGACAGTAAATTATTCGATCTGAAGAGTCCATATTAAATTTCGCGGAACACTAATACGGTATAATCGTTTCAAGTTATTTAAGTGCCACATAAATAGATATCTTCTGAAAGGTCTTAATATAAGCAATCTGTTTTTTTAGATATGTTAAAAAATTTCACCTTGGAATTTGAGTATGGGACAATTTTGGGTGTACGGTCACAGGACCTTTTTGTCATGAAATCAACAAAGGAACCACCACCTTCATTTTGCAAGGCTTGGAGCACAATCTGGGGGTTGAAGAGGGTGAGTGTAAAAGTCAAGAAAAATATGGAATGACCATGTAACGTACATAATATGTCCAAAAAGTTTTGACACAAAATATTTATCGGATTTTTTTTCATTGAAGATATTTATTTATACACTAACTAACTAGTTGTCATAAATTATAACTCAATACTCAACTGAACTATACTATCGAGCTATATAGAGTGGTCCATCCTGCTCTACCAGACGCAACTTTCTTCGAATGTATCTCATGATAAACCTTTCTAAACAGTAAAGCCCAAAAATCCTCTATTGGGCGTGCCCGCGGCAACTTTGGAGGATTATCGTATTTGGGAACAAAATGTATTACAACAAACTGAATTACTTTTCGTCATATAGGCAGCAGCGGTGGCCGCAGTAGTAGACTCTTCGGTCTCCTGATCAGTCGCCGTGCGCTGTGCGGGTTCGAGTCCCGTCCCAGGAGAAATTTTTCTCTTGGCTATGGATGTTGTGATTGTCCGTAGGTGGTAGATGGTCTCTGACTGTCGAACGCGGAGGTACCACCCGGCGGTTCTCGTAGGCGGAGCCAGAATATGTGCATGTTGCATGTACACGTGTTCCCTCGCCAGAGTCCGTGTGGCGTCCCCCCCTTTCCCATGTATCCCCCTATAGCCCCACGGTACCCAATGGGTGCTTAGGCCTTAGGCCTTCGTGGTAGTTGGAGTATACAAAAAAATCTAAAATAATGATTTTTCCATTGGCAAAGTGTACCCGCCTCATTGTCGACAGCATCTTGGTATACGAAGGAGTTGCGCTTAAAAGTATTTGGGGGCACTTAAGTCTCTTTCGATATTTAAGACCATTCCTCCTCAATTCCAACGATATCGTACTCTTAGAAGATTTTGACGGGTCAGTCTCCTTGTTGACGTTCCAACCTGACTTTTTGCTCTTCTCAAAAATTTATCTGACCTCTGTGCAGTAAATGCATGTGGTCTTCCACTTTTTGGGAGATTCAGACATGGTACTCCCTGCTCGCACTCGTATTTGAAAAATTTCTGGATTATATATGAAAAAGGTTTAGCTGTTCTCTGAAAATACGTATCTCCGTTCATACATTTCTTTCAGCTATTTTCTATTTGATTTATACCTTTCCTGGATTGATTTTCTAGAGAACATTTAAAATGCACTTCTGGGGTTGTAATGACTCCCTCTCTTGGGTCTCTTAAAGCGTAAAAACAAATAAAAGAAAGAAAATACTAAACCTAGTGAATAGGTAGGCTGTTTAAAGTAACTCGAAACGTAATTGAGTGACTTTTAATATTGTTAGAATGCTTGTGGGGGTAGCTACATTGTGTCGATGGAAGATGATGTAAACCTAATTTTTCTCCTGAATTCTTGCAGCCAGCCTAACGATGAGGTTACAATAGTATTTTGCAGTTTTAAAAGTCTGCAGATAACCTATAAATAATATACCCTGTGCTTGCTTCGGGTTTAGCCCACTCAGCGGTTTGATATCGTCATTTGAGGTTATGGTAGTAAATCAGCTATAATTCTAAATTGAGGTATAAAATCAATTTTATGCCTCGCAAATGGATCGAGATGTTATTGGGAAAATCCCACTCGAATTTGTTTTTGATTTAAGGCAAACATTGCGGTACCTATTCAGCGTATATAGAACCAGAGACCCATAGGGCTCAAACAAATCATGGGGGTGGTATATCTGACTGCTAAGATCTACGGTGCTTCTCCGTCATTTGATACCGTACACGTGACAAGTCACCCGTCCTACCAAAATAGTCTCACTTGATCACGAGGCTGATGAGCATGTGCATCAGAGTACAAAGGGCTCGTACATCTTGCTGTGCACCGCTGCACGTGGCTTGGAGCATTCTTTAATGCAGTGGTGCACACGGTCATCGCGGCCTTGACCATTACGAAAAAAGATGCCACCGCGGAGAGAACGGATTGACCGTAAACTCTGCCAGGGTCGTATTCGAGTCGTTCTTCTTTTGCTTAATTGCTGTATGCTACATTCGCCGGAGGTGTATTAATTCCATTTATATTTTATCCGTATCTATTTCTAATGGCGTTTCTAAATGGGAAATATTTGTATTCCATTGCTTAGCGGCAATAGTGCAGTGTTGCCGTACCTACAGATTTTTCGGTATTTCTACTGAAATCATTTTCCACGTTTTTTTTTAATATTCTGGATGTTTCCTGATTTTTTAACAAAAAAGAGCTGAAATCAAAAATAAAGCAAAAAAATGAATTCTATGTGGTCTATGTTGTCTTATGCCCCATCCCAATACAATTATTATGTTACGAACATTCAATATTCTGAATTAGTTTTTGTGTACAACAGGTACATACCGATAGATCATCGCCTTCACCATATCACCGTATGAGCAATTATTAGCAATAAGAAAACCAAAGCTGATTATTTTTTTAAGAAGAAGGCGAATTAATATTTATTTGATTTTATATTTACAGAAAAGCTGTGTTCTGTGTACAAAAGCCATTTTTCTTATTTGTTCTTATGTCTAAAGAAAACCTTTGTACTTTTGTTACGCACGTAATACACAAAATATGCTTTTTCCATATATACTATAGTACTGCGTGGCCTAAAAACACTTGTTTCGCCGCTGATATTGCACCATTATTTATTTACATTATCGGATGTTCTACAAACATTAGTCGATTGTAATTTGAACACATATGACAACGCTGACGCTGCTTCTCTATGTTCGAAAGCTAATATTACTTTACATAAGAAAAATTTGAAGAACAAAACAAATGAACGTGCAAATCGTTGATATATAAAGATTTAAATAATTAAATCACCGTGTAAATCATTTGATTGAATAAATATTGTGTGCGTTAAATTCTTCTACCCTAAGCCTATTGCTTATTTCTCGACTTGATAACTGTAATTCATGAATCAATAAAGAAGGCAGCAGCGGTGGTCGCAGTAGTAGACTCTTCGGTCTCCTGATCAGTCGCCGTGCGCTGTGCGGGTTCGAGTCCCGTCCCAGGAGAAATTTTTCTCTTGGCTATGGATGTTGTGATTGTCCGTAGGTGGTAGATGGTCTCTGACTGTCGAACGCGGAGGTACCACCCGGTTGTTCTCGTAGGCGGAGCCAGAATGTGTGCATGTTGCATGCACACGTGTTCCCTCGCCACAGTCCGTGTGGCGTCCCCCCCTTTCCCATGTATCTCCCTATAGCCCCACGGTACCCAATGGGTGCTCAGGCCTTAGGCATTCGTGGTAGTTGGAGTATAAAAAAAAGAAACCAGAACAGTTTGATTTGCTTAGTTTTGCTAACAAGGGGGGTTCCAAGGTGACTTTCACAATTTCTAGACATTTTTGTATAGTTCAGAAAATATCCTCGCTCATGTTTGGGGATTTATATTGCCCATATTTAGTGCAGATAGGGCAAAGGCTAAAACAGCACCGTATGCGGTTGGTTGAAGACGGACAAAAGCAGTCCAATTTCGAATCTCTTTTCAATTTTGACACAGGACCAGGTACACGATGCTACAGAATGTCACCAGAAAAAATTGAGAGAAGTTTTAGCATGTAAAATTATCTAAACAACATCCAAATACCGGATGTTTCAGCTTCGTCTACCGAAAAATTGTAAACCTTAATATCTTGCAAACATAAGAGCTTGAAAAGTTGTACGATATGTTCATTAAAAAAGTATCAGCTAATAAAGGCTAACAAGTTCATGTACTGATTATTTATTGGTAAACGTAGAGACGTTCTAGCATTAACGCAATTGCTGTAATCGCTGTATGGAACAACTATGTACATGCTGATGTCACCATTGTTACCTTTAATAATACATATGGCTGTAGCTAAAGGTGAACCATCAAAGACGAACATGCGTAACCACCCCATGATATGGAAACGAAGCACTCCGAACCTATGCTTATATGACTTTCTATGGCATATTTTAACGATTAATTTTCCTGGCAATAATTTGTCACACCCTGTATAAATAGATACCTACTAGGGTTGTCTCATTGTCTGGCAAAGCAAACCTGCTGTAATCTATTCTACTATTATTTATCATTCATAAAAACCAGGCTTTATAAAAAAAACAGATACCTCATTCAAGCGGTCAGATCTTGGACTTTTAGAAAAGTGTTCATATGACGGATCTGTCAAAGCACCGCGCTGCTAGATGAGTCTGGCAGAATTTCCCCAGAACAAGCACAAACATCCCTCAAGAATTGTTACTTAAAAAAACCCAAATCACAGTTAGTTACTGGAAAGGGGTAGGTTTGGTTCAAATAGGGGGGTTGCTTTCTATCCGTGAAACGTATGGTTTTTCACCAGAGCATTATATCCCCAAGTGAAAATCCCTCAAATTTGAGGGAAAATCCCCTAACATGGCAACTCTGTCTAAGCGCCACTGGTACTCAGGGCGTCAAGTTTCTGGGTTGTGTTTACAGCACGAACAGCTTTGCCGTAGTTGCCCTGGTATAAAAGCTCCATGAGGCCAACCCTGTATCCGATGGTATAAAACAGTTGAAAAACTGGAAACGCTATCCGGTATACGTTGTATATTTAATGCCGCGATCATACAAGTTCCTGTATTTACATAGTTTCACCATATACACCGATTCCCAATGAGAAACTAGAAAAAAGAAGTTGAACGTGTTTCTATGATTATGTGAGAAAGGTCGAACCAGTCACGTTGAGATTTTCGTTGTGAGAAGAATATTTGAATAAAGCTCGAGAGTGAATTGAATCATTGAACATGATGTAATCGAAATTACAAGTACTAGTACATAATGTGAGAAGATACAGCCCGGCAACTTGCTATTGGCTGGCTTTATTTGGCGAGCCCTGACGCTATTGAAACTAACTACATAGCCAACATATAAACTTGAATGAAGTTCATTTCCGACAAGTCTAATTCATTCCAAATAGCTTGGCTCTAGGGCCCTGATACATGACATAATCGCCTATAGACGGGCACCAAAACGGAAGAAAGAAGCATAAAACATTGTATATCACTCTTAATGCGGCGATGCAAAGGAACACTGCTCTAGCAGTGCGTAGGATGTATTATGCCACAATAGGCAGATTCCTTCAACTCTCTCTCACTCTCTTCACTATCTGTATGATTTGTCTAAGACAGGAGATGTATTTCTTATAGAGTTCTATAAAAAAATATAAAAAGGTATATGCCAGAGTTTTAAGGGAAGCTAAGCGACTATATTACAACAAAATGATACTAAATGCAAAAAATAAAACAAAAAGTGCTTGGAATGTAATAAACGAAAACAGAAACACACCTAAGCACGAAATCATCAACTTAAATATAGAAAATAAAATAATAACCGAACCAAAAGAGATTGCCGAAAAATTTATGCATTTTAATGATATTTCAGGCTCCTATGAACGTAATGGAACAGGAAATAATGGAAATAATATAGATAGAAACAGTCACTCTTTCTATTTTCAACCCGCTGTAAGTTATGACATATCAATAAAAAATAACCTTAAAAACTCCAACTCTACTAGCGCAGATAAAATTAGTGCAAATATTTTAAAAATGTCATCTAGTTTCCTTAGCCAACCTCTAGCATTTCTAATTAATTGTTCCATTGAGGAGGGGACATTTCCAGATAAACTTAAAGTTGCAAAAATTAAGCCCTTGTTCAAGTCTGGTGATAACCACGACATCTGTAATTTTAGGCCAATTTCCCTAATTGCGAAAGTATTTGAGAAATATGCTTCCTTACAAATTGTCAATTTTTTTGACAGTTTCAAATTATTCAATAGCATATAGTTTGGATCCAGAAAAGGTTTGTCAACCAAAAACGCTGTGCTTCATTTTCTTGATGAACTGTATTTGAAAATGGACAATGGCGAAAAGTGTGTAGGAATATTTCTTGACTTGAGTAAAGCTTTTGACTTAGCTGACCACGTAATACTTTTGGATAAATTGGATAGATATGGAATCAGAGGTAAGCCATTTGACTGGTTTCACAGTTATCTAAGCAGCAGAAAACATTATGTTGAAGTACTGACTGCACAGTCTGACCAGCACCTATATCATACAGGGGTTCCACAGGGTTCCATACTTGGTCCCCTCCTATACATAATATTTGTCAATCACTTTCCCGCCAAATCCTCGGTAATGTATGCTGATGATACCTCATTACTTATTAATGGCAAAAACCTGGAGTAAAAGTGATAAGAAATGCCAACACAAGCTTAGCTATACTTCAACTATTTGAAACTGTAATGACTCATACGCGTGATCAACACGTGATCAGAGCTCGATCCCGGCTTCTTTCCAGTACAGCCGTATAGCGTACGACATATGTCGTTTCTGTGGCTTTGCGGTGGTCAACAGCACAGACAGAGATGGAAATACTGGCTGATTGTTCTTCGCCGGTAGAACCAATGAAATCAAAGACGCGCCTCGACCGGCAGACTCATAGGCGTCGGCAACGCATTGGAACGTGTTTCGTTGAGCGATCGCATATTGTGTGTTTTTATAAGAATTGTTGTGTGATTGTTATTGTTGTGGTTTCTGTGGTTACTGTTTTGGTTATACTTAACCATGGAGAGTACAAATGGCACGAGTGGAAGTACTGAAAGCCAAGGAACAAGTAGACGGCTTCGTAAAACACTGAAGAGGGACACGAAAGAAATCGTGCTCAACGTGTTCAATTATCTGAACAGAACTATGTCGCAGAGAGATGCACTCGCGCGTTGTGAAAGTATGACAGGCGTTCCAGAGTGGACCATTCGCAGGGTGGTGCATGAAAAGAAGAAAACTGGAGCTACTACTGATCCAAAGTTTGATTTGAAGGGACGAAAGGCCGTTTAGGAATGAGATACCAACCCTCAAGGCTGTACATGCAGCGATCAAGGAAAATGAAATTATACCCCAAATGAGCGTCGAGGTAATGAGGAAATCCCTGCACGAAATTAATTTTCGTTACGAAACGCGTAATCGGAAGTCAGTATTGATAGAGAGACCTGAAATAGTCACCTGGCGTCGAAAATACCTACGCGAAATGATTGAATATAGGCGACAAAGCAGAAAAATCTATTATTTGGACGAGACATGGGTAAATGCAGGTCACACAGTTAAAAAAACCTGGATAGACAAAAACGTAGTGAGTAACCGATAAGCAAGCATTGAAGGTTTGTCAACAGGTCTTCGTGGACCGTCAGGGAAAGGTCAAAGATTGATCGTAACTCATATTGGTAGCGATAGTGGCTTTTTAGAAGAGTGTGACTTGATTTTCGTCTCTAAGAAAGGAGATGATTACCATGACGAAATGAATGCCAGCTGCTTCGAGAGCTGGTTTCAAGGGGTGCTTCAGCGAGTTGAGCCCAACTCTGTGATCGTCATGGATAATGCTTCCTACCATAGTCGTCGAGCCGAACGTGTACCGACTATGGGATCTCGAAAAAGTGACATGCAGCAATGGTTGCGCGAAAAAGGAATCCCGTTGGACGATTCATGTGTGAAAGCGGAATTGTATGAAAAAATTAAACAGCACAAACCTGCGAACATTAGTTACGTGACTGATGAGATGGCCCGTCAATGTGGTGTCACTGTGCTGCGGTTACCGCCCTACCACTGTGAACTGAACCCAATAGAGCTCATCTGGGCTCAAGTGAAGGGTTATATTGCGCGCCATAACACAACCTTCAAATTACCAGACGTTAAGGTTTTACTTGAGACTTCCATACAGCTAGTAACGCCCGAAGCTTGGCAGAATGCTATCCGTCATGTTGTGAAGGAAGAAACAAAAATGTGGCAGCTTGACCACCACATCGACACCATCATAGAGCCAGTTATAGTCAATTTCAACGAGGAAAGCGATAGCGACAGTTTATTACTGTCGGATGTAAGTGGAAGCGACGATGAATAAAGGTAATTCCCAAATTTTTGACTTACAATATGTTTCAAACCACTCTTTATTAAGCATGTGACAAATCTAGTTCACCCAGCCGACTACTGGTAGTTAAGTGATGTTCACGTGAACATCGATGAGTCATTACAGTTTTAGATAGTTATAGTATAGTGCAGAGCAATGGTTCATTAATAACGGCCTGGTCTTAAACCACAAAAAGACAGTGTTCCTGAGATTTAACTACTCTAATATGCACATGGATCGTAGTCTCCTTGTAAAATCAAGCGGTAGATCCATGGAACAAGCAGAAACTATAAAATTTTTAGGAATACACATATCGCAAAACTGCAAATGGGATACGCATATAGAGAAAGTTAGTCAAAAGATTATATACCTCTCTTTGCTATTGCATGTACCAGCTGAGTTTTATCGTTGATAAGTGGATACTGTTAATGTTTTACCATGCACATATCCATTCTACTCTGACTTATGGAATAGAAGCGTGGGGAGCATCCTCCAAGTTACAAAGGCTTGTTTTATTACAAAAAAGAGCTATTAGAACTATTGCAAAGGTGGGAAGGCGCTTTAGTTGCACAGCTATGAAGATTTTGACGCTGCCTTCAGTATATATATTGAATATATTGATTTACGTCAAAACTCACCTGAACAATTTTAGTTCTATAAATTCTGCAATTTATAATACCAGAAACAGAGAAGTATTGGAGGTGCCGGAACATAGGTTGTCTAGAACGGAGGAGAGTGCCAAATACATGGGAATAAAACTCTTCAACAAACTACCCATTGATTGTAAATCACTACCGCTGATATTATTTAAAAAAAGAACCAGGCAAATTTTACTTGATAAAGCTTTCTACTCTATAGAAGAGTTTTTAATGAGCGATAGTCAATTTTAATTTGTTATTTTAATTCGTTTTCATGTTTATACACTTCGTGTTTTTATTTGATGTTTTGAATGTTATTTATGTATGTAGGCAATTCTGTTTATGCTAATATTCAATTGGCTTATCCTATATTACTTTGTGATCCACAGGATAAATAAATTATTATTATTATTATTAATGTAAGTATGTTGATCTAATACCAATTGAAACAGCAAAGAAAGGTGTGAAATCCTATACAATGCTTTTCAAAATGACCCGCCTTACTTATTTCTTGAACTCATTGAGTTAGGAAACTGGAATTCGTATGAGAAGAGATGGAATTAATGTATTATTTTAACGTAAAAATAACAGTTGAGGATTTTAGGATGGCGACTGGATGCCATCTTAAACCGAACGGGGCATATGTTATGTATAGTTGAACACTTTTGTACGTTGAATAACTAATAACTCAACAACAATTCATCAAAACTTTACAAGATGTGTAATAAAATATGGGGCATTTAATTAAAAAAATAATTACAGAATTTTATAATTGTTCCATTTTTTATCACCTATTCGGATAGATCCTGTCCAAGAAAAGAAGTTTGTCATAGCGTTTTGATGATTGGTTGTTGATTTATAAGCGCACAATATACAAAAAGGCTCATTTTTAACAGCCTGTCAGTCAGTTATTTTGAGTGATAGTGATTTTATATTAAAGGTAGGATAAGGACCTTCATAATGAAGTTTTATAATACCCTCATTCCATTTATGTTCCAAGATGCGCCCTGCCGTCATTTTGAAATTTTCAACTGCCACTTTCACGTTAAAGCATGCATCATTTTGTCACCCCGAATACCAGCCCGCTAACTTGATTCGTTCCAGAAATTAGTAGATGAGTCCAGTATAGAGAAGACGTACACCAAACCATAAGGAACTCTACTGACCAGTAGACCAACTGTGTCGTGACGATAACTGTAGTAATGAAAACGAGTCCTTCGATCCTCACTGCTCTAGGACATGCAGTTCCGCATTTTTCTCTGTTTCAATTGGTATTAGATCCATTTTACCTAATTGTTAACATCTTTACGTAGAATTGCAGTTTGCTTCCATTTTTCGTCGTGTTCTGTTTCCTCGAGTGCTTACTTTGATAATTTAATTAATCTAAGAAGTACTTATTTCCGGTTTTACTGTTTGTTTTCTTCGATGGGGAAATACACCTAATACTCCCTCTTTCAAATATCCACTTTTAAAATTGTTGGCCTTAGTCGATTTGCAAACCATAGGAAATAAAATTACCGAACCACAAAGACCTGAATCGATTTACGAAAGAAATAGCAAACCATTTTCTCGAAGCTAAAATAAATTGCGGTCTGATGGAAATCTCAACTCGGTTAGATGAATTTTTCACTTGTTTTGATATTATTAGCTCCTTGTCCGTTTAGAAAAAAAAAACTGTTGTATGTAGAGGCACAATGGGTTTATGTAACGTTAGCTTTCACTTTTCAAAAAGACGCTTCCTATTTTTATTGTCATTGCGGCGAACGCAAGCGATTGTTTATATAGTTTTTGTCTGCCCTTTAACATGTCACAAAATGAAAGTTATATCAGCAAAGGGGGAAAAAAGTAACAGTTCAACGCCCAATGTAATAAAGCATTGTATGAAAGAATAATCGCACCATGGGTGCACAGAAAATGTAGCTACATAATAACTAAACATACATATTTATTGCACTATTTTTAATGCAACCACATACATAGTTATTATTTTGATGAAAACAGCTCGAAACAAAATATTTACGTTGCCGTAAACGGACATGTTCTGGCAAGTGGAATGGCGGGTCACGTGGCCCTTCTTATCTGTACTTCATAAGCCTAAGATATAAATTTACTTCTTTAAAGTGGCCGACCTGTCAAAGTTGGTATTCCAGTACATTGAATCGCCTGTAAGTCATCAACTAATCAAAACGTACCTGTATGATACATCAACCTTCTTCTTTTGGAAGGGTCTCAAACTTAGAATGATAGAGGAATATTTTCAACACACGCGTCGCAACAACGCCACGAGTGGCTAGGTTAATCATAGCACAATTGCCATAAGGTTGGTGCTATCGATAATTCTTAGACCATAAGCATTGGGTTCGGACTGATTGACTGACTTGATCCAACACGTGCAAAAAACGTACCTGTATGATACATCAACCTTCTTCTTTTGAAAGGGTCTCAAACTTAGAATGATAGAGGAACATACCTGCGTTAAGGTCTCATCGATTTATGACTGGCGAGTGGCGAGGTTAGTCATAGGAACACTGCCATATGGTTGGTGCTATCGGTAATTCTTAGACTGTAGCATTGGGTGCGAACTGTTTGACTGACTTGGTCCGACACGTGCAAAAAACGCTGTAATTAGTCGAATATCCGGGACCCAATACTTGAAGTGAGGGAATAGAATAGCTAGTATAAATTGTTCTATTACCTTTTTTGACAGCTTTTGATGTTTGTCAAATAAAGTTGTGAATGCATTTATTTTCGACAAAATAATGTTTTTAGGTTTTTCATTTCATTAAACTTTTTTGGACGACGGCGAGACTTTTGCACTTTCTCTCAGTGCTTCTACTCCCTCCTTTCAAAGTACAGAGGGTCCTGGTCTATGCTGTGACGCTTGATACATTTTTTGAACATCTTATGCATTGGTAGTAAAAACCTCGGTAAAAATAAAAAATATATTAGATTACGGTTAATATAGATTATGAAATTTTGAAACGATAGTTGCTCCATCCATTTTTGCACTTTTTTGCTGTCCAAAAGAAAAACTTTCTTTGCGCTAGTCATTCTCAGCTGTCCACTTTTTAAATTACCCTACTGTTTCATTTAGACCGTTCTTGATCATTAGGAAAAACAGTTTTTTCAAGTATCCTTGTTTACCTACTTTACTTTAACAAACAAGTGGGTATACAACATTTATCACGTCACGTCGAGCTGATTGTCTTCGCACTGTTTTCGCAGTGCTATTTAAAAATAAAAAATCGACAAAATCACCACGTTCTGGAAAATTTCCATCACATACTCCAAAGCGACTTAAACTGAACGTGTCATTATTCAATCAGACCCTTTTGTTTTCTTTTAAGCAAGGCAATTTGTTATTATTTATTTTTAATTTTCATCATATTAGGCTTTTAGAGTATCGGAGTCTAAGAAGGTAACACATTCTCTTGAAGGTGTCATTTTTTAGAGTTTTTGTGTTGTATGTTATAGTTAAAATAAACTTCATTATATTGATAAATACAGAGCTTTCTATAGATTATAGTGAGCACTGTACTTGGTTCTGTCAATAAGGTATAATAACATGACAGCCTGTTATATTTTATCGCATATAATCTTCGATTACACGATATATAGGTATAACGGGTATTGAGAAACCTGTGAAACGTGAGTCATCGAGATGAGGGTATTACACTTACATAGAAAGTTCGATATAGAATTACGGACATTATTGAAAAGCTGAAATCGATTACTCCAGCGTTTAAAATCGTCAGAAATTTCACACAAAAACACAAAAACCGTGAACGTATATGAACGGTATACCGTTTTTTAAAAACAGGATCGATATATGCTTAAAAATTTATCTGCTATTGATAGGGAAAATAATCGATGTTTGTGCACTTGTGTATCTGGGGGACTGTTGGGAATATTGCTGCCAAAAGGTCAGGGTGGCCTTGATATATACAGGCATGCTGCGGTATACGGCATATCATTTTCATCATTATATAACCTCGTTGAAATAAAGTTTTTTTGTAAGAAATGGCAGCCAGAAAATAACAGAAGAAACAGAGGTGGTATTAATTAGTTTCCATTGGTTAAAATGGCTTCACGTAGAGTAGGAGTATTATGTGGGACTTAAAATTATTAGAAATTTGTAATTTCATGACTTCAGATGTTCGAGCTGTGCATAACTGGATGAATAGCTTCACACTATGATCACAATCTTCATAAACTGCATATTTATATACGTACAGTGCTTTCAAAAAGGTCCCCCTGCACTTAATTTTTGTCAAGTCAGCAGGAAAAAATTCGGGATGATGAAATTTACGTATTTTTTATTATTATTTACGTTGAAAAATGTTTACACAAGGTTATTCTATGCCAAGGACAAAAAAACTTTGTAGTTTTCGAAAATCGGTCCAATGGTGGCGAAGAAAAAATCCAAAATGAAAAAATAGAGATTGATCAAACTTTGTTTTTTGACGTTTTAGGTGATCCTGATCATTTATGAAACATTTTTCAAGGATAAACATTGTGAGGTGGAAGTGGGGGAGGGGGTCTCATTTTTTTCATGTTAGTATTTATATTAATACACTTCCTGCGCTATTAGACATATATATTTCACACCTCATATACGAGTATTTGCCCTTAAAACTTGGAAAAGTGTTTTAAGCTGACAGATCGCCTATCAGTCGCAGATGCTGTGCGCCACGGGGTTACTTATGAATATTATATCTTTTGTACTCGATCCGAATGAGTTATAAAAGCAAGTATGAAAGCAAGCAGCGGAGGGACATGCGAGGTAATATTATATAGTATATTATAGGAGTATGTTTTAAAAGCAAGTATATTAAGTTATCAAACGTTGTTGACAAGTAGTTTTACACCAAAGCACCAAAGATATGAGGCTCCCGTGTACAGACTCGCTCATTGCTGCAATCTAAGGATTTTTTTATGAAAATAGTGCATTGCTCCTTTTGAGAAAACTACATCTTTTTGACGTCATTGCTCTATATAAAAAATTCCGCTAGAAGTTGTTTAGAAAGCGTAGAAAGTATAGAGTCAACCTACTTGACGTCGAGTATAAACGTACTACACGTAGAAAATGGTGAACTTGCGAGCTTTCAAAGATGAGTGGTTTAGTATATTGAATCAACTAGTTATAGAAACTCTGATATCAATCTTTTTCATCTGGAAGATCTTTGGAAGCATTGACATTTTTGTTTTTGGAAATTCGCGATTGCGCAGCTATAAAAAACTGTCATTATCAAAAAGCAAAATGCTTCATGAAACGTCGTTTTGTCTACAGTCCTGACGCATTTTATCTATGAAATTAAAAATCAATAACATAAGTCTCTTCATACAATATAACTACTTTCCTATTTCGGACTAAATACCAGCATTATTATTATAAAAAACGACGGAAATTGCATGTGAAATATCCTGTCTATGTGTGGACGCTGTTGTGTACGTGATTTAGAAAAAAGTTGGTCTGCGTAACCTACACACATGTAACAGCACGAGGTTGAGTCATTTTCATGGCTATTGGTCAGCGGAAGAAGGAGCAAGTCTTGTGGGAGCATTGCATTGAGGTCTTATTCATTTATTTCAATATACATACATAGTTAATGAACTAAAAGGAAACATTGGATGCGAGAATAGAAAAATAATTTTTTAATTGTATTGAGATTTCCTTCATTGTCACTGAACATTGATCACTGACCTACATGGGATATTCCTTTTGTTTTTGGATCAGCCAACCGATTAGCTATTTTATTGTTTGGTAAAAATGGAATTGATTTGTTTTTGAAATCGTTTCCCGTACTTAAGATTTCATTTTCTTTTTAAAAAAACTCTGTTGATCAAACTCAACTTTGCGGGCTTACATAATCGTAGTGTTGTTGAAAGGAACTTTGGAATTTCGTTTTTCACGCTTAAGTGTGCTACTGCCTGGTCATGCTATTGTTAAGAATCACACCAAGATACTTGGCAGAATTTTCCCATGGCACGCGAGCTCAGATCACGGAAAACTCATACGAGATGCCGTCATCCTAATCTAAACTTTCCAAGCTTTTGCTTTACAAGCTAATTCCATTATGCTTTCTATATCTAGAACCACGGCCATTTCTTTGTTTATATGGTTTCGAGGGTACAGAACGATCTATCTAATTGTATCAACGACTTCGATATTCAGAATTTACCTTTAGCTAGAATATGTAGCGTAAAATAGCATGTGCATCTCCCAGGTGCGTATAGATCCACAAATTTCTATAAACAAATGAGGCAAATGTGCTATCTACAGAGATACACGTCCCTATAGATTCCAGTGGAATACTTTTTTTTACGAATCTACTCGTGTAAAACTAACTTATTCAGACCGGAAGGATGGAAGTGGCCCCAGCGTAATATTGCTGATTTTATAATATTAGCTCATAAATGATATCTTAGAACAAACATATCGAAGATTAAAACATTAGCTGCAAAAACGTGTTCTTGTTTGATTCCGATAAAATTGACCACTTTTAGTCTATCTAAACTTGCTGCTTTTGTCCGTCCGACGAAAAACAGCTAACCAAATACAGCTGTTTCGTGCTTTTTGGCCAGTCTTCACCATGGTCTAGGCTTGATCTCTCGGAAAAGAAACGAAATGACTCTATCGAGTTTTCGACTTTTGTCTAACTTTTGGATATCGTCTCCAGTATTGAAATCAAACAAGAATACATTCCCTTTTAGTTAAAGGCTCAGGCTTTCCAAAGTTCCACCTTTGAGCCATTATTATACAGGATGTAAAAAATATTAGCAATATTTCCTTATGTCTAGTCTGCCCCTGGTGACATAAACTGGTTTACTACGCTATAAAAATTGTTGGATTATGCGGTGACACTCACAAGTTATTAAAAAGAAAGAGTTTCTCTGGAGCTCGTTATGGCCCTGCATCTTCGCATGGAAGCGCCGAAATTTTAACTGGACGACAACAGCATTGCTCACCATCAGCCTTCCATTTTTTAAAAATACGTTTCCTGTATTAAAAAATACATTCATCGCTGACACATTGATGATGCAAGGTTAAAACCATCAGTGGTACCTACTGAAGGATTCAGGAGTGTGTATCACCACAAGGAAAGAGTGAATCATATGGTGGTTTCCACATCAACAATGGGGTTTAGGAAATTCCGAGAGTCGACCTACCATCAGATAGTCTGGCATAATAGTATGCGTGCCAATGGTAATGGGTACCTGGTGCTGCCGGTACCATGCCAACGGCGGTCACTAAACGCGCCTTGCATGTCCTTGTGAATGCGCATAACGCAGAATGTACAGTTCCGTTGCTTTCCGATGATTCAAACCTCGTACCCCGATAGCTAAGGCTGTTATGTCACGCACTGCAAGTGAAATTTTGCATGTTTAGTTATGGTTCTAGAATCGTAGTTTTTCTCGGTAGAGCGTCGACAAAGGTAGGATATTTTTGAAAGCAATAAGTCCACTTATTCTATTAACATCACTGTTTCGTTTTGCATTCCTCAGATGTTCATGTCTGGCATCATAATAGGTGTATATACAATTCAGCAAAATCAACTTGATCTGTAGAGTAATCGTGCTTTGACTACGCGGTAGACCATCAGCAAGCTAAATGGCGGGGATAGCTGTTACTCGGTTTTGATATTCATCATCTCTCATTCTGTCGTCACTTCAAACTGGGTTTAGCGAACTATACCAGCGAAGGTCATGGACAGTTCACGCGATCACGATTCAGTGTATTCCATGAAAAAGCTTCTCATTGACAATTATGCTCTTCTGAGTTCACATTTTTGTGGTTAACGAAAAGGGTGAGAATCACGTGGATAGATAAAAAACCTTTGATTGACAGAAAGTGGATGAAGAAATGAACACCCTGAAGATTTAAATAATATTGTAACAAAGGTCTGAAGTTCGGTTTTATTTGCTGCTGGAACGCGTTTTACCACACATTTCAAAGATAGACATTACGATCCGCCTCACGTTTGATAACGCCAAATCAGGAGATCTAGCAGGCCATTCTATAAGCCGCCCTTTGCATTTAACTGGAAACTCGTCGTCTAGCTATTGCCGAACCGGAAGAACATAGTGAAGAGGAGCGCCGTCTCGCTGGAAATATATTTCAGCCTCATCAAGTATAGGGTTTCCATCCTCTTCGATTTGGTTTTCAGTAGGTTTAGTGATAAGCGGATTGCTGGTATTTTCCAACATATTCAAATAAATGTCTCCATTCAAATTTCCATTAATATAGAATGGCCCAATCACTTTGTTTCCTAAAATGCCTGCCCATACATTAATTTTGTGGTGGTACTGGTATGCCCTTCTACCAAAGCATGAGGATTTTCATTGCTCCAATACCTGCAAGTTAGGCTTATTAACAAATCCATTTAGGTAAAATGTGCATTCAGCACTGAAGCAGGTATACTTTACAACTTTACATGAATGGTTCTATCACTAATCGCTGCAGTCATTTGTTCACAAAACTCAACTCGTCTATCGAAATGATCTTCGGTTAACTCTTGCAATATTTTAATTTTGAATGGATGAAAATTATAGAGTTTAGTAACTGTGTGTACGGAGCCTAATGAAATACCAGTCGCAGCAACAATTTTGCGTAATGAAGATAGTAGCAAAAGGCATCGTAAGTCTTTGATTACGGTGGATCTGCGTGCACCGACTTTGCCGAAACAAAGGAACGCCACGCTAGCAGTGGCGTACCGCGCTTTATGCTACTCTCTTCCATATGGGTACCCGGGTACCTAAAGTGAGAAAGCTCCCAGTCTTAGTCAGAGGTCGTAAAGCAACACTTTTTGTTCTCTATATTAGAGTACACAATATATAACTTTGAATTGAGTACTAAAAATTAAACGAGGTAAAATGAAATAAACGTAGAATTAAGAGATACTTTACGAAGCCGATGAAGGAAATACGAAAGGTTTCCAGATCATGTGCCTTTCTAGAAAATGGTGTTATCATGATTGCCTTGTGGAGGTGTGGAAATTTAAATGACATTTGTAACACTACTTACTGGATCCTTAACTTTTGTGGAGTAACTAATACATGTAGTATTCCAAATTGTAATCACCTTTTTCCTAGAAACTAATAAATTTTTCAATTTTGTAACCGTTTCTCAGTCTTTGGTAATTAATCTGTTCAACAAAATAGCTTATAATTATTACTGTTTATTAAGTTATCAATCACAATAAACACAAATCAGTATTTAGCCTGAACTTATAGTTTAGTGTTCTTAGTTACTGTTCTCCCAATAACCAAAGATACACACATGATTCATAACCAATACAAGTAGCATGAACTCACAATTCGCACATTAAGCACATTTTCTCCTTTTCCCATTTCTTTCTTTTCTTGTATTTGTGGGATGTTGACATTTCTAAAAAACACAGAGAAATTAATTCTTATACCATAAATATGTGCATTAAATTTGGAATATACCAAGTTATGTTCACTTTCGGTGTTCCAAATTAACATGATTAACATGACATCCTAACATAAAATTCCATGTCACTTTTTTAATTCTAAATATATTCACAAAATCAAAATAAAATTGTGAACTGAGAAGGCTCATAACAGTTCACATAATTGCAAGATTTTAAGTATCATAGTAAATGATTATCAATATTTGCATTCTTACTGAAAAAGTTTTCAAAGTAGTTGTCTCGTTCCCGTGTGGCTGGTAGCAGGAAATGTCAACATGGCGTCCTGTTTTTAGTACTTGTGGTTTCGTGTGATTTACGATATTATATTTCGGCAAAAAATATATATGGCATTTACATTTATTTAGATAACTAAGTATTCCAAGTTACCTGCAATATTCCAAATATGCTGCACAATTTTTCCTCCCGATCATTTAGGCCCGTATCGTCAGTCGTCCCTACAATTGTAGGGCGCCTTTATGGCCTCCTTGATTGTCATAGTTTTCTACAAACATATATTTGCATCAAATTGTGCTTGCTTTTGAGTTATATCATGTTTTATCAGCCTGAAATTTCCTACAATTTAAAAAGAAAACATATCTTCACAATAGGAGAGCGCTGACGCTGACAAGGGACAAGTGTAATCTAGAAATTTTTGAAGGAGAGAAAGGAGTATGACAATCAAGGAGGCCATAAACGCGCCCTACAATTGTAGGGACGACTGACGATACGGGCCTAAGAGACTACACATCAAAAATTGCACATATTCTATTGTATTTTTTCTGTTCTACGATACCAATATAAAGTTTTTCACCAGCTTGGGTGCATTCTATATATTTTATTTAAATCTCAAAATATTTATATCTAACTTTTGCGCAAGTGTTACACGATTCTGCATTTGTCGCTTCTTCGCTGCAGAACTGTTGAATTGGTATCCTCGACACCCCCTCCCCCTCCCTCCAACAAAATTTCCAGGATAATTATGTAATATGTTTTACCTAACGAAAGCAATTTATTCTTTTAATGTGCTTTCCACATAAACTTCAATAATTATTACTTAGGTTTTTTTCAAGAAGATTTTTTCTCACAGTGTGACGTCAGTAATTTGACGCTCCAGTCACGAATCGAACTCGAAAGTATTTCGTAAGAATGTAGAATGTTGGCTGACCGTGTTGTACGTATACCGTTTGCATGTTAAACTGAAAATGATCATCGTAATGCATATTCGTCCATAGGATTCCTCATACTAACGGAACATGCACATACATTTAACTCGATGGAAACTATGCACATTGCAGACAAGGCTGTAAATGTTTTCTAAGAAGAGCTTGGTCTGATTTGTGCTTAAGCTGGTGCATGATCTGATTTGGTTGTCGACTGTTCGTTGCATTTTTGATGCTACTGTTCAAAAATGTGCCAAGGGAGATACTTATGCATCCCCTTTTTACTGTTTACAGCTTTTGGTATGGATACCACTTCAATTATAGAATCCAACATTTTTTTCAGCTAAAGCTGAACATCATTTTTGAGCAATTATCATACAGGGTGTGAAAAATATAAGCTAAATTGTTTTTTACGCCAACAAGTGAGACTCCAACTGGATACTAAGCTGTCAAAATTATGTGATCTTCAAAAGTTATTTACGAAAAATCAAACCCTACAGGATGTCCCATTTTAGTCTTCCCACCTAGATATTTCTAAAACTGCCCATTATAGAAAAACAGTGTCAAAGAAGAGCTGTAGCATTTCGAGGGGACTACGAACTTCAAGGTCAAATGAATATTTTCAAATGGCACCCCCCTTTTTCACATCGGAATTGAAAATAGGGAGAAATTTTACATGCGAAGATGACTTTGATCATTGACCTACGAGAGATTAACATTTTATTCTAAGAGTCAGATGTTTACTTTTCACATGAAGCAGGTGAAGAAATTATTGTTTTCGTGAAAATATTTATCAGGCAATACAATATTTTATACATCGAAATCAATCAATCCTACCTGTTGTTGCCTAACTAAGCAAGCGCTGAATACTGAAACATGTTATATGCTTGGAGACTGTCTTATTATAAGGACATAATAACTACTGCTGTCACATTTTTGAGAGTTTGTTGGTTGCGAAGTTATAAGCGGAAAATATAAAATATTAGAACATCCACAAACTATTTTTTATTTTATTCTTGGTATCTTGATCTGTTTTTGTGTGTAGTGAAAAACTTATCAGAGGGATGAACACTTCTTAAAAACCCTCTATTTGCTTTTGTCAGTTCTAGACTTCAATCATTTTATATTTTTGCGTACATATCTGAAACTAGCCATAACTTATATTTCAGGCTATGGATTCTTCATAGTTATTTTGAGATATAACACTTTTAGGACGCTCCGAATTAAATGTAATTTGTGGAATTACTAAAACAATATGCTCAACTACATTTTTGATCTCACACAATACGGTTTCAAAATACGTGCCCCGCGTATTGCATAAATAAACCTGCATATCAAATAAACAAATACAATGTAAAAAATTAATAAACATTTTGGAGTCCTTGCTTTCCCTTGCGACCTCCAAAGAAAGAGCACTGCAAGTGCACATATAGAAAAAAAAATACCGTTAGGATACGAGTAGGTACGCGAAAGAAATTAAACGCATATTTTCACACATGATTATCTTTCAAGGTAATCACTTAAAAATATTTTGATTAAAATCTTTATTGGAAGCCATGAATACTCGGAAAGCTTATTGCTATCAATAAAACTGTCAGGTTAATTATAATTTTTGAGGGATATTTTTTTATATAGATGTGTAGTGTATCCTTGCATTTGTAGATAGATGTATTTAGTTTGATTGTCAATGTTGTTCCATCGCAAAGTTTTGTAATTTAATAATAAATACCTTCGAAACATGGATTAATAACGAAGATTCATCTTATCTAATCTTACGATTAGTTTACTTAGAAGAGTAAAAATATAACACTTGAATAATTTTCCTAGATTCCAGATAATTCTGAGGACTTCCTTTAATTTTATAAATGATCATATAAAGTGATTAGTTACAAAAAAAACAACCGAAAGATCTGTTTGTACGTTGTAGCGGTTATTCAGATATTTGAAATTGAACTAAAATGCTAGCAGCAGTATGAGTGAATGCTTAGCTTCAGCAAAAATGTATTGTTTTCAGTAGATGGGCCAACTTTGCAAAATTGTGACCGAAATCTGTGAAATGCTGTTTTCACGGGAGTGCCTGTCCCGGACGGACCTGTTGGCTTTACACCTGGAACACATATAAGAATAAAATATAGTGCCATTGTTATTTTGAATTTAGTACTTGTTGTACTTTGAAAAAATCCACCGAGGTGGCCGAAAAGCCAGTAAACCTTGACTTCAAGATCTGTGGTTTCATTTGGCAGCCAGCAGATCCTTGGTTATCTTGTAACAATAAAATAGGGGCTGGATGCAATAATGGAATATCCTTAGTTTGGTTCTGGTTATGGCTTGGAATTTTTGTATGTTAATTATTTAATGTGCCCTTAGCGTCTGCGCTAAAACTTTAACAGCTAGTGCTTAAAACGTAAATACACCCCTGTGTGTTTAGTTTCATTGCTAATGACGAAAGCACATCGAGGTTCTATTTTAGGATTTCAATTTGAGACATAAAATAGAACCAGTTTTGGTAATTTCGAAATCGTGTATTACGAAAACCTGGACGCTGGAATCCGGCCTGGTATATTCATTCAAATCTTCATTTTCCACCAGATACCTACTTAACATAACTTACTACAATTATATCTGATTAGGGGGAACCCTCGGCCCAAGGAATATCATTCATGCTTATGCATAACATAAAGCTCGTAAATTATAATTTATCTCTACAGGAAAAGTAGTATCCTACGTGATGATTATCTTGAAAGGAAGGAAGTGAGTGCTCACTATACATATCTCTTATATGGAAGCTAAATTGTTAGTTGCGCGCCACTTTTAGTCATGCAACATTTGAAGCATTGCAGTTTTTTCCTCCTTAGAACCACATGAAATTATAATTTCGGTTCTACTATCGTATAATTGTTCTAAAATATGAATGGGCATAGTATATTGACCGTGGACTGGCACTTGAATATTATAAAAATGGCGTCAAGTAGGTTGACTGTGCATTCCCTTCGCGTCATCAGTTCATGAAGGGTTAAGTTCAGATCAAGTAAACCATCTGAGAAAAAAATTAGTTGCAGTAACAGAGTACAGTAAAGACATGGAACGGATCAAGTTAGTCAAACAGGCCCGTAAAATTAGTCCATAGACTTTCTTTCTTACCCTACCGGTAGTTACAGTAAATCTGGCAACATTGCTTCTTCCCATACCGTCGGACGCGACAGCGCCCACCGAGGTTGTATTTACAACATAAATATGTTGTGTTTTATGGGAAACAAGAAATATAAAAAAATATCGATATCCTATTCGATATTTATAGTATATTACGATAGTAGGTCAAAAAATGACGCAGTACCAATAAGTATAACAAATGAAATTCTACAAACGAATGACAAATATAACGACAGGCGAAGAAAACTAACCGCACGGCCATCTCGCGGGTGTCTGAGTAATTGAGTGAAAAAGTTATTTATTTCCGTGTGTTTGAGTGCATTCATTTAACTATGAATAATTTAATAGTTTTTGTCAAAACATAAAAAATCGAATACCGATTTTCTAGGGTGAAGTTCACTGGAAAAAATCGATCCTTCGATTAATCGATATGAAATCGCCATCCCTATGCCGCAACACTATATCATTTCAAATGACAAATGTACGGGACAACCCATGACGTATGAAATGAGGGCAAAAGGTGAGTAGCATTACCGGAGAGCGTATAAATATACTGAAATTGAGATATACCCTCTCCCACCCCCTTCAACCCCGACGCGCAAATTCTTTTCCCTCACAGATTTTTGTAAGAATGGTCAGCATACTTTTTTGTTTTAGCTTTTTGAAACATTGAGTTTCAATTTCAATTAGTTAATGTTTTTGAGTAATTCCGAATGTACGCATTCATTGAAAAGTGTTTTACTTTGGAGCTATTTAAAATATTTGTAGAAAGTATGTGCAACTTGAAAAATATACAAAAAGAAATTTGGTTATATGCTAAAATTATTTTTATCCAGTTCGTCACCCTGTCACGGAGGCATCGATTAAAAAATTAGCTACATGTACACAAAATTTCATCAAAAACGGTTCATTGGCTCGTAAAATATAATTGACGGAAATTCTTTCAAAAAAATACTGTAAGTTAGAGAAGTAATGATAGGATGAGCTTTTGAATGTCTTCAATACCCATAGATAATAATATAGCAATTATCAAAAGGATTTTCATTATTATTCAATACAAGTGGTCGTTAGTAGACCATTTCTATTGGAACTACAGAGTATAACGACTTCAAAATTACTCCTCAAAATACCAACTTTATAGTACTTAATTTAAAAATTCAAATATTTCTATGCTGTGATGATACCATTCCGAATAGGCATTGTGAAAATTAAGATCTCGCGTTGTTTCACAACGACTGAACTTTCTCCGATGCTCACAATAACCCCAGTGAAAAAAAACCTTCATATCAAAGCAAAAATCTAATCCATTGTCAGTCATCAGTTAAAATGATATGCGGTATGCTGCGCTGTACATTGAACTGTTGGCCAATAATAAGTCTCTGCCAAAATCTGCTTGAAGTTGATCGACGGACAGCATTTAACATTTCGTTGCTCTTACCTTTCACCGGATTTTAAGGTGCGTTGAAATTCGCCGTTTCTATTTGAACCGGTTTAAAAAAGTAATGATGCATTCGCCGAAATGCCACAGAGGCGTATCACACGGCTGTATTTCCAAACTGAGTATCGGAGCTAGAAACCGAAGTAAAATAATTTAGGAAACTTACAAGAAGTTATGCATCTAGGTACTCATAAGATAAACTGGCTAAAATGTGCTAAGTCGAGCTCGTTATGTTTCGATAGAGAGTCGAGACACATGTAAAAACGAAGTTCTGGGACGGTATGGAAATTTTCTTTTTTTGGACGGTATAGAAATTTTCTTTTTTTGTTTCTTAGATATGCTGTAGAGTGCAATTGTTTGTTCTTCGCGTTTCGCCGTCATAGCAAACTAATTAAAAAACTAAATATGTACTTATAGGAGTTTTACAATAGAAAAGTAATAAATTGCCAATTACTCGAAAAGTAAACATTTTTGGGATAGATAACTCCTTATAAAGTTACGCTAAGTTTTAATGCTTGATGCGATAAACTTATAAAAATAGGGGGTTTTCATTTTTAAAAATCGACTTTGGGCAATTTTTGCCATTCAATTTCCATATTAATTTTTTGACCACCCTGTATAAATAATTATAGAAATATACAAAGCCTATTAAATTATATCCCTGTTTATCAGAAAATCAATCCACATTAAACAATAAGGTGTTCTACATAGGGGAAATGAACAATTATTTTAGGGCCTGCAAACGTCATTTTTGACAAAATTTGAAATATGTCAAAAACGGTTAGACTTGGGTATAGGGGATTATACATGAAATGTGATTAGAATTTTATGTAGAATCCGAATATTGAGTAATATACAGGGTGTCCAACTTAAAATAAGCAAGTTGGCATCAAATTCCGGTATAACCGGAAGTGCCACCATCTTGGAAATATTTTAGCTGCCCCATCGACATTAGTATACTCAAAAATTTTCAAAAGTATCATATGGCTACTTTTCGAGAAATCTATCGACGGAGTTCTCGATGCGACACCCTGTAGAGCGTTGGCTGCAAAAGTCCTGGTCAATCAAGTAACACAATGGAATGTTTTCAAAAAGATGGTACTTATATCGACAATGACAAAAAACGTTGTGCGTCGGATATGTTACCAAAATTCAAATAACTAATGTCACTAGGCTCTATAAAAAATATCCTACGAGGATCCCCTACGGAGACACATGTCTAAAAATTTATATTCTGGGGTATTTTAGGAATCTGTTATGACAATTAGGCAAAAATGTTTTCGTTGGACCATTATGATACACTGTGTGAAAGTTTTCATCAATATCGCGTTTTGGTGAGGCCCCAACTAGTTACGGAGCTATCAAAATTTTGCTGAATTCTACGCTGCTGGAACAAATACTGATTTCCAGCAGCGTCCTTTAGGAGCTTTTATCCCCATAGGAGAGCTGCTTAGCACATTTTTCATAGGAATTCGTGGCATTATTTTTGGTTTTCTAATATATCACGGTTGACATGTTGCTCTAGAACATCGTGTATAAAACTTGTGAACAAGTTCCCCCAGGCACATAATAATATTCGTCGTTGCCCACATATTTGCACGTAACTTTTTTAAAGCATTTAATTCTGTCACATGATTTTCACAGTGGACTAACTACGATATTGTTGTGTTCGTATGGAGAATAGTATGTTGGTGCTCTGAAGAATGGTAAAAGTACAGGGTGGGCCAAAAGAAACTGACCTATTTTAAACTTTAATAACTTTTTTATTTATTAATATTTTTTAATGTAGCTTTTACAAAAATAAAATATATTTATTGGATTTTTTTTCGTATTAAGTATGAAAAATAATGTCGCGTAAGTGACGGCCATTTTCTCTTTCACACACAACATTCCTTTCCCAGACATTGTCCATAACTGCCTCCAATGTTTCCCGTCTTATGGCTCGAATTTCCATTATGATATTGTCCATAAGTTGTCTTAAGGTTCGAGGTTTATTTCGGTAAACTCTTTCTTTCAAATATCCCCATAGATAAGAATCTGGCGCAGTTAAATCAGGGGAACGTGGGGGATATTCAATTACCGATCTTTTTGAAATCAGACGTTCTCCAAAGAAGCCTCTTAGCAATGCCATTGTGGCTCCAGCTGTATGAGCTGTGGCCCCATCCTGTTGAAACCACGTATCAGGTCTATTTTCAAGCGCCGGAATCAAAAAATTTTCTAGTATAGCTCTATACCTCTCGCCAGTAACAGTCACCGCAGTTCCATCGTCATTTTGAAAGAAATAAGGCCCAATAATACCCTGGGTGGTAACACCACACCAAACCGTACATTTAATGGGGTGTAATTCTCTCTCGTGTACAGCCCTTGGATTTTGCCTTCCCCAAATTCTTGCATTTTGCGTATTCACAAAACCATTCAGATGAAAATGCGCCTCATCACTCATTAGACGATTTAAAAAAAATGTTTCCTCTCTAACCAATTGCTGAAAACGAATGACATAATTTAGTCGTTGTGCATAATCTTGTGGTCGTAAGTGCTGAACTATTTGAATTTGTTAAGGAAACATCCGCAAATGTTTCAAAATTCTTCTGAGGGAGGTCCTGGAGAGGCCTAATTGAGTTGACCTTCTGGTCGATGTTTCGGGGTCCTCCTGAACACTTTCCTCTACTCTCTCTATGTTTTCTCCAGTGAAAGCTAAACGTAGTCGTCCAGTTCGGGGAAGGTCCGATACAGAACCCTGGGTTTGAAAACGCCGAATAATGCTGCGGATAGGGCGTTTCGAACATTAAAAAATCTTCGATAAGCTCTCTTGGTGTTTACAATCGAATGATTATGTTCATAGTAAAATTGTACGACTTTGGTTCTCTGGATTAGATTAAGTCTCTCCACTCTAAAATACCCAGAGCTCTACTTTGTAAATCTGAAAAGAAAAATCAAATATGTTAACTTGTGAAAAACTTATGAATTTTTAAAATCAGTCAGGAACTGCTGGCCCACCCTGTACTTGATACATCAAGAGGGAAGTTGGTTCAAATAACTGTGGAGTTGGTGAAGAATTTGGAATTGAGTTTTGCTCAATTCTTGTGAATGGAAGAGCACATTAAGTAGCATTTATTAGGGACCTGAACCCTCGGAAGTAAAATGTTTGTATGATCATTTATGATGTGCAATGAGATTCCTCATTTTAATTAGCAAATAATCGGAATTTTTCCGTCACTGTGCGAATGAATTTCGGAAATTTCATCTTTCCCAAACAGAGAGGAATTAGTTTTGTAGTAATATTGTTTTAAATAAACGAAAATAACCATGTTTTTTTCTCTGCGAAATTTCGGGCAATGTTTATGCGTTATAGCAAATCGTCTTATAAATCTTTTATATTCCAATGTACAAGAAACGACAAACATTTTATGCACGACTGGCTGGTGAGGTGAACAACCACTTACAAGTGCTTTCTTTGCCTTGCATTATAGATTATTTTCTCATTTTTGCGTATATCGCACATCTTTCTGAAACCATATCATTCCTTTGTTACATAAGGCAGCTGTAAAAAATCCTTATATGCGACAAAGATATCGTCTACCCATAAAAATCCGAAAGTGCCAAGCCACTGGAAAGCACAAACACCGTGACATTTTGATTGATTTTTTTGCTAAGGATTAATTAAGTGTTTCGACACATCAAACTGAAGAAAGCAGGGCAATTCTTGACATTTTTTCTTGCGCAAATTGATCTAATCCATTAGATACATGAGGCGCAACTTCACTGAGGTCTCATTCGCTTTTTACTGTTTGCTTTTACCTGTTACATGACACTTCATAAAATGTCACACCGTGATGATATTTGAACGTCCGTAATACTGAAATGCGTCTGCGTTTCATTGCAGACTTTCATTGAATTAAAAGAAGATAGCTCGATAAATATTTGAATTACATAATTTCACACGTCTGGGTGATGTGAGATGTCATGCACAGCAGATCAGCTGGAAGAAAGGGCTATCGAAACCGGAGCTGCTTTCCAGTGGTTTTTAAAATAATGCATGAGAATATAACGTGCAGTGGAACGGTATTGGTGCTGAGCATTACCAAGTTACCCAGAGTAACTCATCAGGGTCACTAGAAAGCAGCTTTGAATTCTAGGTTCAGAATCCTTATGCATTGTCAGTTGGAGCCGTGACAACTATACTAAAAGCTAACACACAGGTTAGGTTTCCTTCTGAGTTGAAATTATTAAAAACTATTTCTGCACATACACTTTCATCAGCATCCAATATTTCGAAATTATTTTATAACGAAGATACTTAATTTATGAGGATAACAGAACTTCTCGATGTCATAGCTTAGGACTACTTCAGCATGGACCAAAGAAATCGTATTTTTGTTGAATCACATTCAAAAAAATTTAAGCTACCCTGTGAACAGCCAACAATCCGACCCATTTTTATTTTATGTTAGCATCCGACTGTGGGCTTGCGACTCTTCTGATTAAACATCAATTTTTCAATAAGCATGTAAAATGTATGTAGTATGAAGCTTGAACGTTAGCAATAGCTTGAAACGTCTACTCCGCTCAAGGTCTATACGATTTTGTATTGTTGCCAGCACCACTTGACATATTTTTCTTTGTGTCTATCTGGAACATGAATATAAATTAGCTATTTATCTCTCCACCCTCGTATATAGTTCGCCCACGTATATTTTTATCCTGCAAAACAACATGCTGCCCTACCCTAGACATCATCCACCCACGCAGTGACGTCCTACCGGATAATTTGTTGTCGCGCTTACGCTATCTAATATTCTTTTTAGTGTAAAACTTGAAGAGCCTTGATTATGCCGCGTCGCTTCGAAGATAACATCATGTCAAGTTAGGGTATTTGTATTTGGCACTTGTGAGATGGCATATTTTTAATCCCCATGCAAGAAGGACGTACCCACTGCTGTTTGTGGATGACTAAGTTCAAAAGCCAAGACTGGAGCTTACACAATTTTGCTTGTAAATTGTAAATGTACTGCTATTTTAGGTTCTGCGAAGGGGAGTTATCCATTGTTGTTTGTGTCTCACTCAAGTTAAACCGTGGTCCACCCAAAATTTTACGGTGTCAAAAGCGGGAGCATCTAGTATTGATATTTTAGGTGCTTTGGAAGGGTGGTTACCCATTTTCCACTTCTTCAAAGTGGCATTAGGTACAATGTATGTGATTCATTTATACACATATTTTTAATCATTGTCAAAACCATATATACAAGGCGATTTAAAAAAAACTGGGCTGGAGAGAAAGTGCTTTAAAAAGATAACATAAAAAGGTTCTGTAAGTATGTATGGGTTTCGAAATCTCCCTCTCTACCGAGGTATAGGATGTTGAATTTGTACTTGTGAAATAAAAAAAAAAGTTGGATGAAGTGGGGTGAGTGTAATCAAAAAAATGATAGTGGCACTTTAAAATTTCATAACAAAAAGCCAAAAGAGATATCGGGTTCATTTTTTAGTAGGAACAAAGCTTATTTCATTGTTTAATCAATGTCATATTTATTTATTTTTTGTCTGCTTTTGTTTTTTTTATAAACGAAAATAAAAAACATGTCGGCTGATTATACTTGCCCCAGAGAACGGGGCAAGTGTAATCGCGGCTCCTAACTACCATATGCTTACTGTGCCGATGGATCTGGAGCAAGTGTACTATAGTATGAAAAATTCTGGGTTCAAAAAAAATAGCTTGATATCTTAATTTATAAGGAAGTTATGAACTGAAAAGTATATTACGTAGGTAAGTTGAGCAAAAGAGAGTGTGAAATGTTTTTTTTTTCATTTATTTAAGGTTATATGAGGTAAAGGATACTGGAAAAGTTAGTTCTCCTCTTCGCCCTAAAGTGGGTTCTGGTAAAACTCGCTCTATATCTGATGCAGCCACTAAGTGATGGTCCTCTTGTTCAGGCCAGTGAAACATTGAACTATGCGCGTTTCGGTTTGATTTTTTTAAAAACTTAATGGTAGGTTGCGATTCTTCATTAAGCGTTGTTATTTGACCAGCTTAGAAAAGTATACATTTCTTTCCTTTAAATGAGACCAAAACCCAGTTTCCAATTTAAAGGTTTTCTACCCCTTCAAGAAACAATTCGTCTTGATTTAATGCTTCTACATCTTCCTCTAACCTTTTTGCATAAGCCTCAAAGGTGGCGTCGTCGGATTCACTGTCACTTAAAACTTGCGGTTCTTCTTCATCTGAAGAGCTCTCATGAATATTTTTTGCTTTTATTTTCTTTGATTCCTGCTTTGTTTTCTTTGCTAATTCTTTCGCTTTCTTTGTTTTATCTTTCGCTATCCTTTCATCTTGTTTTTCTTGCTCAGCCTTTTTCTTTTCTTCTATGTTTTCTGTTGCTGTTATAATTTCAGCTCCCGGAGCTACCCTTTTTCTTCCTTCTTTTTCGTTAGGGCGGGGCGATTGTCTCGCTGTTTCCAGCAAAAAAATTTCAAATGATTCAGAACTGCTATTTGGCGTAGCTATTGGTTCTGGTTTACTTGGTCCTGCTATTGGTATTGGTCCACTTGGCCCTGCTATTGGTTCTGGTCGCGGTTCTAATGCTAGCTGCTGCGTGGTTGGTTTCTGTCTCGAAGGCTCTTCATGGCTGCTCGTGCTGGCTCATTAAGAGGTTGTTCTGTGGCAGGTTGGGGATTTCTTAAACGTTTGTAACGCTTCCTTTCCGCAAAAAGCCCAGAAAAGATGGAATGCAATGAAGATTCCAACTTTTCTGCACAATCACAGAAAGGGGGTTACCATTAGCTTCCGGTAGCTCAGTCGGTGGCATGAAGACGTCTACAGGCGTGTAGCTGTATGTCGACCATGGCATGGCTAGAGGATAGAAGAACAAACAGAACACAAAAATTTAACAGATTTTATTTAACAAAAAAGCATTTTCATTACATTTGAAATTGAAATTTTAAAGAACAAAATAAGTTTTAAATCTTTGGCGCTGCTATAAAACTATACACTTATCTTTCGCTAAGCTGGTCCATTTTGACTGGACTGAAGCGAGGATGGCCAGGTGCTTGAGGTGGAGGTCCCAGTTCTGAGGGGTGACCTCACATTTAGTGGCTTCAAAACCAGTTGTAGGCGAAGTTGAACTTAAAGGTGATAGCGCTGCCAAGGCACATGCATGGGCGAAGTGATAGGCCAAGCAATGCAAAGTCAAAGACAAAGGCAAAAGCAAAGTCAAAGACAAAGGCAAAGGGAAGGGGAAAGGGGGTGGCCCCAATCATTTTGTCCTATTCGGACACACATTCTACAAACCGCTAGCACATGGCGCTATATGACCTCATGCTACAGAGAACAACATTCTTAGCTCTTGTTAGATCGGCGGCTCAAGTGAAAAGGAAGCGCGAGGAAGATCGCAGATCAGGAACTCCGCATCAAGCGCGCTCCAAGCGGAAATTTTTCCAAGTAAAAAAGCTAGAGATGGGATTAATGAAATGATAATCGAGAAGTGATTTAATAAATACGATCGGACGGTGAAACCGTTACACGTTCTTCATATCTTCGTAGAGCTTCTGGATCATATTTAGAGCGGTCGATGACAGATCTATTAAATGGGCATATTCCGCCTCTACGAAAGCCCGATGTCAGTAATGCTGGATCTGTCTCTTTCCAAATTGTGGTCACAAGTACCGAAAAATCTTTCTTTGGAATTTTAACACCCACATGTTTTCTTTGGTACTCTGCTAATTTTGAATCACACCGTGAGTTAAGACTCTTAAAGGCAGCTAGGTCCATGGGTTGCAATAGGTGGCTGGAGTGTCGAGTTAATTTAAGTACAATTATATCATTTTCGACAGCCGCTTCGATAAGTTTTGGGTCTAAGTTCGTTGAATGCCATCATACAAAAGGTGGATTGGTCTTTCAGGTACAAGTGAATAAAAGTTTTTGTAAAATAGTTTACAAAGATTTCGCTTTCCATCCAACCATTTGGCGGCGCAGCATAAGAAGTGCCTGGAAAGGTGGATTCATTGGGAGCCATCCAAGTATCCCATATATTTCTTCCTTTAAAAACAATTAATGGAGGCAGTTTATCCCCATTTGCGTTGCCACACATGAGAACTGTCATACTCTCTATTCCAGGCCCGGTGGTTATTTTTGAAGCAGGGGCATTTTTCTGACCCACAATCTTAGTTTTACTTGGATCGAGCGTAAAACTAGTTTCGTCGATGTTATAAATCTGAGAAGGCTTAATTTGCAGGACATTATTTTCTAAAGTTGGTTTTAACATGTCAAAATATTGTTCTATCACAAATGGAATTTTGGCTTGTTTTCTGGCATACTCCAGTCCTTGTGGATTTTTTAAAGACAGCCTGTGCCTTTTTTTAAAGGATAAGAACCAATTCTCGCCAGGGATTCCATCTTCAAATGGCGTTTCTATATTGTTGTTCGTAACATACTTTCGCACCAATTCTAAGATTTCCTTTCTGCTGAGCCCCCAACCCCACTTCTCCATGGTATTTATGGCATTCACTAATTTTTCTTCATCAGCTGCAGGTATTGCGGTGGGTCTTCCTTTGGACGTGCTTTTTGATCCTCGGGTTCCTCGTAGGTGTTTTTTTCTTATACACTCTCACCATTTTGGAGGAACTCACTAGGAATTGTATAAACTTTAGTCTTAGATTGGTCCTATTTTAAAGATTTCCACACTGTTTTTATAATTAATTAATGTCTTTGGTAAGTATTTATACTATTTCTTCTATATCATGGTCTCCTTAGCCTGTAACAATAAAAAAAGTGATAGTTTATAGCCTAAAAGCTCAAGGAGGACGCTGGGGCAAATGTAAGCAGTGATCACATATACCCCAGTCTCAGTGATTACACTTACCCTATATGCGCATTTTGGTGGGGTAAATGTAATCGCTAACATAAATTTTTTGTTAAGTATCGAAAGTCAAATCTGATAGCAGAATCAAAATCCTTGTCGAAAATTACCTAAGTGAGCAAAATATTACAACTAAATACTAATATTTGCGGTAGTAATAGGGAATTAAAATTCCTAAAAGGCACTCACAAAATTATTATAAATGTCAAAGTAAAAAAAAGTGAAATCTTTGAAACTGGAACTAAGAGGTTAATAAAAAGTAATATGGGTATAAAAAGGGTCATATTTTCGAATTTCGGAGAAAATATGTTCCAAAACGTTATAGAAAAAATCATAGGGCCGGATCACACTTGCCCCATGATTACATTACTTACTTACTACTTACTTACGGCGTGGATAAGGGTATGTACTGAAAGATACCTACACTAAACCAAGAGTCAACTGTGATATGCTAACATCTACCGAAACTACTGACATTTTGGAAACATTTTTCAATAAGGTATTAGTTTCAAATAAATGGTTTTTTTGAGGTTTTTTGTCAGATTCGTACATTTCGATGAATTTGAATATTTAAGGTAGCATCCAAAACCGTACAAGACTTAAGAGGCACTAGCGCCACAGTTGCGAGACTCCAAGATCGCTGCACGCACAACACACTCAGCTGCATGAAAATCAGACCGAGACATCGAGAAAGATAGAAACAATACATTTGTATTTTGCTAAATATTTCAAAAACTGAATAAATGATTGCCTCCCAATTTTGCACTATATTTTAACGCAGCTTATACTCCATACGATTACTATTTTATACAATCGTGTCATTACTTTCCTTTGTAAATGAAATTATATAAGAAAACATTAATATAATAGCAAACGCCAATTTATCAACCAAAAACGCCTTGAAATTTTGGGATGACGTTTAATGCCCTTCAAGTTTTTATATGAACAATTTATTTAACATTTCTATAAAGGACCACGCTCGAAATATATAGAAAATGAGTCCCGTCGATTACATCTGAACTTCGCAAACATAGTGTTAAAGCAACGCCTCCAACCTTAATTTGTAATAAAACTGTGATCAAACACAAGTTTTGCGCAATTAAGTTTGAAATTAATCATTTCATAGAATATGATGGTAGGCTAGGTGTTTGGAGAAGAAACATTTGGAGATGTATGTAAACTAATACCGCAATGCAATTTTGGATCGCAGCGATACCTTTGTCTTTTACGATCTACTTTTCCAAATGTTTATTGATACATTGTCGCGTCTCAATTTTTATCTTATTTGCGTGTCGATCGTTTGTATCGACACGAAATTGATCCTATATGGAAAAATACATCTTTTTCGTTCTTTGTATGCAAAAGTGCACGATAGGATAATGCATTGTATTTGCATTCGTTGGGCAGACGTATTTTTCTTTACGTCTAGACGGTGTATACAGATATGTAAAGTATGTATGCATATTTGCTCAAATATATCGTCTAATAAATGAGTGCTCGGTGATAAGACAATTAACGTTTCACACAAAGAGTATTGCTATAGCTTTTTCTAAATAAAAATGTATTAAAATGAGTTGGTACTCATATTTTTGTTTAAAATTTGTTTTGAAAATTGCGTCAGAGGACGTATTTCCGATACTTACGTAAACTTGAAGCATGAGACAATTGAAACTTGCTAATAGAATAAGAATGTTTGTTCAAGTAACAAAATTATTGAATTGTTTTAAGATATATAATTTCAAGATTCATTCATTCATTCAAATTATCTGCCTCTGTCAGATGTAGTAGACACCTTCATCCACTGGAACACAAAATGGATTTACAATTTCCTCAAAAAAATCCTCATACTGAATGTTTACACGACACAACATCAATCACATCGATAATATCAAAATAGGCCTGATAATTCGATTCACCTAGGCGTTACCTTGGACAGGAAGCTAACATGGAAACCCTTCATTGAAAAAATTAAAACTAAATATCAGAGAGGGTTGAATTTTTTGCATAGAATCGCCAAAATACGTTGGGGGGCAAACCAGTCGATTTGTCTCATGTTTTATTAAGCATACTTAACATCCGACTTGGACTACAGAAGCACCGAACAACAAAAGGAACTTTGTGCTAGACTTATCAGAGATGGCTTTAACCCTTCATATAGTATAACACATCTACTGTATTTAAGGAAAAACACATCTTTATCTGTCGTGTACCTACTGTCTTTCCTTGATGTTAGTTACCTTCTTAGCGTGGACCTTTCTTGTGCGTCTACTACAAATGCCATGATAGACCCCCTGACGGGAAGATTTTGTGTCGCCAGAATTTTCCTTTCGTACATCTTCAGATTCTTTTCTCTGTTGCAGGCTAGGTTAATGAATTGCTGATTTCTATGAGTAGTGGCACCACCATGCCGTAATGCAAAAAACCTCAAAAATGAATTGCAAGTTGATTGTTAGTGACTTGCACTTCACGAACAAGCTAATAAATATATTTTTTACAGGGGCTTCACGTGTTTTAGAGAAGCTTTGGTTTAACTTTTTTCTTTTCATATAATATATAAAACATAGCCGATTGTTTATTTTTGCTGAGCATAAATACTAAGATTTGTTTCTTTTTGTTTCAGGTAAGTTGAATTCGAGAGATAAAGTGACCGAAGAACTACGTCTATGTCAAAGGTAAAATATAATCTAATAACAGGTGATTTTTCAAGAGAGGATTTGATTTTCAAAAAAAAAACAAAAAATTTTAAAAAACGATTAGATCTTTATTTACGTCGATAGAACGGTCGATATAATTTAATGTTTAAAGATTATTTCCTGTAAATGTTGGCCGCGGCTCCGCTTTAGATGGCCCATGCGCAAGGTCCAATTTTGGCACACTCTCTCCAACATATCGGCCGGTATCTCACGAATAAATGCTTCAATATTGGCTTCCAGTGCATCAATCGTTGCTGGTTTATCCCTGTAGACATTAGCCTTAACATGGCCCCACAAGAAATAGTCCAACGGCGTTAAATCACACGATCTAGGCGGCCAATTGACGGGCCCCAAACTTGAGATAAACTGTTCACCGAACTCGCCTCTCAATAGGGCCATTGTTTCGTATGCGGTGTGGCATGTGGCACCGTCTTGTTGAAACCACATGTCAGCCAAGTCCAGCTCTTACATTTTGGGCAAAAAAAAGTTTGTTATCATCGCACGGTAGCGCTCGCCATTCACAGTTACGTTCCGGCCATTGTCTTTGAAGAAGTACGGCCCGATGATGCCACCGGCATAATCCACACCAAACAGTGATTTTTCCGGGATGCATTGGTAGCTCTTGCAATGCTTCTGGCTGGTCTTCACTCCAGATGCGGCAATTTTGCTTGTTAACGTACCCATTCAACCAGAAATGAGCTTCGTCGCTGAACACAATTTTTCGATTAAAATGTGGATCTTCCTCCAACTTTGCCAGCGCCCATTCACCAAATTGGAAACTTTGTGGGAGGTCGTGTGGCTCCAATTCTTGCACTAGTTGTATCTTATAAGGTTTTACACCCAAATCCTGTCGCAAAATTTTCCACGTAGTGGAGTAACAGAGGCCCAATTGCTGCGAACGGCGGCGAATCGACATTTCACGGTCATCACTAACACTGGCGGATACAGTCGCAATATTTTCTTCAGTCCTCACTCTACGTTTGCGTGTTGGTCGTTTAATGTCCAATAATGTAAACTGGGTTCGAAATTTAGTCACAAGCTTCCGAATAGCTCCCTCAGTAGGCCGACCATATTGCCCATAAATTGGAAGCAGTGCTCGATGCACTCTCTTAACCGAGCATGAATTTTGATAGTAAAATTCAATAATTTGAAAGCGTTGTTCGTTCGTAAGTCGATTCATGGTTAAATTATAGATCAAACTGAACAAGTTTGACAATGACTCAAGACACGATTCACGCGTCATCTGTTAAAAACAGTGTTGCCAAAAAGATACTAGCAAAAAAATCACCCATTATATTAATTGAAACGCTTTAGTTTAGCTGTCTTGCGATCCGCGGTGTATTTGACCAAATCTTGGGATGTGGTAATTGTTGTCAGTCTACCTTAAAAACAAAACCTGAGTAAAGTTTATTTTTGGCAGAATTCGGTTGGCAAAACGTAGCAAAATCCAGTATAGGGTACTACATCGTTCATGCATACTGCTTTGGTAGTATGAAGGGTTCAGTTTGAAATTTTTACTTCGATCAACGATTTAATAGAGGCAGTAATTACGCCACATAAGCAGGCTTTTTGTTAAAATTTTAGCCAAATGACTGTCAAAAACCTAGCTTTGAAGTGTAATCAAATGCTATTGCGACACAACGTTTTAATGAGTGTAAAGCACTTCGACAATTGTTCGGTTTTGCCAAATTACTTTAGCATAGCAATTTTCATCAACTTAGCCACCTTCTAGATGCGACAGTAATTTTACTTTTTAGATCAACTGGCGAGGAAGTATTGTAATTGCGCAATTGAGATATATTTTTTGGATGTTTTATGATATGTATAAAGACCATGTCACTCGTTTCCGTCGTTATATCTATCTGTCTGTCCGCTAATCTTGTAACCGCCTATATCTTGAAAAGTATCCCTCGGATTTTTATGAAATTTTCACACAAAGTTACTACTGTGCCAAGGATGAAAACACATGTTTTTTAAAATCTATGCAGTGGTGGAGCTAGGGGCAAAAACACGAAAAAATAAAAATCACAAAAACTTTGTTTTTTGACGTTTCACGAAACATTTTTTATACAGTATGTTGAGAAGATAATTGCCCAGGGTGCTATAGGGCACTTTTTGAAATTATGTTTTTGCACAAGCTTTATGATGGGTTGAAGTGCGCACTTTTTCTGTTCAACTTCGCGATTTTTTTAAAAAGAACCTAGTGAAAAAATGAAAAAGTGGCTATATAGCACCGTGTGGGGTTTTGTTTTCAGCACTCTGTGAAAATTTCATCCAAAAATATCAAAAAATAAAGCATCAATGTACGGTCTAAGAAAAGACGTATTCAGATAATTTGGTGCCCCTATTTCATATAATATCTCGTAGATAAGTCGTTCTGCAAATAGGTACTCATAATCGCGATCGCTGATACTCCTCGAATTTGAAGCCGTTTTACTTCCCACGTCATTGGCGTGTAATCGCGAAAAAGTTCTAAAATGAGATGTTATGTTTTTTAAGTCATATGACATCTACATCACGAAAAACTGTATCACCCATCATCAACTTGGAAATTACTGATCGGATTTTTATGAAATTTCCACA
Source organism: Acanthoscelides obtectus (assembly GCA_963669975.1). Lineage (NCBI taxonomy): Eukaryota > Metazoa > Arthropoda > Insecta > Coleoptera > Chrysomelidae > Acanthoscelides > Acanthoscelides obtectus. The sequence continues at coordinate 39,240,598 of CAVLJG010000010.1, read as the reverse complement.
CGCGGTTACTAGTATGCCAAAGCTTTGTAGTTTTAGTCCAGTGGCAACGGTGCTATAGGCAAAAAAGAAAAAGTAACAATTGCTGAAACTCCGTTTTTGACGTTTCAGGGGTTCCTAATCATTGACATAAAAAATTGTACTGCTTAAAAAGGGGGTGTTGAAATCAGTGAAACACGTTCTATTACTAAGTAGTTTCTGATCCCAGTGATTACAGAAAATTTAAGTATAGAAAATCCGATTTCAAATAATCGGTGAGTGCTCTATAGGTTTGACACCATCAGCCAACAGATCTGCAACTAGCGACAGTAGTGAAGAATAAATTCGGATATCACTCCAGTCAAGTATAGGGGAATTTAGCGTGGAACTTTAAAATTATCGATATGTCATGGAAATATGTTTTTGAGAACGATCATTTGGTAGATTTTATACCTGCATTTTCATTTAAATTTCATAGTGGGTTGAAATGCTCACTATTTATGCTCAACTTCTCGGTATTTTAAGAAGATCCTAGTGGATGGCACCCTGTGGACTTTGTTTTTAGCACGCTGCAAGAGTTTCATTTGGAAATAATAAAAAGTAATATGTGAAGTGTAAATCGGTTTTTGGGCGAAGTTCATCTACTGTTTCGTCCTGCCAGTCCAAGCGACGCGACGGTGCGTTCCGACTCAGAAAAAATGTATACAAATAATTTTATATCTTTACGAAAATAAATTCAAGAACTCAAATTCTAATTCGTTTATTCATGTCAATAAACACAATTATGTTTACAAGGGTCGTGTGGTAGTTTTTGCAAAGCAATAAACAGGTAGGCTTATACCTGGATTAAGTACGCCTTGTCTACTGTAATAGGTAGATGGAGATGATGCTGCCAGAAATGGATGTGTGTAAACAAACCACAAGATTGAACTGCCGTGTCCCATGATTTTTGTATTGCCTTTTTTATTGCCTTACTAGAAAACTCTGTTGGGTATATGATCGAGTTTACTAGAACTTTACAGCTTGTTGTCTGCCTTCTTCTACAAACTTCACCAAATCGAGACGCTGTCAACCTTATCCTCCGATGAAGACGCCACAAAGCACAGTCCTGTGAGTTGGTGACTTGTTCGATATGCAAAATCTCGTCGTCACTTTTTCTAAGTTTCCCTACAAATTCTTGCTTAGCAACCTCCAAATCAATGTCGTTCATGTCAGGTTTTTGACAGAATTCGCCATAAAACTATTATATATTTTCTTTGGAATTGCTATCCGAATTGTTAGTTATTTTTATATCAACTTTTTTTGGTCTGAGTTTCTTTCCAAGATTCTTGCGTTTGAGTCTTTGTTCCATCTTAGTGATAAGCGAGGTTGGACTAAGCTTAGAACGCAAATGTATTTGGACCACATAGACAGGTCGCTCGGTATTGTGGCTCACTACAGCTGCAGCACATCTTCTCTTAATTTATTCGCTTACCCCAATGTATTTTGCGATTATAGAGTTGAACTGCTCCACACTATTGTTGACCTCGTCATGAATTAAACTCACTGAATTCGTAATTAAAATTGTCACATATGATCTTTTATTGTCCATTATCAACCTTGATAAAAAATTCACTCAAGAACAATCACACCTACAAGAATACGACACAACAATTCAACAACACAATATCGACGAACAGTAACAAGGGTAGAACAGTACTAAATGATCACTAGCTGAATACCAAAATAGGAAATGATTTACAGGCTAGATCGCTAATCCGACTCTGTTATTATAAAAATTTACTTCGGTAGGCACCCGCAGTCATCCTTTCCTCTTTTAAAGTAGCGCCGACCACCGTCTAAGACCAGCCCACAATCGTTTCCTTTTCACCCCTCTCGTTCCCTCAGCAGATGGTGCTCGTGATTGTAGGAGCCCCGTTAAGAAGCTTCTGATTCCAGTAACAACAGTACAATATTTGATGACATTGAGTATTTCTGATTGTTCAAAGAGGCTGTCAAACTGGCAGTCTTTATGATATTGAGCAACTGTTTAAGTGTATGATATATGTTTAACAAGCTCCCCGTTTACTTTTGTTCAGCGATATGTTCCCAAAGTAAAAAAGCGGATACCGGTCTAGCGACACGAAAAATGAAAGGATTAGCTAGCCGCTTGTAGAAGTCGTTGTAGAGAGAACGTTAGAAATGTTGGCGGAATCTTTGACCGTGACCAGCGAAGCCGAGCAGCGAATTGAGGTCGATGACCATTTGCCTAAAATGTTTTTGGTCTTGGTAACATCTCCGAATAAGGCGGGTTGGAATTGCGTTTTCGCTATTGAAGGAATTAGATATAAAATTATAATGAATATTCGATCTAACACACATCCTGATTTATATTAGAGCTTTAATATACCCGATAATCCCTTAGTTCCATAAAAAGCTGACGTATTCTACCTGAAGATTACCAATCATATACTCATATTCAGGAGTCCAAAAGAGGGCCTGAAAGATGCTAGTTCGATCTATGAAACATTAGCAGAAGAGAAAATGAATTTAAAATCTACTTTGACAAAAAGTTAGTGTTTGGTTTTACTATTGTCTCATAGATGGCGCTAAGATCTTCAATCCCTTTTGGGTCTCTCTTATGTCTCTTTGAACTGGGTATCGGAGGATAAAATTCATAGTAAAAACTTTTCAAAAAAAACACTTGTGCTGAGTAACATGAATAGATTATAATGAACTAACTGCCAAGATGGGCAAATAACAAATATACAATTTTCTAGTCCTTTAACTTTTGTATGTTATGCGATGCCGACAACGTGTAAATCCATATATTTTATTTCCGCCAGTCTGTCTGTCGGTTAGCCTGTTTTTGACGTTATTTTACTGCCGTAGTCTCGGCAACGGCAGCACCGATTAAATTTGTTGAGCAGCATAAATGGGGTCATACAAGGTAATGTCACTTCACTGTTGAAAATCGTTTAATTGACAGCGTTATTAAAAAACAAAAAGGTTCAGAATGTTCCCAAAGTCTGTTTTTGTATGCTTTATAACCTTCCGGAAATTCTTGGACCTTGTCAAACATTTTTCAGATTTTTTAAATTTGCTTTCTGATTAGAGCGTACTCAAAAACATTATTGAGGCTCAAATAATTATTTACCAATGCTTCATTTGGACTCGCATATGAAAGTAACACACCCGAACAGCATTTGCGAGTCAAATATTTTCAATCAATCATGAAGTGAGTGCGTGTGAAGTACCGAGTCAAACTATACAATATTTTTTTAAAACAATTTTTGGTTAAATCATCCGTATGATGATCTTAATGTTTCGAAATTTTCTGATAGATAGGCTTTCATTACTCCAATTTTCTAAACTAAAATATTCACATGTGATATTTGCGAGTACTGGAAAGGCATACATGCAGAGAAACACCATTTTAGAACTATGTACGTATACAGGTGAACGGATATCGTAAACTAGTTCATAGTTTGTTCTTAGCTGCAAAGGTCCTGCGGAATCGTCCTTTCAAGTGTTCTTATTGTTCTACCTTTCTTCATTAAATTGGTCGTATAGAAGGTTGGGTGATCGGCTAGTTTGTCACGATGCTTGTTGCAACACATCTTAATTATACCTTTCACAGCAGGTATGTTTAGGCTATAGCGGACTGTGTCATGGTGCATAGGTTGATGGTAAGAAATATCTTCGATCGGAATTTTGAAGACTCTCAACGTTGCTGTTAGCAACGATGCCCCATAATTATGTACACTAAAGTTTTCCTAACACTGATTTCTGACAGTCCGGAACGCTAATTTACAGTGCTTAGTGCCTAGTCAAGCAGAATCATTTCATTAAAATTTGTTTGAGTTTTGAGTGACAATATTTGACAGTCTACTAATTGCATACATGGGCGCAGCGCGAACCAATCATCGACAAGAGATAACTTTTTGTGAATGAATTTGTACCTACCCCCTAAACTTTTTGGATAACGGGGTAGCAGCTTTCTTAAGGAGAATTTAAAAAAAAACCCACATCACGCTAAATATAGAAATCTTAAGGTCTAACTCGATTCTTGGCCCCTCTGGCACACCACTACGGGCGCCCATGACTGCGTATGTGCCAAACAGGTTTAATGAGGCACTCCGCGAGCAGTATCTTATTTTCTAATCATAATTTTGATCTACGGTCATCAGTGTGTTACGCGTCTAATATTCCACTCTGTACTCTACGTGTGTTTTGGCACAAAATTCATTGGCTTTAATTTTAACAAACAAATTATAAATAAATATAATAAATTCGAAATAAAAAAGTATCTATAAGTTGGTTGGGCCGGTACCGAAAGCTGAAATCTGTCGAATATGCCAGAATGAAAACATTTCACGCAAAACCATTTATCGAAAAACAGTGCGAGCGGGGAGTGCCACGTCTGAATCTCCTAAAAAGTGGGAGGACACGTGGAATTACTGCACAAAGATATGGGCAAGAAGAGCAAAGAATCATTTGGAATGTCAACAAGGAGACTGGCTCGTCAATACATATATAGTACGATATCGTTGGAGTTGAGGAGGAATGGTCTTAAATATCGAAAGAGAGTTATGTGCTCCAAATACTTTCATACTACTGACATACGTTATTTACTTCTGTAGAATAGTGTATAAAATCAAAGATACGTCGCGGGCTCGGACCAAGAGAAGGGAAGGAATGCTGTGAATGATCATTTAGGAAAAGTTCAATGTAATAGGATTACGGCTATATCGGGCCTTCCACAGTTCACCGGAAAATAAATTTTATGACTTTTCTATGGCTGTTAGTATCGATACTGGTTTGGTGCAGCCGGATACTTTTCTTTCTAAAAATAACCGCTGCTGGGTGGAGCAGTTTACACGGATCTCTCCGATGCTAAATACGTGAACGATAATTGCATCTTAATAATTCTCTGCAGGTCCACTTTTTATATTGAATGCAATAACATAATTTTTGATGATCGTGTGAGGCGTATGATTTTGCAGAAAATATCCATATGCGGGTGTACTTAAAATCCAGATAGTATCTAGAGTGGCGTATATTAAAATATCTTTCACTGTACAAAACGGCGTCAGGAGGCAGAGACAGGGATGATACTTTGGTATCATATTGACACATGTCTGGCTTAGTTTGGTCTGGTTTAAATTTAAGTAATTCGGCCCTGTATCTTGTGTGTACAACAAGACAATTTACAGTATATTTTTAATTGTTATATGGCAAAGCATGGAGAACCTCTATTTATAACTTCAGGTTTTGATGCTTTCCTCGGCATTTTTTTTCCACGTTTATCCTCTTCTGCGTCATAACTCCTCCCCACCGAACTTGAAAACAGAATATGGACGTTTTCTGTTTTCAGAGAGTTTTTTTTGCTTCCTTGTTGAGCCTTTCTTTATTGGTTTGGTTCTGTTTCTTCTGGTGTCGTTTATTCCAAATTAACCAAAAGATTGCTTTTACTGTAACCTCAGATACTCTTGGCTAGTCTGTTTCACGTCAACTATTTAAATGTTCATGGTGACTGTAAACATTGAAAAAAGGTTCTATTATATTTTGTGTTACAATTTACGTTTATAAGTTCGGTTTCAATTTCTCTGAATCCATTCCAAAATGGTTCTTGCTTTAAAAAATGATCCTCGTATCACAGTTCATGATAGATACTGAAAGACCACAGTAAATTTTGATCGCATGACGTTCGCCTTAGGGATCAAAGTGACGTCAGTCCCGTGTACCAATCCTTCACTAATTTTAGGATAGCTTACAAAAATGCCTCTCTTATACAAGCTCTGGGTAGTTATATTTATTCCAAATACTATTTTATTTTCTCAAGTCACAGGTGGTTAGTTTTTAAATAGCCGTTTAACCAAGATTCTACCGGTTCATATAATTTTGTCATGCGGTGCACTGTACGTACATTATTACCCTTTTTCTTTTCGTTGAATTGCGCATAATCGCAATCCTTTCAGCAAGCTTGGCAAACTCTCTTCGCCATCTCGTATTTCTCCGAGTTTATTTGGCAATCTGACGATTGTTTTAAGAGTTGCCTTCGCAATACCTTCCTCGCCGACTATCTTGTTAAATTCTGAAAGGTTACCGACCTGCTTCGCGGATTCGGTAGGTGTGCTAATGTCCGTTTAAAATTTGTATCTTTTCTTCGCTCTTTTAGGGACGGGCTATACACACATCGGGGCGTATGACATCATACTATTTGTTTATTCATACAAAGTTTATTGACTTGAATATGTTAATGGCTAAAAGGTTATTGGTCCAAGTTTAAGGTTATATTCAAACCGCAAAGTACGCTGTTGTATTAAAGCAGTCTGAAAAACTCTCACATAGTATAGGAAGAAAGAGTAGCTACTTCATCCATTTTTATCAACTACGACTTTCCCCCTCTTCAGAATTATTTTAAGAATAAAATTATTGATTATATTGTCGTTTTATGAAAAATTACATTACGACACTGCAAGCGTAAAAGCATTTAATTCTACTTTTCGAGATCGGCTGTGATTACAGCTCAGCTCTGCTCAGTAATATTATTGTTTCTTATATTTTACGAATTATTTTCCGTAATTTACGGCCATAAACTATAAAGGTTTTTCTTCTTTACTATAGTAGGAATCTAATGGATCTGAATATAATCTCCCGCTTTATAGGGGAATCAAAGGTTGCATTATATATGACAGGCAGACCGATGGAAATCAGTGACATGATTTTTACTTTCTACGCCACTGGTATTGTAATCGAGAAAAATTTCGAAAATGAGATATATGATATTGTATTTTTTTTTGATGTTATATAATATGTACATCATGAAAAACCATGTCATTCATCGGATTTTGATGAAAAAGAGGCCAAGGTCTAAAAAGCATTGTGTAATTTGAAAATCGGTCCAGTGGCGACGGAGAAAAAGGCAAAAACGAAAGAAATAAAAATCGTTCACGCCTCGTTTTTTTTTTGACGTTCCAGAGCGACCTGACCATTTTCAAAGAACCTTTGTGGGGGTTAAAATTTGGGGGTCCCTCCCAACTCGGGTAATTCCATAGAATAGGTGCATACACCGATTAACCATATTTCACCCATCGTCCATACATTTGTCTTATCTGCTACACCCGCAATCTAAGCTCACCGCCCGGCGAACCGGTTTGGCTGACTAATCTATCCGTAAAGCAGGGCAAAAAACATACTCTGACCATGTATGAAATGAACGACATTTCGCTACGGCGATGCCGCCCAGGTGTGGAAAGGGACAATGTTGCCAGCTGGACAGTAACTACTGGTAGGTCACGGAAATGATGTCTATGAACTGTTTGACATTATCCGTTTAATTTCTCTGTTTTACATGTTCGTAACTGACTTTTCTCTCAGATGTTTTAAATTGCGGTGAACATAATCCCTTATAAACTGATTGCGTAGCAGAGTCAACCTGCTTGACGCCATTTTTTGTAATGCGTATGTATAAAGGAAATCATGGAAAGTATTAACATCTTGATTCTAAAATGAACGAAACCTCAATAATATTCATGCTTAAATAGTTCATAAAGTGGATCAGTTGATTAAAAAGAAGTGAATTCTCCTACTCGCAAAAAGCATAGTGTATTTTCGCTAATAGTCGTAAACAATAGAGTACTTATACATACTCATACAATTATAAATTACCTGAATATGAATAAACTCTCAAAGAGTGTGAATAATAATAATAATATAAGTTTCTTCACGTATAAAGTATTACAGTTTATTGAAAATAAATATGCATATATGCGCAAATAAACTGAAATAGTCCCACAGAAGAATTTAATTCTTGTGCGTGGGAAAACATTTTTCATAACAATTTTTGCTTTGAACATAGTTAAATATAGTTAATACATAAATTTAAACACAACGTAACCATAAAGGTAAGTGTAAACAATAAATTCAAATTCTAATTTATTTTCATTTTAGTGAGTTTTTCTATTTCATGTCGATTATTATTTTACAAGAATTTGTTTATTTCAATTTTGAATCGATTTTTATTTGAGATGGATTTTATAGGGCTTGGTGAAAAGTTATAAAATCTAGTGGAGAGGTAACTGAAGCATCTTTGACCTACATTTTTTGTTGTAAAGGGTGTTCTTTTAATATCCTCGACTTTACTTCTTGTTTCATATTTGTGGTCCAATGAAGTGGTTTGTTTTATTTTTGAATAAATTGATTAAAACATTGTAAAAAAAGAGTTGCCTAAGATCGAGTAATCTCGCTTCGGAATATAACATATCAAATGGATATCGAATTGGCCGTTTAAAAATAATTTTCAAAAATTGTTTTTGGATTATTTCTAGCTTCTTGATTCGGTTGGTGAGAGCACCACCCCTAGCTAGCTGGCATAGTTTAGGCGACATTCAATAAGTGCATGATATAACATCTTCATTGTTCCATGGTCTAGATATTTAGTGAGGTACTTGAATTTAAATAATAATCATCTTAAATTAGTTACTATATGATCAACATGGAAATTCCACTTTAAATGAGGATCCAAATTAACTCCTAAATATTTTGTTTAATCAGCTGAATGTATTAATGTACTAGTATTGTCACATTTAATTTGTAATGAGGTAAATGACGGTAATTTATTTTTAAGGTTTGTGAACGGCATATACACGGTTTTCTGAAAACTGATTGTTAGATATTTGTGTCTAAACCAATCTGAAATTAAAATAATGTCATTTTCATGAGTCTCTAAGATTATCCCAGGAATTGTTATTAGAATAAGGTACCGCTGTGTCATCTGCAAAACATTATTGTGCCATGCGACTTCAAGCAGTAAAAAATAACGGGCCTAAAACTGTGCCTTGTGGTAGACCATACGTCACAGTTTTTTCTGAACTTATGGAATCATTTATTTGAACATATTGCTTTCTGTAACACAGGTAACTTCTCATACGGTCTTAAGCGTTTCCTCTAATTCCTGCATCGTATAAAGTTTGCTAGGTCTAATAATTTATGAATTTTTGAAGTCAAGAAACTCTTGAGTAGATTAATTTTTTTGAAATCCAAATTGATTTTCATGTATTAGCTTATTTTTATTGAAAAAACTAATCAGCCTAGCCTTTACGATTTTTTCAACTATCTTTGCCAAATTAGATATTAATGTTACTGGTCTATAGTTGATGATATAAGATACATATGTCGCTAGATTTATGAATCGGTGTTATTATTCCTATTTTGTAACGGTCTGGGGAAACCCCAGATTCAATTATCAAATTTGTTAAGAATGTTAGTGGTTTTCTAATTTCAGGTGCAATTTTTTTGAGTATGCCATCTAAACCTGGATTCTTTATTTTTTAGGCTGTAAATGGTATATTCAGTTTCATTCTCTGTAACTGGTTCAAGAAATATTGAATTCTGTATGATTACTCTAGATGGAATATTGGTGTTAGGTTTATTTTTTTTAGTTGCCATTTCTCTCCCACTTGAACAAAATAGTTATTGAAAACGTTAGAAATATCTGTATCTGCAGTTATTACAGTATTATTAGTCTTGATTTGTTCAATACTTGTTATTGGCTTGTTTGAGTTACAGATTTGGTTCCATACCGTTTTAGAATCGGATTTACTTTTTTGTAGTATCTCCGTATAATATTTTTGTTTTGTAGCAGTTATTAAATTGGAAAGTTTATTTTTGTAGTTTAAATAATGTTGTTTTGCCTGATATAATTTGTACTTTTAATTTTTTTTATTTATTGATGTGATTAGCCCAATAGTTACCCAGTTTTTTCTAGGAATTTCATTGTGTTTTATCTTAACTTTGTTAGTATTCTTTGAGATATATTTTTTAATAATGTTGGTGAGATGTTTAGATGCTTCACTTGACCTATATATGTCATCCCAGGACTCAGTATCGAGATCTACTTTCAGCTTTTCGTAATTTATATATTCTTTGTACCTATTATTATTTTTGTTAGGTTGGCTATTAACAAAACTTTCTCGATTAAGGGGTAGTGTTAGTATGGTACCATAATGATCGGTTATAGTTGATTTTACTACGAAGGCAGTGCATTTATCAATTTCTTCTAATCTACTTTTAAGAAAAACGTGGTCAATGCAGGTATTGGATTCTTTAAGGACTCTAGTTGGAGCATTTACAAGCGAAATAAAATTGATTTCAGAAAGCATATTTAGGTACGCATGTACAGATAAGCGATTGTCATCTAAGATATTTATATTTAGGTCAACACTTAAGATACAATAATCCGTATTAGGAATGCAATCATTCAAATAGTTTCTAAGATGAATTATAAACTGTTTTTCATTACTGGAAGGTGGTCTGTATGTTGATATTATTGTGATAACAATTCCAAGTAAAAGAAGTAAAAGCACTAACTCCTGTTTTAACAAGTTTGGCTAGATCCATACAAGTGGCGTTTACATTTCAATAAATTAGCTGATTCCATGAATTTTTATTGGCGACGAAATGTTGCTTGTCCAGTTTTTGAGGATGTAGAGTATATAATACTCTCTGCTGTAGTCGACGCTAGTATTATGACTAAAATGTGCGAATTGCAGATGTTTTGTGGCGCCGGACGTATTAACAAGAAAAGCATGGTTATGTTTGTAATGTTTTTCAGTCACTAACAATGCCTTGGCAATCAAAATCTTTCTTGAAATAGTCTTTTCAATAAATTCAAGCTTAATAAATTAATTCCTTTAAGTTTCCTGATTACTTTAGGGCGAAGTCGAAAAATAAATCTTTGGATATCTTCAGTCGCACCTACAGCGTGTTCGTGAAACAAGTATTATCTCTAGATAATGTAGCATCCTGTGGTTTTCATGTCTATAATCCCTTATGTTTGACTGGCCAATCAAACCACTTGTACCCAAAATAAAATATAATAAATCGTTTACAAGAAAGAAGTCTTACATTGAACATACTCCTTGTAATCATAACAAATATCCAGCACAGTGGTATAATGGTAGACTATGTCCACTAACCCGTCCCAAGATAGAATTTTTGCGTTGGCTATGAATGTTGTGATTGTTCGTAGGCGCTAGACATCGATCATGGAGGTACCACCTGGCGGATGACTATGGTAGGACCAGAATGTGTGAATGTCCTGTGCAAACGTGTTTCTCCGCTAGAGTTCGTGAGACGTACTACCCCCTTACCCCTGTATCCCGTATAGCCCTAGGTATAAATATGGTTCGAACGCTCTTAGAATATGACCGCTACGTCATCGTGGGCGGGTCCGCTCATCATGCGGTCGTCGAAAGAGTGCAGTGGCGTTCTATTTTATTTGAAGTATAAAATAAAGTGAATAGGTTGTGTAGACATTGATCATTAATTGATTTTTGTATTATTATATTCATTTAGTATGCGCATTAAGTTGTTCGGAAGCAAATTTGAATTAGAAGAGGGAGCAAACTAAAGACGGTTATAATTCAAATTATATATTATCATTAAAAAATCTAATCGCTATCAGATGATAGTGTGTTTAGCTTCAAATCTTCATCTGAGTCGCTTTCGTCACTTCTGATGATGACCCTGTGTTCACATTGAATTGATACTTATCCATTTGATCGTCGAGAAGATGTTCTTTATCCATTTGTGCTTACTCATATTTTTTCACGTGGTTACAAATTTTCTTCCACTCATATGCTCCAATTTCTTCAAACTTGCTACGGGTCAGATGCTCCACATCAGACAACCTAAATGTCACATTTCATGGAACAACCCAGTTTTTTACGAGAGCCCAAATCTTCTCGATTGGGTTTAGCTCCGGATGATATGGAGGCAGTCGTAAAACTTTATGCCCGCGCTGTTCCATTAAGGCATCTAGCTTGAATTTGACTGGAAATCTTCTTTTATTTTTCTGTATTTTTTTATATAGTTCGGCCTTAGTTAATGAGTTTTCACTAGGAATTTGATGTTTTTCTAGCCAGTCAATCATCTCTGATTTCAGGCTAGAAGACGTTACATTTTTTTCTTCCAGGACATTGTGATAAGAAGCGTTGTCAACTACAAGCACAGAATTTTCAGGCAAATTTGGGATCAATTGGCTTTCTACCCATTTCATGAAGTTCAAATGATTCATGTCATTGTGGTAGTCCCCAGATTTTGAGCCTGAAAATAAAATACATACATATAATCCAGTAAATGTAAAAATATATTAGAAATATTTTACATCATTGTAACACAAATAATACCTGATTTAAATATCAACAAGGCGTTAGGAATAAAGCCGAATTCTCCACCGGCATGCACAATAACCATTCGTTGTCCTTTTGATAAAGGCGTTTTTAGTTCCTTGTCATAATTGTCATCTGACCATCCTTTTTTTGGGGTATGACTAGAATGTATATATGTTTCATCCGTATAAATTATGTTCCTGTTCTCAGCTCTATATTTCATAATTTGCTTCAGACATTCGATAGACTTCAAGCGAATTTCATATTTTTCCATGAGAGCTTTTTTATTATCAGTAGTTCTTTTCCATCTGTAGATATAAATTATATTTATAGCGTTGTAACTCGAAAACCTTATAGTGTGTATGAATACTGACCTAAAGCCCATTTGTTTCAAAAGTTTGTTCAAAGTCGTTATTTTACCCTCAAAATTGAGTTGTCGATCTTGCATTTTTTGGTAAATACCTAAAAAATCTTAAAATGAAATATGACTAGATGCTACGGTTACAATTTAAAAAGTTACATTTCAGCGAAGGTCTTCTTTTCTCCAAAATATAAAAATCGTATATGATTGCTTTCATTTCTTCAATTTGGCCTGCAGTCACTTTATCCACAACAGGTGATTTTCGTTGCCGCTTTTTAGATGGGGATGAAAATGAAAAGTTGCTTGAATACATTCCATCTCTGCTCTCTTTAGCTATTTTTTGATAAGTACATTTACTAATACCCGTGGCAGCTAACACACGTTTCCTAAATGGGTTAATCAGTTTTAATTGACAATAATTATAAAAATCTTTTACATTCATACATACCGGTATTGTTGAAGTGGAAACTTTAATCCCTCTACACTTTCCTGTACCATGAAGTTATTGACATTGTTGACAATTTCCTTTCCTTGACTCCCAATCGCCTTTCCTTTCACGCCAATCTCTTTCACAGACATTGTTTAGATCACTGGTTCAAAACTATTAATAATTTAAATTTGAACAATAGTAAAAATTTCCACTATATTGCAATCTATTTGACAATTTTTACACACGGTGCCTTGTTCAAATTACTTTACAAACTGAACTTATGACTAACGGACAGGTTTATATATCTGTTGCAGGTAAAATAAATCTGATTGATTAACACTCATCGTCTTAACGCTACTTACGAATGAAGGGATTTAGCAACCAGGAATTATTCCAGGTAGTTCAATTTTACACTTGTTATTATTAGATTTGTTTCTCCTAATTTTGTTTACCTAGGCTTGATATTGGTATTAGCCTATTTATCTAGGTACTAATGATGCACTCTAGGAAATCTCATGATTGGTATAGATATAAGCGGATCACAGTCTTAGTATTAATTTAATTACTTTCAGTTGTTTGCCAACTTTGGGGTTTTACCCTTCAATATTGTGTCTATTATATGTAGGTACCTGCTCACTATTTTAAATTTTGATTTATGGATCTCCATCAAATATCCACAAACCCCATAAGATTAATAATTTTCAACGCAATCAAATATAAAATATGATATGGTTAATAAATAAAAAAATAAATAAGTCGAACAAACGTCTCATCAGATCCCAATTGTGTCAACAATCTCAACTTGCGTATCTACATACAAAAAAACGTTCCGCCTATGGCTTTCTGAGAGTGGGATGTCCCTTAACAGCGTCAACAGCAACATCATTTCTGGACATTGAAGACCACATACATTTTTAAGCTTTCTACGATATAAATATTCGCCACGATTAGAACTGGACCACATTAAGAGGGCGGTAACAGAAATCCATAAATCTTACCAGAGACTGTCACAACAATTTCCTATATTCTTATAGGGTACAATCGACGCAAGGGAGAGGGTATAAAGTGATGACGTAGCGGGCATAACCTTAGGCTGTTCGAACTCTACCCGCGCGTAGCTCAATAATAAAACACCCAGGTGCGGTATCTTATATTGTATTACCTTCATTCATTATTTTATACCTACTGTATTTGTGACACGTAAAAAGAATATTCTAACAACGTAATAATTCCTCTGCCTGTTATATTTTTCATTGTAGGTGTGCAAAAACCCATGCATTTCTGATTCGATAAAACCAAAACTAAACAAATTGTAACAAAAGCGCCCATTTCACAATCGGCATAGTTGATACGAAAGATAACAATTGCGTTGTTAGCACAAACACAGTATAAGTTATATAGCGAGAGCCCCTCGTATATCTTCCTAATAGCTATAATTATATCTTATCTTAGTAAACAACCCTATGTTATATATTGATGGTTGTGCCCTTCAGGCATCAGTTTAATCCTATTACTCTTGCATTGAACTCACTTAGGTTAGGTTTGCTAACATATCGTTGTTAGTCTAAACATTATATTTATAGTAGAATAAAGTATCAAATCGCTTGTAAGTCGTTTTTAAAAACGCGATTCCGCGACGCGATACCATCATTGGCGCAGCTAGCAGTAGGATCAGAAGACTGGATCAGAACTCAGCAGAGGACTTCCAGGCTGATTTCAATCACTAACTTCTGGAACCGACGAGACCAGGAAGATCAGGAGAAGCCCAAGGACGAAGATTGACGCCAGAGTGCAGTGTCTTCAAAGTCTGAAGGTAATTCAAGTCGAATTTTCCTTGTCTCTCCTCTCACCTTCTTTTTTAATTTAAGATTTTTGGTGCAGTTTTGTAAAATTTAGATTTTGCTGAAGATTGCTCAAAACATTAGTATTAAGTTAGTTCTCGTTCAAGAGCTACATTTTTGAAGAGAACTTAATTTTAGTAAATTTGTCGAGAGCTACATTTTCGATTTAGATTAGTTACTATTTTTTAAATTTTTGCCGGTTGCAAAATTATTAATATTAAGGAAATTTTCACATTAAAATAAGGCTTAGGTAGAATCTCATTAAATTTTATTACATTCGTATTCACTTGGTATTTTCACATTTTTCATACTTTTACATTTTTAATTTTTACACATTTTACATTTTTTATAGACCATAACTTTATGCAAGATTCTAATTCGGCTCTAGATACTATTACAAACTTATTAGAAAACATGTCTCTTAATAACAGTACAATCACCGTTCCAAGCATACACGCCGCAAAAGCTATTGCAGATCTTCTGCCATATTTCGATGGTGATACCCAACAATTGGAATCATTCATCTTTAGATGCGAAAAATTTTATAATAATTATGGTAGGTCAAACGATGCCAGTTTGAACGATTTCGTCTTTAATGCAATTTGTTCAAAACTAAAAAGTAACGTTTACAACTTTTTAATGTGTAGACCAGATCTCATTTCTTGGCCTCTAATTAAAAATGCACTCAGAGAGCATTTCGGTGACAAAATTGACAGACAAACCCTTACGAGAGAATTTCTGCAATTTTCAAAATATAGAAATGAAACCATTTTGGAATTTTTAGGAAGATTAAAATTAATTAAATCAAGAGTTGAAGTTAAAATCCAGACAGATCCTTCACTCACCCCTGATCAGAAAGTTTTACTTATCAGCCAAAATGAATTGAATGCACTAGACGTATTGACCGCAAATTGTGACGATAGACTTAGACTTCTGTTAGACATTCAACAGCCCTCCGACTTATCAGATGCGACCAACGTTGTTACTAAACATTTCTACAATGAGATGAGAATAGATGCACTGACAAAAAGACAGAATTTCGGACATCCTAGCCACTTTCAATCACATTCACATAAACCTAGACGTTACAATTATAATAACTCATCACGCCAAAATTATTACCCATCTCAAAGATACAACCCTTCATACACTCAACCTAATACCACACATATTAATTATCAACAACCACCAGCCATACATGAACAATTTCCTTCTCAGGAGTTTCACGCTCAATATTCACTACAAAATCATTTTACTCAGACACATCAACCTTCCTTCAATGAAAGTAGACAATTTCCATCTCAACCTATTCCATTACCAAAACCCATTCCAGTTAAACAAAACTTCCCGACAAACAGACAAGTATTCGGACCACCTCAGTCCCAACGCTCAACAAATGTTTTTCGCCCCAAAAACTCATATAAACCAGCACATAATCCAGAACCTATGGACACGTCTTCAAGACAATCAAACAGACAAAACCATAATCACTTTAAACCTTCTGGACCCCGAAACTTCATTTCACAAGAAGTATATCATGCTGAAGAGCCTGAAGTACACTCTCATTCTTCGCAACATACTTATCAATATCCTTCTCAATATCCTTCCCAAAATTTTCCTCAGTATGACCAAGATGACCAAAATGAACCTTACAATAATCAAGAATTATATTCTGAGAATCACAATTATTATTCAAATAACTCTCAAAATCAACATTTTCGAAAAGGATCCTTCGACAGATTTAAGATAGACCTGAACAATATCAATCTAGCCAACTCTCTCCCATATATCCAACTCCGAAAAATCCCAGTAAAGTTACTCATAGATACAGGTTGCCACGGTTCCCTCCTTAGACCTTACATCGCCGAAAAGTTTTTCCCAGATCAAATTTTCCATTACAATACGCCCATTTCCACTTGCGCAGGCACAAAGACCAGTCAGTTTAAAGCCTCTATCCCACTACTTGAAGAATTAGGTATTCCCGATGAATTCGAATTTATTCTTTTTCCATTTCATGAATACTTCGACGGAATCATTGGAATCCGAGATTTGAGAAAATTAGGATTAACAGTAGATCTCGAAAATCAATTACTCAGAAACCCTACTCTCCAAATCCCATTTCAATTTCGGACTGATTTTGACATCCAAAAAATAGAAATTCCCCCTAGATCAATCGTAGCAAAAGAAATCAAGACTTCTCTTCCAGAAGGTACTGAAATAATTTTAGATTCTGTTCTTTATAAGAATGGTGAAATTGAATTACCCAGTTGCATTACCAAAGTAAAAAACCAGAAAGCCACTTTAGAAATTAAAAACAACACCAATTATTCTCAAATTTTCAATTTAGATCAAAACTTCCTCCAAATATTTGGAACCATTTTCAACTCTCAAGATTACGAACTTTTTTCAATGGAAAATCACTCAATTAATCCCACCCCTGATAACTCATTACCCTTATCATTTGATCTTCTTAGAACCAACCATTTAAATTCAGAGGAAAAACAAGAACTGCGGAAAGTTGTTTCTGAATTTTCCGGAATTTTCCACTCAGAAAATTCCCCCCTCACATTTACTAACAAAGTCAAACATGAAATTAGAACGACTGACGACATCCCTATCCACACTAAGTCATACAGGTATCCCTACGTTCATAAACAAGAAGTATCTAGACAAATTGAGAAAATGTTAAACGACGGTATCATTAGGCCCAGCCAAAGTCCATGGAGCTCTCCAATTTGGATTGTTGCAAAAAAACTAGATGCTAGCGGCAAACAAAAGTGGAGAATTGTTGTCGACTATAGGAAACTTAATGAAAAAACCGTAGATGACCGCTATCCCCTTCCAAATATCACTGACATACTTGACAAACTAGGACGATGCAACTATTTTACCACTTTAGATCTCGCCTCCGGCTTTCATCAAATTGAACTTCACCCAGACTCCATTCCCAAAACGGCTTTTAATGTCGAAAATGGACATTATGAATTTGTCAGATTACCCTTTGGATTAAAAAATGCCCCCAGTACATTCCAGAGAGTTATGGACGATGTACTCAAAGAGCTTCAAGGAAAAGTATGTCTCGTTTATATGGATGACATAATAATATTTTCCAGCAGTCTCCAGGAACACATATCTAATCTGAGAAAAGTGTTTCACAAGCTTAAAGAAGCAGGGTTAAAAATTCAATTGGACAAATGCGAATTTTTATGCAAGTCCGTAGAATTTTTGGGACACGTTGTGACTCCCGAAGGCATAAAGCCTAACCCGAAGAAAATCGAAGCAATTAGGAAATTTCCCATTCCTAGAACTGCCAAAGAGATCAAATCTTTCTTAGGTCTCATTGGTTATTATAGAAAATTTATCAACAATTTCGCTCATTTGACAAAGCCCCTTACTCAATGCCTCAAGAAAAATGTAAAAATTCAACATACACCCGAATTCATCAAGTGTTTCGAAACTTGTAAAAATATTTTGATGAATGACCCCATATTACAGTACCCAGACTTCACAAAACCGTTCAATATTACAACAGACGCTTCAAATTTTGCTATTGGTGCTGTTCTTTCACAAGGTACGATTGGTAAAGATCTCCCAATTGCATACGCAAGCAGGACCTTGAATCCAGCTGAATGCAATTACTCTACTACCCAAAAGGAATTATTAGCCATAGTTTGGGCAGTACAGTATTTCCGTCCCTATGTTTTTGGCACTAAATTCAATATAATTAGCGACCATAAACCTCTACAATGGTTGTTCTCAATCAAAGAACCCAGTTCCATGCTTGTTAGATGGCGCTTAAAATTGGAACAATACGACTATAAAATTATTTACAAGAAAGGCAGTTTTAACACTAATGCCGATGCCCTATCACGAGTAGAAATTCACCCCCTTGACCTAGTGACAGACAATCTTTCAACTTTAGGAAACTTTGACAGCTCAGAACCTTTTAACATTGACGACATTCTTAACGACGTTTTCCCAAGTCACTCAGAGACCCTACCGACCTTACCAAATGACTTTGGAGACATTTTAGAGACTTTCGATAATCACCAATCTCCGGATGACGATAGTAATACCAATCTTCATCATCAATCATCATCCAATCCTAAACCAAAAATTAAAGTTCTCCAAAACATTCTTATCCGTCCCTCAGAAAAAGTCCGCTCAGACAGTGAGACAGTTCATAGTTCTTTTGAAAATCCGATAATAGAAATCCCATATACAGACAAAGTATTAAACATCCATCAGAACCAAGTTATTTTAGGCATATCACCCTGTAAATTATTTCAATGCCACTTTGAGAAAATTTTCAAAAAGAAAAGGCATACATTTTTAGTTAGGAAAGATTTATTAGATGTAAGCAAAATAAATGAACTAGAAGAAATTTTCGCTAAGGTAATTAAAGAGTATATCAGACCTAATCAACACTACTGCGTATATTTTAAGAATTTAGATTTAGAAAAACCATTCATTAATTTTTTACAAAAGTATTTTCAAAATAAAGCATTTACAATGGTTATAAGTAGGAAAATGCTAGAAGACGTAGTCGATATTGATGAACAAAATAATAAAATTAAATTATATCATGAAACCAAAACTAGCCATAGAGGTATAAACGAAAATATTTTAGCGATTAAGAAGAATTTTTATTGGCCTAATTTAGATGTAGACGTTAGAAATTACGTAAATTCCTGCGATATATGTCAGAAATCGAAATACGAAAGGCATCCCAATAGGTTAATCTTTAAACCAACCCCCATAGGATCTAAACCATTTGAACATTTATATATAGATTCTTTTAAAATTTCAGATCAATATTTTGTAACAGTTACAGATAGTTTTTCAAAGTTTTCACAGGCATTCCCAGTTAGTTCATTAAATGCAATCGAGACAACTAGTACTATGATCCAATTCTTTTCATTTTTTGGCATTCCTCATAAAATCACATGCGATAATGGTACCGAATGGAAAAATAATATTTTCCAAGATCTTTGTAGTATGTACGACATCTCTCTTCATTATACAACAGCATATAATCCCAATAGTAATAGTCCAGTGGAGAGATTTCATTCCACTATTATAGAAACAATAAGAACCTTAAGAGAAGAAAAACCTCACCAAAATATTAGAGATCTCATGCATTATGCAATTTTATCATACAACAATAGCATTCATTCTTCAACTGACTTTACCCCTTTTCAAATTGCTAAAGGACAGCTAGATTTTAGAAATCCCTTCGAGACAACGACAAACGAACAGATTTCCACATATATGACAGAACATTCCCAAATCCTTAAACTTTTGTCTCAACAACTAACAGAAAAGTTAGAACGTAAACAAAGACAAAATTTAGAAAGAGAAAATAGACTTCGAAATCGTTCTCTTTCGCTTGATGTAAAGCAACCACTTTTTTCATTAAATAATTCCAAAACAAAGAAAGACCAACCACTTTACAAAAAACTGACCGACCCTACAGTTACTGGTGACAATAAAGTTATTTCAAAAAATAAAGTTACGCATCAAAGACAGCTCAAACCACAACGAAAAATCATTGTTACAGGTAGAAATGACAGGAACAAGGCTGCTACACCTACTCCTGATGATAGCTCTGACGATGACATTCCCCTTTCCCAATTATTCAGTCAAAATCACAAGATTAACAAACCCGATCCTTCCACTTCAGCTAGGTAAAGCATATATCTTAGAAAATCAGCACACATTCTTATATCATATTAATATTAGTACCCCCGTATATATTTTAGATAGCATAGGGCAACATATTTTAAGAACGCAAGTATTTTTGAAACAAAATTCCAATCACTTTTCAATTCAGCTCTTACAAAAATTGGAACATGCTATTTCTTTGAAAAATAAAATCGACAATAAATTTGGCATTTTACATAATAAACGCATTAAAAGAGGTTTATTCAATGGTGTTGGTACACTTTCGAAATATTTGTTCGGAACGATGGACTCCGCAGATAAAGAAATCATTAACAATTATTTGGATACTATTAAATCTAATGAGTTGAACTTACAATCTCGCATAAACAAACAACAAACAATATTAAGGGATATTACCACTCACTATGAGATTACTTTTCAGACCATTAGGGATAACGAGAAAATTATTGTTAGTCATCTAAATGACTTGATCAACAACAATAAAATTTTAAGGGAACAAGATAATGTATTATCACTCAGCCTCACTATAGATAAAATTATTTTGGAATTACAAGCTTTATATGAAATAATTAGCAATTTACAAACAGCCTTATCGTTTGCAAGAATACATATTTTACATTCTGCAATTCTAGACACAAATAGTATTTCCTCAATTTTAAATTATTTATCCAAAGATTATAGTAGCGAAAGAATTCCGAAATTTGATCACGTAATTGACTATTATTCGTTATTTACAACCGATGTAACTATTTTCGATAATATCATTTTATTTAAAATTTATGCACCATTAATCTCGAACTCCTTTCATTATTTTAGTGTTTTTCCTGTTTTTCAATTTAACTATACCCTAATCCCAAAATCCCAATACCTTCTTTTCGACTTGAAAAACCACTGGAACACAGACCACCTTTGCACAGAAGTCGCAAATAAATACTTCTGTAAACACGAAGACTTATTAGAAGCAGATCCATGCCTAGTAGAAATTATCAAAAATGGAAGAAACACTTGTCCCATAACAAGAATACAGCAATCAAGAACTCTGGTACAGCAGATATCTTCATCTAAAGTAATCATATGTCCAAGAGAGCCCACTACAGTGCATTCGTCATGTCCAGAAGACGGCCTGATAGTTATTTCTCAACCAAGTCTCATAGAACTCCAGCGATGCAGCTTAGAAATCAATCAACACAAGTTCTATCCCTCAGATCGCATCGACCATGAAACAATTTTCCCTTTACCAGCTATAAGCCTGACCAATTTCACGAAGCAGAACCTTGTTGATGTAACAAAATTCAACTTGAAGACAATCCAGAATCTTCAAATATCCCAAGAACAAATCAACGAAGACAGTATCCAGTTCCCAGATCGTCCCATAGAGAAGACAAATCTAATCATATTTTTACTTCTTCTATCAACTTTCATTGGTTACATCAATTACCAAATTTTAAAGAAGCTAAGAGAAGCAAGAAGACGTAGAGAAGAAGAAGCAGTTCCGGATTCGCAAACTTTGGATCCCCCGTTTGCTCATCTTCGGCAGGGAGGAGTTATATAGCGAGAGCCCCTCGTATATCTTCCTAATAGCTATAATTATATCTTATCTTAGTAAACAACCCTATGTTATATATTGATGGTTGTGCCCTTCAGGCATCAGTTTAATCCTATTACTCTTGCATTGAACTCACTTAGGTTAGGTTTGCTAACATATCGTTGTTAGTCTAAACATTATATTTATAGTAGAATAAAGTATCAAATCGCTTGTAAGTCGTTTTTAAAAACGCGATTCCGCGACGCGATACCATCATTTATAACAATACGATAAACTTTGGATTATAAATCATTATGTAAGCAAGATATATACATGGTTGATCATCCTTGTCTAGAACGTATACATACGATTTATTAGTTTAAATTCGTCAGTAACCTACATATTTTGCAACATTTATATAAGATGCATACATACAAAAAAACTACATTTATATATATTATGTAGGAATTTCTTAAAGTTCTTCAACACATACCTAGTCATAATCAAAAGTTCAGGATTTTTCAACTTTCCAATAATGATTGATGAAAATTGGGGTAGATTAGACTCATTGGGTTATTTCTCTATTTTAACGCTAATTTGAAACATTTTACTATTGAGATCTAATGTGTATTTCAGGAGGTAATGGCTTCCTGCATTGGTACAGTGCTTCAGCAGCAAATTCCAGCTCGTTAAAGTGTTTAAAAAGTAAGGGGCTTTTTGAGAAGCACTGTGTAACGAAAGGACTTTCTGAATTGCTTAGAATTATGGAAAGATGCTTATTTTTTAAATTAATTTTACATCCGCTCGTGAATGGGAATTTACAAAAAAGGTTTCAATGTGCTTAGATTACTACTTTTTCAAAAGAACATCACAAGGTTATTAGATCTAAGAAAATGGAAAGGTCATTTTATCAGTTCAAAGAAACGCGACTTAGAAACATCTGAGAGTCACGATCTACTTGCGATTGTTAGTTGCACTGTTTTCAGTGTGAATACTGCCCCCCTGTACGTATGATTGTGTGTATAAAACTAATATGGGTCACGCGGTTCATGTGAAAACATCAATATTTACTTTTACTGGTCATATTGTCCATAATTATATGTAATAGATTTGATTGTTTGATTTTTTACAGGTGATGGTGAAAAGATCGTGACATTGAACGTATGACGTTTATGGATGAACACTTATTTTATTTTATGTTTCGGGGCATCAAGCTCCAATTTAGAATGAGGGTTTGACGTCCAAGCAGGCCAGTTTTTCATTAGAATGGTACATTGCTGTATTGTGGTGCAAAAATTACCTTTCTAGACATGAGTCAAGGAGATGTGT
Organism: Acanthoscelides obtectus; assembly: GCA_963669975.1. NCBI lineage: Eukaryota > Metazoa > Arthropoda > Insecta > Coleoptera > Chrysomelidae > Acanthoscelides > Acanthoscelides obtectus. Next base: position 39,217,296 of record CAVLJG010000010.1, on the reverse strand, counting down.
CACCTTTCTCCCAGATGTATCCCGCGCTCCATTCATGTAAACATGTAGCCGACAACCCCTCCCCCTCCTGAGATATACATCTTCTTGAACATGAATCTTGCTACCACCACTTTGCCCCTCCCCCTCTTAGACAGAATCTTAAACCGGCCCCTGCGGAATATCCGTTATTGTGATAATAATATGTGAATAAATTAGGCATATTTCATGTATGTCTGCCTGCGTTTAGTTGAAAAGTTATGTTTATTCATCACCAACATAAAAGCATTGATAAAAGTACGTTCACAAGTAGAAGCCGCTGTCTTCTGCAATGTATTCCCGTTAGTTGGAAAAATACGTTCTCAAGGACTAGATGGTATTATCACTTATTATGGGAAAAATCTGAAAAGATATTCGAAACTCACATTACGAATCAACATCAACTGCGGGTTATGTTCGATCATAGAAAGCCTCCCAAACTTATTGGCTACTGAAGAGAGAAACTAGTAATTAAATAATAAGATTGACAAAAATGTATACTCATGATCTCGATCTAATTTCTCCGCGTGTTTCTAAATTAAGAGATAAATAGTTATAACCATTCAACAGGTTTCGAATAGAGCTTTCAATTAAGTCTTTTAAATTATGAATTGCACATTTTCGTAATAATTTAATTGCGATGGTAATGGTAATTAAAGCGTTTTCTTCGTTTATTGTGAAACTGCAAACAGGCGCGGATCCAGGAACAAGTGACAGTACCATTTTTTACAGTTGATAGTTTTGAATGTATTACATGCACTACGTGTCAAGATGATATTTTACTCTATTCATACCAACCCATAATGGGAATATACAAAAATATAGAAAAAATGGCGTAAAGTAGGTTGTTCTCTGTATTTCCCAGTACTTAAATGAATGTGTTCAGCACAAACTAGTCCATCTGAGAAAAAAGTCAGTCAAACAGATCCATACAATTAGTCCATAGAGCGGAGAATAAAATCTTTGGGTATTTTGTTCAATTTTTAACCATACAAACCTGACACTCCTGAATAACATTTTTATCTTTCTGGTGCTTTTTCTTTCCGCATGGTCGCACTCGCACCTATCTCCACAACACACATACAATATTAATTGTAAGTTGGTTGACCTGTATCCATAGTAAAAAAAACGGATTAGTAAGATGTGAACCGGTCGGTTGATCTAGTTGTTGTTTCAGACGTGTTCCGAGAGAAAGAACTAGATGGTGACTCGTCTTCTCCGCAAAAGCTAATCAGCTGGGGGACAACTGAGAGGGTTCACGAATCAGTTTTGTCTTTATGAAGTTATAAATGACAAGTTTCGCGAATAGAAAGCACTACCTACTCCCCGCTTTTTTTTAAAGTTGCTATTGTGTGGGATTTTTGTGCTTGTTCTGGGGGAATTCTGTCTGAACCATCTGGCAACGCTGATACCAGAACACTCATCACGGCCGGTGCATGACGCCAGCAGCAGCCACGGCCGGTAGGTACGCGATCCGTCACCTGAGTATATTTCAGTTTTCAGGGCTAATGAACAGAGAAATCTATATGTGAAATATGTCTAATAGATGCGTAGTATAACAAATGTTGGGAGCGTATAAATGTACCAGGTTAAAAAAAATGAGATAAATCCTTCCCACCCCTTTATAACCCCGTCCCACAAGTTTTTTAACCACTAAAAGTTTTTCAAAAATGATCAGGATCCTCTGAAACGTCATAACACGAAGCTTGAGGGATTTTTACTTTTTTCGCTTTTGGTCTTTTTCTTTGCCACAACTAGACCGATTTTCAAAAACTAAGCTTTTACGACCTTGGCATAGTAGTTACATTGTGTAAAGATTTCCTCGAAACCCAAGAGTTAAAGGCGGTTATAAGATTAGCGGACAGACCGACAGACAGACAGACCGACGGAAATAAGTGACATCCCAAAAACGTAATATACCATTATCGAACATTTTCTAATCAAAAAATTGAGAATAGCCCTTCCCACCCCCCCCTCACAACACACACCCTCAAGATTTTTACCTCTAATTTTTTTCAAAAATGATCAGGATTCCCTGACTGGTCAAAAAACGAAGTTTGAGTGATTTTTACTTTTTTCGTTTTTAAGAAAACTCTGCGGCCACTGGGTCGATGCTTTTGCGTTCTTGATATAGTAGTAACATTCTGTAAACATTTTATCAAATTCGGAGCGGTTCTTCTCAAGTTATAGGCGGTTATAAGATTAGCGGACAGATAGACAGACGTAGTGGCATTTTCGAAAATTTTCGCCGTTACATCACTTTCTCGCCAGTAGGCGTAGGAAATATAATGCCTTGTTTCGTGTTTGCAACTTGAAAAAAATAATTTTCTCCAATTTCATTTTCTTGTGCATTGTTTTCAAAATCTTGTCAACTACCCAATCGAACCAGCAACTAACCAGACATAGATTTTTGGAGGACCGAAGGTGGAAAGTATTTCTAGCTTTGCCAAAATCATGTAATTTAGGCCCGTATCGTCAGTCGTCCCTACAATTGTACGGCGCGTTTATGGCCTCCTTGATTGTCATACTCGTTTCTCTCCTTCAAAAATTTCTAGATTACACTTGTCCCGTGTCAGCGTCAGCGCTCTCCTATTGTGAAGATATGTTTTCTTTTTAAATTGTAGGAAATTTCAGGCTGTTAAAACATGATATAACTCAAAAGCAAGCACAATTTGATGCAAATAGATGTTTGTGACATAACCTCAAAATAGAGCGCTGACACGGAGAAGTAGAAAACTATGACAATCAAGGAGGCCATAAAGGCCCTCTACAATTGTAGGGACGACTGACGATACGGGCCTTAAACTCCACAATGTTCACGTTGCCAAGAGATGAGAGGGGAAGTAGTTGCTGATAGTCTTCTTTCCTCCAGGTCGTAGGATTTGTAGGTATTATATACGCCATAACGATGTGGATCGGTTGCTGTGTTAAAAGCGGAAAAGTCTACAATCTGAAGGTTTGTCTGTACCTATCCATCTGTCAAGCTATTCGAGATAGCAGGTTATTGTAGAATGCCTAACTTTGCTGTCTGCACATCTAATTCCATTCGTATAAGCTTCTAATAAATACGCAATCGGGCTTACAAAATCGGCCTCAAAACCTGTCTGGACTGCCTTAAAGGACAATTAAGTTGCGGATTAATAAGAGTAGCAAATACTTCGTGCCTCCGGGTGAACAAACGTCTACGATGGGTGGAAATGGAATGCAATGATGTTCATCCTTGATGAAGCATCTTCGACTACTCTGCAGGGGGATGCAGTTAGCACCTCAGTAGTATTTTAAAACATATTCGAGAGTCTCGGAAGGTTGCTTTTTTAGAACTGTGGGATAGACAAATACATTCTATTGGTGCACAAACGAATGCAATGATGTCTATGAATGAAGCACCTCTGACGATTCTGGAGAGGTGTGAAGTTAGCCCCCGTAGTAATATTAAAAAAATTAAATTTGTTTAGATCTGCAGGGTGGACAAACGGACTACGATGGGTGGACAAACGGATGCAATGATGTTCACCCTTGATGAAGTGTATCCGGTGATTTTGTAGGGGTGTGAAGCTAGCCTCATACTGGATTCTTGTAAGAAAGGATATTTGTAGGCTTCAAAAGTTGCTTTAATCAATTCAGTGGATGGATCATGTGTTTCAAACGGTCAGCAAATATCGAGAACTAGTTTTATTCCTAACAAATCATTATCGGCAATTTTGAAGGCATTTGAGATCAGCGTGGACCGATCTTTTTTCCCATTTCTACCAAATTCAAAAGGTGGGCAAATGAAACTAAATGCTGGACAAATGTGGACTAACGATGGATACACGAGAGAGCAAAACGTTTTATTCGATAAGCGAAAATTTTGGGGCTGCGTGAATTTAGTCCCAAAATCAATTTAATTTTTATTTTTTGAGAATACGAATAGTGGACAAATCAAATGAATTGATGCGCAAATGTTGGACAAACGAATGACATAAATGAATTCCTAGTTCCCGATTTTTTGGGGCTAACTTCACACCAACGCTTTATGAAAGTATCTTTCATGGTGGTAAGAGCACTAATGCAGCCTATTCAGTGTCTCGCTTCTCAAAAGTTCTCTCTGAGTCCGCCTTTTGGCCCCTTGATATAATTTGCTACAGGCTCCGCGATGGTTTAATCCGGCACACTGGTGATAAGTCAAAGAATGGGTAAGACACAAACATTACTGGAACTGAGAAAGTGGAAAAGAACATACCGGGATTGTGGGGACATGAATTAGCTTACCAATAAAACCAACCAAACTGTCTGAAAGCTCGCACAAAATAATGCTACAGAACTCTGTTTTTCTCATATGTAAAAGTTACTCTTTTTTGACGTTTCAGCCACCCCGGTGGAATTGTGTCAAAGTAATTTCTATATATGGGGTTTTGTTTGCCCAGAAACATGTCGGGGACCGCAGATAATGTCAAAAAGGAACAGATCCGATGAGATAATAACCTTTTAAAAATTTCACACCAAGTATCTAATATGGGGGCCCAAACAAATCTTTGTGAAACAACCAACTTAATATTGTGCAAACGCCACGAACGAACTGGAAAACTGAGGGAAACCCATCGGTTGAAGTTATCAGATTATCTCACTTTTGCAGTTTGCGCATCCAACGTCATTCCAGAACAAAACTTACAAAAGGGTGCCTTCCAATCTGTGTTCTTGTAGAGTTGCTAAAGGAGTGCCCAGACGAACAGTTTTTCTAGACATGCGCTACCGGTACCACGCTGTTATAAAGAGCGCAGCAGGTATTAAATAACTTTGGTCTCGATGGCAACCTGCTGGCTGACGCTGAAGGTCGTTCAACTCGGACACTTCCGCTTCTTGGCTGGGCTTGAAGCGGTCGGTGTCTTCTGTTTCTTCAGCTTGGTATGCGAATGGGCCTCATCGGCCGCCTCGGGGTACCATTGTGGGTACCACGAGGACCGGCGACCGACAGGTCACACTCTCATGTGTTTGTTTACTTATTTCCAGGTCGCACTGCTGACATGCCGACCCATGCATATTCACAGAGATTCGCGTTATGAAATATGACAATAAAATTTATTTGCATACTTACTCATAGCGAGAGGACGAGAACTTCGTATCTTATTCATTGCTTTGCAGGTTGTTGAAGATTGGTATAGAGGTATATCATATTATAATTATTCCTAACCTGATATCGATCATGTTTTTTTATATACCGAAGCAGTCGCACAGAGCTCCTCAGCTGGTATGAGGAGCTACTTAAGGACAATGCCCAAAGGCCTCACTGTTCTACTAATTTTACAAAAAAAATATGAAAAATAGCTGAGAATCTATCTTAAAAGCGTGCAATTTGTACTAATTACATATCGCAATCGTAGTTAAATTGAATATTATTAAAAAATAATATGATTTGAAAAGTCGGTGCCAAAACCGGACATGCAATATATATACGTATATATGTAATCAGTTGGCCTATGCACACAGAAATTATTTTATAATTGCTCAGCGATAAACACTCCAATATAGGGTCAAATGGTGCAAAAATGAGACGGCCGAAATTTCGGTCAAAAACAAGACATCAATTTTTCCCAATGCAAAAAACAATAACATTGTAAAAAATACGTTACAAATTACTTCCACATATATACAATTGAAATATGTAATGAATAATAAATAAACGTAAACACAAACATCGAGAAAAAAACTATCGCATCTGATTGTGCATTTTGCTGAAAAAATCTTTTAAATTTTATTTACAAACTTTTTCTGTTGCGCCATTGTAAGTGATCGTAGAGACTCGGCAAGTATCGCGTTTTCAAAATAACAAATGCGGCTTTGATATTCCATATCGAATTTAGTCTATTTTTATTTGTTAGCAAGCAGGCACGTCGTGAATAACAGGTGCAAAAACGAGACATCACAAAGTTTAAAAACAAGACACCTGCCAGGTAAAGAACAAGACAGCTTTTATACCTTTGATAATAATGCGGAAGGTTTACGTTCCCAAAAAGCGCCCCTACTACGAAAAAGACATGGAAACAGCCCTAAAACTAATAGATAATGGCACTTTATCTCTTAGAAATGCAGCTAAACAGTTTAAAATTGACAAAACTGCTCTGTCGAGAAGACGTACTCGTTCACTTGGTAAACAGGGAAGAAAAACTTCTCTAACCAAAGAAATGGAAGTAGACTTAAGTGATAAGATCAAAATTATGGCAAAATGGGGGTTTGCTCTCACTAAACCAGAGATACAAGCAATAGTTCAAACCTATGTACAAGAAAACCACCTTACTACCCAGTTTAAGGAAGGAAAGCCCGGGAAAGATTGATTTAAACATTTTTGTAAGCGCAATAGACTAAGTCAAAAAACGCAAAAAACACAAGTTTACTAGGTGGCACAAATCCTTAAAGTTTTTGAGAGCGATGTAGAAGTAAAATATCTGAGGCGCAAAGGATTTAAATTTATTTTTCCGGCCATTGAGGAAGAGTACTTCATCAACAAAAGTGACATAGAAATGAAACTTCCCCAGCCAGAAATAGAAAGTAAGACCTGTCGTATCTCTCAGCAATAATGGTTTCCTATCGACTTTGAAAAATACGTCGTTCAATAATATGTAGTACAAAATACGTTAGAATAATAAGTTTTCTACTTTAGCTCTTAAAATCCTATTGAAAATCTTGTTTTACCCCTTTTTTGAATTAGGTATGGTTTATTTAACTTGTTTTTGGATTTGTTTTTTTTTTTAGTTTAATAAAAATAGTTTTGTATTTAATTATGTGAGTTTTCTTTAAGAACGTTGTCACAATTTACTATGTTATTTGACTTACTAAACGCTTTAAAACCCTTGCAGTGTGTCTCGTTTGTATTCCCCAGGGTCTCATATTTTGCCACACTGATGTAAAATGACCAAAAGGCCAGAAAATACAATGTCTTGTTTTTAACCTCTCACTGTCTCATTTTTTATACTACATGGCTTTCTATATACAGGGCAATATAACAAAGCCTTAAAGTCCGGTTTTTTGTTGACAAAAAATTAAAAGATTTAAAAATCGTCTCGTTTTTGCACCACTTGACCCTATACACTTTTCTGCTCCCTGCCTTCTTCCATCCTATCTTTGTATTCCGAAAGGCAGGCATAGCTTTTGCCATTCTAGACGGACTCCATGTCATTTCACTAGTTTTTCCCAATATATTTTTCATTCTTAACATTGCAATGAGTGCTGTAAGGAATAAATAGTACATTAGATACCTTGGTAGAGAAGTAGGCCGTTATTGGACGAGCTTTCTTATGTCCTGAGGCGCAACAATAAAGGTCTTCTCCATCGAGGTATACTTATTGTGAAGTACATCCTATTAAGGGTATTTTCATGTAACTATTGTAATGTTCGTAATAAAGCTTTACTAAGTCACAAATATAAAATATGTATGCTAGGTGACAAATATACGCCAAGTGCCTTAGAGGCAACAAAGTTACTGCAATGTTGCATGCATCACGAAACTTTTATCTGTTGTAGCGTGATGACCCAGGAGGGCCAGGGACCATTAGTTGCCAGCTAATATTCATGCATTTTTGATACGTTAATTACGGAAGTAATGTCGAGAAACCATGTTGTTTGAAATTTCAGGTATACGAAAAATTTAAAGATCATTGGTGATAAAAAATTTTTAACAGCGATTTATTATGAGAAAGTAAAAATTGCTAAAAAGGTTTGGGTTTAAACGGTTATCACCTTAAAAAATCTTAAGAAAATAGGAAAATGGAATTTGGAAACGTTCTGAAATATGTATTTTCTATTTTCTCGTAACTCATATGTTACAGAGCTGGTTTTCAAAACTTGTAAAGCGTTCCTTTCCTTGGCATGGTAGCATCGGCGCCCTCAGGAATTTTTCTTAGGGGGGGGGGGGCGATCGTTGACAACAGATAACTTTTTGTGATAGTGTACAACTTTTTGAAGAGCGGGTTGTAGCAAAATTTCCCAGAGTGGGGAAAATCTGAAAAATCCTCAAAATTGTTCACGGACCCGCCTTCCCTGCGGGCGCTCAAGCATGGTAACAAGGCTGTTTCAAAGCTTGATTGCCCGACGAAAAATAAGTAACGTGGTTTTTAATGATGTCTATGTGACATAATATAAAAAAGGCCTGGTAATACCTCGGATCCAAAATAGTATAGCGATTACATACTTACAGTAAAAGTATTAAGTATCAACCTTCTCAACCTTAGTTACTCCTATTATAGTCGTAGTTTACTATATTCCCTTCCAGGATATTCCAAAAATTCATGTTGGCGCGTTTCGATCACTGAACCACACGGGCGCCCATATAGCAAAATTCAATGGGGGCATGTCGGCGGTTCCATAATAATAAAATCAGAATCGTGAATTTTTAATAAGAAATCGACCTTGCAATTCCTATTTCTCAGGCTATAGCTTGTGAGGTGCCTCTAGATTTGTGTAGACAGTGTGAGTAACACTGGTGATACTAAAATTTTATAAAGTAGAAATGGCGGATTTTAAACGCAAACTTCAATATTTCACAGCATACAGCCCAAACAGCTTGATGGATTTTGGATTCGTCTTGAGGGCACAATTGATTCCTCACTCTTTTTAGTTATTGCAGTCCTATTTTTTGTAATTTTTGAAAATGAGCATGTCTAGTTCTTTATGGGCTTGAGCGTCTATTTCTCCATAACTTGGATCGAACAAAGTCATTTTCGCGGATGTTTTGACAACAAGAAAACACACCCACCGGGCTTTCGTTGCTTGAGAATCAGATGCCCTATTAGGTATATTTTACTTCTCGAACACCCCCTAATGGTTACCTATGCTGAAACATGTTGATTATACAAACAAACGAATTTCTTTCTCATTACCTCATAGCATACTAGTGAAAGAAATATAATAACGTACAACTTACACGTATGTTTAAACATTTATGGTGATAATTAAACACTTCGTACTATGTCATCAATTACTGTATATCTATGTACAACGCACAAAATATTCCAATGCGTGCAACTTATGCATGTCACCAGGAACTTTGCACTGCCTGAATATGGTTAAATGTCGTAATGTGTAACAGTTGCATTGTTAAGGAATTTTACACCAACGCTCTCTAATTAAAGTAAGAACGGACGGTATTTTAATTGTTCAGGTATAAGCTACACAAGCGCTTTTCTTTAAGCATTATGCAAATTCCTTTTCACCATCATTCCCTTCACTGGTGCACACGCACCTGTTACCACTTTTACCATTATCATGCAGGAACTAAAGCGCGTCACACACTGGAGATACGTCCCATGAATTTTGCTTCACGAAACACGAAATCATCATAACGACCTGTCATTCTCTTACACGCAACTGTAAGCAATTTTATTACCATTGTCAGGAGGAACTAAAGCGCATCACACACTACAGAAGTAAACCTCGTCAAATCTGTTTCGTGAAACATACTTTTTTTCATGATCACTCACACACACGTGCGCGTGCTTATATGACTCACTACTGACTGATGTGTAAACAGGACTGTTGAAACATAAATTTTGTTGTACTCAAAGAAGCAAACATTAGTACTCATAAAAAATGGCGTCAAGTAGGTTGACTCTGAACTTCTTACGCAGCGCTGATATCTGTTAAAATTTGCATATTTACCATGCTTTTCTGTACAATTTTGAGCCTCTCTAGGTGGATTTTTCTCGCCCAGTAAAATATACAACCCCTTGCAATTCAAAAAGTGCTGGAGGCAGGACGCTTTCATATAGAATTATCTCTTGGCAGCCCCCTTTCCCTGATAAAAATTTATGCGGGCGCACATGATCTGGCTTGGATCCTACACATGCATCTGCAGCACCCTTGATTTTCAAAAATAATCAATTCCGTCTGAAACGTCAAGTTTGAGGAAGTTTTATTTTTAAAAACTACAAATCTTTTTCGTCATTGGCACAATAATAATTTTGTGTGGAAATTTAAAAACTGATACTTTCCAAGTTATAGCGGGGTCAAGGATTAGCGGACAGACATACAGACAGACCGAAGTGAGTGAGATGAGATCTACATGTCATATATCACCAAAAGAATATAATAGCATGTTTTAGAAATGTTTCATTTCCCCAATATTTCCTCGCCAGTGGCGTAGGAAGCATTTGCTGCCAAGTAAAAGGTAGAAATAAAAGCTTCTAGTTCAATCCGTATTCATTATCCTTTTCCCCCCATGTTTGTTTGGCCGATATAGGGAACTACATATGCTTGAATTACTGTTTACTGTCACTGAGTTTGGGCCAGCACGGTGGATTTTTCTATGTATTTTCATGAATCTAATGCTCTATACGTCTGGTCGAGCATCAACAGGATAATGAAAGGATTTGTATATTTGAAAACTTCATGTATATGTAAGTTTAACTGTTGTAGAATGACTATATCCGTTGCGTTGTTTATTTATTCATCTTCTGTGGAATGTTCGTAGAAACATTGCAAAACCTAGTCAATAAAATATTTGTGTATTTTCTTATTTGTATCAGTAACACTAGCTTGCAGATCTAGGACACCCTTATTGCCAAGCTTTTGATTGCTGTATTGAATCTTCTGGAGGTCGTATAAGTAGGTCAAACCGAATATTAAGGTTCCTGATTTGCCACTATAATACCTCAATGCAGTAAAATAATGTTATGAGCAAGGCCAATGTGAATTTGCAGGAATGGAAACAATCACCATCGCAGGGTTGCAAGGTACAACGACGCCAACGTCGCCAAAATTTACAACTACATATTTCGTTTCTATCGCCATATTTGTCGCCAACAACATTACATGTAGGATCTTAAATTGATAATTATTCGGCGAGAACTCAGGGTGAGTGGCAGTATTGTTATTTGTGCTGGTTTTGAATGTATAGAAAATACCTAAATATAATACCTATCAGATCTAGCTGGAATGGACTGATCGAAGAGTATTTGATTGTCAGAAGTGATATATCAAGACCATCAAGGACTATTGTATCTTCGAATTGCTAATAAAGTATCAGAGAAGTCTGATATGCAGTAGAATATTCGTCAAATTGCCATGCCATTTTTTGGTTAATTAATAAAACACAATGATATATACTATCTAACGGTTGGTCGAAGCAAAAGTCTAGTGGCGTGCAAATTTAGGCCCTAGCTCAACAAAGCGGAGAGTAGGGGGGGGGGTTAAGAGCGCCAGTGACTTAGGACGGGTTAAGCCACAACTCCCCGAGATGTTAGTCGGAACTAAAAGGAGAATCTAACAGAGATGACGAAATTTAAGTAACAGTACACACAGAGAGAGCCAAATAAAACAAGATATTAAATGAATCACAATATATAGATCTCATTTTTTCTAAAAATTCAAACAGTGTTGTAAAATCAGGAGTTCTTAATGCTGATCTTGTGTCCGACCACAAGTTAGCTTTCTGTGCTGTTGCTCTGAAGCTTCCTAAATTTGAACCCAAGTTAGTAACTTGTAGAGATATAAAAAATATTGACGTTATTAATTTCAAGGGCGACTTACTTCATGCTGGACTTGATCGTATCATTTACGTTATGGATGTTGATGACAAAGTAAGCTGTCTATCTAGTTGCATAATACAAATATATGATATGCACGCCCCATTACGAACTGCTCGTGTAACAAAACTGGCTGCTCCATGAATAACATCGAACCTGAGATACATCTTTAAGGAACGCTACAAAGCTCTCTTGAATTTCCGTCATGAGCCATCTGATGTGAACTGGTCTACGTACAAAGATATGCGGAATTACGCACTTGCTTCCTTTCGTAGGGACAAGAGGGCCTACCTTTCTAGATATGGTGATATTACTACAAGATCAGCATGGAAAACACTTAGATCTATGAATGTCTGTCAACAGAAACGAGTTGATGTACCGTTTAATCTGCTAGATCCCCGTGAAGTCAACGAATACTTTTTAAGTACTTTTATGCCTGCCGATCAAACCCTCAAAGTAGTACAATCAACTGTCAACAGCTACAGCAATAGACACTTCGATCCCGACGTGTCATCATTTCACTTTCGTCTGGTAACCCTTGGTGAAGTTATGAATGCAGTCTTGTCTATCAAGTCTGAAGCAGTGGGTTGTGATGGCATCACTCTAACTATGCTAGGCTTATGCCTGCCTGAAATACTTGATCACATCACGCATATTATTAATATTTGCTTAGAGAGGGGCGTTTTCCCATCCAACTGGAAGGAGGCAATAGTCACACGTCTAGCCAAAAGTAATAATCCGTCTGAACATGCCGATCTTAGACCTATAAGTGGTTTATATTTCTTGTCGAAAGTCTTGGAGAAGATAGTATACCAACAGCTTGGAATGGAAGACGTAGCACCCAAACAAAAATGACTAAACTTAAGTTACACAAAAAAAGGTGCTAGTCCATGAATTCGGGCCTAATATCCCAGAATCCGGAAAATGACGAAACGGAAACAGAAAAGCGGATCACGCAGAACACGTAACGTTCTAGAAGAAGGTATCTTGAGTGGCCTTGAAGAAGATATGTTTTATAGGAAACCAACTAACGGAGAAAAACTACAGTCTTTTGCTGATCGTCAACACCATACTGAATCGCTGAGAAAGAAAGATATAATACGGGTGAAATTATACAATCAATAAACTATTAAATTTGCCAAAAAAAAATAATTGAAAAGGGTTTGGCCTAGGAATGGGCACACTATTACCAATGAAGAGAAATTCAAATTACGGATAAGTGATAAATAGTAAAAAAAAGGTTACGTGATTTTGGCACGTGACAAAATCGTCAAAGTTCACTATCCTGATCATAACCTTCTTTCTCAGATTTGTTGTATCATCAAATTGGTGACAGAATATCAGAAAGTTCTGACATAACAGCGGATTATTCGTGAAAATTTTTCTATCGTGATTATGACCCCACTCGGCAGATTGTTAGATCCGAAATGGAAAAATGTTTCGCCATCTTACTTTCCACAACTACTGGCAACTGTAATCGCGAAATTTTTTGAAAATGAGATGTTGCGTTTTTTTTAATCTTATATAACATGAAATTTCAAAAAACCAAGTGACTCATTTCCGTCGGTCTGTCCGCAAATCCTTGGCCTGACTATAACTTTGAAAGAACAGCTCTGATTTTGATGAAATGTTCACACAAGGTTATTACTGTGCCAAGAACGAAAAATTATATAGGTTTTGGAAATCGGTTCAGGGGCGGCTGAGAAAAAGGCAAAAATGATAAAAATAATCACTCAAACTTCGTTTCGTGGCATTTCCGAGGCTGCTACTCATTTTCGGGAAATTTTCTGTTGCGTCTAAAAATTGGGGGTTGGGGTTGAACGGGATGAGAGAGAGTATATTATCTCATATTATTTATTTATTTGCTCGTGAACCTTTGGTCTATCAGCATACGCAAATCATAAGCGCTACTTCACCAACAACACAGGCCAACCAGCTGTGGCGATGCCGTGGTCCCGGTGATGATGTCACAACTGGAACTGACTGCTTGAGGGGCTACAGTGCATAAAATGACTGGCTACAACTTTCTCAAATTAAAAAATAACTTAAACATGCGTTAATGCGTATAAAGATACATATGTGTAAATTATCAGAAATTTCGACTACAGGAAACTTTCTCATTGCATTGTACAGGTACGTTGGCTCGGGAGGCGGTGCAGGATAATCACTAGTCGTAAAAAAAAACCGCCGAATCATCAACAATCGCCAATCTGGCTATAATTCGCCAAACCTAGCAATCCTGTGTTTTGTGTAACGGGAAACGCTTCAAGTGATTGTAGTGTGTAACTTCTGCGGAACCTTCTTAGATTAGGCACTCTGCCCTTTCGCTAATACATCGCGAGCTAAGAAACAATATATTCCTTCTTTATCAAATTGTTGGTAAACATTTCAAAATGTTACCTCCACTACGTATAAACTTTTCTTATTCGGCCAAAATTATATGAAATGTTTCCCTTTCAGGCAATGCAAGAGGTACTGAAGATGCAATCAGGTGACATGACGATAGAATGGAGCTACATTCCCAGTAAAGACATCCCAGGAGTCATACTACACGACAGGCTTATGACAGACGCAGCGCTGGGAACGAGACCAATCAAGACGGAACACTCTTACAGTTTGGCATCAGATGGAGACAGCCTGCCCAGTTCACCAAATAAAGTTGACGGTAAGTCCTGTCCGGATTCCTTGACGGTATCAGTTGTCATAAGAAGGTGTCTGTTACAGATCTGAAATTTCTTTTGTGGAGTAAAGAGATAATTCCACAAAAAATGAGGCATTATCCTTCCTCCATCTTTTATGTATCCTTCGAAGAAAGAGACCAAACCTATACATATTCACGTATACTCCACGTGATCGCGCTCCAGAACTCCGAGCACGTTACAGGGCCGTACTAACTATTTGTGGTTATACGACACGATGAATAAGTATGCAATATTATTGCGGGCATGTATAGGGTCCAAACATAAAGCAGCTTGGAGTTAATATATTGTTTTCAATTTAACTGTCATGACCCAAAAAACAACTGTCTATTGTTGTTTTTTAGTAGAAGTATTTTATCAAGAAATTATACTCGAAATGTGTCTTAAGGCGTATTTATAAAGCAGGCTTTTAAAAAATGTATTGACACATTAAAGCAATAATTGCATATGCGTATACCTAACCACCGCTTGAACTTGAAGTCAGTGGGCAAACAGTTAATTCAAATATTAGACTAAAACATGAATAGATAGGTGGGGTTGAAAGAAAAAGGATTTGAATTCATAATAATATATACTAGATATTATACAAAAATTTATTGCACAGACATTTTACCTCTAAAACTGGAAATACATGTATTTGAAAATGAAAATCATTCTAGATCTGAGACCGTGGAACTCCCACTGTCATGAAGATTTATGATTGAAGGGACAACGTACGTATCAATGATACCGTCTAATTCCTACATGTTAGGTTCGACCTCTTCTTTACATTTTCCCATTTATTCGGTGTTATTCTTTGTACAGCATCATGAAAAATTTAAAACTTTTATTTTCTGCTGCAACATATTTTTTTATGTCTGCCCAAATGAGCTCAATCGGATTGAGCTCACAATGGTAAGGAGGCAGTCGTAAAACAGTTTATATTGTTTTTTGGCCATTTCATC
Source organism: Acanthoscelides obtectus (assembly GCA_963669975.1). Taxonomy (NCBI): domain Eukaryota; kingdom Metazoa; phylum Arthropoda; class Insecta; order Coleoptera; family Chrysomelidae; genus Acanthoscelides; species Acanthoscelides obtectus. The sequence continues at coordinate 39,202,143 of CAVLJG010000010.1, read as the reverse complement.
AATTATGTTCAGGTTATATTTATTTTTATGCGTCTTGACAATTTGTAACAATTCTCCCTGAACCATTGTATCCTCATAATCAATGTTTTTATTTTTAAGCCATCCTTGAATTTCTGATTTTTTTGTTGACGAATTTTTCTCTAATTTTCTCGTGTGGTATGAAGCATTATCTAATACTATAACCGAATTATCTTCAAGCTTCGGTAGAGTATTTGAGAACCAATTTTCCAACGAGGCTCCATTCGTTTCTTCATGGTAGTCTCCCGTTTTTTTTTTGGATTCAAATGCCTACCAAGCATCGGATACAAGTCCATTTTCATTACCGATGTGGCAAATTATCAATCGCTTCCCTTTTCCTAAAAATAGTTCATTTTGGACACTTAAAAACCGCTCCCATTGAAAGCATTAAAAACCCAGCAAAATGGTTACTTGATTTCTTATCTCGATACAGTTTAAGCATGTACAAAAACAAAATAAAATATAATTTTAGTTGAAATTCCTCGTCTTACAAGTATTAAAAAATATGTAGGTGTCAGCGCGATCATACCAGAAATAGGTACGTACGTGTTTTGAAATATTACCTGAGGGATTTTTTAATCCAGTGGATAGTCCATTCAAAAATGCTTGCTTTGAAGATTTTGTAGAAGAATAAATCCAAACCTTCGCCTGTGTATGCCCAGCGTTGACCCATGTTTCATCTAGGAAGTATATTTTCCTACCTTCTGCACGAAATTTTCTGATTTGTCTTAGATAGTCCCTAACTATTTCATCTTTTTCCAATAAAAGACTGTTTCTTCCTCACTTTTTGTATTGAAACCCCATTTCTTTTATATAATTTATGGAAGGTAGATCTCTTGAAACTTGGCAAGTCATTATCCTCGATAACCAGCTTCACCACTTTATCCACCGTTGGTGATTCATTACGAAAGAAAAAATTTTATAATTATATACAATTCTCATTATGGCGGTTCTGTCTAAGACATCTATGGCATCGTTGATGTTTTTTCTTGGCGGATACTTTTTTGGGTCGACCAGTGATTGGTTTGATCTGTACTTCCGAACAATTCGGTAAACACTTGCACGACTAAAGCCCGATATACTTGCTACTTTGCAAACAATGTCCTGACCACTTGAGTCACTCCTTTCTTGCATTTCGCGTTTATAAATGTTGATAATTATTTGTTTTTTGCTAACGCTAAAATGAAGCCTTTTAGCTCTTTTTTAGGCGGTGTGCAGCTTATATCAACAACTTCATCAGCTGCATCCGTATCAGACATTTTGAGTTCTACGAAATTAAACTGGCAAATCTAATAAGCACACAGTAATACCAATATAAATCTGATGCCAATTCTGTACTATAGATAGATAGATAGATAGATACATTTATTGTCTTGTAGATCATAAAAAATGACATAAGACTCGTCCTAAGAGGGAGGTACATAGTACACATAATTAAAAATAAAAACGAAATACACATAAGTATTTACAAAGTACAAACAGGGACAACTTAATGCGTACAGACATTCACATATAAAAAAAGTTTAAAAAAATATATCACAGTGCGAGGTATTCAGACAAAGAATAGAAACATTTTTCAACTAATAATTTGCGTAGTTTACATTTAAAACTAGGAATACTACTGACATTCCTGAGGTTAGCTGAAAGTTTGTTATATATTCTGATGCAGGTGTATTCCGGTGACTTTTCGAACAGCGTCAGTGTGTGTTTTGGAATACTCAGACTCTCACCTGCCCTTGGATTATAATGTGTGTTGATGTTTCTGTTCTGTATAAATTTTGTTTTGTTTGTATGTGCGAAAATATATATATCTATATATATATATATATATAACAAAAAGTAGGAAAATAATGGGCAAAATCCGCAAAAAGGAGGAAATTGGATTCGAGCAGAAAATAGGATAGGTAACCCGAGCGATACGTATTTCTGCTGGTTGGCTTCATCAGGCCCGAAATGAATGCACATATGAAACTACAAAAGTAGATACACATGCAGACGCATCCGGATACGGGTGTAACCTGAGGATACGAAGATGGAGAGGGATATATATATATATATATAGCATTAACGGCCAGCCACCGGGCCAACCTGCATGCACGGTCGTAACGTCTCCCACTCCATCCTCTGCTGTGTCCTTGGGTCTGTGTAAGGGCTCGACCTGTTCTGCCCAATAACACTCTTGAAATGTATCAGTGTGCTGATCACGCAATGATCATGCTATGATCACTGTTTTGGTTTAGTCTCGTTCTTCGATACATACATAATAGACTAATTGCATATTTAACACCTGTGGCCTTACTATGTATTAGTTATTTTGTGCTGGTGCCGTTTCGGTCACCAGGTGATAGTTCATTTGTTTTTCTCCTTTTTTATATTCTTCACTAGCATACAGTGTTTTGCAATAACAGCCTGAACGGGCACGAACCACGCAGAGATCACGCGAAAATCATCATTAGAATTTTAAGAAGCTCGCGTAAAACCAACAACGCCAAGTCCGCCTGGGGGAGCATTCTCTTCTCCGAGACGATGAGCGTAGGTGACGTGTCTGATACATCCAAAACAAGTGTTAACCTCATGCTCGCGTGTCGATTGAGGGGGAATGCCTACCCCAAGCGGTCCTGGGCTTTCCTGTTTTTAGGCGGTGCCTTCTTAAAATTGTAATAAAAATTATCGCGACACACACACAGACGCACACACACACACTATAGAGTAGCGAATTAGAGAAAACTAATGAACGGTCGCCAGGACAACAGACATCTCAATTGAAAATTTGTCATCACAGTGCCGAAAATTGAGTTAAATTATATATCCGCATTTGTCATATCAAACGGTTGATTTTATTGATATATTATATATGTACATTGCACAATCTTATGTGGGAAATACAACAATCTGACGTAGTTCTTATTCTCCCAGACATACTACGGCGATAAACAGTAGTAAAACCCAAGAGGTATGAGTGATATAATTCATGTAGTTTCCAAGATGCGCTTATCACGACCTCTGATAACCTTAATACCGTAATATCATTGTTTAAAAATGTTCTGTTCGTATTTAGACGTGTTAGATGCATTTTCATACATTCATAATTAATTGCGACATTTTTAAATAATGCTTATCGTATCGGAATAACTGACCTTATTAAGATTTTTTTGCAAACACTTGATTATATTTATACGTTATGTATTTGTTTAAAGAAAAAATAACACGAAGCTTGAATTTCACGAGGTTTGTTTTATCGATGTCACCTCATGGAGCAAAGTATTTTGAAGGTGCTAAGCTTTTCAAGTATTATTTTTGAATTAATATTGATTCGGTTTAAAAATATAATCTATTAAATATGTTATATCCGGCATGTTTGATAAAAATGTTCCAGCTACCTGTATTTTTATCTAAGCTTACATCACAGTTTATAAAAAACATGGAGTCAAGTGGTTTGAGTTTTTCTCTCAGCACATTTTAAGGTAGTGCTTGCAATTGCTCACAATTAATGAAAATGGCTGACAGTTTTATGTGTTCATGCTTTTGTATCGACACATGTTCAGGCAAAGTTTGATAGAAAATGAAGGCCTTGCTCATAACATTATTTAGATGGGCTCATGAGATGCTTATTTTTCATACTTATTTTAGCCCTCATAGGAAACTTCGCTTGAATGTTTTAAAAATCTTATTACAGCGTCTAGTTTTCTAGATTCGAACGATGAAAAACCCCGCGGTTTCCATCGTGTTGATGTTTCCCCATATTGTTATTCTATATATTAGAATACTTATTTATAGTAATGCCTAAAAATTGAGCATCTTTAAACAGTTACTGCAAGACCAGAAGGTACTTTTAATTAGTTTTCGAAATCTTTAGCTAAAAACCTGATAATTCTATAGTTTCTGTTGTATAGTTTGATTTTTTATCTTTTTGATTAAAACAGCATTTCGTAATCCCAATCATGATTACTCTTTAGTGAAAATAGTACTTGACAGTATCATCACTACTCCCTCCAAAATCGAATGTCCTTTTTTTGTTACACTTGCGAAATCAGACAGGCATACATGGAATAGAAATCCTCCTCGTGACCAGATACTAATCAGAAAGTGCCACGCTAAATATTCGCTGCATTTTTCATGGTTTTGACGTAAGTAGATACCGCAAATTTCTAACGTATGCACCAATCGAAAATATCTGAAATCTGCATTCGATAAACATCTAGTTCTTCGAAAAATTAACATGTATCAGTGAACTGTTACATATTCTCAAGTCTTATCTGAGAATTTGAATTGGAAATTGCTCGGATATTTTGGAAATGGTGTGCACGTTTTTCGATAAACAAAACCGTTGAGATACATATACAGCTCGTTAGTATTCTATTTTGATAGTTATGTGATCTTCATTCAAGTGCTTGAGGTTAGCGAATGTTCAGTTGAGGCAATGTTTATGATTAAATCTTCTTTTATTATCCATTCTAAAATCAGTAAATAGTTCCAAACGAACGCATAGTAAAAGCTAACTAAGCTACATGTAAAGGAAATATTTATTAAACGCTTTTCATGATTGTTGCGCATTTTTCATTAATATATTCTGCTCCTCTATCCAAAGTTCCTAAACTATCTTGAATTAGAAAATGTTTTTATTCTTTAGAATCTTAGAAATCTACCTGAAACAAGAACTTTCTATGAAAACAATTTCTTTTATAGAATTATGTCTCCACTAGATTGTCCTGTTTACTTTGCGACAGACCTTGTATGTATACAGTGACTCACAAACAGTGGTGATATGTCAAATAATAACACGTGCGGTTACCATAAGCATTACATCCTGAGTTCCCCCTTACAGGGAGACAGGATGTGGAATCTTTAATTTCGAAATCGGGAAAAATATACAGGGTGTTCCTTAATGACGTGCTAATATTTCAATAGCTTCCTGTTGCTAAAGACTTGAGTCATTGCCGGCATATGTTCGTATACTTTTTTCATAAAATTATTTTCGAAATTATATCCTAGAGTATTAGTAGGTACATCGGTAAAGAACACTCTGTATATTTCTACATGTAGTATGAACAGCATAATCAGTGCATACAAAAATATTCGTAAGAAACTACATCATTGACATCGCAAGTGGGATATGGGCGCCCGTAGGGCCGTAGCCCCCCGTGAGAATCCAGTTGGACATTAAAACTTACACATTTTGCTTGATTTTGTGTACAATTTTAGGGATTTTTAGGATTTTCATAATTATCTAACGTCAACTTTTCGAGAAATCGATCGCTGCAGTTCTACGTGAGACACCCTGTATACTGCAATCAATTCACTGTTCCATGTTTCATAGAACATGACTAAATTGTAGTGTCATTTCATTTGTCTACTTATTGTTCTGCTCCATAGCAAATAAAAACAGTATTCATTCAGACATTTACTAACGCATGAATCACTGTGATAAGCATTGACCGGTTCTAGTTGTATTTTTATTGCTTATAATAACTAAAGGTGTTTCAGTCACATTGAAATCGTCAGCTTACGTGAGAATTGTGTGTTATTTTGAAAATCAAGTATGTTTATTATCAAATATTTATCTAAGGTCATCTCATCAGCTACTACTCAGGTCGTAATTATATAACATCGTAAAGGTGGATTTGTTATCTTCACCAAATGTATTGTTCTATATCTTTTTTTAACTTTTGATAAGGTTTTTGATATCTGCTTTTAGGTCATTAGGGAAAACCCGGGCTAAACGGACATCTGGGCATAGCGAATTTTCTTTTTTTACATCCTGATTATATTATCGCGAAAAACACAGATTTCACGGATTTTCATTAATTGTACATTGTACATGTATATTAACATTCCTGTTTCTAAAGTTAAGAATTCTGAGTTGTATACCAATATGCGGCCAATAAATGTTCTGTCAGATATAGAAAAAGTTTTTGAAGAAATTATTTACGAACAGATCATCGAATTTATTGAGGGAAATATTTTTACAAAATTTCAAGTTAGATTCAGGACGAAAGACTCAACTGAAACGACAACAAAAATGGTTTTAGAGGCCTGGAGGAGATGTATGGACAATCGGAAACATACAGTAACAGTGTTTTTGGACTTCTAAAGGGCGTTTGAGAATATTGACAGGGAGAAATTACTTAACCCTTAATTACTCGCATGAAGAACATTACATAACTGCTCGCATGGGGTCACAGGTGACCCCAAGTTGTAGGATTTTTTTTTAATATATATTAAATATAAAATGAAATCAAACTATTTTATTATTATAGTGCTTTATTTATATTATGATATTTAAGAGAAATAACATGAATTACTATCTAATGAAAAAAATTGAACTTATATAAAATAATAGTTGAAAATTAACAATTTGTACTTATATCAAGAGATCAAGGCAAATTTTTATGATTATGTTAGGAACTATCCGAATCACTTTTCTTGCACTGTTGACAGTATATGTCTGAGTGATCATTGCACACAAATTTTATGCACTTTTTGCATTTAGTCAATACTTTTCGATCACTTTTCCGCGGGCAGTTGTTGCAACGCCCACGTTTTGCAGTGGTTGGTGGGGTGCGGTTGTCCAAGTCATGAACTTCTATAAGTCGTTTCTTTATTACTTTAGGAGTTGAATGGACTTCAAGCCGACGTTTCTGGTGATTATGGACAAGTTCAACGGACAATTGCCGCAAAAAATTACGCCTCATGTGAGTACGTGATTTAGTGGTATTTGCCCGATGTACAACGAGAGCATTTATGCATGCAACGTTTATAAGATGGAAGAAAATAGCTAACGGCGATCGTTTGGTACGCCTTCCTGCGCTGTATGTACCACACAAATGATCATTGGTGTCCACTCCTTCTTTAGTCCTGTTGTAATACATAGTTATTCCAGGCTTCTGCTGATCACCTGAACCTGGGCCGATGTGAGCTCCATGATGCATGGAGGATAACAACACAACAGCTTGATTTGGTTTTGGCACATTTGAAACCATGGTTAGAGTCTTTTGAAATCCGAACAGACAGCTGAATTGACTTCTGTCTGGTAAAATCTCCTCAGGTATATCGGGTTTGTTTTTCTTCAGTGTTCCAACGAAATATCTCTACACCGGTTCCGTCGGTGGCCCAGAGATCTATGAAATTGAGATGTGAAGCTCTCAACACTCCAGACATGATCAACAAACCCAGCAATGCTTTTATTTCTTCAACGTCTGTATCTTTTGCGTCACGTTCCCTTTGAAACTTGCCTCTGACGACATCGATGTACTGATTTGTACATTTTACCAGCAAATTGATAATGTCATCAGAATAAAACAAACTAAAACATTCCAAAGCAGTCTTTGCGGATTTCGCTGACGACTTGACACCGGGTAAGTGTAAAGTTATATTATGTCTTCGTGTTCTTGTGGAGCTTGTTGGTGGAGACTTTGACCATTTTTGTTTAGGACCGTTTCTGCCATTATGTCTGGTAAAATAGAATTTATCATACTGCCCTGCACAGCCGTCGTCCTCGTTGTCTGAAGACTCACTGGAGTGTGCGAACAATTCGTCGATTTCACTAGCACTATTATATCGCTTTGTGTTATCTCTTCTAACTCCGACTCAGAATTTGACCCTCCAACTTGTTCTTCATCAGAAGCCTCAACCAACCAGTTCTCAATTTGTTCTCTTCTATCCATGACGAATTCTGGAAACAGATACAAAACTCATAGAAAAACGTAATTTTTCGGTACTTTCATTTTATAAAACTACACAAAACATATTTATTAAATAAATTTATAAACTGGACATTCAATAATACAAATCGGATCAATAAAACACAAAAAAATACATAAAATAAGCAACTTACCTTTTTCAAAAAAGTAACGTAATTAGTCGCACGGGGTCACTGCTCAAAAGCGCAACGACGTGTCCTTAGACTCCTGTGACATCGTCGCTACTAAAACACAAACGGAAGACGCGCGGTCTCAAGCTAGCGGGGGCGCGGGGAAATTCGGTCCGCGGGAAATCCTTCGTTTTTGAATGCGAAACTGCTTTGACCCCATGCGAGTAATTAAGGGTTAAACAATTGCATCACTACGGATTTGAAGGATCTGTATACAAAATTCTACAAAACTATTTAATTGACAGAAGTCAAAAAACCAAAATTGGATCCACATTATCAAGATCAAAAAATATTTCTGTTGGTATACCACAAGGTAGTAAATTAGGTCCACTACTATTTATTTTATACATTAATGACATTTGTAATATTTTAGATTATTGTAAACAGATATTTGCAGATGATACATTAATATACATATCAGATGGAAATATAGACACTGCTTTAAAAATGCTAAATTCTGACTGTATTCTCAAAATTACAAGACTTGCAAAATAAAGCTATGAGAATAATATCAAATAAAAATAAGTACACCAAAATAAAATCTATGATACAAGAATTGCAGTGGTTGAATATAAAAAATTTCATATCATATTTGGTTCTTATTTTTATATTTAAAATAATAAATCATCTTTTGCCAGAACATTTAGAACACTACATAGAATAGAATAATCATTACCACAATTATTATACATGAGGAAATATAGCTTTTCATTTACAAAACTGCAATAGTAATATAACTAGCAAATCAATATTTCAGAAAGGATTACTTGAATTTAATAAACTAAATAATGATATAAAGTCTACTTGTAATTTAAAGATATTTAAAAGAAAATTAAAGGAATATTTCATGGACAATGAACATTCATAGAGATACAATGTTTTTTCTGAATATCTGTATCTTATGTAATAGTTCAGTTTTTTTTAAAAATGTAATTGTAGCTATCATGCTAAATAAATCTTAATCAAACAAACATTCCTGTAATAAAAGCAGTGTGCTTAAAGTGTTTACCTTGCCGTCTTTCCTATCACTTCTGTCTTTGTCAGGGGTGTAAGCAGCATTGTCATCACCGACTTCTAAGCCTCTAGTCCTTAAATCATCTGACTAAATATTAATAGTGTGAGGCTGAATGGGGAGTTAACCTATTGGGTTATGAAAATAGATGGCAGAAAAAAAAAGGTTATATGATGAAGGAAAACCTCAACAAACTGATAATCACATACACACAATGCAAACCGACAGATTATCATACCTTCGATGTCAGAGACATGGGGCACGATATCAATACTTCATGCCCTCTTTTTATGTAACTATTTTTTTACATTTTTGTCAAAGTGTATATGCTCCTCCCCCCTCTAAGGGCGTCGTCATATAAGTTCTTTTGATGATTTGATCATGTTTTTATGGTTTGTTTGAGCGAAGCTACTGATCATCCCTAATAGTTCCTGCTTATTTCAATACGGTGGTTTTTGTGGATATATGGAATTTGATGTTCTGTCATCTTCCATTACTTATACGCTCAGTTATAAATACAATATCTGTATGAATCATTCGAGAAATATTTCAGCTCCACCTTGCAATAAAATATTTTGCGGTGATAGCGATTGCACTGTTTAATTTACATTTATTGTTATCATTAATACATTGTGTTGATGTGTGATTGCAAATTACAAGCATTAAAGTTAAGTTGACTGTATCTTTAATTAGCAGCGCACACAACTAATGGATTATAAATTTGTTGAAGTTTTCCTTGGAATATCAATATGCCTATGCTTCTGTGGATAAGTTGAAACGTGATGTTGCTTTTATCAGATATTTTGGTGCAGCTGAGGTCGCACACGTGGCACTTTTTCCCATATTATTCAATTTGACTTAAACAAGCAATGTAATGATTTTGATTATACGCATCTTCAACTGCCATAGCTCAAATTCCGATCCAAATTTTCCATGGCAATTTTGCGTGTTGTTACTTTTATGGTACGTACCTACAAAAAGTGTTCCACGCAATCTTTTCATCAATTACTTTCATTTTCAAACCTAAAGTCATACGAACAATAAATTAAACAAGTTTCATAAAAGCAATTGCAAGTGTCATGTAATGGAGTATAATTATGTAGGTACTAAAAAAGTAAAGTGGTGTTCCTTTGCGTTGAAGTGTGCTCGCGCCCTAGCCCTAGGTTTCGTTATTCTGAATTCTGAACTTACAGATCTTCTGTTTAATAATATTTGTAATAATAATCGGCTTTAATGAAACTGTCCAATTCAATATAGAAAAAAGGACTTGCAAATGGTGGCGAAGTTTAGCAACCCGCTACTCTTAGACTTAGCCACCCATGCAAAAAAAACAACGGTTGTTAGATAGCAGATATCAAAGACAATAAAAAGATATGTGTTGCCCAAAAGTTTACTATATATATATATATATATATATATATATATATATATATATATATATATATTTACTAATATTAAAGACAAGAGCAACATTTTAAAAAAAAAATTGCATTATTAGCATATAGTGATCTCAGTCTCAAATAGGTTTTCTCTTGAAGGTTTATGACATGACTGATGAATCTGAGTTTGAACCGGGTATTGTCTTTGAGATCCAATCTTAACAGCTAATTGACTTTCAATTTCTTCTCTTTTATCACCTGAACAAAAAATAAAAAGCTAGATTTACCAGGATTGCACATTGCTCACTGAAGCTTGCCATCGTATAAAACGAAGATGCACTGGACTGGAAATGAGTTGAGCTGTACGCCTCTAGGGGCAGAAATATGTACTACATAAGATCCGCCCACTGCAATGCTCTATTCCGGTTATTTTTGGGTACCTCCTCGTATAATTTGGAAAAAAGTCCAATGCAATTTAATCTATGCCATAATCTTTGATTTTCCGTTTGATTAAAGTACCTTTACTTTGCAGACATGGAAGACGAATGTTTCCCCGCCATTTCAATGAACACGGCCTGCACAAAATTACAGCACGACGAATTGACCAACGAAGAGATAGATATAAAAGATGAGCCGAACAGTGAGACGGACAGCACCCAGTCGTCCTGCCCATCTTCCCCGCATTCCATCTACGTCAATGCCAGCGATCTGCCGTTAGACGTCGAAATGGTAAGGCTAAGCCCTTCCTGTTCTTATAAAAAGACACTGAAGAGTAACTGATTGTAGTTAGTTGAACCGTTATTTGGTACTTACAATGCAACTACATATTTTACGATGATTAATGTGAAATTCATCATTTAGCGAAAATGTATGTATAGCTCACTATATACGCTAAGTTTAATTGGAAATTTGTAATTGAGTTAGGGGTTAGATCATTTAAAAATTCAATTTTCGACAATATTTTGAAGATGACGGCGAAGCAGAGAAGACTAGATGAAGCATCGGGAGAAATCACTTGAACTATGATATTGCAATTTGAGTTTGCAATAGATATATGTTACATAACATATTTTGCACCGCGCCTTTAATGACATATTGTATTATACACATATACATGTACATATAAGCAATTTTAAAGGATCCAGCAATCATAACTGGTCGTGTTTGGTTTTGCGTTTTTCCATTTTAAAGCTACACCGTTTGCAACAGCTGTCAAATGATGTCACGAACTGGCCTTTAGTGACGTCACTATTTTTGACAGCTACGACTAGTAACAACCTTGCTCGGGTGATGGTTTCTATGAAGTTCTTGTATGTCAAACATCAGTCAATGAATGTGGTTTGTCCTGTATGGCTTGATATTTCTAAAGATTAAATCCTACATAGGCCGAGGCGCAAAAGTGATCATTAAAAATGCGTCTATTGTTGCAGACATCATCCCCGTCGCCAACACCTTCCTCAGCAGCCACAACGACGATAGCGTCTTGTAATAGTACACCCACCCTCCCCACCACCACTATTCTTCTAACCACCTCCCCTCATACCGTAATCCCGCCCCGTTTCCATCGACGGCAGCCAATATCGGCAAACACTGTCAAGATCGAACCAGCCCCTTCAGTCGGTCTGTTGTCCGCCTTCCATCACCTGCCGCCCACTCCTCCTTCTTGTTCGAGCGACAGCGAAGGTGGGGATGGACATTCTAGACCCCAGTCGCCCGCCCAACAAGCGATTCTGGTTGGCACAACGCAGAGGAGAGTAGGAGGCAGAGGGGCGGTACAAAGTCAAGGGGTGGGGAGACAGCCTATATGTACGCCGCTCATCAGCTCGCAACCGGTAAGTAAAAATTTTGTGGGGCACTTTTAAAACAACTAGTGTATGCTGAACAAATTAATGCTTCTGACCAGTTACAAGAAAGAATAGATAATGCGTTTCATCAAATTCAAGCCACAACAAATTTTGCGGAAATAGGTTTTTCTTTATTAAAAAGGTGCCGCACTTGTATCCATCAGAATGGTGGTGTTTTTATTGAAATGAAATTTCGATTATCTAATTTGTTTTTTTTATTTTTACGAAAACAATGCACTTTAGGAAAAAACACAAAAGTAATTATTTGTAGCAAATTGGAGGTGAAATTCGAAAAATTGCGAGTTCAAAAAAAAACCGGCGGACTATTTTTATTTGCAAAAATAATGCCACTAATCCCGTGTATCTCCGCTACTGGTGCACGTTAATTTTAAGTACAGACTTTTGAATGTGGAAAATACTTCGGTAAATCTACATACCAAATTTTAGTTCATTCCACTTTACAGTTTTGATATTAAAAAAACGTTTTTTATTTTTAAATTTATCTTTTTAATGAAGCCCTAGAGGAAAAAATGTTACATAGAAGTACCCCCCTTAAACTGCGGTCCTGTGAATGATGTTTTGAATAACCCTGTGTACCAGCTTATTTGTTAAAAGTAAGAGTAAAATTGTTATATCATGAAATTCGCTACAAGTGCGATTAAGTCAACACGAAGAAGTTATTTCAGTTACTATTCCTGCTCAGTGTTGCAGCCATGTTGAAAACCAAGCACGGATATGACTTTACTATGATACAAATTGGTAAAAAAATACCAGATTTAGTGAAAAATTACCACGCCTGACAACCCTGATCAATTCGTAAGCACATCGATGATGACGTGGAAATAAGAGGGTTGACTAAGTCTGGTTGCCGATACGTTCAGCTTGACGCTAATAGAGACACTACGTTTTTGGGTTAGTACTGCTTGTCTGTTAGTGCATTATTGGAAATTGAGCATAATATATTCTGTGATTAAGGTAATTAATTTAAAATTCGGTCAGGAGGCTGTGGCCAAATTTCACAAAAATACTTTTTGACTGACAAAATCAGAGAAAAGCGGTTTCATTTGAAAGAGAGGATATGGTAAGTATTAAGCATTGTGAAAAAGTACTTGGTAATTAAGGCCTTCTGACATGACCGCACCCACACTATACCTCCTTGACATTGCCCCCGTGCGATTTTATTTCCCAAGATGAAATATCACTTCAGACGGCTTAACCCTTTGTTTCCTGAAAACTTTTACATCAAAAAATTGGAAAACATTAATTTTTTATTAGACTATGGTTTCGACATGATACTACTAGGAAACTAGTGCAAGCCAATAAAAACCTGATAACTAAATAACACTTAGGTTACTTTTTATGATATAACGAAAAACAGTTTTTTTCCTATCTTACAAGTCACACATCCCCACCTGGTTCTGTGAGGATCCTTACTAAACTGAATCCAAATTCAAGATGAGATGTAAATAATAACAGTTAGCCCGTGATCTCTCGGTAACAGGTGGCGACAACGCCTCTTATTGGTCAATTCGCCATTAAATTTCAAGCGGCCGCCTGGCGGAATAATGCGCGGGGCAGGGGCAGGGCAGGCAGAGTTGCACTCAGGCCACCGTCCGTCGCGTGTATCACTGCGTGTTCGTGTTTTCGTATTCACCTTGCTTGGTTGTTGCTGTTGTTGTTGTTAAGTGTATTTGAGTAATTTGTTAAGTTTCTGTTTCTGTTAAATACAGTCATCTTTGTTATACAACTCGTTGGTCATAGTCCATCATTCGGAGGTAGCCCTGGATGCGGCCCTGTACGCCGTCCTTGCTTTTGGCAATCACGCATCCATTTTATCTTGGGTGTAAATACACTATAGTGCTACAAAAGGCACGTCGTCTGGATATCCCGTGTTGTGGCATATGCAAACATTGGTCAAAGCGTTTTTCATAAGGCACAATTTTCTTGAAATGTTTTGCTGTAACCTTACTCCGTGAAGTTTTATCACCATTGGCACCGATTAACTCTGAAGCTACAGATAACTTGAAAAATTTCAGGTTTGGAGCCGGGCAATTCGCTTTTTGTTTGAAGAGAATTAAAGAATTCACAACACATATATCTATGAAATGCCACAAAATACGATGCCACCATTTCTTAGATTTGGGGTCTATCTCATACACAGATTTGATCATATCTATTTTGTCAAAGTAGCCCATATGCTGGTTATATTCCTTGACCATCGTTGGGCAGACTACGATTTGTAAATTTCCGTCCTTTTGCTTGCGGGAAACAGTTGCTTCTTCTGAAGGGTTTTGATATTTTCCAAGAAAATACACTATTTTTCGGTCTCTCCACTTTACAAACACCAGTCCATCTTTGCTGACCCTCCAGTCAGATTGTCCTCGGATGGGCAATTCTCTATCAGATACTAAGTCTTTCGAGATTCTTTTTGATTAGTTCTGACAGTGCCGCTTGCATAAATACATTCTGCTTGCAGTGTTTTCTGTAATCGCACAGAGTTAAAAAAGTTGTCAAAGAAAACGTGATATCCTTTTGCTACCAAGTCTCGAGTCAAATCTAAGACATCTCTTTGGCCCAAATCTTTTTCAGGTTAATTATTAGTTTTTCCAACATATATTTGAAATTGGCAAACATATCCATTCTCATCGGATCGAACCCAGACTTTATAACCTCGTTTGATGGGCTCGAGGGGCAAAAACTGCTTTAGAAAACTGCGACCCTTGAATCGAATCATAGATTTGTCGATGGATGGACGTTTTGAAGGGCCATATGAAGAACGAAAGGTTTCAGATAAAGTTTCCAATAAAGGGCGAACTTTATACAACTTGTCATAATTTGGCGAGTCGCGGCCAGGCATCACTGAATTATCTGCTAAATGCACATTTCCGAGATGCCAAGCAAACCGATCTCTAGACATTGCTGAACTTATGTAGTGATCTCGTAATTCCTCTCTAGATGACCAGTAATCGACATAACTGGGCAACCTTTTGATTTCCATCAATATATTCATTGCAATGAAAATTTCAATCTCTTTCGCAGAAGTTGGGGTAAAGGAAGAGTTTGTTTCAAAAACAATTTTATCAATTAAGAGTTCTGGGAAACAAGTATAAAAAAAATCTACTGGTTTCTCCAGATCGTTTGGAATTTTAGGTCCCGTTTCCTCAGTGAACTGCTTGATATTAGTAACGCAAAATGCCGTTGATTTGGTCCGGGTTGTCCTTTTCCCTAGTTCTCTTTCCCTCAAAATAGAAAGAGGAATATTGTCTTTCTCGTCTGAGAATGCTTCATCACCAGCAATATTCTCAGAATTGTCGACTCTTACAGGTTGGTCTGGTTGGTCGTCTCCAAATATTATTGGCATATTCACTACTCTGTTCATCTGACTCGCCAGCCGAAGGAATGTTCTCAAATAATGCATATAAATCATCCGACGACATATTCTCCAGCTCTCTCAATGTAAACACTTCTTTTCCTGAAATAAAAAAAAAATACGTAATTTCCTAGTGGTTTCATGGTGAAACCGGCATTTTGTATCTTCGATAAGTATTGTAAGTTGATAACTTTAAGTAATAGGGAGCATTAATTATCGCTACAAATGTTTTTAACATTTTAAATTAAAGAATAAACTTACCTGCCATAGCGAAATGATCTAAAAACCACCAGAATTGCTTACACCACTAACCCAGTTCAAAACACGTTCTATTACCGACTAATGCATGAGCAACGCGAATGCAAATGGCGAAGCGCAACAAAATTTCAAGGTGGGGGGGAGCCTTTACGTCATATACTGTAAGTGGTTTCAAGCATATGCTGCTAGGAACGTACCAACAAAGCTTCTAAGTCGTTGACGGAAGAGACTGCTGTGAAGTTCGATGACAAAGTTTGTGTTTACTGACAAATTCCAGAAACTTAATTACCACTCGACGCATATGACTTGGTATCGCTGAAAGAATATCGTTATTTCAATGTTTTAAAAAGGCGACATTCATCTTCGATGTATACTTGTGGCTTGCAGATCACTTCCAATATCTAGGGTGGTAAACAGAAAATAAATAAGGTTTTATCCAACACAGTATATTAAATCTCCAGGATTCACATTTCAAGAGTATATATCAGAGAATGTTACGTATATGAGCCTGGTTGTATGTGTTATAATATAAGTATTCTATTTATTTACAGAAGGGTTCAACAGGGACTCTGATACTTACCGAAGAGGAGAAGCGCACCCTGTTAGCAGAAGGTTACCCAGTTCCTACCCGCCTACCGCTCACGAAAGCCGAAGAAAAATCGCTCAAAAAAATCAGAAGAAAAATCAAAAACAAGGTAAGTGTTTGAGTATTGTGTTATTTTAAAATATACAGTAGCGGACAAAAGTTTGCAAACATTCTTAGTAATTTTTAAAAAGTGCGCTAATTTTTTATTCTTTATTATTAAGGACTATTTTTTTCTCATATAGTTTGCTTACAGATACAAATGACAATTTGTGTTTGCTGTGGTACTACAGACGAGCATTAAATTACCTTCATATTATTTTATGACCGAAAATAAGACGACAAAAGTTTGGAAACATATTTTTTATTAAAAAATTAAATGCAACAACTCTACAAAAAGATTTAAAAAAATACTTTGTAGCTAATGTTTGGTAGCATAGCCTTTAGCATTCAACACTGCCTGACTCTGCTGCTTATAGAAGACACCAATTTTTTACAGACGTCTGTTGGGATATTTTGCCAAATATTTTTTACATAATCAAATAAATCGTTCATATTTTTGAAAGTTTTTCTTGTCAGTTGTCTTTTAACATGCTCCCAGAGATGTTCTATAGGGTTTAAGTCCGGGGATTGCGAAGGCCAGGTAAGAACATTTTTTAGTCTTAACCAGTCCATTACGAATTTTGAGGTATGCTTGTGGTTATTATCTTGCTGGAATGTCCATCGTAAAGGCATTTCTCCTTCAGCAAAAGGGAGCATGTGTTTATTAAGAATGTCTTTGTAAAGTTTTTGACCCATTTTCCCAACAATTGAAACACCGTTCCAGAACTAGAAAAACAGCCCCAAACGATGATGTGGCCTCCACCGTGCTTAACTGTTGGCAACTGATACTTTTTGTCGAATCTTTTTCATATTGGACGTCTCACATATACCGTACCGTCAGAAGTTAAATTTGCTTTCATCGCTCCATAAAACTATTCCATTGTTGTTCTGTCCAAGTTAGAAGAGTTTTAGAAAATTCATGCCGAGCAATACGATTTTTTGTTTAAATAAGAGGCTTTTGCACTGGACGACTACCAAAAAGTCCAAAATTCACCAAGCGTCTCTGCACTGTCCTGACAGAAAGATTCTCTGCACCCTCTTCTAAATTCGTTTTTTTTTTCTTCCGCATCTGGGCTGTGTTGCTGCTGATCCGTATACTTAATATTTACTAATAATTTTCGAAATCGTCCATTTGATGTCAACATTTCTGACACCACTTCTAAATAATTCAATTACTTTGTCTGTTAAATCTTTTGAAAATTCTTTCACTTTTGCCATTCTCACTGATGTTAATATTTACCGCACGCAATATCTGAGTATCGCAGAACGAATAAATACAGCAAAACTGAAATGTTTCCATACTTTTGTCGTTACAAAAACTGTGGTATTTAAAAAAACGCGTATTTTTATTTTCAAAGAATTTGATTATTGATAAGATAAACCTTGTATTATTACGGGAGCCAAAGGTAGACTTTAATATTTGTATTATCTGTTCCTTCACAATTTTAATTTAGGTATATGAAATAGTTCATGTAACGTTAATATTTGTTTCCAAACTTTTGTCCGCTACTGTATAATAGTAAATATATATATATATATATATATATATACATATAATAATAAAAAGTGGAAGATACAAGCGGGCATATATGTCGCATATAACGTTACCAAAGGTTTTGTCTATCTCGGAAGTACAGATTAAGTTTTTTTTTTTTTTTGAAAAATTTTGGTTTCAATATCTGTGGTAGAATCCCAAATTCTTGTTATAAAAAAGTTATTTTTATTTAGTAATAAATCAGCTCTTTGACACTAGAAAATGTGAAAAATAATCAATAATGCCTGTTTACTACAATGTTTGGTTTCATGTCGAGCAATGTGAAGTATACACCACTGTTATGTCCTTAAAAAATCGGAAAAGTCCTGGGTTCGATGGTATTAAAAGCGAGCATTTGAAAATTGTAGCCGAGGACATAACAGAACCACTCACTTACCTAATCAACAAATGCTTTGAATCTGGCATATATCCCTCAATTTTAAAAAAAGGTAATATAATACCGATACATAAATCAGGAACAAAAACAGATGTTAACAACTATAGACCAATATCAATAATATCCAGTGTAGCAAAGATTTTTGAAAAAGTTTTATCTACTAGAATAAGTGAAAATCAATATGGATTTACAGAAGGGAAGGCTACATCGGACGCAATAACTAAAATTGTAAATCAAATACATCAAAATATTGATAACAGAATCCCTTCAATCTGCATTTTTGTTGATTTAAAGAAAGCTTTCGACACAGTTAATCACAAATTATTATTAGAAGCATTGGAGAGAATTGGTTTCAGAGGAAATGCGTACTCACTGATCGAAAATTATTTGTCAAATCGCCCACAATCTGTGCAGATATCAGGATCATTTAGTAAAGAAATGTATATTAAGTGTGGTGTCCCACAAGGAACTGTCTTAGGTCCGCTGTTATTCAATATATCTTTAAATGATATTTTTCAAATTAATTGTGTTGGCAAAATAACTATTTTTGCAGATGATACTGCAATATTATATGAAGGTACTGACTGGTCTGATCTGAAAAATGTAATTGAAAATAATTTTATCAAAATTATTCGGTGGTTTAACAGTAGAAAATTAAGCATTAACTACTCTAAAACACATTTTTTACCATTTGGATCTTATGCTAGACATCTGCCAAATTACACAAATTTCTCCTTCAACATTATATATCAAAAAATGCAAATTAATAGAGTGCCCAACATAAAATACCTTGGAGTGGTCTTGGATCCTCACTTACGATGGGACATCCATGTCAATCATATTTTAAAGAAAGTTAGATTTGTATCCTACAAAATTAAATACCTTGGGAATATATTGACAGAAAAATATCTTCGAACATTATACCATGCACTGATTGAGCCTCATCTCACATATGGTATATTAGCATGGGGAGCTGCATGTTCCTCACATATCTATAATTTAGATGTTTTTCAAAAAAGTATTCTAAAAATGATATTTAAAAAACCGAAACTTTATCCCACTGAAAAATTATACGCAGATGTTCGAATGTATGATATAAGACAGCTTTATTTCTTACACAGTATCACTCACTACCATAAATTTGTAAACACCGACCAAAAAATTAAACATAATCATTATAACAGGTACAAAATTCGTGGCACAGTAGTTCCTCAACCGCATAAATCTATAATGCAGCGATCATATCTCTATTTAGCGCCTAAATTTTATGAAATTATACCTAAAGACTTAAAAGATTTACGTTTCGGAAATTGTTTCAAAAGAAATTTAAAAAAGTGGCTACATTCTATATCTAGGAGTAAAATTCATAAACTCATAAATATGAACATCAACTAAATACATAATCTACTGTAGCTAATTTTTGTCCTTTTTTGTCATTTGCATTCTACAGTTTCAACTTAAATTATTGGTCCATGTACAGGCGATGCCTTCTATTGGACCTGTTTTGATTTTATATTTATTTACTCATATTGTTTGTTATCTTTGTACATTGAGTGAATAAATATTATTATATTATTATTATTATGTCATATTCTCAATCATAAATAGCGTAGAAATTACTGTAGCCTGCTAAATCGACACGCGGTATTTCATGGCTTAATAGGAATTTTCATTATATTCATTTTATTGTACTTTATATTCTCCAAATGCCGCAGTTCTTGGAGTTAATATACAGGGTGGCCGATATGTAACTGACTGGTTTGTATCTTGAATATTTGTGTAATGAAATTAATTTTTTCTTCTTAATATTTTATTCAAACTTAGAAATTATGTATAAAAAATAATAATAGACAAATTTCCGCCTCTATAAGCCGCGCAAACCTGAGCCCTCTTGATTACATTTTCCATCACTTTTTGGTAGGTTTCGGGAAGAATATTTTCAATCGCTTCCGTAATATTGTTCTTCAGCTGCTCTGCAGTATTTGGTTTGTTGGCATAAACCCTATTTTTCGAAAATCCCCATGAAAAAAAGTCAGGAGCCGTTAAATCCGGTGACCTTGGTGGCCAGTTGACATCACCAAATCGAGAAATTAAACGTCCCGGAAATATTGGTCGCAAAAAATTCATTGTTTCCCTAGTTGTGTGACAAGTTGCTCCGTCCTGCTGGAACCACATGTTGTGCAGATTAAATTGTTGGATTTGAGGAGCCAGAAAGTTTTGCACCATATCACGGCAGCGCTCGCTAGTGACAGTAAGAGAATTACCTGCAGCGTCTTCAAAGAAGTAAGGTCCAATGACACCTCCATACCACCAAACACCGCACCAAACTGTGACTCGACGAGGATGTAGTGGGAGTTGATGATGACACGAGGGTTCTCTAATGCCCAGATAGGACAATCCTGCTTCTTAACAAATCTGTTCATATCGAAGTGGGCTTCATCGCTCATTATCAGTTATCGGTAACAATAGTTATTTTGGGTATTAAGCTGCAATATTACATGTATTGCCGTGTCACTAGGCTGTAGTTCTTGGGTTAACTGAATTTTGTCGCAAGCGCGTCTTTTTTGAAAATAGTGCATAATGACGCGCGACGAATACCCAGTTCTTGAGAACGATGTCTGGTAGACGTCTCAGGGCGCTCCACTACACTTTCATTAACTCTCTCGATATTTTTCGGAGTACGAAGAATTCGGACACGGCCCCACCTTGGCAAGTCTTTAACTTCATCTGTTTTTTCAAATTTTCGCACCAACGGAGAATGGTGTTGACACTGGGCACATTATTTCGACCGAAATCTGGTCATAGCTTCCGAATCGTTGCAACAATCTACTCATTATTTAAGTAAAACGTTTTCACAATACGGATGCGTTGTGGGATAGTGTAGCGCTTCCTGATGAATTGCTTTAATCAACTATTACGGCGCCACCTACTGAAATGCGTGTATCAAAAATGGCGCGCAATTTAAATCAGTCAAGTATGTGATAATTATGAACCATCCAGAAAACATAAGGTGTAAACTCTGTCTGTATCAATCTTATTATTGTCCGCAGATCTCAGCGCAAGAAAGCAGAAGAAAGAAGAAGGAATACATGGACCAGCTCGAACGTAAAGTAGAACACCTCGTCTCGGAAAACAACGAGTACAGACAGAAAATCGAAAACCTGGAGGATTCCAACACCAACTTGCTCACACAGCTTCAGAAGCTGCAAGCGATCGTAGCTAGAACTCACCCGCAGATTATCAAACAACTGAAGTTGGCTAACTGAAGCATTAGAAGTTAGGGCGCACGTTTCGAAGCCTTCATAAGAGATTGATACAAGTACAAAATGTTAAGCGGATTTGTACTTTAACAGAGTCATATTTCACTAATTTTGTTGATGTTAGTTGTTTTGGAAATGCTTGTTATAAATTCTGGAGGGATTAAAATTTGGGGATTATTGAAACTGAGAGTTGTTGTTTTGTTTTTATGTTTGTTTAGATTTATTAGGTTACAATGTCTTAATTTTATCGAATGCTCCTGTGGAAATTCTAGAATCGGTAATATTGCTGGTGTATAGCAGTTAAGTACCTCTCAGGGTCACGTACGTGGAAAGAGTTATCAGTAATTTTTTTTATCGAAACATTTTATTGAAGTAGACGTTATCAAAAGTAGTCATTTTCTTACTTAACATATTTGGAAGCTCTTTAATTTTACTTATTATGGTTAATTTGTTTGTTTGCTGAAGATTTATTTAGCATTAATGCTACAATGTCAATTTTGTATAATTATTCGTTTACACGTTTTTTTTTTTAATCAATTTTCTGTTTTCTTTCAATATTTCTTTCAATTTCCTAACTCTTCATTTATAACATGTTCACATAAAACTTATTACCCCTCCAAAATTTGCTACAAGCTTTTCTGAATATTTTTTGTACGTATAGATATCTGCGAAGTGCATTATGTATATCAAAAAATGATGGAAATTTTAAAAATGTATGCATTGAAGATGGATATAATATGCTCATATCTACAAATAGAACATCCATAACAATATAACACTAACAAGATAAGCAAAAATGGCCTTGTTTTCAGTTTCGACTACGTCGATTTCTGTTTGGAAACCGACTGCAACTTGCTTTTCTAAAATACTTTTCTGATTATTTTTTGAGGGAACACCCGTGTAGTCTTCCAAAAATTAGATGCATTCCATATACGAACCAGTTTTTGTACAAATAAAAGTTACAAATCGTTTACAAGGCTCTTCGCAGAGCTTCAATAGCATATTGGTTTTCACGTACATTGTGTAATGTGTGATTATATACTTGTATAAAATTTGTATATAACATCAAATACGGACTTTTTGTCATATTTTCGCAGCGCACCCTATATTTAGATGAAGTATTTCCACGATTTCAGGTACTAAATATAGATCACCTATTAGATACACCAAATGTATTACTAAGCAGATTCCTACTTCGCAGGTAAGCATAACGTAAAAACTAAGTTTTCTATCATATGCTAACACCGGAAGTTCGTCCATTATGTTCGTATTAAATCTTTTGTACATTTTTATTAAAAAGCTAATATGGGACCACAGCTTGTGTAGAATTAAAAAAAAATTCACTTAACGTGGATAGACTGAACATTTTTAGCGTTTTAATGGACAGTTTGTCGCAGATAGTCATCATTTGATTGTACGATGTCTATTTGTTTTAGACTAATTATATTAGCTAATTTTCCCGAAATAATTGTGAAGTCTGGTTTGATTAATACAAGTTGTTCAATGAGGTATTTAAAAAAACTTTTTATTCGACACAACAAAGTATGAGAAAACGTGTTTTTTGGGATTCAATCGATAGTGTTGTCAGGAACCAAAAAACTCTTCAAATAAGATTTTTAGGTATTTATGAAACCTACAGAATTAGGCCATACGTAAAAAGATTCTCAAAAACTACTTGACCAATCGACTCTAATTTTGTTGTGGTTATTTAGAGGTGTGAAGCCTACGAATTTGAAGAATTTCAAGTATCTGCGTTGAAACTATCGTCGATTACCAAGTGCGAAAACCTGCATCTTGTCTCGATTTTCGGCCGTAACTTTTTTATTATTAGTCGGATCCTTTTATGTGTGGTATCATTCTGTGAGTCTCATAAATACCTAAAAATCTTATTTGAAGAGTTTTTTTGTTCTTGCCAACACTTTCAATTGAATCCTAAAAAACACGTTTTCTCATTATTTGTTGTCGAATAAAACCAGACTTTACAATTATTTCGCAAACCAGGGATATTTTCGTCTAATATGCTTAGAGTAATTCTTGACATTATACATGTAGCATTGACATTTAACTGAAGTTTGCAATATATCGCATCAACGTTAGAAATTCAGATTCAAATTCCGGCATAAAACGGTTTTTTTTATAACTACTTTTACAGTTTGATATTTTGACATGATCTGCGACAAACATTTCATTAATGCAGTGTCATTAGTTTTTTGCCTATTTATTTTAACTTTTTGCAACCCTATAGTTCTTTTATAGCTAATTGACTATCAAATTAAGTTTGAAGTGATAACTGAAACACATGAGATTTCGTGTTTTAAGATACGATTAAGTGCAATTATAATTAAATGTTACACTCACATACATGGTGAAATTTAACAATGAGGCATAGTTTTATATATTTTGAAAAAGAAATTTAATAACTGGAATATTTTATATAGACATATTAAGAACTGCATTTTATATGTATATATTTACATGTTATGATATTCAAAGTTTAAATATTTTAATATTGTTACACAGATAATATAGTGCTGGAAAATACTTTTGAAATCAAAAAAATTTTCAACTATGTTTTAAATGTTTGTAAAACATTTAGTAGTATACAAGATTTTTGATGAAACATCCCTGTTTGCTTGCTGTAATTTTTAAAACTTTTTGTCAATATTGTTTGTTGTTCGATTATCGATTATGGGACAAGAAGGCGACCTTTCATCGGAAATCAGAAGAGTAGCAGAATATTCTGTGTATATACGTGAAATAGAAATGGGTATTTGATACAATATTGTTAACGTAGAAATCAGTTTTTTAGATTTCGTCAGTCAGGGGTTAAATAAATTTGTTATAGGTAATTTTTTCGTAGCGTATATTTTTCTATTGTCGAAGAGAGTAATAATAGTCAATTCGTGTATTATCGATTTCAAATAGCTTTTTGTATGTCGGAGTAAAATCGTTTAACGTCAAGGTTTGAATATATGAGTAAGGGCTCGCCAAATGTAATTAGACTACTGAAAAAAATTTAGGGAGACAGACAAAAATCCAAATTTTTCGGTATTTTTGAGAGGCTGTATTTTAGTGAAAAATGGTCGTATCTAGACTTTAAAAAAGCATTTTCAAGTTCTAAGGTTCTACTTTTCATGTATTTTACCAGAAAATTTTTAGGAGCAACGGTTCTCGTGCAATTTTTACAGGTCGCACAAGAAAATTTTTTTGAAAAATGTTTGCCTTATTTTTAGTCCACAAGCATGAAAAATTTCTGTTAGGCCTGTCATATGGATCAGATAACCTGTTTATTCAACTTCAATATTATGTTTTTAAAATACCGAACCGATCATTTGGCGCGAAGAGATTTGAATGAGAAAGGATCATTTTGTCATCGACTATATCTATATCTCAGAGAATGTAAGGGTGTTTACAAAAACTGGAATAAATCTTCAAACTTTTTCAATTGTTTTCTTTAAAATAGAAAATGTTACAGATATCCAGTACTGACAACAAAAGAAGAAAAATGATTTTTCCATTTTCTACCAAATTAAATGATGTATTGTTACAAAAATTTTGTTCCTTTGATTCCTTCCAAATTTTGAGAAACCACACAATGGATCGATCTGCGTTGACTTTTTTAAAACCAATACCAGGTAAACCAATGAAAATCCTCAAAGCTTGCGATCAAATTTAATTTTTGATATATTCCACTTTTCGGAAATACCCTTTTCCATTCTCTGTGCGACCACTGGTCATCGAGGTATCAGTGATTGATGACAAAGGGATCCATTTTCATTCAAATTCCGATCTTTCCGCGCCAAATGATCGTATCGAAATTTTAAAAACAGAATATTGAATCTGAGTAAACAGGTTATCCGATCCATATATTGACCTAACAGAAAATCAATGTTCAAGCCGGTGGACTAAAAAGAACAAGTAACAACATTTTTCTTGCGCTATCTGTTACAATTGCGGGAGAATCGTTGCTCCTAAAATACTTCTGCAAAAAAACCTGAAAACTAGAATCTTAGAGCTTCAATATGCTTTTTTTAAGTCTCGATACAATCATTTTTCACCGAAATACAGCCTGCCTAAAATCGCCGAAAAATTTGTATTTTTTTTGTCCCTTAATTTGCTTGAGTAGCGTATCAGGAATTACATTTCTTCAACGATTCCATCAACCTTCAGCAATCTTGCAGAAACAAGACAAACAACAACACCACCTGAATTAATTGAATTCCTTCACGAATTATTTTTTTAAACGGTCAAGAACATCGTTTTTGGGACGACCAGAGATTCTTTCTCAGTCTCTCCTTTTTAGCAAATGTAACATATGAACTGTACAAGGAAGCGAGGAACATTCTGATATACCCATAAAACCCTTATCAGGTGTTGCCCTGCTTATCATTTAGCCTAGTTTTAGCGATACGTTTGATCTATGCAAGAGATTATTTATCTACACTGAAGTATGGACACAAAAGTAACTGAGCCATATCAAACCACAGCATACATGCTCGATCAGAAAGCACAATCGGCTGAGTAATTCAAATAATTGGCAGACGTCCAAAAACGCCATGTAACATGCAGCCTTAAATACAATATTTTCCCGTAAACTGAAGGGACTTTGAGACTGTTTGGTATTTGTATGTATGCTGTGTGGCTATCAAGAAAAAAATCGATATATTTACCACCTCTTTAGTGAACGTTAAAGTATTGAAATGATGCATTTTTTGTAGCTGAAAAATGAATTTTATATATTTATTATGATATGACGTCTTATCATGCATTTTTGTGTGTTTTATTATTTATATGAATATTTTATAAACACGGATGGTATAGAACGCGAGATTCCCTCTCAGTTTATAAAGAGGGGGATTCCGTATGATTTTTCTTTGTTTTAGTAATGATTTTTTTGTCGGCTTATTTGTGCACTCTGGGTACCAAAATATAGTGTTGTTCTTATATGTAACAAACATACAAGATGAATAAAAATATGAATGAAAATGTTGGTTTTGATTTATCCTAATTCTGTTAAGGCGAACAAATTTGGATATTTTTGTATGGAAAGAATCAGGAATACATCAAGATCCATATTATCAGTCGCAGCTTACTAGCAATTAAGAGTATAGCCCATACAAATATACCAATTTAAAAGGTATGCTTAAAAAATATTATTCAAAAACTATAACAAATCAATGAATTGATCCAGCTATTTCGTAGTGACTTTCCCACAAGATACAAAATTCGGAGGTTGACGAATCTAATCCGAATTTTCATCTCGCTATCTAGAATGCTATTTTTTACAATCTGCGTCCACGGGGCTCTCGCATGAAGAATGTGCGAGGCAGTGGCGCAGGTACATTGGGTGGCACGCGGTGCGGAAGTTGGTGGTGTTACCCCATCGAAAGTCAAAAGCAATACATATATTTTATATTAGAAATAAAATCTCTTTTCTCTCTTCTCTCAGAAATGACTTCATCAAACTTTCTTGTATTGCCTCATGTTCGATGGCTAATATACCAAGATTGCTAGGCCGCGATGGGGCCATTGTTGCCTGCAAATAGTTTTTCATTAATTTTAGTTTACTGAAACTCCGTTCACATGAAGCTACGGACACGAAAACTGTCATGAGCAATTTTAGTACAATCATAAGATTTTGAAGAGATTCTGTAAAATCAGATTATACAATAAACTTTAAAGAATCTAGATATACCTAATCAGAAACTGTAACATTAGTGGCTTTTAAGTGTCTTTGCAGTCTTGGAATCACCAAAAGTAATTCTGTGTCTGAGACCTCATCATAAAAGTCAGCAAATTTGGGTGTAACTAATTTCAGTTCTTCAGTATTCGCCAAAAGCAAACTACTTGTTCGTACGATCTCAAACAATGAAGCTAGGTCTTGAAGAGACTTCGATCTTGTCTGGAGTTGAACTCTGAAAAAGTTGAGTCACCGGGTGGGTGACACCCCAAAAAAGTTGACACCCGGTGCGGCCAGCCTCCGCCGCCCCCTTTGCTACGCCACTTGTACGACGTCCTTGAAAGGACTAGGGAAATTTGCTTTGAAAAAAGTATCCAAATCAAATCAATGTCGTCCTGTCATTCAGAAACAACTAAACAGCTGTGCTGCCATGTTGTCAGATTTTAATAGATAATTTGAGAAACTCTGTCATATTTGCAGGTACGTTCCGACTATAGCTTCCTATATCTTACTCTCTAGACTGAAGATAAGCTCACATAACTCGTCTCAAATTTTGCACACTTTTAAAAACAACGCTCAGTAGCAGTAGAAAGCGATCATAAAGTAGTAGCTGTAATTTTAGTCATATTTTAGTTTTGCTAACTGGAGCGGGACGGAACTAGACACCATAGCTACCAGAGTAAAAAAATGTCTTGACAGGGTTTTACTCCGTGTAGTGTTTTCTAGCGGCAAAGTAAACAGGTCACAGAATTTGACTATGCCTGGACGCTTCTCCTAGCATTAGCTACTAACTTTAACGATACATCCTCGGGAAGATCCGTAATGTGTTCAAGTCATGATCTTAAGCCGCGTGCAGACCGAAAATCCAACGCCGAGCAAACGAATGCAATCACATGTGACGTTGGCGTTTGTTGTTGGAAGGTATTCTGTAATACCTAAGAAAAAGAAGAAACGGCGTAGACGTTGGTGGGTAACAACACCATTTAAAAATAGGGCTTTGTATAGTGGCAGTCACTTACTAGAGGAACTTCAAAGTGAAGATGGTGGGCATTTTGAAAATTTCTCTTCTCTCATCGAATGCAGAGAAAGGAGTAAATACTAGATGCGCAACAAATCCTGTCCAGATCAAATCAAACCTCCTTTCGATGTATACCGATCAAGGAGCGAACGCAATCGAACGGCAACGTTGACTTCGGAAACCGGTGGCTTATGTTAGCTCGCGACGTACACACCAATTCGAACACCTCCAAATCTGTAACCCCTTTTTCTTTGGCTTGCGTTAGAATCTCGGTCTGAACGCGGCATTATACTTTCGTTAAAAAGAAAGAATTACTTTGAACTATCAAACGGTCTAACTTGGCAACAATGTATCATGATCCTGAAGTTTCCGAAAACTTCAAAGTCAACACTCAACATTAGACGTGCTGAAAGTTGTTATAAAAATACAGTACGATCAGTCTTACGTGTTTTGTGAGTACGATCAAGGAGAAATAAATAAACGTTTTTTCATTCAACCTGAGTACAAATGCGTCGTTAGACAAAGTCGATGGTGCGTCGTGGATGTATCCTTTTGACCGTATTTTCTTTTTTAAGTTAGCACTTGGCCCATACGACAAATTCTATGAACCCATCCGACCAAATTGGAGACTCAGACGGAGCTTCGAGGTGAGTTTGTCGCTCCCAAATGATTAAAATGCACGTCTACGTCTAGTTAGGCATCTTTCCAGAAGTTTTTTCATCTGATTTAAAGGTTATGTTTGCTATACTAATATTGTTTGTCATTGCTATCTAACGCAGAAACAACGTGCTGCAACAAAGATAATAACGTTTGTCTCTGTAGAAAAGTGATCTGCATCATTTACAGAGCCTCATGGTGCACCTTAAAGTATTTGCCTCCTAAAAATATTCATTTAAATCAGCACTGTTGAAAGCTACAACTTAGATTTGTTCGAGAAACCATGGGCTTTGATAACCAGAACAGGTAGATATTGGAGCCCGTTTTTCTAGTTATGAACAGGCTTTGTTCATAGTTTTTCGTTCTATGGTGTGATCAATTGATTATTTGTAACACAGCTTTCAACACTGCACCTTCATATTTATGGTCATAACACATATTTTAGGACTAATCCAGAAGCATCGTCGAGCAAGTCAGAGGCTGTTGATAACGAATCAGATTCCAATCCGCCATCTGGTGAAAATAAGGACGAAGTTATGAAACGTGCAGCAGCCAAGAAACTTATTGAGAGATACTTTTACCAACTTACTGATGGTTGCGGCAACCCAAGCTGCGATAATAAATACTGTGCTTCCAGTGGAACTGTAAGTGAAGGAAGAAGAATATTATAAATCTACAGCTGTTTACCTAATAGAAAAATGCTGGGAATGAATGCTTGCTGCCAAATTTGATATGTGATAACACAGAAATAGTGTGATTCACTTGAACTTTACATTCAGATGCTTTATTTAATTATATTTAATAGATAACTAGGCATCAGATAAATCATAACCATTGCTCAGATGCTATGGCGACAACACCAGCATCTGTATTACAGACATATGCCAAAAATAATATCTTAATAGGTTAGTTTGGCTATCAATGCGGCTGATAATATATGGAGTCTCAGTAAGAGAGGTCTTAACAAGAATTATAAAATACTTGTTATTCTAGTTCTATATATTTATGTGAATACATTCTACTGTATTTGACCACACTGTCCCTTTATTGCAATTCATGTAAAACTAATCTGCATTTCATTATGGAATAGCATAATCTGATATATAAATTCTACATAGAAATATCTAAATCCAGCCAACTATTAATGAATTACTACAACATTATTGTAGTTAAAACCACTGTCGCCAGATGAGGCTGCTGCACAGGCAATACAGCTGTTTTCTCAAGATGCAAGGTTGTGTGAAAGACATCCAAATAAAATCGCTAGAAAACATGGAAATATATTAAATGATAAAAAAAGTGATGGTGAAGAGTTAAGCCCACAAGGTGATATGCCCACAAATGATGTCTCTCAGGCTAGTGATATGGATAGTAAAAACAATCTAAGGTATAACACAGGTATGTATTACTTAATTCTTTTGAAATATCAACAGCAAATTTAATTCTTTTTACCTAGTGAGATTTAGATTTAAAATTATTCAACTAACACAGTGTTTCTCAACCTTTTGCTAGTTATGCGCCAATTTTCAATCACCATTCTCATCCTTCCTTCCGTTTAACTTTCATATGATAAGCTTTACTACAGCCTTGAAAATAAACCTCAAACAGCACCTACTTATACTGAAATCTGCTACAATAAGCATTAGCATGCAATATGGCCTTTAGTTTTATTGCACATCCTCTATCCCCAATTTTGGTACTTTTTTTTTGACTGAAGGGGAATGCCAGGCTAAGAAACCCAAGGATACAAATTGTTTTATTTATTTTAAATTATTCTGCATCAGGCAATTCTAATATAAGTTAAAAGTAGGTACGTAATGTTGTTCCTGATGAGTGACATGTCACAATTGCAATAGTTTAGTGTTAGTCACCAGTGACAGACAAATCAGTCAATGTGTTAACTGGGCATGTTCATAGCTATGATACAAGAGTATCTGTTTAGCTGTTTGCAGTTGCATTGCTCATTTGAGCTTTGCTCTTGAAATCAGTTGTTTCTTGGGTCTTTGAGTTGACTTGCAATTTATTGTTTTATAGATTACATTTTTAGTTCATTAGGTTAAATAATTTATAATTACTGACCTATAACTCAAACCACTGAAATATGTAAAACAGAAAACATATCTAGTTTGAATTATTAAATACATTATTTGAACGGGAATTATAAAAAAATCAAATTATATTTCTCAGATGAGCTTCATATATGAAACTGTAATTTTCAAAATCTTTTGGTATGATAAATTTGGGCACACTTACAAAATTCTGACGTTACACCAATATTCTTTGTTATCAGGTTATATTTAGAGTAAAGTTTGCCTATTTTTAATTTCCTAAAAGTTTTGGCATGGCATTGATACGAGTTTCTGAAATCTATTTTTAGATT
Source organism: Acanthoscelides obtectus (assembly GCA_963669975.1). Taxonomy (NCBI): domain Eukaryota; kingdom Metazoa; phylum Arthropoda; class Insecta; order Coleoptera; family Chrysomelidae; genus Acanthoscelides; species Acanthoscelides obtectus. Next base: position 39,170,781 of record CAVLJG010000010.1, on the reverse strand, counting down.
TCACGATTGTTTTACGGGAAATAAATGGTACATGCATAACTGGAGGTGTTTGACCTTCTATTCCTTTTAATCAGACGTAGTTGTACAGGGTTCACATAAAGTTTGCCAATGAAAATATGGAATGTCTGCCAGGATACCTTGGACTATGACTGCTGTTAGCTAATCGCCTAGCATTAGCATTCCTACAGTGAAAATTTGACAAAGACAATCTTGTCAACGCGTCCGCGTTGGATGAGCATAGACCCTTGACCACACATCTATCTCTTTTTGATACACTACCAGCAGCGGTGGCCGCAGTGGTAGACACTTCGGTCTCCTAATCAGTCGCTGTGCTCTGCGCGGGTGCGAATCCCGTCCCAAGAGAAATTGGATGTTGCGATTGTCTGTAGGTGGTAGACGGTCTCTGACTGTCGTACCCGGAGATACCACCCGGCGGATCTCGTAGGCGGGGCCAGAATGTGGGCATGCCGCATGCACTAGAGTCTCTGTGGCGTCCCCCCTTTTCACCTGTCTAGCCCCACGGTACCCCATGGCTGTTTAGGCCTTAGGCTTTCGTGGTAGCTGATATTCATTCGTGAATTGTGAGCTTTAAGGCGGCGGACATGATGTCGTATTTGTTATCCAAACGTCATGTCCTTAGCAACTACTTCACCGTCGTCAACATAGCACATTTATAGTGAAACCTCGGTAGCATAAGACTTTGGACGATGGCAGTTTTCTGTAACTTGTTTGCTGCGTTTAGTGTGTAGTTTGAAGAATGTTAGTTAGACATACTACTTTTGTTTCTGTAATCACTCTTGCAGGTAGTTTTGTGTAGATGGCTTTTCTTAAAATGTGAATGTTTCACAAAAAACTCTTAAACTGATAAATATCCTAACACATTTATAACTAAATGATAATATCTCAACCATTGTATTTACCATATGTTGTTATTTATAGGATCTGTACCAACATTCTTAACAGAGCAGACCTTGTACAATATAATAGATGAATGTGAAACTAATGATAGCTATTCGCCATTAATAAGGACATTAGGTGAAATTTTTAGTAGTATAGAAAACTTATCTAGGAGCTTTTTGGAAGAACCCACACCTACAGAGGATCCTGTTATGAATATTGAAAGCACAGGTATTGTACTTAAGAGAACATTTTTTTATAACTAACTTTATACATAATCTAGGCTAACAACTAAAAAAGAAAAATTGAGGAAATTTTTACTTTTCTTTGAATCTTAGTGCTTGTTTTCATAAACATATATTTCAAATTTCATAGGAAGTGACAGTGTTTGGAAAATGATATATTTCTATAGCACATAATAGTTAACAATTGAGTTGCTTTCATGTCTAATAAATTATTTTGTACCTATCGATGTATATCTTTTATTTATGTTGGATGTGCCTTTTCAGGAGATGATTGTAAACCACTAAAGAAGGAAGAATTGCGCTGGGCTCATGGTTTTGACCCGGACAAAGATGAAGACACATATGCACATAGACCTAGTGAAGATGGAGGTGGTGGTACATATTCACGCCTTCCACCAGTTGATGTTCCAGCTGTGAGGTAAGCAAAGTATCCTATTAAGAACCATAGTTAGCTAAACCGGACTTGATTCCTGCCGTTGTTTTGAAGAGGAGCTTGCTCCAGTTATTTCGCATCTCTTCCAGATATCTTACGAATCCGGCACCTTCCTAGAAAACTGGAAATTTGTCCAAGCCATCCCAAAACAAGGATTTAATACCGACCCTTACAACTACAGGCCTATAGCTCTGCTTTTTGCTATAAGTGAGGTGATACAGAAGTGCATAAATCAGGAGTTTCTGGATAGCCAGTATGGTTTCTGGCACCAGCGATAGACATGGAACCTCTTCTTCTCTCTGACTGCAAGATATAATAATAATAATAATAAAACATCTTTATTGGGCGAAGCTTAGCATAACCTATTCTACCACATAACCTGTCATAATTGACGGGTTCTCCTCTTCATCCCACAACGTCAACGCGGGTGTTCATCAGGGATCGGTCTTGGTTCCGACACTTCCTCTTACATATCAACGACGTCCTTTCCTGTATTATCAATCTAATCCACAGCTTTGCTGATGACAGCAGAAATTCAGAGCGACAAGCCAAACATAGCCGATGACCTGGAGAAAAGAAGACTAGTGGCGACTTCCTCTCTATCGCGAGATCTGGAGGTTATCATAGCAGTATTTTTGGATTTGAAGAGGGCATTTGAAACAATTGATAGAGATATTTTTTTATTTAAATTGAAGGCATATGGTGTATCAGGAAGTGTCTTAGACTGGTTTAAAAATTATTTGACTAAAAGGATGCAAGTTACAAATTTAATAACACTATTTCAACAAAAATTGAAGATACGTTAGGTGTTCCAGAGAGCAATACCCTAGGACCATTCCTTTTTATTTTAGACATAAAAGAGATTTACGTGCCATAGTCATAAAATGCAAAATTCGAATTTTCGCCGATGACACTTTGATTTATATAAGTACTCAAAATAATCCGAGTGGTAACATAAATGAAGACTTGAAACAAATGACAACTTAATATCGATGGTGAAGATTTTGAATTCATAGAAAATTATCAATACCTTGGGGGTTTTTGTTGACTTAATCAATGTTTGATATTCATAGGAAAAAATTATAAACAAGATTAGTAGTAAAGTGGGATATTTATCAAGAGTTTCTGGAGGTCTGAGTTCATATATCAGAAAAATTATTTATAATGCTATCATTCTTCAAAATTTCTTATACTGTCCGACTATTCTATATTTAGCTAATAATTCCATTTTTGAAAGACTGCAAATTTTATGAAACAAGTGCATGAGAATGATACTGAATGAAGATAAATATACTCCAATTAGACAAATTCTTAGCAAATTTTAATGACTTAATGTGAAAATTTTCATCAAATATATTGTAATGATATTCATTTATAAAGTAAAAAATAATATATTTCCACCATGTCTAACTAATTTAACACTATCAAATGCCAAGCATCATTTACATAATACCATAAATAAAGATAACTTCCCTTTGATGACCAAAAAGTATAACATATGCTACAAATCTGTATTCCGTCAAGGGTTATAAATTATATTATACTGAGATAAAAGACCAGAGTAGAGAACATTCTAAGTAAAATTCAGGAATCACTTGTTAAATCTACAATTATAGCTTTCCGAGCATTTACATCAAATTGACTTGAATTTACTAATTCTAAGTTGTTTATAATTATTCTTTTCATGTAGCCAAACGTGCTAAATAAATCTTTCTACTACTACCCTGCGATCTAGCTCGCTTCTACCGCTACGCCAATGGGCTTTGCTCCTCAGAGCTCTCTTCCATGATGCCTCCGCGCAATATGCCTGTCAGACAGACCCGCCTGACTTCGGCCTCCTGTCTTAACCGTGATGAACTTTGTATATCCAGAACTGGCCGATACGACCGCTCCTTTGTCCCTAGGGAATCGAGATTGTGGAACAGTACATGAGGAGGCTTTTTCCAGTTCTAGTAACCTCAGGCAGTTCAAAAGACGGATTAACAAAGTTTCTTCAAGCTCCACATAGCAGCCGAGGTGCTCTGGCATTTGGGCTTCTGCCTGCGCGGCTGTTGCTGAATAAAATAAAACTTAACTGGAATGCAATGTTCCACATTCCACATGTAGGCACGTTCCATAAGTATTTTATATTCTGACTGTCTCTTTTTATATATTCATGCATCCATCTGATCATGATTCATATATTTTTTAATAATGATAATTCTGTTCTTTGCTTCCAGGAGAGCTTTTCGCGGACTTTTTAACCTGAATGCTGCAATATTCGAAAATGCATTAGTTAATGCCTTGGTTACTTTGGCAGGCAATCTACAAATGGAGTTGCCCACAAGGAAAGAAGGGGATGGATACGACGATATAGTCAATGCCTTGATCATTGTGTTCGAGATACCAGCATTAGGTATGTGAATAATTTTGTTGGTTTGAATAAAAAAAACTGTAACAGACTAGATGCTAAAAGTTGCGACTACAGAGGCCTGGCACAATTGGCTGAGATACTTGTGAGAGTTTAAATCCTACACCTGATATTTTCGTTTTTCCAGGCTGCAAATGCCTTTTGGGAAATATATTTGATAAAACTATTGCCACTTCTTTACTGTAGTTTTCATTTTGATTGTCTGGTCGAATCAAACAATTGTTTTATTTTTTGTTTATTGTACGATATTTCAGCTCCCAGAGCACATTGTACAAAAAGGTCACCATGGTAGCCAATAAACAAAAACTAAAATATATACATGGTGTTACTCAATGACAGGCTGTAATTGCAAGGACACATTTCTGAACCAAATTTAAGTGGAAAAGTCCATATAACTGTGTGTCCTAAAAAGTCTGAAAAACATTTTTTTTTTATTAGCATCTCAAAGATCCTTATGTCCCTTTTTTGAATTGTGGCAGTGATGCTATTTGCAATAAGACCAAGTTATCCCAATCTTGAAGATAACTATGAATCAGGCTGGCGTCTCGGGGAAGCACTTTCACGAATAATATTGCCAAAAAATGTACGCCACTACTTTTTAAAAGAAATATGTTTTTTTCGTATTGAGCAGCTAATGATATAACTTTTTTGTATCTTGCTATCGCTTCGTACCTTGCTTCGTTTTGAGGAAAAAGATAAAAACAACTACATTGGATGTTAAAAGTTCGAAAGCAGAAGCCTGCATAGAATCGGTAGGTGGTAATTTCCAACATTTTTTTGTAAATACCTTTTGTCAAACTATTGTTTCTTAAAATTTTAAAAACGACTTACAAATATTGCAAGTCGAACAAATTAGATTAATGTTACTTTAACAATTTTTTGACATGTAATGAAGTTGTTTTTATTTATTTCCACGAAAATGATACGAAGATATACCAAGAAATAAAAAAAAGTTGTTTTTTATCTGCTTGATTCCAAAAAGTATCATTTTAATTAAAAAGGTCATTGCCCTACATTGTTTTGCCATTACTATTCCTGAGACTGTTCCTCACGACGCCACTGGAATGCATAATTATCTTCTACTCAGTACCTTTTATTACAATGAATAATACTTCCAAAATTCAACAATGTCGGCACAAGCATCTTTGAGATATGATTAAAAAACATTTTTTATTTTGAAACTGTGACACCCCTTTTAGATTGGACTTTTGACGACACATGCTTATATGAACTTTTTCACTACTTTCGGTTCAGAAATGCGCTCTTGTAATTCTGGGCTATCATTAAGTAACACCATGTATCTGGTTTTGCTGCTTTTTCAGGTACTGGTGATTTCTTGGAGACTGCCCTTCCAGCAATATGTAGGGCAATACAATGGCTGCCTGTAGACGTCCAAGCGAGGCTAGCCAGGAGGTGGGCCTCCACACCTAGCTGTTCAAGTATTCGTAGTATTTTGGAAAATTTGCAGCAATTGGTTACATTAAGGGTGATTGAAACACATCTTCAAAGGGACTTTTTTGCCCAAGACGAGAATGTCATCACTTCAGCTACAAAGTTGATGAAGGTGAGAACTAGGATATTGGTGATCTTCAACAGTGTTCTATTGGGAATCGATTAAGCATAATTAGATTAAAAAGTCAACAACTTTTCACCACAGGTATTTTCTTTGTATTGCAATGTAGGTTGGGTAGATATTTGAAACTTTTAACAACAATCTTGGCTCAATTTAGGGTTGTTACCAGTCCAGCTTTTGGCGAGGTTTCCTGGTTTTTGATACCACTATTCCTGTCGGCGGGACGTGGGTTGTTTCTCTTACTTTCAGCTTTTTGTATTGTATCGGTAGTGGGAACGTTTTAATAATTTCAGGGTATAAAGAAAGTCGTGTTATGTGTAGGGTGTCCAGTGGAAAAGTTCACTTTTTGATTTAAGGAAAAAATACAAAACTTAATGAAAAGAAAATATTTATTACTATCAACATATTCGTAAATTCGGCGGGTTTTATTTCTTAAATATCATTCCGTCCAAATGTTTTCCATCCCTTCGGACACACCCTTCTAATCGCTCGCGCAAATTCTGAAACACTCTTGCAGAGTTACGGAGTGTTGAATTATTGCAATACTCTTCTGACTTTAGATAAGCCCACAAAAAAATATCGCATGGCGTGAGGTCGGGTGACCTAGGAGGCCAGTGAATGTCTTCTAACTTCGATACAACTTTTTGAGGAAAAAGTGCTTTCACTGTGTCCATCGATTCTCTAGAAGTATGGGCAGTGGCCTGATCCTGTTGAAACTATGTGTTTAGACATACTGTTCTTATAATAGGAACAAAAAAAAGAGTCGATCATGTCCTTGTTTCGCTCGGAATTGACTGTCAACACATGACCGTTTTCATCTTTAAAGAAATACGTCCCAATTAATACCGCTAGAGGATATGGCGCACCAAATAGTCACCTTTGGACTATGTAGCTGTTGTTCATGTTTCTCTTTTAGGTTCGTTGGTGCCCAATATTTGCAATTTTGCTTGTTAACATAACCGTCTAAGTGAAAATGGGCGTATGAATCTCCACTCCTAAAGTAAGCCTCGGTAGCAAAAACACGTTGCCCTTCGGTCCAACGTTCCATTGTGACTATTTAACCCGCACGGCGAACGCGTCGATCAAGACCTCTCCCACTTCCTCCCGTATGCGGTTGCCGGGTAATTGAGATTTGAAATGTGAACTTTCCCACTGGACCCTGTATTACTACTGAATTCTAAAAACCATCATTTTGATAACAAATAAAAAATTGATCATATCTTTAAGGCTTAACTTTCTTATGCTGTTTGTGCAATATAAATATAACGCGTTGAGGTATGAGGTAAAAACTGCTGTTTGAGACACTTTTCGAATAGATCTGCTATCGTATCTTTATCATAGTCTGATAGTGAGAACGCGTCTGATGCTCGACCTTGCCAGGTATGTTGTTGGACCACACAAATGTACTATTTGATTTTAATGCTCTTTATCCGCAATATTGATAAATGTTTTGTTGGTTAGGGTTTTTATATAGGAAGCATTTGGTAGAATATGAACAAAATTTAAGCGTATTAATTTTTGAAGGCGTGTATAACCAATGCTTCTGGTGCAATTGCTTAAATAAAAAGTGATTTAATTCAGAATAGATGAAACGTACTCTGAATGCCAATATGTATTGACACTGTTTTTATCTTTTTAGATATTGTACTATTCCAACATATTAGCAGGAGTGTTGGAATCTCCAGAGCTTCGTGCGCATGACCTCACCGACTCAAGTGATAACCCTCTAAAGAAAAATATTATTCCGGCGGATCCTCTCGCGGATGAATTAGGGATACACCTGTTAGATTGTAGGAAACCATTTTTACCCTTCACAGAATTCTATAATGAATTACTTAGTGACACAGTTGAGATGGACAGAGATTTTGCTAATTATAAGAGTGAATCAGGTAAGTCCAAAAAGATGATAAGTGATGCACTGAGGTACTTTTTTTTATTAACGCATATATTTATCTAAACTACTCCCGATTGTAAAGGCTTTGTTCGGGTTCTACAAATGATTATGCCAGGACTGTTTTGTTTCTAACAAGTTGTGATATTGCATGCTATGAATCTTGCAAGTTTTCTGACCATTAAATGAAACCAACCTTGACTTTTTACTAACGTTTCGGTCTCTTTCAAAGTACATATCAAAAATGACATTTTAACAACCAGAAGATGGGATTTATCAGCACGAAAACCATAGGAGAAGCTTCAGATGATGTTGCTTTAGCAAAGCTATAGTTTCTCCTGCGTGAATAATACCATAATATTTTCATCCTTGCAGGCAAGTTCAGTTTTATGCACTACCCTTTCATTCTAACTCCTGCCACCAAGACCATGGGACTATACTTTGATAATAGAATCAGAATGTATTCAGAAAGGAGGATAAGTTTCCTTCAGGCAGTTACAGGGCTGCCATCTCAGCCATACCTTAGGTTAAAGGTTAGGAGGGACCATATTATTGACGACGCGTTAGTTGAGGTAAGCAACTTCTATTTTCTACGATTTAGTAAAATACTGTAGCTTTCGAATAATGGAACTTAATGAGCAATGTTTCGAGTAGTATTTTTTGCTGGGAAAAAATTGATAGATAGTGACCAGCACTTGGGAAATTAAGTGCATTTTCAAACAGAAGATGTCTGAATATTGTACATTTGTGTTCTATACTTTTTAGCTGGAAATGATATCAATGGACAACCCGAACGACCTCAAAAAGCAACTTGTGGTCGAGTTCGAGGGTGAGCAAGGTATAGATGAAGGCGGAGTTTCCAAAGAGTTTTTCCAGTTGGTCATAGAAGAAATATTTAATCCTGATTATGCAATGTTTGCTGTGCAACCTGAAAGTCAAACAGTCTGGTTCAATCCGACGAGTTTTGAAAGTGATGCACAATTCACGTTAATCGGGATAGTCTTAGGATTAGCGATATATAATAATGTCATACTGTCTGTTAACTTTCCGATGGTTTTGTACAGGAAGTTAATGGGAAGGAAAGGGTCTTTCGAAGATTTAGCGGACTGGAATCCAGTAAGTAAATTCTACATGCACTTGGATTAGGAGCAACATAGGGGTTTTCGGATTTGAAAATGACTGATCTTTTTAGTTGGTCCGTTATATCTTTGCATTTCAATTTTTCGAAAATATGTATTTTAAAATTAATTATTCTTCTTTCCAAGCTCAAGCTTCACAAATTTAGCATTTTTTGCAGGATTTATCGATTTTGAAATATTCAACTTACTATTTTTGTATGAGCACATGGCCATTACACGTCCTACTTTAAATTTCCGATAAAGCACATGATACACATTTTTGTATATCTTTTGTGTGAATTTTGGACAAATATGCCAAACTTGGGCTCTCAAAGAACAATCAAGCATCAAAATGGAAAGAAAAATTTCATTTTGATGCTTTTTATTGCTTTATAGTTACAGATGCATACATACTGTTGACTTATGTTAACAATAAAAAAAAAAACTTTAAAAGTGTATATTTGATACGCATTTTTAAGTTTTCTTGAAACTCCGTGCATTTCAGACGTGTTTAAACTGGTTTTAAAGTATTTCCACAGCAGTTTTAAAGATAGTGGCTCAAGTTTTATGGACGATTTGTTTTTTGGTTTTATTGACCGGTTTTAGTGTGTTGTGCTGAAGGCGCTTGTTACAACCTTAAGGTTTATTTTAAAACGAATTGGTTTTAATTGTACTCGACAGTTTTAAAGCATCCTTGAAATACTTAATAAACCCATTTGGTGCTGCCTAGCTATGTATTGAACTGATCTGTTCTATCATAAATCTAATTTTCCCGACCTTGCATCATACACAGTGCTTCAAATGTTTAGCCATTTTTTTTTAAATATCTATATCGGAATTATAAAAAAGATATTTTCAGAATTCATTGAGCTGAACGAAAGTATGGATTTTTACTACTATTCCTCTTTTTATTTATAGGTGCTGTATAATAGCTTAAAACAGATGTTAGATCACTCTGAGCCCGACTTGGAAGACACTTTTATGCAGACTTTTAGGATAAGTTACCAAGATGTGTTCGGTTCGACGATAGACTATGATTTGAAGGAAAAAGGCGACGAAATTAGTGTGACACAAGAAAACAAATATGTAAGTTGGTCTGTCATTTGGAAAATGTAATAGTTTCGTTCGCGGTTCGCCAAAGGAAACAGTTCTGAACTGAAATTGAAATAATTGGAATTGCATGAATGAATGGTTATAGTACGAGATACAGCCTCTTGAATATGCAGGTATCTGTTTTTTTTAAACTTAATTTTTATGGATGGTAAATAAAAGAATAGATTACAGCAGGGTTGCCTTTGCCAAACAACCCTGCAGATTCAAGCGGCCGGATCTTAGACTGTTAGGAAAGTGCTCATATAGCGAATATGTCAAAGCACAGATGGCAGATGGGGGGTCAGAATTATTTTTCCAAAAACATTCCTCAAATCACTGTTAATTAATGATAGGGATAGGTTTGGTTCAAAGATCGGTAGGAATATTTTCTATCCGTGAAACGTGTGATATTCCACATATATGCCCAAGAATTTTCCCAGGTAAAATCCTTCAAATTTCTGCGAAAATCCACCAAGATGGCAACCCTGTCAAAGCACCACTGGTACGCCAGGCGTCAAGTTTCGGGGTCGTAGTTACAGCACGAATAACATTGCCGTAGTTTCTTCTGGTATACAGAGAAATCAAAATATCACTGACGAGGTAATGTGTACGAGAGAGAAGTGGCGAGAATCAATACGTATGTTAGAAAGAGTGTACCGATGACAACGCAAGCCACCACGTCACTTGGGTTGCTAGGAAACGTGGTGCTTCTATCTATTTCTTACATACGTATTGCACGCTTTTCACTCGTACACATTAGGCGTCAGTGATATTTATGGATATTATTTTTTGAATGGGTCAAGTTAGCTAGACCTCAGGGTGTGGCTCTTTGTACCTTGATTTTTGGATGCAAGGCGGTTGCGCAAGTTTCAAAAGCTAGGAAATGAAATAACAATGGAGCTAAGGAGAAACATAAGGCACACAGACATTTATTGAACAAGAAAATAAAAAAAACTATACCCAAAAATTTCAAACTAAAATTTAAAAAAACCTTGGCTATCCCCGAACGGCAACCGGGGAAGTCCCAGATGTTACTCTAAAATCGGAGGGTAGAAGCCAAAGGTAGAACCGGATGGTAAAAACCTCTAACAATGAAGGTTCTCCAAAAATGGGGGAACTGCTCCTCCCAGGCGTGAGTTCCACTCAAACTTGCCTTGGACTAACCCTGCAGGCGTTCCCCCTCAGCTCGATGGTTGAGTGTAGTAATCTGCACGGTTAAATCCCCAAGGGGATTTCTAATAAAAACCAACCCTACCACCCTATAAACCGCAACTCAGCGTGTGAACTATATCGCAGAATCGGGCAGTAGGCCGCAGAAAATTCCTACACCACTGGAAATAGCACCAAGTTACCTCCAGATCTCGTAGTTACGGTAAGCAGAAATTATAAAAAATGATTCCCAACGAGATGGAGAGTAGAGTACGATTTTCTACCACAAAATTATTATATTGAGAAGTGGTTTGTTATAAAAATGAAACCGATGTTTTTAAGAACGGCTACAAAATTATTATCCTCAATAAGAAACGTTGTAATAATTTACTTTATCAATATGTTAATTTTTAGTCTACCATATAAAGAAACTGTAACACCACCCCCCTTCCCGAAGGGAACATTCCCGAATTTTTCTAAAATACAAGTAAGGGAATTTGAAGAAGGTGCTTATAGGGCCAGAAAAAATGCAGTAGTTGACATTAAAAAGGTACCACTCGATTCGTCAAAACCAACAATCCAACAACTTAAACAAGGAGACGATGAAATAACTTAAAAATTAAAAAATCTCGGCCATCCCGCCACCAAAAGCCAGAAGACATTCCTATGCTCATTCAACATAGCAATAACAACAAAAAACGTATACCAAACCAGTGTTTAGCCAGGTTGCGCTTGCAGCATGTGAAGCCTCGTTCATTGGCCTTTTGCATGATGAACCCTCGTTCATTGGTATTTTGCATGATGAACCCAAAGAGGACCCGAAAGCTCCTAACGGCAATAAGGACGAGAGGCTGTGATGAAAATAATTGGGGTGGTCAATTGATTTATTTTTTTTTAAATTTCTATTTCAGTTATTTTGTTTTAGGAGTTCGTTGATCTGTATGCCAATTTTTTACTAAACAAATCTGTGGAGAAGCAGTTCCACGCATTTTACAAGGGATTTCAAATGGTAGTTGATGAATCACCATTAGAACTTCTCTTCCGTCCAGAAGAGATCGAATTACTGATATGTGGTAGCAAAGTATGTATTCTTTAAAACAATAGTGATATGATAACAATTTTATGTCTCCAACGTGTTGAATAGTTCACATTAGTTATATTTTTTTTTGTCAGAATTTCGACTTTGACGAATTGGAGCACAGTACAGAGTATGACGGTGGCTACACAAAACAGAGCCAGATCATTAAGGATTTTTGGTCGATAGTACATGCGTTGCCTATCGAAGATAAAAGGAAATTGCTTCAATTTACGACAGGTAGTGATAGAGTACCCGTTGGAGGATTAAGTCGACTAAAGTAAGTTTGATAAGCTTGAATGAACAAAATTCTGTGAATGTTTTCATATTGCAATACATTTTGGCGATGTTTAAAACTGTCCTTTTTTACTTCCCGTTGGCGAGAAATTACTGAAATCGCGAGCCATTCTAAAATTGAGACGTGTTTCTTGTATGTTATATGTTTATCGCAAAAAATCTTGTAACTCGGTTGCATCAGTATGTCTGTCGATTTTTCAGTTCCTGCGAGCTACGTGCAAAAACCAGAAACATCAGAACATTCACAAACTGTTTTGTTAGTTTATGGTAATTTTTGGGCGTCGTCATGAAAATTTTCATGGAGAGGCGAGGTTTTCTAAAAAATCCTGCATTTACTCTTCCGACAATGTTTGTTTTTTATGAGTTAAGGGCGTAGCCAAAAAATTATTAGTCGTTAAAAAATTGTCACAATTCATTTCAATTGAATAAGTTTCTATTGAAGCATACAATCTATGAAATTTACCTTAATTTTTACAAGCCTTTTTTTAACTTGACATGTTTGTTGCCAAGTAAATGTGTATGGGACAAATTTTGGAACTGAATTTGGACCTGTTAACCTTAATTAACCGAGCTGAAATATTGTACGCACGTTTGGTTCGCCTGACAATACAAAATTAATTAATCGCCGCGATTTTGAATCCAATATGGCAGATGCTACAAAATGGCGATACATCATTTCTCTATACTATGAGTATCAAATGAAAGGGCTGGATGCGGGAAACATAATAAACAAAGTGACATTCTAAATCCAATATGGTGGCCGCCGCTAAATGGACATTTATGGGTCCAATGGTCACCGCTATGATATGGGTATCAAATTGAAAGGACTTAATGAGAGAAACACAATAAGCAAATAACGTCATTCTAAATCCCATATAGTGATCGCCGCAAAATATCGATTTATCGTTATATCATTTAAATCTATCGAAATTCTATTATACAAATAAAGCAAGAAGTTTTATGGAGTCCTATTAGAAATTACCAAATTAGTTATTTGACATCATGAATTCTAAAAAGTAAAAATAAATAAAAAAATACATTGCTAAAAACAAGTTTAGCTGTTAACAAAGTGAACTAAAAATTTCAAATTTTTGGATTAGAACAATAACGAAGCTTTTGACAGCAGAATGGAAAATGGGTGTAACTCGCTTTTATCTGAAAACTGCAGAGGAAGCTTCGTTATCGTTTAAACATTTCCAATCGGATTTTTTTTAAATAGCTAAATAAAAATTTGTTTTTAAAAATGTGTTTTTTATTCTATTTTATTATTCTTAAAAAGATTTTTACGGAAAATTCAGCATGGACTCCTCAGCTATCATTCGGCGCGTTTATAGTTCGAATAATTGGATAACTGAACTGTGAACTATCTTTTGCAGACTAGTGATAGCAAAGAACGGTCCCGATTCGGACCGTCTGCCCACAGCCCACACTTGCTTCAACGTCCTCCTTTTGCCAGAGTATTCAGACAAAGAGAAACTCACCGACCGACTGCTCAAAGCCATCAAATACTCCAAAGGGTTTGGGATGCTGTAAGAACATCGCAAACAAAGGCAGTGCTTCACTTGTCGTGTTGTAGGCGTTCCCTTACTAACATTTCAACTACAAAACTAATCACACAGTTCCCCATCTGCTCCTACAATTCTTGTTCGTTGGGCTACAGTGCTGTTATAGTGAGACGTATATGTATAGGGTTTAAAAGGAGACTGATTACAGACACACACATACAGTTAGCATGGAGTGCTCACAACATTATTGTAAATATTAAATAGATTGGTAATTGGAGTGTCGCTGCAAAACACAGCCAAAACATTTTTAGCGAAATTGCAATGTTGCCACTTAATGTAGAGGTAGCTGATCGCGTTAGAGTATCATTTGGATTAAGTGAAATTTGGTATTTTCCACTATTATAAAATTGCATTTCTGATCGCCGATATACATCTCGTCAATAGCGGCAGCTGCTGGGAAAAAGATAGGCTTTTGTTTAGGGCTAAGAAGTACTTTTCTCCGCATGACCTTCTTGCTCTGTACAAGGCCCATATAAGGCATAGCTTCCAGTATTGCTCACACGTTTGGGATGCTGCCGCCTCGACTACATTATTTGTGCTCGATGCTATCCAGAGGTCTTTACTTAAAAATAACATGCACCAGTGGCGGAGATACCGGGGATTAGTAGCACTATTTTTCCAAATAAAAATTCTACGCCACTGTTTTTTTCGAATTTTACCTTCAATTTGCTACAAATAATTTCTCTTGTGTTTTTTTGGTAGAGTGTATAGTATTCGTAAAAATAAAAAAAACAAATTAGATAATCAAAACTTTACTTCAATAAATGTTCAAAAAGACCACCATTCTGACGGATCCAAGTGCGGCATCTTTTTCGTAAAGAAAAACGTATTTCATTTATTTTGAAGATATTGAAAAAATGTTTTTTCGAGGAAAAAATGTTACATAGAAGACCCCCCTTAAAATGCGGTCGTGTGTATGATGTTTTATTTTTGGTTACGACTTTTGAATCACCCTGTATACATTATATACACTCACACAGAAGTATATAATAATCTTTACATACAAATAAAAAAAACTAACTCTCAACAACAGTAATAAACAACATTCAGGATAAATACTGATAAAATCGGCCATAGAATAAACACACTTTTCAATGAGATAAGTTTGACCTACTTTTCAAAATGCTCAATGCTTCTGCTTTTTTATTTATTACAGAAGCTTGTTTATTATTTTTCGACTCAAGATGTGGGCAGCCCGGTTGCGAATTTTTAATTTAGGACGTCAATATCTAGTTGCTGGCGTGTTTCGATATCATGTACGTCCATATTCAAATTATAATTTGTTTTACTGACATATATGCGGAGATAGCCATTTCATTAATAAGGCCAGGCAATGTCAAGATCTTCAGTTTCTTGAACAGCTCCCTACAGCTGTGAGTGCTGTTTACACCAACTATACAACGAACAACTCTTTTTTGGTTCAAAAAGGCTTTTTGAGCATTTACAGATAAGCCTCAGAAACATAACATGTAACGCAGACGAGCCTCAATTTGGGAGTGGTACATCAATAACTGGCTTTCGGTAAATACCGATTTCATATTTTAATCATATATGATTGTGAATTTATCTTGTTGGATATTATAATCACAATGCTCTTTGAAACTAACACATTCTTCTAGATACGACCCTAAGGCCCGTATCGTCAGTCGTCCCTACAATTGTAGGGCGCGTTTATGGCCTCCTTGATTGTCATACTCCTTTCTCTCCTTCAAAAATTTCTAGAATACACTTGTCCCGTGTCAGCTTCAGCGCTCTCCTATTGTGAAGATATGTTTTCTTTTTAAATTGTAGGAAATTTCAGGCTGATAAAACATGATATAACTCAAAAGCAAGCTTAATTTGATGCAAATAGATGTTTGTGACATAACCTCAAAATAGAGCGCTGACACGGAGAAGTAGAAAACTATGACAATCAAGGAGGCCATAAGGGCGCCCTACAATTGTAGGGACGACTGACGATACGGGCCTAAGTATCCAGATCAAATTGTAACGTTATTTAGTGGCGCAATTATTGATCTTTGCTGTTTAGTAGGCGGTTGCCGGTGTCCTGTAAGTGTCTATCATTTTTGTCTGATACAATGATTGAAGCATCGTTTGAGTAAAACCTAAAATGGCCTGCAGGAAAAAGGGCTCAAGATTGTTGTTGATTGTATAGTGAGAACAGCACTGGTCCAAGTACAGAATCTTGTGGTACACCTTCATCAATATTAGTATTGCGATCTATTTTGCAAGTACGAGTTTATCCAAAGGTACGCCGTTCCACCAATTCCACAATTAGCTAATTTCATCAACAATAGATCATGATTGACACAGTCGAAGGCCTTACTAAGATCGCAGAAGATCCCAACAGGGCCCTCGCCCTGTGCTTGACCATTGTATCAAAAAAGAATGTAATGCTGTAGACGTTGATTTTCCGCTACGAAAACCATGTTGATTTTGCGATAATGTTGTCATTCAAAAACATCAGCCTATCCAAGTAACAATCTTCAAATATTTTTGAAAAACAATGTGGAACAGTCACTGGTCTATAATGTCTAAATGCAGGGTCACATTTTAAGGACAAAGCATGGAACAACTTATGACGTCATGCCATAACTTTAGCAGGCAATTTTGATCTACATTTAGAGAGCTAATTCAATATCACCCACTTTTATCCAAATGAAGCTACAACATCATGAACACTTGTTACAGTTACCCTACAATGTCTAGCTGTTTCTTATCTTTAGAAATGTTTTGAGCATCCTGTTTACCTACAACCTGTAACTTTACACCCACATACATGTTAAGGCTGAGTCTTGCAAATTATTTTGCCAAGTTGTTTTCGTTGTGTAAATCAATTTAATTCTCAGCGCTGTACTTTTTTGTATATTGTGATATGATCAATAAACGTGAAAAAAACTGATTGCTGTTTTATCTTTGGGGTGCCTTATGAGCTTGCATGTGCAATTTTATTACCGGGATAGTGGGATGCAAGTTATAACCTCGGAAACTTAGGAAGTGACGTAATATTTCGGAAGTACACGTTCAGATTATTGATTGTTGATCTTGACTAAAAATATTGTGGTGCTTTGAGCCATTATTGCTTATCGTTGTAATATCAGATAATTCCAAGGAACGTTATTGTCCGGGAAATATAAAAAACAGCAGCTCATTGAATCCACTTCCAACTTCATGTAGACCGATGACATCGACTATTCCCGAAACGCTCACCTAATAAATTTGAGCACGTGGATTCACCAAACTATCCATGACTCCGCCCCCTATTCAAGACGTTTGTCGGGTAAACGTAAAGTTAATTCTACCAAACTCTCATAGTTTATTTTTTATTGTTTAGTTGATTTGTTGTTGTTGATATAGAATAAGAACATCCCAGAAGTCGATGTCAAGCCGGAAACGGGTGATAGGCCAAGTCATAATACTTATCAGAAAAATATAAAAATAAGGGCCGTATCGTCAGTCGTTCCTCCAATTGAAGACACGAGTGGACGAAAATGCCAAGTAACATTTTTCTGAAAACCGTTTTTTCTGTATGGATGAAGGTACTATGATGTACCTATTTTTCACATGGCTCCATTGGAATTCTAAAATCCATAACAGAAGTCTAGATTTTTTAATGGATGAAGTAGTTATGTTACAGTATTTTCCACTAAAGAGTAGAAGAAGGTGTTATAGGCATCCATCCACATTATATATGTAATATTTTGTATACCTTAGTCATATGAATGATGGTGTTATGCGACACACATAACCCCTTCATCCACTCACTGGCCATTTTGTTTTACTTCTTTAGTCAGTATTGTGCGGGCGTGTTCTGTGTTAGTATTTTACAGTAAAAGTGTAATATTAATGCAAGTTAAAAACAAAAATGGGCTCCAGGGGTAAACAAATGTAAAGAAAGCTAGTGCAGGAACAAAGAAAGTTGTGAAGAAATAATATGTCAGTTACCAATATTAAATAAGTTATTTCTGATCCTCCACACCTATCATGCTGCTAATAAAGAATGGCCCAGACAAAAGTTGCAGGATTAAATTTGTGTGATCCGTGATAACATTTTAGAAAGAAGCGCCATCTGTGGGATGGAAGCGCAACTGAACGATTTTTTTGTCTAGTTGAAAAGGCACAGAATCGCCTTAAAATCATTTAAAAGAGGCATACGGAAGAATATACTTTTTATTCAGCTACTGGGCGTTGCATATAGGTAGCCACCACGAAGTCCACCATTTTGAATGACTACCTTAGGCAGCTGAAATCTGTTCAGTAAGCCCCAATGCATGCAAGGAGGAGGACGCTTTGTTTTTCAACTAAAGCCAAATCAATGCGTAATATAATAAACTAATGCAACAAAATAATCAAAAAATGGGGGGATTTTTAACTCCCCCTACAGAAATTTAAGTTTCTTGATCTTTGAGGATGCGTTGCCACATATCCATCCCCAAACCCCGACCAACCAACCTTAAAGGATCTCTTTGACTAGTTAAATTTTATGTGATCTGTGATAACACTTTACAAAGAACCTCCCCAACTGAACGAATTGTTTTTTTTGTCCAGTTGAAAATGCCAGAATTAGCTTAAAATCATTTAAGAAAGGCATACAGATGAATATATTTGTTATTCGGCTACTCTAAAATAGATGGCGTTGCTTATCGGTAGCCTCCATAAATTCCACCATTTCGAATGACTACCTTGAGCTGCTGAAATCCGTTCAGGAAGACCCACTGAATGCAGTTAGGAGTATGCTTTGTTTTTTAACAAAACCAAATCAATACGTAATATTAGATATATCAAACTAGGGTCAAGTGGTGCAAAAACGAGACGTTTTATAAATCTTTTAATTTTTTGTCCACAAAAAAACGGACTTTAAGGCTTTGTTATATTGCCCTGTATATACAAAGCCATGTAGTATACCTCCTGTTAAAAAAAGTTTATAATATTCATAATGAAGGGCGTTTTTGTTAAAAAACCGTGTCTCGTTTTTAACCACTATTTAGGCTAAAAATGAGACAGTGAGAGGTTAAAAACAAGAACTGTATTTTCTGGCCTTTTAGTCATTTTACATCAGTGTGGCAAAATATGAGACCCTGGGGAATAAAAACGAGACACACTGCAAGGGTTTTAAAGCGTTTAGAAGTCAAATAACATAGTTGGGTTTTAAATTGTGACAAAGTTCTTAAAGAAAACTCACATATTTAAATACAAAACTATATTAAACTAAAAAGAAAAGAAATCCAAAAACAAGTTAAATAAACGATACCTAATTCAAAAAATGGGTAAAACAAGATTTTCAGTAGTTTAAGAGCTAGAGAAGAAAACTTATTGTTCTATTTTGTACTACATATTATTGAACTACGTATTTTCCAAAGTCGATAGGAAACCAATATTGCTGAGAGATACGACAGGTCTCACTTTCTATTTCTGGCTGGGGAAGTTTCATTTCTATGTCACTTTTGTCGATGAAGTACTTTTCTTCAATGGCCGGAAAAATAAATTTACATCCTTTGCGCCTCAGATATTTTACTTCTACATCGCTCTCAAAAACTTTAAGGATTTGTGCCACGTAGTAAACTTGCGTCTTTTTAGTATTAAATTTAGTTAGGATAAAATCATTTTCCCTAAGTTCATATGCTTCCGTAATTTCATGGTTTGTTTTTCTATTTTCTGATTGGTTGTCATCACATTCATCTTCAATAATATACTAAGTGACATATAAATCCAAACACCCAGTTTAAATGGTTTTATTTTAATAAAATTTTGTATAAGTACTTAATGAAGCATAATAAGTAAATGATAAAAATTTCAAAATGATTGCACTGCTTTAAAGCCCTTTGACCTTTAATAATATGTGGATGCACCCTGATGTGCTACGCATTCTCCAACGCGCCTAGGCATGCTTCTGATCAGGTGGTCAATGGCCTCCTGTGGTATCTCATTCAAGGCAACCACCAACTCCTCTCGAAGTGCTTCTAGAGTCTGAGGAGGACGTTGCAAATTGAGCAATCTCCTACCCATCATATCCCACACGTGCTCAATTGGGGATAAGTCGGGAGATCTTGGTGGCCATGGTAACAATGTGACATCATTATGTTGAAAGAAGTCTATTGTGACTCTTGCAACATGTGGTCGGGCATTATCTTGTTGGAAAGTTGGATCTGCCAGGGTGTCAAGATAGGGTAAAAGATGGGGTTCTAGAAGTTCGTGGATATAACGCTGCGCGTTCATGTTACCTCTGATGAAGATTAAAGGTGACCTGGAACCATAAGCTATAGCACCCCAAACCATAACTCCAACAGTGTGATGAACATGTCTTTCAACAAAAAACTGTGGATTCCTCCTTTCACCACGTCGCCTTCTAACCCTGGCATGACCATCGTGCATACCTAAACAAAATCGAGACTCGTCACTAAAGACAATACTGTTCCATTCCTGATCCCAGAGTGACCGTTGTCTGCACCACTCAAGGCGATTACGTCGGTGTTCTCGAGTTAAAGGGAGGACCCAGTGTGGCCGGTATGAAAACAAGCCAAAACTTCTCATTCGTCGGTAAACACTTCGCATGCCAATAGGTCTTCCGTGTTCTGCAAACCATTCATTTGCAATGGACCTGGTAGTGGAGAAACGGTCCCTTAAGGCCAATAATCTTAGGCGGCGATCTTCACGGTCTGTTGTTCTACGGCGGCGTCCAGTGCCCCTCGCTCTTTGCGTACGGCCTTCTGGAAGCCATGCCTGACAACACCTAACCACTGTGTCTACACTTCTTTGCACTCTAACTGCAATTGCCCGAAAAGAAAGTCCAGCTTCTCGAAGTCCCACTATACGACCCTTATCAAACTCACTAAGTTGACGAAATCGTACAGGTCTCCGTACTCTAGGCATCGTAACCGATCGTAAAGGATGTCAAGAACCAAAATCCGCCAACGTTGATTCTTTACTGCGGCTGAAATATTCATTTTTAGAGCGTTAGTGAATTAAAAAAAAGCAGTATAAAAACCGGAATGTCCAACTGATAAGGCTGAAAATTTTTTCACTTGTTATTTACAGTAAGATAAATACATTCACCAACTTTTATTAAAATGAAACCATTTAAACTGGGTGTTCGGATTTATATGTCACTTAGTATATTTAGGCTCTAAATTTTAGTAAGCAGGTATTGTATGGAACCCATGTTACGGATGCTACGCGCATGACATTGAAAAAGTTCAAAGAAAGTTTTGAAAAACTAGCTGTTCGTTAATGCTGCTTTCACTGTCACTCTCAACTACTGTTTTACTCGCCTTTTGCTTCTTTTTTGATTTTGTAGATTTCACACCTTTATGACTTTTCTTATTTTGTTCTTTCTCCTGTATTTCCTTTTGTTGCTAGGACTTTTGCCATAGAGTCTATTTTTCTTCTTCTTGCTATTATGTTTGGGGTTCTTCGAATTTTCTCCAGAAGTAACGATTCAAAGGAGCTAGATGGCTTGGAAGAAGCACTGTTAGATTGATCTGGAACAGATTCAATAAACTGTTCGGTCTGCGGTAGTGGAGTTTCTTCATCGCAATCTTCGAAAATATCAAGCGGATTTTCAATCACCCCATGTGCTTTATATCTAAGTAGCTTTGCAGGATCTAAGCGATCTTCTGGATATCTATTCTTATCGCATGGAAATATCCCAACCTTTTCAAACGAAGATTTAATCATTTCTGCAGATAAACCCTCATTCCAAATGCTGCATATCAAATCACTAAATTCACTTCTAGAGGGTTTTCTCTGATTAAGTCTTTGCCAGTTAATCAAAGCTTCATTCCATTTAAATTTAAATGGACCAAAGCAACATCTGGCAAGCGGTTGCAGCAAGTCAGTTGTATGAGCGGGGAGTTTCAATAAAGTTATATTTTCTTGCACAGCCATTTCTATCGTCGATTTATCCAAATGGGTAACATGTCCATCCAGTATGACAAGAAGTGGGCGTTCACGAACCTGTGCACAAAACTTTTGGAACCACTCTTGAAAAATCTGACAAGTCATCCGTCCCTTATCTGAGGCTGCATAACATGTATTTGGTAAATCGGTCTTACCTAAAAAACATTTTTCATTAATTCTAACCATATTTTAAGTAACAAAAGGCTAACATCTTACCTTTCCAACTGCTCCATAAATTTTGCCCTTGGAAAATTATTAGAGGAGGTAACAAAGTACCACTTGCTGAAATGCAGGCTATTACGGTGGTATTTTCCTCTCCTGACAGCTCTATGTTCCGGTGAACTTTCTGACCAATACCAGCAACGCCTTTTATTCTGGCTGGGTCAGAAGAAAAACTGGTCTCGTCTAAATTCCAAATGTGTCTAGGCTTGTCTTGTAATTTCAAATCAGATATGCAAGTATTCAGGCGATCGTAAAAGCCGAAGATGATGAATGGATCATTTGTAGCTGTCCTTCTGCATCTTTCCAGTTGTTCAAGCTTTTTTTGACTTAGTCTATTGCGCTTACAAAAATGTTTAAACCAATCTTTTCCGGGCTTTCCTTCCTTAAACTGGGTAGTAAGGTGGTTTTCTTGTACATAGGTTTGAACTATTGCTTGTATCTCTGGTTTAGTGAGAGCAAAACCCCATTTTGCCATAATTTTGATCTTATCACTTAAGTCTACTTCCATTTCTTTGGTTAGAGAAGTTTTTCTTCCCTGTTTACCAAGTGAACGAGTACGTCTTCTCGAAAGAGCAGATTTGTCAATTTTAAAATGTTTAGCTGCATTTCTAAGAGATAAAGTGCCATTATCTATTAGTTTTAGAGCTGTTTCCATGTCTTTTTCGTCGTAGGGGCGCTTTTTGGGAACGTAAACCTTCGGCATTATTATCAAAGGTATAAAATCTGTCTTGTTTTTTACCTGGTTGGTGTCTTGTTTTTAAACTTTGTGGTGTCTCGTTTTTGCACCTGTTATTCACGACGTGCCTGCTTGCCAGCAAATAAAAATAGACTAAATTCGAAATGGAATATCATAGCCGCATCTGTTATTTTGAAAACGCGATACTCGCCGAGTTTCTACGATCACGTACAGCGACGCAACAGGAAAAGTTTGTAAATACTTAAATAATTTAAAAGATTTTTTAAGCAAAATGCACAGTCAGATGCGATAGTTTTTTCTCGATGTTTGTGTTTACGTTTATTTATTATTCATTACATATTTCAATGGTATATATGTGGAAGTAATTTGTAACGTATTTTTTACAATGTTATTGTTTTTTTGCATTGGGAAAAATTGAATGTCTTGTTTTTGACCGAAATTTCGGCTGTCTCATTTTTGCACTACTTGACCCTAATCCAAACAAAATATTTTCATCAAAAAATGGGGGGGATTTTTAACCCCCTCACGGAAATTTTAAGTTTCTTGATCTTTGAAGGTGCGTTGCCATAGAAGAGAAAAGAGCAAATTTCCAAGAACAGCTTAAGCATGTATGTGAAACCAGAATATCAATACTTCTATGAACCAATCTTAGAAACAAAATAATTTGTCATTAAACTGTTATTACCTTATATTAAGCAAAAATAATTTGTTGTTTCACGTTTTGTTGACAGGTTAGGTATGATTTTCTTTAATACAGCACTCTTCCATAAAAGCGTTGTTTCAATTTATATAAAATTTTGCAATGGATGAAGGTGTTATGTACTGTTTTTTTCAAATTTTGTAGACATAATATTTTTTTTGTTGATAATTTATTCTGTAAATAAAATATTACATATGTTAGTAACGCAAACGAGAAGTTTCTATCTAATAAAAGTTGATGTGAGAAAAGTTTACAATGAAAAACTTTACACCTAATTTTTGTAACACTGCACATTCATCCACTCGTGTCTTCAATTATTGTAGGACGCCTTTATACCTTCCTTGGTTTTTATAGTTTCCTACTGTTACGTGTCAGCGCTCTATTTTGAGGTTATGTCACAAATATCTATTTGCATGAAATTGTTCATGCTTTTGATTTATATCATCTATTTTATCAGCCTGAAATTGCCTACAATTCAAAAAGAAAAGATAACTTCACAATAGGAGAACGCAGAAATACCCCAGCCTGTCTGAAGGAGAGAAAATACTATGGCAATCAAGGAGGCCATAAAGCCGTCCTACAATTCTAGGAATGACTAACGATACGGCCATAAGTCGTGTACTTTTAAAATTACCCCATGAGCTGATGTTCTAGTTCCCATTACTACAAATTTCAATTTTTTCTTAGACGGAGTGTCGG
Organism: Acanthoscelides obtectus; assembly: GCA_963669975.1. Taxonomy (NCBI): domain Eukaryota; kingdom Metazoa; phylum Arthropoda; class Insecta; order Coleoptera; family Chrysomelidae; genus Acanthoscelides; species Acanthoscelides obtectus. The sequence continues at coordinate 39,146,822 of CAVLJG010000010.1, read as the reverse complement.
ACAGCGTCATTCTATGAAAATGCAGCGTTCGTTAGAGCAGAGGTACGCGATTAAATTCTGTGTGAAACTCGATAAATCTGCGACAGAGACGTTTAATATGATCAAGCAGGCTTACCCAGGGGTTGCTTTAGCAACAAGTGGTGTGTTTCGGTGGCACCAGGCCTTTTTGGAGGGCCGGGAAGAGGTCGCTGATGAAGACCCTGGAAGACCTTCGACTTCGACAAACACCGATAATGTGACTCGTGTGCGCAAAGTTTTGAACTCAGACCGTCGACTAAGTATTCGTTTAATTGCCCAGATGTTAAATTTACCAAAATCTGTGGTTCATGACATTGTGACACAGCATTTGAACATGCGCAAGGTGTGCGCGGAGATGGTCCCAAAAGTGCTCACTGACGACCAGAAGTTGCGGCGAGTGGAAGTGTGTCAAGAAAATTTGACCATGTGTGAAAGTGACCCCCAATTTTTGAATAATGTAATCACAGGTGACGAGTCGTGAATCTTTGAGTATGATCCCGAGACAAAGAGGCAATCTTCCGAGTGGCACACGACGGCGTCTCCTCGCCCAAAAAAGAGAAGAATTAGCAAATCCAAAGAGAAAACGATACTCATTGTCTTTTTTGACATCAAATACATCGTCCACCATGAATTTGTTCCTCCTGGTCAAACCGTCAACGCCAAGTTTTACGTGGAAGTGCTCAGGAGACTCGAACGAAGGGTCAGTCGGGTCCGACAAGACATCGCGGCCGACTGGAAGTTGCACCACGACAACGCCCCGGCTCACACCGCCTTTCTTGTGAACAGCTACCTGACCAACGCCGGCATCCCAACGCTTCCGCAGCCGCCCTACAGCCCAGATGTGCCCCCCCGGACTTTTTTTGTTTCCTCGCCTGAAAAGGCCGATGAAAGGCAAGCATTTTGAGACGACATAGGGGATCCAAGCAACATGCACCGCGGCTCTCAAGGCTATTCCGGAGAATGCCTTCCGTGACGAGTTCAATGCATGAAAATCGCGCTGGCAGCGCTGCATCGACTCAGAAGGAGCCTATTCTGAAAGTTTTTAAAGAATTGTAACGATTGGCTCAATAATTTTTTTTTAAATCGACTCAGTCCTATTACTTTCCGGACAAACCCTGTAGATGCAATGTTAGTGAGAGCTATCCAAATGCTGCTCGTCATCCCGATCACCCAATTTTTGTGAATATGCACTGTTTACTCTCAAAGGGACCATTCCCAAATCAAGCACATGGTGAAGGAAGAATTTCCTTTCCGTACGAGGACGTCGTACTACAAGCAGTCGAAGAAGACCCAAGTACTTCAGTACATCAAATAGAAGCAAGCACGGGAGTGCCCAAAAGTACAGAGCGTCGAATCTTGCGAAAGAACGAGCTTCACCCGTACCACGTACAGCGAGTACAATCTCTACAACCCCGCGATTATCTTCCAAGAGTTGAGTTCTGCCAAATAATGTTACAGAGACACCGGGAAGATCCGCGAATTTGAGATAAAATATTCGGCTGAAAGTAGCGGATGAATCATTGTCGTAGATTAAAAAGAGAATAGGCTCTGGTACGGATTTGATTGTCTGTCATCCAAATATGATTTGAATAATACCACAATACCTATTATTCCATAGTGCTCAAGATTTTCTATTATATAGTCGTTAAGCCGCCTGAAGACGACGAATGTTCCACTTAAAAGTGTTCCCCAATTAAATTTGCAAAGCTAATTTCACTGAAATATATCGGTTAATCTACCTAAAGACGATGACTGCTCTCTTCTGAGAATTTTCCAAATAATACTGCGGAGTTAATTTTACCGGATTATACAGGGTGGCCAAACACGTGACGTCATAAAAAAAAATTAGATTCCCCACATCGAGAGGAACCCAAATCACCCCCATATATATGGTCCGATTTTGTTTAGTTTAGGAGTTATGATTTTTTTTCGGATTTTTCGAGAATTTTTGAGTTCTGTGTTTATTTTTACCATAACTTCGTTAATAATTGTGATAAATGCCTGCTTTTTTCACGATTATGTAGCTAAGACCTAAGGTTTAACTACCATATAATCATTCAAGTCATGTAACTAATACTACTTTTTAATTTTTTTCAAAATCTTCGAACATAACAAAAAAGTAAAAAAGTGCAACAACTTTGAACGTTTATAAAAAATTGAAAAAACATGTTCTTACTATTCGTAAGTATCTTAAAAACTTCCTTACGGTATCAGCTATTTACCGTAAAAATTTCATCAACCTAGCTTTACTACATGCTACCGTAATTGTGGCTCAAATAGAACCGAACCCAAAATTGGATAACCCTCTGCTCAATAGAAATTGTTAGTTTCGGAAAAAAAATTTGCAAAAACCACAAAAACACGTTTGATTTTTACTGAACAGCAGATTATTATTCATTTATGTTATTTACAAGAGGTTTTCAAAATGTCTGCCTCTAACAGAAATGCACAGTGTACACCTACGTATGAAATTTTGTTTTAAATCTCTAAATGCTTGTGTGTTGTTTTTCAACACATGTGTCGCTTCTTGAATTTTGTTCCTCAATGAATTTTCATTTGCACATTCTTGGGCAAATGTTATGTCATTAAAATATCCCCAAACAAAAAAATCAATGGGGTTGAGGTCAGGGGAGCGTGGAGGCCATCGTATCGGTCCGTTTCGTCCGATCCATCTGTCTGGGAACCTTTCGTTTAAGTAGTTTCGCACGATCGTTGCGTTGTGGCATGGTGCACCATCATTCTGGAACACCATGTTCCGTCTGGCTTCCAGGCTTGAATCTTCCAGCAATAATGGTAGGCTATTTTCAAGGAAGCTTTTGTAGGCTACCGAATCCAACCTTGACGGCAGTTCAAATGGACCGATAAATTCCATATTGAATATTCCTGACCACATGTTCACACTAAAACGGTGTTGAAATGTCGACGGCCTTGACTGGTGGGGGTTTTCAACAGCCCAAGTATGTAAATTATGGATATTGAATATCCCTGTTCTTTCAAAACGTGACTCGTCAGTCCATAAAATTTTATCAAAAAAATCGGGATCCTCTCGTTGTCTTCGCAGCATTGTCTCGCAGAAATCCACTCTTAACTGGTAATCTGAAGGCATCAACGCTTGAACTCTTTGAACATGATAGGCATGATAACCTTCTTCATGAAGAATATTTTGTATCGATGTTTGTGGTATTCTAAGGTTTTGTGCCATAGATCTCGTACTCGTTGAGGGATTCCGGCTAATTTCTCTGCTTTGCATACTGATTTGGACTTTGTTTGCTAAGAAGTTTGTGATGCATTATACGTTGCGTGAATATGCAGAAATGCATTATTATTATGGCGTTGCTCAAGGCAACGGCGCTTTAGCAGCTCAGCTGTACCGGGAACAACTTATACGCCGAGGCGGACCACAACCTGAGCATTACCTAGACCACCGTGTTTTTATTAACACACATAACACTTTCATGGCAGGCCGCATTCCAGGACGAGGAAGCAATGAAGGATATCCTACAGCTGATCCGGATCGCAGAGAAGTAGTACTTGAAGAAATTAGCCGGAATCCCTCAACGAGTACGAGATCTATGGCACAAAACCTTAGAATACCACGAACATCGATACAAAATATTCTTCATGAAGAAGGTTATCATGCCTATCATGTTCAAAGAGTTCAAGCGTTGATGCCTTCAGATTACCAGTTAAGAGTGGATTTCTGCGAGACAATGCTGCGAAGACAACGAGAGGATCCCGATTTTTTTGATAAAATTTTATGGACTGACGAGTCACGTTTTGAAAGAACAGGGATATTCAATATCCATAATTTACATACTTGGGCTGTTGAAAACCCCCACCAGTCAAGGCCGTCGACATTTCAACACCGTTTTAGTGTGAACATGTGGTCAGGAATATACAATATGGAATTTATCGGTCCATTTGAACTGCCGTCAAGGTTGGATTCGGTAGCCTACAAAAGCTTCCTTGAAAATAGCCTACCATTATTGCTGGAAGATTCAAGCCTGGAAGCCAGACGGAACATGGTGTTCCAGAATGATGGTGCACCATGCCACAACGCAACGATCGTGCGAAACTACTTAAACGAAAGGTTCCCAGACAGATGGATCGGACGAAACGGACCGATACGATGGCCTCCACGCTCCCCTGACCTCAACCCCATTGATTTTTTTGTTTGGGGATATTTTAATGACATAACATTTGCCCAAGAATGTGCAAATGAAAATTCATTGAGGAACAAAATTCAAGAAGCGACACATGTGTTGAAAAACAACACACAAGCATTTAGAGATTTAAAACAAAATTTCATACGTAGGTGTACACTGTGCATTTCTGTTAGAGGCAGACATTTTGAAAACCTCTTGTAAATAACATAAATGAATAATAATCTGCTGTTCAGTAAAAATCAAACGTGTTTTTGTGGTTTTTGCAAATTTTTTTTCCGAAACTAACAATTTCTATTGAGCAGACGGTTATCCAATTTTGGGTTCGGTTCTATTTGAGCCACAATTACGGTAGCATGTAGTAAAGCTAGGTTGATGAAATTTTTACGGTAAATAGCTGATACCGTAAGGATGTTTTTAAGATACTTACGAATAGTAAGAACATGTTTTTTCAATTTTTTATAAACGTTCAAAGTTGTTGCACTTTTTTACTTTTTTGTTATGTTCGAAGATTTTGAAAAAAATTAAAAAGTAGTATTAGTTACATGACTTGAATGATTATATGGTAGTTAAACCTTAGGTCTTAGCTACATAATCGTGAAAAAAGCAGGCATTTATCACAATTATTAACGAAGTTATGGTAAAAATAAACACAGAACTCAAAAATTCTCGAAAAATCCGAAAAAAAATCATAACTCCTAAACTAAACAAAATCGGACCATATATATGGGGGTGATTTGGGTTCCTCTCGATGTGGGGAATCTAATTTTTTTTTATGACGTCACGTGTTTGGCCACCCTGTATACAATTAATTTTGCTTGACGTCGACAGATTCCGTTCGAAGCACTTGCCTAATAAACCTGTGAAGTTAATTTCACCGGACTATGTTCGGAATGCGCCTGACAATGTTGACTGCTTCCGTTCGAGAAGTTTGTCAAATAAATTGGAGAAATTCATTTCACCAGACTATGTTCTTTAATCCAGCCGACGATGACTATTCCCGTTTGAAGTGTTTGCATAATAAACTTGGCAAGTTAATTTCACCAGACTATATTTTTTAATCCAGGTGACGACCATCGACTAATCTGCTTCGAGGTGTCTTCCAAATAAATTTCTTTAATTTTACCAGACTATAACCCAATATTAGAAAAAAAACTGCTGAGGATTTTATGATTTAACGAAAAGTAAACGGGTTATTTTTGAAAGATTATCGTCTATAATCTCGGCGATAGTATAAAATCAACTGTCACACTGTTAATGAAAAATTATACGAATTTTTATGTAAAGTACTAGCCATATTATGAAAACAACTGTTGGGAAATTGGTTTTTGAATGGATATTTAAATTATAATGCAAGACATAATCAGGAAAAAATCACCATTTATTTATTTAAGTGCAAACTGGTAAACAATAACTACTAACGTCATGGATAATCATTTTTTAACATGATTCACAATGTGTGCAAAATATACTGGTAGTTTTTGTTGATTTTGTAAGTTTTTAAATATGGTCCACAAAATAATATAATGTTGTTAATAGGTCACATCAAATGAGACAAGAAGCAAAGGTTTATGTTGGCTGTGTTCAGAAATATAATACCATACCATATTTATGTTGCAACGTGTTTCCTCATGGATTGCAACACGTTTAAAGCTTTGTTGTAAATGTATTTTATTATAAATAAGGATAAATAAAATAATCGCGAAAATACTGTTTTGAAATGCGATCCTTCCGTAAACGAAGAGTGGCATACTACTAAAACATATTAATTTTATGAAGCGTTTGCTTGAGATTCCAAATATTCCTGGTATCTCTTTTTCTGTGCCTCGTATAACTTTTGTAATTTCTTTAACTGCCCTTTGCTGATCTCTTTACCTTCTGCATCGTGGGTAGGTAAACCCTGAAATAAAAATTTTCATCTGAAAACTCACCATGAACCAGCCTTTTTCGTTTCCTGCATGTTTTTGAGAAAAGCAATTTGAAGCAATCAGCCAAATAGAATGACCATGTTTTGATAACTTTTGGGCAATATCGCATTCTACTACATCTATTTAATTAAAATGCTCCTTTACTCACATCATCATCAAACTTTGAATATTTGTCAGTCTCTTTTTTGAATAACTCGCTAGGTGGTATCTTTTTCTGGGCTTCTTTAGCTGCAGCAGCTGCAACCATTTCAGCTTTCTTCCTCTCCTTTTCTGCAGCTTTTTCTTGTTCTGCTTTCCTTTTAGCTTCTTTTTCTTTAAGCAATGTTTCCTTATCTACTAACTTCACTGCACTTGGACCGCCTATATGAAAAAAAAAATAGTGGCTTAGTTGTCACGTATGAAGTTCATTGTATTTACCTGACCCAAAAATGACAGAACGAAGGACTTTTTAGGCATAAAATAATACTTCACTTACCCTCTCTGTCCTCTAATCTGACCCCAATATTTGGTAAAACTTCATCCCTGAGATTGTCACACTCTTTCAAGATTTCTGTGGCTTTCAACTTCCTAGCAGAATTCCTAATATTGTCTCTAAATTCTGCTAGTATGGACAGATAAGGCATTATTACACACTCCACCTGCAAGCAAAATTCAAAATCAATGCTCAGTTATTCGAATTTGTATAAAAACAAGAAGTCGGAAATCTGCACATGATACTCTTGACTCAACTTTACAAAAACAGTTATCTACATTGCTAAATACTATAACTTACGTTGTTTGAAGTGCTAGTGGAAACAGGGAAGCCTATCTTCGCAGGCTCAGAAATAGCCCCAAAAACGGATAATATTTTTGTTACATATGTGGCAATATCTTTCAGAAGTAACATATTTGGTGGCTTACGTTCCCGTAAATAAATATTACTACTTGTTACTATGTCTCTCAGAGAATCTAAGGCTCCTCTAGTATCCACGTTATCTAAAAACATGTTGATATGAAGATTGGTGGAGTTGGGAAATGTTTTTTGAATCTTACCACAAAGTGCAGCGTGAACGTTTTCTTGAACCTCTAGGAACTTACAATTCAATTGGATATCTTGATTATTCCATTTTGTAAAACTATTAATTGAAGATACTTCTTGACATAAGGGTCTTATAGTGTCCTTGATGTTTAAAAAGAATTCCTAAAAGCAGAATATTACTCTAATCTTGTATTTTGTTGTATTTTAAGATAGAATTTTGCATTTGGATGGAATCAGGGTTGAAAAAAAACATGTTTAAAAAATCATTTTCGTTTTTGTTTAAAACTGTTTTTTTTGTTTAAAGTACCGTTTGCCTTTGGGTAATTTTTTGCGTTGCGATCTCCAGCAGTCAAATGTGCGAAGTCGTAGCGTGGTGGTGTGTTTTGTTTTTTGTGCATTAAATATCGGCAAAAAAAGAAAGGCAATGACAGGGTCCCGTGTGGAAATATTTTAAGGAGACTGATGCCAGAGCTGGCTCGAAAATAAATAAAAGAGCAAAATGTTTAACCTGCAATATGGATATAGTGCCACTGGTGGCTAGAATGCGCAAGCGTATTAAAAATTGTAAACAACTTAAACAAGGAAGTTTGTTAGAAAAACAAAATATTCATATATCAGATAGTTCTGATACCGACAATGATGATGTTTCTACCGAACCTATTTCCTCAAACTTAAGTAGCTTAGAGAATTATGCAAAAAGGTAAGAAATACCGAATTGCTGTTAAATTTTGTTCAAATATGTTAAATATATAAGAATTAAGAATAAAACAGGTCCGTATTAAGGCTCGGTTTATACTTTTTGTTTGGGACAAGCAAATGTCTGTTGATCAATCGTATTGAATTTTCAGATATTATTAAAATTATTACATAGGTATATTTTATTTTTTAGATGGCTCGTCACAGACCTACCACACTACCAGCAATGTTAGTGCTTCCAGTTCAGCGTCATCCAGTTTTTCGCTATTGACGAGAAGGAAATAGAGACGTTGTCCAACTAAAATCGCGACTGGATTCATTCGTTGTCAAAACATGTAGCGAGTAGAAAAAAAAATTATATCCAAGTAGAACGCTTTGTTTATGCCACAAACTGTGCTTTTAGAGCAGTGGAACGCACCGAGTTTAAGCGGCTAATGGAAGTGTTGCGTCCAGGATATCAGCCACCTAATCGTCAGCAAATAGGCAACGAACTTCTTAGTAACGTATACTCAACTTTACAAGTAGAAATAAAAAAAGGAACTGGTAATAAATCAGTATGCCTGTCGGTTGATGGTTGAAGCAATATTGGAAATGATTCAATAGTGTGTGTGTCCGTAAATAATATTCAAGAAGGTAAAGTATATCTAATTGACACTGTTGACACTGAAGACAAAAGTCATACTTCTGAATACTTGTTAAATTTATTAGTGGAGTCTATAAGGCGTTGTTACGATGAAGCAGGTCTAGCCGATATGCTTACTTATGGGTGTTCTGCATACATTTTAAATTTATTTGCACCAGATATTCAGGTGCCCACTTTGCAAGACCACATAAAGAAAATAATAAAGTACTTTAGAAATGTACATTTCACAGCAGGCAAATATAAAATATCTGGCGGAAAAGCTCTGGTGATGCCACAAGATGTTAGATGGAACACTTTAGCTGATATTGACATCCCCGATTCAGTAAAGTAAAAAAAATAGCAATTGCCCTACATAAGATTGAACGAGATTACTGTACAATTAGCGAATGCACAAAAATTTGGATAGACCTATTTGTCTTTTTTAAAGAAAATGAAAATTGCACTGATTCAGATAGAAATCATTTTGTAAAAAGGTTTCATATGGCTATGTTTGCAGAACACTATCTTTCAAATATACTAGATCATCGATTCCAAGGATTGAAATTGAATCTAGAGCAACGCGAAGAAGGTCTCTATGTACATTTTCCATTATTTTATATTTTAAAAACATGGATTTAAGAATGTTTTTGAATCTTTGTTAAGTAAGATGGGTTGTATACTTTTATAGAAATTTGTTTAGTAACTTATTTAATGTTATCATACAAGTACTGGGTGCGCCATCTCTTATGTCGGTATTGAAAGATCGAATGACTTTGATATTTACAAACCGAGTGATTTGGTTATACGTGTTTCTGAAACGTAAATTTACTGCAAGTTTTAGTCATGAATTGCTTTACACCGAAACAACGCGCCGAAATAGTCACAATGTACATTGAAAATCGCCGTTCAGTTGTGTTAACGCAACGTGCATATCGTCGAAAATATCGTGGCAAACAGGCACCGTCTGACAACACTAACCGTCGTTTGGTTTCGAATTTTATTGAGTACGGGACAGTGGAAGATTCTCAACTTACCGTTCATCAACGACCAAGACGTTCCAATGAATTGGTTGAAGGGGTCAGAGACAGCGTTGCCCAGAACCCAAAAGTGTCATATCGTCACCGCGCTCAGCATTTTGGCATCAGTGGAACCACGTTGCGGCGCATTTTGAAGGATGATTTGCATTTGTTTCCTTATAAGGTGCAGTTAACACAAAAAATATTGCCAACGGACTATTCACGTCGCTTGGAATACGCCCAAACAGTCGCTCGCATGGTTGATGCTGAACATGATTTTTGGAAGCAAATTGTGATGACCGACGAGGCCCATTTCACGCTTTCTGGCGGCGTTAATAAGCAAAACTACCGTATTTGGGGAACGGAAAATCCACATGAGATCCACGAAATGCCGTTGCATGACCGGAAAGTGACTGTTTGGGCCGGCGTTTGCGCCAAAACCATCATTGGGCCATTTTTCTTCAACGAAAACGAAACAGACGATGGAAATCGATATCGGTGGATGTTGGCTCATTATGTCTGCCCACAAATGCGTGAAAAAGGTCTTGATGGTTACTGGTTTCAAGAAGACGGTTCGCCATGCCACACCGCAAATGAAACAATCCAGTTTCTGCAACGAAAATTCCCTGAACGTCTGATGTCAAAAAGAGGTGACATTGACTGGCCACCCAGGTCTCCAGACGGACCCCCTCCGGACTTCTTCTTGTGGGATTATTTGCAAAGTCAAGTATACGCCAGCAAGCCCCAGACCACTGAAGAACTCAAGGCAAACATTCGCACCACAATCGCCGCTATACCACCAGAGATGCTCGAAAAAGTAATCGAAACGAAGCAAAACGGGCACATTTTGTTTTGGCCAATAAAGGTGGTCACTTGATAGATGTGTTCAAAAACTAGTCCCAATAAATTGTAAAGGACCATATTTAATAAGAATACCCGATATATAGAAATCAGTTTTTCGTTTTCAAAGTTATTTCATGTTTACATACCGACATAAAAGATGGCGCACCGTGTAAATACATAGTCATATTATATTATGATTATTCTGTTGCTTGTAGTGTACTAGTATTAGAGTTCAATGCTGCAATTAAGTTCACTCGTTCGTTAAGAAACATAGTTTTTTCCCTAGTTCCCTAGTTTCATGTTTGCTTAATTAATAAAAAATACACTATATTTTTCAGTACCTATGTGTTTTAACATATGGCCCTTTTAGTTTCGTATTGTAAAATAAAATCAATTTTAATCATACCTTAAAAAATATAAAGAAAAAACCTGAATAATTCACAAACGACAAAAAAACAGTGTTTAAAACAAATTGGTTTACAACACCTTCATTGTGTTTAATACACCCGTTTTAAACATTTTGATTAAAACATAACAACCCTGGATGGAATATAAAATAATACTTACATTGAACATTTTTTCATATTGTAAAGCACATTCCATAGTATTTTGACTGTAGTCCAGAGTGTCTTTCCACGAGTGTAAAAGAAACGCAAATCTCAACTGCCTAGCACTGTATTTCGCTAAAGCTTGCTGTATGCTGACAAAGTTTTTCAGGGATTTCGACATCTTGCAGCCAGCAATTGTCAAATGGCCTGAGTGCAGGAAATACTTTACCCATTCTGGAGTTTCAAAGTATGCCTAAAAATAAGATTTAAAGATATAAATTATGAAAAATCTCAAAAGCGGAGATATAGCACTCACCTCAGTTTGGGCAATCTCATTATCATGATGCGGAAACCTAAGATCAATTCCACCTGTGTGTATATCCAAAGTGTTCCCAGCTATCTCTGATGCCATTACTGAGCATTCTATGTGCCAGCCTGGCCTACCCTGACCCCAAGGTGAATCCCACGCAGGTTCGCCAGGTTTACTTCGTTTCCATAGAGCAAAGTCGTTAGGAGAACGTTTGTCGGAGAGATGCTGGGTTGTTGTTAGGTCACCTAAAGCGTTGATAATAAAGACTAACTCGCATTGGAAAATGAAAAAAAAAATCTACCGCAATACCGCAAATCTCCAATCATCCAAATTGAATACACATTTCTGAGATTGATGAATGGGTAAAAAAACAGTAACTCTTTAAAATTATTGTCTGGTAACACATTCTCAGATGGCACTATAAGAAACTAGTAATTCTGGCGTTGATGCTGCAAGTTGAATCAACAATGAAAGGATGCAAATGGGACAACTGAAAACTTTTATAAATCTAGTCATTCCATCTGTTTGGACTTTAATCATAAAAACAACAAGGAAGTACTAATAAAAGAATTTTGGGTCAAAGTTGTAAGGGCAGTTAGATATGCATCAGTAAACATAAGATGAAATTTTTTTGGTAAATAGAATCTCAGCCTATAGTAGTTGATATTAGAAATCATTAATGGAAATTTGTATACACTTAATTTGAAAATACGCACTTGTGCAATTGTTGATCGTAATGTTGTAAATCAATAGATGAAAAAGTATCACAAGTTTATTATTTCATAACAACTAATAGACTAATCAATGACAAATTATTTAACAAGCTATATTTGAAAATATACAATCAATATTTATTATTGGATTAATAATATGGGAATTACGGACATGTGGAATCTTCATATATATTTTACCTTCTCCCTCCTGCAAACTATTTGTATCTCCATATGCTTCAGGAACTAATTTTGCATAATGGTGGTTATCCTTTTTATCAAAAGCCCCTACATCAAAGTAGACTGATCCATTAGAAGCATAGGCATAGCCATTTGAGATTATTTTCTGTATGTATGCTACAATTTCTGGAACATATTCACTAACTCTTGTTAGGACATTGGGTGGAAGTATCTGAAATAGTTACATATATCAAATGCAAATCTGGATATTTCAATTTGCATCTGCATCTTTCTTAAATTTTGCTGGAACATTCAAATTAAAATATTCAATATATTTAAGCCTTGTGATTTGGGTCAAAATATCGAGTATGTATAAATGACACAATATAGCACAGTTAAAGTCATAAGTAGGTTGATATTCATGTTTTTCATAGATTTTGTTTCAGAAAAGTTGTGTGATCCTCTTTATCACCAAATATCATTATTTGCTTAGCAAAACAAAGCATTTTCTATATACTTACATTGAGGGCTTGCATATCTTTGTGAAACTCTGCCTCAAAATGCCTAGGCAATGTTGTAAATATGGCATTATCTGTCACTGTGCTGCCATACTGGATGTCAAGCCAGTCAGATAATGGATCTTTGCAATCTTCTAGGAATGTTGCTTTAGACTGTTCAATCACCCCATTTTTACCAGACTTAACTGCTTTCTCAAGGTTTTCTATGGATGATGTTAGCCTAGAAATATTATATCCATAATTGAATTTATGCAATCATAGACTTATACAAAAAACGCATATTGTCTTACCTTGTTAACAGTTTTTCATACATATGTTTTTTATCAGGATCTGCAGCTTTCTTCACCTTACTGGACAAGTTTTCTAAAACTTGTTTTGAATCATCTATCACTTTTTCTAAGTTATGATTTTCCTTAATATATTTTTCATATAAGTAGTTTTGTCTAGCTCTTTTGATGATCTTATCATCAATATCAGTAATGTTCATAACATAGAAAATATTATATCCAAAATAATCTGTTAGCACTCTTCGGAGTATATCAAAAGTTATGTAAGATCTAGAACAAATAATTCATATTAACCCTCTAGTGGTTTATATCTACAGCTGATAGGTAAAACAGGTTGGGTTTGATATGCAAGTTTTATCGTGTAATACTCTGGGTAGGGCCTAAAAGTTAAATAGTTATGGGATGACATACAGGTTTAGATAATAACTTTTGTTTTTATAAAGTTATAAACTATAGTTTTTGCGAGTTCATCAACGCTTGATCAAATAAGCGATTTGAGAAAAAAAAAATCTCTAGCAGATATTCCTCTTTTGTTACTAAACTAAGTTGTATAATATTCTTGTGTTGGACCCTAAAAGTTCAAGCTATGTGATAAGTTGAGTTGAGAACAGAGCACCACAAACTGGCAAAATAAAGAAAAAGAGGGCCACCACTGTGAAACTAAAAATAAATCATATTACTTTATTTATAAATAATGAACAATAATGAAAAAATAAACAATAAGTTTATATATTTTTTTTATGTATTTAGTTATGTAATTATAATAATTAGTTATTTATTTAGTAAGTATACTCAGAGGCAATAACGTCGCAGGTTGCCAACAGCTGCTCTAAACCTATATGTAATCCTATAGCTATTTATCTTTTAGGGTTCTAAAGAGAATATTGTACGACTTAATTCAATAACAAAAGAAAAATGTATACCTGCATTTAAAATTTTAACTTATTTCAAATTGCTTATTTGATGAGTCTTAACTATATAATATCATATCTATACAGCTTCCCCTTAAGCAGTCTTGCATTTATGTCAATTGGACAAGATATATTGGACTCAATAAATGTAGATCCCCTTAAGCAGTCTTGCATTTATGTCAATTGGACAAGATATATTGGACTCAATAAATGTAGATAAAAAAAATTAATATAATGATATTACAAACTAATATATTAATAATTACTTGACCCATATTGTGTAGGAGACATGAATCTGCCTGGAAAGTATGTTGCATTACAATAAATGAGACTGATAATATAGAAGTTATATCTAGTGTTTATCCGACAGATTTCATTTACCATTCTAAGAGAAATTTAAAATCTTACCTTGCATGTCCCATATGTGAGGCATCATAAACTGTTGGTCCACAGCTGTACCAAGTTACTCTGTTCCCACTAGTAGGCACAAACACTTCTTTTTGCCTTGTTAAACTGTTGTATAGTTTTAGAACGGGCTTACCATTGCCTTGCGGCGGGTTCCAACTGGGTTGAGACCGTTTAGACATAATTATCTGCTATTATTCAACGAACCACCGAATCTTTTGATAATACCTCGAAAATAGTCCTGCGATTACGTCATTTACAACACCACGACACATTCAATTCATCATTTAAGGAAAAACAAATTCCTTACAAAAGAAAACGTGTACAATACAGCAAGTAGAACATTTGAGGGTGAGGTTAGGTCAGCTGCTCTGTGTCATTATTTCAGTCACTGTCAGAAAAGGTTTCGTTGAACGGTTGATTGGAGGTTAGATATCACGCTCACAGATGGCAGCAGCAGCTTTCTCGTTACGAGCTTAGAAACTACTTACTAGATACTAGATGGAGACACATTTCATCTAAATTGTCTTTTATCCTTTTGAATCAAATTCTTGGAAAACTAAATAGTATTAGGTAGTATTATTGAATAAATTTTATTCAATGAACCCACCGCAATGGAATTACTGCAAAGTTATTTAGTGGAACACTTGCATAGCTGTACGTCCGCTATATGAAACCACATACATATTATGTTTGACTTTCCTTCTTTTTAAAAATGTTCGGACCACCACGGCGGATTTTTTAGAAGGACAATAATAAAGTTTATCTTGTTGTTTTAGGTACCGCTTTGATGACAGATTATCTTAGATTTTTTAATTCCTGTGTGTACCTATTAGTCGCAACGGCTGAACCCCATTCGTAGTCCATTTACGCAACAAAACATAACATGCCTAAAAGCGAGATTGTACAGGACCGTATTTTCCTCAATAGTCTTGGAATAATCTAATAAAATAAATGATTATTTTTATAGAAAGAAGTGCACACACCATTCTTCATGCGCTGGAACTACTTGACTTATCGCCCGAATGGTTAATATTAATTATTACAGGTTCAATTTGAATATCGATCATATTGTCCAGATCTCACATTTTTGTTTCGATTGTCTCTTGTACGTGACGGGTGCAATCTTTCCAATGATTTGCCATCATTCTGTTGACAGCTTCATAAAACAAATTTTTCACATCAGAAAATTTTGAATGTTCTATTGTTTGAAGCCACAAAGTTTTTTATATTTACCCAAATCATTTCAATGGGATTTAATTCGCAGCGATAAGGGGGTAGCTTTAAAAGGTTCTTATTTTGGTTTTTAGCCATTTCGTCAATAATATTATGATTATAGGTATTTATATACTTGTGTTGCCTGACTAGATGGATAAGTTCTGCTTTGATCATATTTCCATTGAAATTATTGTCTTTTGATAGGAGCCATTGTTGAATTTCTGCCTTTCTTGTGAACATTGTGGGATTTTTTTCTAGTTTCCTAGTGTGGTATGCAGCATTATGAAGTACAATGATGGCATTGTCGCCAAGCTATGGGAGCGTTTCTTCAAACCATCGACCATTTGACTAAAATGCTCATAGGGCAGTGGGGACAAAGCCATTTTCACTGCCAATGTGGTTTTCCTTTTCCTGGAAATAATTGTTTCATATAATATTCAAGAAAACTAATAATAATACAAGCAGCGTATCTAATAGGTGTTGGTTCCAAATGTACCAGATAGATATAGCTAAGTTTAGCGTAGCTAAGTTTTCAGCGTGGGCTCATAGATTCAGTATACTTGACACCATTTCTACAACACAAATGACGAATTGGTTAGATACACATACCTGACGGATTCTTTATACCAGTGGTCGGTCCATCTAAGAAGGCTTGTCTTGCTGATTCAATTGTATAGTCAGCCCATACCCAGGTTTTGTATGTCCTGCATTTACCCAGGTTTCATCCAAGTAATAAATCTTCCTGCCCTGATCGGGGTGTTTCTTTTTTGATTTTAAATAATTTCTTCCTGTCGAGTCCTACACTTGTACAGGTATGACCAATAGCTATTGCAACACTTAGGCGGCTGCCGGTTTGCCGCGCTGCATCTCTGTTGTAAATGGACTACGAATAGGGTATAGTTGAACGACGCTGTTTAGTCGAGAGGCTAGACAGATAATTTTATTCAATGGGTGATTATTAAGCTAGTTGTCGACTACATCACTACATGATTATTTGATTAATTAGTATCTCCAGTGTCACCCATTCCGTCTTTGCCCTATTGACACACGGGACCATTGCCCAGGGCTCCAGCTTGATGGGAGGCGAAAAAATGCCCGAAATTCAAAAGAAAGTTAAAACAAATCTGACTATATCCTCCCTATCCTTCTCCCCGCTGTTAGCCTCGTAGGGTTGCTATCTCGTACAAATAGGAAAGTCACCTGTCTTTTAATCCTTGATCCCTTTATAACTCGGAAAGCATTCGGATTTTAGTGAAATTTTGACACGTTACTAGTATGTCAAAGACGAAAAAGCTTTGTGGGTTTTGAGAATTGATCTAATGGCTACGGGCGCAAAATGAAAAAACAAAACTTTAATGCTGATGACTTCATGACTCGCCATGGAAAGGAGGTGGGCTGATAAGTGCCATTTTTCGTCCATCAGCGAATAGATATAACGCATATATTTATGAAGAGTACATACTCCATAACAAAGAAGAAGACATACTTATTTCAAATGAAAACTGAAATTCTTGGTATACATAAATTAAATAATTATTTGAGTATTATATATACGAGTATATTAGACAATAATAAAACATATATATCTATATATATATATATATATATATATATGTATATATGTTTATTAGACAATAATGAAAGATAATCAGTTTTCATATACTTAATATATTTTTTACTAATCTTCTTCCTTGTCTTCTTCATTCGAATCACTATCAGTCCATCCTTCAGTATCATCAGAGGTACTTGTTATGATCTGCATCCAGGACACAACTTAGAACCAATCTGCAGATCACAGTTTTTAGATTTTCTAAGTATTGCTATAATGTTTTTGTTCGAGTAGCTACGGAAATCACTGTTTGTCTTTCGTTACGTTTTACAACAATTACACTGGCATCCAGGCATTATTGTTTTATCAAGTTTTTCAATAAACGTTGAACGCGACAGCACAGCAAAGTTTCTATACCTTTACTACGTAAATACTTTTCGAACGCGAAAAATCATGTCTGAACACGCAGCGATTGCACCGTTACTCACACTCTCCCGCAGCATATATTACGTATTTTTGGATTGATGCGCTTACTGAACCAAAACAAGTAAATAGCTTATAATAAGTACGCTTACTGAGCATTAAAGCTAATGTGGTTCATGAAACGCTTCGTAGGGAAAACATTTTTCAAAGATCGAAAAACAACAAAAATGTACAAAAAGCGCTAAATACTCTATTTTTTGGCAATAATTTCTGAACCATATAACATTATTTATACCGCTATTCCTTCTAATGCTGTCGAACTTGGGGTGTGGAGATTTGGAAAGAATGTGCATGAAAGTAAGACTCCATTGTTTAGCTGAATGATATCACATTTTTAATTTCTGTTTGATGTACGAAGGTTTCCCAAGTACAATGTATTATAGTTTTTTTTATACCGAAGCAGCCGCGCAGGCAGAAGCATAAGTCAGAGGGCACTGCGGCTGCTATGAGGATCCCAAAGAAACTCTGTTAAGCCTTCCTCTGAACAACATTGAGCATGGATAATGTAGTCGGGGCGGCAGCACTCCAAACATGTGAGCAGTACTCGAGGCTAGATCTTATCTGGGCCTTGGATAGAGTGAGGAGGACATCTGGAGAAAAGTATTTGTTAGCCCTAATCAAATAACCTAGCTTTTTACCAGCAGCTGTCGCTATTGACGAGATGTGTTCGTGCCAGTCCTCGTTGATCTGGACTCCGATCAGCCGAAACGAACGGCTCTTTAGCAGATCTCAGCTATTCATTGAAACCGGATGAGCGCTAGAATACTTTTGTTTGTCAAGGTACAGTACTGTCTTTTGGAAACATTAAATTGTGCAAGATTGTTGCGTCCCCAAGCAGTGACAACCTTCAGAGAGGGAGTCGCTGCTAGACTTCTTTTTTCCAGCACACCGACAGAGATCGGCTTGTCACTTTGAATTCCTGCATGTAGAGTGCTTTCATCAGCAAAGCTGTAGATGGGATTGCTCGCACAGGAAAGGAAGTCGTTGATATGTCGTAGATGTGTTCTAGGCAGCAGCGGTGGCCGCAGTAGTAGACTCTTCGGTCGCCGTGCGCTGTGCGGGTTCGAATCCCGTCCCAGGAGAAACTTTTCTCTTGGCTATGGATGTTGTGATTTTCCGTAGGTGGCAGGTGGTCTCTGACTGTCGAACGCGGAGGTACCACCCGGCGGATCTCGTAGGCGAGCCAGAATGTGTGCATATTGCATGCACACGTGTTCCCTCGCCAGAGTCCGTGTGGCGTTCCCCCTTTCCCCTGTATCCCCCTATAGCCCCACGGTACCCAATGGGTGTTTAGGCCTTAGGCCTTCGTGGAAGTTGGAGTATAAAGAAAAAAATGTAAGAGGAAGTGTGTGGGAGCCAAGAACGAGGAGAACCCGTCAATTATGAAGGATATTTTACGGCCAGAGAAAAAGTCAGCTCCTCATCTGCAAAGCTTCTCTGGAAGGTCATAGGGTGAAAGTTTGCATAACAGAGCAGCATGCCACAGCTGATTGAACGCTCAGGTGGCCAAAACATGGGATAATAAACATAAATTAAAACATGTATGTATATGTGGTTTGATTCGGCCAGAGAATCGACATGGAAACAACTACAGGATAGGTTTCAGGAGTTACCTGTGCATGATCTGGTTTTACAAATTTTGGTAATTCCAAAATCGGGTGAACAAGAGTTATCAAACTCTTTACAGCAGTCGCATCAAGCGATTATTAATTAAGTGATGACAGTATTGTGAGAGAAGTAACAACCTTCTTGACGCCTTTTTTTCTAAGAAGCGCCTAAGAAATTATTGTTCACCTAGAACTACACATTCAGAACACTAAAAACTCCTTCATCACCGTTAAAATATTAATACCGAATTTCGGCAAAGCCATGAAACATGCGAGTTACCTATTGGTTTGCAAATTTTGGGATAAATAAGTAACATGAAGATCAGGCGGTTACACAATGTTTTCGGACTTCCTCTTACGAAACTACATCCTCCGTCACAATGGAGTTATACCTAAAAATTGTGAAATTCGACCAGAAGATGATCTTACGGGGGGCAAGCCCCCTGGGCCACCCCTTGATATACGTCACTGACTGAATTCTTTGGTAGATGGTATGCGAAATACGAAAATATTCAGGATAATAATGAAATGGTTTTCGATAAAAGAAAGCATGCTTGTTACAAATAAAAAAGACAGGTACGACGTTTTTGAAATAAACAGTAAACGTATTTTTGTGCTTGTTTGTACAGCGTCCCAAGAAGAATGATTTCTCGAAAATGAGGTGTTCTAGAATTTTGAAAATAAAATAGTTCAGTGTTGATCGAGTTTTGTTTTATCGCACAACTGATCATTTTCGATGTTTTGTAAGCAGTATGCAAAATAAGCGAAGGTAGAGGTAGAACCGATAATGGTTGAAGTCCTTTTATTCAAGATGTATAAGATTCTCCTTTTTTCCGTAAATACCTTGATGGCTGGTGGTGTAGCATATCAAAGTCACGTGAAAAGTTAACACGAGAGGCTGTAACGACATAAAAAAGACCCCTACAAAAAGATAAACTTACAAGTTGAATAAGGATGAAATCGGAGAGCGTTAGTTCATTTTGGCGGGTGTGTCGCCTTTGTTGCGAATGTTGTATGCTGTTTTCCCACTAACATATTGTTTGTTTTTGTAATGAGAGAAATATTAACCCTAACTGATATCTTGTGGACCTTAATAATATAACAAAGTGTAAGGATGTAAATGATCGTTTGAAAAAACTGCAAGAACATACTGAAATTCCTTCGTGTTTTTGAAATTCATTATAGTTCCCTGCAAAATTGAAATGAGGCCTTATTTATTATTTACTTTGTTATATGCCTAGGCGCCTGTCAGAGGTTTTCCGTTATTCCTATTAATATGCACTTTCACCATTTTAATTCTATTTTCCTTAACATTTTAAATATTGGTGAATGCATATAGTTATACCATGTGTTGGCCAAACAAACGTTTTTACTATTATTCTGTTTCTCTATAGGATTTTTACTGAAAAAGATAGACGATGCAAAATCTATTTTTACAATTAAAAATTATAGAAGAAACTATTGTTTATCGATTTTTCTTTAATTGAATTGGAAATACAAAATTTTTCGTCAGCTACAATGGCGTGTCACATAAATTTTAATAAAGGTAACTAAAAATAAAAAAAGGAACGCAATATTTCAAACAAAAACATGTCCAGATAAAAAATGTCTCACTGAAAATTTTTTCAATGTTTGGGGTTCAATTTGAAACCGCCATTTGAATATAGGTATTTGTTTTTAATAAACTTCAGATTTGAAAAAGAAGATTTACACAAATAGGTTGAACTAAATAACGCTTTCACTTTCAGGGCAACATGACATAAAACTGAAAATTTGTCTTTACTTACTAAAGGCCAGATACATTTTTTTATTTGAGACTGATGATTTTAAAGCTAAATCATTTTAAAACGCAATCACTTCCATTTTTGTCGCAGCTACGTCTTCGCTAAAATTCTGCGTGACAGAAGTTGCAAACTGTTGGATATCAATTTCCATGAAGGGTGAAACAACAAATTGCGCCACTATAGCAATTTCGTAGAAATCCTTGAAACGACTTTTGAAGTTATTCTTCAAGTTAGAGACTATTTCTACATGATATTTACTGACTCTGAGACATCTTTTCTGAAAGAACAGCAAAATGCCTGGTATCGCCATCGATTAAGTTTTGTTCCCAAACCTCAGGCTTTTTGATAAACGCTTTTATATCAGAAATCATTTCTGCTAGTTCTTTGTCTGTTCCCTGAGGCTGCAAATTAAGTTCATTTAATTTTTCTGTAATATCCACAGGAAAACAATCTCTAAGCCAGATTGAATTTTCCAGTTCCGGAATCCATTCATCACGTTGTTTGAAAAATTGAACTATGGCAGATATGATATCATATCAAGAAGTTCTCCGTATTGACAGTCAGTTTCATCGGCCAAGGTTTTGAATAATCTTTGTAATGCTTGAGCTCTAGTCTTGTTCAATGTTTTTACTACCAATTTCATAGCGTTGTTTAGTTTTGGAAAATATCCACATAATGCTTGCTGATGGATAATGCAGAGGTAACAGAGAAATTGCGGAAAACTTTCATTTTTACGACATAACCCCACGACACCCTCATCACGACCCACCATAGCTGGAAGCGCCGTCCGTTGTCAAGCGTACCATTTTCGATATTGGAATTTTCTCAGAAGAAATAATATTTTTAAAAGAAGAAAACAAGTCCTGTTCAGTAGTCTGTCCTTTTAGTGGATAAACTTCAAAAGATCTTTAATCTTAAAATCACGAAAAACCATCCTGACGAACGCGGCCATCTGAGAGGTGTCAACGACATCTGTGGATTCATCCAGCTGCAGTGAAAAATAAGCATAGTTATTGAAGTCATTTCTTAACTGTAAAACTATATCATTGCTCATTACTTCTTCTCGTCTCATTACTATATTAGCAGAAAGTTGCAAATATTTTATAGCAGACACTATCTCGTCGTTATTTCTAAAGTTGGCAAATGATGAATCTGCAGCTTCTAAAAACGCCTGTTTCATCATTTCTTCGTCTTCATAAGGTACCTTCTTTTGTGCAATTATCTGAGAGTCCCGCTATTTGCAGCCTAACTTTTGTCGATTGTTTTTAAAAGCATGGTTTGTATTCCAATTAACTGATATTTTAATTGTTTCAGTTTTTCCGTTCTGGTTTCAGAACGTAATGGGAATGATTTTTCAAAATTTAAATGTACAGTTTTATAGTACTTCTCGATATTTCCTTTTTTAGCAATTGAAACAGATATATTACATAACAAACTTACATTTTTACCTTTAACTTCTAGAAAGAAATATTGTTCTTCCCATTCCGAATGGAAATGGTATGTCTTCATCTTCTTACTACTGCTCATAATGTTTTTAATTGCAGGCCAACTCTAATCTAACCGTTGTGCCGTTCAGTTTTAAGCATCCCACAAACCGGCGCGAAATATTCGCTTTGGCTGCGAAAATTTCGCGGCGATGAATTCGCGATCAGATTAAAACGCGGCGGTTGACGGACAGGCTCAGACTTGTGCGAAGCGAATGCGATTGTTCCAGCGTTTTTATCGCGGCGTATTTCAGTTCGCCTTTGACCGCGTTTTTGACGCCGTTCTTCAAAAATTCGCAATGGCAAAAACGGAATTATTGTTAGAAATAGTGAAAAAGTATCCTTGTTTGTATGACTGGTCGAACGATGAATACAGGAATGTGAGAAAGAAAGACAAGATTTGGATGGAAATAGGAAAAGAATTAAATACCAAATAGTATGTACCTAATATTTTTTATTAACTTGTTAAATAATTTACAGTCTACAAAATGTGAAAACGAACATTCTATATATTGGGCATAGGCATATCAGAATTAAAATAATTTACGAATTTGTCACGAGTAGAAAATGCTAGCCTTGCTGCCCGCCGAGGATCATTTGCTATATCAGTAAAAGCTCCAAGCACGGGTTCTGGGGGATCTAAGAATTGAAAATATTTGTCATCGCCACTTTTACTTCGTAAAAAATTGTGTAAAACACATGCCGTACGTATAATTAGAATAGTAGTATCTACTTTAGTTTCTAATGGCCTGTAAAATATTCGCCATTTTTGAGACAAAATACCAAACGCATTTTCCACGACCCTTCTAGCTCGACAAAGTTTTACATTGTATTTTCCGAAACCACCAATATCAACACATATAAATTTATAGTCCGGGCCAACAATGGCCATAAGTACTATTGAATATTTATGTAAATAGCACCAGTAATTGGAGCCACTGTTGTTAGGTCTCTTGATTGTTACATGTTTACCTTCCACGCTGCCAATGCAATTGGGAAATCCCCATCTATTTTCAAATTCTTCAGCACATTTTTTCCATATATTCTCTGTTGGTTCTGGTAAATATATATGCTCCATATGTCTGCATATCGCTTCACAGACTTCGGTTACGATTGCACTCACTGTTGTAAAGCTAACTCGAAAGCTATGCCCAATGGTATAGAAGGTATCACCAGTGGCAAGGAATCTATAAAAAAATCGTTTTTAGGTGATGAAGTAAAAAAAAGGTGGAAGAATATCAGAGACACATTTGCAAAATATATAAAATCTACCAAACCAAAGACCGGCCAAGCAGTGGGCAACATAAAAAAATGGCAGTGGGCTGACTACGTATACATGGAATTTTTCCGTCCTTTTTTGGCACTTGCCAAAACGTCGTCTAATGTGAAAGATATTGACGTCATACATTATGAGACTGCCGAATTTAACTCAAATATATATCAGGAAAGGGCTGGAAATGTAGAAACCAAAAATTTGGAAGACCGCGGCCATGGAGAAGATGAAAATGCTGATGTAGATGCAGAAGATGCACAGAACGCCTCGGCAACACAGACAGCACCACCTTCTTCATTGAACACTACAGCAGTGACTACTCCAGGGCACACCATTCCGCAGACTGCAACTACACCAAAATATAAAACGAACAGAAAACGCTATGAACCACCATCTTCGTCTGTACAACAGCTCATTAATTATTTTGAAGGTAAAAAACCTAAAAAAGAGAACGAGGCCATTGATTCACTTTTCTTGGCACATGCACAGACTGTGAAAACACTTCCCTTAAAGCGTCAAGCCCGAATAAAACTAAAAATAGCCGAATTAATAGCGCACGAAGAATTTGAACATATTGAAGAAATGTCTTCAGCGTCTACCCAGAATTCTGCAAGTATGTATGATAGTAGTATGTCGTCCTTCCCAAGCGGCACTGGGTTTACTCCAATAATATACCCAACAGAGGAGGCAAATTCTGCCTCGAATTATTTAGCAACATTTAATCCTAGTGGCAACATGTAGTCCAATTATTACAATAAAATATTTATTTCACGATCCCTGAAGTTTTCGTATTCGATAGGCCTACTAATTTTAATACATATAATTTTTTACCTGAGTGTAATAGCAAGTCGTTCTTCTGGCGAAATAGCTTCACGATAATTTGTGTCAGATTTTCGTATTTCATCTTTCACCAAGTTCAATATATCATCGAAACACTCTGGAGTCATTCTAAAATATACGTAAAAGCGCTGTTCATCCAGCCGAAGTTGTGGCATCAAGGTATGGTATTCCCCAAATTTATTTCGTTCCAAGTTAATATCATGTACCCACTTCCTTCGTTTCCTAAACAAAATTGAAAATATTTGTTTTATGTACTTCGTTAAACTTAATACATACCCAACTATCAAATGGCGTTAAATAAACATAACTTACCGTGCATTTTGTTCCTCTTCTAAAGCAAGAAATAGAAGTGCCTCCTCTTCTTCTGAAGACGAGCTCATTGCAAAAGGCAAAAATAAAATGTACGCAACCTGTCGAAACCTTCACGTTCGCGGAGCGAATAAGATGCTTTGGTATGAATAAACAGGCGATACAGATTGCGAATTTCGCTCTGAATTTCGTTGCGAATACTTCGCCGCGATTATTTCGCGCCGGTTTGTGGGATGCTTTAAACTGAGCGCACTGTCGCCGCGCCTTGCGTATCTATTCCGTTCAAAGTAATCGAGATCGTTCTCGAACAGATCGCACACCGCATTGTTGCCGCTGCTTGTGTTTATTATGAGAATTTACAAAATTTACGGAAGCATCTATGATATCTGCACCTTTATAATATATATATTTTCTATCGTCTGAACTAATAATGCCTATCCAATTATCTAATGACTTAAGAGCAGTATTTAAGCAGATACTTTTAGTTTAATTGACTTCGAAATTGTCCAGCAGTTCATGAAAACCGCAAGAAATTGACTCACCATAAATATTACATTATTCTTAGACTACACTCTGGTAATTTCATGATCTACATGCATCGCAATCGCATACATGAAATGTCATCCTTTCTTATCTGCGATAACTGTTAGTAATGTTCTTATATGTAATTGTTTTCTCGTACTGTGTAAGAGATTCCTCGGAATTACCGCTGGACCAAGATGATTTAAATAATCAATATATTCTAAGCATATCTCAACGGCTCATGTAGTTTGTGAGAATTTCGCTGCTTTTGACCCGGATCCGTTTTGTTCTCCCGAGTACAACACCATGTTTTTTTATTTATTTATCATACTGTATACGTTATCACTGAGCCCCTATAATATCCCCCTTGTATTCTCGCTAACCGATACACCGAAAAAATAAGGCACTCTTTACAATTTTATATTGATGGACAGGCACCCAAAATGTATCACATTGTAACAAGATCCGCGTAATTTTCGTGTCAACAGGCGCTAATGACGATATTGTATTACCTGCAACCACCTTCTTTTAAACTTTGTATAGGTATACAATTTCAAGGTATTGTTCCCGAGACGTTCGACTTCAATCATTCGATACATATTGCACGAACTTGCTGATAAAAAAATCAAAGTAACTGTGACAATAGACTTGATTGATTTTTCACTCTCGCTAACTGGCTGTCAGTCAATTTTGTATTGAAGAATGAATGAATGTTTGTTCTAATGTGACCGTTAAACAGCTATATCTACCTGAAAATATGTTAAAATGGATTTATGGTACTTTTACTTTCATGTCTTATGTTTTTTGAATGTTATATGACATGTACATTACCAAAAACCATGTTACTCATTTCCGTCAGTCTGTCTGTCGGTCTGTTTGACCACTAATCCCTGGACCGTCTATAACTCGAAAACTACTGCTCGGATTTGGAAGAAACTTCCACATACGGTAACTACTATGCCAGGGGCGGAAAAGATTTGTAGTATTTGAAAATTTTCCAAGGTAGCAAGTGAAGATCATCAGATGTCTTCTTACAGAAAATTCAGTGCTCCGTCCATTGAATAGATCGAGGTGCTGAAGAAAAAAGCAGCTTGGTTATCCAGATCATGAGTCAAACTCCATGTCCAGGGTGGGCCATAAGAGTGTTAGCGATTTAAGCTGTTACCCGCGCCGTTGCCTGGAAATTTAGCCGGAAAACTCATTTCGAAAGGGGGGATATTGAATGGCCACCACGTAGCCCCGATCTTTCTTCATGCGATTATTTCCTATGGGGCTACCTTAAATCGGTGGTCTACGAGAATAATCCAACTAATTCTACTTTTTAAAAATACATTTATTTATCTTCTATATTGCGTACCTAGTTATTTTTTAATTGAATATTGAAATTGCCAACACCTTTATGGCCCACCCTGTATAATCCTGAATATTTTTGAAATGTAGTCCCATAGGGACGGTGCAGTATAATCCTGAACAACTTGTGAGTAGGTTTGGATCTCGGTGGAAGATTAGTATTGAAAGTTTAGGCTGAATTGCAATGATGTTGAAGAGGCTTTAGGGAAGATGGCGAGGACAAATAAATATCACATATTAAGCATCACATATCGTGCACCGATCCCACAACACGCTGTAACAGGGTACGGACTGACCAACTTGGTCGCCTTGTATCTCAGAAACCTTAGGCTGGTGGATAATTTAGTTCTGGGTGTTCAGATTTACAGCATATAATTAAAAGAAAAATAGCCGAAAGGTTTTTGCGCAGTATTCACGCTAGTATAATCTTAGTATGTTAGGGTATAGTGGACAAAGACCTTTACGTTGAATATAATTACTGCGAAAAGTTTATCGCGAAGTGATGAAGGCAGATGCAAAGAGCAGTTCAATGATGTTGACAATCTTTGGTCAGCGAGTATAACACGAGCAACAAGTACATAAAAAATACAAACAACCCGCATGCAGTAACTGAAAAGTCCGAAGATTTAATTATGTTATCAAGAGAAATCAAGAGGCACCTCACATCTCATATGCCAAAATCCATCGAGTCGTTTTTAAAGTGTAGCCCGTGAAATAGAAATTTCAATGTCGCAGTAACTGAAATGCATTTATTTGTGCTGTGGCCTGTTGCATGTGAAATGGATTCTTGTGGTTACATAAATACAAATCCAAGTGCGAACCAAAACACCGACTTCCTTAAATCCATTCATTACGAATTTCTTATTGAATACCTATTCGAGTAAGGAATTCCGTTCATTACTTCGGATTTCTCGTTGTCTCTGATATAAGCTTTTCCCGCCCATTTTCCGGGATGCGGGAATCGCCCGGAACATAATAAATCTACAGAGCCTCCCTTCCTACCCCCGTTCACTCCAACCCCCCGTAGTTCTCACTAATTAAAAATGCTAAATTGCGCGTGAGAAGACCCTGCCCGCCGCTTCCATGGAAGACTCTTCGCCATCGTCGGCCATTATCCTTTTTTATTTATCCTTTCTTCTTCTTCTCAGCGTCGGCCTTCTCTGGCAACACAGCCAGGTTCGGAGCTAGGAAATAATTATTTCTAGAGAAGAGTAGAATTTTAAGGATCCAAAGATAAGGGATAAGGATAAGGGAATGGAGTTTCAGCTAACACTCATGGGTCTTTCTCCACTAATTAGCCAAAACCACATGTGTTTGAAAAAGTATAAATTTGATGCGTAGGTTACGAGCCTGTACCAAGTTTTTTTCGCCACAGATAAAAAAAATGAAATCTCCACATTAAGGGACAATAAAGTTTGAAGAAAACATATAATGTACTAGTCAGTCTTTACCCTATACAAAGGGGTTGTAGTCAGAGTCCAGACTTGAGGTGCCCCAAATTCCCAAAAATCGAACAAAAATTGAATAGAAATGTCTTTCTCCATCTAACCTGAAATTTTCTCAAATGGTAAAGTAGGACCCCAGATTTTTCTCTGACTGGGGGTCCCTTCAGCTGCAGCTCCGGGCTTTCTCTGCGACCAGGGGTCTCTAAGTAGCTTAAGACTTATATGCCAAAAATTATTAAAATCGGATGAACATACGTAGGTGTTTACCTTTTTTTGTCACTGAGTGTATTATGTAATTTCTTCTCACGAGAAATAGTGTAAAATTGCGAGAAATAGGGTTCAATTAAAATAAAACACGTTTCTTAACTAAATAAAATATTGTTCACTTTTGTCACTCTGATTTTAGACTACGATCATCGCAATCAACGGTAGTCTTAACTTGTCTCAAATATAAATAATGCAGCAAAACTTGCCAAAAACGCATTTCGTTATTAATGACCCCATCTAGAATGATTGTTATTTAAAAGCTTTTCTGTGACCAGATATGTGAAGTAAAAGTTTACTGACGTTTACAGGGTGGCCAAAACGTTCAACTGTCACTCCAACATCTGTAGATTCACTTGGTGATCAGGAAAATATTGAGAATGAAAAAGTAAATGGTCAGGTCGTCAATTTTCCTACTCCAAACAGGGAAAACATTATGTAGGTCACAAAAAACTTAAAAAAAACGTCGAAATGTCACTTTTCAAGATACGTAATACCCCTGCAGGACATCGCGATACTTTATACCAACACTGATTTCAACCTGATAACATTCGTAGAGAGACGAATCTCGTCCATGAAGTGAGAAATGCACTCCATGAATTCCGCAATGAGCGGTGGAGCGACTTTCTGGCGGGGACGCTTGAATCAAGTGTTCCTTTCAGGAAAGTGGCAAAATCGCTCAGAAACGGAAGGCAAGTACAACTACCACATATCCATGGTCCTGGAGGCATAGTTTTCAGGACTAAGGATAAAGTGGAAGTTTTTGCTGACGTCTTGGAAAGGCAGTTCTCTCCCAATTATGATCTTGACGAGGAACGATAAATTGTAAGATCTGTCAGGAGATATTTCAGAGCGAATGGCGATATCAACATCAGTGCTAATAACATCAGTGACTCCTTTTCAGAAGATTCTTCTACGGAAGACTCTTCAGATGAATCTCAGCATAGCACATCAAGGGAATCTTCTGAGACACCCTTTTGCACACCAGCAGAGCTCCAAGACCACATTAAGGACCTAAAGGTGCGTAAAGCACCTGGAGAGGATTAAATCACCAACAAAGCACTTAAGTTGCTTTCGCTCAAGGCTTTGACTTATCTGGTGGCAATAATCAATGCAATGCTCAGAACTCATTACTTTCCTAAGGCGTGTAAGATCGCTGAAGTCATCATGATCCCAAAGAAGGCAGGTTCGATATTCCCCCAGGATTACTGTCCCATTGGTTTGCTGTCAGCTCCTTCTAAGCTCGCTGAAAAGGTGATTTATCGTCACCTTGAGAATTTCTCGTCAGATCACCATGTGATTCCTGACGTGCAATTCGGTTTTCGGTCTGAGCGTAGTACGGAGCTATAGGTAGTTAGACTGGTGGAGCATGTAACCAGGTGGTTCACGCTGAACAAAAGTACTCGTATCTTGCTTTTAGATGTATCAAAGGCATTTGACAAGGTGTCGCACATGGGCCTCTTGTATAAGCTCATCCAAAAGGGTTTTCTATTTTGGCTACTAAAACTGTTGAAATCTATTCTAGAAGGAAGGAAGTTTCGGATCAAAATTAACAATGTGTTGTCAGCAACACGGCCCGTAAGAGCCGGTGTTCCTCAGGATTCGGTCTTAGGACCAATCCTTTATACACTATATATATGACGTCCCTTGCCCCAGCAACTGTGAAGTCTATCTCTATGCTGACGATACTGCACTGGTAGCCCAGTCTTGTTCTGGTAACCTGGTTCACGAGAGGCTGCAGAATGCGGTGGAGGAAGTATTGGAGTGGGCGGATTGGTGGTTGATCAAAATTAATACTTCGAAAACGCAGGCAATCTATTGTACTAAAAAACGTCGCGGTGCCCCCTCAAAGATATCAGTGAATGGAACCCGTATACCATGGGAGCAATCTGTCAGATATCTTGGAGTCATCATTGACAAGGGGTTGACCTGGCAGAAACATACTGATATTTTGAAAACAAAATTCCAAATTACCTTTCGGCAGCTTTATCCTTTGTTGTGCAGAAATACAAA
The DNA here is from genome assembly GCA_963669975.1 of Acanthoscelides obtectus. Classification (NCBI taxonomy): domain Eukaryota; kingdom Metazoa; phylum Arthropoda; class Insecta; order Coleoptera; family Chrysomelidae; genus Acanthoscelides; species Acanthoscelides obtectus. The sequence goes on along the minus strand of CAVLJG010000010.1, from coordinate 39,116,508 downwards.
TTAAGTTTGAACAACAAGATTAGGTTATATAAAATGGTCATAAGACCCGCATGCGCGGCTTGGTGTTTTCTTGGTAAGACGCACATGCAGAGACTGCAAGTCCTGCAAAACAGAACCCTACGCACAATTACTAACACCCCTTGGTACGTGTCAAATAAGACCATTCACAGATATTTTGATATCCCATATCTCAGGGATTACGTAAAACAGCAGGCGCAGCGGCGTTATAATCAAGCGGAATCGCACAGCAACCCTCTTTTGCGTGATTCAGCAGACTACACAGTCGAGCAAGTTCGCAAACATTCCAGGCCGCGCCTCGCACTGTGGTCCAAATTAAATTGTAGATTCAGACCAGCCAAAATTATTTAAGTATTCAAAACCGATCAAAATTATTTTTTGGAGCTTCAAAATAATTCGAGTAGTCAAAGCAATAATGCTTAAGCTATTTCAAATGATTTACTTCTTTTCTTTGCTCTATTTCTTCCTTCCTTTTTTCCTTTTTTCCCTTTTCCCCTTAAACATGTTTGGTATCTGGGTAGCCAGACCTGACAGACTAACAGAGTGACGAGACTAATTAAGAGCAAAGGCCCACCGGACCGCTTTGACGAATAATGACGAATAGTAATAGTATCATCACTGATCATGGGCGGATTCTGCCTCCGCGTCAGGAAGGGAGAGGAGGGGGGGAGGGTGGTCGCTCAGTTCAGTTCCAGTCACGGCAGTTTCCAATGTGAAAAAAATGAAGCACTATCTTTTTACTTCCCATGATATTATGAATATTATGTTTTTGGATGTTACATAATGTGTACATCACGAAAAAAACGTCATTTCCCTAGATCTGTCTGTCGGTCTGTCCACTGATCGTTGTTTCCCATATAATTTGGAAAGTACCTCTCGTTCTTCTTAGTTATTGAAAAGCGACCCAGCTAGGGGCCAGAAATAAAAAAAATAAATAAAAATCACTCAAACTTTGTTTTTGGCGTTTCAGACTTTGTTGGGACTATTTTTTGATGGGTAAGCAATTGGGGGTGAAGGATATCTTTCAACTTTTGCGATACTTAAGACTTAAAATGATACATATTCTCAATATTCGCGAAGAGTGCTATGAACAAGCCTGTCGCTAGTTGGCCGATGTCCTGACGAGACTTATCACAACTGTGATCGCAACTTTGTCGTATGGTCGTAAGGACAGAGAAAACATTTCTAGATTGCAATGTTTTTAAATGGGTGGGGACTCGGGGCTTATAATATGGGCCTATTCAACTCATTTGGTCTATTTGTTATACATGTTCGTAGTTAATTTTTTTCTAAGAGGTTCTGCGAAACATAATCTTATAAAAACTGTTGATGACAGCGTTGCTGGGAAATTCGGATTCGACGATTTATTACTTCCACATCGGCATGTATCTTTTGGACGTGGCTTTCCAGTCCACTTAGGTAATCTCCCGAGAGTAGAGGAGAACATTTCTGCCTGTATTTTTTACTGATTTTGGGCAACTAACTCGTAGGTATCTAGAGGATTTCAACAACAAACTCTAACATTTAAACGCGTTAAGGTTTATGGGCAGAGACTGGTGATTCAACATCTCCACAGAAAACAATGTATAGGTGTCAAATAACATGATCCTAGAAGCAGATATTCTCAGGACCATTACGAGAAATGATGCTGCCGTCGAATATTACATAGTAATGTTTATTCCATTTAGTTGTGCAATAAAAGTCATCATCATAGTTCTATATCCCCGCAGATTCACCGTAATGTTCTTTCTGTCTGGCACCATTTGTAAAGGTATATAGCCAATGATTCGATATCGTGACCAGGGGTTCTTCTCTGTGGGAATGAATAAAACTATTGACATTGGAAGATTTAATAACTAACGTTGCAAATAAACGCTTAAATTTTTTTTTTTTGGAGCGATCTAAAAGTGACTGGACTCTCTTTGAGCTAGCCGCGGTTTTGAACCTTTACCCGTTATATTCTACACCTTATTTCTGGTCGTATATGTGAACATATCTAGATTCTAGAAGCGCCTTTAATATTCTAGAATCGGCTCTGTACTCCAGCAATAGCTTTGCGTTTGCTATATAGGGACCTTTGAAAAGGGCCGCTGCCGGAGGAAAAAGAGGATCCATTTTAATTATGGAAGTTTTAATAGAAATTAATATGGAGTGTCTCCGCCGTGCCGTGCCTCTTTCATCTCTGATGGCAAGGAGCTTAACAGCCTCCGTAGATTTTCATCAAAAGCGGAAAAAGGAAAAAAGGGGGCAATAATAGGGGGGCCGCCGGAAAGTACCTCGCGGGGGCTGGAAGGGAACTGATCATTGTGCTAAGTAGAATATCGGTCATTCTGAAAAGGACGACATAGGAATATAAAATGCTCGTGGATGTTTCTGCATTGTCGTTTATCGAATTGGTGAATAGTTGGATGTATATACAAAGTGGTCTAGAAAATTCATACAGAACAAGTAATCCATATAAAAAAATACCTGCGTGGTACATGAGCCCATGAAAATATGATTTCTTGAGTAAAAGCATAGTTCACTTTTGCCCAATGGAATAAGCCAAATGGATACATGTTATGAGTCAGCTGATCACTGAGGGAGGCTAGCTTGGTTCACGTGATCTCGAGCCTAAAAAAAGATTCTCACTTTCTTTTGGGAAATATACCAGGCAGATATCTACGCGACATTCTCCTATACATCTAGTAATTGCGACAGACAATGATCTAGGAGAGGAATAACTATCTAGTCGGATAGCTAAGCGACAATTGGGTACTTGTAGGATACTTTTTCTGAAGTGTGGGAAGATTCTAGACTCATACATATGACCTGATAAACACCTGATTCCAACTAATTTTTAATCGAAATTATTATGACAGTGTTAGAATTATCAGAGCGGATCATAAATGCGACGGCAAGACAACATCGAAATTAATTTCGCTGGACGAAATTGAATTTTAATTAGGCCCGTGGACTCATCAATGATGAGTACTCTGGAATTCATGGTAATGAGATGCCATATACACTTGCAAGGTGGTAGACGGTCTCTGACTGTTGAACGTGGAGGTACTACCCGTCGGATCTCAAAGGAGGGGCCAGAATGGGTGCATGTTGAAAGAGAGATAGAGAGGGAGTTGTCTTGGCACTTGCGAAATGTTTCTATGTACCGATTGCTTTTAACATCAGATTATCTCCTCCATTTCATTTAGTTTGTTTCCATTTCTTTCTCTCATTACTTATTATGACGAATTTATGATATTTAAATTTGACGGATTTAGGGTTTTCTCATAGTTAAGTTTGGAGTCCGTTTCAAATGTATTCCATTTAGCTGTTTCACACTGTATTTCTAATAAGGCATCTACTAATTGCTTATTGCTTAATAAAAAGTAATTTTACATTGACTTTCAAATTCTAGCATTGCATAACATTAGATACTATAGATCATCTGCAGTATCAAGCTTATTTGCACACCTTTGCATCTGCTTTGTTTAATTTTTTTGCATCGTGCTTCCTGGATATTCAACACCATGTGGCTTCCGGATTTAAATCAGTTGCCATAGGGCTTGCCACCCCCTCTCATCTATTCCCTTTTGAACAAAATTCGATACCTTGCATAAAGCATTAATTCTAAAAACATTCAAAGGCCGTGTTTGTATAGAGAATAACGAATTAGCAAATAACCACATCCATTAGAGATGTGTTATTACGAATACTAGGTATACGGGTTACTAGTACATCGGAAAATATGTAAAAAACTTGTGTAAACATCGATTACAAAATGTACATACTTGTGCCGAGAAACAAGGTGCTGAAAACGTCTCACCTTCAAGGTCATAATAGTACAAGAGATCTTATTAGAACGTTAAATTTTCCTTTGCCGGTGTCAGTTTAAAAATGACTTTGAAGAGGGAGTTCAAGGACAAATCGAAGGTGACCATTGAAATCCTTGTTAAAAATTACTAAAGAGCTTGTTCATCAATAATCTTACTAAACATCTAGGAATTTTTCCTAGCCAGAGCTATTTGGCCTTCATTTCACCCTTAGAGGTGACCTTGAAATTACATTTTAATATATATTCGGACGTAGAATTTTCCTTTCTTCTGAGAGCCAGAGTCAGAGGAGACTTTCATCTTAAAAACATAATTGACTGTGAAATAGCCTTGGAGATGACGCTGGTCATGGTCATGAATGAATTCCTTGTTCAAAGTTAGTATAGACCCAACCTTGATCCTTTTCAAAAATATCTTACCTGAAAAAACACAGAGGCGTTACTTTTACTACATCTAGTATGTTTTGGCAATGCATTCTTCTGTAGCAAATATCTTAATAGAAAAGTACCTTAAATATTCCTTCAAAAGAGACTTAAATCAGAAAATACGTAGAACAGAAACGTTCAAGGGACCGAAGTAGTCCAGCTGATAGGTTCCCATACCCAGGTTTTCGAGCTCAGAATATAATTTCATGCTTATAATGTTTTTAAAGCTATCGATAAACGCAAGATGAACAACATATTTTCTTTTGTAGATCAATATAAACGTTAATATCAGCGTTTTACTATGGAAATTCAAAAGGTCTCCTGTTGATTTTGTTTAATGAAAAACTTCTGAACGGCACTCATGTGGATGTGCATAAAGCCACGATGACATATGATTTTCGGTTAGGTTTTTGTCCCATCCCCATGTTTATGTACATTTTTGTCGCGTTTCAGGGAAATCGGAATCGCTACCCTCAAGAGGCAGGTGTGCTCTAGCTTTTGGCATGTGCTACTCACTTTTTTGTGGTATAACAACAGATTTTGATAATAGGGGAGGCTGTCGAGAGTAAGAGACACAATCTGCGCTATTTTAAAACGATGTAGGTTTTTTTAGAGGGTGGAATCGTAAAATTGTATGTAGGAACTAAAAGCTCTCGAACTTGAAATGACATAAATGTTCTTGTAAAAAGCTTGTATCATATCTTTAAATCAGCAAAGTCATGTGCAATTGTGTAGCTTCTATTCATGCGCTTAATTAAGCCATAGCCCATTTGCAAAATGCTATCGGGCCGGGAGGTTGTCTTAAGAATGTCATTTCAAAAATTTTCTGACTAGCTCGGTGGGAATTCAAAACATTTCACTAATACAACTCTTTTTACATTTAATATTTACATCCTTACCTACTGGGATAATATCTACATTGAAAAAATTGCGTCAAGTAGGTTGACTTTGCACTTCCTACGCAATGTCGTCATTAATTAATAAAGTATTAAATTCAGCTCAGATTAACCCTCTGAGAAAAAAAGTTACCAACATGTACAATAAAGAAATTAAATGAAGTCAGTCAAACAGGCCCATACAATTAGTCCATAGATATTCTTTTCTTGCCCTACCGGTAATTACCGTCCATCAGGCAACGTGGACCCTTCCCATATCGTCAAACGCGGCAGCCCCCACCGAAGCACCGTCGTAGTACGAGCATATAAATCTAGCAGACCGTTACGCCATGCGCATGCGCTGAGCCGAAATACTCGTAGCAGAACGAGAGGCTTATGGAAAGCAAATGTACGGGGAAACTTGTGATGTGTGAAATATGGATAATGGGTGCGTGAAATTTTTGGCGTCAAGAGCGTATAAGTATACTAACATCAAAAACTTAAGCCCTACAATCTCCTACCACCTAATTTTTACCCCTAAAATTTTTTTCCAATAATGACTATGATCCTCTGAAACGTTAAAAACCCGGCCGTCACTTGACTGATTTACAAAAACTACAAAGCTTTTTCATTCTTGGCATTGTAGTAACCTTGAGCCGTATTCATAAAAGTGAAGCATATCCTCGGAAGCATAAGGTAAAAATATAAGGTCTTGCTTCGGATAAAAAGTTAGAAGTATAAGCATATCCTTGTTTTCATATTCATAATGAGAGGATATCCTCCAAGAAGAAGTAAAAGGTTGACTGGTATTTGTATCTTGAGCGACATGTCCTGACTTGTTCCAGCTTGTAGTTGACGTGGGAGTTCATTCACTCAGCATCACTGACAGTTGCACTACAGAGCTTACACAAACCGTTCCGTATTTTTACTAGATACAGTTTTTTATCAAATCAATAAGCATATCATCCTCAAGTGATGAGGAAACTATAGAAAATAATGGCAACGACCTACAGTTCATCGCAGATGAAATCGCCGTTGCTCCCATTATTTTGCAAAAGTCACAAGTTCCAAAAATAAAAATGAGAAAGGACGATGCCTTGAAGCAGATGTTGAAAAAATACGAATCAACATTCGGTAAACCATTAGATACTAAAGGCTTATTAAAAAAACAACAACATGAAATCAAGATTGGAGAAAAAACAGATCTAAAAAAAAACTGGTAATAAAGCAATTAAATTGTTAGATTGGAAAAGAAAGTTGCTGAAAGCTATGGAAGGTGACTGTAATCCTACAATTGGGAAAATTAGAGGTGCCATTCAGGTTGGTAGTGTTCAAGAAGAAGGAAGTGAACTATATACCGAGCGCAATGAGCAAACAGCGCCAGCAATTCAGAAGACAGTGCCACCAAAAAGAAAATTAGCAACAGAGAAATACGGATCTGAGGAAACCAAAGGGTTAACTACAAAAGAACTGCAACGTCTAGTGCTATTACAGCAGTACCAAACAAGTATTTTACAACAAAGGTATTATAAAACGAAATTACAAATGATGCAGCGTCAGAAGCCACCTGTAACTTATGACGAAAATAAAACTTATTATAACTTATAAATACACTTTAATCAGTAAAATTATTTATTATAATACTCAAATTTCTTTTTATTTGTTGACCTAGATGGCGGAGAGGAACTTCGTCATACTCATGATTTCCTTCATCTTCATCTGGGTCTTGTTCAACTAACTCAAACTCAGGATCGCCCAAGCTAGGATAGGAAATCGGCGTTTCAGTTGGCCGAAACAGCGTTCAATTATAACTCTTCCTTGTTTTAAAAGCTTATTATAATTTCTTTCTGCACCTGGAGTAAGATTTCTGAAGGGAGTCATAAGGCATGGCTCAATACCATCACCGTCATTGCAAGTAGTACAACATTTGCTTTATTTATTAGTTGTATTAGTAGTTCTCCATATTCTGGAATCATGCACTGATACAGGTCAACTGACATCAACGCTTGTGAACATCTCTCTGGCATCACAAGTAGCTTGCACATTTAAAGTAGGTTTTCGTTTTCGGTTGATAAACTCATCTCCAAGGCGATTTGGTTTCACGATTCCTATATGTGTACAATCAATTACACCAATTGCTGTCGGAAATGTATACAAGCTTTGCCATATCCGCTTGACCTTCATCAGTTCATGGTTGGTAGTTGGGAACTTGAGCCATTCGTTCGACTGTGCAACTATGCGGTTCACAACTCTATCCTCAGTCCGAGATACCGTTGCTTGACTAACACCAAGTTCCTGACCAATACCTTGTTGATATCCAGGGTCACTGGTATAGCGTAGACATATCTTCATTTTATGAATACATGAAAGTGCTCCTCCTCGAGTTTCCTCATTCTCAACTAAAAATCTGCCCGCAAGCCATTGTATTGTACATTTGCTTCGTCGAACTCTAGTAATTTTTTGAAGTCACGACCAAGTGAAGGTAAACGAGGTTGTACGTTTTAACATCCCTAACATCCACAATTTCCGCCATCATCTTTTCGTTACGAAGTTGAGTCTGCTACTGACCACACTCAGAATTTTTTAAGGATATGCTTCCTATGCCAAGTGTAAGGTGAAGATTATGAATATCCTTTTACTTATGTCACTGCTTTGAAGGATATGCTTATACTCGAAAAGCAAAAGCATTTACTTCAAATTATTATAAATACCTTCTGGAGGATTTCCTTCAAAATTTGCAAGTACAAGGATATCCCTTGTTTTATGAATACGGCTTCTTGTGTAAAAATTTCATCCAAGTCCGACCAGTACTTTCCAGGTTATAGAAAGGCCAAGGACGCACACACATACAGACAGAGCGATGGCAATGAGTGACATAGTTTTTCGTGATGTACATTTCGCGATTACAATACTAGGAAGTAAAATGCATTTTAATATCCGAACTATATTGTTTCTAAAACTTATTCGGGGATTATCAATTTTGTCTTCATTTTTCGCGCGTGTGTTGGGAAAAACGTTATTTGAAATTTGTATTCATTTGAATCATTTGTCAAATAGTCGTTAGATGCTAGACCTTGCTGCGGCACAGCCTTTGCGCCGAATTTTGGACTTCGACATTGAACACTGGAGTTTTGTCACTTTTTCCTTATAAGAAAAAGTCAAAATGGTCAGAATATACTAGTTGAATTTTGAAAATTCGCAAAACGAACAAATTACTGTTTTGCTATAAGTACGTCTAAGAACCATATTATTGATTGAAGGCGATAGCTATATGCCAAATCAAAGTAGGTGTCAACAGAAATACACGGACAACTACGCATTTTTATTTAATTCTGTCAAGTTTTGGGCGTTATTTACAATATATTAAATGGAAAAAATGCTGTTTCATAATTGTTTCTTAGTGCGTCGGAGAGGAAAGAGTAATTTATTTGACATCAATCCAATTTCCTTGATGTACCTTCAACCCACCCTTTTATGCGGGGTGCGCGTGTATTGATTGGCTTTTAAATATCTGTGTAACAGTATCCCTGTGAAGAAAAAACTGTATCTTAAAAGGCCCCCTCTCCTCCTCAACCCTCCCGTCTGCCTTGTCCTATGTCCCTTTTACCGCCATATGCGTAGGTAGTCGGCTAACACAGGAAATATATTTTATATTTGAATACACTTGCACAACAAATGCGGAGTTTCAAAGTCGACTTTTACCATTGGGATCTTGGAAACGATAAGAGAAACGTCGTTAAATTTTTAAAAACTTTTTTTTTTGTAGAGCTCTAATGTAATGTAAAATATTTTAATTTTATTACAGGAAATTGTGGTTCTTTAGACCCCAAATCGAATTGATTTCAAGAAGTTTATATAAAAAGAGTCATTGAAAGAATAATTTTCAATAGAAATAGCACTTGAAAACTTCGCAATATGGAGTACTTCCGGAGATGACAAAAACAAATTTTCTCAAAATTGTCTTTGTTGGATGTTTTACTATCTATCCGAATGGTATACATCGTGATCGTTCTGTTTTCTTTTTCATCTCACTTTATCAACGCAGGTATTCCGAAGGGATCAATTAACACCGAGAAATTCAGAAAGAACAAGCAGTACAGCGCCTCCGCTGATAATCAAACATACACCTAGGTCTGATTACTGGTTGGGCTTTGGCAAGAAGTCATTTGTTCCAACGTGTGCAACTTATAATTATTACATGGCACAAATGAGTATGGTAATCGGGGGTAATCTGGAAAGCTACAAGTAGATGACGGTAGTTAAGTTGAAGGTCATGTCTCAGGTTATAAACAAGAATTGAGTCTGCTGTTCACAGAAATCAAAATGTGATGAAGTGAATTGTCCTATCAAATATGTCTTTTTCTCTACTTTTAACAGTTTGACTGCAAACCACACAAGTGCCACCTAGAGGGATTAAAGGCGGACAGTGCTGCCACTCTGCACAAAACCGAGACTTGCCCTAGAATACTACTCACATGTCTGGAGAGCTGACTTGACTGGGCTATCCACAACTCGACTGATCAGTAAACAGACAGTTTCAACTATCTTTTTTTAGGAACAGGAAAAAAAATTATCTTGTGCTGTATATTGTTGAGTGAGAGAAGTATACTCGGTTCTCTTAACGAATTTTTTTGGTACGTCTTTGAGTTCCCCCTCTCTGCACATTTGAGCTCGTAAAGGAATTATTCTTATAAAGGTAACGAAGTAAAACGACCGATCGATAGACTTTTAATCTAGAAAAAAATACTGGAGAATTTAAGAGCGAGAGAGAAGAAGGATTTTGTTTCAATATCATCGCGAGTTTGCTTCAAAACGGAATGTCGGAGCGTAAGGGACGGAAGTATGGCGGAGGGTTGGGGAAAATGAGGTCATGTCTGGGAGATTTCAGTTGATATTGTCTCATTTTAATTATGTTTGAGAACATAATCTTGTGGTTTTATATGTTCATAAGAGCTGCCAGATGGAGCCGATAGCACCAGGAGTCTGCTTTTCTTCCTCTGTCGAAGTCTATACATCGAGGAACTGGCCGGGACGACCGTTCTTTTACTCCAAGGGTATCGAGATTTGTAGAATAATCTGTCTGAAGAGATTTCTCACAGTTACGCTAGTTCGAACATCGGATCTTAGAATCTAGGTTCTGCCTCCGCGATTGCTTAAATTTGAAAAAATATAATTCAAGTTCAGTAGCATCTTACATACAACAATAGTTAATTACAATAAAATCTAAGAAAAAATAGAATTATGATCGAGAGGCGTATAAATGGTGATCTTCTGGAGTACCTCAAAGGTCACGGCTTAATTAGCGATAGGCAGTATGGTTTCCTGCTCCAGCAGCTGCCGGGGAAAAGCTAGGCTATTTGTTTAGGGCTAGGAAATATTTTTCTACACATATCCTTCTCACTCTATACAACTCCCAGATAAGACCTAGCCTCGAGTATTACTTCCATCTTTGGGGTGCTGCCGCCCCGACTACATTAACCATGCTCGATGCTGTGCAGGCAGTCTCAGGACCCTTTCGCAGCTCTCTTCTACCGCTTCACCAATGGGCTCTGCTCCTCAAAACTCTCCTTCTCCATGATGCTGCCACGCGATGTGCCTGCCAGACAGATCCGCCTGACTTCCGCCTCCTATCCTAACCGTGTCGAACTTCGTACATCCAGAACTGGTACGACCGCTCCTTCGTCGGTTGTATGAAAGTCAAGTAAAGATTCTTAGAGTCGGAGAGCATTCGCAAATAAAGTTCAAACAACTTCGTAACTTTGCCTTATTCATGCATGAAAATTTTAATTATTATGGTACTTTTTGTATTCCATCTAAAAAAGAATCGGAAGCTGACGAGTTAAGCAAAGGAGATACATAACTTATGACTCACATAAAATGTCACATAAACTTTGTCCAGGCGATGATTTCCGAGTAAGATGTTCCCCTCTATTGTTTACGTCCTCCAAAATAGCAATAGTTTTCTAAATATGGATACATTTGAGAAAAATGTTAAAATTGAAAACGTTATTCTGCCTCAAAATGTCCAGGATCCTAGGAATAATTAACAGGAGGTATTAAAAACGATTTTAGTTACCATCAATTGTGGACTACCTACTTAGAAATTTAAGACCTTAAAGCACAAAATGGCAGGGAAGTCCTTTAGACCAAGCAAATACCTCATATTTGGTTAAAGTTAAAGGACGCCATTATGGAAAAATACGCATGCACCAAAATGAAACATCTAGTTGCTTTCGGTTGTCATTTAAAGTGATAGTAAAAGATGACCAGACACAGTTTTTCATTCTTATTTTCCAATCTTATATTGGACTATTAGAGTCGCTGAGCTTTCCGACTTCGAATTGTTTTTTTTGACGTTTCATGGTATATACGACACGAAAATCGTTTCTCTTATTTCCGTCGGTTTGCCTGTCTGTTGTTGTCTGTCCGCTACTTTCGCAAGGATGAAGCTTTTTAGTTTTTAATAATATTGGTCCAGTGAGTTGTAGCCAAAAGACGAGTAGAAAATAAAAGCTGTTCAAAGCTTGTCATTGACGCAGATCCTACACAATTTGTAATTTCAAGTTAGTTTCCTTGCGTTGGAAGTTTACTTGATGCCATTTTTTGTCTTCACCAGAGGAAAAACACCTGCGTCTATATTCGCAATTATCGAATGGCAAAGGAAATCTCACCCCCAGGCTCCGCGAGTTGAGGGTTCGTGTTTTGGTGGCGGTGGGAAGCGTTTCTAATTTTTCTAAATGCTAATTTTGCATCGCCTTAATTTCCCCAGGGCTGTACCTTGCCCTTAAAGACGGAGGCCGACCCTTTTTCTTTGTTGTATTATAAATATCGCGGGTACGGAATATAGATAAAAAACAATGGAGGGACAAAAGGGCAACTCCCGTTATCTCAAAGATGCGCTCGGAGTTATACGTCAGATGACAGTGGCATGAGATAGGGATATGTATTACGAGCCCCTTCCTACTTCAGTTGGCTCACTTCAAGATTTGTACCAAAATATGCCTTTATAAACTAAACATGATGAAACTATTTTACTTCTAAAACGATTTATTTTCTCAATAAACATTATGCGAATAAATGCGCGAAGTTAACAAAGCAACAATTGAGCCCATCTAAGCCGATTTTTCTTTTGCAGTGGAGTTAATAGTGGCTTTTCTTTGGCCTATAAACAAGTTGTGTAACTTTAGGGTTTTTACTTCACTTTTTTTTATACGAAAACTTACCTTGCAAGTGCTAAATTCCAGTTTGTGGGCGCCTCTATGAGATGTGGACCTCGAAATTCTGCTTCCGACAGCGTCACTCCACAGAGCACTTAATTGTAAATAATTGACACGCCTGTTTTTCACGATTATTCTTCTTAATGCTCTTCGGTCGGCATTTGTGATATTACTTTTTTTCACATATCGTGGCTTAATATTAACTGAACCAGTTACGTTATAACTTCTAACAATATTTCTCACACTGAACCGCGATAAGTCTAACAAAATTGCATTTTCTCAGTTTGATTTCCCAGAATTAAAAAATTTTATTATCAGTAACCGAATTTTCTCACTAATAACCTTTCCTCTACAGATTTTGGAAACCTTAACTACCCAAAACTATTTTAAACGTATTCTGACAGCTGTGATTAATAAAAACAATTGTCATGGCTTTCATTTTTCACAAATGAAAATAGGTTAATATGCTGTAATTGCAACATGTGTTATTTTTATGCTGCAAATTTGATTAGGGAGTGATAAAGTTGGTGTTTTCTACTATATATTATCAAAATATTCATTGTTAATATTTTAAACCTATAACACCCTGCTACATTATTATTATTTGTGTTTGATAAGAAAAAAACTAAGATTTCAATAGTTGGGTCAACTGAAGTGGGAAGGGGCTCGTATTAAGCATTGCCAAATTCTGGAGTCTACTCCAAAAGGAAAGTTGGCTAATCAAAATATCTTATGGTAAAGTATTTTGGAATTTAATAGATGGAATGCTTAGCACCACCAAAAAGTACAATCTACTCGAAATAATATTTTGGATTCTATCAGAAAATTAGACTACAACGTAGGATATTAAGATTTGGCAACTGCAAAATCTGTAGGTTAATGATTATAAGGTTGACATTAACGACTTTGAATGGATGGATGTAATGAATTGATTGAAAATAAACCATCCTCATCCTTTATCTCAAACTGATGCTGCCTATCTCTGTATGTTCCGTCCTTTGAAGTGCTAAACTTGAAATCGATTCTTATGTTAGTATCTGAGCTATTATGAATCTAGATACTTCCAGTTGTAAGAATCAGAACGGCATACAATTCAAATCCTGGTCCTTTGTTATAAATTTACTCCAGAAATATGTGGGTGGATCCCCATGCTCCACCCCGGACCCGTTGTCATACAGAGACATTCAATTAATACGTTCTATTTGGCCTCTCGGTAAAGATTTTGTACGTCTTCAGGAAACTCTGATGTCACAGGGTTCTTTCTTGAAAAATTCTTTTTAGTTTTGGAGATATTGTGAAATTATTGGGTGCTAGAACTGACGAGTGCAGTAGTAATCGTCAACATGGCTGAATTTGATAGTTTCATCGTGAGCATAGCCAATCTGAAATCATTTTTTGAGTAACATTAGTCTAGAGAAGCTTTCATTCCTTTTGGGTTGGTATCGCATAATCTTGGTGAATTATCTATGAAACTTATCCTTCACTTAATCATTGTTCTTCGACGATATGTGATGGTGTCAAGATGTATTTATTTTTTTGGTACTTGCAGTATCTAAACATTGCGCTTTTATTGTAGTATTTTAAATAAAAATTATTATTACGTAAAAACTTAGGCGAGTGTACAGATTATACGAAATAGTTATCAACAGAATAATTCAAAAAAAAAGCGTGGGGTGCATTTTACTACATTTTCGTAACTCTCCTGTCATAGATAGTTGCCAATAGAATGATTGTAACAAAAGGGCCAATTTCACCAACAACAGTCCGTTATTCTCCACCTATAGGGTAACAGACCGACAAATACAACGAATGAGCTTCAAGTTCCAATCAACAAATTCTAGCAACCAATAGCTATGGAATGTTGAAAACAAAATACTGTCAAAGTATGAGATGACAGCTTGTCAATGAAACATCACCAGCTTATTTAATATTAAGAAATTACATATAATTCAGTCAAAATTTAAAGAAATGTTGGATTTTTTAATAAAATTCATGTTTTAATTACTATTGTTGGTTTTTTATTCATGTTTATATTATTTTCTTCAATTGATATGCGATACTTGGTGTTTTTTCTTATAAACCTCTTGCAGATAGCCATTAAGCACCTACTTGATGACAGGCTCTACCAAAAGATATTGCTCGTTTACTTGCCGTTCATCAGAACCATCATGGCACCTTAGATTGATATTCCCACAAAACCATTCAGGTTTTTTGATATCCATACATCCATAAAGTTGAATATTTTTCGTTGTTCAGGAACTGAACAAACATCCACACTATATTCACAGCGATTAATAAATTGCCAAATATACTCCTTAAAGCTACCATCAAACCTAAAACCTGCAAAAAAACTACAAATTTGCCATATTTTTCTTTTTTCACGAGTACACATTCTAGGTTATATTTATATTAGACATTATTTGAAAACAGCTGATTATTGCATTTCAAGTAGTGACACATGTGTGGGATCTGTCAACTCTTGGTACCAGTCACAAAACATATACTCTGAAGGTTTAATTCCACAAGCTATTCAATGACAACACGGTGACTTGTGTGGTTGTCATCGGCCATTTTGTAAGGGTGCGACAGGGTTGCCAGATTGTGCATTAATATCCCGTTTCACCCTCCTGGTCCCAGTGGAGTAAGTTCCGCCAACTGTTGAAATATACTCTACTATGCTTTATAAGACTATTCGTGACATTTTTCCCAAAATCATTGCTCAACACTTGAAAAAATGCAAAATGAAAATTTAAAATTATTTCCATGACGCCGCAAAATAGCTCCGTCGGTATCTCGGGTTATACATCTTGACAGTAGGGATGTTCGATACGATCCTATATTTAGAAGTATCAATACATTTCACGAGTATCGTCATCTTTCGATCCGGACTGTGTCAGAACGACTGACCGCCATTTGGCTGCGACATTACTCTGCCAAATCAGACATATCTTTCATTATTTTCAAAGAAATTGTACAAAATCTTCAAATTTGTGAAGTTAGCGAGTTTCACTTCATACGTTGTTACCAGACATGCCCAAATCATCAGTTGCTGCCGTGATATTCATCCCGACCATATGCTATAAATCATTTGTGCACTGATTGCAACGGTTAGATGATACCAAAAATATTTTCATAAATAGGAGATCTTTCCCATTCCGGATCGAACAATCTACCAAAGATGCTTATAATCATGATACCTAGTAAATTTTCACGAAAAAAATTCAAAACCAGCAAATGTAAAAGATTCATTTCGCACCCTCCACCACGGGACGTGATCGTCGTTAGACTTGGCAACCCTGCGAGTGACAGATAGATATCCGCGCCAGTCAAAAAGACAAACATTACTAGTTTTTATGATTTTTGGACTTAAAAGACATTATTTGTGAAAGATTATGAGGTAAAGGAAGATGAGGAATTGGATGGAATGTATTTTATATTCTATTTTCTTGCAAAATACAGACAAATCCACACTATTCAACAGGTATGTAATGATAACTTTCAGTATATTGAAGTTAGTAAATTCGAGAGTGCCATGCATTAACAAACGTCCAAATCAGATGCCAAATTTAACAGCTAGAAAATCGATTATTTGCCGCATTCCCATTCGCTGAGGGGGATAACGGATAGTTAAATGTAAACCTATAACATATATCAAAATACATGAAAGTTGTCCTGTTTTATCTGTACAAAAGCATCATGTTGGAATCAAAAAGTGGTCTTGTTTATAATACAGTCAAATTTTCACGATTTTATTCAAAATTTCAATAGAAATCACTAATATTCAGAGACCTTTGACAGCTTCTGTCAAATTGCATTTCGATAAGGTATTTTCCCATTGGTCCATAATATTAATGTTAGTGAAATCGGCCCTATATATCAAGCACTCCACGCTTTTTAGTCTGAATTGAATTATTCTGTTAATTACACAAATTTAATTATAATATACTGTAATATAAACTCTTTGTAATTAAACATTATTTTTTACGTTTTAGTCTGGTTAGCTATAAAAGTTTTTTTAAACTATTATTTATCTCCCTCATTTTTAAAACTCAGCAAATTTGCATATGTATTGTCCAGGATAAAGCATTCATCTCAAGTAAATGTATTAGAGTCAAGAAATCAAGGAAATTATCATCAACACAGATTATTAGCACACAAATCTTCACTAAGCCAAACACCTATGCAATACAAAATGGCCCTTCCTTCCAGCTATAGTATACAACTTACATCTCAGACCTCCAATAATGCCATCTCTGAAACAGATGTTACATCACATCATAACCAAACCATGATAGCTCAAGCGTCAAAACAGCTACACGAGTGCACATCAAGTAAACAACAACTAGTTTCAAGTTGAGATCTTATAGGAAAACCTACATAATGTCATAAGAAGCCTAAGTAGTGTTAATAAACGACATAATGTCAGTTTTCAAGATACGTAATACTCCTACCGTACTGTCTTCATGTGTAGACCTTCTCCTGGGCAGAAACTTCAAAAGTAAGGGGGGAGTCGGCTCGCCCGTTTCGTAAGGAGGAACGCGTGTCCTAGCGTCCTTTAAACCGCCGCAGGATCGAGGATAATTAATAATCCTTCCGGGAAATTAAGCCCGAGAAGGATTAGGGGAGAGGCGAGTGGGGGTACAAGCGAGGAGGGGTCCCCGTTTGATTAGGTTTTTTTATTACGTTGAAAAATTGCCCCAGCCACCGGGATTTCCAAGGGAGAGAGCCATCCATCGCTGCGGAGTGAGTTTTTTTTAATGGGAATGGGTCCGAGGGTAGAAGGAGGTTTTGTTTTTATGGATTAGGATCGCGCTGCAAGCGGAAAGCTTCGTCTAACGTAATAAAAATTAACGAATTTATTCGAGGAATACAACTGTGTACAAAAAAGAGGAAGACTATGAGAATGTTCGGAAAATCTTGGCACTAAGAAAAAAAGAAGTAGCAATAAAAATATAATACATTTTTAAACCAATCAAAATAAATTAAAACATCTATCGAATTAAAGCATATTCCAAGCAAATATCACATCAATTACTATATTTGGATGAATTTAAAAAACTCAAATACCCATAGAAGAAGAGTTTATTGAAGTAGTTTGCTGAAGACAAGGGTATATTTACTATTTGTGCCAACTCACATGAATTTACTTTCTGCTCAAAAGTCAGTCAGCTTAAAGACTCGTTTAAAAAAAAACTATCAGAAAGTTTTCAACTTCCTGCTATTAATTTCTATCTTCAACCCTAATCGGCGAGAAAGCACTGTAACTGCCAAACATTTTATATTTTGTAAATTTTTTCTTCAGATTTACTTTGTAACAACACAAAAAGCCTTGTCCACATGTGTGTCTGTTGCCTGTCGCCTGTCCGAAAATATTGGGCCCCCTATAGCTCGGAAAGTGCATGATGAAATTTGAAACAATTTTAATATAAGAGATCTTTGTAGGTTTTGGAAAGCCTTCTAGTAGCGGCACAGGTATAAAGAAACACTCCCTTACACAAGTTTTGCTTAATTTACAGGATGAAGTGTTACCAAAAATTGAAAACATTGATGTTCCAACTTCCTGATCTCTTTTTGTGTATAAAGCGGTTATAAAATCACCCAATTTTCTACGATGCTCGAATATACTCGATGGTGCAATAAAATACTGACCTTGAACTACGAGCCCCTTCTCACTTCAGTTGGACCACTTCAAGATTTGTACCAAAATATGCCTTTATAAACTAAACATGACGAAACTATTTATTTCTAAAACAATTTATTTTCTCAAAAACATTTTGGATACACTCTAGTCGTAAAAAATACATATTTGAAATCACTTAGACCTATAACTAATAGAACATCTGAACAAATAAACAATGTGCGAATAAATGCGCGAAGTTAACAAAGCAACAATTGAAATATTACCTTTGGGTAACATCACCTTTATTTTTTATTACGGCTGAAATTCTTTGTGGCATAGTGTTAACCAAGTTTTGGCAAACTTTTGGTGTAAAACAATCCCATATTTCTTGAAGCTTTTGTCTCAGTTCGGTGATTGCACGAGCAGGATGTTGTCGTAGAACGTTTTTCATCTCGTGCCACAAAGTTTCAATAGGTGACAGATCTGGACTGCCAGAAAACCATTTCAAAAGTGGTAGATTATTTTCTTCCATCCATTTTATAAACTTTTTTGAGGTATGGCACGCTGCATCATCTTGCTGAAAGACAAAATCTTGCCCGGATGTGAAACATTCTTCCATCACTGGTAAAAGCGATTCTTCAAAAATTGACAAATATTTGTTTGTATCCACATTTCCATCAATAAAATGAAGTTTTCCTACTCCTTTTGATGACATACTGCCCCAGACCATAATGAATGCTGGAAATTTCACTTTTCTCTTCAGACAGTCAACATGGAATGCTTCATTTTTTTGCGAATAACTCTACTGCGACTGTCACCAACACAAACTTCGAATCGGGCCTCATCACTCCATTGTATTGCACACCACTGTTGAGGTGTCCATTGTCTATGTTCTTTAGCCCATCTAAGCCGATTTTTCTTTTACAGTGGAGTTAATAGTGGCTTTTCTTTGGAGTATAAACAAGTTGTGCAACTTTAGGGTTTTTACTTCGCTCTTTTTTATAAGAAAACTTACCTTGCAAGTGCTAAATCCCAGTTTGTGGGCCTCTCTATGAGTTGTGGACCTCGAAATTCTCCTTCCAACAGCGTCACTCCACAGAGCACTTAATTGTAAATAATTGGCACGCCTGTTTTTCACGATTATTCTTCTTAATGCTCTTCGGTCAGCATTTGTGATATTACTTTTTTTCACATATCGTGGCTTAATATTAGCTGAACCAGTTACGTTATATCTTCTAACAATATTTCTCATACTGTACCGCGATAAGTCTAACAAATTTGCAATTTCTGAGTTTGATTTCCTAGAATTAAAAAATTTAATTATCAGTAACCGAATTTTCTCACTAATAAACTTTCCTCTACCCATTTTGAAAACCTTAACTACCCAAAACTAGTTTAAACGTATTCTGACAGCTGTGATTAATAATAACAATTGTCATGGCTTTTATTTTTCACAGCCACCTATGCGTTATAGACTTATTTTGCATTGAAATGAAAATAGGTTGATATGCTGTAACTGCAACATGTGTCATTTTCATGTTGCAAATTTGATTAGGGAATGATAAAGTTGGTGTTTACTACTATATATTATCAAAATATTCATTGTTGATATTTTAAACCTATAACACCCTGCTGCATTTTTATTATTTGTGTTTGATAAGAAAAAAACTAAGATTTCAATAGTTGGGCCAACTGAAGTGGGAAGGGGCTCGTACTATACCCTTTCTTTAATCTGGTCTGTTGTATACAGGCTTCATTTGAAAACTAACTAACTAACATTTTGAACACTTTGAAATAAAAAGTGATATTTTTGTTTTCTATCTAAACAAATCAAGATAAATAAATATTTTTTTAATTTTCTCATAACCGAATCGACTCCTTTTAAAAGATCAAACATCAAACTAAAGGACTTTGAAAGACTTTTCAAACAAGCTTTTACTCGATATCCCTTGTCATTTAAAATTTATAAGGGAATGACCCTGGGGGCGGAGGGTGAAAGGGGGTGAAGTAGTTTTTGGTTAAAAACTTGTCCCCCTTGACAAATCTTTTGACGTATTTCGGTGTTTTTCCTTTTAATCAGTGGTCTGTAGCACCGAATTTCTTTCAGTGTTAGTGGCCAATACTTGACATGAGATAGAAGAATAAGTGATGGAAAGTGGACATAGTTCTATTCGTTTTCGAAAAATTGTATTCCTGAACACTGGTATATACAACAGTTTCTCCCCGCGTAATTATCGGAAGAAGTGCGGAAGTCTTGCTGTCATCCAAAGGTCTCATCACTAAAGACGAAATAAGCTTTGTGATGAAGAAACGTTTAATCGTATGAAGAACTTAGGAACACATTATTTAGCTACAAATGGGTGTATTTAAAAAAATATTTGATAAACGCTAATAGATGTCAGAATTCGGGATCATTCACCAGTGAGCTCAAGAATTGACTCATTGAAAGCGTGAAAACGTACATAGTGCTTTGAAAAAATGTAAAATTCCATTTGTATGTACCATATAAAATGTTTCGACAACAATTAAAACTGGATACCTTATTTGACAAGTGTGTGGACTGACAAACTTAACACCAGATCAGTCAATTGTTTAAAATTATCAATGTTATCACATATCAAATATATGATATAAAATGCATACAGGCTAATAAAAAAACTGGCAATTTGTTTTGGGCAGAAAGTCCATTAAAAAATGACAGTGAAAGTTTATATAAACGTGAGTTTCAAAATATCCCTTTACAGGGTGTTGAAGTTAAAGCTACGAAATCTCCGAAAAAATGATCCGGTGTGAACAGAGTTATCGACTTGTTTTGTACATTAGGGCTCATATTAGACGAATGATGTAGAAGCTGTAATATTCTTAGCTGCCAGCCCCAGAAGGAGGGATATGTTATTCGCGCGTGGGTGGCTACAGGTCAAGCGGCTTGATGAAACAAATGAGATGTTGTTTGATTTGTCTTACCAATACAAGTGACACTGGTGATATTAAAATTTTGTTAAAAACAAAATGGCGGGTATTAATAGAAAAACAGCTTTGAAAATTCCTATTTTGCAGCCTACAAATTAAGCAGTTTTTGACATATGAGATGTGGGATTCGTCTTAGCAGTACGAGTAAAACTGACTATTAAAATTCTATGAAATCTTGATGTCTGACATTAAACTTCAGTCTTCCGAATTTCTATTTCACGGGCTACAGCCAAAACGGCTTAATGAATTTTTTCATTTGAGATATCTTTAGATTCGTCTCGCAAGCACAATTATGAATTCACTCTTTTCAGTTACTACAGTTGGGTTTTTTGTATATTTTAAATATGTAGTTGTTACCCCTGTATAATAGGAAGGAAAAAACCATACTTTACGCCAATGACATACTTGAAACGACTGTTGCAACTTTAAATAAGGCATTTAATTTTACATCTTGAGAAATTTTTGTCAGATCATTTCTTTTCGAAAAAAAAATCAAATATTTGGATTAAAATTTTTATGTAATACATCAGGAAAGTAGTCTCATCTCACCTCAGCGTTATTGATGAATGATGAAATGGAAAATGAAATGACTAATGTTCATGTTCTGTTCTTTTTATGCTACTTTTGGATGAATTTTCGGAACTATAAATATTGCTTTTTGAATAGTTCTGTAGCGTACTAATTTGGGAACATAAATAAAGACACATTTCAATACTTTCTACTGACCTCACTATATCAAATTTAGAAATTTTCAGCACTATGAGTAAATTCTAAAATCACAGTGCAGTGGCTGGATCTACCCCTGGCCAGTGCACTCTAGTCTGGCGATTCTCACACTTCTGGCAGGAAAGACCGACCGACTTATTTGATTAAGACGGGCTATAAAACGTTTCTCCTGTCAAAAAAGTAGATAAGAAATCGAGGATCAGTTTCTATTCAGAACTGCCGTTGATCTTACCCCTTTATATTTCCCCTTATTCGAGCCGCTGTGTTTACCCCACGGGTTCGTCACCCCACGCGATATTTTCCGGGGGACATAGCCTACTACGTTCCACGTTGCATTGCCTTTCCGGCATCCGTTGCGGAGCATTCACTTCGCGGAGCAGTTAGCATAATGGGAGTTTCATTTCTTTTGTTTAGCGGACAGCGACGGGGACGTGCGATATATGGGCCACGCACGGAGATTTAAGGTGGCCCATACAGAGTATCCCAAAATAACATCTTAATTTCTTGTTTGCATATACAATACAAAAAAAATACCACAAGCTACATACTTAAAAAAGATGGCCTACGGAGCTACCCTACGAAGATCGATGCTATTCTGGAACACCCTGTATAAGTGAAAAATATCAAATATAGGTTTCCACGTGTTTAACGCATCATCATAAAAACTAATAAGAAAAAGGTATAAAAAGCTCAGTTTTCGTATTAGACTAATCATACAGTGGACCTCCGGTAATCCGACAAACATTATGCAGGGCAGTGTCGGACTATCGAATTTGTCGGATTATAGAGCACTGCCTAAGACCCCCCTTAGTCCGGAATTTTTCACAAAAGAGTACCTTATAATTCGACAAATTACATATCCAATGGTAAGATTAAATATGTTATGTACTCGTATATGTATGTACTTTGGAGTACAAATAATACATAGTTTATGTATGTCGAATTTAGTAAATTAAATAACAGTAGAGAGCTTACGTTTTATTATAAAATTAAGCATAAATGCAAATACATATGTACCAAAATGATCAAGAATTATTAATCAAAATCATTAATGAATTTATCAAACCCTGAAGCTTGGAAATATTCAATTTTTTTTGTTTAAGGTTGTTATAACTCGAGATCAGAGCTTTGTTCCTCAGTCTTCTCAAAAGTAAAAGTTCGTTGTAGGATGTACCATTCTCTTCAGCCCATTGTAAACCTAGCTCAAAGGCGTCAATTGCATCTTGTGCTGTGACTTGTCGTTATTTTCCTGATTGTTTGTTGTATAATTAGAAACCTCTTTTATAATCTCTTCGTCAGACATTTCATGAAAAACATTTTCCTCTTTATCCATTCCACGGCACCAGATTTCCAAATCTTCCGGACTTATCTGTGTTTCAGTAGCGATTTGTTCTATAACTTCCGAAGTAACACTGATTTGTGGAACGTTGCTAGGAGTGGTGACTATATCTGGCCATAACTTTTTCCAAGACGATTTAATAGTTGATGACGGTAACGCATTCCACGACTGACAAAGAGCAAAAACCAAGTCTTTCATATTAAATTTTTTTAAAGTTTTTTCTATTGGTTGGTCTTTTGATACGGCTCTCAGAAGTAGGTTTTTCTTATAGTCTTGCTTGATAAACTGAATGATATTCTGGTCCATTGGTTGAATCAGTGCAGTGCAATTTGGCGGAAGAAACATCGCAATGATGCATTTATCCTCAGTTGTTAGTTCTTCTTCAGATGGATGACCGGGAGCCTTACCAAGAAACAACAACGCTTTTTTCCAGGTACGGATTTTTCGTTACCAGAAACGAAAGTTTTGTTAGGCATCACACGCCAAAAAAGCCCTGATTCGTCTGCATTGGACACCTGTGACGGGTCAAGATTTAAATCGTTCACCTTTTGCAAAAATCTTAATTTAAAGGGCTCTATGCAGGTGGCATCGTTAGAAAGTTTCCCTCCTGTAATAGTCATTAAACGTATGCCATGACGACTTTTAAAACATTCTAGCCATCCTTTGCTCGCCACAAAATCATCTTTTTTGGTTACTTCCTTATAAAAAAACTTAGCTTTCATGGCCAACATGGGTCCTGAAATTGGTGCATGCCTATTTCTTTCCTGAATAAACCACATGTACAAAGCTTCTTCCATTTCTGGATGTTCAGCTTTCTTGAGTGTCTATCTCTTACCAGGCCCGCAGTCAGTAGTTGACACGAACTTCTTGATCTTCTCGTGGTTTCTTTTAATGTCATAAATTGTAGACCGGCCTACGCCGTATTCACTTGCTAAACTACTGAAAGTTTCATTGCGATTTAAGCGGTCTAATATATCACATTTTTCTTTAATTGTCAATGTTTTGTGTTTTCGCTTCTGAGTTTGTGATTACATTACTAGGTACTATACTTAATACACAATGAATAAATAGTAAACAATGAACGCATGCTAGGCCGTACCGCTATCACCAGTAGTCAAATTGAAACTAAGTAAAACAATGCTTACGCGTCGAGCACGATAGCGGTGGCGCGTACAAGTTGTGACCTGTTCAAACCTGCGAAGGTTTTTCAAATACGTATGTATGTAAAACATATTCAAAGACATGTCGGATTACAGGGGGCGCCGGATTAGACAGGGGCCGGATTATCCGGGGTCCACTGTATTAGCAAATTTCTCCGAAATAATTTATTGGTGCATGTTGTTCAAGGGAGTATTTAAAACATGGACACATAAAATGGGTACACCAATTTTTGTGGGAGAACTTTTTATTATTTGACAACAAAGAATCAGAAAACGTATCTTTTTGGGATTCAATCGAAAGTGTTGACAGGAAAAAACTTATCATATAAGATTTTTAGGTATTTATGAGACCTACAAAATGAGACTACACGTAAAAAGATCCGACTAATAGCAGAAATTTGATAGCCGAAAAACGAAGCAAAATGCGAGTTTTGGCACGTGTTGGTAATGCGACGATAATTTTACGCAATTACTTGAAATTCTTCAAATCCGGGGGATTCATACTTCTAAATAACAACAAAAAATTAAAACACTTCGTATTTGTGAATAATTGAACAAATTGTCGCCCATATCGAAAACAGGCGTATCTGACAAAAAATCCACTTCAAGTTAACGCATTCTAATCCACAAGGTATAGCATATCTTCAATCCCGCAAAGTGGCGTAACTAAGTAGTTCGCTCACAGAGATATCAGAATTCGTGACCATATTGTCCGAAGAAGAAAAGATATATGGAATCAAATAACTGTAGATATTCATTTTGCATCTGCTGAAAATTTGTATAAAATCAGTTACGCCTATTTGCGGTATAGACGACGAAATGCGTTAGGATATTCGAAAAACATACGTTACTATACACATTTTAAAACAACGCGGATGTGTCTATCATCTTTTGTTGCGAATTGCTCACAAATACGAGGTGTTTGAATTTGTTTAGATGAAAAAACGTAACCCATCCTTTTTTGCATAAAATAACATTTATCTTCTGGAATGGTTTGCGATTCATATCGGCAAGGTAAACTAGTGTATTTTGCCATGAAATGCCCTTTGGACTAACCCTGCATATTGCTCAATAAGTGACATATAAATCCGAACACCCAGTTTAAATGGTTTTATTTTAATAAAATTTTGTATAAGTATAGTACCTAATGAAGCATAATAAGTAAATGATAAAAATTTCAAAATGATTGCACTGCTTTAAAGCCCTTTGACCTTTAATAATGTGTGGATGCACCCTGATGTGCTACGCATTCTCCAACGCGCCTAGGCATGCTTCTGATCAGGTGGTCAATGTCCTCCTGTGGTATCTCATTCCAGGCAACCATCAACTCCTCTCGAAGTGCTTCTAGAGTCTGAGGAGGACGTTGCAAATTGAGCAATCTCCTACCCATCATATCCCACACGTGCTCAATTGGGGATAAGTCGGGAGATCTTGGTGGCCATGGTAACAATGTGACATCATTATGTTGAAAGAAGTCTATTGTGACTATTGCAACATGTGGTCGGGCATTGTTGGAAAGTTGGATCTGCCAGGGTGTCAAGATAGGGTAAAAGATGGGGTTCTAGAACTTCGTGGATATAACGCTGCGCGTTCATGTAACCTCTGATGAAGATTAAAGGTGACCTGGACCCATAAGCTATAGCACCCCAAACCATAACTCCAACAGTGTGATGAACATGTCTTTCAACAAAAAACTGTGGATTCATCCTTTCACCACGTCGCCTTCTAACCCTGGCACGACCATCGTGCATGCCTAAACAAAATCGAGACTCGTCACTAAAGACAATACTGTTCCATTCCTGATCCCAGAGTGACCGTTGTCTGCACCACTCAAGGCGATTACGTCGGTGTTCTCGAGTTAAAGGGAGGACCCAGTGTGGCCGGTATGAAAACAAGCCAAAACTTCTCATTCGTCGGTAAACACTTCGCATGCCAATAGGTCTTCCGTGTTCTGCAAACCATTCATTTGCAATGGACCTGGTAGTGGAGAAACGGTCCCTTAAGGCCAATAATCTTAGGCGGCGATCTTCACGGTCTGTTGTTCTACGGCGGCGTCCAGTGCCCCTTGCTCTTTGCGTACGGCCTTCTCGAAGCCATGCCTGACAACACCTAACCACAGTGTCTACACTTCTTTGCACTCTAACTGCAATTGCTCGAAAAGAAAGTCCAGCTTCCCGAAGTCCCACTATACGGCCCCTATCAAACTCACTAAGTTGACGAAATCGTACAGGTCTCCGTACTCTAGGCATCGTAACCGATCGTAAAGGATGTCAAGCACCAAAATCCGCCAACGTTGATTCTTTACTGCGGCTGAAATATTCAGTTTTTGAGCGTTAGTGAATTAAAAAAAAAGTATAAAAACCGGAATGTCCAACTGTTAAGGCTGAAAATTTTTTCACTTGTTATTTACAGTAAGATAAATACATTTACCTACTTTTATTAAAATAAAACCATTTAAACTGGGTGTTCGGATTTATATGTCACTTAGTAGAGTAGTGATGGCCGGAAAACAGGTGTTCTTTTGGATAAACAATTAGAAATTCTCAAAAACTACCTGACCAATCTACTCCAATTTTGTTGTGGTTATTTAGAAGTAGAAGTCCTACGAATTAGGAGAATTTCAAGCATCTGCGAAAAACTATCATAGCATTACCAAAAAGCGCCAAAACCTACAGATTGCCGCGGTTTTCGGCCATAACTTTTTTGCTATTAATCGGATCTTTTTACGGGTGGTCTCATTTTGTAGGTGTCATAAATACCTAAAAATCTCGTACAAAGAGTTTTTTCGTTCCTGCCAACACTTTCGATTGAATCCCAAAAAACACGTTTTCTCATTCTTCGTTGTCGAATATAAAGTTTTCCCACAAAAATTGGTGTACCCATTTTATGCGTCTATGTTTTAAATACCCCCTTGAACAACTTGCAGCAATAAAACCGGACTTTACAATTATTTCGCAAACCAGGGGAGTTCTCGTCTATGATTAGACTACCTCACCGTTTGAATTTCGGAAACCTTAAGAGATACGAAATCGATTAAATGGGGACAAAGATGATTTAGATAATTCAGGAAATGATAAAAAAACATTCGCAACTCAGAGTTTTTCCGGAAAGTGACGAAAAAAATAGACTTTATCAAAATCGTATGTTTTAGGTTAACTATAAAAATATTAGTTTTTGTTGCACGAACTTAAATTGAGATAAACTATCCCTTACTTTGGCAACATATTAAAATTAATAATTAAAAATTATATGCTGACGACCAAAAAAGAGAAACAAAACGTCATATTGAAATTGTAATATGAACTTATTTTGAAATCACAACCCAAAACCAGGAAAAAAATAGGGCGAATCTGGTATTTTTTCGCCAATCGCCGGAAATACTGTGTATTGCTAAATTAGTTCTTAATTACCTAAATGTACTTATTAGTGAGCGTCGAACTTGAAACACTCGGTTCGTTTCTTTGTGTAAGATCTTAGCAAGATCTCAAAGTATTCTGTGGTGCTTTGCCCAAGCGTTATCCGCAACCCAGATTTATTTGTTTCTCCCATTTCCGAGTTGGATTTATGCTCTTTTATTCATAGGCCCAGTTTTTCAGTCGCAGGTTAACTACGACCTTTTCCTTAACTTACAGTTGTCTAAGAAAAAGCATTTTTCAATATCATGTTTATGGTATTCGGTAGACCATCTATGATTTAACTAGAAAGTCCATGGTTAAACAGCACTACCTGATATTTTTTAACACAGAGTTTGGCGTTTATTCAAAAATTCACAAATCTATATCAGTTTATCGATAAATATAAATTAAAGCTGAAACATGTTTACGGAGTAGGACGTGATTGTGTAGCAGAGACGGAGAGGCAAGGAGGCCGTACTACTTTAACAGGACTGCAGAAATAGAACTTTTCGCTTTTCAGGAAACTGAGCCACTTTTTATGGTCTTTATTATTCTTTTGTCTTTACTGACCAATGATCTAGCATCATTTCTTCATCATTTGAGAAACTTTGGGCTGTTGTTGATGTTTTCTTTCTTCATGCTAGGAAACTGTTTTTGAGAAATTTATCAACAGGAATAGCCCTATTTTCTTCTCCGTTGCTGAAGATCTTTATTTTTGGGTCGCGGATTATCGAAGTGATGCTAAAGAAAGTGACAAACACGATTTTTAACATATTTGAACCTATGTAAGGTTGATTAGACATTGCATTTACCACAGCATTCATCACCATTTCTATAGAGTCTAATACTAAGTACAAGGAATGTTTGAAAAACCTTACCATGCCTAACGAAGGTTTAATACATATTTCGACTATTTTAAAAAAGTCATTAAACAAAGACTTGTATAGCACAGCTACTTTCCAGTGTCCCTGTTGAGTTACCCAGAGTAGTTCGGGAGCATGTCACTCTCAACCCAAAATCAACTGGAAAACAGCTATGACGGTACGACACAAGACACTTGCCGAACGCACAAACCGTACAGAACGTGATATCTAAGAAGCAGAAATGCAGGATTGCAACATAAATATGTGATGAACTTCTGGTAAGTTAACTGGCACTGTCAAAATACTTAAAAAACGCATTTGCAGGCAATTGCAAGTTAACCTGGCTATAGTTGACGAACCAAAAAGTTAACTTGTTATTGAAAAATCGCGCCTAACTGAGAGTGATTTTTTGTTTCTCTTATGTATATAATAATTATAATAATAAATCTCTTCTCATCTAGGGCGAAGATCACCTTACAGATATTCTGCCACTTAAACCTTAACAAACAAAAAAAATTAATATATAATTTAATAAATATTACATAAATTGGATTACTCTCCGCATTCACATGATACCTGGGATACACAATCCTTGGTGTTCTGTTTTTTGTTCTTAGGTTTTGTCTTAATGAGGATACTGCGAAGTGTGGGGTTCCTTGAAAAATATAGTTTTGTTTTCGTATCGTCTTCCGATTGTCCTCATAGTATCACTTATTCCCTCAACATATGGTAGAATTAGTGAATGTCGGGGTTCATTCCGGGTATTTTTACTGTTGTTGGTGTTGTTTTGTTTCATAACTTCATTTATCAGTCGTCTTGGGTACCCATTTCTTATTAGATCATCTTCGATAAGGTTGATTTCTTTCAGGAGATTTGTTTTCGTGTTGTTTGGTCAATAAGGTTTCTAATTTCACCTTTCTTCGCGGTTCGCGGATGACTGGAACAGAAATTCAGGCATTGTCCTGAATGTGTTGGTTTTCGGGATAGTAGTTTCTATCCTGGAATTATTCCTTGTGACCATGACATCCAAGAATGGGAGGTTGTTGTTGTTCTCTTCGTCCCTTGTAAGTAAGCTTTATTGATGATCTTATATTGTTTAGGTAATTGAAGAAGGCTTGTAGTGACCCTTCTGCATAGTTCCAGGTTACGAAGCGAAATCGTCAGCTTAATGGCGATTGACTTAAGATAAGACCACTACTGGCGAAAGCGGTGATCCCATCGGCAGACGTTCCTCTTGGATGTAAAAGTCTTTTTTTACTTGAAAGTATTTGTTTAGAGTCAGAGAAATAACATCTCAATCATCCATATTGTCATCAAATTTCAAACAACGGTCGAAGCCAGTTTCAGAAATTGGAAATGAAACCACCGGAAAAATTACTTTGGAAGGCCTAGCTGTTGTTGCTGAATATATAGTTCTAATTTTGCTTTTTTCAGAAACGGTAACTATCCAAATGAGTTGCAAATGTTCACATGATGAGGGTACCAGGTGGGTTGCTATTAGTCTTGGTGAACGTACAGCCAGTATTATTGTAACCTCATCTGCTTTGTATTCAGTTTAATTATTTACCAGAGATGGCCGATATCGTTATTTTTTATCCTTGATTTAAAACGGTGACATGATCATGACATTCGAATAACGATGAGATGTCGGGAGTATCCTGACCAAAATACCACGATGAAATCTCATGGAGCCAACTACCAAAGCCTATAAGCTATAAGCCTACCTTGAAAAGTGACAATATGTTGTTTTTTGACATTATATAGGTTTTTTGTGGCATTATGTAGTTTCTTCTACAAGATGTCAACTTCGCACTAGGTGTTGAACACTTGTTGTACACTCGTACCGCAGCTGTACGTGTTGCCTAAACGTCATACTGCTTCAGCTAACAACGTTTTCACATCAATTTTTATTTCCATTCATTTAAATTTTATTGAGGTGTCCTCAGATTCGTCTCAAAAGCACAATTAAGAATTCACTCTTTTCAAATACTACAGTTGATCTTTTTGTATTCTCTTAAATATGTAGTTGTTACCCTTGTATAATATGAAGAAAAAAACATAATTCACGCCAATGGCATATTTGAAACGACTGTTGCAACTTTGAAGGCATTTAATTTTACATCTTGAGAAATTTTTGTCAGATCATTCATTTAAAAAAAAATTAAATATTTGAATTAAAATCCGAAAAAGAGGCTTAAGTCTTTTCTGAAGGAGCTTATGTTTATAATTCCAAATTTGATGTAATATATCGAGGGAGTAGTATCATCTCACCATCGTTATTTATGAATAATGAAATGGAAAATAAAATGACTGATGTTCATGTTCTGTCCTTTTTACTCGTATGCTATTTTTGGATGAATTTTCGGAAATATGTATATTGGTTTTTTGAACCATTCTGTACAGTACTAATTTGTGCACATAAATGAATACATATGTCAATCCTTTTACACTGACCTCTTTATATCAAATTCAGAAATTTTCAGCACAATGTGTAGAATCTAAGATCAAAGTGCAGTGGCTGGATACACACCTGGTCAGTACATTCTATTCTGGCGATTCTCACACTTCGGGCAAGATTATCTGCTTAAGAGGAGCTATAAGATGTTTCTTTTGTCCAAAAAAAGTAGATAAGAAATCGACGATCAGCTTCTATTCGAAACTTCAACTGCCGTTGATCTTACCTCTTACCCCTTTCTATTTTCTCTTATTCGAGCCGCTGTGCTTACACCACGGGTTCGTCACTCCACGTGATGTTTTCCGGGGGGACATAGCCTATATTGCTACTCTTCTATTCAACCATACATCTTCTCAGAGTATACTCTACAGACTATCTCGTCATTCTGCAACGAACAAAGCATGATGGGGAACTGACTTGCAGCGCAGCATGGTTATTGAGCTTGTCGTGTCGTTGAGTCATTCCTCCATAGATAGACGCTTTTGATGGAGCTCCCAGCGCTCATAGCAAACGCAGAATGTACTGTGTGCACACTAGGAACTATCTAGCTTGCATTTTGTCGATATTTTGACGTTTTATAGGTTTTTTTAGGTAATATCCCTGCCGAAGCTGTGATCAAGTCACCCTTTTTCACAGTATTTGGTATCAGTCGTGATTTGTGAGTTAGAAATATCAGTTACTAAACCGCAGTTCGTAAAATATCTGCAATGTGATAATACGACTTGCAAGATAAGTAAAAATATCTGTGAGGGGTATATTTTAATTCTTTATCCAAGCAATGTACAGGTAAAAACTTCGCGAAATTCATTAAGAAAATTAAACATTTTTTTGTGTGGTAAGAGTAAAAGGGGAAGTGGGAACGTTTAGCCGAGATTGATGTGTTTTTAATCATCGGTGTCTGGCGTTGCCGATGGATTTTTCAGCTCTGATGGAAATGAGTTGGGAAAAATACCCTGCGTACCGGGATCGGTAGAAAATCGCTTTTTTATGGTTAAGACGTAATTTATTACTTGAATGCTTTAAGAGTTTGCTGCTTTGCGTGGATGGGATTAAGGAAATTAATTTCTTTTTTGCCACTGAACGATTCGACCGAACCGAACCCAAAGTATCAGCGTCACACAGAAAAGTAATTATTTGTTTAACGGGAAAAAATTAAAATCAAATTTTCTTCGAGAGTGTGTCTCCGACGGGAGCTCAATAAGTCTACTCTATCTCAAAACGATAGCTTCAGTCAGTGAACTTACGTATCGTCAGTTTTTTTTACAGAATATGTTTAATTTCTCGCTTTTTTTTGTTAACAGGTACACATGTAACAATACATTTCTTCCTTTCCATACAATGAGCCGTATTCATAAAACAAAGGATATCCTTGTACTTGCAAATTTTGAAGGAAATCCTCCAGATGGTATTTATAATAATTTGATGTAAATGCTTTTGCTTTTTGAGTATAAGCATATCCCTTAAAGCAGTGACATACGTAAAAGGATATTCATAATCTTCACCTTATACTTGGCATAGGAAGCATATTCTTCAAAAATTCCGAGTGTGGTCAGGAGCAGACTCAACTTCCTAACGAAAGGTGGTCAAACGATGATGGCGGAAATTGTGGATGTTAGGGATGTTAAAACGTAGAAACCTGGTTTAGAGATTTTTAGTTGAGAATGAGGAAACTCGAGGAGGAGCACTTTCATGTATTCATAAAATGAAAATATGTCTACCTCGGTGACCCTGGATATCAACAAGGTATTGGTCAGGAACTTAGTGTTAGTCAAGGAACGGTATCTCGGACCGTGGATAGAGCTGTGAACAGCATAGTTGCACAGTGGAACGAATGGATCAAGTTTCCAACTACCAACCATGAACTGATGGAAGTCAAGCGGATATGGCAAAGCACGTATAAATTTCCGACAACAATTGGTGTAATTGATTGTACACATATAGGAATCCTGAAAGCAAACCACCATGGAGATGAGTATATCAACCGAAAAGGGAAACCTACTTTAAATGTGCAAGCCACTTGTGATTCCAGAGAGATGTTCACAAGTGTTGATGTCAGTTGGCCTGGATCAGTGCATGATTCCAGAATATGGAGAAATTCACAGACTAGATCACAACTAATAAATAAAGCAAATGTTGCACTACTTGGCGATGACGGTTATGGTATTGAGCCATGCCTTATGATTCCCTTCAGAAATCCTACATCAGCTGCAGAAATAAATTATAATAAGCTTTTAACCCTCCATCAGTCTCGGTGTTAGAAAAAATCTAACAAAATATAATTCACTACAGAGTTCTTATTAAAAATTAGTATTATATCCTTGAGACTCCTGGAATGCCTCATTGGTGTCGCTAGGCAACATCTATGCATAATTCGCGTGCAAATAAAGTAAATAGTCATCTTGAATTTGATAATTTTAGTATATATCTAACGCGCGACCGATCACGTTGTTCAAAAGTGTTAGGAAGAATCTAACGGTGCGACCTATCCCGTATGTGATTTTTTCGATAATCTTGGTAAGTTGAACTGTCACGTAACTAATACAAAAGGATAATTTTAAATATTGCTAAGGGCTCAAAGATCATTTTTTTTTTGTGGCGTTGCTTTGTCAAACTTTTTGATTTTACTGGTGATAAAGAATGATTATGATTTTGATATGTCTGTCATGTTTTCTCATTTTCTATGAATTCCTTGACATAATTTTTATCATATACTTGGTTAGATTTTATTTTGTCTTGTAAATAAATATGCGGCAGGTCAAATTTCGTCAATAATTAGACTTATTATTGGTCTTTCCAGATATGATTTTACCAAGAACAGAAGCCAAATGGCAGCAATGGTACGAAGAAGTTGAATCAGATGTAGTGTCTGAGTTAGACATAAATGACGCTGCCTCTGAACACAGTTTGCATGATACTAATACGGAGCAATCCTCGGACTCAGATGACGAGGATATTTGTTTACCTTTATCTCATCTGCTTTGAAGAAAATACCGCATTTCACTGGAAAGGATGGCCCACCATGGAAAAACTATACCAAGACGCGCATTCATTACATCTTTGGCAAAAGAGCTTATAAGACCACACATGATGAAACGAGCTCCCCTTACAAATATTTCTTTTCCTCTTGGACAAAAAATTCGATCGATTACTGGCATTCAAAAGAAAAATACACCCCCACAGAATCCAGAGCAGAGACCAAGGTGCGGATATTGCCAAACACGGAAAAATAGATTTACACAACATAAGTGTGACCGCTGTCAAACACCTATCTGTAAAGAGCATACCTTATCAACTATTTTTATTTGTAAAGAATGTAATGATGTTGGAAAAGAGAATTAGATTCTTATTTCCTCTGTTTATCATAACACATAAAAGTTAATTCTATAGTTAGATTCTTATTTTCTCTGTTTTTAATACAATATATATATATATATATATAATACCATTTAAAAAATATTGCTTTTATTCCAAAAATATAGAAAATTAACTTTTTAGAAAAAATCTAATTGCGCGCCTTATGTTAGATAACGTCTATACACGCGACCGATGACGTTGTTTGAGGCCGCGCGACCCCTGGAGGGTTAAAACAAGAAAGCGTTATAATCGAACGCTGTTTCGGCCAACTGAAACGACGGTTTCCTGTCCTACAGTATGATTGCCGCGTAAAGTTGGAAAATATGCCGAAAATAATTATTGCTTTGAGTTAGTTGAACAAGACCCAGATGAAGATGAAGGAAATCATGAGAATGACAAACTTCCTCTGGGCGAACTAGGTCAACAAATAAGAAGAAACTTGAGTATTATAATAAATAGTTTTACTGATTAAAGTGTATTTATAATTTATTATAAGTTTTATTTTCGTGAACATCTTAAGTTACAGGTCGCTTCTGACGCTGCATCATTTCTAATTTCGTTTTATAATACTCTTGTAAAATACTTGTTTGGTACTGCTGTAATGGCACTGGACGTTTGGTTTTTGGTTTTTTTTGGTTTCCTCAGTTTCGTATTTCTCTGATGCTAATTTTCTTTTTGGTGACAATGTCTTCTGAATTGCTGGCGCTGAAATACTGTTTGCTCACTGCGCTCGGTGTATAGTTCACTTCCTTCTTCTTAAATACTACCAACCTGAATGACACCTCTAATTTTCCCAATTGTAGGATTACAGTCACCGTAATGTACATAGCTTTCAGCAACTTTCTTTCCCAATCTAACAATTTAATTACTCTATTACCAGTTCTTTTTAGATCTATTTTTTCTTCAATCTTGATTTCATGTTGTTGCTTTTAATAAGCCGTTAGTATCTAATGGTTTACCGAATGTTAATTCGTATTTTTTCAACATCTTCTTCAAGGCATCGTCCTTTCTCATTTTTATTTTTGGAACTTGAGACTTTTGCAAAATGATGGGAGCAATGGCAATTTCATCTGCGATGAACTGCAGGTCGTTGCCATTATTTTCTATAGTTTCCTCATCACTTGAGGATGACATTTTTATTAATTTGATAAAAAACTGTATCCAGTAAAAATACTGAACGGTCTGTGTAAGCTCTGGAGTACAACTGTCAGTGATGCTGAGTGAACGAACTCCCACGTCAACTACAAGCTGGAACAAGTGAGCACATGTCGCTCAAGATACAAATACCAGACAACTTTTTACTTCTTCTTGGAGGACATCCTCGCGAGTATAAGGTAATCATTATGAATATGAAAACAAGGATATGCTTATACTTCTACCTTTTTCTCCGAAGCAAGACCTTATCTTTTACCTTATGCTTCCGAGGATATGCTTCTCTTTTATGAATACGGCTCAATGGTACATTTACGTCTTGTACTTAAAAAATCTCGAAAGAAATGTTATCTTGCAGACTAGGTAATTTTTAGTGTGCAAATAGTTATACAACACGTACAGCTACAAAAGAGTGCACAACAAGTGTACAACAGCTTGTGCTAAGTTAATATCTTGTAGAAAAACCTACGTTATGTCACAAAAAACCTACGAGTTGTCAAAAGAACCGAAAAAATGTCACTTTTCAAGATACTTTATACCCGTGCCCGAGTGAGATATTTTCGGGTGGTAACCCCTTAAAATCATATTTTAAAATTACAATTGCATTTTTTCCACTCCGGTCGAAGTTTTTTATCATCATGAACAAAATGCTCCTTAGTAATTTTTCCCTAAAGATTAGGAGACTTGAAAACTCCGTTAAAACTGTAATTTTTGAGCTTTCCAAGTACTTGAATTGATGTTCGAACCTTCCCTACAATACACCAGAAAGTATTTTGGCCTTAGTTTATTTGAAAGC
The DNA here is from genome assembly GCA_963669975.1 of Acanthoscelides obtectus. Classification (NCBI taxonomy): domain Eukaryota; kingdom Metazoa; phylum Arthropoda; class Insecta; order Coleoptera; family Chrysomelidae; genus Acanthoscelides; species Acanthoscelides obtectus. Next base: position 39,080,331 of record CAVLJG010000010.1, on the reverse strand, counting down.
ATTGTTAGTTAATTGTTAATAACGCATCATGGGTATATGTCTCTCTATGGATTATCAGGTAATTCTACTATTTGTCCTTTTCAATTTCGATTCCTCTAACCAATCATTCAGCTACAGCAGTATTTGAGGTTGAGGTTTAGACTGAACTCGACATATACATACTGAGTGACAAAAAAAGGTAAACACCTACGTATCTTTATTAGAATTCAATAATTTTTCAGCAAGAAAATGCCAGACCGCATGTTGCCAGAGAATCGTTAGCCTTCATGGATCAACATCGCATCAACCGTTTACCTTGGCCACCCCGATCACCCGACCTATCTCCAATTGAACATGTCTCTTGATTTTTTTTTTTTATACTCCAACTACCACGAAGGCCTAAGGCCTAAGCACCCATTGGGTACCGTGGGGCTATGGGGGATACATGGGAAAGGGGGGACGCCACACGGACTCTGGCGAGGGAACACGTATACATGCAACATGCACACATTCTGGCCCCGCCTACGATAACCGCCGGGTGGTACCTCCGCGTTCGACAGTCAGAGACCATCTACCACCTACGGACAATCACAACATCCATGGCCAAGAGAAACATTTCTCCTGGGACGGGACTCGAACCCGCACAGCGCACGGCGACTGTCTACTACTGCGGCCACCGCTGCTGCCTAAAACAAACACACAACATCCATGTCGAAGGCGAGATTCGAACTCGCGGCCCGGCCGGCCGGCTGATCAGTAGCACGACACTCTGACCCACGCGGCCAACCGAGGTCCCAAATTTGCAACAACCTCCACATATTTTAGCAGGTCTTACTAATGAAGTTGCAGTAGCCTGGAATGAGATACACACCTTATCAGCATGACGCCCAGGCGTGTCAATGAGTGAATAAGAAATCGTGGATCCTCAACATATTATTGAACCAATTTCTGCTGTCAATTGACGAATCAAGCTTAAAATTTAATCAGTTTACTAGTAAGGGACCCTGAACATATGCATATGCCAAAAATTATTAAAATCGTATAAAAATACGTAGTTGTTTACCTTTCTCTATAATTTATTTATAATCATTAAGTTTCAAATAAGCAATGAACCGATATCGTACTTTTATATTTTAATGTAAAACATTATTTCATTTTGATTGAATAGTTTCATTGTAGAGCCATCGAGGTAAATAATAGGTCTATACTCTCTGTACTTGAAAACACCAGTAAATATAGAATAAAGGGACAGTTTGTATGTATATTTTTTCCTGCCTACAATAGCGTTAAGGAAGTAACGAACTTTTCTGGAAAAAAAATCATATAACGGTACAGATTTCTTTCAAAGATAATGACAGCCTATATGTGTTATACACAATTTTTAAGACTTTCAAGCAGAAAGCAGGAATAGGATCATATGAAAAAATTGCAACCGTTACAAAGCTACTCTAAGAAAATCTGCATACCCAGTGCGATTGTTATTCTAATATGTGGGTAGCTACCTACGTAAAAATCACTTTCCGATTCAAAATAGCAAATAATGAGGTGAGATGTCAATCTCTTCCGGGAAATTGACTTCCTGTTAAGGCCCCTTAGATGCATATATGCAAAAAATGAAAGAAGGACCGTTAAAATCACATAAATTCGCAAGCTTTCCCTATTTTGACTGAAACGTCACAATACGTGCATGTCAGATTTGAATGAAGCCTCTTGACGACCCGATTTACCGGAAGTGAACCGCCCATTGTCCGATGTCGTTGATTTTATCGACAAATCGCATTATTATAATGGTAGGCACCGGTGACTATGATTCAGATTTGTGGATTCTCGGTCACTGAGCTGAATGATTTGAAGATGCGGGTATCCAGTGGTCAAAGGAATGACGCTTTCGTTTCTCAAGATACAGATGTTTGCTGGGTGGGTATGTTTGGCCTATCAAGCATGGTTAAAACTTGCCTTAAAATTAACCAAGACTGAAATACTCTTCGAAGTCTCGTAGGGGACGGTTTGCGCTTTAATTGAGACACTTGGCAGCCTCAAAAATCATAGTTTTTAATCGAGTTTTCGAGCATTAACAATCCTTAGGGTCTTTCAGACATTAAATCGCATAAATGGTCAACTTTATAGAATTGTACCTTTTCTCGAAGGACCTTTTTTGTTCAGAACGATCCAACAGACCTGAAAAAACAAATCTGCTCAAAGTTATCTTTTCATGCATGTTAACGAGCATCCAACAAACGTGATTATGAAAAAAGTCTAGTTGTAAAAACTTTTTATCGCATGATCATCAACGCTCTCATTCAAAATAACGCAGCACTCCTTCAGCAATCGGAATAATTTAGTTATTAAAGTCATAATCAGTACCGTGTAATATGATTTGTAGCCGTAAAAAAATTTTTTTGAATCAAGAGATTGTCGGTCGGTAGTAGTGTTGCCAGGTGTCCCGATTTGCGCGGGACGTCCCGATTTTCAGGAGTCTGGAGACGCGTCCCGATTTGCACCTAATCGGGACGCTAAATGTCCCGATATTTCAATCAGTTCGTTGAAAACGATCATTACCAAAATACACTAATCACGCATCACATCCCTATGTCTAGTACGAGAACGCGCTCAAAATAGCATGCATATCATATCACTAGTGCTATACACAAAACATGCTCTATAAGGCGCGATATCGCCTGCATGTCAAGGAGATCTTACGGTTGGTATACGATTAACGCCTTTAGCGCCTACGCGCTTGCGTATCTCATGCACATTCGAACATAACGTTCGCTTTTGTAAGGCAAGGCGCGCACTGAGGTAGTGTGGTAGTGGTGAGGTATTGGAGTGGTGAGAGGCATAGGGATGGTAAAATTTGGCGTGGCGATCGGAATAGCGGCGAAGTGGTATGAAAGTGATATAAAGCGCACTGAAGTGGCAAACAAGTCAGTTGACGTCACCGGTTTACCATGTCGTCCTCAGAAGATGAAGATGCCCTTTTATTTATGCAACTTGTTAATCTAAATGCTATAAGTCAGGAGACGAAGAAAAAACGGCATTGGGTTCATCCGCTGTGGCAAAAAAAGCCCGTTCTTGCACATGGATCATATGATAATCCTCCCGTGTATTGTCATACAGACAGAGATATGCCTCTACAAGGGCTACAAAATTAATGTTCAATTCGTGGTCGTCTCGCATGATTCACTCCAGGAAAAAGTAAACAAAAACCCACGTCGCGTCGTCGTCACCAACCGCTTGCCAGTCGAAAATTAAACTTGCTCGAGATTAGTGGCACCAGACTGACATCACGCCACCTACAAAATGCCACGCCACCGCTACTCCATTTTGATACGCGCGTCTTCATTTGTTTATATAGGCTTTAGCGATTCCACCTGCCACTTGATCACCGCGCCACTACCACGTCACTTGCTCACCATCTCAGTGCGCGCCTTGCCTAATGAATAGTTCCCGAAGTGGTAACCACGTCGTGCTTTTTCACGAACATTTGTTACAGTAACAATTCAATCGATTAAAAGTGTTGCATTTCGTATGTGTTTTGCGATTCTAACAACATTCGTTTTTAAAGAACGACCAAATGGGCACTTACGAAGAAAAAATAGTAGCCGTTGTCACAAAAACGTACCTCTCAGTTAAGCAAATCCTATCATTTAATTCACTCGAATGTGATATAAAACTAGATCATACTTTGTATGGTGATTCAAAAATTGCTGAAACACACTTGGACGAACAAAGCCGTGCAATTGCACATAACGTTTTAGGTCCAGCCTCGACATTTTATAGTATTGCTATTGATGACTCCAATCACGGTGCCACAAAAATGTTGCGCTGATGGTGACATTTTACAACCCCACACTACAAATTTAAAAACACGTGTACATGACTTATATGAAGACGCAAATGAAACTGCATCAGCCATCCATATGAATTTAGTAACACGACTAGAAGAGCGCAAAATTGATCCTAAATACCTTACTAGTTACTGTGCATATAATGCAAATGTAAACTTTGGATGTCGCAATTCAGTTTACCAATTATTGCATCGTGATAATGGCAATATTTTATCAGCGCACATCTTACACAACAGTGTGAAGCACGGCCTGAGCAAGAGTCAGTTTGACTTAGAAAACTTCATTCTGAGCTGCATAACCATTTCTCCTACCGCGCAAAACGAGTTGACGCTTTAAAAGCCTTTTATGAGATGCATGAAGCTGAATTTGCTCCCGTCTTGAGACATATTAGAACAGGATTGGTTAACACGAATGTCCAACTGCGCTGCTATACTTTAAATTTGAGGAAGCGGAGCATTATCTGGCATTTTACCTAAATGCACTGAAAGTCTTACAAGATGCAGTAGTGTATTGAAAAGGAAACATTGCTGTGTTTCTAAGGCCACAAGATAATGGTTGAACTCAGTAAAAAAATAAGACACGGGATTCAAGATGAATTTGTGGACTGTTGTGCGTGGTACAAAAATAGTTTACACTACATATAAACCAAATATGAGCTCAATGATAGTAGATTAGACCTATTGAAACCATTTTATCTTCAGGGCGACTCATTCACTTACACATCAATGGTTAAAATTATTGAAAATCTAAAAACTGATACGTTCTTTGACATGGATCAACATTACGAAGAAGTCTATAAAGTCAAAGAAGTAGTGAAGGCAGCAGTGTAGAACAAGGATTTAACACCGCTACAAAAATGGCATAACATTTTTCATTACAACCAAGACTTTGCAAACCTCCAAAAGCTATTTTTATGGCTTCAATACCTGTATCAAACGCAGCAACGGAAAGGGCGTTTTCTCAGGTCAACTTAAGTTGGTCTGAGAGGCGAAACCGATTGACACTTGAGCATGTTAATGCCGAAATTCAAATTAAATCCAACTTTAATATGACATGTAGTGAGTTTTATAACTATGATATAAAAAACAATTCCATCCTTAAAGCAGCAAGATGTAACGAAAAATAATTTTATTAAAAATTGAATTATTTAAACTTATAAACCGTGTTATCAATTATTAATACATAATACCTTGTTTTTTGTTTTTCCCGATCTACAACCCTAAATCCCGATTTGATTTACCTTCCATCCCGATTTGAAACACATCGGACCTGGCAACACTAGTCGGTAACTTGGAACAAAACATTGTTTTAATAAACACCAAATTCTCTCAGCTTTTTTAAACTACTTTGAACGAAAAATATTCCATTCGAGTTATAAACGATCTAATGTATGAAAACCCTAAAAATGCCCATACAGTGAGGACATACAAAAATTGAAAAATTCGAAACGACTTTTGAAATAATCATTTCTCTTATTAACACGTATTCCCGATATATTACCTAATGTTGCATTCTGTTTTAGAATCGTTAAATACTAAATTTTACTCATGTAAAAAGCCCTTTTCAAAAAACATTGATGGCCTAGGTAAAGTATTTACAAGAATAAAATATTAATTAAGGTAAATTCCTTAATAATTGGAATGTCTATAAATATCCGTATTAAGTCCCGTGGAAGAGTATGGTACTTAAATGTTAGAAATAACGTTTGTAATAATAATGACAATAATAATAATAATGGAATGGGAGTTAGGCGGGTCTGTCTGGCAGGCACATCGTGCTGCGGTATCATGGAGGAGAGCTCTGAGGAACAAAGCCCGTTGGTGTAGCGATAGAAGAGAGCTAGATGGCCGACGGTCCGCTGGTGCGAAAGCGTCCCGAAACATGTGAGCAATACTCAAGGCTAGGTCTTATCTGGACCTTGCACAGAGTGAGGAGGTCATGTGGAGAGAAGTATTTCTTAGCCCAAAACAAATAACCTAGCTTTTCCCATCAGCTGCCGCTATTGTCGAGATGTGTTCGCACCAGATTAAGTCCTCGGTGATCTGGACTCCTCTGACGGAACTGGGTGATCCATCGAAACCGAATGAGCGGGATGCTTATTGTTCGTCAAGGTACAGAAGGTGTTTTGGAAGCATTGAACTGTACACGATTGTTGCGTCCCCAAGCAGTGATAACTTCCAGGTCTCGCGTCAGAGAGAGAGAGAGAGAGTCGGTGCTAGTCTTCTTTTTTCCAGCTCAAAGCTATGTGTCAGAGTCAAATTCGATCCCTGGGGAAAACCGACGTTGACTTTGTAAGATGAAGGGGAGAACGGATATCTAGCGACGAGAGAGAAATTCAGCCACCCATCTGCAAAGCTGCTCTGGGAGACCCTTCGATGGAAATTTGCATAAGAGGGCAGCGTGTCACAGCTGATCGAACGCTTTCGTGACATCAAGAGTAATGTCATGAACCTGATCATAAGAATGGATGAGTTTACTCCATTGTGTGACGTAAGCTAGGAGGTCCCCAGTGGATCGATGGTGTCGGAAACCATACTGCCCGTCGCTTCTGAAGTCACGACCTTCGAGGTAGTCCAGAAGCTCGCCATTTATGCACCTCTCCATCACTTACTACAAAAATCAGATCTATAGGCCTTCAGATTCGTCATTGTCTGTCAGAGCGGTCCGTAGGACCTTTGCTCTTGGTTGAAGTCTTGTAAGTTAGTAGGTCTGTCAGGTCTGGTTGCCCAGATACCAAACAAAGACAGGGAGAAAGAAGGGAAGAAGAAAGGAAGGAAGGAAGGAAGGAGGGAGAGCAAAGAAAAAAGAAGTGCATCAATTTGAGGGGTGCCTTGGCATTGCTAGTCAGTATTCGGCAATTTTAAATTGATCGTAAAATTAATTTTGGGATTGGTTGTTGAAGAAAAATTATAATTTTGGTTGGACCTAAAGTCACACGATTTAATTTTGTTCACAGTGCGAGTCGCAGTCTTGTGTGCTTGCAAACTTGCTCGACTGTGTAGTCTACTGACTCACGCAACAAAGGGTTGTTATGCGATTCTGCTTGACTGTAACGTAGCTGCGCTTGTTGTTTGATGTAGTCCCTTAGGTAAGGGATGTCAAGGTCTCTGTGAAGGGTCTCGTTGGAAACATACCATGGGGCGTTAGTGATTGTACGCAAGGTTCTGTTCTGCAAAACCTGCATGCTACGCAAATGCGCTTTGGCGAGAAAACACTAAGCCGCACTTGCGTAAGTGATCGCTGGTCTAATAACCATCTTGTATAGCCGAACTTTGTTGATCAAACTTAATTTTGATGTTCTACATAGCAAAGGGTAGAGTTGCCAAAACGAGATTTGGAATTTAGTTTTTAACGCTTCAATGTGCTTCTGCCAGGTTATCCCCTTGTCAAGAGTGACACCGAGATACTTAGCAGAGCTTTCCCATGGTACCCGAGCTCCATTCACTGAAACCTCAGACGGGGCGCCGCTACGTTTTTCAGTACAATATATTGCCTGCGTTTTCGAATGATTGATTTTGATCAGCCACCGATTCGTCCATTCCAATACCTCGTCCACTGCACTTTGCAGCCTGTCGTGAACTAGATCCCCAGAGCACGACTGGGCCACCAGGGCAGTGTCATCAGCATAGAGATGCTGCTGGGGCAAGGGACGTCATGAATAAAAAGTGAATAAAGGACTGGTCCAAGAACCGAACCCTGAGGGACACCGGCTTTGATGGGCCGTGTTGTCGACAGAACGTTATTAATTTTGATCCGAAATTTCCTACCCTCTAGAAAGGATTTCAAAGGTTTTAGGAGCCAGATGGGGAAGCCCTTATGGATCAATTTGTAGAGAAGGCCCTTGTGCCACACCTTGTCAAATGCCTTTGAGACATGCAGTAGCAAGATGCCAGTACTTTCGTTACGGGTGAACCCCCTGGTTACTCGTTCAACAAGCCTTATGGCCAGTAGCTCCGTACTATGCTCAGTCCAAAAGCCAAATTGCACGTCAGGAATCACATTGTGGTCTGCCGAGAAATTTTCAAGGTGACGTAGAATCACCTTTTCAGCGAGATTAGAAGGAGCTGACTAATGGGGCGGTAATCCTGGGGGAATATCGAACCCACCTTCTTTAGAATCATTATGACATCAGCGGCCTTCCACGCCGCTGGGAAGTGCTGGGTCCTTAGCATGGCATTGATTATTGCCACGAGATAAGTTAAGGACTTTCGCGAAAGTATCTTCAGCGCCTTATTAGTGATTCGATCCTCTCCAGGATCTTTACTCACCTTGAGGTCTTTAATATGACCTTGGAGCCCTGCTGGTGTGCAATGCGGAGTGTCAGGAGATTCTGCTGATGTGCCGTGCAGCTCTTCAATTGAGGAATCTTCTGAAGATTCCTCTGAGGAAAAATCACTAAGGGAGGCACTACTGCCACTGACGCCGTTGGCCCTAAAATATCTCCTGACGGATCTTACAATATGTTGCTCCTCGTCGAGGTCATTATCAAGGTCATAGTTGGGAGAGAACTGAATTTCCATTGCATCAGCGAAAACCTCGACCTTTTCCTCTGTCCTACAGACTATGCCCCTAGGACCGTGGATGTGCGGGAGTTGTTCTCGCTTTCCGTTTCTGAGCGACTTTGCAACTTTCCAGAGAGGAATACTTGAGTCAAGCATCCCCGACAGAAAGTCGCTCCATTGCTCATTACGGAATTCATCAAGAGCATTTCTCACTTCATGAACAAGATTTTTTGCTATGTGAATGTCATATGGGTGACAAGACCTCTTCGCTTGCTTAATTGCAGCTCTTTTGTCAGAAATTTTCTGACGAATGTCTGCAGGGATAATCTATAGGCCTGTAGTTGTAAGGGTCCGTCTGAGATCTATTTTTTTTTTGGATGGGTTGGACTTGAGCAACTTTTTAGTTTTTTGGGAAGGTGCTGGATTCGTAAGAAACGCAGAAGAACTGGAGGAAGCTCAGCTGTTACCTCTTCAATACAACGGCGGAAATCAAGTTCGGACCAGAAGCTTTGTTGATGTCGAGTGACAAGAGCACCCGGTCTTACGGTCTTCTACCTGAATGGTGTGTAATAGTAATAATAAAAGGTCTTTATTGGAATAGAGATATACATCACATCTTGTTCCTTATAGAAGGATATTTAAAATGTTCATTTAGTTGGACATAAACAAAAGATACGTTGCATGTTTCTAATTATCGAAGTTCTATGGCAAATTTTGTGATAATTTGAAAATGCTTGCACCGACATTTATCTTTTCCTAATGTGGACAGGTTAAGGGGCAATGTCTACATCCTTAAATGCTGCATTAGAAAGAGATATAAACGTTTTGTACAACGGAAAAAGTGACAAATAAACCACACTTTGTTATCCACCCTCAAAAATTAACATGAATATTTCATTATGTATATATATCTCGAACGAAAACAGACCGGAGGCGAGTTTTTGAGAACTCCTCCCCCCTTTTTTTCTCCCAACTCTAAAACGAGGGCGAATCAAATTAATTTTTGGAAGGCTGCAAAGATGAACATAATGGTAGAGTTTCAACGTTGAAAAATGAGTTGGTAGCCGGGCTAAAAGCAAATAGCGGTAAAATTTAAATACTGGTTCCTGAGTAATTAATAATGAAGGAAAAAAATGCGCGGAGGAAAACGCCCGGCAAGGATAATGGATTTTGGTGGGAACAAACAAAGGGTGGACGGATGCAGTCTTCTAAAATTTAAATTAATTGAAAATGCCGCAAAAGGTAACAAGCAGGGTTGAACCTAGAATTGGACACAATTGAATTATTAACTGAAATTGTTTTTCCGCCTTCACTTCCAACACCTACTAGTGAGGAAGTATGGTAATCGCAAGCGTTTGGAAAATGAGATATTATCTTATGTCAGTCATTTCTGTCGGCCTGTCTGTCTGTATATTTGTTTGTAATGGAAAGTATACAGTGGACCCCCGATAATCCGGCCCCTGTCTAATCCGGCGCCCCCTGTAATCCGACATGTCTTTGAATATGTTTTACATACATACGTATTTGACAATCTTCGCTAATGTAGATCGCGCAGGTTTGAACAGGTTACAACTTGTACGCGCCGCCGTTATCGTGCTCGACGCGTAAGGATTGTTTTACTTAGTTTGAATTTGACTACTTGTGATAGCGGTACGGCCTAGCGTGAGTTCATTGTTTACTATTTATTCATTGTGTATAAAGTATAGTACCTAGTAATGTCATCACAAACTAAGAAGCGAAAGCACAAAACATTGACAATTAAAGAAAAATGTGATATTTTAGACCGCTTAAATCGCAATGAAACTTTCAGTAGTTTAGCAAGTGAATACGGCGAAGGTCGATCTACAATTTATGACATTAAAAGAAACCACGAGAAGATCAAGAAGTTCGTGTCAACTACTGACTGCGGGCCAGGCAAGAGACAGACACTCAAGGAAGCTGAACATCCAGAAGTGGAAGGAGCTTTGTACATGTGGTTTCTTCAGGAAAGAAATAGGCATGCACCAATTTCAGGACCCATGTTGGCCTTGAAAGCTAATTTTTTTTATAAGGAAATAACAAACAAAGATGATTTTGTGGCCAGCAAAGGATGGCTAGAACGTTTTAAAAGTCGTCATGGCATACGTTTAACTACTATTACAGGAGAGAGACTTTCTAACGATGCCACCTGCATAGAACCCTTTAAATTGAGATTTTTGCAAAAGGTGAACGATTTAAATCTTGACCCGTCACAGGTGTACAATGCAGACGAATCAGGGCTTTTTTTTCGTGTGATACCTAACAAAACTTTCGTTTCTTGTAACGAAAAATCCGAACCTGGACGAAAATTAAGTAAAGAGCGTGTAACCATACTACCATGTGCTAACGCTGCGGGCACAAACGCGCTTAAGATGATGGTCATTGGGAAATCTAATAAATCACGAGCAATCAAAAACATTGATTTACCTGTACACTATTACGGACAAAAAAGTGCATGGATGACAAAAGACCTCTTCAAAAAGTGGTTTGATGAATGCTTCGTACCTGTTAGAAAATGGTTAAAAGATCATAATTTTCCTCAAAAAGCGTTGTTGCTTCTTGATAACGCTCCCGGTCATCCGTCTGAAGAAGAACTAACAACTGAGGATAAATGCATCACTGTGATGTTTCTTCCTCCAAATTGCACTGCACTGATTCAACCAATGGACCAGAATATCATTCAGTTTGTCAAGCAAGACTATAAGAAAAACCTACTTCTGAGAGCCGTATCAAAAGACGAACCAATAGAAAAAACTTTAAAAGAATTTAATATGAAAGACTTGGTTTTTGCTCTTTGTCAGTCGTGGAATGCGTTACCGTGATCAACTATTAAATCGTTTTGGAAAAAGTTATGGTCAGACATAGTCACCACTCCTAGCAACGTTCCACAAATCGGTGTTACTTCGGAAGTTATAGAACAAATCTCTACTGAAACACAGATAAGTCCGGAAGATTTGGAAATCTGGTGCCGTGGAATGGATAAAGAGGAAAATGTTTTTCATGAAATGTCTGACGAAGAGATTATAAAAGAGGTTTCTAATTATACAACAAACAATCAGGAAAATAACGACGACGTGATTGCAACTGCTCCACAAGTCACAGCACAAGACGCAATTAACGCCTTTGAGCTAGGTCTGCAATGGGCTGAAGAGAATGGTACATCCTACACCGAACTTTTACTTTTGAAAAGACTGAGGAACAAAGCTCTGATCTCGAGTTATAATAACCTTAAACAAAAAAAAATTGATGAATATTTCCAAGCTTCATAATTTGATAAATTCATTAATGATTTTGATTAATAATTCTTGATTATTGTGGTACATATGTATGTGCATTTATGCTTAATTTTATATTAAAACGTAAGCTCTCCATTGTTATTTAATTTACTCAATTCGACATACATAAACTATGATTTGTACTTCAAAGTACATACATATACATAACATATATAATCTTACTATTGGATACGTAATTTGTTGGATTGCAAGGTACTCTTTTGAAATAAATTCTGGACTATAGGGGGTCTTAGGCAGTGCTCTATAATCCTACAAATTCGATAGTCAGACACTGCCCTGCATAATGTTTGTCGGATTACCGGAGGTCCACTGTATTTAGGATTTGCATGAAATTTTCACATAAGCTTACTACTATACCAGGGACAAAAAAGTTCTTGTAAATCGGTCCAGTGGTGGAGCTACGGGGCAAAAAACGAAGTAACAGAAATCGCTCAAACTTCGTGCTTTTACTTCTCAGAGGTCTCTCATGCCATGTTTCTAGGGGGTCAAAGTTTGAAAGATAGGTGCTGAAGCGGGCGGAGGAGGACATATTTCTATTTATTACGCACCCATCAGACTATTTCACACATCATAGATTTCCCCGTACATTCACCTTCAAAATTCAGACAGATCTCCAACAGTCGCGTGACGATACGTGCATCGCACATCGCAGTTACTTCCAAAACGGCAGTGGGCCGCGTACTGTGAAAGCCAATATCGTCATCCACGCAAAATGTGTCATAGCAATGATCGTGTGCTTCCGAAAAAATTTCTATAAGGAGGAGGGTGATGGTCATTCATCGACGGGCATCTTATTTTAAAGAGAATAATTTGTTCTTTTTAAATCAATTTGGGTTTCGGAAAAAGAAAAATACCACTATGGCTATACTGAAGTTAGTGGAAGCATAATTTATGTTTTAGAAGGCAAAAAATATTTGCATACCATGTTCTGTGACCTTAGTAAGGCATTCGACTGTATCTCGCATGATATCCTGCTTATAAAGCTCGAATAATACAACTTCACCTCAACCTCATCTTTTTTAATGCAATAGATCACAAATTGTCAGAATTTGATCTCATACATCTAATGAAAAGTTGATCAAGCACGGTGGACCTTAAGATTCAGTCTTGGATCATGTGCTGTTTTTTATTTTTATCAAAGACCTACCTTATAGCAATGAAGGCAATCTGAGACCACCATCTCAGTGAAACGTAATTGTATTTCAGAGCTTACTTTGATGAGAATAGGCTAACCACAAATCCATCCAAAACAGGGCACATGATTTTCACCTTCAAAGAAGTATCATTATTATTTATCGATGATGTACAATATTTCAGTTGTAATAACCTCCCCTTTGTGTACGATTTAAAATTATTAAAGTTTTTTGAGTCTGAGGCTGATTGTATTGCACTTCAGCGGGATATTGATTCTTTAGTAGCTTGGTGTGACGAGAACAATTTATTTCTTAATGCGTCTAAGTGTAGTGTAGTCAGCTTTTCCAGGAAAACTTCTGTTTGGAAATTTAATAAGTGTTTACATAAATCGTTATAACTCATTTAAGGATTTGGTTGTAGTTTTTGACCATAAATATTATTATTTTATATATTAGATCGAAATTGGAATGTGCATCGTTAATTTCGAACCCAATTTACAACTGCTTCATTGATTTTCTTGAGCATGTTCAGAGAAAGTTTCTAAAACTTTTATCTTTCAAAGCTGACGGTGCATATCCAGAGCGTGGTATATCTGAAAGTTTGTTATTGTCTAGGTTTCAAATGCAGTCTTTAGAGCTGAGAAGGAAGTGTGCGTCAATTATGTTCTTGCACAATCAAATTGATGCTAATGGGATTGAGGGTCAACTAAACTCTAATGTTTCATCTATTCGAACTGGTACCGCCAAAACCTTTTATTTGTGACAGAGCTAGCACAAATTTATTTTTGAAAGCATCCATATACCTGTATGTAATGTTTGAAACTTTCAATTCCATATCAAATTATTGTGATATACATGCTGACAGTTTAAATAGCATTCTGGGAGTAACTAGGAATTGTTTAAATAATTTGTGGTATGTTTCTCACTTGAGTGAAATATGTTTTTCTTTGCTTCTTTTTTGTTTGTTATTTTTTCTTTAGATGAAGTCTCCTGCTTTTAGTATGTCGTCCATTTTCGTTAGTTTGATTTGTCTTAGGATTGCCCTTAACTGTTGGGCAATAAGCGCTATTTATTTATTCATTTTATTTATATAAGTAGGAGAGCATGAGCATCTTCATATAAAATGTACAAAATGTTTAGGAGTACATATCGATGAAAGATTAAAATGACCGACGTATTGATATGGCCTCCAAACGACTTACAAACAATATTTTCATACTCAGAAGCATTTGGTGGGAGGAGTACCGCAATGCATTAAAGTCGGTATATTTCGCTGTATGTAATACGTTATATCTTATGCCATTTTGGCATGGGGCCATTCTTAGAGTCTTTTCTCCCTACAGGTACGTGCACTTGTAGTGTGTTCTTCAAAATATAGAGATAACTGTAGGCAGAACTTCATAGACATAAGGATACTCACATTGCTTTCAATATACGTACACGAGGTATTAATGTATGCCAAACAGTATCTGAACACTAATGAAACCGTTTATAACAGCGACTACAACACTAGAAGCACCCATACCACGATTTAGGCTGCCTGAAAGCCAATAAAGTATACGATATATAGCACCAAAATACTTTAACAAAGTTCCGTTAAGCATCAGTTTTTTAAATTTGAATTCTTACAAATAAACAAACAAGATATTTTTTTAATTAAAAATGCATTTTACTTGTACAATGAGCTTTTGGATTTTAAATTCTGAATTATGACTTTTTCGGCTACATTGAGTTTTTATCCGTATTTTAAATATTATTTTCTATGCTTTCAATTTATCACTATAATCTTAAGACTTGTATAAGTACAATCCATGTACAATGGCACTAATGAAGTATTTGGATTTTTTGCATTTGTAAGACGTAACTTCGTATGAAAGCGTACGTGTCTCCAAAACTTTTTGAGGATAGGGGTGGTAACATATTTTCCGATCATGCTAAATATGCAAACTTTAATTGTATGAGCCTATTTGACTGACTCGATCCATTTATTTCTTTTGTAATGCATGTTCATTGCTAACTTTTTTCTCTGAAGACTGACGACAGCGTTGCGTGGGAAGTGCAAAGTCAACCTACTTGACGCCATTTTTTGGATGGTTATAGAAAAACTTTCTGAATATGAGAGCTTATTGGTGTCAGATAACTATTTATAATTATGACATATTAAGGAACGGTATCTTAAAGCACGCAAGGTAAAAGAGACAAACTAGTTGATTCTCTAAGCCTGCGCCAGCCGATAAATGTCAGACAACTCTTTAGAACGTGCGGTGGGTGCACACTTCTAGCGTAGCCCGAAACGAGTTCGCAATGATCCTCGCCTTCTTTATTTCAAGCGAAGACGCAGGATAAGAGCCGGAGCGCGTGTGCCTCACAATCTAATTAGCAAGGGCAAGAAAAAAATAGGGTTGAATATTTCATTCCACTTTCTACTTAACGGAGCTAGGGGTGAGCCAAGTCCTCTCACTACTCTCTGTGAGGGTAGAAAAAAATGCAAATTAGTTTTTTTTTCAGACGAAGCTCTGGGTGAGGATTGCGTCACCGACGAGTCGGGTGGTGAATAGTAGGCATACGCAGGGATTAAATTGCGGGATTTCGGGATTCAGACGGGATTTCGGTCATCACGCTGATTAAAAGCGCGTAAGCATGATTGGAAAGTCTCATAAATGATACGCATCTGCAAAAAATACGTGTTTTTCAGTCTACATGCGTCAATAACATGTATGAGACAAGCTGAAGTTTAACGAAAATAATTTACTATGGTCTAACATCTGAAACTTATTTCCTGATTTTAACACTCACAACTACATGTTTGCTAATGTGTACTAAGTGACATATAAATCCGAACACCCAGTTTAAATGGTTTTATTTTAATAAAAGTTGGTGAATGTATTTATCTTACTGTAAATAACAAGTGAAAAAATTTTCAGCCTTATCAGTTGGACATTCCGGTTTTTATACTGCTTTTTTTAATTCACTAACGCTCTAAAAATGAATATTTCAGCCGCAGTAAAGAATCAACGTTGGAGGATGTTGGTTCTTGACATCCTTTACGATCGGTTACGATGCCTAGAGTACGGAGACCTGTACGATTTCGTCAACTTAGTGAGTTTGATAGGGGCCGTATAGTGGGACTTCGGGAAGCTGGACTTTCTTTTCGGGCAATTGCAGTTAGAGTGCAAAGAAGTGTAGACACTGTGGTTAGGTGTTGTCAGGCATGGCTTTGAGAAGGCCGTACGCAAAGAGCAAGGGGTACTGGACGCCGCCGTAGAACAACAGACCGTGAAGATCGCCGCCTAAGATTATTGGCCTTAAGGGACCGTTTCTCCACTACCAGGTCCATTGCAAATGAATGGTTTGCAGAACACGGAAGACCTATTGGCATGCGAAGTGTTTACCGACGAATGAGAAGTTTTGGCTTGTTTTCATACCGGCCACACTGGGTCCTCCCTTTAACTCGAGAACACCGACGTAATCGCCTTGAGTGGTGCAGACAACGGTCACTCTGGGATCAGGAATGGAACAGTATTGTCTTTAGTGACGAGTCTCGATTTTGTTTAGGCATGCACGATGGTCGTGCCATGGTTAGAAGGCGACGTGATGAAAGGAGGAATCCACAGTTTTTTGTTGAAAGACATGTTCATCACACTGTTGGAGTTATGGTTTGGGGTGCTATAGCTTATGGTTCCAGGTCACCTTTAATCTTCATCAGAGGTAACATGAACGCGCAGCGTTATATCCACGAAGTTCTAGAACCCCATCTTTTAGCCTATCTTGACACCCTGGCAGATCCAACTTTCCAACAAGATAATGCCCGACCACATGTTGCAAGAGTCACAATAGACTTCTTTCAACATAATGATGTCACATTGTTACCATGGCCACCCAGATCTCCCGACTTATCCCCAATTGAGCACGTGTGGGATATGATGGGTAGGAGATTGCTCAATTTGCAACGTCCTCCTCAGACTCTAGAAGCACTTCGAAAGGAGTTGGTGGTTGCCTGGAATGAGATAACACACGAGGACATTGACCACCTGATCAGAAGCATGCCTAGGCGCGTTGGAGAATGCGTAGCACATCAGGGTGCATCCACACATTATTAAAGGTCAAAGGGCTTTAAAGCAGTGCAATCATTTTGAAATTTTTATCATTTACTTAGTATGCTTCATTAAGTACTTATACAAAATTTTATTAAAATAAAACCATTTAAACTGGGTGTTCGGATTTATATGTCACTTAGTATATTTCTGATCGGTACTTTGAAAAAAGGCCATCGTGGTGAGCGTAAAGAGTAATTTCTACTTTATGTTGTTTCCTTGGACCAGAAAGACTTTTAAACTATAAAATGTAAATAATAGATAGATAGATTAACAACTATTATATACTTGTGAAGCGTCTTGCAGTGAGGTATACGAGAGTATCATTGGTATTACTGTTACTTATTATATTTTAAATTGGTACTCCGTTTTGAGTTGCGATAAAGTTGGAGTAATAAAACAAAGGAAAAGGACAAGAGAAAATGTTCTAATCGAGTTGTGCTCACCCCATGGAGCATCACCTCCAATTTGTCTGTTACCCTCCCAGTGGCAGAAGTTAAGGTTGAGGCAGCAACTGAAAGTGACACTGTGTGTAATGTGCGATGTCTGTCTGCTCTAGACAGCGCTCGCTGTTTTTTATAGACAGGGAGCTGGATGCAGATCAAGCAACAATCAATTTGAACCACGAAGGTTCGAGCATGCATACATTCTGACTACATTGAAGTAGCCGCACAGGCAGAAGCCTAAATGCCAGAACAACGCGGTTGCTATGAGGCTTATAGAAACTTTGTTAGTCCCTTTGTTGAACTGTCAAAGGTTAGTCGAACTGGAAAAATCCTCCTCATGTAGATTGTTCCACAATTTCGATACCCCAGGGGTAAAGGAGCGGTCGTATCGGCCAATTCTGGTTGTACGAAGTTCGACACGGTTAGGGAGGCGGGTCTCAAGCCTCATTGGCTTAGTGGTAGAAGAGAGCTTGATCGCCGACGGCTCGCCTGTGCGAAAGGGTCCCGAGACTGTCCGTTAGAGAAGAGTCATCAATCAGTCGGACAGCTCTCCTCCGAACATCATCGAGCATGGATAATGTAGTCGAGGCAACAGCAACCCAAACATGTGAGCAATACTCGAGGCTAGGTCTTATCTGGACCTTGCACAGAGTGAGGAGGTCATGTTTATGAAAGTATTTCTTAGCCCAAAACTAATAACCTAGCTTTTTTTCATCTGCTGCCGCTATTGACGAAATGTGTTTGTCTTATTTAGGCCTTGTGCAGATTGGGGATTTCATGTGGAGAAAACTACTTATTAGCCCTAAGCAAATAGCCTAGCAACTGCCGCTATTGACTAGAGATATGTTCGTGCCAGATCAAGTCATCGGTGGTCTGGTACTCCAACCAGCCGAAATGGGCGGTTCTATGGTTGAACTCGGCCATCCGTCGAAACCGGATAAGCGCCAGGACACTTTAGCATTAAACTGTACAAGATTAGTTTCCGACATCACCTGAGGACTTTGTGACTTAGTTTCATATATGTTTACGGTCGCGTACTGGTTTGCCGCTGCTTTCTATTTTGAACTCCATGTCTATACTGTTTGCAATGATCACATTTTTGTTCTCATGCAATTGAACTAAGATCAGCAAAACACACGCAACTTGTTGGTGATAAATAATAATGGAAGATGTCATTTAAGTATACTCAGTGACAGCATTCAGAAAAAATAATTTCTTAAACTTCTTTTTTGGCAGCATGATGACAATATTCAAAGCATGCTTTCGCAACAATATCAACGTTTTATCTTTGTTTTTGTTTACCTTTGTTAAAATGTTACCTCTGAGTTCTTGCGAAGAAAGCAGTTTCTGAGAGCTGAGTAGTACAGCTATTTTTAGTTTTTTTTCCTTCCATTTCTTAGTTAGCGACTTTGACAGGGATAGAATTATTGCCTATCGAGGTGTTGATTTGTCATATTGCGAAATTTGTCGCCGTGTTAATTGTACTGCAATGACGGTAATGTGTGTGTATCGTGTGTGGATAGAAGAAGGTAGAGGAACATGAAGAAGGCAAACTAGTCCATTGAGGCATACCACAGAGCGTCAAGATAGGCGCTTTAGAGAACTAGCCCTACGGCACCGTTTTGCTAGGACGCGTTAGATCCCTAACCAACAGTTTTTAAAAGAGATAGACCTGTTACTATGCGTACACTCTATCGCCGCATTCGAGTCTTTGGACTGTTTTCATATCGTCCAGAGTAATGTTTGTTTATTCAAGGCAATATGACTACTGCGCGTTATGTTGATGTCCATAGGTACTTTTTCAGCAAGAGAACGCACGTGCCCATATTACTCGTCGTATTAGGGACATTCTTCAAGAAGCAGACATTAATGTTTTGCCGTGGGATTTAAATCCCATCGAACATGTGTGCGATATGATGGGGAAGAGACTATCCACTTTGCGCCATCCGCCACAGGCTTTTCCACAGCTAATCCACGAAGTTCGAGTTGCTTGGAATGAGGTGCCACAACCAGACAATGATCATCTCATTTTGAGATGCTTAGACGTATACAGGAGTGTATTCAGCTGCGGGGTCGCCCAACACATTGTTAATGTTTTTTCTTATTACTTGCCAATAAAATTCCTTCAAAATGTTACCGTTTCATTATTGATGTAAGACTTCCCCATTGCCAA
Source organism: Acanthoscelides obtectus (assembly GCA_963669975.1). Taxonomy (NCBI): domain Eukaryota; kingdom Metazoa; phylum Arthropoda; class Insecta; order Coleoptera; family Chrysomelidae; genus Acanthoscelides; species Acanthoscelides obtectus. The sequence goes on along the minus strand of CAVLJG010000010.1, from coordinate 39,060,842 downwards.
AAAATTAGGTTCAAATAATTATTTGTTCTAGGTGTAACACTTCTAATGTCACTGACTATATATTACAAAAAGTAAAGGCCCTACAACAGTGCCTTGCGGTGCACCACATTCTGTCGATCTATAGTTTGATTCTATTGATACTATTCGACAACGATTTACCGGATAAGAATGGAGGTTCAGTGTCCACGAATCCCCTAAAATGCTAGTACCGCTATTTTAATGATCTTATGATGACTGTCCATCAGAACTGTAATCGTCCCGTCGCCGCCGTCCGTCGGTAGCGTCGGCGGCAAGCGGCAGGCACCTGCTGTACAGTTGCTATAGAAACACTCATCCGGGGCAAGACGGAAGGAAGGCGGGTGATGGAGGGGGTAGGGGGAGAAAAAAAGCGAGGGTGAAAAAAAGCTCGTCGCTGCTCCGAGTCGTCGGGGGCCGGGGTGAGTCAAATAAAAAAAACGGATCAATATTAACTCTTTTCCTCCGTACGACGCCGAAGTGTATCTCTCACTCCTGCTCTTTGGCTCTCTCTTTGCCATTCAAGTCTTCGTTGATGAGTTTCGGTTTCGTTTGGGATAAATAAGTCTGTTGTGGCTTCGTGCTGTTCTTTAAAATATTGCTTAACATCCTCATTAAATCACGAATTTGTCGGTAAAAAATAATACATTCATCTTCATAGTACTTCAAAGGCCCTAGTACCTATACAGAGTGGCCGATATGTAACTGACTAGTTTGTATCTTGAATATTTGTGAAACGAAATAGAATACGTCCATTTTTTATTTTAATCTTTTATTGTAACTTAGAAACTATGTATGAAAAATGATATCAGACAAATGTCCGTCTCTAGAAGCCACGAAAACATGAGCCCTCTTGATTACATTTACCATCACTTTTTTAAAAATCCCCATAAAAAAGCTAGGAGCCGTTAAATCCGGTGACCTTGGTGGCCAGTTGACATCACCAAATCTAGAAATTAAACGTCCCGGAAACATTGTTCGCAAAAGATTCATTGTTTCCCTAGCTGTTAAATTGTTGGATTTGAGGAGCCAGAAAGTTCTTCACCATATCACGGTAGCGCTCGCCAGTGACAGTAAGAGAATTTTACCTGCAGCGTCTTCAAAGGAGTAAGGTAACTTACTTTTTTTTATATCGAAGCAGCCTAAATGCCGGAACACCGCGGCTGCTATGATGATCCCAAAGAAATTTTGTTAATACGATTTTTGAACTGCCTAAGGTTAGTAGAACTGGGAAAAGCTTCCTTTTGTATATTGTTCCACAGTCTGGACACTCTCGGGACAAATGAGCGGTCGTATCGCCCAGTTTTAGATGTACGAAGCTCGACACGGTTAGGATGGGACGCCAAAGTTAGGCGGGTCTACCTGGCAGGCACATCGCGCAGCTTCATCATGGAAGAGAGCTCTGAGGGGCAAAGTCCGTTGGTGTAGCGGTAGAAACGAGCTAGATCGCCGACGGCCCGCCGGTGCGAAAGAGTTCCGAGACTGTTAGAGAAGAGCCATCGATCAGTCGGACCGTCCTCCTCTGGACAGCATCGAACATGGACAATGTAGTCGGAGCGGCAGCACCCCAAATGTGTGAGCAATACTCGAGGCTAGACCTTACCTGGGCCTTGTATAGAGTGAGAAGGTCATACGGAGAAAAGTACTTCTTAGCCCTAAACAAATACCTTAGCTTTTTCCCAGCAGCTGCAGCTATTGACGAGATGTGTTTATGCCAGATCAGGTCCTCGGTGATCTGGACTCCGACCAGCCGCAATGGTTGGCTCTTTGACAGAACTCGGCCATCCATCGAAACCGGATGAGCGCTAGGACGCTTTTTGTTCGTCAAAGTACTGTAGTGTGTTTTGGAAACATTGAACTGTACAAGATTGTTGCGTCTCCAAGCAGTGATAGCCTCCAGGTCTCTTGTCAGAGAGGATGTCAGCGCTAGCCTTCTTTATACCAGCTCAGCAGCTGATCGAACGCTTTCGTGATGTCAAGAGCAACGACATGGGCCTCACCATAAGACTGGATGAGTTTACTCCACAATTGCGTGACGTAAGGTAGTAGGTCCCCTGTGGATATTTGGTGCCGGAAACCATACTGCCTGTCGCTAATCAAGCTGTGACGTTCGGGGTAGTCCAGAAGTTCGCGATTTATGCACCTCTCCATCACCTTACTTATAACAGAAAGCAGAGCTATAGGCCTGTAGTTGTAAGGGTCGGTCTTAGATCCCTGTTTTGGGATGGGTTGGACATGAGCAAATTTACAGTTTTCTGGGAAGGTGCCAGATATCTGGAAGAGACGCGAAAGAACTGGAGCAAGCTCCGCTGCACACCTCTTCAGTACAATAGCAGGAATCAAGTCCGGACCAGAAGCTTTGTTGATGTTGAGCGACAAGAGCACTCCTCTTACGGTCTTATGCCTGAATGTTACCTCCCGCATAGTGTAGGAAACCCTTTGAATTGACGGCACTTGGGCGTTGAGGGGGACGTCCATGGTGGAGTTGGCAGCAAAGGTCTTGGCTAGCACTTCCGCCTTGGCCTTTGAGTCGAATACAATAGTTCCATCCTGACACGTAAGTGGTGGAAGGCTACTGTGTGAGAAGTTCTTTTCAATCTGCTTGGCCAGCGTCCAGAAAGACTGACTGCCATTGTGCTACGACATTCCTCCGTGCCTAACTTTTATATCGCGCTGGTTTTTGGCATTGCGAACTGCTTCGTTATATTTGTTTCTGGACTCGACGTCGGCTTGTGTGTTCCCTACAGTGGGGTTTTGTAAGAAGGTTCTGCGTGCCTTGATCTTCTGCTGGCGAGAAGTGTCTCACGATTTGTTAAACCAGGCGTTGGACCCTAGTTTAGGCACTTTCGCTGTGTGAGGGATGTATTCCTCCATTCTGACGTGGATAATTTCGGTTATCGAAGCACAGACAGCCGACGCATTCGCGTCAGTGAAACAGATATCTCTCCAAGGAAAGATAGAGAAGAAGTCTCTGAGCCCCTCCACAACACCGTGGTCTGAGTTACCCAGGGGGGACAGGACAGCAGTGCTGTAAAGGACAGGATGCATGGTCAGAAAGAGATCCAGCACGCTACTGGCGTGTGACGAGACGCGGGGGAAAAAAGTAGGGCTCGTCAGCAGCTGGGTCAGCCCTTTAGTAAGAGCGAACGCTTCGACTGCACGACCTGCTGCATCGGTCTTGTTTGAACCCAACCAAATCTCATTATGGGCATTGAAATCACCGATAAGAACTACCTCTGAAGCGGACTAATTGATGTTCAGGAAGTCGATCATGACAGCGAGATGTTAGAGTAGGTCATCCCAGTTATGGTCCGAAGCAGAGCGATGAAGGCAACAAATAAATTTGGGTGATGTTTTGGAGTTGAGGCGAAGCCACAGAATGTCCTTCCGGCTCGATTCCAAGGAAACATCTCTGGAGCAGGAAAGACTGCTGCGGACAAAAGCCACAACTCCCTCGTTCTTTCTCAGATTGGAGTGCACCTCGTAGTTTGGGAAGTTAAGATGGTTAATCGGTGCAGACTCTGAGATTTTTGACGAAAGAAAAAAATACTGATCTTAACTTTTTTTCAGATATTCCATTCTTTATTACAGTTCTGGATAGACCACTCCAAAAGAAGAAGATTGGTTGTGAGTCATAAGAGACTCAATGCAAAAAAACTCTCAACTTTGACAGTCTGCCAGATTTCCATTCCGAAAGACTCGTACTCATATTTATCAACGACATTGCTGGCGTCACTGATTGCAATTTTCTGTTATTGCCGATGATCTGGAAATTTATACCCAAGATAGCAGCAGCACTGATTGCGAACGTTTCCAAAATAATCTTCACCGTGCAATAATTTGGTGGGAGAATAATTACCTATCCATGATCGCATCCAAGTGTACCAGCATGCCGTTTCCTAGCAAAAAACGCCCATTAAAATATTATTATACCATTAACCAAACCACACTGTCGAATGTAGGAGAATTTAACTCTCAGCTTCAATCCGCATGTAAATAATTTTTTAAATTATGTAAATAAAAGTCTGGGTTTTGTTTCGCGCAACTCTCGTGATTTTGATTCTATACTGATGTTGTATAGTGCATTTGTGGTGTCACCCATGACCCATTCGAAAAAATAACAAGGTAAATTTTTCAAACATCTGTCCTACAGGATAGATGGTATTTATAGAGAGATATGTTAAGTTTAGACCACAGAGACGTCTCACCAGAAGCATTCTAACGTTTTATCTACCAACCCCCTGGACCAACGTACTTCGGCATTCTCCCTTATATATTCCATATGTAACTGTCTGAACAATGTACAAACCAGAATTGATATATTTGATACGGATATGACCTATAAAGATCATTTGCAAATCTGTTATGTAATTGTGTAGTTGAATGGTATATTAATGTACTGTATGTTTGTACTATGTAAACTTCTGTTCTCCCACCAATAATTAATTGTGCTGTTAGTGGTGTAAATAAATAAATGAGGATCAGTATAATAATGTACCACACGAACGCTCCTTCCATTACAAAAATGTTCTAAAATGATCATCATTTTAATATGTAATCAAATGTCTTGAGTTATGTAATGATGTAATCATCAAATGTTGAACCTTATCTGAATTATAAATCTAAATATTTCGGTCAGCCCTTCTGAATCGGAGCTTACGTTGAAGCACGGAAAATCTGGCATAGAGCGAGTGGTAGTAGTAGTGGCATTGACCTTGAGATCGATAAAAACCGAATAAAAAACAGGCAAAAGGGTCACGGCACGCAATCATACTTGCCTTATCATATTTATGATGGACCAGAAGATAGCGAAAAGGATAAGGATAATAGTTTTTCTTTTATTTATTTTATATTCGTATACTTCAAAGAATTATGCTTGGGGTTGCGGGAGCCATCAACAGTACCTCGTGACGGAACTACACGACCTTCTCATGTTCATCAGCGAAGGTGAACATGAAAAACGGTTGCAAAGGTATCTAGAGACGTCAGTGGATAACAATTGACATCTCATCTATTTCAGTTGAAAACATAGCAACCTGTCATTTTTTGGTGCTGGTCAGTTTTTCTGTCCAAATGTTTCATTCTCATCGAGGCCAGAAAGATGGGTGGGGCGAGTGGTATTATTGACTTTTTCCCAGGCACGGAGCTCTCAGAAGGGCCCAATGCTCAGACTGGAGCACCTTTCAGATTTTTTTATTAAAGAACATATTCCAATGCTAGTTTATACTTCATAGTCAAATCAACGTCGAAATAGTACTTTTGAATTACTCAGGGTGTTTCATACTCGAATGGACATAGTGAAATGAAATGTACGAGAGCCGTTTGATAAGTCAGTGACTTTTTGAATTTCCCGCGCAGTAACTTCGAATGCAACACTGCTGCCGTCAACTGCCATCTTTTATATGACAACTGTCAAAATTTGAACAAGCTATGTCATTTCATTTGAGTTTGATAGCCGTTGAAAGTAGACAGTCTCATAAACAAAAATGGAGAAAAGTGAATATCGTGTTCTAATTAAACATTATTTTTTGCGTAAAAAAACCATCACTGCAACCAAGAAAAGGCTTGACAAATACTATGGGGACTCTGCACCATCTATTTCAAAGGTGAAGATGTGGTTTATTCTGCACAAGTGATGCCGAACGTTCAGGTTGCCCAAAAGAGGTCATCACACCAGAAATCGTGGATAAGATCCATGGGATGATATTGGAAGATCGGAGAATAAAAATGCGTGAAGTAGCTGAGGCTGTAGGCATCTCTACTGAGCGGGTACATCGCATTTTACATGAATGTTTGGCGATGTTCAGCCGCAATCCGAACGAATTTTTGCGCCGTTTTGTAACTGTAGACGAAACATGGATTCATCACAATACACCAGAAACCAAAGAACAATCAAGACAGTGTGTTTCACTTGGTGAGCGTGCTCCAAACAAGGCCAAGGTGGGTCTGTCAGTCAGCAAGGTTATGGCCACAGTTTTCTAGGACGCATGCGGTATCATTTACATCGATTATCTTGAGAAGGGCAGAACGATCACGGGAGAGTACTACTCAGAGCTGTTAGAAAGATTCAACGCTGCTTTGAAGTACAAACGACCACATTTGTCGAAAAAAAAAATTGCTGTTCGATCAAGATGGGTACACACATGTGTAGTCTCGATGCCAAAAGTTCATGAACTGGGCTACGAACTGCTGCCCCATCCAGCCTACTCTCCAGATTTAGCCCCCAGCGGCTACTTTCTATTTCCAAACCTGAAAAAATGGCTGGCTAGTAAGAAATTTGGGTCGAATGAAGAGGACATCATTGAAACAAACGCATATTTTGGGAGCCTTGATAAAAACTACTATTCGGAAGGAATTAAGAAATTGGAAAAACGCTGGATTAAATATATCGAGCTAAAAGGAGAGTATGTTGAGAAATAAAATGCTTATTTGCCGAAAAACATTTTTTTTATTTAAAAAGTCACTGACGTATCAAACAGCCCTCGTAGTATTTACCGAAATCTCTTCATATCTGAAAATAAGAATTTCTAAATTCAGTTTATATGGATATATCTAAACATGCAAAATCTCTAATATTCAATATCTCAGGCACCATTGAACCGATCTTCTCATCCTCATCAGCGACGATCAACAAAAAATGTCTGCAAATGTAACTAGAGTGGTAACTGACATTATTACAAGCTACAGTCTCATCGTTCAAAATCTGTTTCAGTTGAAAACATAGCAACCTGTCATTTTTTGGTGAAGTACGATGGAAGAGCGATAGCTTTAAATGGTCAACACTTGGTCAAGACTGATTCACAACTTGCTGGTCCGTTTTTCTGCCTCAACGTTTCACGTCAGAGAGGTGGGGCGGGTGATATCAGGGACTTTCCCTCCGGGCCCGGAGCTCTCAGAAGGGCCCAATGCTCCGGGTGATGAGTGTTATATGTTAATTTCTTCTTCATAGTTAAATTAACATCGAAATAGGACTTTTAAAGTTGAATAAATTATACAGGGTGTTTCATACTTAAATGAGAGGAGAACCATTTCATATCTGAAAATAAAAAAGTTATAAATCCGTTTTCATGGATATACTGGGTGAAGTATCTAAACACGTCAAATCATTCCATATATCAGGCACTATTGAACTGATTTTGTTTAACTTTTTTCTACAGTATATGTTAAACGAGACAGATGGTTAAAAAACCCTCGGCCGGATTCGCTTTTATTCGCAAGCTGTGTTTTTATCAACACCAACACCTTCTAAGTTGAAGATTGAAATGTTAGGCTATCTATAACAAAATCAGATGGATGATGCCAATTAATTAGCAAAATAAATTGATTGCGTTTTTGTTTTTTTAGTTAAAAAATTCCATTTTTTCAAATATCTTTAGCAGTTTATGTGACACAAAATCCAAATTTCAACTTGGTTTCATCAACATTTTACAAAATACCAGTTAAAATTGAAGAAACTTCTCTTCAGAAAATCAGCATAAGCCAAGTATTATGTGTTGGCATATTTTCAGCAAGCGTACATTGACAAAATGAGATACTCATATTTAAGAACAAGATTAATTGTAGCAATACTATTATTCTATCTACGATTGAGCAGAACAGTTTATGCACCTTATAAATAGGTTTTCTGGCGTTCGCTTTACTTTAAGCCCAAGACCCATGCCAAGGATAGTAATGTAGCTTTTAGGCAGCAGCGGTGGCCGCAGTGGTAGACTCTTCGGTATCTTGATCAGTCGCCGTGCGCTGTGCGGGTTCGAGTCCCGTCCCAGTAGAAACTTTTCTCTTGGCTATGGATGTTGTGATTGTTTGTAGGTGGTAGACGGTCTCTGACTGTCGAACGCGGAGGTACCACCCGGCGGATCTCGTAGGCGAAGCTAGAATGTCTGCATGTTGCATACACACGTGTTCCCTCGCCAGAGTCCGTGTGGCGTTCTCCCTTCCCCATGTATCCCCCTATAGCCCCACGGTACCCAATGGGTGCTTAGGCTTTAGGCCTTCGTGGTAGTTGAAGTATAAAAAAAGCGTCCACTTTGCACAAATTAATCTATGTTCATATATGTTGAATACAAAATCCCAATAACGGGAACCGTCCTCGTTTATCCGTTGCTAGGCTACGTCGCAACTGCCAGCGATAGAATAGTACGGTCAATTTATTATTATTCTTACTTAAAAGCTATTCTTAATTTCTAATTTTACCCGATCGCAGATAAAATTTGTTTGTAGCTCGGACGTAATAAGCATTTATGCCTCTTGCCGTATTAGAGCCAGTGGCGCTCCGCACCGTGAGTACCTCTAGATTCATAAATCACTGTAAAGAAAGACAAATAATATTGAGAGAACTTAGCTGAAAAACAAAGTACAATCATGGGGGGACATGCCCATTAAGGAACGGTAGCAGAAATAGTGGGTTTGGTAGCCCGAGCGACATACGTTTCTGCTGAATGGTCTCATCAGGCCCAAATGCATGTGCGCCAAAAACACTGAAGTGAAAACAAATACCCTCCACATCTGGATATGGATGTAATCTTGCTGGTGGCTTCTACTTGTATTTTTTATAAATATCACAGGGCCTGTCATTACTCAGAGCTTTTCAAGAAGGTCCCACCCTACTTATTTTTTGAACCGGACTAGACTGTAATCTGAAAATTGGGCGATCCAGTTGATGCAGAAAACTATATTTTACTCAAAAACGTGATATACAGGGTCCGTCAAATAGAACGCATGTTTTTCGAATGGGTACTACATCGAGTGGGCTGGTCCCGTGTCGGTGGGGAAGGGCGTGTTGGACAGTGGAAGAAGTGCTGTTTCAGTTGGCAAGATGGTTTGGAATGTTGAGCACCGTGAGTTCACTGTATGTCGGTACTTTCAAAATGGCCAGTCTATCGTTCGAACGCATTGTGAGTTTCGCGTTGACTTTCGTGTTCCACGTTGTGGGACAGTACCAGACCGTAACACCATTTTGAGGTGGGTGGAAGCATTCAACACAACAGGTAATGTGATGAAGAGAAAACCACCAGGGCGAAACCGTACTGTTAGAACCCTCGAAAACGTAGCCAAAGTGAGAGTTGACACGCTGCAAAGCCCGAATCGTTCCGTCCGTCTGCGTGCCAGTTCCCTAGGGATCCACGCGTCTTCTGTACGTCGCATCTTGAAGAAGGATTTAGTGTTCCAACAAGACGGAACAACATCTCACATAGCTCGCACTTCGATGAAACTTCTTCGGCAAAAATTCCCAGACGACTCATTTCACGTCATGGCGATATTCCATGGTCCCCTCGCTCCCCGGACCTGTCAACGTGTGATTTTTTTATGGGGCTACCTGATATCAAAAGTTTACCAAAGCAAGCCTCGGACCCTCCTCGATTTGAAGGACTAAATAAGAACAGAAGTAACCCAAATTCCTGTAAGGATGCTGGCCGACGCAATGGGCTCATTTCGGATGAGGCTTGATTCCTGCATTTCAGCTCAGGGCGCGATATGGCCAACATAGTTTTTAGAACGTAAATTTTGTTTTACTCAAAAAATGGCATGTATTTCTGAGTATTTCGAAATAATAAAATATTTTTCCCATACTTATTTTGACTGTACTACACATTTAAAAAACATGCGTTCTTTCTAACGGATCTTGTATTATTTTGGATGTTCCCAGTATTCAAATTTATTATCATCTAAAATGGCGGATTGGTAGCTGTTAAAGTTGACTGTTTTTGTACACCGAATCCCTTATAACTCAACAAAAAATTATTATTTGACAATTTTCTCTATAGCATTTTGACGATTGGTTGTTGACTTATGAGCGACTCAATGTACAATAGCTACTCAGCTTTGGCAGCCTACAAGGTCGTTCATTTTGTTAGACAGTAGTAGTAGTGATGGGGAGGCAAAACTAAGCCGCCTTTGACCTTTTCTGCCAACCTCGTGGTACCAACATCCTTCTGCTCCACGAGCCATCTATATACTGGTAACTGATATAATAAACCAGCTCCACCGATGAGATGTACTTATCGTTAGTACTGCACCCACGTGCGTGATATAAACAACACGCAGCACAACATCCATGGCTCGGAATTGAACAATCGAGGCGGAGATTCGAACCTGCGAGCCGAGGGTTGCTAGCTCGACGTGCTAAGCACCTACAGAGACTCCCTTTGACAGACAGTACGTTTATCTTCTAGAATTAAAAAATATTCTCAGGAAGCTGAAAAATGAGGTATCACATCCATTTGTAAAAATATTCCAAAATGATGACCAACCAGCATCTTAAAATGTTCAACTTCCACTTTCACACCTTTCAGCAACCTGAATTTTGTCTTACTGGCTTGTCTTGTTTAGTAAGCGGGGCTTCTGAAAAGCACTGATTATATCAGAATGAAACAATTTTGGGTTAAAAAATACGTTTAGACGAAAGACGTCTGAAGAGATGTTCCAACTTGAATAACCACGGTTACAATATTTTGCCTTGTCAGTACATTGGAACCTTCCATGAAAGAATCTTTATGTCGGTTAGATGGATAATCAAAATTGAGCTAAGTGAATTTTCCTCAATAAAAAGGGTAGGCGAAGGGCATTTTGATTAAAATTCCGATGACAGAATGGCGGGCATAGCAATTTAACGCCAGAAATATTTGATTGCATTATAGCCCAAGGCAGACATGATTAGGTTACTGCTTTTAGGAATTCTTTATTATATCAGAATATTTTCTTAAAAAAACCTGAAAGTTGAAAGTTCTGATGCTTAATAAAAATACATAATAATAATAATAATGTTCTTTATTTTCCCATCATATACGTACATTTTACACACACACACACACATGAGAAACAAAATCATGGTATTGGGAAAACACACATAGGGTCACCTGAATTAAACTTGGAAGTTGTAATATTTTAATTGCTCATAAAGTAATCGGAAACTAGTTCCTTAAATGTATGTGGATTGCATGATTTAAGATAATTAGGAAGAGAATTATAATATTTAGCAATTGTAAATTTTAAGCTTCTTTCAAAAAGAACTGTCCTGTGAGATGGTATACGTATATTGATTAGGTGCTTAAGTCTCGTGTCAAGATTATGGACATTTGCGCGAAATGACACGTTTTGGTAGAGATACTATAGGGGGGTTCTTATAATACAGTATCTTGTGAAATAAGCAGAGACCATATAAGCGCAATCTTTTCTCCATGTTTAGCCAATTCATTCCTTTTTACTCCCGTATATGAATCGAATGCATGAGTTCTGTACACGTTGAATACGACTAACACTGTTTTGATCTCAACATGGACCAAATACAGATGCACAGTATATATACTAAGAGATATATAAATCCGAACACCCAGTTTAAATGGTTTTATTTTAATAAAATTTTGTATAAGTACTTAATGAAGCATAATAAGTAAATGATCAAAATTTCAAAATGATTGCACTGCTTTAAAGCCCTTTGACCTTTAATAATGTGTGGATGCACCCTGATGTGCTTCGCATTCTCCAACGCGCCTAGGCATGCTTCTGATCAGGTGGTCAATGTCCTCCTGTGGTATCTCATTCCAGGCAACCACCAACTCCTCTCGAAGTACTTCTAGAGTCTGAGGAGGACGTTGCAAATTGAGCAATCTCCTACCCATCATATCCCACACGTGCTGAATTGGGGATAAGTCGGGAGATCTTGATGGCCATGGTAACAATGTGACATCATTATGTTGAAAGAAGTCTATTGTGACTCTTGCAACATGTGGTCGGGCATTATCTTGTTGGAAAGTTGGATCTGCCAGGGTGTCAAGATAGGGTAAAAGATGGGGTTCTAGAACTTCGTGGATATAACGCTGCGCGTTCATGTTACCTCTGATGAAGATTAAAGGTGACCTGGAACCATAAGCTATAGCACCCCAAACCATAACTCCAACAGTGTGATGAACATGTCTTTCAACAAAAAACTGTGGATTCCTCCTTTCACCACGTCGCCTTCTAATCCTGGCACGACCATCGTGCATGCCTAAACAAAATCGAGACTCGTCACTAAAGACAATACTGTTCCATTCCTGATCCCAGAGTGACCGTTGTCTGCACCACTCAAGGCGATTACGTCGGTGTTCTCGAGTTAAAGGGAGGACCCAGTGTGGCGGGTATGAAAACAAGTCAAAACTTCTCATTCGTCGGTAAACATTTCGCATGCCAATAGGTCTTCCGTGTTCTGCAAACCATTCATTTGCAATGGACCTGGTAGTGGAGAAACGGTCCCTTCAGGCCAATAATCTTAGGCGGCGATCTTCACGGTCTGTTGTTCTACGGCGGCGTCCAGTGCCCCTTGCTCTTTGCGTACGGCCTTCTCGAAGCCATGCCTGACCACCTAACCACAGTGTCTACACTTCTTTGCACTCTAACTGCAATTGCCCGAAAAGAAAGTCCAGCTTCCCGAAGTCCCGCTATACGGCCCCTATCAAACTCACTAAGTTGACGAAATCGTACAGGTCTCCGTACTCTAGGCATCGTAACCGATCGTAAAGGATGTCAAGAACCAAAATCCGCCAACGTTGATTCTTTACTGCGGGTGAAATATTCATTTTTAGAGCGTTAGTGAATTAAAAAAAAGCAGTATAAAAACCGAAATGTCCAACTGATAAGGCTGAAAATTTTTTCACTTGTTATTTACAGTAAGATAAATACATTCACCTACTTTTATTAAAATAAAACCATTTAAACTGGGTGTTCGGATTTATATGTCACTTAGTATAAATTCTGAAAGTACTAGCGTATCGCAGAATATTTTCTTAGCGTCTGCTGATAAATATGATATATGGGGATATAGTAAGTTTAGCGATGCATATGCTCTGTGTATGCATTTCGTTATGTGATCCCTGAACCTTAGATCCTGATCAATGAGTAAGCCCAGATTCTTTGTTATAATACTTTACAAGTAACGTACCCAAAATCGGAATCCCATTTTGTTTTTGCTTTAATAAATATGAAAGAGTTCAAAGTATGTTTTGAAAGCATGCAACACTTAGTTTGTAATATTTAAGCATCATTGACTTTATGCTTTTATAAATCATAGCTGGAATGTGTAATTTTTACAGCTTGCATATCCTTTATTTGAAAAATATGTGTTAAAATCGGTTGAATAAATGAATCTTGAAATTAGAGGCATTCCGGCCACCATAAGGAGCCAGTGCATAGGCCGCTTAAGCGGGCCCTTATGCACCTCTACAATCCTTAGATCACAAGCCTCGCCCTTTTAGCGAAGTTGAGAATCGCCTTGAGCCCAGGCTCCTTGACGTCCTGAGGGTCCAAAGTAATGGACCCCAGTATAGTCTGCCTATAGTAGCTCAGAGCTTCACAGCGACACAAAACGTGCGCCGAGGTCTCTTCTTCTACCCCGCAGCATTCACACAAGGGATCCTCAGCCACCCCCATCACGTGCAGGTGACGCCTTAACGTGTTATGGCCAGACAACAGTCCTACCAGCAACCTTAGGTTGGCTCTATCCAGAGACAGGCAGATGCGTCCATCCTTAGCCCTTCAATGAGTTCCCGTGCCTGGCGGAGATATCTGGAGATATTTCTCAATTTCTGAAAGTGTTGTCTCGCAACCCACGTCTCTATTTTCCTCCTAGCTTTATGGTCACTCCTAGAGCTGGCTCAGGATCAACGAGCTTGCTGGCTGATCCTGTCTTCGCCAGATTGTCCGCCGTCTGATTGCCCCTTATCCCAGCGTGCCCCGGTACCCATATTAACGATTAACGTTATCTCTATCGATTCTGTTTTCTTAGTTGTAAAAAAGCATTCTGAATACTTTGCACTTCATCTATAACGACGTCATGGTAGAACTTTTCTCCAATACATATAGTAATGAACTCCCCCACTCTCTCTTAAATATTTACACCATAACCCTCAATTTCCCCAAGAGCCTGCTTGAGACACAGGTGTGCGAGAGGTTGAAAATCCGTTCGAGTTTTTTGTTGTTCTGGGGCACAGCCACTTTTCCGGTCGCTGTTAACCCCTCCCTCCCCCCTTTGCGCTCGGATTCATCCCGCTAATGCGTTTTTGTCATCCCGACTAAGCTAAGGATGATAAATTAAAAAATGTAATTAGGTTGGGAGAGATGTTTTTTTGCTGTCTTGCCTTTCTTGAAAGACCCCTGGGTGTTTTGCAGTCTTTGCAAAGGTTGGAGGTGCTTATTGCGTAATAACAAGATTCTACGGAAAAATATAAAAATAGCGTCAAGTGGTTTGACTCTGCACAGTTATGTTATGTACCCACTTTAGAAAATAATAGACTTCGAACATGTACAACAAAACATTTAAATTGAAGTCAGTTAAATAAACTCACACAATTATTCCCGGATCCTCACCAATTTGACAAGTACCGGCAACATTGAGGCCAGAATAACGATTGGGGAAACCGCGGCGGCTACCTTCTACAGGTAAATATACAGGGTGACTTCGAAGTTGAGTCATTTATTTTAACAGTGAGTAGATCTGATCAAAAGAAATGTGTTTTTCCTTTAACATTTTTGTGGTCAAATTAAAGTAACAAAGTTATAGCTCTTTAGAAGTTTGAGTACCGCCCTGTTTCAATAATAATATTATGTGCTCGTGTTTGGCAACAACGGATATAATCCGCTTTATCGGTTCATCCCATCGGAAACAAAAAAGCGAAAAGAATTTGAAATGCTTATCACGATGTTTTTACTACAATTTTATTCAGTTGTATTCAGTATTCGGGGGGGGGGGGAGTTACAAAATGCTGCCGCGGCATCACGGCATTTATGCGGATTGGTTTCCCAATCGAGTGCAACCAACCCCTCGTGCCTTTGTTAATGTAGTACAAAGGGCTCGTGAATCAGGTGACTTAAGACCTCACAGGGGAGGGCATGCCGGTACTCCAAGACCGCACGATCAAATACAGGTCCGCACTGAAATACTTGTCGGGAGGATACTTTATAAAACAAGGTAACATTTTTTTTATTTTTACACACATATTTTGGTTTATCTTCCTTCTACAATCATTATCTGAAAATTAATGACTCAACTTCAAAGTATATGTTATTATTGTTATTCTCGACCTGTGTATCGAAAATATTTCTGATTATCCTTAAGGGGGAATATACGGGAAAATCTAAGAGTGAAATAACATCCCTCAGCCTCTGCAACTCCATCTCAAACTGTAAATCCCTACAAAACATTTTCTGGAAATGAACAGGACTCTCTGAAACATCAAAAAACAAGGTTTCTCATTCTTTTTTCGTTTTTTGCCCGTAGTTTTGTCGCATCTGGATCGATTTTCAAAAATGTTTTTCATACCAGCTCAAAACGACAAAAAATTTTGGTGGAAGTTCCACAAATCATATTTACATTATTTATATGGACTTCCACGATAATTTGACAATTCATATTTATATGGAAAACTACTAGGATTACTTTTTTGAGAGATTCAAGAAAACATTGCACGAGATGCTTTTTTAAGTAATAGTTTGGTTGTTTGCAATACTTGAAAGCAACAATCTAGAAAATGTATGACAAATGTTTGCCATACCATTTTTTTCAGTCAAGTGAATAGGGCAGGAAGTACTGTAATCTCAAAAAAATTCAAATCAGAAAATAATTTTCAGATATAACTTAGTAAATATATTTTTTGTGGCGTTCATCAGGTAATCCTTGGCCCTCTATTACAGACAGAAAAATATTTATTGTTTTTGTTAATCGGTCCTGTTACGATAGAGTAATCTTAAAAAAATAATTATTCCATTATTGCTCATAATATGAGCTATATTATAAGCTTGTAAAGTATCATTGGATTTTGAAGAAATTTTGAAATACCTGTATAATAATACCAGTAATATGACCAAAAAATCTATAACTTCCCCAAACTTGGCTTTATTTTTCCTCACAATCCAGAATTTTCTCAAAGGAGACAAAATCCAGAAAAAAGTTAAACTTTGTTGATATATTTCAAGACGTAGTCAAGAATTTATTTGAAGGATTCAAAGATTGTGAAATCCGGAGTTTTTGGGAAATTGCTGATCTGGAAATGTCATAAAACTTCTTTGGTCTGGCTAACTAGCCAAATGTGGACCCTGTTGTAAACAAAATTGTACAGAACGGTTTATATATATTCTCCAAATAAAATATTCTGGATTACCTTTTTTTATCAAACAAGAAGTTATAAGTCTATTGAACAACTGGGAAAGGGATGAAAACATCTTCAAAATGAGTACAAATGGGTATCTCCAGTTCGTTACAACGGTTAATTCGTTATTGCAAAAAATCGTTCAGTTTTTGCCGAAAAGTGCATGAGAGTAAATATAAAATAGTAGCCAAAAGCTAAAGCCTTTGTGGTGTGATTAACATAGTCAAAAAATCTTCAAAAATGTTCAAGCTATTCAGCGCCGTAATGCTGCAAGAAATTAGACATACAGGGTGAGTTGTCAGATTATATCTAACATAGATTTCAACTAATCCCTCTTGTGGATACCCCTGAACCTCAATAATTCAATTATTACAGAAACTGTTCTCTCCATTTAATTTTGAAGTACTATGGACAAGGCAGCTGTCCCCTTGCCCCCCCTTCACCCGGATAAGCCCTTGAACCTTGTATAAAAGTTCCATAAAAGATTGGTGCAGTTATTCACAAGTTATACAAGAACCAATTATTAGCGGAGAGGCATCCCCACAGGAAGACAGACCGGCGAAAATGAGGATACGTTTTTTTGTGATGTTCATGTCAGTGCGTAATACCTATTTTTATTTAGAAATTCACAATAACACAATAATACAATTCTTCCTCTTTAATTGGCGTATGGAAAGTAAAATTAGACCAACCTATTAGCAAATATACATATATTTGAAAATAAGCGATATCTGGGGTGAATTTATGAGTCAAATACGAGATCGTTTATAATCATATGTTGTTGATTACTACCTTGAGATATGTATATGGAAAAGTACGGTGACTCATAAGTTAACCTATTTTTCGAATTTTGCCATTCGAGTATTTTCAAACAATGAAACGTCTATGCCGAAACTGTACCTTCGCAAATTTTACAAAAGTATCTTATTCCAAAAGAGCTTTGTCATCGCGTAGGTAGAGAAACTTCTTGGGGCAGAATGGGACAAGAAGCGCGAAACACCCGTTGCACAAGGGCAATCTGGTTTTAGGCTGTTTTTACTCTTTTTTAACCAGGCATCCTTCACATAATGATTCGCATATGTTCACTTTCCAGGAACGCCCGCAACAGTGCCCTATATACAAGGGCGGAGATTTGTATTTATCAGAAAGGGGGTGGTCTGATGTCCTTCAGCACTTTGTGTTTGAGTGTCCATTACATCTTAATGCCATCTTGATTTACCATAGAGTTAAATCAGTTCATTGTGAGGTAATATGTATAATACCTAAAGTAGGTATTGAATAATAGCCATTGGAAAAACATCCATTTTTGACTACCTTTCTGTTTGCGCTCCAGATCATTCAGTTTTTTTAACTTTTTATCTTTTAGAACTAGAAAAACAGAACCACAGTGAAAATTGAGGGCGCAACAGGCCAAACAAGAACTGTAAATATTTCTGTTCTTCATTTTTATGTTCTACGTCTTTCTTCAAATGGTTTTGCGTCTGTATATTATTTTTATGAACTCTAACCTGATACTTTTTCTTGGGTAAAACCGGTTCATATCTATAGATAAATATTTAATTTGTCCACAGATCATCTATACGCATGATATGGGATACGTCAATGCAGCATATTATACAGTAACTAACTCAGTATACATTTCCTGCACATACATAGATGCATACATATAAATAAAAACAAAAACATACACATATATTTAAAAAACAAACATTGAAATTTACGAGCGTATGAGATGAAGTAGTTAACGGAAGAGGACCTATTAAAATAGTACTTACACAGACGTTAAAAATAAGTACAGAAATTACGCTATGGTGACGTTACACTGAGAAATATTCGTTTAGCGAATACGGGCACTTGCCAACAAGATATTTTCTCAGTGGTTTTTTCAAATGACAGATATTGGTTGACCTACGGAGGTAAGCCGGTAGCCGATTATATATTCTGGTACACATGAAGAGGGGTGATTTTTTAAACAGGGTAGTGCTATAACATGGACACATATATCAAATGCATTCCTTGTGCAGTAATGGATGTTTATTTCATTATATTCCTATGGGTAACAATAGTGGCTAAGAACAAATTAAAAGGGATTCCTTTTGATTTCCCTTCTTTCCCTTCTGCTCTGTTCGAAAGGTGATTTGAAGTCAGGAGTGCTACTCTTACGCCTTTGAGGAAACTATATTTGCACATCTGATAGGAACGGTTTTTGTCTACAAATTACGTCAGATTTCATCATATAATCAATAAATATAAATAAATTAAATAGTGTGCAAGGTACAAAATGCACTGCCTTAGTTGTCATCAAGCAGCTGCAGCCTAAATTTTGTACAAACTATTAATTTTTCAAGAAATTTAAACAACCTAGTAGCCTGTTATTTGCTTAATAACTTTTTCGGCCGTTGTATATAATAATGATAATAAGTTTATTCACGTAATATACAAATATAACTAAAACGAACATAGGTATAGGTAAATAAACTGAATTTACCCACAGAAGAATAAATTCTTGTGCGTGGGTATTAACTTAAATTTTTAAATAAATATACACATACGTATACACACACATATATATATATATATACATATACATATATTCATATAAATAAACACATAAATAGATGCACATAAACATATATACAGTCACACATACATATATACACATATGCATACACACATACACACCTGTACATACATATATATACATACACACATATACGAGTATATGAACGTTGGAGGGTTTTTATTATTACATTAATTTTATGTTTCTTTCATACGTATCATGTTTGCAATTTGATGTCGATTTTTTTCAATTATAATTTTTTAGTTTCAATTTTGAATTTTGTTTTATTTGAAATATTTCCTTATATAATTTGGTAATATGTTATATAATCTACTGGAAAGGTTAGTATGACATCTTTGGTCTATACTTTTTGAGGTGAAAGGTGTTTGCTTTATGTTGTTGATTTTGTTTCTAGTTTGATATAAGTGATCTAA
The DNA here is from genome assembly GCA_963669975.1 of Acanthoscelides obtectus. Lineage (NCBI taxonomy): Eukaryota > Metazoa > Arthropoda > Insecta > Coleoptera > Chrysomelidae > Acanthoscelides > Acanthoscelides obtectus. The sequence goes on along the minus strand of CAVLJG010000010.1, from coordinate 39,041,715 downwards.
CGGAAAAAAATTGTTGCCTGGGGTCTAATAGTTTTGCTTCAGAATACAACAGATCAGATGGGTATAAGAGTGGCTTGTCAAAGATTATTTTTAAAAATTGTTTTTGGATAATTTCTGATTTATTAATTTTGTTATTAAGTGCTCCACCCCAACCTAATATTGAGTAACTTATACGACTTTCGATCATAGCATGATATAAAATTTTCATTGTTTTTTTATCCAAATATTTGTTTAGATACTTGAATTTAAATAATAATGGTCTCAAATTGGTTATTACATGATCAATATGTATATTTCACTTTAAATGTGAGTCTAAATATACACCTAAATAGTTTGTTCTGTTTGTTAAATTTATTTGAGTATTTATATTATTACAGTTAATCTGTATAGATACAAAGGATGGTAATTTGTTTCTGTGATTTGTGAATGGCATGAACATAGTCTTTTGAAAGTTAATAGTTAGGCATTTATGTCTGAACCAGTCTGCAAATATAGTTAAGTCTCTTTCAAACTTGACTTTTAGATCATCCCACGAGCTATCCGAATAAATGATAGTAGTATCGTCTGCAAAACATATGATTGTCCCTTCATATTTTAAGCTCAGCAGGCTATTAATGTAAAGTGTAAATAATAAGGGGCTTAACCTTGTGAGACACCATACGCTATCAATTTGTTTGTATGCACTGTGTTTCTGTTGGAAAGGTAACTTTTCATGAGCCTTGCTTCTAATTCCTGAGTCGTGCAAGATTTCTAATAGTAGCAAGTGGTCTACTGTGTCGAATGCTTTTGCTAGATCTAAAAACACACACAGGGTATATTCACTTTGGTCCAGTAATTTGTATAATTTTGATGCCAAAAAAGAAATTGCGTCTTGGGTAGACTTGTTTTTCTGGAATCCAAATTGTTTTTCATTAATCAGATTGTTTATCAAAAAAATTTAGTGTTTTTATAATTTTCTCAATTATTTTTGCAAAGCTGATCCAGCTATATTAGAGTTATAGGCCTGTAATTGTTAGTATCTGTTTTTCACCGGATTTGTGGATGGGTTTTACTACTCCTACTTTATAATCATCTGGAAATTCTCCCAATTCAATTATCAAGTTCGCTATATACGTCAAGGGCTTACTAATCTCGGATGAAATTTTCTTTAATATATCTGATCGTATACCATCAAGACCTGGGCTTTTTTATTTCTCAAACTGTGTATGGCATTTTTTATTTCTAGGTTCAGGTTCTAAGAAAATAGATTGTTGTATGCATTTTCTAGCCGGAATATTTGTGTTAGGTTTATTTATTTTCATTGCTAATTGTTTCCCTACTTCTATAAAGTAATTATTGAACGCGTCAGCAATATCTTTACTTATAATAACTAATAAAAAAAACTATAATGTAGGCATGTATAAAGCAGCATTTTGTATCTGGGAAACAGTTTTGGAACAACACTTATATAGCAACATTTTTAATATTCACGGTCTACTCTACCGATACTTCTCATTACTTCGACAGAATATCAATGTTTTGACTGTGAAAAGTACATATGTTCTGAGTGCTGTCATTTTTTTTTATATGAACGAGTAGTCGTAAAATTGGGCATACCAAATTCAAACGTAAATGTTCGTGCCAAAGCTGTGGCGATAATTTGTAGTAATACGTTTTTCCACGCCTGCCATTTAGAATTTGACTCTACCCCTGGATTTCACTTCTACAGAAGATAACCTTTATTCTTTGGCATTGCAAGTATACATAGAGGATTTATATGCACGCTCGGTAAACGAGGATATACCGCATCGTCCTTGAGAGGTATAGGTACATACTCTATTTCAGCTACTAAACAGGCAATTTTGACTATAATTGGGTATCGAAAAGGAAGAGAGCTGCAGCCACCGCCAGAGTAGCATCTCTATGAATCTAGCAGGATAGGCGCACCGACGTGCCAGACCATAATGTAGAAAATACCTCAAAAAACCAATATCGAGGATTCTAAAAAGATACCCTTCAATGGTACGCTCATGTTGCCAATTCCGCTATCTAACATATTCCCGCCGAGTGTCGAACCACCCGTTGCCGAGAAAGGGTGTCTTTTCCTCATACATATATTTTTAGACTTTGTTGTGAAGGTGTATCGGTGGTGTATTTGGTAGAGTACACAGCAGATTTTCCGTAATATCCTCATAATATTCGACGGTATCACAATGAGATCAAAGCATGCCGCGCGATAATGGCGGCCGATATCAAAGACGGCGACGTCTTTGATAGGCGTCGCTTTGAAGTTTTCCTTGAATTTCCACGTCTATGTTGTCATTTTACTGAGCATTAGAGAGAGAGGAAGACTCTTTTCCGCGAACTGGGAACTGCAAGTGGCGTGTCTTGAATTAAAACAAACACAGGAAGACTTTCCGGGTTTTAGGTAGCCCTGTAATGGTTTGGGCTGTGGGTCTATTAAGTAGTTGCCGTGAGACGCGCGGCTTCGAATCCCGTCCCCGTCCCAAAATAATCTTTGCTATGAATGTCCGATGTGGTAGACGGTGCATGGTGGCTCAAATAAAAAAAGATGGCGTCAAGTAGATTGACTGTATACTTTCTACGCCTTCGTTCGACGATGCAAGGAAAAACGATGAGTCCAATAGTTTCGAAAGGCGAAACCGAATCGTGATTAGATACGTTCACTTAGGTAGATGAATCTTCGACCTGTGCATATCAAACTATGTAAATTTATCATATTTCTGTTTCCATGGCAGACGTAGGGAAAATATGTGTAACTTATTATGTCTAACAGGTGCATAGTGATACTGAGATTAGCAGCTTCTTAATAATAGGAGGTCTTTCACTGACACTAAATATGCAACAAACGCTTATCACGATGTTTTTACTACAATTTTATTCAGTTGCATTCAGTCAATGTGTCAGTCGGTAACGCGTGAGAGAATAGTGGTGTTTGTTGCGTGACTCAAACGAAATAAAAAATGGCACATGTTTACGAAAATGCTGAACTTGTGGACATGATTCTTATTTACGGGGGGGGAGTCTCTTCACAAAATGCTGCCACGGCATCACGGATTTATGCGGATCGGTTTCCCAATCGAGTGCAACCAACTTCTCGTGCCTTTAATAATGTAGTACAAAGGGCTCGTGAATCAGGTGCCTTAAGACCACAGGGGAGGGCATGCGGGTGCTCCAAGACCGCACGATCAAATACAGGTCCGCACTGAAATACTTGTCGGGAGGATACTTTATAAAACAAGGTAACAATTTTTTTAATTTTTTTTATTTTTACACACATATTTTGGTTTATCTTCCTTCTACAATCATTATCTGAAAATTAATGACTCAACTTCAAAGTCACCCTGTATAAATATTTCTCCTGTAGCGGTGTATCAGTGAGACACCACCGGAGTTCGTTACCCATTGCTCAGCCGGCAGTGACCTCCACGACGATGCAGCATCGCGCCGTGCACGCAAGCCAACGGTTATTTCGAATTATATAAATTATACATCGGACTTTTATCATTTAATTTTTCCGTTGGGAACTGGGATCAGAAGCTTGTTAATGATAGATAGAATGTCTTTAACTAATACTAACTATATACGTATTATATTTAAAGTCCTCTACCCCTTACAATCCTCAAGTTTTGACCCCTGCAAAAAATTTTCCGTATATCATCAGGAGCCTCTAAAGCGTCAAAAAAACTAAGTAGAAGCGATTTTGTTTTTTTTTCGTGTTTTTGCCTCCTAGCTCCGACATCACCAGACCGATTTTCAAAAACTACAAAGACTTTTCATCCTCGGCTTAGTAGTAACCTTGTGTGGAAATTTCATGAAAATCCGAGCGATCTTGAGTTATAAGCGGTTATAGAATTAGCGGACAGACTGACAAACCGACAGACAGTCAGACCGACGGAAATGAGTGGCATGGTTTTTCGTAATGTACATGTCATATAACATCCAAAAAACCTATATTAATTTCGCGAAAAAAATACTTCCTCGCCAGTTTTGGCATAGGAAGTAAAAAAGGTTTGGGAGTATTGCTAAAACTAAGTATACTGAAAAAGCTACATTCACAGACACTTAGCCCTTTATGGTGGGGAAAAATAACAAGTGCGGCAGTACCATAGAAGATGATTTTGACGAAATAACTGAATGTTAGAATCAGTGCTTCATAATTACTAAGGGTATTTATGGTACTAAATTTTTTGAAAATTATTATTTTCTGTTTTCCGGCTGGTACTCAAAGAGTTTATGGAAGGTGTTCTGAAAGCTAAGAATTTCCTTTTCAGAAACTACGCCTGAAATATCATAGCTAATGCGAGGTGAAATTGCCGCAAAAAAGTCTCCATATCGTCAGTCGTTCCTACAATTTATTGAGGGTGCATTTATAGGCCTCCTTGATTTTCATAGCTTTTCCTTTCCTTCAGAAAGACGCTCTATTTTGAGGTTATATTGTAAATATCTATTTGCATCAAATTGTTCATGCTTTTGATTGTTATCATATGTTTATCAGCCTAAAATTTCCTATAATTCAAAAAGAAAACATAATTAAACGAAATAGTAGAAATCTAGAAATTCTCCAGCCTTTCTGAAGGAGAGAAAATACTATGATTGGGAATAATTTCAAGAAAAAACTGAAAGAATGGAGTTTTTCTTTGGCTAGACCAGACGTACACAAATTAATGGTAAATGTGAATATCAAATAAGAGGATGATTAGTTGTATATCTATTCATATTTCAATAATATGTCCAATTGCAGCATTAATGATTCAGGTACAGGCAATGGTTCCTATGGGCCGTTACTTCAAATTTGTTTACTCATTCTTTATATTTAGGAGCAAATAAATACAATTATTATTATTACTATTATTATTATTATTATTATTATTATTATTATTATTATTATATCGGCAATATCAGCCGATTTTGCCAATATGACTGCCCGTAAACGGATAAAGGCTGTCCTATATACGAGGGGGTACCCAAAAAAAAACGGAATTATTTTTTAAAAGCTATTTATTTTCAACTTTTTCACAATACTGTCCACTACAACTATTACACTTGCCCCACCGGTGCTTCCACTGCTCGAAACATTTTTTGAAGTCTACCTTAGAAATGTCCTCCCTCGTTTTTTCCTTGACCTCTTCAATATCGTCAAAGCGGCGTTCTTTCATGCCCCTTTTCATCCGTGGAAATAAGAAAAAGTCGGATGGAGCCAGGTCAGGCGAATAAGGTGCGTGCGGCAGCGGAACCATGCCATTTTTTGCCAGAAACTGACGAACAGAGATGGCTGTGCCGAACATTGTTTCGCAATCGTCTTAACACCTCCAAATAGCACAAGCTCTCGAATTTTTTCAACTTTTTCGTCAATTCGGGAAGTGGATGCACGTCCAGTGCAAGATTTGTCAGCAATCGACATGTCGTCATTTTTAAATCGAGCAAACCACTCGTATACCTAAGTTTTTCCCATAGCATCATCATTCTAAGCTATTTTCAACATTAAAACAGTTTCAGCCGCATTTTTACCAATTAGAAAGCACAATTTCACAGCTGCACGTTGCTCACTGAAGCTTGCCATCGTAAAAAACGAGACAAGCATGAAACGCCTCTAGGGGCGGAAATGTGTACTACACAAGCTCCGCCCACTGCAATGCTATTCCGGTTATTTTTGGGTACCTCCTCGTAAATCACAAAGTTAAAAACGTTTAATATTATTAAATTCAAGAAAAACACAACTTTTGTTACCCATATGATAAAACGAAACTTAGCAGCCATTTTCAGTCTTCAGTTCTACCAGAGTCGTTTAATGATTGCACTTTAGTACTTATCTATGTGATAATAAGTAACATAAGTAAGTTGACTCTGCACTACTGGCATTTATTCATAAAATCTTATTTTAGGAAAAAGTACCTTTTATATCGGCAGATTTTTGGCATATTACGTATGTCAAATATTCAGTTACGTGTGTGGTTACCAGTCCTTAACCTTATACAAGCCTACTTGCCAACTATACAGAGAGATCCAGATATCACTGACGAGGTAATGTGTACCAGAGAAAGTGCGCCGATAGCAACGCGCCAAGCCGTAACTGCGTCTGTGGTCTCTCGGGTTGCTAAACACGTGGTAGTTCTAACATACTATAGGTATTGCACGTTTTTCTGACGGACCGATAGGCCAATAACGCCATTATATAGGCCTATGGTATATCGGTATCGGTTAATTATATCGGTATCGGCGAAAATCGTATATCGGTCAGTCTCCAGATTTATCAAATCCGATTTGTAAACAAACATTTCGGTGCATCTTACTGGAGGCGGGGCCACATTTGATCTCGCATATTTTTCCGGTACCTAACATCCCGGTTATTTTGATTAAAGATTTGATGTACGCATTACTAGGAAAATTTGCTTATTCTTACTATATGTCTTTTGAAGAAAAGTTCCAAATACAGGGTGCGACAGCATAACTTCCTTTTTTAGAATGCGTACCATTACGGCTATACAATTTTGTCTCGACACAGTTCAGTCGCCATCATGCGTTGAAACAGTGAGGAGCGTGATTTTGCCATTGATGCTTACTTTTCGAGCGCGCCTTTCGGAGTCGGTTTTTTGGCCCGGAGCGAAAATCAATTGTTATACTAGAGTCCCTCGGTCCATTAGATCACCTGGAAATATTGAGATAGCGAGAGCTTCAATGTTGCGATCATCACAGCGTTCTGCGTGCAAACGTGCGCCTGCCCTTGGACTTTCCAATCGTTCTGTGAGGAGAATTCTCCATGATGATCTGTATTTACATCCTTACAAGCTAACAATTGCGCAGGAACTTTCTGAACGTGTCTTTAATTCTCGGATGATCGCGAGTGAGCGTCTTCTCGAGAAGTCGTTTCTGAGGACGCTATTGTTTTTTTTTTAGTAATGAATCCTATTTTCATTTGTGAGGGTCCGCCAACAAACAAAACATGCGCTACTGGGTTGACACCAATCCTTGAAAATTACATCAAAGTCATTTACATTTGCCTAAAGTTACTGTGTTGTGTGGAATTTTCTCAGCTGGAATTATTGGTCACTGTTTCTTTGATGAAAGGTATATATAAGCATGTAAATTTTTCCACTGCTAGATGAGTGGGACTTATTTGGCTCCAGCAAGACGGTAGAATGGCACATACTTCAAGAGCATCGATGGATGTTCTAAAGGAACACTTCCCAGAGCACCTCATCTCAATTGGCGGTGATTTGGAGTGGCTGGTCCGCTCTGTCCCCATTTGGCCCCTTGTGATTTTTTTCTATGGGGTTTTTTGAAACCCCGAGTTTAAGTGAATAAATTGCCAACATAATACCTGCTATGCTGGTAAGAGTAATGGTAAACGTCAGAAATCGATTTGCTGTGTGTATGGATCATGGATGACATCACCTATCTGATTTGATTTTCAAAACTATGTAAAATAAAGACTTATGCGTGCGTCTACATTATGAAAAATAAATGAAAACATTCTGGATCATACAATGGGTTTTATTATGTTTTAAATAATTAAGTTATGTTGCCGCTCCCTATACAGGAACTCCCAATATGGAGATATTGCCATGTTTCCGACAATTTTTGACACACACATGTTGTAGAGGATCCTATTTTTTTTTTTGGCTGCTCTGTCTCATTTATGTAGTCATGAGTTAGGTTTTTATTTATACTCACAATATCCAAGAATGATACTTAACGCCAAATTTCGTTTTCATTAGACAATCAATATAAGAGTATATGGATATTTAAAAAAGAACTTGTTCTATAAAAAAGGTATTTTAAATATCTCCAAAAACATTTGAGTTATTTTGCAGCGTTCCGGATCCGTCGCGCGGGTGAACAAAAACAATGCAAGCTGCACGACCATGAAAAAAATGTTTTTCCATCGTCGTTGATGCAAGCACACCAAAAGCCAAAGGGCGCATCTAAAACTATTGGCAGTCCCGCAAAAAGCTCGCAGGGGATAAGGGTTAACGGCACCCACACACGCACCGCTATCTGCTACACAACATGTGCGCCGGCTGTTTTTTTACCTCTTTTCTCCAAAGAAAAAACAAGGTCAGTGGGCGCCCGTACACAGCGGGCGCTAGGACACGCGTCACCTTTCAGGTAGAACCCACCACACACCGTTTCTTTTTACTTTTCGGAAATTCGAGAGCGAATTATTAAGTTAAAGCGAAAAGGGTGTCGTGCCATGTCATCTGGCGAACGGGGTTTGTTTTCCCCTTTTTTTGCTCGATCGACACAACACGTGGCTAGAGGTTGCGGAATCTCGACCAGTGGAAGCCTTCTCGTCGTGCCCATACTGATGCATGGGCATTCAAAAAAGTACTACGAGCCCCTTCCCACTTCAGTTGGCCCAACTATTGAAATCTTAGTTTTTTTCTTATCAAACAGAAATAATAAAAATGTAGCAGGGTTTTATAGGTTTAAAATATTAACAATGAATATTTTGATAATACATAGTAGAAAACACCAACTTTATCACTCCCTAATCAAATTTTCAGCATAAAAATAACACATGTTGCAATTACAGCATATCAACCTATTTTCATTTCAATGCAAAATAAGTCTATAACGCATAGGGGGATGTGAAAAATAAAAGCCATGATAAATGTTTTGATTAATCACAGCTGTCAGAGTCAAACTCAGAAATTGCAACTTTGTTAGACTTATCGTGGTACAGTGTGAGAAATATTGTTAGAAGATATAACGTAACTGGTTCAGTTAATATTAAGCCATGATATGTGAAAAAAAGTAGTATCACAAATGCCGACTGAAGAGCATTAAGAAGAATAATCGAGAAAAACAGGCGTGTCAATTATTTACAATTAAGTGCTCTGTAGAGTGACGCTGTTGGAAGGACAATTTCGAGGTCCACAACTCATAGAGAGGCCCACAAACTGGGATTTAGCACTTGCAAGGTAAGTTTTCTTATAAAAAAAAAGTGAAGTAAAAACCCTAAAGTTGCACAACTTGTCTATAGGCCAAAGAAAAGCCACTATTAACTCCACTGCAAAAGAAAAATCGGCTTAGATGGGCTAAAGAACATAGACAATGGACACCTCAACAATGGTGTGCAATACAATGGAGTGATGAGGCCCGATTTGAAGTTTGTGGTGGTGACAGTCGCAGTAGAGTTAATGGCAAAAGAATGAAGCATTTCATGTTGACTGTCTGAAGAGAAAAGTGAAATTTCCAGCATCCATTATGGTCTGGGGCATTATGTCATCAAAAGAGTAGAAAAACTTCGTTTTATTGATGGAAATGTGGATACAAACAAATATTTGGCAATTTTAGAAGAATCGCTTCTACAAGTGATGGAAGAATGTTTGACATCCGGCCAAGATTTTGTGTTTCAGATGGTGCAGCGTGCCATACCTCAAAAAAGGCTATAAAATGGATGGAAGAAAATAATGTACCACTTTTGAAATGGGTTTCTAGCAGTCCAGATCTGTCACCTATTGAAACTTTGTGACACGAGATGAAAAAGGTTCTACGACAACATCCTGCTCGTACAATCACCGAACTGAGACAAAAGCTTCAAGGAATATGGAATTGTTTTACACCAAATTTTTGCCAAAACTTGGTTAACACTAAAGAATTTCAGCCGTAATAAAAAATAAAGGTGATGTTACCCAATGGTAATCTTTCAATTGTTGCTTTGTTAACTTCGCACATTGTTTATTTGTTCAGATGTTCTATAAGTTATAGGTCTAAGTGATTTCAAATATAATGTTTTTGAGAAAATAAATTGTTTTAGAAGTAAATAGTTTCGTCATGTTTAGTTTATAAAGGCATATTTTGGTACAAATCGTGAAGTGGGCCAACTGAAGTGGGAAGGGGCTCGTATAGTGCAGCATTTTTGTCATCCTTGATGTTCACATTTCATATGTATAGTTTATTCACTGAATCAAAGCAGTTACATCACAACATCAAATAATGACAGTGACGTACATGGTTGCCACATTAAATAAAGCTACTAGATCCTAGGACGCTTTACAAAATATACTTTATGTCTTCGATGCCTTACCGCAATCAACATTACGGAGCGCATGTTTTATAAACGCTAGAGCTAGCCACCTAATACCGGACTGTAAAGGCAATAATGGTGCTCCATGATCTCGTTCGATCTCAAAATATTTCGTCAAAGCAATGACGAATTCTTTTGCTTGCCGACTCGGAGGTTTCGGCATTTTAGCAAAATGCTTAAAAGGACACCTCAAGGTTTTGAAAAAAACTGTTTTTATAAAATAACAATGCAAATATTGAGGCAAAAAGAACGAAAATAAACCACAAATAAACAACAACCGTTGGCGTAAAAACTGTTACCAACATAAATGTACCCGGAGAGTTCAAACTATCCCTACCAATTTAGGATCTATTTTGCATTAAAGTTGGCATTCACATGTACTAAATATGACGTAACTGCTTAGTTGCAGTTAATAATCTATATGTATGTATTTTACTTACCCAAAAGACACAATGATGTACGAGTATATGATAAGTCGCACATGATTTACAGGACAAAGAAAAATATTTTATAACATTATAACAGATAAACTGTATGGTTACAAGACATACCATCGTTAAAGCACCTAGAATTATGCATCCAAATATGCATTTATTGAATAGAAACAGTTGCTCTGCCAAAAATAAATTCACACTGCCCGTGAATGTATATATTATGATGTTCTATTACTTCCAATTTCAAAATTGGCGACGAAGTTTTGTAGTCGCGAAAAATTTTAATGACATTTTCACACAACATTACTACTATGCCCAGGACGAAAAAGCTTTGCGGTTTTTGAAAATCGGTCTAGCGGTGGCGGAAAAAAGATCAAAAACAAAAAAAATGCTCAAACTTCGTTTTAAGACATTTTGGAGGGTACTGATCATTTTTAGAAAACATTTTGTACAGGCGTAAATGACAAATAATCTAAAATCGAGTTACGCCGTAATTTCACAGATTTTTTTGTAGTCTCTTACGTCACGAAGTAACTTACCTTACAGTTTCAAAGCTTCTGTTGCATCGACAGGTGGTCGGAGGGATACAGCTCTTTCTTTATTTCTTATGTTGGAATAGTCGGGCTCCACCTTCTTTGAGCAGTAGCATTCCATACATTGAAAACTATTTAAAGTCAATGTTCCTCGATTCCTAGAGTATATAAAAGTAGCTATAGCTATATATGTTGACTCTGCACTTCGAACGCTACGCTAACATTAGCTCGTGAAGGATTATATTTGACACAAGTTAGCCCTTCTGAGAAGAAAGTTAGCCACGAACATGTATAACAAAAAAATTAAATGGCCTTCCTCCTCCACCTGAGAGGAACATTGCTATAAGCGGGTGCCGACTATGACGTACGACCACCGATGACATCGCTTGCCCATCGAGGGATGACGTCGCACGAATCGACAACCGGCTGTAGGAGGTATTTCTAAGTTTTAAGGGTAAATGTGCCGGGACATCTATGATGAGTCAAATATGCCTAATATGTGCTTATACCAACGTCAAAAAATTGAGATAAATCCTCCCCCACCCCCTAAAACCCCTATATTCTTTTTTGGTCCTGTTTCTCGCCGCCATAACGATAAAGCCTTTGCATCTTTGTATTATTGAATTTTACTATCAAAATTCATGCTCGGTTAAGAGCGTGCATCGAGCACTGCTTCCAATTTATGGGCAATTTGGTCGGCCTACTGAGGGAGCTATTCGAAAGCTTGTGACTAAATTTCGAACCCAGTTTACATTATTGGACGTTAAACCACCAACACGCAGACGTAGAGTGAGGACTGAAGAAAATATTGCGGCTGCATCCGCCAGTGTTAGTGATGACCGTGAAATGTCGATTGGCCTCCGTTCGCAGCAATTGGGCCTCTGTTACTCCACTATGTGGAAAATTTTGCGACAGGATTTGGGTGTAAAACCTTATAAGATACAGCTGATGCAAGAATTGAAGCCACACGACCTCCCACAACGTTTCCAATTTGGTGACTGGGCGCTGGAAAAGTTGGAGGAAGAACCACATTTTTATCGAAAAATTGTGTTCAGCGACGAAGCTCATTTCTGGTTGAATGAGTAACAAGCAAAATTGCCGCATCTGGAGTGAAGACCAGCCAGAAGCATTTCAAGAGCTACCAATGCATTCCGAAAAAATCACTGTTTGGTGTGTATTATGGGCCGGTGGCATCATCGGGCCGTACTTCTTCAAAGACGACAATGGCCGGAACGTAACTGTGAATGGCGAGCGCTACCGTGCGACGATAACAAACTTTTTTTTGCCCAAAATGGAAGAGCTGGACTTGGCTGACATGTGGTTTCAACAAGACGGTGCCACATGCCACACCGCACATGAAACAATGGCCCTATTGAGAGGCGAGTTCGGTGAACAGTTTATCTCACGTTTGTGGCCCGTCAATTGGCCGCCTAGATTGTGTGATTTAACGCCGTTGGACTATTTCTTGTGGGGCCATGTTAAGGCTAATGTCTACAGGGATAAACCAGCAACGATTGACGCTCTGGAAGCCAATACTGAAGCATTTATTCGTGAGATACCGGCCGATATGTTGGAGAGAGTGTGCCAAAATTGGACCTTGCGCATGGGCCATCTAAAGCGGAGCCGCGGCCAACATTTACATGAAATAATCTTCAAACATTAAATTATATAGACCGTTCTATCGACTCAAATAAAGATTTAATCGTTTTTTCAAATTTTTTGTGTATTTTTTGAAAATCAAATCCTATACCTCTTAAAAAATCACCCGTTATTTATATAATGAAAATAAAAAAAACATTAACACAGCGCTTTATTTTAATTATTAAATTAAACTTTTGTGAAAAAGTGACGCCAGTTAATATCAAGCAACCATAAACTGAAAACGAAAATTAAGCATCACCTTATAGCTAATTGATAAGGTAAACTCTAGTACAAGAACAACACGAGTTATCTTGAAACAAAAATTAAGTGTAGTGGCAAGTTTAATAATTTTGTGAAAAAACTAGGAATCCGCGGAACAGTGAAGTCTTATTACTGGACTCGGGGCAAGACGCTAAATTTCGGGACAATCCCGGATTTCCGGGCCATCTGGCATGCCTAGTTAGTTGTGGTCTCAACGTTATCCATGATCATGACAAACGAGCTATCCTGAGAAAATTATGATCAGTTTCAGCAGCATAGAATCTGACAGGTTCAACCTGTTCGCATAGAGTGGTTGAGTTTATCCATTCACCCTGTATCCCTCAAACGACCCCACGGCACAAACGGCACCGGAGCGCGCGTGGGTCTGGAGTAGAACCAGGCACAGGCATCTTGAGCCCTGCCACCCCACGCAGCAATACAGATCTACCCCACGAGAATGATGCCCGACGCCAGCGACGCCGAAATGTACGGCGGCAGGAAGAGTTATATCGATCTCGCTCCTTGTCTTTATCACGCTCAGCTTTGGGCACCGCCGCCGGCCCATCTCGGATAGGGTTAGCACGCGGAGACCTTCAAGCGACTAGACCAAAGTTTAGAAGACGGAAAACAGTTGAATCGCCAGACGACGCGTTTCGTGACTAAAAACTTAAGAACTCGATTCCCAACAGCATGGCGACTCCCGGACAGCTACAAATAAAAGTAATGATAGTTCACGTGATCACTAATATCCGATTACGAATTAACACGATAAGATGGAGAAGAATAACTGGTAGGCCTTCATCTCTATAGAATGGACGTTAAGAGAACTTTTTATGTATGGCAAACTTTTGGCTCTAGCTCTTTGAGCTCTTTCTGTTCAGCCGTGTTAAATCTAGTTGCTTTTTGTATAAGGATATTTTTTATTCTTGATAACTTTCCATGTGATCCAAGGAGTCCCAAGCAATTCAAGGAGATATGAGAACATCTAAGGGACATCTGAGGCATTCAAAAAAGCAACCTAAAGAGATACTAAGGAATCTATATATTTAAACGTGTGCAGACGACACAAATAGTTCAAGGTTTGTAATTCTGCTGTTTTTTCAGTAACCCTTACGATTTCATTCGATTGAGACACAAAGCGATCAGAAGGTTACGAAATTTCATGAGCTATAATGCAGCACTCAAAACTTAAACAACGGATGTGAACCCCTCTTACGCATAGAATTATTAATATTTAAAAATATATATGTTGTGTGCCAAAACCTGCTTTTGGCCTTGTTTTTCAACCATAACATTTTTGCTATTAGTCGGATCTTTTCACGTGTGGTCTCATTTTGTAGGTCTCATACATATCTAAAAATCTTATATGAACTGTCAACACTCTCGATTGTATCCCAATAAAGCGTTTTCTTATTCTTTGTAGACAAATAAAAAGTTTTCCCACAAAAATTGGTATACCCATTTTATGGATCCGTGTTTTAAATACCCCCTTGAACAACTGGCATCAATAAAACCAGACTTTACAATTATTCCGGGGAAATTTGCTAATATGATTAGAGTGTTATCAAAGATAAGATTAAAACACTGGGATATGAGGATACATTTAAAAAAAACAGAACATATGTGCGTTGGTGTAGAGACACATGATTACGAATATTTGCGACCAAGTTGTCACTTCGATAAATAACTTTCTGAATATGAAGCCTGGAATCAACACTTCGCCCTCTAAATCAATTCCTAAATTTGCCACTGCTCTGGCACTTGACAATACGGGATACTTTGATAGTCACTAAATGATCTGCTGTTACTTGTAGTTTAAACCGTATTAGCAAATTTCCCCGAAATAATTGTAAAGTCTATCGTATTTTGTTGCGAATAACTCACAAATACATGTTTGAATTTGTTAAGAAGAAAAAACGTAACTCATCCTTTTTTGCATAAAAATAACATTTATCTTCCGGAATGGTTTTCGATTCATATCGGCAAGATAAATTAGTATATTTTGCTATGAAATGCCATTTGAATAACCCTGTATATTGCTCAATAATCTAGTAGTGATGGCCGGAAAATAGGTGTTTTGGGATAAACAATAAATTAGAAATTCTCAAAAACTACTTGACCAATCTACTCCAATTTTGTTGCAGTTATTTAGAAGTACGAATCCTACGAATCTGAAGAATTTCAAATATCTGGGAGAAACCATCGTCGCATTACCAACAAGTGCCAAAACCTGCATTTTGCCTCGGTTTTCGGCCATAACTTTCTTGCTATTAGACGGACCTTTTAACGTGTCATCTCATTTTGTAGGTCTCATGAATACCTAAAAATATTAAAAGAAGAATTTTTTCGTTCCTGCCAATCCCAAAAAAACACGTTTTCTTATTCTCATTTTATGCGTCCATGTTTTGAATACCTCCTTGAACAACTTACCGCAATAAAACTAGACTTTACAATTATTTCGGAAACCAGGGGTTTTTTCGTCTAATATGATTAGACTATTGTTGTCACATCTTGGAGTGTTGCAATACGTTGTTAATATAGATAGTGTATGGCGGGTATGCCTAATCTAGTTTCCGAGCTAGCAACTTCTGTGGCACCCGCGATTTCTTTTCCCCCTTTTTTTTTCATTTGGTCCGTCGCGGCGCGACGCCCGGCATAAGACCGTCGCTCGAGTCACCCCACGGAAAAAAAGCTTTTAAAATGCACAAGGAGAGTAAAAAAAATCGATAGAAAAGAAAGGCGAGGGTGCGTCAACCCTTTTTTTATTTCGTTACAGCCCATCTCTTTCTATCATTCGCAATGCTCCGTGTTGCATCCTTTTATAGCTCTGATAAGGGTCGAGGAAAAATCTGCCGCTGCCAGGAAGAAAACTCGACGTAGAAGGGTGAGAGTACAGTTCTGACAAAGAGACGCAGTTTTCTTTGTGTAGAACGAAAGTATTTTTTCAGTGCTTGACAAAAATCATATCAAAACTAGTTTTCTGGACAAATGAAACCACATAATTATATGGGTATGACTCTTTACTAGCGTTTTGACCACCTCGGTGGCCTCTTCAAAATACAAATAGAAATTGCATTGACACTATATTTTGTATTTATCTCTCTTCCATGTGAAATTAATCATTTGTTTTTGCCGGTACAATAGAGTGTGTTGCAACGACAGCCTGAACGGCACCGTACGAACCTGTGGTCGCAAGAAACCATAACTACAAGTTTAACCCACGATCACTAGCGCTGTTAGATTTTGTGTAACATTTTAACATTTTCCTTCAGGAAAAGACCAAGAATGGTAGTGCGGCAACGTCGATCCATGAATTCCTAGTTCATATACCGTAGTATCACCCCCAATATTGGGTTTTGCCTGCTGCCATTGAGAAAGTTGTTTTAGTGGCGTTTAGGCGAGCGCTACGAAACTGTTAGACGGAATCTAACACGCGAGTCATCACGTTCATGTTTTTTTGCGAAGTTATTAGAAAATATCTAACTACCCGAGTGATCTTGTTGAAAGTACTTGAAGTTCCATTTTCTCAAAATGTCATATGAAAAGGAACAGCAAAGATTGTGGGCACTTTGGGAAGAACTGGAAAAAGAAGATGCATTGACTGCAGTAGAGTGTGATGTCTCAGATGAAGATGCACCGTCTGAACACAGCGACCATGATACGCACACCGAGCAATCCGATGTCGAGGACCTCCAACCTCAAGAGACTGAAACAGTGACTCACAATAAACTATATTACATTGGGAAAGATGGTGTAGCAAAGTGGTTTCAGCATAAAGACATTATCCGAAGTAAAACGCGTTCGAAAAACATTGTAACAAAATTTCCGGGAGTGAAAAATGCTGCCAAAAATGTTAACATATATGGATTGCTGGAAATTGTTTTTTCCAGATGAAATTATTGGCCTTATCGTGGAATGTACAAATCTACAGCTTGACCTCATGAGACCTAAATATCATCGTGAGAGAGATTGTTTGCCTACTGACTTTGAAGCAATGCACGCTTTTCTGGGGGTTTTATACTTAGCTGGAGTGAAAAAATCTCAACATTTGAACACAAACGAGCTATGACTGACAGATGGAACAGCACCAGAGTTTTTTTCAACAGTTATGTCCAAGAACCGGTTTCACTTGCTATTACAAGCTATTAGATTTGACCATAAGACAAGCAGGCAGGAACGACTAAAAGAGGACAACCTGGCTCCACTGCGCTACATCTTTGATCATTTTGTTGAAAAATGTGTGCAGTACTACTCCGTTGGGGAATACATTACCATAGACGAAATGCTTGAGGCGTTTAGGGGACGTTGTCGTTTCAGGCAATATATTGCCAATAAACCCGCGAAGTATGGTATCAAAATATATGCGGCAGTAGATGCAAGAACATTTTATACACACAATTTGGAGATATATGCTGGAAAGCAACCCAATGGCCAGTTTCAATTACCTAATGATGCTGCAAGTGTCGTAGAACGTCTTCTCAGGCATTGTAGTGGAAGCGGGCGAAATATAACAGTCGACAATTATTTTACTTCGATACCGCTGGCGAATGATCTATACCAGAATCAAAAATTGACATTAGTAGGAACGCTGAGAAAAAACAAAAGAGAACTCCCGACTTTATTTCTAAATACCAAAATTCGTAAACCTAAAAGTAGTATGTTTGCATATGGAAAAGACCCAAATCAATGCATGCTTACATCATACATACCCAGGCGTGGTAAAAATGTTTTGATGTTATCCACATTCCACGATAACGATGAAATTGATATTGAATCTGGTGACGAACATAAGCCTTCGGTTATTACATTTTATAACCTTACACACAGGGCGCAGTGGACGTTGTAGACAGAATGAAAACGGAATATTCCGTCACAAGGATAAGCAACAGGTGGCCACTCACTGTCTTTTGCTCAATGTTGAACATTGGAGGGATAAATTCTAGGATTATTTATACCAGCAACACCGGAGATAATGCGCCTCGAAGACAATTACTTAGCGAGTTAGCAAAACAGCTTGCTAAACCTCATTTATTTTTATTCAAGCGCTCTAGAATTCAACACTTTTCAATTCCCTTGAAGCAAAAAATTCGAAATGTCCTTGGTCATGAAGCACCTTCAGCAGAACGAGCCAACGAGGAACGAATTGGTACCCAGCGAAAGCCTAGATGCTCTTTTTGTCCAATTAGGAAAAATAGATTTACAAATTACCAATGAGATGTATGCGCCAAACCTATTTGTAAGGAACATACTATAAAAACTACAATTTTATGCCAGGACTGCGTTATACAAGAAGACGAGTAGATTGAATGCACTATTTGATTGCTTTTTGACTACGATTTTGTTCATTTATTTTTTTTAATACAGTTTTCATTGATTAATGCTACCTTTCATTGGAGCAAATGCAATGTTTTGTTTATTTCACAAACGTACTTTATGTTTTTTCAATAAATATTAACAATAAATACTACACTGTATTTTATTTCTATATAAAATTATTCAAAATTCATATGTTAGATTAAATCTAACACGCGAGTAACGACGTAATAATTAACCGCGCGAGTGATCGCGGGTTAAAATGGATCGCGCAAATCCATCAAAGTTATGTTTTTTTGATGTACCAGACACTCCACCCTCCCTTCGTCCTGAAAACGCTAAATAACTTTGAGAACCTGAAAACTCACTCAGAATTGTTATATCACCATGAATCCGGAATGAAAAAAAGTGCCTCGACACCTCAAGGACGCCATGTTATTTTTCTTGTGAGAAAATCATATAAATCAGCAGTCTCAGATCTTACATTAACGAAGAATGTATCTTAATTTGTAACTGATAAAAGTAGTTGCCCCTTTAGCTATATTTTCATATTGACAAACAATTTATGTTCATTTTTAAAGGCATAACTTACCTATGAGTATGCCTTCGCAACTTTCTTCAGAATCATAATAGAGCATGGCAACTCGATATAAATCAGAAAATTTATGAAGTCATACAAGTTATTGTATCGCTCCCAACCTGTGAAATGCTTTAAAATATTCAATTCGTGGAATATACTCCACGCCAGTTAGTCGAAAATTCTAAACTTTTCATAAATTGGAAGGACGGTGCTACATCATATAGGTATCTGAGTGTGATTAGAATGAATACCATTAAAGTTTGACAATCCGCGCATATACTAAAAGTACCCAGTTTGATGCAAAAGTTTTGAGCAAGTGCATATTCAGCTCAACAATATCTATTTGTTTTACGTTGAGATCCACAACCACTGTAGCTTTGGAAAATAGCCAAAATTCGTAAAAATGATAATTACCTCTATTGAAAAATGTTTAATTCCTCAACCTATAACATGAGAAGACCGCTATTCACTATTTTGACAGTCTACTTACGTTGCTCAAAAATCGGGAACAGTAAAAATAAATATCTTATATATCACTCTCTGTTTCTTCCAATGATCCAACCTCTACATATTTTTTATTTCATAATGCTGTCAATTGAAGCGCCTGTCAATACCACACTCGGTCAGATTGATATATCACTTGATATGACTCAGGTTAACCAAATAGACCTATTCGGTACCCCTTAAATCATGCACCCTTCTGTTACAATTTTTATATGTTCCTACGTTCCTTTTTTATAATAATCGTCTGTCCAAGGCCTACAAGCAGTCGATATTAAAAAAGTGTTGGGGTGATACACTATGTGTTATTAATTCACAGATATTAGTGGCATTTTTATTTCGATTTGGGATGAACATTAAAAAATCATAGGGTGGCGAGTTCAAACTCAGTCTACATAATTCCATTGTTATCACTCATAATGGCTGCATCAATAAAATGATACGTACCAATTTCATGCATCCCACTTTATTTAAAAGCATCATCAGATTATCAAATAAATTTAAATTTGTCAAGTTTTTGTTTCCTAAATTGTAGATGTATATATATAGGGTTTCATGATACGATTCGTCTTAATTCAAAAAACACCTTTTGGATCTAGAAGGCAAAGTGGAATAAAACACAAATTCTTATGTTTTTATAACGAACTTGTTTAATAATAAAATAATATTGACATAGAGTTACAATGATACAATAATTTACATTTACAGATCAATAGATCACATTTTTCGGGGAAGGAAAATGGGACTAACCACATTTATATAAGTATTTGTATTTATACATTCAACATCCGTTTTACATGATTTTGGTTTTGAAAAATCATATGTTGCATAGAAAGTCAGTATCAATTAGATGGAGAAAGATCACTGGATCATTCCATGTTTACATTTAAGAGTAGATATTTATAACAAGAGCCACTCAACTTGATTTTCTATCAACAGATGACTTTTCTGTACAGCACAGCGAAAACACGTCGTATATGGTATAAATTCTATGGACAAAGGGAAACAGCGAAAAGAGACGCGCACATACGTATATATCAAAGAAGCCCTTGATCCAATTTTCGGGTAAAAACAAACGAAAAGCGAGTGAAACCTTTCTTAGTACTCAGATACCCGAAAAGAAGGATTAGGAAACCTTTCTTTTTCCTCCGTTTTAGGTCATAGAAAGAAATTAATCTTTTTTGTACTAGCGTTTGAGGTAGCGTGAATTATTAGAAATAAATTCTCGTATATTCGGGGCGAAGTTCTATGAGCGATGTCCGCATTATCATATTTCATTGAAAAATTACAAAAGAGTTTCATTTTTATGATTTGTAATTCTGTGTCCAATGACTGGTTCATTTAACCACGCGTTATTTAGATTGTAAAAAAATGCATACGTTGAAAGAATATCTATCTGGTCATATTCATCGTATTTGAGAAACGTTTGCAACATTATAAAGGTTGTAAAAGCCTGTAGGCGCTGCTCAAAGAAGATCAACCCCTGGAGTGTAGAAGTATATTATTTACATACAAAATTCGATAGTATACTCTGTTTTGTCGTATATTATAGTAGAATTCTAAGAGAAAATCAGTCTTTGCAAGTTGCTGGAGATACATATATATTCATTTATATATGTATAGGTACATGGAGGTAGACATTTGTAGAATAGAATACTACGATTCTTAAAGCTGAATAAACAAAACAGTAAAACGAACATTCTACTGATATTCACTATGTACAATAAAAAATATATGAGGTGCTTATACAATCTTCAGTAGTGGTGAGAATAACAAGGTTAAAATTATAAAATACAAAGAAAATCTGGTAACCCTGTGTTTACTTATAAAAACTAAAATACCCGTATTGTCCATTTGATAGACCAGAAGTGGAAATTCAAGCAAAGGAATAGATACGCTCGGTAATGCGAACGAACATAACATTCTGTGTATTCGTAGGTAGGTATCTGAAGTTTATTAGTAATTTTCTTGCTCCTCACTATATTGACAACTATTCCCAATCATCAAATTCTGCTTCTAATCTATGAAACTTCATGCAACTCAGTTCAGATATGTGACCAGACTGTTTTGTCATGATCTGCGTTGTTATAAAATAATGGAATTAAGAAACAAAACTTATCTTGCTGGTAAAATGGCACATAGAAAAATATATACTTAGTATTTTAGAGACAAGAGATAGTTACATTGGACCATATATTTATCATACAAACTACTGGATCAACAAATAAAACATTGTTCAACAAGTACAATGAGGAAAACAGCCACGAGATTTACAAGTATATCTTATAGTTTATATACAGGGTCTTCCAAGAACGTACGTGGTAACTGGATAAATGATAGGAGCTCGCTTGTTTTGGAAGGCTCTGCGTATGACTCAGTTAACAAATACAGGGTTTTCCAAAACTCAACGTGGTAACTACAAGGAATATACAAATGAATCGTTAGTTTTGGACGATCCTGTATATGTGACATAAAAACAATCAATCACACAAATATACAAACATTCACTAGTTGGACCGATATGTATATGTACGACTATTTACAAAAAAAAATCGCTCTGAAAAACTGGATTGCTGGGTGAAGTAATGCTGTGTTTCAACAATAATCCCGGATTCCAACATTTCTACAAACGGAGAATTTAGAACATTTTGTCTGATTCCATTTTGAACCAGTTATATTAACGGTTAGAATATGTGATTTGGGGCCAAAATATTATTATTTAGAACCCAATAGGGTATGCGTAATTCTTTGCAGGACTTTTTCAAATTCCAACACTACACGATTATGCATGCTCAGGGCTTGATCAACCAAAACAGGTGAAATGTGCTTTTCAAAAAGCCCTCATAGCTACTTATTTTTTGTATGGAGCAAGTTTTCCAGCTGAAATTTAAGCGAAAAAGTGTGGCAGTTGAAAATTTAAAATGTTTTTATAAACGGAACGGGCGTCGTGTGACACCTTATTTTGGAGTTCCTTATATGTAACCCTATAACATAAAATCACTATCTTGCTTAAAATGCGGTTTCTGTCAAAATTGAACATTGTACATTGAATCTCCTATAGATAATCAAAATCGTTATAGTACTATATGATATAACAATATTCTTCTCTTGAAAGGGTATTTCAGAATGTATTTTTGATACAATTTCAGTAGGTGACGCCGTAGTAGCTGTTTAAAGCAAATGTGTACAATTTATCATGGAGCGCTACCCGATCCCACAACGTGTCCGTATTGTTAAAAAAAAACGATTTAGTTAATTAATGAGTCGATTGTTGCAACGATTCGGAAGCTACGACAAGATTTCGGTCGAATTAATGTGCCCAGTGTCAACACCATTCGTCAGTTGATATCATCCTCAAGAACTGGGTATTCTTCGCACGTCATTCATTTAAAAAAAAACTTGCATTTGCGGCCATGCAAAATTCACACTTCGATATGAAAGGATTTGTTGATAAGCAGAATTGTGGTATATGGGCATTAGAGAACATTCGTGTCATCCATCAACGACCACTACATCCTCGACGAGTCACAGTTTGGTGCGGTGTTTGGTATGGAGGTATCATTGGACCTTTCTTTGAAGACGCTGCAGGTAATTCTCTTACTGCCACTGGCGAGCGCCACCATGATACGGTGCAAAACTTTCTGGCTCCTCAAATTCAACAATTTAACCTGCAAAACATGTGGTTCCAGCAGGTCGGAGCAACTTGTCAAACAATGAATCTTTTGCGAAGAATATTTCCGGGACGTTTAATTTCTCGACTTGGTGTTGTCAACTGGCCACCAAGGTCACCGGATTTAACGGGTTCTGACTTTTTTATGGGGATGTTTGAAAAATAGGGTTTATGCCAATGAACAAAATACTGCAGAGCAGCTGAAGAGCAATATTACGGAAGCGATTGAAAATATTCCTCTCGAGCCTACCAAAAAGTGGAAAACGTAATCAAGAGGGCTCAGGTTTGGGCGGCTTCTAGATAGATATTTTATTGATATTATTTTTCATATATAATTTCTAAGTTTCAATAAAAGATTAAGATGAAAAAAATTGACGTATTTTATTTCACTTCACAAATATTCAAGATACAAAGTCAGTTACATATCGGCCATCCTGTACTATAGAATTTTGATGATTGATTGCTGAGTTATAAACAACTCAATATACAAAAACGCTCAAGTTTGACAGTTTATCAGTTAAAAGATGGTGATTTTATATTGCAGAATTATAAAGTGCTCTTAAGGAGATTCAAAATGAGATAACCCTCCATTCGGTTAAAAAAATGTTCTAAATTGGTACCCAAAAGTAATCTCGAAATTTTTAACTGCCACTTTTAAATTTCATTATCCCAAAAGTCCAGGTTGCTAATTTGACCTGTTCAAAGGTAAGTAAGTAGTAGATATGCTTACACGCTAGATAGTCTAATCATATTAGCAAATTTCCCCGAAATAATTGTAAAGCCTGGTTTTATTGATGCAAGTTGTTCAAGGAGGTATTTAAAACATGGACGCATAAAATGGATACACCAATTTTTGTGGGAAAACTTTTTATTCGACAACAAAGAATGAGAAAACGTGTTTTTTGGGATTCAAAGGTCAGGAACCAAAATACTCTTTAAATAAGGATATTTGGGTATTTATGAGACCTACAGAATGAGACCACACGTGAAAAAATCTGACTAATAGCAAAAATGTTATAGCTGAAAAACCAGGCAAAATGCAGGTTTTGGCACTTGTTGGGACTTTTATAGCGAAATACACGAGTTTACCTTGCCAACATGAATCACAAACCATTCCGAAAGATAACTGTTATTTCTATGCGAAAAACGAAACTGATAAACAATTAGAAATTCTCAAAAACTGCTCGACCAATCGACTCCAATTTGGTTGTGGTTATTCAGAAGTATGCAGCCTACGGATTTGAAGAATTTCAAGTATCTGCGTGAAAATATCGTTGCATTACCAACACGTGCGAAAACCTGCATCTTGCCTTGGTTTTCGGCCATAACTTTTTACTATTAGTCGGATCTGTTCACGTGCGGTCTCATTCTGTGGGTCTCACAAATACCTAAAAATCGTATTTGAAAAGTTTTTTCGTTCCTGCCAACACTTTGGATTGAATCCCAACAAACATTATTTATTGTTGAATAAAACAAAAATTGGTGTAGGTACCCATTTTATGCGTCCATGAATTAAATACCCCTTGAACAACTTGCATCAATAAAACCAGATTACAATCATTTCGCAAGCCAGGGGTCTAATACGATTGCACTAAGATAGTTGAACGAGAAAACAGCATCGTATCATTTTAGATTAGATAGATAGAGCACACCGTTATAGCGTCTCCATATTTTCATAATGTCTTATGTTCAGTGTTGTATCTCGACCTTTACACATTCAGCGCATTTATCAGATCACTTACACTGCACTAGCAAGAACTACTTTTCAAACTAGTTTCACGGTTTCAATTACCTTCATGCAGTCTATTTCGACATTTGTGTATAGCATTACAATTACGATGTAAGGAAAGGGTAACGACTTTCCGATAGTAACAATTGTGGTTTTAATAAACCTATCTTTATATTTGAATCGTACCCTTGCGATGCAAATATCAAGTTGCATCTGATAAGCAAAAAAATACTCGCTGGAAGAAACTAGTTCTATCGATACAAAAGGTTGTAACTTTTATACTGGCTCAACGGTCGGAGAAATAGAAAATAGCTGAAATACACCCTTTGAAAGTTCCTCAAAGCATTTTCAAGGGAGTCATAGGCGGGTTGAACGTCCGATAACTCGGAAAGTGTAACTGGGATCTCGGCAGAATTTCAACACACGCTTATCGCGGTGGCATCAGTTTTTAGATTTTTTAAATCGGTTCAGATCCGGTGGAGTAATAATAGGAACACTGATAACTCTTGATCTCTCTAAAACTTGGAAAGTGTTGCACCGATTTAACACAAAGTATTATTACTGCAGGTAGGATGAAGCTTTTTCTGAAGTACTGAACATCACTCCAGTTGTAATAAGGTTATGATTAAAGACGAAGAAAATTCGCATTAATTCGCTTTCCAGTGCTTTTGAACTACTCTGGAACAGGAGTATTCTCTGATAAAGAAATAAATCATTGCAGTTTAAATGGCTAAAATTTTTTGTTCTATCCATTATTTAAGATGATACAGTTTATCATCGTTTCTTGCTCATGTATTGGAAATACATAGAATGGAATGTAGCCCATTTGCATTCTCTGTATTTCCCACAGAGGTACCTGTAGGTCTTTCAACTGTTTTTGGCGGTTACCTCACAATAACTAAACATATTGCCTAACTGTAACGGAACCATGTGCAGAGCTTAACTTGTTTAAGGAAAGTGCACACGGTGCAAGCCAATCACTTTATCGAAATGCTTCAATCAATTTAACACATACTCTCGTCTCTTTAGGCCTTGCTATACTTTACGAGGGCGGTTCAATAAGTACCCGTGTTTGACGACAGAGGACGTTAATGTTACCATTGTGTGCTGTCATCTATCAAACGACGGCACAACAAATTTTAGACTGATTGATAGGTTAGTCTGGATTTGGCAGCCATTCGAGTAACACGTGTTTCCTGATTTTCGCTAAGATGGAAAAAGAGCAGTATCGTTCGGTAACTCGCTTTTTGTTTTTGGATGGGAAAAAATGCAAGGAGATAAAAGCAAAGTTGTATGCTGTTTATGGGGGCACTTTGCCATCTACGAGTATGACCACAGTTAGATATTGGTTCAACGATTTTAAACGTGGGCGAACATCCGTTTTTATGAGGATCGAGCAGGACGACCGGCAGACGTGGTTACCGAGGAAATCATTCAAAAAGTCCACGACATGATTCTCGCTGATCGACAAACGAAAGTACGCGAAGTAGCAGATGCCGTAAGAGTGTCAACCGAAACTGCAATCAATATTTTACATGATAAGTTGACTATGAAAAAATTGTCGGCCCGATGGGTGCCGCGATTGCTCACGGTGGACAACAAGCGGATGCGGCTGTTAACTTCGAAGCAATGTTTGGAGCAATTTAAGCGAAATCCGAAGGAGTTTTTGCGTCGATTTGTCGCGTCGATTTGTCGCGTCGATGAAACCTGGATTCATCATTACACACCAGAAACTAAGCAACAATCAAAACAATGGATTTCTTCAGGTGAATCTGCTCCAAAGAAGGCGAAGACGGTCGGAAAGGTCATGGCGATGATTTATTGGGATGGGAACGGCGTCATCCTCATGGATTTTTTAGAAAACGGAAAAACGGTCACTAGACAATACTATAGTGAGTTATTGGACCGCTTCGACAAAAAATTGAAGGAGACACGGCCACATTTGACGAAAAAGAAGTTGCTGTTTCACCACGATAACGCATCAGCATATTCATCCGGAGTTGTCGCCGCCAAACTGCATGAATTGCGCTATGAAGTGCTGCCGCATTTATTCACCCGATCTGGCCCGCTGCGACTTTTTCTTGTTCCCTGACATAAATAAATGGCTCGCGGTCATCGCCAAGACAGAGGCGTATTTTGGAGAGATCGACAATCCTATTTTTTGGGTGGTTAAAAAAATGGCAGGAACTTTGGGAAAAGTGTATCTTTCTAAAAGGGGATTATGTTGAAAAATAAAAAGAATTTTTTTGGAAAAAATGGTGTCATTTCTACCACGGGTACTTATTGAACCGCCCTCGTATAATGAATATCGACAAAAGATACATTCAAATTTTACGCCCATGACAAGCAATTTGACATACTGACAGCAACAGGCGTAAATGTGGAAGAGTAATACGTTCACTGTAGTTCTTCTCTGACACTCCAAAACTATAACAAGAACTATGCTCAGTTAATGAGATTCAGCTTTTGTTCTTGATACCGATAGAACGGGACCATGTATTTCACGTCAAATTGTCAGCGAATGTAGGCTGTTTTTCTTACATTAGACGAAAGCCATGGCAAAAGTAGGGTCACCTTCTAAGATCAAGGCATAGAGAAATGTAAGAATTATTTCACGATAGAACGTCAAATTTTACTTTCGAACTTTGTAGTGCGAGCTTTGCCCCTCCTCGTTGACAGACAAAAAGTGGAAAGATACAAAATATACATCTTAGAAGTAGAATATTGATACCACGTTGAAAGAAAGATTTTGAAAAAATCCCATTCTTGTGAGGGTAAGACTTTGGCTTTGATTTTTTTAGGGCTTAGTGGAAGTTAAATATTCTTGTAAGTCGTTTTTTTTTCGGCGAATGCAAAGCTTTCTGTATGCAATACGCGCTAGGTAAAAACGATTCTAAGAAACTGCTCTAGGATCATTTTTGATGTTTCTTTCACCAACTATTTTTTCAGTCACTGCATTTAATAGCTCTTCAACTGTTTTAAGCGGTATTTAACAGATTACACCGACAGACGAACGACC
This sequence comes from Acanthoscelides obtectus, assembly GCA_963669975.1. Classification (NCBI taxonomy): domain Eukaryota; kingdom Metazoa; phylum Arthropoda; class Insecta; order Coleoptera; family Chrysomelidae; genus Acanthoscelides; species Acanthoscelides obtectus. Next base: position 39,014,001 of record CAVLJG010000010.1, on the reverse strand, counting down.
CTTGTCAGTTGGGCGCGCAGGCAAAAAGTGACCACCGGCCTACTGGGATTCTAGTTTGCGATTGTCCCGAGAGCAATAAAGTGAAATTTGCTTCAGGCCGTGTCACCGCATTCGAAAAAAATACAGTTATCTGGAGCAGAAGTACACAAAAGACCTCTGGCCCACATGCTGATTTTATGGGGGCATGCAAATTTTTAAGCCAGGTCAGAAGATTTGCATATTGTGTAAAAGTTTCTGTGCAAATGGTCAGTGTGAAGGTCGGATTTCAGACGCCGGAGATATAAGATGCTTGAAAATTTTCTAGATTTGTATCGAAAGGCATGTTTGATTTATTTTACTTACTTTTTTGGCTAGGGATCACCTTCCAAGAACCCAAATAACTGTTAACTATTAGCGGTAATATTTTTAAACACAATTCATTTTTATATGAGTCTAATGAAATTAGAGATATTGTTATCAATTAGCATTATAATATCGAAATAATTATTTCATTTGAAAAATCATGTTGTAGTCAAAGTCCGAGGTAAAAAAGTCTAGATTTCTTGGACAGATCTTCGAGTCGCCGATAACTTTGGTAAACGTGTGAAATAATCTTGACAGTAGGAGTTTAACTACGTTTCTTTTGGCTAGATTGTAGAGTGACAAATCTATCCAAGATTCGATGTGGTAAGGAACAGATTACCAGTACTATGAACTGTTGTACAATACATCGTCCTTTAGTTATGAAAAAATTCTGGGATACGGCAACAGAAATATTTACCGCATTTTCATTATCACGTTTTAATTAAGCACCATAATAACTTTAACGGAGCATTTCGGCCAGGTTTAATCAAAATAGTCGTAGATCAGAACACAAGACTTTGACGAAAACTCCTAGTTTCAAACGCGCGTCGAACTATGATTACAACATATATTTTGAATAAAGATCACATGATAAGCTAGGAAATGTGCACAATTCCTCAACTATCGTGAAAAGAACACACTTCTTACTTACCTTAAGGTCGAACAGATTACTAATCTTTCGTTGAACCAAAATAAAGACCACGTTAGCAAAACTGTCGCCCAGCATATATAATAATCTGTTTTAGATCGAAACTCAAAACCATTCACTCAATCGTTATTCTGTATAACAATGACTACTGCTATGGATCAGGAACTTGCATACCAACATTTACGAAATACAAATCAAAAAATGATAATACTAAATATTCCCTGGATGAGTATACATTGTTTAATGGTACCTTTGACACTTTCACTGAGGCTTCTAGTACAGGGACGTCATCAGTGGATATTGATATAGCTATTTCGTAATTCTGTTTACATTTTCAAAGTCTTTCTTGATATACAATGATGAGATGCAATTTCACAAGAGAAAGTGAGAATGATTGCCGCATCTTGATTCTATTGTCTGGCCGAATTAAACCACATTGGACTCTCACTGTTGAGATTTCGGAAACGGTAAGAGATACGAAATCGGTTAACTGGGGGTAAAGTTACCTATTTAGCTGACTAATAAAACGGTAATCAAGAATTTTCCTAAAATTGTTTTCATTTTTTCTTGACTACTTCCTAAACGCATTTAATTTTTGCCATATCTAAGCTGATGCACACATATTGCCTTCAATTCTCAGGTGCGTCATGTAAAGCGTACTAAATAACGCTTGTTATAGTCTATATGTGTACAAATAATCTGAATGGCCTTTAAATACGTTTCTCCAAATAACTCGTGATTCATTGTCATTTTCAAGGTCAACTATAAAAATTTTTTTTCAATTGAGTCAAGTCAAACAATGGCAATGTACGACATATTATACATGGTCAGAATTAAAATCAAAAGCTCCCTTCAACTGTGCAAAAATCCAATATGGCGCCCATAATAAATAAAAGTTTGTTGTTGAAAACAAGAGACGAACCCTTCAAATTGAAATTATAGTTATACCACGTTGAAGAGAAGAAATAGTGACAAAGTTAACGTGCAACTTACTTTGAAATCCCACCTCAAAAATGTCACGAAAACGATTTTCGGAAAGTTCAGTTTTTTCCGCCTCTCTCCTGAAGTAGGTACTCTGAAATGCGAAATTCTCTACCATTTTCTTAGTTACCTAAATGCGCAACTTTGCCCTATTTTAAAACACTCGGTATGTATTAATTTCTCTTTATTGTACGGCATTTCAGACAATTGAATCATAAGAACATGGAAACCACAGAATAATTTTTAGGAGTTACATTTAGCTAATGTGTTATACGTTTCAAAGTAATATGTCGCTATATCAAAACTCCCAAGAAACAACATTCGTAGTTATCCACCAACAAAAATTCCCCTACTATCCGACCTCAACCCTCAATAATAAATTTGTCTACACTAATAACATCTTTCCCTTACCTACCGCTTTTCCTGCAGTAGAAAAACAGCGACGACTCCTGGGGGTCCTCTTCCGTGTCTTCACCATCCCCTTCTCCCCTGGAGCTCGGGGAATGGGGGGAGCCTCCCGTGGAGCTATTGGTCGAATGCAGACCGCCTGTGGACATGCTTAGGTCCTCGGGTTCGGTCTGTTCGGGTAGCGCCACCTGAAATATAAGGAAAATTTCGTCAGAGAAATGAAAATGAATGAATCAAATGAAAATAGATTCGTGTAAGTTGATCAAACTTTAAATATTTTTGCTTGATAATGTACAATAACACATAGAAATTTACTAAATTATAGTTTTTTTCGCGATATTTGGAAAATTGCATACAAAATAATGTAACGAAAACACCGTTTTTACAGTCTCCAAAGTCTAATTTATTACCCTACATAAATTTATAACGCAACTAATTTAACGCTCGCTGTCCACTGGTTTGACTGTGTCTGTAAGCTCGACTGTGACTCACTCCTTCCGCCATCTGGTCGCGTATTTATCCCCCTATCGATGAGCCGAGAGACATTCCAGCGTTTTCGCGAACTGGTCTAGATGGCAACAGGTGCTTCCAGACGGGTCTCGAGGTTCGCACATAGAGGCGGATTGCATACGTATGTGTGAGAGAGATGGATATATGAAAGTAATTCGTATAGTTCTGACGTGACCCGCCAAAAACCGTGTAAAGACCTATAGGATGATGCATGAAAGAAACTTTTTTGTGAGCGTTCACACGAGCCTAATGATCGTGGCCTATTTAAATTCGATGTCCCCATTAAAATCCATGTTAGAGTGAATGTAATGCAAACATACATGGAATTCGAAAAATCTGAAAAATTAGACAGGTTCGTATTAAGAATCATCTTACGAGGACACCGACATCTTGCAGATTGCAGCCTCACAAAGAAATGTGGGTTATATGTGTAACATAAAACTGTTTTTCGCTGGATTTTTGCAAGTAATGTACAAATCAAGAAATACAGAGAGACTGACCAGCGAACTCCACCACTTCACCCCTAGTTCTTTAGTTATTAGAAAGGCATTCGATCTTAGAAGCTCCAATGCAGCCGAACAAATTTTAATTCGCCGAAGCACTCCCCATCGAGACTACCTCTGTGTACCCCCCTGACTCAAAGGATCAGTTCGGCCTTGTTCTCATTTAATGTGGAGGAAGAGTGTATATTTGATCCTTTTCCCCAAGACGCACAAAACTCTAAAGCCGGCCCTGCCCGCCTCCCGGACGTCTGATTACAACTAGATATCGGATTCACCTTGTCCCTCTATTGCTAAACAATCACGAAAGCGTGTTTTACTTTATCTTGGATTTGGACGGTGTTTATATTTTCAGTCAATACTAAAAATTGATTACTCATTTTTTGAAGATGCTATAGGGAAGTTAAACCACGATCTATTTTTGTATCTTACCTGTAGAGGCAACGTGATCAGCGGAGCGGTAGGTGGATGCAATACGACTATTGGGGGTCTTCTAGGGGTGACAGTAGTTTTACCCCCCACCATATCTTCATCATCTGAGTCAGCTGGGGAGGGAAGATCCTTGTCTGGAACTCCACATTTGTGATGCAGAAGGTGATGCCTGCGACGAAACCGACTTTGACATCTGCAACAATCAGATAATATAATATAATATATTACTCCCCAATTTTAGGTGTAATTTTAAAATGCGTGCTTTACAGAATTAATAGACCAACATTTCATAAACAGACAATCTTATAGCTGTTAAAGTGATGAAAAATTAAAATAAGCATAACATTGTTCTGATAAGACATTTAGCAATTAGAACTCAAGTTGTGAAGAAGTTAAAAAATCCAGAAATCAAGATCTTACCTGTCGCACGAGAATGGTTTCTCGTTGGTATGTATGAGTATGTGGGCTTTGAGCTGGTTGGAGTCCGAGAATTTTGCGTTGCAATGTTCACAGTTGTAGGGTCTTTCACCAGTATGAACCCTTAGGTGTCGCCTCAAGTTAGCTACTTGTACAAACTGTCGATCACAATGGTCACATCTGGAACACAAGTTAATGTCTAGATTATACCCAATAGATACATATATCACTACTCAAAAGTGCAATTTATTTTTATCTATACAGTATAGAATTTAATTTTGATATGAGTATTTCTCAGAAAATCGTTTTCGTACCTGTAAGGTCTTTCTCCCGTATGCAGTCGCATATGCGTTTTAAGGTGATGGTCCCTTGTAAATCGTTTGTGACATTCAGGACACTCAAATGGTTTTTCACCAGTATGCGTCCTTTCGTGGTTCTGGAGGACGTGCTTGTACCCAAATGATCTGTAACAAGGAAAACATTTACAATAACACATCAAGAAAATACGTTCTGAAATATTTTGAAATGCATGAAATCCTACGAACCGAAAATGAGACGTAGAAGTTATAGAGTGTATTCCAAAAACGAAGAAACTCCATAGTTGCTGAACAAGTGACGGCAGTCACACAGCTTCGCTATCTAAGTGCCCCGCTTTAAAAATTAAACCAAAGACATCAAAACCCACATATGTACTTGTCCATATAATATTTGTATACATACTCTCTCTAAATATGCCAATTTTTCATTATTTGCAACGAATCAATCGGAACTGAATTTATATACAAACATCTCCCGACCCATATCCCACTTCTGAGCGGAACGCGTGCTCTAACAAAAGAAAGCGAAACCAGGAGATCGTCGACCTACACACACATCCCCTTTTATCTCTCCTGCTTCTTCGAGTAGTACATGTGTATCACCTACCTGTTGCACACTCCACACGTGAACTGTTTGTCCCGTTGCCCTCCCTCTTTGCCATCCGAGGAGAGAACTGTGGGGGCTGGAGGGGAAGACGCCGTTGAGGTTGGAGAGGGCATCGAGGGAGGCGGCGTTGGCAGATCTTCCGGTTCTTCCTTGAATTTCCGTTTCTTTTCAGGGATCGCTGTTACCGTCGTCGTCGTGCTGCTCGTTACCTGGAACAAAACATTAAGTTCAAGCCAAAATAGAACAACCGATCCTAAAGTAGATGTAAATAACAGTTGTCAATAAAGGCGTTAATTAGTAGTAGTGTCGATCGAAACTAGTATCTCAGCCGAAACCGAAATTTCGGTCCAATTCTAGTTTCGGCCGAAACCACAACTTCCAACCGAGGAGTATGATATGGGAGGTTTGGAGGTAAGATAGTAGTGAATCTCGAAAAAAAAAACAAACTCAGTCTTTACCAATTAATGTTAGGAATAATAATAGCAGTTTATTATTAGAGAAAAAAACTGTAATAATCAGTCATTCGAATATTATTAAGAATTCGGTAAAGAAAACTTAAGCAGTACTACATCTGACTCTTCAAAAACAAAATAAAGAATTTGTTTTTGTTTCCAACATTTTGTAAAAAATCAAACAATAAAACAAAAATCACAACCCATTGGGGTAATTTGAACTAATAAATAGTGGTTTTCTAGAAGAATTATTCAAAGACCACAAAGAAAAACTATTTCCAAGAGATAAGTAACTATGGAAATTTTGGTAAATTCAGTTTGAACAGTTTTGAATATTGTGCCTGAAACTGTGCCTAAACTGGAATTCTCTATTAATTTGTATAATATTTACCATCTTGAGTGACATAAAAAATAAAAAAAATTAACGTTGGTGCAACAGGCCATTAGAACAAAATCTAATAATCATCGCTGAACAGCCTGATACTATATGTCATGAATATCAATTTTTTCTAGCAAGTCTGGCCTTCGATCTGAATAAATTTGCCCGAAGGCGCCCGAAAACATACGAACTTTCGGTTGCTGTTTCGGCAGATTTCGAAACCAAAACTTCGGTCGGACACTAATTAGTGTTAGGGGTGGGGAGGAAAAGCCTGACTTGACCACCTTTGGTCTTTTTTGTCGACCCGGAGTATATCAACAATATTCCACATGTTGGTTCACTAAATTGTGGAACATCCTTGACCTCCTAATAATGATCAGGATGTCCGACCATTCTGCTGAGTAAGCAACTTCACCTACCTGGCTAAACTGCTGGATCACCAGCTTTTTTCAATATTACACCACATACGTGAAAACTAGGATATTTTGAGCCTTACAAACGAAAAATCAATTTCTAATACATCAAATTTTTAGAATTTCTACTGCAATTGATCGACTGATGATCATGCTGAAGATTGTATACAGTATATTATGAAAGCAATATCATTCCAATACAATGTTATTTATTCGATTTCCATCCCCACTCGAAACCTTTTAAGCCTGAAGTCTTAGGGCTTTTTCTTATTTTTTTCAGATGTACTTTATGCTCTAGACATGATGCAATTGTTTTTCACTTTTTCTGTAATATTTGAATCACTGCTACTACCTAGATACGAAATCGGAGATACTGTAGAAATTAAAAGCCAAGCTCCTTATGTAAAGTACTCGTAGATTTGCATACAACAGAAAACTCGTTTAAAATTATCAAGGTCAATACGACCATCAGTGTTTATGAGACATTCCTCCACCTTGTGAAGCCTGACAGTTAATCAATTGAAACAGGCAAGCCTCAACCCTAAGCCTAAACGACCCTGTAACGTGAAAATACACCCACTTACCACATCATTATTATTGTTGTTGATATGTTGTTTGCTCCCCGGCATAGGCGGCGACGGTGGTGGCGAGACCGCTCCTCCTTTTTGCCTCCCCTTGTGGGCGGGCACCGTGTCCCCACCCATAGCACTCGTGTGCCAGGGCACTTGCAACAAGGCCGGGTGGAAAAACGCAGCGGCCGCCGGGTTGTTGGACATCGCCATCAGCTGACTGGCCATCAGCAGTTGGGAGGGCGTAAACAGGGCGGGGTGTGCCATTGGGTGGTGGGGATAGTGGTGGAAGGGAGGGGAATGGCTATCGCCGTTAGAGGGGGCGCCGCCTACCATGGGAGGATCTTCGCTCTTCAGAGGGAGTTTCATAGGCGACAGCAGCTCTGTAACAAAGAAGAGAATCAAATAAGTATGTTTGTGAGAATAAGCAGTTGCAGTGTAACCAAAGTCGCTGTTAGACACAGAATTTCCGATTACGATGAGGTAGCAAAATGAATATTTCTACGAAATTAATTATTTTTATATTCGGGATCTGTGCTCATATTAAGGGAAAAACTGCATTCACTATGTCGCTGAAATTTCAGAATATGCACAGAATTTTGGGCACGTAGCTTTTGCAACACAGTCTTGGTCTTGCTGGTCAACTCTTGGACTTGCGAAGCCTTTACGCAAAATGTACCTGCACAGCTTGTTGAAATGGCAATACAAGTGACACAATTCAAGTTTTTGCCAACTTTGTCGTCAAGTTAAATTTTTTTATGATGAATATACAATTTTGGAAGCCTCATCGAGCATATCATTTCAATTTTGGTGAATGTGCTAATAAGATTATACTCTATGCCATGCATTTTGAGGTTGAAGCACTTTTCCATCAGTGTGATTCTCCTTTACATGAACATTTCAGATCAGAGCGCAGCCGCAAGAGTTACCCTCGTCGGATGGGATTGAAACACCCCCTACTGCCAAAAAATTTGAAGAGCAAGAAAATATCTTCCTGGGTGGTTACCATAACCTAGGTATTGTATTATATGTGAATAAGCTTGAGAAGACAAAAATTCATCCCTCTCGTAATTTATACATTTTACTCACTAGCAAACAGTCGAGGTCTTTTCATCCTCACGTATAAGTTTGTGTGACTGATCATATTTTTATATTCAAAATGACTTTGCGTTCTATTAGGAACTGATATTATCAATGTTCGTGGCTTATTTGGTAGAACTTCTTCAGGTTTGTAACTTACAACCGTCGCTGCAATTCCCTTTCCGAACATTGAATGCTATTTGGAAGGTTAACACCTCTAGCGGGCCAAATTACACGGAAGATATATTTTGGCTAGATATGGCTAGTTATTTTCATCTATTATTCACAAGATCAAACAACCCGTGTATGCCTTTCAAACACAATATCCAGGAATCCTAAAAAATTGCATTTGGCGGATGGGTCTCAAATCCCCACAATAGCAATGACATAATGATACCCTTTCTAACGCCTCGAGACACACTCTATTTAGACAGGCTGGACCGAAATACATCGCAAATGGTCCAGGAATATTAGATTTAATTTCCGTTCAAGATTCGATGGTGACTAAGCTAACAGAATAAAAATCTACCAGATGCTATGAGATTTTAAAAAGATCTTGTGGTATTAAATCTCCTCAGAGAATATAATAAGAACATTGTTCTCGTGCAACAATCTTAAAACTCACGACAAAATGTTCTTTACTGAATTATGATCAGAATCCTTCTATGTATGAAAATTAATTTGTGCTTCATTAATCAAATTTATAAAAATAATATCCAAAAGGGAAATAAGTATGTTCGATTGCAAACATAAACTTGCTCAGATGGGTTTTGTTTCAGGTGGAAGCTGGGTTCATGTGGAAATTAATTGAAAATGACATTTAGGAATTTCCTGGTTTTTGTTGGGTCTTTTACCTGTTTTATGTTATATCTTGAACAGTAAGGCTTTCAGAGCAAAATCTAAATGGAGTTTTTTTAACGTTTTAAGTAGACAGGCATGAATCAAGCATTTTCTGTTTTGACATCGGCATAGTAGATCCACCGTAGACAAATACAAATAGCTGAAAAATTGAGCAAACGCACCTTTCTAGTATTTGTAATCCCTGCAGTTGATTGAAATTCTAGATATTGTATTGATATCCCGCTGATAAATTTAAAAAAATATTTTTTCGTTAAAGGCTTCTACATACACTGCAAAATTGGCTGTTTATTGACATATTGTTCTAATGGCCTGCCAAATTTTTATACTCTATTAGGAGTATTACGCTTCTAGAATAGATTTTACTACCAAATTCATAAATTAATTACTGTACTTATACAGAGTGGCCTATCCCTGCATGCAAGGTATATGCTCCCAGACAGAGAGAAGGAAACACTGTATACGAATTGTGTAAAGTATATGAGACATCATTTATTAATATATTATTGTGACATACAATCATAGTGGCATTTTTATAAATAGGTGTCCTATCTTTTGTTTCATATTTGGATTGACACTTTTTAAAGAATAACATTGGTATTACGCAGTTAGAGATTTCAGTTACTGAGCTATTAGCAGATTTGCCTGAAAGCACTAATGTTCGGTAGCCCAAACCTAACCCATTTTTTGGATATGGAGAAGGTAACGCATTAGGACCGATAATTATATAAATTACAATAGGAAATATGGTTATATTCACTGCCTAAAATAAACCACAATTACATTGAAAAATGAAATAGATCCATTATTCATTTCTTAATAAAACTAAAAACCAAATTTGAAATCAAATAAAATTAAAATCTTTGGTTGATTATTTATAGCCATTAGTTATTTTCTTATACATACGTGTATGCAAGGTAGACTAAACAAACGAACCAACTCAATCCTTCCTCTACAAGTTTGAAATAAAATCTTCTAAACAGATCAAACCAAAGAAGTTCCTGCTCATAATCTTCCAAGTCAAACAATGGATAAGAAACCATCACAAGTGACATTGGCACTGGAATGCAGGCATGGGAAAGAATTCGGGACCATCTCGAAACAAGACTGCGGAACTGCTCTCAATGAGTAGAAGCCAACTCCGTGCCGTTACAGAACTTCTAAGATGACGCAATGGCTTGAAAGAACACCTGAGCAAAAAAGGCAAACCAAAACTAGAACCGAGGGAATTTAGAACAGTACCGGCAGGGAAACTATACCAATTGGTACAGAACACTAGACTGCTGGATTGGGTACTGTAAATTCGAGGAGCGCGATACAATAAGCCCTAGAGGCTGCAGTGCCATCGGGTGCTTTGATCTGATGGCTCCGGAAAGGATAAAAAAGTTTATCAAAATGAATCCATAACCGATTATCGCTCATCGGTTTGCATGTCCTAGTGCCGAGTGCCATCGCAAGCACATTACAATGAACAGGAAAGACAGAGCGGCACACGGTGAATTTTATCGTTCGGAAATTTCGAAAATCGCTATGGAAAACACATTATTTTTTTATCGATTTTCGATATTTATCGTATTTAATTTTTCCGCACATAGAGTAACAGCAATCAACTTGAAAGGAGTACTTTCATGGGAAGTGAGCAGATAGCTGTTTTTAAAATCCTATGAGCTACCAAATAACCTTTATCCACCATGTCTGGCCTATAAGAAGAGATCATCTCAACTCAAACTGACGAGAAGGAGGCAAGCGTGTCGTGTGTGTGTCCGTGTGTGCCGTTTTGGCCCATTCGTGTGTGTCGTAGCGTGATGAGAAATCGTCCGTTCTTAAAAGCCCCGCCAGGCACAATGCCAGTGTCACCAAAAAGGATGAATGCACGAAAGACGACACACATATTTTACTCGTAACTGTGTCGAATGTGGCCTTCCTTCTTCGCTTCGAGGACTCGTCCTTTGCGTCTCTCTTCCTTATCCTTTTTCTTGCATACGTGGATACGTGCTTGTTGCGTGTGCCTCCCCACATAGGTGTACGTGGAAGCGTTTTTAAGGGGATGAAGGAACTCAACTGTATGAGATTGTCTATAACCCTCTTATAAGGTATACTTACAAAAAAGGCAAGTGCTAAGTCATTTGATTATATTTCATATATCGAATTTTGTTTGAAAAATTGGAGACGCTTTCACATTATGGCAATACCTATCCTATAATCAACGTTCCCCTGAGGCTCCTGAGGGTAAATAGTTACTGATGTATTTTATCAACTGAATATTCGAATTTAACAAACATGTATCACGATTTTCCATTGGTTAATAATTTGGTAATAGAACAACAAGTGTTTTGTTATAAAATGGCTGACCGTTTAGACTTGACGATTGCGAAGAACTTTTCGAACAGATTCAATATGTCAATATGGATTTTTGTACATGACTTTATTTATTTAATTCGGCAGTCTTTTACAAAAGCATTTGATATCACATAATAATATGTATCTACAGAAATACATATATCACTTAATGTGAGAAAACATATTAAGAATTAAAAAAGGCAAACTTGACACACGTAAACACTCAAGATACCACACCATTAAAATATGCATCCAAACTATATAAACATCCTTCCAATAAAAACAATTGCAGCTCATTCCGTCTGGCAACGCACTGTAGAGCTTTGCTCACTGATATTTCTTCTATGTCGATTGATGCATTTACTTCTTACATGATAGTATTTTTGCAAAATTTCTCATTTATTTTAATTCTTTTAAAAAAGTTTAAAATATCCAAGAATCATCATGCGGAAAATTAAATATTTTGCCGGTCGTTTTTGAAAGGTGTGGCATTCACCATTTTTTTAAATATAGCGCCAATAAATGCATACAGAAGAGAGAAGAAATATATACACCTAGGAGACGGTGTACGCAAACGGTAATATTGCCAAAAATATCTTGATTCATAAGTATAATGATATTTTTAATTCCCACGCCTACTGGCGAGAAAGTATTGTAATCGGGAAAATGAGATATGTTTTTTGGACGTTACTGTATTTCCGGCGGCCTCTCTGTCTGTCGTTTTTGATGAAATTTACAGACAGAGACGCAAAACCTTATGGTTTTTAAAAATTGAACTGATTTCGACAGGCATCCCTGCTTTTGCTGACTGGGATCACCAGCGAGCGCGAGGACATTGGTAACTGTTCTGGCCTTACTGTCGCATCTGGCGTGATGTGCGGTCAGGTATCGCTATGCACTAATTGTGTGAGCTTGTTTGACTGACTTGATCTGTTTAATTTCTCTGGTATGCATGTTTGTAACTAATTTTTTGCTCAGAGGGTTTGACATTGACTTAAGATAATCCTTTATGACGGCGTTGTGTGGGAAGTGCAGAGTCAAACTACTTGACAGCCTTTTTAGAATAAAATTTTTTATCTCAACAGTAGCATCAAAGCTAAAAACGGAACTCTTGAAAATGTTATATCAAAGTAAAGCTTATAAGAAGGAGAATCCAAAGCTGTAAAGACATGCCATGTGGAATTATACAGGGTGTTCCTTAATGATATGCCAATATTTCAGGGTGTGAATCTACATGAAAAATTAATGTTAGTAAAATTCTAAATGACGAGAAACTATGGGATATAAACGTCATTTCGACGAAAAGTTCGCTACTCTATCTGCAAAAGTAATGGACTTACAAATTGTCTTTGAGTATTTTTGGATAGAATATCACCTAGCTCCAGAAGTAGCAACCCGAACTCTATTAATATGCAATGTCAACAACTTTTTCTTTAACGATGCCTTTCAGAATAATTTGAAATATACAAGGTGTCCCATTTGTAAATTTGTGTTGTCATGTCGTTATGAATCGCCCTATAAAGCGCGGCATATTTTCACTGTATAGAAGGTAAAATTTCACAATAATGGAGCAAATGGCCAGTTAGACAGTGATAATTCGCCCTGTACGAGTACTCGACGAATCACTTTTAATGAAAGACATATTCTTTTTTTATTATATTTCCGAGGCGGCGATAGATTGACAAACCGATCAAAATGCCGTGAAACATTAAGGAAACTAGCTTAACGGGGTTTTCCGCGATTTAAAAAACTCCCTCCCTTAATGACGTGAGAAATAAAATGAGCTGCAACATATTACATTTTCCATTTTATTATACCCAATTCCATCTCTGTCGCAGAATAATTCCTCTAAGAAAGGAGAAGCAAGTAATGAATTCCCGGTAGCGTCGGTTTCCTCCGTTCTTTCCCCATGTCAGAGGGGACGAAGGAGGGGTTGAATAGCGCTCGCGCCAATTTGGAGGCAACGCTCTGTCATTATGATGATTCCTTCTCTCTCATTATGTTTGCCCATTATCTTTCTATCCTTGTCGCACTTTCATCAGGAGGCTCACTGCGCACTGCCGTATCCTTTTAACCCTTCCTCTAACTCCTCCAGAAACCCGTTTCCATAGAATCCGGCCTGAATGGCCGACAGTTGTACATGGAGGAAAGTGGAAGGGGTTAACGATTCAATTTCAAGGGAACTGATACCACTGTGGCAAAGATTACAAGATTTTTTGCGAATTAACAAACAGTAATACATTACAGGTACGTACTCAGGTTGAGAAAGAACCCTTCATCCAATAATGGTCAAATGAGGTATGATCAGAATTTTTTACTACCAATACCTCATATTACAACTTTCGATTTAAACATTTTTATTCCATTATGTTTCATACATATTTTGCAAATACTTGAAGCATCTAGTAGTCTGGTGTAAAATTGTTAAATTCAAATGAATAAATGTATAGGCAGATTTCTGCTGTTGACTGATTATTTTTAATTTCCGGGGCGAGGTTGGAGTTAAAATTTTAGGGTTGCATTTTATTTCTGCTAGTATTAAAAGCCGTTTTCCTATGCCTTCTTGACTTATTTACGTAGGGTGTTTCCAAAACATGGGGCAAACATGTACGAGGTATTTTAATGATAATATAATCGAAAATGACAAGCAAAAATAGATACGACTCTCATTATTTGAAAAATGTTCAAAATAACTATTTTTAGATAGAAAGCAAGGCTCTGGTTATCTTTTCATGGACCGCCATTCTTTTTCAAATACTCTGAGGTTGTTGCATATTGATTTGCGTCACTGATCAACATATTCCACCATAATACGTAATCAATCGTTCATCTTTCATACTTTAATTATGCGATGTTCCACTGCAGTTGTGTAAACTTCGGATGGCGGTATAGCCCATAGCAAGTAATTTAGAAAGTTTGAGTCCTCAGATCGAGTAGGTCATAAGTTAAAACCTATTCAATATTTGCCTGCAAGGACTTACTGGAAACCTTACTGAAATTGGTGAACATAACTAAATATAAAAATTCCTTTTGATATACTTGAAAAAATTCGGTAGTCTATGACGAGAAGATTTAGTTTTGCACTGGAGCAAAAGATACCTAGTTATTTTGAAGAGGTTGAATACTAAGAAGCTCACATTTATTTTTTGTTATTTAAATATTTTGCCGCAAACTTCTTACCCAACCTGTCGATAATAAAAAAATAACACAAAGTACTTTTAAAAAATACAAACAATCCAACTGCAGCAACTGAAAATAATGAAATGTCAAAATCCATCAGCCATTTGAGCTGCAGCCCGTAAAACAGAAAGTTTTAAGTTGAAGTTTGCGTTTAAGATCCGCGATTTTGATTTTATAAAACTTTAGTTTACCCTGTATCACTGGCACTGTCAATACAAATCTAAAGACGCTTCATGTCAAAATCCATCAAGCCCGTAAAATAGATTTTCCAGAGCAGTCGAGTAAAAATGATTTTTCTCGTAAAAATGCAATAGCTCGCAGTAAAAGCTTAAGTTTTGCTGACATATATTCATACAAAACTACATAAAATTATATACTGGAATATTAGCACATCATTAACCTGTATAATATTCAAGAAACTCTGTGCTTTAAGCTTAGACTTAGTGAGTGTCCCTTGCGAATCAAGAAGACAAAGGCAGGAATAGAGCTATAGACTGGTGACAATAGGTAGGATCACGAGAAGCTAAAAATCATGTCCCAAAATCGATAATATTTGTGTTTGTGATCAAACAAGCAGACTGGGTTAAAACGTCTTGTTGACTTCCGTCGTGTTAAATCGGCGATAAAAAAGCTAATTACAAGTCGGTTATATTTCCCCAAAAAATCTGAATATTTCCAATTTTTCGGTGCGTAACGATGAAAGTGGAAGTGTTGAATTTTAGTATTCAGATTACATTACAGAATTTAATGGAAACCGTAACGCTAAGCGGCATGTGGCTCTTTTTTGTCTAATCGATCGAAAGTAAGAGTTGTTGTCTGTGGTGTAGTCTTTTTCTGTCACCGCCGCCGCGCGTGTATTCAAATTTTTGGCGCTTTCCCTGAAATTTGTGTATTTGATTCGGTGCGGTTTTGCCTGAAAAGTGATCGAAAGGGAAAGTCCAACGATTTCGCGGGTGAATACGCAAATATACAAATTACCGTGACAATTATAATATAGAAAAAGTGTAAATAGTTTTTCAAATTTTAACGAGATAGATGAAAAGTGACTTTTAATTCTTATGCTATTTTATCGATGAAGAAAACAATTCGTAGGTAGCCAAGTCGTTATCTATGAAAGACAAAGGTGCAAATCTCATTTTGGTTGGTTAGAAATGTTTATGTTTATGTGGCATGAATTCATATCTGATTATCATTAATGAGAAACGTTTTTCCAGAAAAAAAATAAGTATGTTGTTTCAGTCAACCTAAACATGCAGTTAAGCCGAAACGCTATATTTATTAGGTTAACTTCGATAGAAAATAAAAGTTAGGTTACTCCGGTTTTCTACGAGAATTTAGGAAATGGCTGCAATAAAAAAAGTAGAACAGAAACTAACTATCTGGAATTTTCTATGGAAGTTAGCAGTAAAATTAAAGCCCAGTTAAATGATGATCTGTCATTAATTTTTTGGTAGATTAGTAGATTGAGCAGAGTGACCATGAGGCTAAACTTCGCCTTTTGTATCGCACCATAGCCCCATATTTTATATGGTTACACTAAAATGATACATCCTTCTTGGAAATAAAATGGAATAAGGAAAATAGCTTCTAGGTGAGCTGTCAATATTGTGAATACAATAAATAGCAAAAATGAGTAATTTCTACTGCCTTCCGGGCTGAAATAACTAGTAAAATGGTTCTTGAAGAAAGACCTTCCAGTACAGAAGGTTTTTGAAGAATATTGCATATTTAATCGGATTCAATTAGCGCGTCCAGCCATTGCAAAGTAGTCCAGCGCTTTTATGCCGAATAGCAATGTTAGTTCCTTGGAGCTAGCTACAAACATGTATAAAAAACATTAAATGAGTCAAGTCAGCCAAACAGGCCCATATACAAGCAGTACATATCCATTTGATAATACTAGCGCTAGTTTCTTCCCTACCCCAAGTATCGACCATTTGGCAACGCTGCTGGACCACACCAGCTAAAGACGTCATAAGCGCCTGCCGGCGATGTTGTCAGATGTAAGGCAGGGTTTGCATCGTATCGTCTCAACCAATCGCGTATGTCGTCTATAAATAGTTTTCAAGTTATAAGGGGAAAGTGTACGGGGAAATCTGATATGTGGAATATACACTGATAATTGCTTAAAATTGATAAGGGTTCAAAGGTTATAAATATACTGTGGGAAACAGAATGAGATATACATACACCCATCCCCTACAACCCCCATTTTCAACCCCTACAAAAAAAAGTTCGGGAAATCTCTGGAACGACAAAAAACGAAGTTTGAGCGATTTTTATTTTTTTCGTGATTTTTCAAAAGCTACAACGCTTCTTCGTCGGTAGTAACCTTGTGTGTTATAGGCGGTCCTACGATTAGCGGACATACCGACGGAAATGATGTACATGTCATACAACATTCAAAAAACATATCTTTCTTCCTCACCAGTGGGCGTGGGTGGTAAAATCCAGTTGCTGGCCAGGTAAAAAATTCGTTGCGTGGATGTTCACTCAAAAGCTGTTAATGCGCCTTATACAAAACATTTCTATGTGTAGAATTACTGGGGCTGGAAGTTTATCTGAGTATAGCCACCAAAACATTACGATACAGCCCCCTCAACTCCCACCCACAAATTTGTTGTCGCTAAAAAACTTTTCGTCATTGCATAGTATTACTCTTGTGTGAAAATTACATCAAAATCAGACTGGTACTTTCCAAGTTATAGACGGACCAAAGATTAGTGGACAGACAGACCGACGGAAATGAGTAGATGTAGACATCATAGAACATCTAAAAAACATGCATCTCACTTTGGAATGTTGCGATTATAATACTTCCCCGCCAGAGGCGCGGAAAGTAAAAGACACTGAATCATCCCATTAATATTTTTTACAGAATATTATTATTCATGGAACAAACCTGAACTTTCGACATCTCGTGGCTTCGTTTTCCTTTCCTTAATTACTATTTTGAACAGGAGGTGGATTGCATCTCACAGTTTCCGTTGTCTTTTCATAACAATAAATGTTCATCTTGGAAATAGTTATCATATGCATAAATTCAGTAAAAAGTTAATTTATATTTTCAATTGTTATATAATTGAAAAATCAATCTCAATAAGTATATTTATGTGATGTGACGATAGAATTGACGTTAATGGCCGGACAATGACGTTAATGCCCCTCAAGTAGCGGCCAGTGACGATGCAGTGGAGTTTAAGGTTATGTTGCATACAATTAGTGTTCAGGGTCAGTGAATACTTGAGATAATAAACCAATTTTACTATTCAAACATGTATGGAATGTTGATTAAATGTTCCGTCGATTTGCGGGAAGCATTTTAGAAACCAAACAAGTTGGCAACTAACCGTTCATTGACTAGTATAACAACTATACTGTTGATATCAATGTAGCAACGACGTGGACGACAACTCTGTTTATTCAAATACAGTTTTGACTCGGTCTTGTCTGTAGGTCGAGTTCCGAACTACTAGAAGCTTTTGCCTTCGAGAAGGCACCTTGCTTATTTTGACATAACCTCAGTTATAATGGTAATAGATAATTGGAGGATAATTCTAGTATAATTCTAGTAATACCTTCATTAATAAGAGTTTGTGCTATTCACGCAATTCATGTTATATTAAAAAATAAAAACACTTGTCGTTAAAGGGTCACCCATCATCTCAATGGAATTAATAATTATTAGCATATACACATCATTAATATTTTTTTACTCTTGGTACGATATTATTTTTGTTTGAACTGCAACACTAATGAGATCATCGAGTGGAGCATCAAGGCAGTATTCAAAAATGTAAGTAACGTTTACACTTGCAATAAGACCATGTTGTTATTTTTCACATATCCATTCCTGCAAGTGTAACTTCTTCATAGTAACAGTGAACAAAACAATTAATTTGTACAAATTTGGTGTAGGTAAAGAATGCATAAGGAAACGGCCTCAAAAGTGATCCTTGTAGAATACCAGCATTCAATAGTAGGTAATTTGTTTAGACACTTTGCTATAATTAAACATATGACTGTAATTTTTTGATCAAAATCCAGAAGAGTTATTTATTAAATCGTTATAAATAATATATATTTTTCGCTGAAATTAGCTTTTTCTCACCTCTCTTCACAGAGTTTTCTTGTAGCAGTGGCATCTCTCAAAGTACCTTAGACACTCGTCAGCAAGCACTAGGTCCTGCCATCTCCGTAACTCTCCTAGCACAATGTCCAGTTAAAGTCCCATCGATATAAGTAACAACTGCATTTGAACTTTCAAACTAAGTCAAGTCTTTCCCGCACAAGTGACAGAATGTTCGTAAGAAAGCGGGCACTCGCCCAATCAAAAGCGGCGGAAGCGACGTGGTTAACGTCGAGCGTTGCACTGACGGTGATCAGCGTCTCGGCGAAGGGGATGACCTAACCTAACGTGGTCCGACCCCCACCACCCTCACCGCAGGGGTGGGGAGAAGTGGAGCAACCCCTTGATTGGCGGTAGGCAGAGGGTGGCACACGCGAGACTCGGCAGAGGGCAATTAGCTGGAGATATTGTTGCCGCGCTGCTCTTGGAAGCTGAAGCTAGAAGCCGTTTGGTGACTTATCATCAATAAAGACTTGGGCGGATATGAGCGTCAACGTATAATATTGTATTTGATTGGATTGATATTTAATAATGTACATGGATCATGCGGTTCGAGCCTCAACGCGAAAAGAAGTCAGGCCAGAAAGAAAGTTTGTTCATGTAATACTTACGAAAATTTCCTTCAGGGGGTATTACTAAAAATGATCGCCAAATACATATTAAAAAAAAATACATCATTGAAGTCTTCTTTCGAGACACACAATCGAATATATAATGCAAAAACATTGAAATTGGCGTCAAGTAGGTTAACTCTGCACTTCTCACGTATCACTGTCGTCACTTCATTAAGGATAGTATCCAGCATCTCCTTGAGAAAAAATAAGCTACGAACATATAATTAAAAAAAAATGAACGGATTAATGCCAGTCAAATTATTAGTCCACAGAAATGTTCTACCGATTGGATTGATATTTAATAATGTACATAGATCACAAGGTTCGAGCCACAATGCGCAAAGAAGTCAGGCCAGAAAGAAAGTTTGTTCATGTCAAGCTTTCGAAACTTTCCTTCAGGGGGTATTACCAAAAAATTGCCAAATACATACTAAAAATAAGTGTTCATCACTAAAATCTTCTTTCGAGACACACAACCGAATAAATGCAGAAAAAAACATTAAAATTGGCGTCAAGTAGGTTGACTCTGCACTTCTCACGTATCACTGTCGTCACTTCATGAAGGGTAATACTCAGCATTTTCTTGAGAAAAAAAAGCTACGAACATGTTCAAAATGTCGTCCTCCACTTTCCACACAAGCTTCATTACGACCTTCACGAATGGTATGAGGATTTTCTTGGGCCCACGTGTGAGTATTATGGAAATTTAATATCCCGTCTCCCGTAAAAGTACATTCGACTGTCGCTAGAATGTTTTTAAAAAAATCCGTATTTTCAACGTTTTTGTGCAAAAACCACTGACAGAATGTTAGTCTGCGAGGATAGTCTTCTGGTAACAAGGCCTGCACTCATTGGACATGGTAGGGATAAAGCAAATTTTCCCGTAGGATTCTATAGACTATGGTATGCGATAGTCCTAAGCGGCGGCCTTATTCCCGAGTGCTGATATCTGCATTGATTTCCACGATATTTAAAATTTGTTTCTCCTGCTCTACAGTAACCTGTCTTTCACGAGCGCGAATATTAGTGGGCTGGACTCTTCCTGTATCTCGAAGTCTTTGGTACACTTGCACAAATGTCCTTCTGTCTGGGTGTACCCGTTCGCGAAATCTGTCGCAATAAATTTGAGCTGCAAGATTTGAATTCTGACGAGCTTCACCGTAAACTAACAACATGTCGGCGAACTCTTGATTCGAGAACATTGTAAATCAAACCGACGACGTACGCGAACAAAAACAAAACAACGTAACATACCACTGTTACCGTTTGCGATCGATTGCCGGTACGATAAGAGTGATGATGACCGACGCGCTGTTATCATGTGTGTTTTAAATACTTATTCAATTTAATGAAACTTACTTACTTACTGACTACAAATTTTGGCTTAACTTAGAAAAACTTAATGCTATTTATTTGTTAATTACCCAATTTAAAAACGTTTTAGATTAGATTATAAAAATTAGTAAGATTGTGGTGATTGTGGTCGATATAAAGCACTTAAAGTTGTAAACTATAAAGCCATTTAGACAAAAATCTATTGACCATGGGTCATATGAACTTTTTGACTTGCTTTGACCCCCCCATTTCAATAATGACTACCATAACGTTTACACCCTGTATATTCTGTGATAATTCCTCAACGACTTGTTTGAAATGAAGGAAACTTCAAAGAAAAGTTTCTTTCAAAATGCACAACTTAAGACCAATGTGAATACTCACAGTTTGAAATAATAAGCTTTTTAAAAAAAAGTTCCAAACAGTAGAATTTAACGAACCGTTAAGTTGTACCATACCAAAATGCATAAGATTTTCATTGTTAGTGGACCAGGTATGTGAATCGAAACATCGTGATAATTTAAACGTTTTTATTGTCCAACTCCGCAAATAAGGAACAAAGGTGATATAAAATATAGCTCTAACTTCTAAAAAAAAAAAATATACGTACAAATGAAAAGTTTCATTTATTGAGCTCATATATAGGAATCTCCGATTTGGATATATTGATAAAATAGAAAATCCTTATCCTTACAACTAGCTAAGAATATTTATTTAGGCATTAAGTCCAAAAATTCCCGTTTTGTATAGTTTTATTGCTGATTTCAGGTTTTCTTCGCTACCATTTTCCATATATATTTTGGGCCCCTGCGAGGCATGACTGAAAAATAATACACGAGTTTGTTAAATTGTACCGGTGCGATTTAGCAAACCAGCTGATGGTACAAATTACCGTTCTAGTGTGAATGACACGAATTGTTTTATTTCTTTTCAAAAAGAGTGGTCAGGTTAAATTTTACTCGATAGAGACCCCATAAACAAATCAATAATTACGAGAAATGCCACCCCAACTAGCAGTAAGCGACTATTTTGACATGAAGGCTTATCTAAGAGTGTACAATACCGGCGTAAAGTTTTTCCCAAATCAGCAAATATGAAGATTCACATACGACCGTCGGTTTGTTAGACACGTTTTGGTGCCAGGGGGCATCAAGCAAGCTAAATAGATGGCATAATACGAGGGCCGTTTGATAAGTCAGTGACTTTTTAAATTTCTCCCATTGAATGCAACACTGCTGCCGTCAACTGCCATCTTTTATATGACAACTGTCAAAATTTGAACAAGCTATGTCATTTCATTTGAGTTTGACAGCCGTTGAAAGCAGACGGTCTCATAAATTCTAACAAAAATGGACAAAAGTGAATTTCGTGTTCTAATTAAACATTATTTTTGCGGAAAACAACCATCACTGCAACCAAGGATAGGCTTGACAAATACTATGGGGACTCTGCACCATCTATTTCAATGGTGAAGAAGTGGTTTACTGAGTTCCGTTGTGGTCGAACCAGCACAAGTGATGCCGAACGTTCAGGTCGCCCAAAAGAGGTCATCACACCAGAAATCGTGGATAAGATCCAAGGGATGATATTGGAAGATCGGAGAATAAAAATACTTGAAGTAGCTAGGGCTGTAGGCATCTCTACTGAGCGGGTACATCACATTTTACATGAATACTTGGACATGAAAAAACTATCCGCGAGATGGGTGTCGCGATTGCTCACGGTCGACCATAAGCGCAACCGTGTGACCATTTCAAGGGAATGTTTGGCGATGTTCAGCCGCAATCCGAACGGATTTTTGCGCTGTTTTGTAACTGTAGACGAAACATGGATTCATCACAATACACCAGAAACCAAAGAACAATCAAGACAGTGTGTTTCACTTGGTGAGCGTGCTCCAAACAAGGCCAAGGTGGGTCTGTCAGTCAGCAAGGTTATGGCCACAGTTTTCTAGGACGCATGCGGTATCATTTACATCGATTACCTTCAGAAGGACAGAACGATCACGGGAGAGTACTATTCAGAGCTGTTAGACAGATTCAACGTTGCTTTGAAGCAAAAACGACCGCATTTGGAAGAAAAAAATTGCTGTTCCATCAAGACAACCTTGATATAAACTACTATTTGGAAGGAATTAAGGAATTGGAAAAACGCTGGACTATATGTATCGAGCTAAAAGGAGATTATGTTGAGAAATAAAATTCTTATTTGCCGAAAAACATTTTTTTTATTTAAAAAGTCACTGACTTATCAAACAGCCCTCGTATATCTGTAGTTCACGAAATATTGAAGTGGTACCACTTAAACACTGCTACAACATACCCGACACTAGTTGTCTTCATTTAGAAACAAACCAACTGACTGGCGAAGTTTATCATTCGCTACTACTGCATTTAATTAATCAGTTACCGATTGGTAATACAATACAGGAATTTATGTCTTATCTTAAAGGAACAGGAAGTACAAGATCAGAAAATAAATCAATCAAATTATAATTATATATACAGGGTGTTCATTTGTAAACTTCCCACCACGGGCTTATCAAAAACCACTGACTTAAAGAAAAAACGCCGAGACACGTCAAAAGATTTCTCAATGGGGACAACTTTTGAAGCAAGAACTACCTCACCCCCTTTCACCCTCGCCCCCCAGGGTCATTCCCTTAAAAAATGTAAATGACAAGGGGCATTGAGTAATAGCTTGTTTGAAAGTCCTTTATTTTGACACTCAAGTTATGGGTCATTTTGGAAAAAATCCTAATATTTCTTTACGCAAAATTGTTGCTGCGACTGGTATTTCATTAGGCTCTGTACACACAGTTACTAAACTCCATAAATTTCATCCATTCAAAATCAAAACATTGCAAGAGTTAACCGAAGGCGATTTCGATATCCGATTTGAATTTTGTGAACAAATGGCTGCAGCGATTAATGATAATACCATTCATGTAAAGAATATCTGCTTCAGTGATGAATCCACATTTTATCTAAATGAATTTGTTAATAAGCAGAACTGCAATTATTGGAGCAATGAAAATTCTCATGCTTTTGTAGAAGGACATACCCAGTACCCCCAAAAAATTAATGTATGTGCAGGCATTTTAGGAAACTAAGTGTTTCTTCCATTGTTCATTAATGAAACTTTGAATGGAGAGATTTATTTGGATTGTTGGAAAATATCAGCAATCCGCTTATCACTGAAACTATTAAAAACAAAATCGAAGAGAAAGATGGTAACCCTATACTTGATGAAGCTGAAATATATTTCCAGCAAGACGGCGCTCCTCCTCACTATGTTCTTCCGGTTCACCTATGGCTGGACGACGAGTTTCCAGATAAATGGATAGGGCGAAGAGATCCTATAGAATGGCCTGCTAGATCTCCTAATTTGACGCCATCATACTTTTTTCTATGGGGCCATTTGGAATCTATTGTGTTTACTCCCCAACCTGAAAGTTTGGATGAATTTCGTCAACGCATCATCAAAAGCTGCCATGATATCCCACAACATGTTTTTGAAAATGTCCGTCAGGAATTTTAACATCGCCTAAATCATTGTTTGAGTAATAACAGGCAACATTTTGAACCCTTATTGAAATAAAAAGTGATATTCGTGGTTTTTGTTTTCGATCTAACAAATTAAGATTAATAAAGATTTTTGTAATGTTCTTGAAAACGAATCGACCGTTTTTAAAAAATCAAACGTCAAAATAAAGGACTTCGAAACACCTTTCAAACAAGCTATTTTACTCGATACCTTTTGTCATTTAAAATCTTCAAGATCCTGGGGGGCAGAGGGTGGAAGGGGGTTAAGTAGTTTCTTCTTTTTTCTTCCTTGACAAATCTTCTGACGTGTCTCGGCGTTTTTTCTTTTAAACAGTGCTTTTCGGTAAATCTTTGGTGGGAAGTTTTCTACCCCGTATGTAGAAATGGTAAAATTAAGTGGATAGTGAATTTGCAAGCAATTTAATTTTCTCACGGAATGATGACAAAGAATGTCTCTTATACACTTCAGGTATTAAATTTTACCTGGTAGCTAAGTTATACGAGAAACTTCCTATAAATAATGTTGTGTTGTACGGTGGAACTCTTGTAATTTTGTTTTTAAAGGCCTAGTGTGCACATCGTTACTAAAAACAATTTTTTGTCTGAGGTATAAGCGCTTTGACGTGCGCAACAATTTATGTATGAAAATTAAATAGAGGTAGTTTACTAAATTCTCGAATTTTATCCATTTTAATATTTGGTAATTGGCTGAAGCATGATCAAATTTGTCCGATGGGTGCGTAGAATTAGCGGGGCTGGAAGCGTATAAATATACAAACGTCAAAAAATTGAAATATATCCTCCTCACTCCATACAACTTTTTTCTAAAAATTATTAGGAGCACCTGAAACTCTCTCTTGAAAATGTATGTATGCAGTATATTAGAGGAGTAATGCTATCTCACAATGATATTACTCAAAGAATATTAGTTTCTTTTATCCATAGGCGTCCGCAAGAATTTTTCTCAGTGTGAGCCAACCAATTCAAATACTTAGATTAGAAGTATTATGTTTTTATTGCATTGTTTGTCGTGAAAATTGCCCATCAAAGTGACAACTTTGTATCAACATAATAATAATACTTTCCTCTGGAAATAACTACCTCCATTACGCTCATGCCACTGTTTGCAAATTATGTAAGAAGTAGTTACCATGTCTTGAAATCGTCATAACACCAAAATTTCTTGCAAACACTCGCCGTTCAAAAACACTAAAAATACGCATTTGATGTCAGAAATGTAAAAAGGTCAAGTGCACCTTCATCCTCACTACAGACTATGCGAATTAGGAGGGAAACAAATCCTTGACTGGCTCCTTCTACCGAGTCTGGAGTTGTTGGTGTGAGCTGAAGAGAGTTCGGCAACAGGAAGGGAAGGAAACTTATATTATGATTATATATCAGTCTCCTAAGATCGAAGAGAGGCAAATTTTCTCAAGGGATCCAAATCTTGAAAATCTCAAATATAGCACAGAAAACTGTGGTAAGCATAAATAAATTTTAGGAAGCAGCCAGATTTTCACGGCTCCGCTTGGCCTCCCCCAGTAATCTCCCATGGGTTTATATTCAATCGATTTCATATTGTTTTGGGACTTGTTTTTGAATCACCCTGTATAATCTTTTTACAGAAAGAGGAAATATAAGAAACAATATTTAAAAAGTTTTCAAGAACGATTTTGGCCAACGTGCGCATCTACCCTACTCATAAGGAATGAGACTTATTGGCAGTATTTACAGACATCACCGTACTGGGAGTCAACTTAGTGATTATTTAAAATGAAGTGTAGCGAAAGATAAAAGTCGAGAGAGAAAGACTAGCGAAAATCAATTTTCAGGCGCACATCTTAAGTGTTTGATTAGAGAGTAGCTTCACAAATGCGATAACTCTTCGTGTTCGTGTCACGTCGTCGGTACCTGCAAATTACACCCTTTTTACCTTGTAATAATTATGTTTACGTTTTCACTAATAATACACCTTTCTGTGTAGATTCTTAATCTTGTTAGGTAGAATAACCTACCCAAGGCCATTACAAGTACTACCTGTGAAGATTACCAAATCTGCAATGTGAACTTCCTAGAAATTAGCTTGATGCAAAACTGGTTTATTAGTTTTTTAATGCCCCTATTTATGGCGGCTCATTTGAATAAGGCGGTCATAAAAAAAAGATGGTTTATGGTCAAGTTTTGGGAATCCGGGAGACCGACACACAATAAAAAATCAAAAAGTCAAAAATAATAGGGCCAATAGCTAAAAAAAGGTGCGCGTGCTGTGCGAAGGAGGATTATGTTTTTTGGCTATTTTGTGGTGTCACAGTCATAAATAAAAATAAGCGAAACAGTAGTCAGGAAGATGGTGAATGTTCTAATATTCTTGGTTTTTTGATCTTTGAATATTGCATTGTTTGTCGCCAAAATTTTTTAAAATGTTGCATTTGACTACCATTACCTAAGCAAGTGATAACGTGGTATCAAAATAAATACTTACCGATGAAAGATCTACCATTATTAGACTTGTGTTGGCCTTTAAAAATTATGCAAGAAGTACCACAATTATACAGGGTGTTCCTTAATGATATGCAAATATTCAAGGGTATGAATCTACATGAAAAATTAATGTTAGTTTGCTTTATAAACTATGGTCCAAAAATGTTTCCTTACAAAAACTCGGGGTGTTGAAGTTTTAGGAAAAAAATGGAAATTAATTAATATATATTTTCCGAACCGCTTCAGATATTTCACTAATATTAAGTACGTAGTGAAAGTTAATAAAGTTGCATATTTTTCAATGCAAAAATAATTTTTAGCTTCAACAGTGACGTGCGTACGGGTATTGACTTCGATATTTTTTAAGAACTAAATGGTACGCCAAGGGTTTTTTGCCGAATAATTTTTTTTGAATGTCCCGTTCAATTTAAAACAAATAATCTCTCTTGAATTGTTTTCCTTCGATGCGCCATTTCTGAGTAAAAAAATAAAAACCGTTCTATTGTCCGAGAAAATTAATGTAATAATTAATTGAAGAATGCAATTTAGCAATAAATATCTAGTTGCTCTGGAATATGTCACTGGCTTTTGACATCTGACAAGTCTCTGTTATTCAAATCTGTTCGCTGCGACATCTTTATCATTATTTAGTTTTTACAATCTTGTTAATAGTGCTGAATTATTCAAACGCAGAAATGGCGGAAATGCATTACGTATATGGCCTTGCCGACGGTAACGGTGAGCAAGCCTGACAGATTTATCACCAGAGATATCCCGATCGTGCTTTGCCAGATAGTCGAACCTTCTCTAATATTCATCGTCGTCTTGTTGAAACTGGTTCTGTTCGAAAAGGAACATCTGAAGGTAGACCTCTGTGAGAACATCTGAAATTGAGGAAGCAGTGCTGCACGAAGTCAAAGAACATCCTGAAACGACTACATGGAAGATCGCTAGACACTTAAATATTTGCCATCAAATTGCTTGGAGAATTTTAGTGAATTTTTTGTTGTATCCTTACCATATTTTATGAGTATAGGCATTACTTTCCATTGATTTTCCAAGGCGTGTGACCTTTTGTCAGTGGTATCTTCAAAAAATTACACAAATTTCTGATATTTGAATCAATGATTCTGTTGACGGACGAAGCTAATTTTTCTCGAAGTGCCCTTCAGAATTTTCACAATAATCATTTGTGGGCAGAAGAAAATCCCTATGCCGTAACCGAAACCCATTTCCAACACCAATTTTCGGTTATCGTATGGGCAGGAATTATTGGCCCATTGTTCTTGCCGGGACGACTTGACGGACAGACTTACCTCAATTTTCTTCAACAACAGTTGCCTTTGCTGCTTGATGATGTTCCGTTAGTAATAAGAAACAATATGTGGTACATGCGTGATGGTGCACCAGCGCATTTCGGTGTAGCGGTTCGTAATTATTTACAAACTGTTTGTCCAAATCGTTGGAATGACCGCGGTGGGTCCCAAGAATGGCCACCAAGATCCCCAGACCTCAACAGTTTAGATTTCTTTTTGTGGGGCTATCTTAAGACACTAGTGTACACAAGTCCCATTAACACTGTAGAGGAATTAAGAGTTGCAGCTTCTGATAGAATAAAAAACACTCCATGGATATTTCAACGATTGCGCAATTCCATGACAAGGAGGACGGAAGCATGCATACTAAGTGAAGGGGGCGATTTTCAACAATTTTTGTAATCATTTCGTTGGCTTTAATGTTATGTATATATTCTCAAATGTTGTTGTTCATTACCCCTAATGTGTTTAATTTTTCCAATTAAATTAATAATAATTATGCAAGTTAGACAATAGAACGGTTTTTATTTTTTTACTCAAAAATGGCGCATCGAAGGAAAACAGTTCAAAATAGATCATTTGTTTCAAATTGAATGGGGAATTCAAAAATGATTTTTATTTAGCAAAGAACCGTTAGCGTACCATTTTTTTCTTAAAAAATATCGAAGTCAATATCCGTACGCACGCCACTGTTAAAGCTAAAAATTATTTTTGCATTGAAAAATATGCAACTTTATTAACTTTCACTATTTACTAAATGTCAGTGAAATATTTGAAGCGGTTCTGGAAATATTAATTAATTTCCATTTTTTTTCCTAAAACTTCAACACCCCGAGTTCTTGTAAGGGAACATTTTTGGACCATAGTTTATAAAGCAAACTAACATTAATTTTTTATGCAGATTCACACCCTTAAATATTCGCATATCATTAAGGAACACCCTGTATACAAACACTCGCACTTAAAAAAATGTCAATTAGGTTGACTCTGCACTTCCTACGCAACTCTGTCATCAGTTGATAAAGGATTACGTTCGGCACAAGTTGGCCCCTCTGAGAAAAAAGTTAGCTACGAACATGTATACGTAACAAAAAAAAATTTAACGGATCAAACAGATTCATACAATTAAAATCGGCATATTTACCATGTTTTTCACTCTGAGAAAATATGCTCTCCCTTGCTCTTAAAGTTTTGGAGGCAGTTACGCTTTCACACAAAAGAACCCTCACCGCGCCCACCAATTTTTCACCACTTAAATGTTTTTCAAAAATGATGTGTATCCTCTGAAACGTTAGAAACGTAGATTGAGCGATTTTTATTTTTTTAGCTTTTACCCTAAGCACTGCCGCCACTGGCCCAATTTTGAAAATATAAATATATAAAACAAATATATAAAGCTTTTTCTTTCTTGG